>OX326997.1:17668064-20080564 GCA_946800695.1 Geum urbanum | reverse complement strand
TATATTAAAAAAATGTATTATGAAAAGACAACACCAAAAACTCGTACCATATTAAGAAAAGTGTAAGATGAGGTTCAAGGTGACATCAATTTCAAAAAGCAACGAGTCACATTCTTCGTGAAGTCATGATAAATGAATAACTAATTATATGTATTAAGCCATTATTAATTTATATATTACATAGGGTCTATAAGAATTCTCAAATTTCTATTAACGAATTATTAATTTAGCACGTTGTTTCCAAATCGAGACCGATAAAATATATTATTTTAACAAGATTATTAATTAATCAAGTATTAAATTATCGAAATTCTACCGCATATGATTCCGATAGCCATGATTAAAAAGCTCGTCTCTATTCTCTAAGTAATTTTTTCTTGGATCCTTAGATGAAACCGAAATAAGACCTCCATTATATTCTATATATAACAACGCCAGCCGTAGCTTGATGATCATGAATAAGCAACCGTCATCTTATAAGTTGATTTTAAGTCTCCTTAGGAAGATTACTAGAAGATTGTAGCAGCAGCAAAATGAACTCGAGGATGTGATTTTTAGAAATCTTTCCATACTATGACGCTATCAATTTAAACAACCTTAAGTTTGATATTGGTGCCTCGACGACATACAGATTTCTGTGCAAAATTAATGACATGAATATATGCGTATCCCTAGTAGAAAACGCCCGGAAGAAACATTATTAAGATAAATATATTGAATATTGGATCTATAAAAACTGATGGAGCAAACGAACTTTTAAACTACAGATTATCCTGATACAACTGTACAACAAATAACAATACAACACTCATGCATGTTTACACTCATGTCAGCCGATAAAGAAACCAGTTAGATACGTTCCGCTGTTACAAACTGCTGCAACAAAGTCAGATTTAGAAAGTCAGCACCATAATTCGTAGAATACAAAAACTTCAAGTTTGAAATGAGAAATGGGATCAAAGTTACATCTACTGAAATGGTAACAATGAATACTGATGCAGTGAACTTGCCTCTTCAGGAGGACTGCTGGTCTGCTGCAACTTCAATCATTATAACTGCTAAGGGCAGCAACAACTGAACCTGTAGTTTGAAGGGTCGATCCCACATCTGGGTACTCTTTCAAGGACGTTGTTACTTTCAGAGATGGATACAACCAACTCTTGATTGAATCCACGAAAGAGTTCGGATCAACATTCAGAATAGCTTCCCAGTCCACCTGTAAACCCTGTGGGATAGTTCCTGTGAACTCCATATTTGCAGCAAGAAGTAAACCGAGTATAACTGTGAATCCCACGGCCGCAGAACCCCTTGAGAGGGGCATAAAATTGTACCTGAAAAGCAATTATATGCGATGTACTCTTTCTTAGGACAATATTTTATGATAAAACAAACATGGCATAACTATCTACAGAGGTCAAATGTCATACCAGTAATATGTCATCCTTAAAACTGCATCTCTCACTTTTTCAAGCACATCAAAGTCAGTAGACCTGTAAGTTTCCCCACAATAAGCATTACATATATCCTGCCAGAGCAATAAGCATTACACATCCGTCAATATCATTCACCAAGTGAAGGAACAATGGCCAATATAAATCTGTTTTTACCACTAGCTAAATCTGCTCACTAGTTCTAATTTCTAAAGACCCGGTTTTTGAAATACCAACACATTATGGATTCTATCTCAAACACCAATTTCTGCTTATAAACAAGTGATTGAGGTCGCTGATCTGAACCTTGAGACTTTTAAAGAAAGAATGCTCCAAAGATGGCTATAACTCAAAAAAGGCACCGGAATGAGAATTCACACAGTTCCAGGGGTGTATGAGTGAACAAGTAATAACAAGTATTCTTTCACACTTCACATGATTTGTAGGACAGGACATTGATCATTCTCATATGTTCTGTTTGTACTTATACGTTTTCACTGATAATCACTACTTACAGAGCATGCATATACATCTCAATACGAAGTATATGTCTTGACTGGCCAACATAATGCTTGGGACAATTCTAAAACATAAAAATAGGGGATGGTTAAGCGTCCATAGGCACTCCCCATGTCCAGTATCTAGATTACTAGATATAATGGGATACATCTTACACAATTTGCCGCTTGTACTAGTTCTCAGGATCAGGTAATGAAATGAGAATAAAACGGGAAAATCCTCCCCCTGCTGCGAACATTAACAGGTGTAACATTGCCAATATTACACATGACATGTCCACCTTAAGATGCCTACCTATTAACAGCTTGCTGCATGTTAGATTTCCTACATCCGGTGAAAGGGAGTACTGCTAATATTAAATGAAAATAATGAACTCATTGTAGAAAGGTGTAGGACATACTTCCCAGGCCACTGCCATTTCTGCATCAAATTCATCCCATCTAGAAGGTGTACAAGGTGTTCTGATTGCAAAATCGTATCTGTTCTCAGCCCTAAAAAAATGATTTGATATATCCACAAATGTGCAAACAATAGAAGTAAGAATGAAGAAAAAACAATCTATGTATATATATAATAACATAATAGAGAAGGTGAAGGACCAAGGACTCTACAATTTTACAAGAGTGATCCTCGTCCCTTCGAGATACTTCCTGAAACAAGTTTACCAAAAATTAGGCTCGACATACAATTATTTTCATTACAATAAACAACAATTTTTTTGGATATGCAATTTACCCCTCAAAGGCAAAACTATTGCACCAAGTTGCCAGCCAGAAGTCCTCACCAACAGCTTTGTGCAGATCAGCACAGGATCTTGCATGCATAACCTACATCCATAATTGAAAGATAGTAATCCATTTTCCATACATATAACATCATTATTGTCCAAGAAGATAAAAAAAAGCAATAAAATATGAAAATAGAAGAAGCAAAAGCCGATGGTTGCCGACAGTAACAATTTCTTTAGTACCCAAAAGCCAAAGTTTTCTATTCAAATTTACTGAAACCATAAAGCCAATTGCATGAAACCCACAATCTTGCATACAGAAAGACATAACACAAGACCTAACCATCATGTTTGCAAAAATTAATAGGTTACTGCTGACCGGACTATCTCCCGAAATTGACAAAAAAATATGGTTCCTATTTCGGAATAAATGAACATGTGCATGGGTGTTTTTGGGTCAGAATTAAACATTCAAGTACCTGTACTAGTAATACATAACACAAGAAAGATTTTGCAAGTACTGGTAATACATAACATTTCCAGAGCGTATTCATGATGGACCAAATGAACTCACATCTTGCAATTTCCCATCCGTAGATAGATCGATCAAGCCATCTGCCTTACTATGCACATACAATCTTTTCTTCATGATTGTCTTTGCAACATTCATTGTGCTGCCACATCAACAGAAGTAATTAGCAGTAACAAAGAGAGTAATTACAGGGGACAGGAGACAGTTAAGTGAAAGCAAGAATAGTAAACCCCTTACCTTTCGAAATTTGGGAAATAGCGAACCACTTTTGCTTGTCCCAGGATAATTGGTGTATGAGACCCAAAACCAGCATTAAATTCTTCACTGAATGAGTTGATGTGCACGATCAGATTAGGAAATAGTTAACATCTTGGTTAAAATATGAAGTTAATCCAACATGATATCCTAAGGGTGGGTATTGAACACGTAGATGATTTGTAAATGAACCTGCACATTCTGTACCTTAGCTTGTTAATCCACACAACCGGGTCACAAGGTTCAGAAATCTGCCTCCATTTGACAGCCACTGAATAAACATCATGCCATGACATCATAAAGCGGCCTGTTGATTTTGACTCTGTAATGGTATATGAAGTTGTGCCTGAAGAGCTGCTGGTGCTACACCCAGAACCACCTCTGTTCTGGCTCTGCAAATCGAGTCTTTCCCTTCTCCTTGGTCTCTTACCATTCTTGGATGTGCTTTTATTTGAGTATTTCCATTCTGCTTGAAAGGAACGCCAAGCTTTTGAAACCTTTTGTGCCACTTCAATAGCAGCCAACCCTGCCATACGATGCTGGGAGACATAATACGAATGAATCAACAGAACTATAATGGAATGATTCATAGCTTTTTAGGAAATCCGACGTTTTCATTTACAGAAGATATACGGACCGATAATACTAGATTATATTAGATTATAGTCATCATATACTTGACACAAATTTGGCTTCAACATAAAACTTGACATTATAACTACCTGACGCCTATTTGGCAAAAAACCAGGGCAATCATATTGGATTTTTTTTCCAATGCAATCAGCGGCTTGCAGAAGAGCAGTACTTTGCTTTGTGACTGAAAAATCTAGCTTTTTTAACTTGCTCTTCTTCAAAGATTCGCGCAGGGGGGGTTGCCGATAAACCTTTTCACATACATTCTTGGGGTGCAATCTTTTGTACCAGTACTCCTGCATAGTTGATAATGAAACAATATGCTTAAAAAAAATTACCAAGAAGAAATGAGAGCAATGTATTAATGATCTCTATAATATTGATACTGTATAGATATGCTTTGGCCTCTGTTGACATGGCATAATTGCATATGTAGCCAACATAAAGTTGTTTTCTAACGTTTCATATAAGTCGCTGCTTTTTGCAAGCTGAGAAAGAAGACATTCCATGAAACAGAAAGTATGGGTATTCCAATAAATTAACTACAATAATATTTTGATTGAGTTTGCATGTAGTAGACAAAAAGAAAACACTCATTATGCGATTCACATTTCAGCTTTTTTACCTTCAGTCAGTTGTTGAAGAGTTTTTAGTAAGAGATACACGATTATTAATCACAATGGGAGCGAGGCCTAGTGTAGCTTCCATGGTTACCAACTTTACACTTCATTGGTGTTATTGAAAAGATTTGAAAAGAAACAAAGAGAGAATAACACAATCAAGTGGAAATAGAAGAAGCATATCTCCATAGTTTATCACCTTGAAAAGAGAATCAATATCTCTATCGATATCAAACCACACAAATTCACTGTTGAGTTTTGAGGCTGTGTACAGAGCAATCTCTTTCTGAAAGCAAAACAGAATCACAAATACAGGGCAGGATTAGAAATGGATATTTTCAGTTCAAAATTAATGCTTCGAGCATCATTTATACTCATGAGAGCTATAACAATACTCAATCCAATGTTTCATAAAATGCAAAGGACAAAAGTGTCCAAAGTTGCGTTATATATATGCTATATGATGATGCACATCAAGTAATATAGTGCAGAAAAGTTGTCAGAATATCAGCACTTCCATAGTGCTTACAGGTACAACTGTACAAGAACATGAGCTTAAGATAAGTACTAATCTAAACTAAAATGAACCTGATAAAAAGCCAGGCATTGCAACACAAACTTCTCCATCGAGTCTAATTCCAAATCCAGCACGGCATCATAATCCTTGACCTGTAACCAGAAGATTAATGTAAAATGACCAAACATACAACTGATATTCAAAAGAGGGGGTTCTGAAAAGAACCTCTGCAATGAGGACTTGTTCGTGACTTCTGAATCAACTGTTGGATGAATGTTATGTTCAAATATTGAATGTCAACTAAAGTTCAAACACTCATCCAATGGTTGA
The DNA here is from genome assembly GCA_946800695.1 of Geum urbanum. Lineage (NCBI taxonomy): Eukaryota > Viridiplantae > Streptophyta > Magnoliopsida > Rosales > Rosaceae > Geum > Geum urbanum. The sequence continues at coordinate 20,075,001 of OX326997.1, read as the reverse complement.
TTTGGATTCCCTCACCAAGTCCTCATTGTAGTGGTCCTAAATAGAGAAGGCCTCGATATCCTAAACCAACCAGAGAATAAACTTATCATACCGCTGGTTTATATTCTCCTATAGCATGGTAGCAGGATGCCCGCAAATACAGACACTCAATATTTGCACTCTCAATACTCAACCCAGTTGACAGCTCCTTAATAGCCTTGCTGCAAAATAAAGATCCAGAAATTTAAAATATAAGTGGCGAAATATAATCAGTAAGGCATCTAAATATAAGTGGCAAAACTCACCAACCTCCAATCTACCCTACCAACATGAAAGTGATAATGATAACAGCTTATCCCAACATACTAAAATCTACAGTCTGCTCAGAGACAGATGGATATCCAAAATTACGTATGCCCCACATGACCAGCACACATTTTGAGTGTAAATACTGGTTAGTGGTTATGACATTGAGCAATGAATATCAAATATATAATGAGCAAATACCTGTGTTCGCCCATCCCATGTAGCAGTAGGCCACGCAAATGGTAACCTTTGGCAAACCTTTCACATATAGAAAAACATGTGTATCTTTTGTTAATAACAGCGTCTGAATTGATCACAAATCTGAAGATCAAACTATATATAGATACTACGAGTGTGTGGTTCAGATAAAAGTCACACATCCCATCAATTTGTAGAGCTTGCTGAAGACACTCGAAGGCCTTTGTTGGGTTAGCCATATCTTGATAGAACTGCAACAATGGACATTCCCACGACAATGTTTGTTATAACTGCTTGACCTAAATCCGTCAAAACGGTAAATCCTATTTAATGTCTTTTTGCTCTAAATGCCATAACCCACATCGCTCATGAGATTAATTCTTGTTAACAATATAAAATTGCTTGCATAAGTATGAGCCTATCCCCAGATCATCATTACTATTGCATTACCCAACCATTTGTTTCATTAGATATTGATGAAATTGAGTTGAGAAATGAGAATAATAAAAAAGTGACCTAGGAACAGATTGCTTAGGGGACTATCAATTTCCATGGGTAAATAAAGTAGTTCCAGGATACCTGGGTTAGCTGCACCCATGCCTCAAGAAAATTCCGATCCAATTTAATTGCTTTTAAATGCGCCTCTTCAGCTCTTTTATATTCACCGATAGAATATAATGCCAAACCCTAGGGAAGCAAATAGTAGTCAGTGCATAGTACAGGGTATTTTGGGTATACAATACATGGAGGTACAGAGTACTAGACAACAGAATTGACATAAATTCAATCTTTTAGACTCACCAAATATGTGTATGCAGATGTGTTATCCTTATCAATTTTCACGCAGGCGGATAGGTCTTCAACAGCAGTATAGAAATCCTTGAACTTGAAATTGGCAATACCTGCAAAATTACAATGCTAAGGCACTTTCACTTACCTACAATTGTCTATCAACATACACAGTTTGGCTATATATAGAAGATAGTCTATCAAGTTACTAGTGTACCATAGTTTTCATGTTGTACATATTACGCTTCGATTTGATAACAGTTGCAGAATATGTACATTTCAGTAATAAGAATCGGATGTTCTTACATCTGCCTAATCTTAAGAGCACTTTACCCATATAAGTGGTAGGAAGATGCAGATGAGCACCAAAATCTAAAATATACTTAAAGTCCTATAGTACAATCCTATTACAAATTAAAAGAAGCCATTCAAACTTGCAGAATGCTGAAATATAGTTTTAAAGGTAATTACAAGCCTTGGGTTTGAGCAAGTTACCCCTCTCATGTAGAATATCTGCTGAATTTGGTTCAAACTCTAATGCCTTGGATAAATCTTCAATGGCCTGGGATAACGAGGGAATAAGATGTGCAATACATGTCAGTACTTTTGTATAACAAGCAATAGAATCTTCTGGTCAGCTTATACTTTAAATCAGAGAAATGGTGTAGGGCAGGCCAACAAATCATTACATGCCAAAATAATAACAAGAACTCTGCTGTTTTTCCAGTACCCAATTATTATTCTCATTCAATAAAAGAAAATTCTTGTGCAGAGGTACAGAAGCAGAACTGCCACTAATAATAACATAAACCACACTTATAAAACCATAAGAAACATTTCACGAAAGAAAACAATGAGAATGGCACAAGTACCTCAGTAAATTCTCCGAGGGCAGCTCGTGCTTGCCCTCTCCGTTTCCATGCCTCAGCAGCTGATGGATTTGTTTCCATGGCCTGAAATAAACCATATCAACTACTTACATGTAGAGCCACACTATTTTTCTTTTTCAGCCAGATATTGGCTCATCAATACCTTTGTAAAATCAGCTATTGCAGAGTTAAGTTCTCGTTGGAATGCATATGCTGTTCCTCTACCTATTAGTGCCTCTGGATAGTTAGGATCCTCTTTCAATATCTGAGCATATGATTATACACTGGTCAGATAGATTGCTACCTCATAATATTTAAATAAAATAGAAACACAGACTTATGAACCTTCTGTCCCATCAACACACCACTATAGAAAAAAATTGATGGAAAACTGAGGTAACTAAAGATAAATGGAAAGTTTCACATAGCAGACAAATCAGCAGACAATGTGAGAAATTTTTACCTGGTCAAATATAGATATGGCATGCGTATATTTCCCTTCATTAACCTGTAAAAGAGGCACAATGTTTGTTGAACAATTATCAGATTTATACCAATGGCAATTGATTATGGACAATAACTGCATGTCAACAGAAAAAATGGTACCAAACAAAAAGCTTACCTCCGCTATACCCCTTGACAATCGAAAATCCACACTTATTGACTTGCTCTTTGAAACTCTAGTAAAGCAGAACTTTTTGTTTCTCTTCGACTCCTCACGTATGTCAGATTTAATACTTAACTTAGGGGATGTGGGAGAAATTTCGACTAAATCACTTGATTTGCTACAAATCATGGGTAACTTGTTGCTTCTATTACTCACATCCTTACTTGATTCACAGTCCTTACTCAACATTTCTTGAATGTCATTATTTTCATTTATATGGCTATCAAACTTCTTCTTCCCCTTTGCTTTATCACCTACACCATTGCATATGTTCCCATTAGACTTGTTCTGAACCTTGGAGGTAATGTTTGATTCACTGAAGCTATCATGGTTTCCATTCATTTGGCTATCAAACTCCATTCCTCTGGTTATATCACCTACTCCATTGCACATGTCATCATTAGACTTGCTCTGAACCTCGGGGGAACTGGTTGTTTCACCCTGTAATTGGGATCGGTCACTTTCACTTGATATCCCATTAACAGGTGGTCTGGATTCAGACACAAGCATCGATGAAGCTGACTCAGTTGCATGGTTTTCATGTCCAGTACTTCTGTCCGGTTCTGCAATTGATAAGAGCTCTTTCAGCTCAAGCAATTGTTTCAGATCCGCAGACTGACACAATGCGTGCTCATAACCTTGCTCCCAAACCAAAATCGCATCCTCTTTCCTCCCCAAAGCAGAAAATGCACGACCTAGAGGAAACAACCACAAGTCCAAGATTGCAAGAATGACTGAGCCACAACTATGAGAGTGATCCATCCAATTAAATCCGTATTCTACTTTTTAGACACAGAATAACGAAAGCTAAAGATAACTTAACAGTGAGTGTGGATACATCCAAAACATTATTCTCATTCCAAAGAACGAATTTCGGCTCAATTACGATTGCGATTTCTGCAACATTTCATACCACATTCCACCAATTCTATTGAGGTAGTTTATATAATCACATATTTCACTCAAAATTTGCCTTCTGGTTCATACTGAAAAGAATTTTCGGACGCAATTAAGAATAAATATGTTAATTCTTCAATTCCATTATTCTAATCGCAACCGAGCATGACATTGTTTGATTTTGATAGTCACAAACACTACTTATCCACAGTACATCACCTTATAAACTAAACTGAGTAAAGTCAAAATCAGACAAAACACTGCACCGTGGCTCTGTTTGAGAGTAAGCGCCCTGAGCATTTTTAATCTCTATAATTGAGCTAATTACTCTAAATTTCGTGAAGCATAAAATAATAGCTCAAAGTCTGGTGAGAATGATCGAAGAAGAAGAAGAAGAACCTTTGAGGATGTAAGCTTGAAGCAGCAAGGCGTCGAGTTTCAGCGCCCTATCGCAGTCCTTCACCACGTGCTTGTGCAGCTCCAATTGGCTATAGCAGAAGGCCCGATTGCTGCAAATATATCGATCACAAACAAATTCGATTACAAATTTACGAAAACCGAAAACCCGAAGATCAGTAACGGCTCCAATTGTAAGTGTGTGTGTTAATTAGGGCACACCAGATGTCCTGGATTGTAGAGGACTTGTCCAGAAGCGAGTCGAGGACTCGGATGGCCTTGGACCAGTCGCGCAAGCTACAGAGCTTGGCGAGCTCGACTCTCTCGGAGATTGCTTCCGCGGCGGCCATTGCGGTGGCCGGAGCTGAGTTGACTCGGGCGGATCGGGGGTGGTGAGTCGGAGGCTGTGAGAGCTACCAGGTGTGTGTGTGTGTGTAAATCTCTGCTCTCTGCTCTCTCTCTCTCTCTCTCTCTCTCTCTCTCTCTCTCTCTCTCTCTCTCTCTGCGTCTGGGTGTGTTTGTTTCGTTTCTTCGCATAAAATCGCTTTAAAAGAGCAAAGTCGGAGATTGAAAAATAATTGACCAAACGACTGTGGATGAGATTTGTTAGGTGTGCGCCACACGTGCCTTGCGTCCAGCTTCAAAGCGAACTCAGAGTCGACACCAGATAGGGCGTGAAGATTCAAAATTTTTCTTTGTTAGATAAAGGCGATCGAAGAAATTGACACCAGATAAGGCGTGACGGTTACGGAGGTTTAAGAAGTCACCCTCTATCTAGTTCAAAATTTTTCTTTGTTAGATAAAGGCGATCGAAGAAATTGACACCAGATAAGGCGTGACGGTTACGGAGGTTTAAGAAGTCACCCTCTATCTAGTGTTCTCAACACTCGCCAGAGAAATTGCTCTGCTTTGCACCAGACAGGGTGTGTGAAGTATCAATTTTTGTGGCTCAGCAATGAGACACAAAACCTAAGTCTTGAAATAACTTAGGCTAGAAGAACTCATCAAGCGAGGTTGGTGTTCTCCTCGCTCCAATTACTTGTAAAGGAGCAAGATCATTAGGCGCAACACACAACAACAATTTGCCCTCAGCAGTGGCACGCCAAGCACGCACCACCAAAAAGAGACAGTTTGTGATTCTCTAGTCATAGCTTCCTGCTGGAGAGAAATTTAAGCCAAACATTTTAGCACGCCCAGTAGGACTCAGGTTTAGTGTATCTGAAAGGACCCAACCCCGATTTAGCTCCCTAAACCGGAATCGAACCCCTTCGAAAACACGAACCAACAAAAACCGTAGAAATTTTGGCAGAGTTTCGTTACTAACGTGGAATTACCATTACCTGCACGCGGAAAATACACTTCATCCTATGCTACAAAAAGCAAACCGTGGGCACCAATCCCATCCGGATTTCTCAATATATCAACAGTAAAGTAAAATAATAAATATAATAGTACTTTACTGAAATCCGGTGTAAAATCGTATAACATAAACAACAGATTACTCAGAGCGACCACTAATGTATAAACACATAAGTATACCACAGTAGGTAGAACAATAAACCTACTGGAAGAAATAAGGTAGCTCGAGCACTATGCCTCCGACTACGACGTGCGACACCAGAGTCTGAACTGCAAACTAGGCACGGAAACCTAAAAGCCCAGGGGAAAGACATGAAAACCGTTAGAGTGAGTGGACGAAAATAAATTTCTTTCACCAGTTAATATATATGTTTAAAATAACATATGCGAGTCCAGGTAAATAAAAACAACATAGTACACGAGGTAAAACTCATACTCCTCCAGTGTACTGAGCATGCAAGTAAAAATCCCACGGGGTCACTCATGGACACCTCCATGCTAGTACAGTCCGAATCACGGGATCCCAGACCCACACGTGATTCTAAGCCAGAAATGGCCTCGGTTCCGGGGAAACGCCCCTCACCGGTCAGGTCGGGGATACGCCCCTCCTGGCGGCCTTCCATCGGGGATCATCCGAGAGGCAAGTGTATCGATACAACAACGTAACTGAGACTGTACTCTGTGTAAACCAAATCATAAACAGTTCGATGCAAATGCATGAAAGAGCATATAAGTGTATGTATATTCGTATACGTATATCCGTATAAGTATAATCGTATAATCGTAAAACACATGCTCATGTAATCCAAAATCTCATACACATGCTCAAGTTCGTAAATCATATAAAAGACTCGCAAGAATTCCGTGAAAAGAAATTGTCCACTCACAGACTAGCGTAACGCGATACGCGTTAACCCGTGATCCGGCGGAAAGTCCCTCGCCAAACGAGCGATCACGAACACCTGAATATTCACAATGTCCATTACTCAAAGTCATAACTCGACAATACAAGATAAATCACGAGAAACCACCGTTCTCAGAAACACATAATCCGTTTACGACAAACTGTCGGAAACCCGGAAATCACACCTCAATACCTCGCTGTAAATTCGGATGCTCAAATCGAGAAACGAACCTCCCCACTGCGATCGGGGCGCGATTTCGAGTGAAATGACATGCAATTTGTCGAAAACCCAAAAAGTCAAACTGTTGACCGCCGTTGACCACCACCCACGGCGGCGCCGCCACCAAACGGAGAATTCCACGGCGGAGCCACCCCTATTCCACTCAAAATCATCCACTGAGCAACTTTGTCAACTGCAACAAAGGCCAATTCTCACTCTAACTAGATCAATTTCAAGCAAAACCAAATTGGTACACAAATTTCAAATCCAAAATTCTCCATGTACACATCGAATTGAATCACCAAACTTACAGGGTAGCATCAAGGGGATGAGAGCTTCAAAGCCCACTCAAAGTTGTAGCTCAATTCGGCCTAAATCATGGAACCCGAATTCACCATTTTCTTCCCAAGTTTGGCCAGAAAATTCTTCCACTTCCGGCGAGTCTCGCCGTGCGTGGTGGCTGGGAAAAGACTCGGGAGGCCGAGGCGCTTCAAACAAGACCGGAGCCAAGGCCGGAGGTGGCCAAAATCTTCGTCGCCGCCGTGGAGCCGTCGCCACCGTCGTGAGCTCACCTCCCCCTCGGTCAAACAGTCAAACAAAGTCAACCCATTTAATTCAGTCTTTGACTTTCCCAAAGGGGAAACTGCTATTTATAGACTTTCCCAATTAGGAAACTTCATAATTATCTTTTCGACGAACTATAAATACCTGTAACTTCCACATCGTAACTTCGATTCCGATAATTCTCGCGGCCACAAACTCATCTCGACATATTCTTCAATTATCACCCGAAGTCAAACACATCAACCAATCGGATAAAAAGTCAACCATTCAACCCAACACATATTTAATCGACTAAACAAACAACAATCGGAAATATTCACAACTTAATCTTCGTAACTCGAAATCATGCTCTAGAAGTTCCCACGAGCTCGAAATTAAATTCTGAACAACTTCCGTGAAGAAGCCGAAACCAAATTCTCGACCGGTAATTTAGTCGTTAAAAGCACCATCATTTAAATCCAAACTTCAAATATTCATAATTAATTCCTCGGTCGTCCAAATAACGATCCGGAACCGCCCACGAAATTGAAATCACACGTACAACGACTCTCGAGAAGAGACTCAGCTCTAATTCTCGGCCAATAATTAAGTCGTTAACAAACCCTGGCGAGTAAATTTATTATCGGAAATCCACGCTAATACGCTAACTAGCGAATTGAGCTGATTTCACTGCTGATTCTGTTCTGGGTCGTCACAGTATCATAGTAGCAATATGTGACCCATACCAAAACAGTTACTCGAGTTGCACCAAACATCGTCTGCCAACATTCAAGGAACACAACTCTTCGCATTGTCGAAGGTTAATTAACGAAGAGGTCTGGGATAAATTCGGTATACCACAACCAACAATGGCTCCTTTCAAAATCAGCAGTAGAAGTTAAGGTGCTCGATTTCGTAGCCTATAGAGAATATGTTCTGTAGCGGGATCATCAATTTAATGAACAGTTGGCCGAGCTCATGAAAAAGGTTTCCAAGAGCGAAGAAACCGTAACACAGTTTACTAGCAAATTCAAAAACATGCGATTAAGCATGGAAGAAGACCGAAAGGAACAATAGAAATAGTTTGATATGTTCACTGAGAGCCAAGCTACTTTGGTGACAAATGTCGCTAGCCTAAGCGAGTAGATGCAAACACAACTAGAAATTATCAATGTTATTATTGCCGAAATTAGCAATAGCAAGGTGAACGAAGAAAGAAGGGACGCAGATGCCCCAGTGTTGGAAGAATGGAAGTAGTCAGTCCTCAATCTCATTGACGAAAAGATCTCTGGGACAGTGAAACCTCCAGTTGGGTATACTAATCTTTTTTCCTACAAGAAGAGATGGGAATGGCCGAAGGGTTACAATCCAATTAACTTTATAACTTTCAGTGGCAACGGTACGGAGCCCGCTGTAACGCATATGGCTCGGTTCAAACTTCAATGAGGGCCTTGGGGAGACTTGCCTAAACTCAAACTCAGAGTTTTTGGCTCATCACTCTCAGCATCAGCCCTGGCCTGGTATACAGTGTTGCGACCTAATTTAGTCCAAACTTAGGAAGACATGGAAACATTGTTTGCAGACCACTTCGGCGAGACAGAACCAGAAGTTAAGATTTTCATACTGTGCCAAATGATCCAACAACCATTAGTCATTGGTAGCATACTTGTATCGATTTAGAACCAAATACACCAAGAGCAAGACGTCGTTGACCATGAATGAAGTTGTTGATATTGCCATTTGGGGATTAGAGGAGCGAATGCATAACAAATTCGAAGGCATGAGGTTTGCATCTTTGAATGGATTAATAGATGGAGTTTCACGAGCTCATCTCGTGTTCCAAGAAAGAGACAATAAACGAAATGTGTCAAAAGGAATTTATGCTCCAAAAGCTCCATACGTGTCAGAGAGACACAAATACTTATTAGCACCCTTCATGGATGAACTCGTAAAATAAGAGTCTGAACCAGAACATGAGAATGTGGCAACGTTAGAATTAGTCGCACAGAACGTGGTAAAATCAAATAAGGTTGTTAAAAAAAGGGCAATTAAGGTGCTTACAAGTGCATTCACAAAGCTAGAGTTTGAGACTTACACGTATGATGCCAATCTAGCACATAAAATCATTGAGGACTTAATTGAGAAGAAGATGATAAAATCAAACTTCGGTGCTTATCCTATGACGGAGCATGTATAAGGAAAGAAGTACTGTAAATTTCACAATATGTGGAATCATACTACGAAAGAATTTGTCAAGCTAAAGGATCAAATCCAAAAGTAGATTAATGACGGAAAACTCGCAGTTGATTCAGCACCCACGTTTACATTGGTTGACTATCAAGCTTTCGCTTATCAGAGTGTTGGGATGGTAGATCTGGTCATAAATGAGTGCAAGAATATCACAATATCAAACTGCGGGCAAAAAGAGTCGCGGTAAACAAAGTTAAGTCACCAAGTGCCTTCCGCGTAGACAAGATCTCTAAAATTCTGGAGGATCTCATTGAGGCAGGAGTAGCAATAGTGTCATTCGGTCCAAAACCACACCCGCAAACAATTAAAGGCAAGTCTTATTGCAAGTTTCATCATGCGTGGACCCATGGTACAACTCAATGTATTGGGTTGCGAAGATAGATACAACACTGGATTGATGATGGCAAGATCGCAATACCAAAAGTGTACAAGTAGGATACTCTTACTTTAAGAGGAGGGTTTTTGGTTGGAATGGTGGAAATCTCATGGGGCACCAAGGGAAAAAGGCGACGAGTGATAGATCTTGCGACAACTAAGACAACTCAAGCAACATCTAGTAGACCAAGTACAAACACTAAGGGTAAAGAGAAAGCAGAGATGCAGGGGCAGCGCCCGTTGTGTTGTGTACTGGGTGCAAAGCTGAATGCGGGCTAAAAATGACATATGACGAGTTTGTTAAAGAGGTTCGTGCAACACTAAAGATTATTTCTCAACCAAAAAATTATCAGCCAGCCAGTCCCAGAAAGGAAGAATTCCTGCAAAGGAATCCAACATTTTCAAGAAAATGAGAACAGCGGGGGAAGTACATGAAGTCGGTTACGAGTATAAAAGATACATCGGGACAGATAACTACACCATATATACCTCCAGCAAGCAAGTCTATTATCAAAGAAGACGTCTGGTATGTCAAAGAACGAGGAAGGATGGTAGAGATCACCTCTACTAGGAAAAGAAAATTGCAAAGGCAATATGGACCAGCCAAGAGGACATTAGAAGCTTTGGACCGAGACCTCGTAATGCCAGAACAATTGGTAGAGTCTCCAGAACGAATCCAAAGGAGGATGAATCGTTTGATAGCCAATCTAGTCATAACCTTTGATACAAACTTCAAACCCAATGTCAGAACATCGGGAGCGAGCATTTTCTGCAGGCTAGGAAAAGTAGAAATCACTGCGGACGACCAACGAGCTGCGAAAAGGTCTCGCCAAGGGAAGAAAATAGAGAAGTCAGCAAAGGAGGAAAACACAACAGAAGTGGTTAACACTCAGGAAAGTCCAGTCACAATGACAACAAAGACTAAGCTTGTTCTTTGATGGTGACCAAAGCCATTGATCATTGAGGAATAAAAGAAGCTCATTGCTGCCAAAGCCAAGGATGTCACAGATACGGAAAGCAGCCCACCTATCTCAACAAGTGTATCAGGGAGTCTGGCCACTGAAGAACCTATTCCTGAGTTTTTAGCACCAGGTCAAGGTACCACACTCGATCTATACATGGTTGAGTGGCACAATACTCGATGTGGGTACTGATTCAAATGAAGATGAGCAATTGGTAAATTATAACGACGAAAAAGACATTGAAAACGTCTACGAGGAAGAAGCAATGGTGAACATGGTATATGTTCTTCCCGCTCGCTTTGCTAAAACCACTATGAAAGAGGTTGCAAGTCTTTCTAGAGCAGTCGTATGAATCACACTTAAGGAATTCGAGGAAGATGAAGGTCCCACGCCCCTGGCTGTGGATCAGGTTACTAAGAAGCCTTGCATGATGTTCGCTAAGCCCCCCACTTCAATGGCAATGCACATGCAACATTTATACATCATAGCAAGCACGAGGGACATGCAACTCAGCAAGATCATAGTAGATACAGGTGCTGCGGTGAACATTCTCACAACTAGAGCAATGACTTTCTTAGGAATTTTGAAATCTTCCATTCAAGCCACATCGATGACGATCAAGAACTTTGCAGGGACTGTCTCGCAGACCCTATGGATATTATTCGCTGACGTACTTGTTGAACCCACAGCGGGAACCCATGCATTTTTCATCCTCGATTGTAATGCTCCCTACAACGCAACTTTAGGAAGGGATTGGATACACCAAAGCTACTGTATGCCTTCATCACTTTATCAGCAATTATACTCTGGAATATGGAAATAGGGGAAGATGAGTTAATTAATATAGATCCTAGACCTTATTCTGTTTCTGCAAACACAACGGATGCCAATTATTACAATGGGACGATCAGACCATTAGAAGTATGTGGCATCAACAGCAAAGGGCGACTAGTAGGAGTAACGACCACATATCTAGCTCAATGGGGAAACACGCACACTCAAAGCGACAAAACATGGCCATGTTTCCTTGAGCTATCTTCTGCACATCATCAATGATATAACCTTCTAGAGTGAAAGGACCGGGTCCCCGATTCAGTTACCTAAACCGGAATCGAACCCCTTCTGAAAACGTGAACCAACAAAAATCATTCAAAATTTCGGCAGAGTAACACTACTAACACGGAATTGCATTAACCTGCACCCTGAAAATAACACTTCATCCTATGCCACAAAAGCCAAACCGTGGGCACCAATCCCATCCGGATTTCTCAAATATCATAACATAATCAATAAACAGTAAACATTCGGTAATATATAATATATTCGAGAAAATCCGTATAAAACATGTATCAGAATGTATCAGAGCGACCTCTAGTGTAAATATATACAATATACACATCAGTAGGCGAAACAAGAACCTACTGGAAAACGCAGGTAGCTCGAATCACTAGCCTCCAACCACGACGTGAAACACCAGAATCCGAACTGCAAACTGGGCACAGAAACCGAAAAGCCCAGGGGAGAGGCAAATAAAAACGTTAGAGTGTGTTGACCAAAATAAACATATGCATTTCACCAGTTATATACATAATCAATGTAAAACAGTGCGAGTTCGGAAAACATATATATGGAGGTTGTCAGGCGAATCTCTCAAGCCCGACGTCAGGTGAATCGCTCAAACCCGACGGTGATAGGCCAGGGGAATCTCTCAACCCCGGCGGCATACAGGGGAATCTCTCAACCCTGCCCAGAGGAATCTCTCAACTCTGGTCCAGAGGAATCTCTCAACTCTGGCGGACTACCGGTGATCAGCTGAGTAGCCGAAGCATCGATGCAGTAATGCCATCACCAATAAATATAAAATAATACCTCCGAAAATAACATATATCTCAACATCGTATAAAGTAAATACGAAAAATCACAATAAATCACGAACTCGCAAACAACTGTGAAAATATAAACGTGTCCACTCACAGATCAGCAAGCACGCACTCGCGCTAATCTCGTGGTCCAGCGGAAGATCCCTCGCCTGAAGCACGATCTCGATCCCCTAAATAATCATAAATACATCTGATCAAAACCATAGTCCACAACACTGTACTTAACCACGGAAACCAACCGTTCCCGAAAACATATTAAACTGTACAAAATAATCGACTGAATTTCCAAAATCTCCACCTGAAACCTTCGACTGAAAATTCGATACCCAAATCAATACGAAAACCTCAAGGCGATAATCGGGGCGCGATTACGAGAAAAATGACATTAAAAACATTGAAATCTGAAAAGTCAACCCTCTCGACGGAGCACCGGCGGCGGCGGCGGCGCGCCGTCAACGGTGACTTTCTCCATCGAGGAAGCTCCAGATTTGAAGCTCACCTCAAGCCCAATCTTTTCTTCCACTATGGCATCACCCAAGTCAAACCGGAACCCTTCCAATTCAACACAAAACCGAACGGAAAACAAACTCCGGCAACCCATTCGGGTTCACCGGAAAACTCCATTTCAGCCCAATTCAAGCATAGGGGAAGCTTCACTAGGCAAAGGGGAACCGAAACCCCCACCTCCCCGTCACCGTGGCTCGCCGGAAAACCCCAACCGTCACCGGTGAAATCCACGAAACCGACCCGATTCGTTCTAACTCGATTCATCACCAAATCTCACAATTTCAAGCACAAATCAACTTAGAAACACAGGGGAAGAGAACCATACCCTTCACGTGGCCGGAGGTGGCCGGAAAAAGCAAGTCGGCTGGCGAGAACCAAACGGGAAAGTTTCCTCTTCGGTCAACGGGTCAAACTTCCAAAATTGGAAAGTCAACGCTGGTCAACATCAAACAGTGTTTTTCGACGATTTTACGACTATTTCCGATATTTATACTCGCGTCTAGAGACGATCAACGGTCCAAAACGAATAATCAAAACGATTCGGATAAACACGAAACAAACGGATAAACTCGTCGATAAACCGAAACTTCAAATAATCATATTATATTCTTCGGTCATCGGAAAATTCATCCGGAACTTCCCACGAGCTCGAAATCACGTGCTCTACAACTTCCGTGAAGACACTCAATTCAAATTCTCGGCCGATAATAAAGTCGCGAACTAAATCGATAAACCACACATATAACGTGAAACCGCGACTATACACTAACTCGTGAATCGTACCGACTATATTACTGATTCTGGTTCGGGTTGTCACAAATCTACCCCCCTTAAAAAATTTCGACCTCGAAATTTACATACCTGTCAAGTGAACAGATGTGGATACTGCTCCCGCATACGCTGCTCAGTTTCCCAGGTGGCCTCCTCAACTGAGTGGTTCTGCCACAAGACCTTCACTAGCGGGATCACACGGTGTCTCAGCTCCTGCTCACGACGATCGAGAATTTGTACAGGCTCCTCCACGTACGTCAAATCCTCTCGAATCGGTAACTGCTGTGGGGCTAACACATGTGAAGGATCTAAGATGTACTTCCGCCACATCGAAACATGGAAAACATCATGAACACGAGCCATCTCAGCCGGTAACTCAAGTCTGTAAGCAACAACTCCGATCCTCTCTGTGATCTCGTACGGACCAATGTATCGTGGTCGAAGCTTGCCACGCTTCCCGAAATGCACAACTCCCCTCCACGGAGATAGTTTCAGGAAGACCCAATCGCCAACCTCGAACTCTAAACTCTTCCTTCTCACATATGCATAACTCTTCTGACGATCCTGGGCGATCTTCAATCTATCCCGGATAATCTGGACGTCCTCCATAGTGCTCTTCACCAGATCAGGGCCAATAAGCCATCGCTCGCCCACCTCACTCCAACATAACGGAGTGCGACACTGCTTCCCGTACAGGGTCTTGTATGGTGTCATCTCGATACTAGCCTGATAGCTGTTGTTAGGCGAACTCTATCAAATGTAGCTGCTGATCCCAATTCCCGCGGAACTGTAACACACATGACCGCAACATATCCTCGAGTGTCTGTATAGTCCGCTCGGACTACCCGTCGGTCTGAGGATGAAAAGCTGTACTAAATCGCAACCTCATGCCCAAGGCTCGCTGTAATGCCTGCAAAAACTCAGAAGTAAACTGACTGTCTCGGTCAGAAACAATAGATACAGGTACACCATGCAGCCGAACAATCTCGGATAAGTACAACTTGGCCAATCTGCCCACTGATATCTTCCCCGGAAGTGCAAGAAAATGAGCGGATTTCGCCAGTCGATCCACAATAACCCATATATCGGTGTTACCTGCCGAAGTACGCGGTAACTGATAAACGAAATCCATCGTAATGTGCTCCCACTTCCAAACCGGAATCTCTAGTGGCTGTAGTTTCCCTGCAGGTTTCTGCCTCTCTGCTTTAACCTGCTGGTAGATCAAACATCGACTCATGTATGTGGCAATCTCCCGCTTCATGTTGCGCCACCAGTAATACGCTCGAAGTGTACGGAACATCTTCGTACCGCCGGGATGCATCGCATACGCTGAACTATAGGCCTCATCCAGAATTTCCTTTTTCAGGCTCTCATCTCTGGGCACACATAACCTGCCTCTGAACAACAATGTACTGTCGTCGCTCAATCGGAACTCTGTAGGTACACCATTCCGTATCATGGTCTTCTTGCCCAACAAGTAGGGATCTGAATCCTGAGCCTCTCGTACCTAATCAACCAATACGGGTCGAACCTGAAAACTGGCTAACAAAGCTCCCTCATCATCCCACTCGAACTCGGCACCCGTAGCTCGCAGCTCGGCCAACATCGACACTCTGGCCACACACATATGAAACAACGAGGCTCCAGATTTTCGGCTAAGTGCATCAGCTACAACATTGACCTTCCCTGGATGGTACTAAAAAGTGCAATCGTAGTCGTTGATCAACTCCATCCACCGGCGTTGCCTCATGTTCAAATCCGGCTGCGTCTGCAAGTAAATGATACTTTTGTGATCGGTGTAGATCTTACACTGAGCTCCATATAGGTAATGTCTCCAACTCTTCAATGCTAATACAATAACGGCTAACTCCAAATCATGCGTCGGATAGTTGACCACATGTGGTTTCAGCTGTCTGGAACCGTAGGCCACAACTCTACCATACTGCATCAACACACAGCCAAGCCTCAATTTTGACGCATCACTGTACACTACGAACTCATCGCTGTCGTCTGGCAATGTCAGAACCGGTGCAATAGTCAACCTCTCCTTTAGGAGCAAATAACTCTCCTCACATGCATCGGACCACTCAAACTTGACGCCCTTCTTCGTCAATCTGGTCAGCGGTGTAGCGATCCGAGAGAAATCATGTACAAACCGCCGGTAATAGCCTGCTAAACCCAAGAAACTCCGAATCTCCGGTACAGTAGTAGGTCTACTCCAGTTCAGCACGACCTCGATCTTGTCAGGATCAACACTGACTCCCTCAGCCGATATCACGTGGCCCAAGAACTTCACACTATCCAACCAGAACTTTCACTTGCTAAACTTTGCAAACAACTGATGGTCCCGCAAAGTTCGCAACACTGCTCACAAATGCTTCTTATGCTGGCCCACACTCCTGGAATAGATCAAGATATCGTCAATGAACACAATCACGAATTTGTCCAGAAACCGTCTGAACACTCGATTCATCAAATCCATGAAAGCTGCGGAGGCGTTGGTCAACCCAAACGGCATAACCAGAAACTCATAATGCCCATACCGCGACCTGAAAGCTGTCTTGGCCACATCAGAGTCCCGGATCCTCAACTGGTGATATCCAGATCGAAGGTCAATCTTCGAAAAGACTGATGCTC
This sequence comes from Geum urbanum, assembly GCA_946800695.1. NCBI lineage: Eukaryota > Viridiplantae > Streptophyta > Magnoliopsida > Rosales > Rosaceae > Geum > Geum urbanum. The sequence continues at coordinate 20,058,492 of OX326997.1, read as the reverse complement.
CCTTGAGCTGATCGAATAAATCGTCAATCCGCGGCAACAGATACTTGTTCTTCACTGTAACCTGATTCAGTTTCCGGTAGTCGATGCACAAACGCATAGATCCATCCTTCTTCCGCACAAATAACACCGGAGCACCCCATGGAGAAACATTAGGTCGAATAAAACCCTTCTCCAACAACTCCTGGAGCTGAACCTGCAACTCCTTCAACTCCGCTGGCGCCATACGATACGGTGTCTAGGAGATAGGTCCCGTGCCTGGTAATAACTCAATAATGAAATCAATCTCCCACACAGGGGGTATACCAGGTAACTCTGCTGGAAACACATCCGGAAACTCAGAAACAACCTCAATACTACCAAGATCTGGCACAGCTGCTGAAGTGTCCACAACATGGGCTAAATAAGCAACACAGCCTTTCTTCATCAACCGATCTGCCCTCATCGCGGAAATCAAACACGGCAGTGAAGTGTTCTTCTCGCCGTGAAACAGTATCTCGGGTAAACCTTGTCGTCGAAACGCGACCTCCTTCTTGTGACAGTCAAACATGGCCCAGTGCGTTTCCAAGAAGTCCATACCCAAGATCAGATCAAAATCAACGATATCAAGTAACAACAAGTCTGCGGCTAATCCATGGTCACCGATAAAAATCTCACAGTCTCTGAACACCCAACCAATACTCACAATCTCCCCTGATGGATACAACACTCTCCACAACCCCGGAAGTGGAGATGCAGGTACAGTAGCTAATAATGATAGTCTATACGACATAAATGAATGCGTGGCACCTAGATCTAATAATGTAAGTACTGGAATACCAAAGACATGTAACGTACCGATAACAACCTCCGGTGAAGCTCTGCCCTCACGTAGAGTCATGGCATGAACCCTCGCCTGCCCGGCTGGTCGTCCACGCTGAGGCTGTCCCTGCTGTCTGCCCTGGCCCGCAAACTGTGTTGGTCAAGCTCCCGAAGTGGCACCTCGCTCGGCTCCAGAACTCTGGGCCGCCTGTCCATCAACACCATCAAACTAATAACACTCCCTCGCGTAGTGACCCACCTAGCCACAGCGGAAACAAGTGACAGGACCTCGCTGACATGGACCCACATGATGTCTGCTGCAGAGACAACACAACGGGTACTCCCTCGGTACAGGAAAAGTGCCACCAGTACGCCGAGGATAACTGGAACCGCTGGAACCCCCACTAGCCTGTGGTCGCTGCGGTCGATCTCTCCTCCATCTCGATCTCAATCTTGGTACACTAGCTGGTAGTCGATAAGATCCACCGCCTGAGGATGAAACTGAACCGGAAGTATCGGAACTCTGCCTCTTTGAAGGCCCCTGACTCGGTCCACCCTCCTCAAACCGTCTCGGCTGGTACCTCTGTTGTCTCTCCTTCTTGATATCCTCACCTCGAAGTGCCACACTGACAAACTCATCAAAATTGTTCCGAGGCATCGTAGTCAGAGTCCCCCTTGATATTCAAGTTCAAACCCAGCTCAAACCTGCGACACTTGGCTTCCTCAGTAGCCACCATATCACGCGCAAAACGAGATAAGCAGGTAAACCTGTCCTGGTACTCAAGCACAGACATACTGCCCTGCCTCAAGTTCGTAAACTCCTCATACTTGCACTGCTAGGTAGCCTGATTGAAGTACCTCCACATAAACAAATCACGGAACAAAGTCCACGGAGTATCAGCTGGAACTCTGTCGGTACTAACCTACCAAAAGTATGCATCAGACTCAAGTAATCCGACTGCTGCCACTGTCATCTGCTCAGGAGTAAACCGCAAACGCTCACATACACGTTCAACCTGAACTACCCATGCCTCACATATCTCTGGATCAGCTGAACACGAAAACACAGTCGCACCAGCAGTACGAGCTTTGACCACAGGGTCAAAACGCTCTTCCAAACGCAGCACTCGCATCAGCAAGTCGTGCGTCTGGCGATCCTCATCAGGATCCGCTTCCCGATCAACACGGGGACCACGTCGAGGAGGCATCCTACTGATACAAGACAAGCATTAGGTACAAGCAGAAAGAACGTAATCATGAGACCGCAGATATTTGAGAACACACAACACCCAAAGTATTGATGAGTACCGTTGGCCAGTCGGGTCATCACTCCAGTCATGTTGTATAAACTCAAATACCCTAAGCGTCACAACTACAAGAGTCTACAGAATCTGACAACCTAATGCTCTGATACCAAGCTGAAAGGACCTAACCCTGATTCAGTTACCTAAACCGAAATCGAACCCCATCTGAAAACGTGAACCAACAAAAATCATTCAAAATTTCGGCAGAGTAACTCTACTAACGCGGAATTGCATTAACCTGCACCCTGAAAATAACACTTCATCATATGCCACAAAAGTCAAACCGTGGGCACCAATCCCATCCGGATTTCTCAAATATCATAACATAATCAATAAACAGTAAACATTCAGTAATATATAATATATTCGAGAAAATCCGTATAAAACATGTATCAGAGCGACCTCTAGTGTAAATATATACAATATACACATCAGTAGGCGAAACAAGAACCTACTGGAAAACGCAGGTAGCTCGAATCACTAGCCTCTAACCGCGACGTGAGACACCAGAATCCGAACTGCAAACTGGGCACAGAAACCGAAAAGCCCAGGGGAGAGGCAAATAAAAACGTTAGAGTGTGTGGACGAAAATAAACATATGCCTTTCACCAGTTATATACATAATCAATGTATAACAGTGCGAGTTCGGAAAACATATATATGGAGGTTGTCAGGCGAATCTCTCAAGCCCGACGTCAGGTGAATCGCTCAAACCCGACGGTGATAGGCCAGGGGAATCTCTCAACCCCGGCGGCATACAGGGGAATCTCTCAACCCTGCCCAGAGGAATCTCTCAACTCTGGTCCAGAGGAATCTCTCAACTCTGGCGGACTACCGGTGATCAGCCGAGTAGCCGAAGCATCGATGCAGTAATGCCATCACCAATAAATATAAAATAATACCTCCGAAAATAACATATATCTCAACATCGTATAAAGTAAATACGAAAAATCACAATAAATCACGAACTTGCAAACAACTGTGAAAATATAAACGTGTCCACTCACAGATCAGCAAGCACGCACTCGCGCTAATCTCGTGGTCCAGCGGAAGATCCCTCGCCTGAAGCACGATCTGGATCCCCTAAATAATCATAAACACATCTGATCAAAACCATAGTCCACAACACTGTACTTAACCACGGAAACCAACCGTTCCCGAAAACATATTAAACTGTACAAAATAATCGACTGAATTTCCAAAATCTCCACCCGATACCTTCGACTGAAAATCCGATACCTAAATCAATACGAAAACCTCAAGGCGATAATCGGGGCGCGATTACGAGAAAACTGACATTAAAAACATCGAAATCTGAAAAGTCAACCCTCTCGACGGAGCGCCGCCGGCGGCGGCGGCGGCGCGCCGTCAACGGTGACTTTCTCCAGCGAGGAAGCTCCAGATTTGAAGCTCACCTCAAGCCCAATATTTTCTTCCACTATGGCATCACGTAATTCAAACCGGAACCCTTCCAATTCAACACAAAACCGAACGGAAAACAAACTCCGGCAACCCATTCGGGTTCACCGGAAAACTCCATTTCAGCCCAATTCAAGCATAGGGGAAGCTTCACTAGGCCAAGGGGAAGCGAAACCCCACCTCCCTGTCACCGTGGCTCGCCGGAAAACCCCAACCATCACCAGCCAAATCCACGAAACCGACCCGGTTCGTTCTAACTCGATACATCACCAAATCTCACAATTTCAAGCACAAATCAACTTAGAAACACTAGGGGAAGAGAACCATACCCTTCACGTGGCCAGAGGTGGCCGGAAAAAGCAAGTCGGCCGGCGAGAACCAAACGGGAAAGTTTCCTCTTCGGTCAACGGGTCAAACTTCCAAAATTGGAAAGTCAACGCTGGTCAACATCAAACAGTGTTTTTCGACGATTTTACGACTATTTCCGATATTTATACTCGCATCTAGAGACGATCAACGGTCCAAAACGAATAATCAAAACGATTCGGATAAACACGAAACAAACGGATAAACTCGTCGATAAACCGAAACTTCAAATAATCATATTATATTCTTCGGTCATTGGAAAATTCATTCGGAACTGCCCACGAGCTCGAAATCACGTGCTCTAAAACTTCCGTGAAGACACTCAATTCAAATTCTCGGCCGATAATAAAGTCGCGAACTAAATCGATAAACCACACATATAACGTGAAACCGCGACTATACACTAACTCGTGAATCGTGCCGACTACATTACTGATTCTGGTTCGGGTCGTCACATAGAGAATTAGAAGTAGAGGCTTATAACTCTTTGTGTGAGCATTTACAGACTTATATGATAGAGAGACAAGCCTACGTGTGTTTACCCACCATTGCCTCAAAGAAATGTGTCAATGAGGACGTGCAACAAGGAATAACAGAAGAGGAGGAGGTTATCCAATTAGCACTAGTAGCTCTGAATGACACACTGGCTAAAGTCAAGGATCTCATAGAAAAGGTCAACCTTGGAACAACGAGTGAACAAAATGGCTATTAGCACCTTTTTAGAGCCTGACGAGAGAAAGAGGCTCATAGATTTGTTGCAAGAATACAAAGTTTTTTTTTGCAGAGAAATATGAAGACATGTCAGGCTTGTCTCCAGATTTAATATGTCACAAGTTACCAACTTTACCCAATATGAAGCCTGTACAACAGCTAATGAGAAGAAGGAACACTGAAACAACTATATTGGTTAAGGAAGAAGTTTAATAGATGCTCAACTCTAGAATTATTCGAGTGGCCAAGTATAACGAGTGGCTTAATATAGTCAATATGCGAAAGAAGAATGGAAAAAAAAGGGTCTGTGTGGACTATAGAGACCTCAATAATGCAACCCCAAAATACACGTATCCAATGTGAGTAGCAGGTCTATCAGTAGATTTTGTGGGTCGACATGAGATGTTATCCTTTATGGATAACACAATAGATATCATCAAATTCCCGTAGTAGAGGAATATAAACATAAGATAGCTTTTCGTTGTCCAAGCATTGCATAAGTATTTGAATACGTGGATATATTGTTTGGTCTGAAGAATATGGGGGCTACCTACCAGCGCGCAATGCACTTCATCTTTCACGACTTGTAAAGAGTAACCATGGAGGTATACATCGATGATGTCGTTATTAAGTCCAAAAAGAGAAGGGATCATATTCAAGACCTTCGCCAAGTGTTCAAACAGATGAGGAAACACTAGCTCAAGATGAATCCTGCCAAGTGCGTATTCGGAGTCCAAGCGGGCAACTTTTTAGGGTTTTGGTTCATCAGCAAGGAATAGAAGTCCCAAATGATAAAAAGGAGGCAGTGATCAACGCGCCCCCACCAAGAAACAAGACAGAGCTTCAGTAGTTGCTTGGAAAAATAATTTCTTAGGTCGGTTTATCGCAAATGCTACAGGGAAAACTCGACCATTTTCTCTTTTGTTGAAATTACGAGGACAAGAAGAGTTCGTTTGGGAGTCTGTTCATCAGGAGGCCTTCAATGCAATCAAGCAGTATTTGGCCAATCCACCAATTTTGCTACCTCTACAACTAGGAATACCTCTTAAGCTTTACATATCCGCTACGGATAAATCAATTGGTTGTTTATTGGCACAAGACGATGACACCAAGGTAGAGCGAGCGATCTTTTACATGAGCAGGACCCTGACAGACAATGAGACTAGATACTCATCTATAGAAAATTTGTGCCTTGCACTATACTTTTTATGGTGCAAATTAAGACATTACATGTTGTCTTTCACGACCTGTATGACCGCTAAAATGAATTAATCGAATATATGCTATCTTGACGTATACTCAGAGATCGCATCGGCAAATGGATTCTCGCACTATCAGAATTCTCGCTGTAATACGTACTGCAGAAAGCAGTAAAGAGACAGACCATAGCTGACTTTTTGGCACACCATCCTATGTTGGAAACACCATAATTCATATATTGAACCTCACTCGAATTTCTCTCGCTCCATGGAGATTATACTTTGATGGTTCCAATACAAGTACACTTGCGAGACATTTGCCTATTCATTCTAGTTAGATTTCCACTGCATAAACAACGTCGCTGAGTATGATGCCTTGATTATTGGTTTGGAACTACTACTAGAGCTAAAGGTTTCAGACTCGCATATTTTTGGGGATTCTCTGTTGGTCATCAGACAATTGGAAGCCACGTTCAGAACGGAGCTCATCCTAGAACCATATGTTAAAAGGGTCAGCGAGCTACTTGAGTTATTCACGGAAGTATTTTTGGAGCATATCCCTCGAGGTCAAAATTATGCAGCAAATGAGGTAGCCCAACTAGCTACATGTATAGAGCTCGCAGATGGAGTGCGGGAATGTATTTTGAAGGTAAAAAGACGTACTTTGCCTTCGTTCATGATCAGAAAAGTAGAAAAGGATGAATGGTTTATTGCGTCTCTTGATCATCTTGATACTGATTGGCGACAACCATTAATCAATTACTTGAAGAATCCAAGCACAGCTGCGAATAGACAAATATGCTTCCTCGTGCTAAACTATGTCCTTAAAAATGATGAATTACTCAAGAGAGGAGGAGACGACGTCGATTTGCTATGAATTTTTGGTAGGGAAGCTAAATGGTTGATGCGAGAAATGCATTTGGGGGTTTGTGGGGCTCATCAGTCTGGACCTAAAATGTGTTAGAAGCTACGAAGACTTGGATATTATTGGCCAACTATTCTGATAGATTGCATTGCATTTGCAAAAGGGTGCGAGGATTTCCATGTTCATGGCCCAGTTCATCATATACGTAACATTCCCATGCAGCCAATTATTAAACCATGGCCGGCTAAGGTATGAGCCTTAGACTTAATCGGCATGATTCACCCTCATTCGTCAATGCAACATAAGTTCATCATCTTCAGAACAGACTTCTTCATAACGTGGGTAGAAGCTAAGCCTTCGAAAGTGGCGATACGGAAGTTCCTATACGAGGATATTATTTGTCGCTTCGGAATACCAGAATGCTTTGTCTCAGACATGGGGGCAACTTTCGTGTCCAGAGAGGTGGAGGAATTGATGTGAGATTTTAATATCCAGATCTTACATTCTTAACCGTATTGTGCCCAGTACAATAGATAAGTGGAAGCAAGCAACAAGCTCATCTTGCATATCTTGAAGTGAATGCTCGCAGACAATCCTCATTTGTGGCTTACATGAAGTCAAAGCGGAGTCCAACTGGCACAACACCTTACGCTCTCATGTTAGGTCATGATACTGTAGTGCCACCGGAGATTAATGTACAATCATTACGAGTAATGGATCAACATCATCTCATCAGCGAAGATTATGTTCAAGAAATGTGGTAGGAACATGAAGACTTAGACGAATTATGGTTGGAAGCTCTGAATAGTTTGCTCGCGAAGAAAAATAAAGTGTCTCAGCTTTATGATATACGTACGTACGCAGGGCAAGATCTATGCGGAAGGAGAGTTGGTATAGAAAACAGTATTGCCTCATGGTGAGAAAACTGAAGGCAGAGGAAAATTTTCACCAAAGTGGGAAGGACCGTATATCGTGGATAAGATCATAGGCAAATGAGCTTTTCACTTATGCAATATTGATGGTGCAGTTCACCACAGTCCTATAAATGGTCATTTTCTCATGAAGAAGTACATTCAACCGGTGTGGAAATACAAGGAGCTCGTAGACCCAGGAACTTAGTTTTGCTATGTTCACAAACAAGCCTAATCCAGAGGCATGTTTCTTTGTTCACCTAGTAAACTAGGGGGCAATTATTGCCATAAGAGGCCAATTCTAGTGGCCAAACAATTGTATAACAATTTTGTGTTATAATGAAATTTTTAAATTTTTAAATTTTCAAAGTCAATATAGTGGCTCATGCCATTGTTTCTCACTGTCAAGAAAACTAAAAAATACAAAGCTTGGTATCACATAATGAAATTTTATTAGATAAAATGTTTTGTGGCCTTGAACTCTGATACCATTCATACAATATAATATGGCCAAATCCAGTGGCCTAAAGGTTGTACTGCGAGAAACATAGCCAACTAGCATTGGTCAGCTGTCGCCCATAGGCATCATTGGCATTGATGTATGCTAGATTGGTCTTTGATGGTGTTAGTTCCAGCCGGTGGGAAAGATCTCTCCTCAAATCATCCGCTGTCACTGTTGTTTCACCCATCTGCAAATCAAAACCCTTGCGGGGAGAGATTTATAGAATGTACAATTACGGAGGTGCTGCGCTCAGGGACGAAGTCAACGAAGATCCCCTAATGTCTAAACCTGGCTCACCCCAAAACTCCTGGGATGAGCACACAATTGACATACATGGGCTTAAGTATTGCTACTTAAGTCAGGTTTGGGCTCAGGTATTGCTACTTAGTGCTTCTTAATAGAGGGAAATATGATTTGGTAAGAAATCTTTAAAGCCGAGGAAAAGAAGGGAGAAGATGAACGTGATGAACATCTTGAAGTCTAAGGGTTGAAAGTTTTCTGATGATTAAAGCACCAAGTAAAAAAATGCTATTTATAGAAGCCAAGAACCCTAGTGGTTCCCCATCGAAACGGTGTAGGCAAGTTGATTCAATACCGTATTTAAGAGATACTGCCACGCTGTACTGATTCACATACCATATTCAAACCAAATGTCGTTTAAATGCAATTAAGAGCATTTACTCTTAAGCCATTTGGGAAACAAGCATGGTTTTTGAAAGCCAAAATTGAAGATGAAGATTTGGCACAGTGAATATCAAAAACGAGCCAACTAGTGGGTCAGATTTCATATAAGACAAGTTCTTTAAGATAAATAAGTTACAAAAAGCCCAAACCTGGGGTCCAGAGCCAGAGTTATACAACACTTAGCCTAGAAAATTTTCTAACTCTTTGATTCTAATCTTGGCTTGCTCGTTGTCATCGCGAGCGGTGGAACTCTTGGCTGTAGCAGCCACTGCTGTGGCGTGAGTAATTTCCAAGAACTTCAAACACGCTTGGCCATCTTTCAGCACTCGCATAGCGAAAAGGCGTTTTTCTTGAACCTTGGCTTCCATTGCTGCCAGCTCAGCCTTGAGTCGAGCAATCTCGGCCTTTTTTTTGTCAATATTCTGAAGGTTATCCTCAAACTCGGCTGCAAAGTCCTCAAGGCCCTCTTTTGTGTCTCACCACTTCTAGTGGTTCTCACGTCGCGAAGATATTGCTTCACTTTCCTCGCATTTAGCCTCGTTGATATTAACGAACAACGAGGGGAGTTCGTTCAGCTTAAGCTCCATCTCATCTAGGACATGAAGGGAAACGAGTGTCATAGCGTTGCGAGCATCTTGGATATATGACTTTAACGACTGTAACGATGGCTCAATCGTCGAGGTTGAAAGACCACAGATTCCTGAGATAGGCAAGGGTGATGCATACTTCATCAAGCTCTGCGGGAGGTTGGACAAATTCTTGGTACTAGGCTCGCAGTCCCAGGAATTCACTCCAGGCACCAAGGGAAAATGTAGGCTGGCTCGAGGGGCATCACCAGGTGAACAACCATGCAGGATGATTTGGAAACGGTTCATTACCAAAATCCCAGGCGTCAGAGACAAGTCACTCGTACTAGGCGAGTCATCATCAAGTTCCTATAGGAAATATCCATTTGAACATCCGGATAATAGGAGAGATGAGAATAAAAGCATGGAAACTAAAACATACCAAAGTGGTTTAAACCTCATGCTCCTAATGAGGGGAATTTCCCAAAAGAGGCAAAGGAACAAAGGCGTTCTAAAGATCTTGGGCATAAAAGCAAAGTTACAAAGAAACCTAAGTAGGAAAGAAACGCTTGAGGGCGAAGGTTACCAGTGAGAGATTGCCAGTATCCGCAATACAAGCCTATTCTTCAGGAGGCTGAGTGATTATTTCTTCAATTACATGCCTCACTGCAGCATTCTCCTGTTCGTTGTGATCCAGAAGCAAGGGGTCTTTGACCTGAGCCTCAGCATAAACTCGATCGGCACCCGAGGCCTAAGTAAAAACGAAAATGAGTGGTTAAAATTACTATCACAAAGTTTTCCAGAACGGTTAGTGGAGAGTTTTAAATACTTCGATAGTAAATCTATCACTCATGAATCCCGTAGTAGATGCCTGAGAGATTTCAATAGCGGGATCTGCAGAGGGCACACTTGTTGGGTTTGGTTCACCTGAAGTATCTTCACCCGCAGTATCCCGAAGCTGTGAAATTTGTTCAACATTGAGTGCATCAACGGAAGTTGAGCCATGATTAGGACGATCACTCACAGTACCTATAGAGGAGCTACTGGAAGCATGATTGGCATTGGAGAAGGATTGATCCGGATGAACAAGTTCTTGATGTGGACTTGCTACAGAGGGAGAGTGAGAACTAGAAATGTCTCTTTCATCATCCAATGTTGGACGCTGAATGGAATAGCCTGTGTAATGACCCAAACTTTGAGTATATGATTATCAACACTACATGTGATTATCGCGAGTTAATTGTATATATGTGGTTTGTTAACGACTAAATTATCGGGAAAGAATTTGGTTTGAGTTCCTTCGTGAAAATTGTAGAGGATTTGATTTTGAACTCGTAGGAGGTTTCGGAGGATTTTTCGGATAATCAGAGAATATAAAATAAATATTTAAAATTGTCGTCGAGTTAATCGTACTTATCTAATTTTGTTGGAGTTATCCGAGCTGTTGGTTTGGTTGGTTCGCGACGTATAAATATCGAATAGTCGTAAAAATAAGAAAATCACACATTTAGACCGAGTTTGACCGAGTTGACCCATTGACCCGTTTTCCTCCACCGACCCAGTGTGAGTTCGCCGTCGGACCCAACGATTCCTGCCACCTCCAGCCGTGTTCTTGGTATGGTTAGAAATCTCTTGTGATTTCCTATTGATTCATGTATTCATTTGTGAGATTTGGTTGTGATTTGTTGGAGTTCGAACTCGGTGAAGTTTGTGGATTTTACCGGTGACGGGGGGCGATTTTCGGCGAGGTTTGGCGTCGGGTAGGTTGGGGGTTTGGTTCCCTTCAACCTCTATATACTTTCTAGGCTGTTTATTTGGGACAAGGTTAAGGTTTTAGGGGTGCCGTGGTGGTGACCGGAAAGGGAGAATTCGACGAGATTTTTGGGTCAAATTTCGGCCTCGATGGTGGTTGGATTGAGATGTGGTTTTGGGGGTTTGGTTGGGCTTGAGGAGAGGAACATTTTGATGTATGGTTAGCAAGAATTGGTCAGCGTTGGCCCCGCGTCGCCGCCAACGGCGGCGGTCCACGGCGATTCTCCGACGAGGGGTTGACTTTTGAGGTTTTCGGAGATTTTTATGTTGTTTTGCTCGTAATCGCGCCTCGATCATAGTCGTGAGGTTTTTGAGTTGAATTAAGTGTGTTAATTTGGGACGAGGGTTGTTTGGGTGTATTTTGGGAATTTTGTTATCCTCGTCGATATTTCGAGCAAAACGCTTTTCGAGAACGCGGGGCTCTTGACATATTTTCTCTGTATGTTGAAATCGAATATGTATTGATCATATTCATGTTATTCAGGTGATCGTGATCGAGTGTTTGGCAATGGATCTTCCACCGGACCTCAGGGCTAGCTGATATCTGTGAGTGGACATTTTATTCCACCTTGATTTTCAAACTTTGATTTCTACAGTGGATGAGTATGCTTTAAAATTATGCATTTACGAGTATGCATTTATGATTATGCATTTTATGAGCATACATTGATTTGGAGGCACATGTGATTTATTTTTACACTAAGTATGGATATATGGATGCATTGATGCTATAGCCTATCTGCTGATCCTCGAGATGCTCCGGGAGGGTTACGTCTATATGAGCACCTGACCCGTGAATCACAGTATGAAAGGACCCAACCCCGATTTAGTTTCCTAAACCGGAATCAAACCCTTTCTGAAAATACGAACCAACAAAAACCATAAAAATTTCGGTAGAGTAATGCTACTAAAGCCGAATTGCCATTAACCTGCACCCGGAAAAACACACTTCATCCTATGCCACAAAAATCAAACCGTGGGCACCAATCCCATCCGGATTTCTCAATATCATAACAGTAATGTAAAGTAATTAATAAAAATATACTTTACAAAAATTCGGGGAAAAATCGTATGAAAGTATAACATCAGAATGCTCAGAGCGACTTCTAGTATATATATATATATATATATACAAATAGTAGGCCAAACTAAGAACCTACCATAAAAGAAATATCGCTCGAATACTAAGCCTCCGACCGCGACATGTGACACTAGAATCCGAACTGCAAACTGGACACGGAAACCGAAAAGCCCAGGGGAAAGGCAAATACAGACGTTAGAGTGATTGGACGAAAATAAACATATCCCTTTCACCAATGTCATATACAATAAACAATGTAAAGTATAGCGAGTTCAGAAAATATATATGGAGGTGTCAGGCGAATCTCTCAAGCCCGACGGTGATAGGCTAGGGGAATCTCTCAACCCCAGCGGCATAACAGGGGAATTTCTCAACCCTGCCTAGAGGAATCTCTTAACTCTGGTCCAGAGGAATCTCTCAAATCTGGTCAGACTACCGGTGATCAGCCGAGTAGCCGAAGCATCGATGCAAGTAATACCATCATCATAAAAATATAAAATAATACCACCAAAAGTAATAAATAATCTCAATATTGTATATAAATAAATACGAAAAATCACGAACTCGCAACGACAGTGAAAATATAAAAGTCCACTCACAGATGAGCATAACACAATACGCGTTAATCTAGTGATCTGGCGGAAAAACCCTCGCCAAACGAATGATCACGATCCTCTGGATAATCATAAAATCCACTGCTCAAAATCATAACTCGAAACCTCGAATCACATCATAAGAAACAACCGTTCCCGGAAACATATAATTCAATATCGATGAAATCGTCAAAATTCGATAATCACACCATAAAATCTCGCTATAATTTTTGATGCTCAATTCGAAAAATAAATCTCACCACTGCGATCGGTGCGCGATTCCGAGCGAAACGACATACAACTCGTCGAAAAACACGTCGAACAAAAAGTCGCCGCCGGCCGCCGAAAAATCACACCGGCCCAGAAAAATGCAACTTACACATGGATTTGAATATCTTGACATTTTCAACAACTTTCTAGTTCAAAGTTAAGGTCAATTTTGACCGGAAAAGGTCCAAACCTCACCTCAAAGGTGCAAACCCTCGCCGAAATTTCAACTTCTCCGATCTCCCTCCTCCGGCCACGGCAAGACTTGAAACCACTTCTAAAAGCTTCCTCTCTCCAAGGCTAACAAAACCCCTCAAACCCCAAGCTCCATCTCGGCCGCCTCCGCTGCCACCAACGTCGCCAAAACTCGCCGGAATACATCCCAAAATTTCCAATCTTTGACAAGCCATAACTTTTTCATCCGGCAACCAAATAGAACGAATGACCTATCAAAAGAAAGAGGAGCTCAAGCCCAACAACTTTCATGAAGACACCACGGCCAAAGGAGGCCGGAATCGAGCTCAACGAAGGAAAACAAAACTCGGCCTGGAATGGGTCAGTTTTGACCCACGGGTCAAACTGGTCAACGGGCCAGATTTCCTAAAATAGAAAGTTTCCCAATTCGTCACATATTCGCCCGTATTTATACCATACACGTATCGAATCCCAAACGGATAAATACGACAAAATCCAACGGCCGAAAATATTCACAACTTATTCCTCATAACTCGGAATAATCCTCTGGAAGTTCCCACGAGCTCGAAATTAAATTCTCTACAACTTTCGTGCAGAATCCCAAATCAAGTTCTTGCCCGATAATTTAGTCGTTAACGAAGCCGCCATATTTAATCAATTATGTAAAAATCGCGACTAATCGCGAAACTCGCAAATCAAGTCGATAACCATTCCAATTTCGGTTCGGGTCGATCGACGGTCCAAAACGGATCACAATCACGATTCGGATAAACTCGAATACGAACGGATAAACTCGACGATATTTCAAAGTTTCAAATATTCATATTATATTCCTCGGTCGTCGAAATAATAATCTGGAACCGCTCACGAACTCGAAATCACGCGTACAACAACTCTCAAGAAGAGACTCAGCTCAAATTCTCGGCCAATAATTAAGTCGTGATCAAAACCGGCAATTCAATCAATGTACGGAAAACTGCGATTACGCGCAAATTCGTGGATTAAGCCGATTACACTATTGATTCTGTTCCGGGTCGTCACACAGTACCCGGGAGAGTTACGTCTTTATGAGCACTTGATCCGGGCGTGTTGTAACTTTGAGGAAAATGTACTCAAGTTACTGCCTCTACACACACAGTACCAAGGAGAGTTACGTCTTTATGAGCACTTGACCTGGGTTTGTTTGTTTTGACTCGCATGATTTTATGTGCATTTATTGTGAAAAACATGTTGGATTTATTTATGCAGCATATTATGATTTACGTCCACTCACTCTAACAGTTTTATTATTTATATGTTTTTCTCTGGGCTTTTCGGTTTTTGCCGCCCAGATTGCAGTATCTTTCCCGTGGTTACACGTCATCGCATGAGGCCTAGAGTTCAAATCACACTTTCCTTCTAGTAGGTTCCTGATATAACCTGCTAGTCTTGTATATTTTGTAATTAGAAGTCGCTCTGAATACTTGTGTAGTGTGGTTCAGTTTGAGTTATACTCCTGAATATTTTCTGAATTTCTTGTAAACCTTGAGTTTTATTATATATATTGATTTTGAGAAATCGGGATGGACAATGGCGGTCCACGGTGTGTTGGGGAATTTATCTGTGAAGTGTAATCCTCTTGCAAGTTTTTGGTTTGTACGTTTTATAAAGTAAACTCTGGCAAAAAATTTGTAAGTCGTGTTGTTGTTTGGGCCTAATTTCGGTTTAGGCAACTAAATCAGGATCGAGTTCTTTCAGTTGGTATCAGAGCATTAGGTTTGAGGTTCTGTAGACTCTTGTAGTTGTGTTACTAAGGGTATTTGAGAATGTACAACATATCATGAGTGATGACCCGACTGGCCAGCAGACAATCATCAATGCTCTAGAGTGTTGTATGCTTTCAAATGTCTGAAGTTTCATGATTACGTTCTTTGTGTTGTGTGACTAATGTCCTTTCATTCTTAGGATGCCTCCCCGACGTGGAACCCGTGCTAACGGGGCTTGGGATCCTATTGAGGATCAGCGTATGCACGACTTGTTTATGCGAGTGTTGCGTTTGGAAGAGTGTTTTGACCCTGTGGTTAACGCTAGGACAGCTGGAGCAACTACCTTTTCTGGCTCCTCTGATCCTGAAATATGTGAGACTTGGTTAGTCCAGATGGAGGGTGTTTGTGAACGCCTACATTTTACTCCTGAGCAGAAGACTCTGGCTGTTGTTGGGTTACTGGACTCAGATGCTTATTTCTGGTGGGTTAGCACCGAGAGAGTTCCTATTGATACCCCATGGTCTACATTCAGAGATTTGTTTATCCGTTGATATTTCAACCAGGCCACCCAGCAAAGGAAATATGAAGAGTTTACCAGTCTGAGGCAGGGGAATATGTCAGTGCTCGAGTATCTGGATAAGTTTACCCGTTTGTCTCGTTTTGCACGTGAGATGGTGGCATCAGAGGAAGAAAAGTGTAGGAGGTTTGAGTTGGGTCTGAATCTGAATATCAAGGGAACCTTGACCACCATGCCTCGGGACAATTTTGATGACTTTGTTAGTGATGTACTCAGGGGCGAGGACATTGAGAAAGAGAGGCAGATGCGATTTCAGTCTCGCCACTTTGAGGAGGGTAGACCCAACCAGGGTCCTGCGAAGAGGATGAGTTCTGGTACTTCGAGTTCAGCATCTTCTTCAGGTGGTAGCACTTCGAGTTCTGATTTTTCACAAATTACGACACCACTTACCCGTTTGACGAAGAAATGAGTCAAGTTTGAGTGGTCTGATGCTTGTGAGGAAAGCTACTTGACTTTGAAGGAAAGGTTGACTATTGCACCAGTGTTGACTTTACTTGATGATAGTACGTGGTGAGTATGTTGTGTACAGTGATGCTTCGAAGTTAGGTCTGGGTTGTGTTTTGATGCAGCATGGTAAGGTGGTGGCATATGGTTCTAGACAGTTGAAACCTCATGAAGTTAACTATCCTACTCATGATCTGGAGTTAACTGCCATTGTGTTAGCATTGAAGAGTTGGAGACACTACTTGTATGGAGCGCAGTGTAAGATTTACACCGATCACAAGAGTCTAACCTACTTGCGTACGCAGCCAGATTTGAATATGAGACAGCGAAGATGGATGAAGCTGATTAATGATTATGACTGCACTTTTGAGTATCATTAAGGAAAAGCTAATGTTGTTGCTGATGCTCTTAGTCGGAAGTATGGTGCTTCTCTTTTCCATGTACGTGTTGCAAGAATGTCACTTTTGACTGAATTGCGTGCAACGGGAGCAGAGTTGGAATGGAATGAAGATGGAGCATTGTTAGGCAGTTTTCAAGTTCGTCCGATATTACTTGATCAAGTTCGTGAAGCTCAAGATTCGGATGCCTATCTGCTGAGCAAGAAGAATTTGATTCAGAATAGTGTACCAACAGAGTTTCGGATGAGGAGTGATGACACTTTGATGTTCAGAGGAAGATTATGTGTGCCTAGAGATGATGATTTGAAGAAGGAAATACTTGATGAAGCTTATTGTTCCGCCTATGGTATGCATCCTGGTATTATGAAGATGTTTTGGACACTTAAAGCTCATTATTGGTGGCGTAACATGAAGCGGGAAATAGCAATGTATGTGAGCAGATGCTTGATTTGTCAGCAAGTGAAGGCAGAACGTTAGAAGCTTGTCGGTAAACTACAACCTTTGGAGATTCCAGTATGGAAGTGGGAGCATATCACTATGGATTTTGTGTATCAGTTACCTCATACGTCTAGTGGTAATACTGAAAGGACCCAACCCCGATTTAGCTTCCTAAATCGGAATCAAACCCCTTCGAAAACATGAACCACCAAAAACTTTTCGAAATTTGGGCAGAGTTTCGTTACTAGCGTGGAATTACCATTACCTGCACGCGGAAAATACACTTCATCCTATGCCACAAAAAGCAAACCGTGGGCACCAATCCCATCCGGATTTCTCAACATCTCAACAGTAAAGTAAACAATACATATAATAGTACTTTACTGAAATCAGGGTTTAAAATCGTATAACATATTCAACAGAAAACTCAGAGCGATCTCTAATACATAATCATATAAGTATACCACAGTAGGTAGGACAATAAACCTACTGGAAGAAATAAGGTAGCTCGACCACTATGCCTCCGACCACGACGTGCGACTCCAGAGTCCGAACTGCAAACTGGGCACGGAAACCGAAAAGCCCAGGGGAAAGGCAAAAAAAACGTTAGAGTGAGTGGACGAAAATAAACATATGCCTT
Organism: Geum urbanum; assembly: GCA_946800695.1. Classification (NCBI taxonomy): domain Eukaryota; kingdom Viridiplantae; phylum Streptophyta; class Magnoliopsida; order Rosales; family Rosaceae; genus Geum; species Geum urbanum. The sequence goes on along the minus strand of OX326997.1, from coordinate 20,040,977 downwards.
TCACCAGTTATATACATAATCAATATAAAACAGTGCGAGTTCGGAATACATATACATATGGAGGTTGTCGGGCGACCTCTCAAACCCGATGTCAGGTGAATCGCTCAAACTTGACGGTGATAGGCCAGGGGACCACTAGCTCAACCCTGGCGGCATACAGGGGACCTCTCAACCCTGCCCAAAGGACCTCTCAACTCTGGTGGACTACCGGTGATCAGCCGAGTAGTCGAAGCATCGATGCAGTAATGCCATCACCAATAAATATAAAACAATACCTCCGAAAATCATACATATCACAACATCGTATAATTTAAATACGGAAAATCATAAAATCCACGAACTCGCAAATCAATTGTGAAATATAAACTTGTCCACTCACACGTTAGCGTAACGCGATATGCGTTAACCCGTGATCCGGCGGAATGTCCCTCGCCAAACGAACGATCACGAACACCTGAATATTCACAATGTCCAATATTCAAAGTCATAACTCGACAATACAAATCAAACCACGAGAAACAACCGTTCTCGGAAACAGGTAATTCAAAGTCGACGAATCGTCGAAAATCCGTATATAACACCTCAATACCTCGCTTTACGTTCGGACGCTCAACTCGAAAAACGAACCTCCCCACTGCGATCGGGGCGTGATTTCGAGTCAAATGACATGCAACTTGTCGAAAGTCCAAAAAAAAGTCAAACTTTGACCGTTGACCGCCGCCCACGGTGGCGCCATCGCTGACCGGAAAATTTCACGGCGGAGCAACCCCTATTCCACTCAAAATCACCCACTGAGCAACTTTGTCAACTGCAACAAAGGCCAATTCTCACTCTAACCATGTCAATTTCAAGCAAAACCGAATTGGTTCACAAATTTCAATTCCAAAATTCTCCATACACAAGATGAATTAGAACTCCAAACTTACATGGTAGCTTGCTAGTGATGAGAGCTTCAAACCCCACTCCAAATTGTAGCTCGAATCGGTGTAAAACATGGAACCCGAATTCACAAGTTTTCCCTCCATTTTGGCCGGATTTTTCTTCCATTTCCGGCGAGCCTTGCCGTGAAAGGAGGCCGGAGTCACCCTCAAGGGACCAAGGCGCATCGAATGGGACCAACCCCGTCCCACGGGGTGGTCGGAATCGATCGCCACCGCGAGCCGCCGTGCATCCCGTCGCCAACTTCTCTCTCCACCGAGTTGACTCGGTCAACTCGGTCAAACCCCAATATGGTAAGTCTTTGACTTGCCCAAATTAGCAGGTTTCTATTTATAGCCTTTCCCAAAATGGAAACTTGTAATTATCCTTTTCGACGAACTTCAAACGCGCGTAACTTTCTCGTCGTAATTTCGATTCCGATAATTCTCGCGGCCACGAACTCGACTCGACATGTTCTTCCAATATCACCCGAAGTCAAACACATCAGCCAAACGGATAAAAAGCCAACTGTTCCAATCAACATATAATTAAATCAACCAAACAATCAACAAACGGCAAAATTCGCAACTTAAACTCCGTAACTCAAAATCATGCTTCGGAAGTTCCTACGAACTCAAAATTAAATTCTGAACAACTTCCGTGAAGGATCCGAAGCCAAATTCTCGTCCAATAATTTAGTCGCGAACAAACCTGCCATTTAAATCCATTTCCGTCGAAACTTCAAATATTCATAATTAATTCCTCGGTCGTCCAAATAACGATCCAGAACCGCCCATAAACTCATAATCACACGTACAACGACTCTCGAGAAGAGACCCAGCTCCAATTCTCGGCCAATAATTTAGTCGTTAACAAGTTCGACGATTCGAATAACTGTCGGACAGCTGCGACTACGCAGTAACTCACGTATATAGCTGATCAAGCTGATTCTGGTCTGGGTCGTCACAAATACTGGTATTTGGGTGATCGTGAATTGCCTTACGAAGTTAGCCCATTTCCTTGCACTTCCAGGAAAGCTTTCTGTGAGTAGATTGGCAAAGCTGTACCTGAGAGAGGTTGTGAGATTACATGGTGTGCCTGTGGCTATAGTTTCTGATCAGGATAGTCAGTTTACTTCAGAATTTTGGCAGGCTTTACAGAGAGCATTGGGGACTAGACTACACTTCAACACAGCTTTTCATCCTCAGACAGATGGTCAGTCTGAGAGGACTATTCAAACTCTGGAGGATATATTACGATCTTGTGTGTTGCAGTTCAAAGGGAATTGGGATCAACAACTTCATTTGAGATACAATACATTTATGAGATACAAGGTACGCCTGTTACTCTACCAATACTAATGTTACACTCCATACATTCTAATTAGAGCGTCGGAGAGTCAAAGGTAGGAACACCCCATCAAGACTCCTAACGCTCGTTTGGTGTATTGTTCTTAACAGCTGGTAAAGGACGACATACGCGCAATAGCTCAGATCACCCAAAATAGCATCATCCGCTCTTCTGCTAATATCCCTCACGAAATTGGGTAGAAACAATACGGAGTCCATTTTTCTTTTTTGAATCAGTGTGCACGCAGTGTAGCATCCACTTATAAAACAATTTTTGTCCAATTCTAAAAAAAATTTAGACTTAATTTATGAGATATGAGTCTTGATTTTCCTGCCATTAACATGAAATTAAAAAATATCTTATTAGAGTTTAAAGTTATACATTGATTATTTCAGTGTCAGAAATATTACAAATTTTTGTCTTCCACACATATATGAATCAAATTCGGCAATTCTTCACAATTGAAGTACGATTTTGATAGCTTGGAAATCAAAATACTAAAAGCAATGAAGCATCTTATTACAAGATTTAATTTGTGATTGATTTTCGAGACTTCTTCTCAGGTGTCAACATTAACTTTTTTTTCTTACAAAGAACAATAACTATAAATAGATAGTGAGACGTGGCACAACATGCACCAGTCCTTTGCGATGACGAGTCAATAGCATCTCATATTGAACACGACAGCCAAGAAGGAAGGGCCTCCAGCAAGCGGTGGTGTAGTCAGCATAGAATGAGCGGTGTCAAAATGAGATTTTTCAAATTTTGAATTATTATTAATCAAAGATATATTTTTATTTAATTATCAAAAATTTAGATAATAAAGTTTATTTTGACATTGCTGAATATTCAAAAGGAAAAAAGAACTTTAATTTGTGTTAACTATTTTGTCTTAACTAATCAAATAAATTCTTAAATTCTGCTATTATTGTCTTATATTGAATTAATGATTTAATAAAATTTTAACTTCACAACATTTATTATTTGATTTATAGCTATAACTTATTTATTTTCATTTTATCATTTCGTTTAGTAAATCAATTCAAAAATAAAATAGATTTCTATATGATGTTCGGATTATAAATTCACAATTATTATCCTTGTGAATAGATTTTTTGAAAATAGGAGTAGACGTGTTATACGTCTTTTATGTATAAAAAATAACATTGTTGAACAAAAATTCTGCCTACGCCACTACAAACAAGTGACATAATTTGTCCCACCCGCTCATAAATACAAGATGTAATTGATTAGCTCAACTCGATTACACCGCAATGTCATGCCTGATGTGCCGGAGCAGCACCGGAATCACAATATCCGGCGAGCTCAGCTGCGGGAGATGCTCGTCCGACGACATCACCTCCACAATGGACTCTCCACTCAAATTTTGGTGAAGATACTCCATCACCACCACAGGCACTACGAAGTCCTTCACACTCTGCAATATGTGACAGGGCACCGTGACCATGCCAATTATATTTCTCATGTCGCTTTGAAAAATGGTTTGTGCTACGCTGAGGGCTATGTCCGGCCTCATGTTGAATAGGGTTCGACTGAACTCCTGGACCGCCACCGAGTCCATGTCGCCGCCTACGGCCAGTGGCGCGAACCCGGAGCACCATGCCTTGTAGTTGGAGTGGATTGCTTCGAAGAGTTGCTCTATGTCTTCTTGCTCGAAGCCTCCGTAGTAATCCACATCGTTCAAATACCTAAAACAACCGTCACAAGTTAAGCAAGTAATATATATTATAGCTAGACTTTTAGGCACTTCAACTATAATATTACCTAGGTAAACCAAAATGATTAGCCATCATATAAATGGTATAATAATTCAAATCATGAAAATAGGGTGAAAATCTTTTGGTGTCGTTTAAAACATTGTTGATTTTTAACACTTGAACATGTTGAAACATTTTCTTAAAACACTACGCTCTATACAGATCGATCAAGAGAACACATCGAATGTTCTATGTTTTTTAAGTTTTAAGAGCACGACGTTCCTGATTAATTACACAAATCATAAACTTGCTAATTAGTTGGCATCAAATAATTCATAATAAACAATCGTGCTATTATTACAATCTGCTTACTATTCATGACTAAAAAATTGCAGAACAGACGCAATAAACAAGAATAAAAATGATTGAGAGTAGCCAATAAACTAATCCAAAGCCAATTTTATACAGATTAATTAACTAGCTTTGTACCACTTCAAGCTAATTGACCTAAATGAACCAATCAGAATTACCTAATTAATGACAACGAACAGAGAGAGAGAGAGGAGTAAGTAATTACCTCGGGGAGGCGGCGATCAAGACGAGCTTGGTGAAAAGATCCGGCCTGGTTATGGCGCCACCGGAAACGGAGTGGCCAACGAAGATGCAGCTCTCGACATGAAACTTCTCGAGAATGGCGAGTAGGTCGTACGTGTAGCCTTCGAGCGTGGAGTACCTCTCAAAGTCAAAGTAGTCGGGATTGGTCGTCTCGACGCCCATGTGTCATTAAAATATTATTTTGCAAGGATATTTTAAGAATTTTATATTTTATTTTTACTCTTTCTCTCATGGCCACAAATTTTGATCCATGGCAACCCATCAAGATAAAAAAAGCTCTCGATCGAGGCACCGCCAGAGCATTGTCGTGGATCACCGCCGTTAACGACAGCGCACTACCAGCATTTTCACTATAGCCGACGAAAAAAAAAAAACCGACGAGATTTTTTGTCGTCGGCTATAGTGAACAATTTCCACTATACCCGACGACAAATCAACAAAAAATTGTCGGCTATAGAAAAAGGGGCAAAAACATCGTTGGCTATATAGTATAGCCGACGCACTATAGTCGATGAGACTATAGCCGATGATTTTTAAGGGTCGTCGGCTAAAGTCGCTGGCTAAAACCTGTCGGTAATAGTATAGCCGACGAGGTTTTTACCCATTATCGTCGGCTATAGTACTATAACCGACGAGTTTTTTAAAAAAAAATTAAAAAAAATAATTTTTTTTTAAAACTATAGCCGACGAATCTCGTCGGCTATAGTTTTAAAAAAAATTTAAAAAAATAAAAAAAACATTTTTTCCACTATAGCCGACGAGATTTTTATCTCGTCGGCTATAGTTTTAAAAAAATCGTCGGCTATAGTGTTTCCAGCGGTAGTGGCGTCGGCACCGCTCCAATTTCTCCAATGTCCAAAATTAACCCAACAATAATTTTTTCAACTACACCTAAATCTAATTCATCATAAAAATGGCTGAATTTATCTTTGAAGTCAATAATACCCAAAACCTCGATTCTCCCTCCTCGGATAGAATTGAGACTCAACCTTGGTATGAAAAGACTCACAAAGAAGAGAGCTACAAAACCCAATACGTTTGCTTGGCAAATTACAACCTGAATTCAAAAAACCCCAATTTCTAGGATTCTTAAAATTTCAAACCTTCTTTGATTGATTATTGTTTTCTTGATGAAAATCAAGCTTAGGGAGGTTGAGGAAGAGCAAGAGGACGTCCAGGAGAACGTTTTGATGTCTTGGGTGTTGATTTTTGGTGGCCGGCCGACCGTCCTCTATCGCCGGTGATCTGCGAGAGAGAGAGAGAGAGAGAGAGAGAGAGAGAGAGAGATAGAGAGAGAGAGAGAGAGATGGAGAGAGAGACTCGGGAGAGAAAAGAAAAAGGAGAGAGTAGAAAAAAAGAAAAAGAAAAAGAAAATATATATATATATATATAAGGATTGAAATTTCCAAAAAAAAAGTTCTTGTAAATTGGCACATGTATGGCACATGACCTGCTTTAAACGCTGTAATCTAACTTTTTACGTCCGTTAGAGACGTAGTAATCAAAGTGACTAATGTTATCATTTGATAGTGACCTTAGTGATATTTGTCAAACATCAGTGAACAAAGATATAAACGTATCATACTTGAGTGATCATTCGAGCAATTTTCTCATTGCCTAAATAAAGGAAAACGTCCAAGAGGAAAATTGTAACGAATAATTTAATGACGCAGGGCGGTTGCCAACTCTAGTATGAAATCTTTACTCTCTCCGACCTATTAGTCGTAGCCCTATAACTCATCCTTGTTGTGATTGAGCTCAAGGAAAATGCTGAAATGCACCCAAAGGCTAAGTACCACATATGCTATTTTTAAAATTGACACATGGTACAAAATGATTGGTTATGTTTGTCAACTTTATTTCAGATTGACTAAACCTGTGTTAAGCCCGGTCTATGTGATTTTTCTATTCACCCAAAAATAAAAGCCTACCTCCATTGCCAAGATATCCCCGTTGCCACCACAAAATTCATCATCGCCACCACTCTCATCTCCCTCTCTCCTTCAAACTCGATCTATTGCTCTCTTATGCAATGGAAGCTCTGCTTCACTCAAAATTTGTGGATGAAGTTTGATCTAAGACGAGAAGCGATTCGCCCAAATTGACATCGTCACCGGTGAGGGAGCTCCACCCGGAGCTATTTTCTCGTTGCTAACAAATTTCAGTACCTAGATACAATTCAAAATTCTCCACAGTAAGACTCACAAAGACTACTCATAGACCAAAACAATTCTCCACAGTCCATAAAGCCTAGACACAACCTACATCTCAATCTGGTTTCTTCATTTGTTTGGTTTTTGTTAAGCAGAGAATCTAGGATGATGATTTGTTTCTTAGTCAAAGATGAATGGTTTTGTATTATTATCAATTTATCATTCAATTGTTGACATGATTCTGGAAACCATTCATCAACAAATATGGTTTTGTATCAACAAACCATTCATCAACAAAAGTTCATACGGAATTTGTTGACATGATTTTGGAAACCCAGGTCTCAAAGACCCAAATAAGTCATTTATAACATCTCATCTCAAACTTTCACCAACGCATAAAATCAAGCCCATGAAATCCCGTCATCTCAAAATCCTACAACTCAAAATTACTTGGAATTTACTAGGTAGCCTTGGTGAAGGCCCATTTGAGTTCTCGACAAAATGAATGATTGAATGGATTGCGCTTATCGCCACGTGTCACTCTTTGAAATACAACTCTAGGGTGCTTAGCCCTAGGGTGCATAGTAGCCTGATTCTGAGCTCAAATCGGTATGAAATTTTTTGGAGTACACCCCAAACTCCAAGACTAAACACCCGAATGTCTATTATTTAAAGTGTCACGTGGCACAATCTAAGTCGTCCATTTTTGCAGCTACTTTGTTGTTGGACTAAGCTTATGATAGAGCAAGTGTACCAGACCTCTCTCTCTCTCTCTCTCTCTCTCTCTCAACCCCAGATTTGTTCTGGGCATCCGTTGCCACTGCCACTTCCATCCTCATGCTTACCCACACCGATCATATCTCGGAAAGCCTCGCCTCCCCTTGTGATCAAGATCGACTTTCTTGACTGTGACATCATCCTTGACGTACTCTCAACTGACTCAAATTCTCTCTCACTCTCCATCTCTCCATGAAATTTGAAATCCGAATTAATGGTGAAATACAGCGAGGGCGACAAGCGTTAGATCGTGGAGGACCGACTCGACGCGCGCCAACTTCCATAACTGGCACTAGGTCGAGACTACTGCCTCTTCCTAATCTAAAATCCCAAAATCACAGTGACCTCATTGTTCTAGTTAGTCTTGGTGTTAAAGAAGAAATTTGTGATGGGAAAGAACAGTCATCCAAGCAAAGCTTATCTACTTGAGCTAAGAACAAGATTTTGGCTTTGCAATTGTTTCTTTTCAATTTTCTTTTTTGGTCATTCGGTTTGAATTTGGAGGATCAGATTTGGAAGTGGATGAGTAGTGGCAACACGTGGAATTGAATTTCATCAATCTAACGGCCGAAGAACCTTAAAACCATAAACACTTCGTGGAACCGATTTCAAGTAAAACTAGTACAAAAACTGTTCTAGTTTACCTTGGGGGAATAGGCAAGGCTCATCGAGATTGACAATGGTGGTAGAGATACACTACTAGAAATACACCCCCAGGCGATGAATTCTTTAAGGTTTCGTCGCCTAACTGCGACTTAGATGATGAAATTAATTTTCGTCTCCTAAAAAAATGTTTACGTCGTCTAAGTCACACTTTAGCGACGAAATGTGATATTCGTCGCCCAAGAAATACTTTAGGTGATGGATTAGATAATGCATCATCTAATTGTGTACTTAAACGATGGATATTATGTTTCGTCGTCTAAGATGTCCACTAAGATGACATAATATTTTTCGTCATCTAAATAGGACCTACCTAGATGATGAAAATAGTTATGTCGTCTAAGTGATCAGTAAGACGACAAATTATGTTAATCATCATCTTAAATTTAGTAACCTAGATGACCAAAATGCTAGACGTTGTCTAGGTATACACTTAGGTGACGAAATATAGGTTTCATCGCCTAAAGTATAACTTAGGCGACAAAAATAGTTTCGTCACCTAAATGTGTACCTAGACGAAGAAAATTCTTACTTGGGCAACGAATTATTTCGTCACCTAAGTGAGCTCAATTATTTAGATCAAATTCATTTTTCTCTTAGACCTGTCTCATCCTCTGTCAACGTCTCTCTCTCTCTCTCTCTCTCTCTCTCCCTCTCTCTCTCTCTCTCTCTCTCTCTCTCTCTCCTCACTCAACACTCACCTCCGATCTCGGCCGGCCAAATCCATCAAATATCAGTTTCTTAACCCCTGGAGTTCTAATTTACCCACTCCTTATCGGTGAAGGTATTACTTCGTTTCTCTCGAATGGTTTTTTTGAATTTAATACCATATGTAATTACGTATGATGATTGATTTTTCTGGTGAAATATTCCGGCGAATATATAGTTTTCGGCGACCTTAGCTTAATTACTTATTTTATTGCATTGTTAATATAATTGTAAGCTAATTGGTTAGTTAATTAGTATGTTTAATTTAATTAATTAGTTAAAACATGTTAGGTTAAGCTAATTGGTTCTTTAATTTTTAAGCTAATGGTTTAAGTTAGGTAGTTAAGCTTAATTAATTGCATGTATGTTAAATATATTGTTAATTAAGCTAATTATGTAATTAAGGTAGTTGGATAGTTAATTAATTGTTAAGCTAGTTGTTTCATATATGTTAGAATAATTAGTTGAAAAATTATATATATAATATATAAATGCATTTATATAAAGTTAATAATATAATATAATATTAGGTAGATTAATTATAGTATAAGATGGATTGATTATATATATGTCACCTAATTAATTGTGTCATGTAATTTGATAATATATATAGTATATTAGTTTAATTAATTATTAGTTGAAAAATTATATAATATGATAATTATTAACTTACGCAGAAATATGGACAAGAGTTGGATACAGTTGGTGAATAGAAGTGATGTGCGGTACATGGAGAGAATCAGAGAGTTTGAGTTTTTTGCGCTGGAACATGGTCAGGGAAAGAAGTGTTTCAGGTGTGGCACTTCCGGGGTTGTGGAGAGTGCTGTATCTGTCCGGTGAGGTTGTGAGTATTGGCTGGGTGTATAGATGAAAGGACCCAACCCCGATTTAGTTTCCTAAACCGGAATCAAACCCCTTATGAAAACACGAACCAACAAAAACCACAAAAATTTCGGCAGAGTAACGCTACTAACGTGGAATTGCCATTAACCTGTACCCGGAAAATACACTTCATCCTATGCCACAAAAGCCAAACCGTGGGCATCAATCTCATCCGAATTTCTCAATATCATAACAGTAATGTAAAGTAATAAACATAACTGTATTTTATAGAAATCCGAGAAAAATCATAAAAAAATATATCAGTAACGTAGCAGAGCGACCTCTAGTGTATATATATACAAAATATACAACAGTAGGCAAAACAAGAAACCTACTGGAAAAAAAGGTAGCTCGAACAACTAGCCTCCGACCACGACGTGCAACACCAGAATCTGGACTGTAAACTGGGCACGGAAACCGAAAAGCCCAGGGTAAAGGCAATAAACTCGTTAGAGTGAGTGGACGAAAATAAACATATGCCTTTCACCAATTTCATATACATAAACAATGTAAAGCAATTCGAGTTCCGAAAATATATATGGAGGTGCTAGGCGAATCTCTCAAGCCCGATGGTCAGGTGAATCTCTCGAGCCTGATGGTGATAGGCTAGGGGAATCTCTCAACCCCAGCGGCATAACAGGGGAATCTCTCAACCCTGCCCAGAGGAATCTCTCAACTCTGGTCCAGAGGAATCTCCCAACTCTGGTCAAACTACCAGTGATCAGCCGAGTAGCCGAAGCATCAATGCAAGTAATGCCATCACCATAAAAATATAAAATAATACCTCCAAAAGTAATAAATAATTTCAATATCGTATATAAATAAATACGAAAAATCATGAACTCGCAACGACAGTGAAAATATAAAAGTCCACTCACAGATGAGCGTAACGCGATATGCGTTAATGCAGTGATCCGGCGGAAAATCTCTCGCCAAATGAACAATCACGATCCCCTGTATAATCATAAAATCCACTGCTCAAAATCATAACTCGAAACCTCGAATCTCATCACGAGAAACAACTGTTCCCGGAAACTTATAATTCAGTATCGACGAAATCATCAAAATCCGATAATCACACCATAAAGCCTCGCTATAATTTTCGATGCTCAATTCGAAAAATAAACCTCACCACTGCGATCGGTGCGCGATTCCGAGCGAAACGACATAAAACACGTCGAAAAACACCCCGGCCGGAAAGTCGCCGCCGTCGTCGGCTGCCGGAAAATCTCACCGGCCCAGAAAAATGCAACCTACACATGGATTTGAAGAACTCGACATTTCCAACAACTTTCCAGTTCAAAGTTAAGGCCAATTTTGACCGGAAAAGGTCCAAAACTCACCTCAAAGTCACAAACCCTTTCCGGAATTTCAAGTTCTCCGATCTCCCTCCTCCGGCCACGGCAACCCTTCAAACCACTTCCATTAGCTCCCTCTCCTCAAGGCTAACAAAACCCCTCAAAGAGGAGCCACCAACTCGGCTGGAAAAGTCACATCTGACAACCGCCGAACTCGCCGGAATTTCACCCAACTTCGCCGCTTCGATTCTCCCACCTCCAGCCACCTCAAGGGACAATCCACCTCTCAAATTGAAGAGGGCCACGAGCCCAATAAATCTCATGCAGGAACCCCGGCCAATCGTGGCCGGAATCGGCCTCCACGGTGGCGCAAAGCTCACAACATTCCAAAGCGGGTTGACCCACCCGGTCAACGCGGTAAACACAGCTTTCCACTTATGGAAGCTTTCCAAAATAGGCATGTATCAATTTCGTATTTATACCGTACGCGTATCGAATCCCAAATAGATAAATATGACAATATTCGACGGCCGAAAATATTCACAACTTATTCCTCGTAAGTCAAAATAATCCTCCGGAAGTTCCCACGAGCTCGAAATTAAATTCTCTACAACTTTCGTGAAGGATCCCAAATCATATTATTGCCCGATAATTTAGTCGTTAACGAGGCCGCCATATTAACCGATTACCACAAAATCGCGACTAATCACGAAACTCGCAAATCAAGTCGATAATCATTCCATTTTCGGTTCAGGTCGATCAACAGTCCAAAACGGATCACAATTACGATTCGGATAACTCGAATACGAACGGATAAACTCAATGATATTCCAAAATTTCAAATATTCATATTATATTCCTCGGTCATCGAAATAATAATCCGGAACCACCCACGAACTCGAAATCACGCGTACAACAACTCTCGAGAAGAGACTCAACTCAAATTCTCGGCCAATAATTAAGTCGTGATTAAAAGCGACAATTCAATCAATTTACAGAAAACTGTGATTACGCGCAAACTCGTGGATTAAGCCGATTACACTACTGATTCTGTTCCGGGTCGTCACAATAGAGACTGTGAGATTTTTATTGGAGGTTATGGCTTAGCCGCGGATTTGTTATTGTTGGATATCGTCGACTTTGATGTGATTTTGGGTATGGACTTCTTGGAGACACATTGGGCTATGTTCGATTGTCACATGGAGGTTATGTTTCGACGACCAGATTTTCCAGAGATATTGTTTCGCGGTGAGAAGAATGCTTCATTGCCATGTGTGATTTCAGCGATCAAGGCTGATAAGATGAAGAAGAAGGGTTGTGTTGCTCACTTAGCTCATGTTGTGGATACTACTGCTGCTGTACCAGACATTAGTGATATTGAGGTAGTTTCCGAGTTTCCAGATGTATTTCCGGAGGAGTTACCGGGTATTCCTCCAGTTCGGGAGATCAATTTCACCATTGAGCTATTACCGAGCACTGGACCCAAATCTCAGGCACCTTATCGTATGGCGCCAGCGGAGTTGAAGGAGCTACAGATTCAACTTCAAGAGTTGCTGGAGAAGGGTTTCATACGACCCAGTGTATCGCCGTGGGGTGCTCCTGTACTGTTTGTGCGGAAGAAGGATGGTTCCATGCGGTTGTGCATAGATTACCGGAAGCTGAATTAGGTCACTGTGAAGAACAAGTATCCGTTGCCGCGGATTGACGACTTGTTTGATCAGCTCAAATAAGCTTTAGTCTTTTCGAAGATTGATCTCAGGTCCGGATACCATCATTTGAGGATCAGAGAGTCAGATGTGGCCAGGACAGCTTTCAGATCACGGTACGGGCATTACGAGTTCTTGGTTATGTCGTTTGGGTTGACCAATGCCCCCGCAGCTTTTATGGACTTGATGAACCGGGTGTTCAGATGGTTTCTGGACAAGTTTGTGATCGTGTTCATCGACGACATCCTGATTTATTCCAGGAGTGTGGGCCAGCACGAGAAGCATTTGCGAGCGGTTTTATGGACTTTGCGGGACAATCAGTTGTTTACGAAGTTCAGCAAGTGTGAGTTTTGGTTGGACAACGTGAAGTTTTTGGGTCACGTGATATCAGATGAGGGAGTCAGCGTGGATCTTGACAAGATAGAAGCCGTGTTGAATTGGAGTAAACCTACCACCGTACCAGAGATCAGGAGTTTCTTGGGTTTGGCAGGCTACTATCGGCGCTTTGTCCAGGATTTTTCATGGATTGTCACGCCACTTACCAGATTGACGAAGAAAGGCGTCAAGTTCGAGTGGTCCGATGCATGTGAGGAGAGTTACTTGCTCCTGAAGGAAAAGTTGACTACTGCACTGGTTCTGACTTTACCTGACGACATTGGTGAGTTCGTGGTTTACAGCGATGCATCGAAGTTAGGACTTGGTTATGTTCTGATGCAGCATGGCAGAGTGGTAGCCTACAGTTCCAGGCAGCTGAAACCACATGAAGTCAACTGTCCTACCCATGATTCTGAATTGGCTGCTATTGTATTAGCGTTGAAGAGTTGGAGACACTACCTGTACGGATCTCAGTGCAAGATATATACTGATCACAAGAGTCTCACTTATTTGCGCACGCAGACAGACTTGAATATGAGGCAGCGCAGATGGATGAAGTTGATCAACGACTATGATTGCACTTTCGAGTACCATCCAGGGAAGGTTAATGCCGTTGCTGATGCACTAAGTCGGAAATCTGGAGCTTCATTGGTTCATGTGTGTGTGGCCAAAGTTTCCATGTTAGCTGAGCTTCGGGTTACGGGAGCTGAGTTCGAGTGGGACAATGACATGTGTTAGCGCCACATCCTGAGCTAACAAGGCTCTATCATTGTTGCGGATCGTTGCTGATGCACTCAGTTCGATGTTGCGGAAGCATATCCCAGATCCATCACATGTGTTAGCGCCACATCAGCTTCCTATCCGGGAGGATTTGACATATGTAGAGGAGCCGGTACAAATTCTCGATCGGCGTGAACAGGAGTTGAGGCACCGTGTTATACCACTGGTGAAGGTCTTGTGGCAGAATAATTCGGTTGAGGAGGCCACCTGGGAGACTGAGCAGCTTATGCGGGAGCAGTATCCTCATCTGTTCACCTAACAGGTACGTAAATTTCGAGGTCAAATTTTTTTTTAAGGGGGGTAGATTTGTGATGACCCGAAACAGAATCAGTATAGTAATCGGCTTAACCCACGAGTTTACGCGTAATCACAGTTTTCCGTAAATTAATCGAATTGGCGGTTTTGCTCACGACTTAATTATCGGGGGAGAATCTGAGTTAAGTCTCTTCACGAGAGTTGTTGTTCGCGTGATTTCGAGTTCGTGGCCTATTCCGGATAATTATTTTGATGACCGAGGAATATGTTATGAATATTTAAAATCGCAGAATTTTGTCGTGTTTATCCTTTCGTATTTGAGTTATCCGAAACGAAATTGTGATTCATTTTGGACCGTCGATCGTATCGAGCCGCAAGTATAAATATCAGAAATAGTCGAAAAATTGTCGAAAACACTGTTCGGGAAGTTTGATCGGCGTTGACCAGTCTTGGACCCGTTGACCACCGTTGACCCGTGGAGGATTTTGACCGTTTGTGACTCACTGGCGGACTTGCCATTTCCAGCCACTTCCGGCCACGATTTTGGAAGGTATCGATTCCTCTCTTGATTTGCAACTGTTTAAAACTTGAAATTTTGAAAATTGGTTTCGATTTCAGGGAGAACGAGTGAGTTCAAATTCATGGTTTTCCAGCCGGAATTGGGGTGGTTTGACAGTGGCGCTCCGGCCACGGTGGAGGCCGGCGATTAGAGGGGTTCGACTCGTGGGGCCACGGCGGAGCCTTTGGAAGTGGCCTCGAGGGCCGCTGTGCGCCGTGGACGGAGATCGACGGAAAACAGGGGCTGCCGGCGATTTGAGATTTCGAGCTAATTTCCGGCGATTTGGGCCAGAATTGGAGGTTGTCACAGTTGAGAAATGTATTGGGCTTGAGGAGGAGAAGCTACGGTGTGCTTGGCCCCCAGAAAATTTCTCCGGATGTTGACGCGCCGCCGCCAGCAGTCAACGGCGGAGCTCCGGCGATCCGTTGACATTTTGGAATTTGATGATTTTTATGTCGTTTTGCTCGTAATCACGCCTCGATCATCACATTAAGGTTTTCGAGTTGATTTGGAAGCCGGATTTTTAGTCGAGGGTTTAAGTGGAGGTTTCGGGAGTTTTCGACGATTATTTTGTATCGAGTTATATGTTTCCGGAAATGGTTGGTTTCCGAGGTGTGGTACAGTGTGATGAACTGTGATTTTGATCAGTTATATTTTGTGATTATTCAAGTGGATCGAGATCGTACGTTGGGCGAGGGATCTTCCGCCGGAACTCGTGATTAGCGCGTGTGCGCGCTGTGCTCATGTGACGGCCCGGAACAGAATCAGTAGTGTAATTGGCTTAATCCACGAGCTTGCGCGTAATCGCATTTTTCCGTAAATTGATTGAATTGCCGGTTTTGATCACGACTTAATTATTGGCCGAGAATTTGAGTTGAGTCTCTTCTCGAGAGTTGTTGTACGCGTGATTTCAAGTTCGTGGGCGGTTCTGGATTATTATTTCGACGACCGAGGAATATAATATGAATATTTCGGAATATCGTCGAGTTTATCCATTCGTATTCGAGTTATCCGAATCGTGATTGTGATCCGTTTTGGACCGTTGATCGATCCGAACCAAAATTGGAATGCTTATCGACTTGATTTGTGAGTTTCGCGATTAGTCGCGATTTTTACGTAATTGATTAATATGGCGGCTTCGTTAACGACTAAATTATCGGGCAAGAATTTGATTTGGGATTCTTCACGAAAATTGTAGAGAATTTAATTTCGAGCTCGTGGGAACTTCCGAATGATTATTCCGAGTTACGAGGAATAAGTTGTGAATATTTTTGGCCATCAGATATTGTCGTATTTATCCGTTTGGGATTCGATACGCGTACGGTATAAATACGGGATAATACATGCCGATTTTGGAAACTTTCCAAAACTGGAAATTGGGCCTTGACCCTCGTTGACCACGGGTCAAGGGCAACCCGTTTGAAGCCGTTCGGTTTTCTTGGCTTTTGAGCTTGATTCCGGCCACAGTTGGCCAAGGTCTCTTCATGGAAAAGGTTGGGCTCAAGCTCCTCTTTGGATTGGTAGGTGGATCGACCCTTGAGGTGGCCGGAGGAGGGAGAATCGAAGCGGCGAAGTTGGGTGTTTTTCCGGCAAGTTTGGCGGTTGTCGGAGGTGACGTTTCCGGCCGAGTTGGTGGTTCCCCTTTGGGGGGTTTTGTTAGCCTTGAGGAGAGAAAGCTACTGGAAGTTGTTTCAAGGGTTGTCATGGCCGGAGGAGGGAGATCGGAGAAGTTGAAATTCCGGTGAGGGTTTGCACATTTGAGGTGAGTTTTGGACTTTTTCCGGTCAAAATTGGCCTTAACTTTGAACTGAAAACTTGTTGGAAATGTCAAGATCTTCAAATTCATGTGTAGGTTGCATTTTTTTCTGGGCCGGTGTGGTTTTCCGGGGGCCGACGGCGGCGACATTCCTGCCGGGGTGTCTTTCGCGTGTTTTATGTCATTTCGCTCGGAATCGCGCACCGATCGCAATGGTGAGGTTTATTTTTCGAATTGAGCATCAGAAATTATAACGAGGTTTTATGGTGTGATTATCGAATTTTGACGATTTCATCGATATTGAATTATATGTTTTCGGCAACGGTTGTTTCTCGTGATGTGATTCGAGGTTTTGAGTTATGATTTTGAGCAGTGGATTTTATGATTATCCAGGGGATCGTGACCTTTCGTTTGGCGAGGAATTTTCCGCCGGATCACTGGATTAACGTGTATTGTGTTATGGTCATCTGTGAGTGGACTTTTATATTTTCACTGTCGTTGCGAGTTCGTGATTTTTCATATTTATTTATATACGATGTTGAGATTATTTATTACTTTTGGAGGTATTATTTTATATTTTCTTTATGGTGATGGCATTACTTGCATCGATGCTTCGGCTGCTCGGCTGATCACCGATAGTCAGACCCAGAGTTGAGAGATTCCTCTGGACAGGGTTGAGACATTCCCCTGGGCAGGGTTGAGAGATTCCCCTATTGTCCCGCTAGGGTTGAGAGATTCCCCTAGCCTATCACCGTCGGGTTTGAGAGATTCACCTAACCGTCGGGCTTGAGAGATTCGCTTGGCACCTCCATATATACTTTCCGAACTCACTTTGTTTTACATTGTTTTATGTATATGAAATTGGTGAAAGGCATATGTTTATTTTCGTCCACTCACTCTAACGATTTTATTTGCCTTTCTCCTAGGCTTTTCAGTTTCCGTGCCCAGTTTGCAGTTCGGATTCTGGTGTCGCACGTCGCGGTCGGAGGCTTAGTATTCAAGCGATATTTCTTTTATGGTGGGTTCTTAGTTTGGCCTACTATTTGTGTATATATATATACACTAGAAGTCACTCTGAGCATTCTGATGTTATATTTTCATACGATTTTCCCCGGATTTCTATAAAGTATGGTTTTATTGATTACTTTACATTACTGTTGTGATATTAAAAATCCGGATGGGATTGGTGCCCACGGTTTGATTTTTATGGCATAGGATAAAGTGTATTTTTTTCGGGTGCAGGTTAATGGCAATTCCGCGTTAGTAGCGTTACTCTGCCGAAATTTTTATGGTTTTTGATTGTTCATGTTTTCATAAGGGGTTTGATTCCGGTTTAGGAAACTAAATCGGGGTTGGGTCCTTTCAGCTCATATGTGAGTGGACACTTTTATTTACACTGTCGTAGCGAGTTCTTGATTTCCGTATTTATTTACGATACGATGTTGAGATTATTTATTATTTTTGGACGTATTTGAAAGGACCCAATCCCGATTCAGTTACCTAAACCGGAATCAAACCCTTTCGAAAATACGAACCAACAAAAAAATTTCGAAATTTCGGCAGAGTTTCGTTACTAGCGTGGAATTACCATAACCTGCATGCGGAAATTAACACTTCGTCCTATGCCACAAAAAGCAAACCGTGGGCACCAATCCCATCCGGATTTCTCAACATCAATATAATCAACAACAGTAAATAAACTGTGCTATGTATATATGTATATCTGTGAAAATCCGCACAACATGTATCAGAATGTATCAGAGCGACCTCTAAAGTAAAACATATACAATATGTACATCAGTAGGTGAAACAAGAACCTACTGGAAAACACAGGTGACTCTGATCACTAGCCTCCAAACTGCGACGTGAAACACCAAACCTGAACTGCAAACTGGACACGGAAACCGAAAAGCCCAGGGGAAAGACAGTAAACACGTTAGAGTGAGTGGACGAAAATAAATGTCTTTCACCAAGTAATATATATGTTATAAAAACATATGCGAGTCCAGGTAAGTAGAAACAATAAAGTACACGAGGTAAAACCATAATCCTCCAGCGTACTGAGCATGCAGTAAAAATCCCACGGGGTCGCTCATGGACACACACCGTGCTAGTACAGTCCGAATCACGGGATCCCGGACTCACACGTGATTCTAAGCCAGAAAGGCCTCGGTTCCGGGGATACGCCCCTCGCCGGTCAGGTCGGGGTAACGCCCCGCCTGGGATGCCTACCATCGGGGATCAGCCGAGAGGCTAAGTGTATCGATACAACAACGTAACCAAGACTGTACTCTGTGTAAACCAAATCATAAACAGTTCAATGCAAATGCACGAAACAGCATATAAGTGTATGTATACTCGTATACGTATATTCGTATAAATATAATCATATAATCATAAAAACACATGCTCATGTAATCCGAAATCTCATACGCATGCTCAAGTTCATAAATCAAATAAAAGACTCGCAAGATTTCCGTGAAAAGAAATTGTCCACTCAACGGTGAGCAAAACGCGCACACGCGCTAATCTCGAGGACCGGCGGAAGATCCCTCGCCAGAAGCTCGATCACGATCCTGATCACGATCCTGATCTCGATCTCCTGAATACATTCACAAAACATAACTGATCAATATCGTAATCCACATCACTGTACTGATGCACGGAAACCAACCGTTCCCGGAAATACGAAATGCAGTGCAAAATGAATTACGGAAATCCCGAAATCCCCACTCGAAATCTCGACTAAAAATCGACTAACCAAATCAACCCGAAAACCTCCGTACGATAACCAGGGCGTGATTACGAGAAAAAAGACACTAATTACATCGAAATCTGAAAAGTTGACTTTTTCTCGCCGTTGACCGCCGCCGCCGCCGGCGGCGCGCCGTCAATGGTGGAGTTTCTCGGTGAAATTCTCCAGATTTCAAGATCACACCATTTCGAACAACTTTCCCTTCTACCACGCAAGCCAATTCTAAGCAGAACTACCTCAATTCTTCGAAACCAAATCGGGATACCCAAATCGGATCCCTAATCGGGTTCATCCCAAATCACCATCTTCGATCAAATTAAACACACCTTGAGGTTCAGAGGAGCAAGGGGAGTCTTTCCCCCCTAACCCCCACCTCCAAACCTCGCCGAAACCACCACCACCATCCTCGGCGACGAGCATAAAACCGACCCAATTCGGGTCCAACACAAACGTGAACAAAACTCATCAAACCATACATCAACGTACTCGAAATCACTCAAGGGTTCTAACCATACCTTCCTCGAAGTCCAAGATGGCCGGAATCCGGTCGCCGGACGGTGACTTCCCAAACGGGAAACTTTCCCCTTTCGGCTGCTGGTCCGCTTTCCAAATATGGAAAGTCAACAAGATTCAAGTCGGTCAACGCCCCAAAGTAAAGTTTTCGACTAACTCTCGGCTATTTTTCGACTTTTCGATATTTATACTCGTCTCTCGGGTCGATCAACGGTCCGGAATGAATATACGATGTGATTCGGATAAGCTCGAAACAATCGGATAAACTCGTCGGAACCCGAAACTTCAAATAATCATAAAATATTCTTCGGTTATCGGAAAAATGTTCCGGAATCACCCACGAACTCGAAATCACGTACTCTACACTTTCCGTGAAGACACCCAACCCAAATACTCGACCGAAAATAAAGTCGCGAATTGAATCAGCAAACCACATAATATCGCAAAACTGCAACTAAAACCAAACCTCGAGAATCGTGCTAAACACATATCTGATTCTGGTTTGGGTCGTCACAATTCTACCCCCCCTTAAAGAAATTTTGACCTCGAAATTTACGTACCTGTCATGTGAACAGATGAGGATACTGCTCCCGCACACGCTGCTCGGTCTCCCAGGTGGCCTCCTCAATCGAGTGGTTCTGCCACAAGACCTTTACCAGCGGAATCACATGGTGTCTCAACTCCTGCTCACGTCGATCGAGAATCTGTACTGGCTCTTCAACATACAATAAATCCTCCCTGATCGGTAACTGCTGTGGGGCTATCACATGTGAAGGATCTGAGATGTACTTCCGCAACATCGAAACATGGAAGACATCATGCACACGAGCCATCTCAGCCGGTAACTCAAGTCTGTAAGCAACAGCTCCAACCCTCTCCGTAATCTCATACGGACCAATGTACCGCGGTCGAAGCTTGCCACGCTTCCCGAAACGCACTACTCCCCTCCACGGAGATAGTTTCAGGAAGACCCAATCACCAACCTCGAACTTTAAACTCTTCCTCCTCACATCCGCGTAACTCTTCTGCTGATCCTGGGCAATCTTCAGTCGATCCCGAATAACCTGAATGTCCTCCATCGTGGTTTTCACCAAATCAGGACCAATGAGCCAACGCTCGCCCACCTCACTCCAACACAATGGAGTGTGACACTGCTTCCCGTACAGGGCCTCGTACGGTGCCAACTCAATACTGGCCTGATAGCTGTTATTGTAGGCAAACTCAATCAAGTGCAACTGCTGATCCCAGTTTCCACGAAACTGCAACACACATGATCTCAGCATATCCTCAAATGTCTGAATGGTCCGCTCGGACTGCCCATCAGTCTGAGGATGAAAAGCTGTACTAAACCGCAACCTCGTGCCCAACGCTCGCTGTAAAGCCTGCCAAAACTCAGAAGTGAACTGACTATCACGGTCAGAAACAATGGATACAGGCACCCCATGCAAGCGAACAACCTCGGATAAGTACAACTTGACCAATCTGCCCACTGAAATCTTTCCCGGAAGTGCAAGAAAGTGTGCGGATTTCGTCAGTCGGTCAACAATAACCCAAATGCCAGTGTTGCCCGCCGAAGTACGCGGCAACTGATAGACGAAATCCATCGTGATATGCTCCCACTTCCAAACTGGAATCTCAAGTGGCTGTAGTTTCCCTGCAGGTTTCTGCCTCTCCGCCTTCACCTGCTGACAAATCAAGCACCGACTTACGTACGCGACAATCTCCCGCTTCATGTTGCGCCACCAATAGTACGCTTGAAGTGTACGAAACATCTTCGTACCTCCGGGATGCATCGCATACGCTGAACTGTGGGCCTCATCCAGAATCTCCTTCTTTAAGTCCTCATCCCCGGGTACACAAAGGCTGCCTCTGAATAACAACGTACCGTCGTCGCTCAAACGGAACTCAGTAGGCACACCATTCCGTATCATGGTCTTCTTGCTCAGCAAGTAAGGATCTGAATCCTGTGCCTCCCATACCTGATCAACCAGTACTAGTCGAACCTGAAAGCTGGCCAACAAGGCTCCATCATCATCATACCCAAACACAGCACCCGTAGCTCGAAGATCGGCTAACATTGACACTCTGGCCACACACACGTGGAACAACGAAGCTCCAGATTTCCGACTAAGCGCATCTGCCACAACGTTGGCCTTCCCCGGATGGTACTCGAACGTACAATCATAATCATTGATCAACTCCATCCATCGGCGCTGCCTCATGTTCAGATCCGGCTGCGTCCGCAAATAGGTGAGACTCTTGTGGTCAGTGAAAATCTTACACTGAGCACCATACAGGTAATGTCTCCAACTCTTCAATGCTAATACAATAGCGGCTAACTCCAAATCATGCGTCAGATAGTTGACCTCGTGCGGTTTCAGCTGCCTGGAACCATATGCCACGACTCTACCATGCTGCATCAATACACAGCCAAGTCCCAACTTCGACGCATCGCTGTACACAACAAACTCACCACTGTCGTCTGGCAATGTCAGAACCGGTGCAGTAGTCAATCTCTCCTTCAAGAGCAAGTAACTCTCCTCGCACGCCTCAGACCACTCAAACTTGACACCCTTCTTCGTCAATCTGGTCAGTGGTGTAGCTATCCGGGAGAAATCCTGTACAAACAGTCGATAATAGCCTGCTAACCCTAAGAAACTCCGGATCTCCGGTACAGTAGTGGGTCGACTCCAATTCAGCACGGCCTCGATCTTGTCAGGATCAACACTAACTCCCTCAGCCGAAATCACGTGGCCCAGAAACTTCACACTATCCAACCAGAACTCACACTTGCTAAACTTCGCGAACAACTGATGGTCCCGCAAAGTCCGCAACACCGCTCGCAAGTGCTTCTTGTGCTGGCCCACACTCCTCGAATATATCAAAATATCATCAATGAACACAATCACGAACTTGTCAAGGAATCGACGAAATACCCGATTCATCAAGTCCATGAAAGCTGCGGGGGCGTTGGTCAACCCAAACGGCATAACCAGAAACTCATAGTGCCCATACCACGTCCTGAATGCTGTCCTGGCAACATCTGAATCCCGGATCCTCAACTGGTGATATCCGGATCGAAGGTCAATCTTTGAAAAGACTGCTGCTCCCTTGAGCTGATCGAACAAGTCGTCAATCCGTGGCAACGGATACTTGTTTCTCACTGTAATCTGATTCAGCTTCCGATAGTCGATGCACAAACGCATGGACCCGTCCTTCTTCCGCACAAATAACACTGGAGCACCCCACGGAGAAACACTCGGTCGAATGAATCCCTTCTCCAACAACTCCTGAAGCTGAATCTGCAACTCCCTCAACTCTGCAGGTGCCATCCGGTACGGTGTCTGGGAAATCGGTCCAGTACCCGGCAACAACTCAATGGTAAAATCAATCTCCCTCACAGGGGGTATACCAGGTAACTCTGCTGGAAACACATCCGGAAACTCAGACACAACCTCAATACTACCAAGATCCGGCACTGCAGCTGTATTGTCCACAACATGAGCTAAATACGCAACACAACCCTTCTTCATCAACCGATCCGCCCTCAACCCGGAAATCAAACACGGTAGGGAAGTGTTCTTCTCACCACGAAACAATATCTCAGGCAACCCTGGTCGTCGAAATGCGACCTCCTTCCTGTGGCAATCAAACATAGCCCAGTGTGACTCCAAAAAGTCCATACCCAATATCAGATCAAAATCCACAATATCAAGCAACAACAGATCAGCGGCTAAACCATGGCCATCAACAAACACCTCACAATCTCGGTAAACCCATCCGATGCTCACAACCTCACCTGACGGATACAACACTCTCCACAACCCCGGAAGTGGAGATGCAGGTACCGTAGCCAATGATGACAGTCTAAATGATATGAATGAATGTGTGGCACCTGGATTTAACAATGCAACTACTGGAATACCAAAAACATGTAACGTACCAATAACGACCTCTGGTGAAGCTCTGCCCTCACGCATAGTCATAGCATGAACTCTCGCCTGTCCGGCTGGTCGTCCCCGCTGGGGCTGTCCCTGTTGTCGGCCCTGACCTGCAAACTGTGCTGGTCGAGCTCCCGTAGTGGCACCTCGCTCAACTCCGAAACTCTGGCCCGCCTGTCCGTCACCACTATACAACTGAGGACACTCCCTCTCATAGTGACCCACCTGGCTACATCGGAAACAAGTGACAGGACCTCGCTGACATGGACCCACATGATGTCGACTGCAGAGACTACACAACGGGTACTCCCTCGGTACAGCAAATGTGCCACCAGCACGCCGAGGATAGCTAGAACCGCTAGAACCTGCACTAGCCTGTGGTCGCTGTGGTCTATCTCTCCATCTCCTCGGTCTCTGTCTCAATACACCAGCTGGTGGTCGATAAGATCCACCGCCTGAGGACGAAGCTGAACCGGAAGTATCAGAACTCTGTCTCTTCGAAGGCCCCTGACTCGGTCCACCTTCCTCGAATCGCCTCGGCTGGTACCTCTGCTGTCTCTCCTGTTCAATGTCCTCGCCTCGGAGAGCTGCACTAACAAACTCATCAAAGTTATTCCTCGGCATCGTAGTCAACGTCGCCTTGATATTCAGATTCAATCCCAGCTCAAACCTACGACACTTGGCTTCCTTTGTAGCCACCATATCCCGCGCAAAACGAGACAGTCGAGTAAACCGATCCCGATACTTAAGTACAGACAAACTGCCCTGCCTCAAGTTCGTAAACTCCTCATACTTGCGCTGCTGGGTAGCCTGATTAAAATACCTCCGCATAAACAAATCACGAAACAATGTCCACGGAGTATCCACAGGAACTCTGTCAGTGCTGACCCACCAAAAGTATGCATCACCCTCAAGTAAACCAACTGCGGCTACTATCATCTGCTCAGGTGTAAACTGCAGACGCTCACAAACACGCTCAATCTGAACCAACCATGCCTTGCATATCTCTGGATCAACTGAACCCGAAAAAACAGTAGCACCCGCAGTGCGAGCCTTGACCACAGGGTCAAAACGCTCTTCCAAACGCAGCACTCGCATAAGCAAGTCGCGCGTTCGGCGATCCTCATCAGGATCATCATCCCGATCAACACGGGGACCACGTCGAGGAGGCATCCTAATGATACAAGACAAGCATTAGGTACAAGCAGAAAGAACGTAATCATGAAACCGCAGATATTTGAGGACACACAACACCCGAAGTATTGATGAGTACCGCTGGCCAGTCGGGTCATCACTCCAGTCATGCTGTATCAACTCAAATACCCTAAGCGTCACAACTACAAGAGTCTACAGAATCTAACAACCTAATGCTCTGATACCAAGCTGAAAGGACCCAATCCCGATTCAATTACCTAAACCGGAATCAAACCCTTTCGAAAATACGAACCAACAAAAAATTTTCGAAATTTCGGCAGAGTTTCGTTACTAGCGTGGAATTACCATAACCTGCACGCGGAAATTAACACTTCGTCCTATGCCATAAAAAGCAAACTGTGGGCACCAATCCCATCCGGATTTCTCAACATCAATATAATCAACAACAGTAAATAAACTGTGCTATGTATATATGTATATCTGTGAAAATCCGCACAACATGTATCAGAATGTATCAGAGCGACCTCTAAAGTAAAACATATACAATATGTACATCAGTAGTCGAAACAAGAACCTACTGGAAAACACAGGTGACTCTGATCACTAGCCTCCAAACTGCGACGTGAAACACCAAACCTGAACTGCAAACTGGACACGGAAACCGAAAAGCCCAGGGGAAAGACAGTAAACACGTTAGAGTGAGTGGACGAAAATAAATGTCTTTCACCAAGTAATATATATGTTATAAAAACATATGCGAGTCCAGGTAAATAGAAACAATAAAGTACACGAGGTAAAACCATAATCCTCCAGCGTACTGAGCATGCAGTAAAAATCCCACGGGGTCGCTCATGGACACACACCGTGCTAGTATAGTCCGAATCACGGGATCCCGGACTCACACGTGATTCTAAGCCAGAAAGGCCTCGGTTCCGGGGATACGCCCCTCGCCGGTCAGGTCGGGGTAACGCCCCGCCTGGGATGCCTACCATCGGGGATCAGCCGAGAGGCTAAGTGTATCGATACAACAACGTAACCAAGACTGTACTCTGTGTAAAACCAAATCATAAATAGTTCAATGCAAATGCACGAAACAGCATATAAGTGTATGTATACTCGTATACGTATATTCGTATAAGTATAATCATATAATCATAAAAACACATGCTCATGTAATCCGAAATCTCATACGCATGCTCAAGTTCATAAATCAAATAAAAGACTCGCAAGATTTCCGTGAAAAGAAATTGTCCACTCACAGGTGAGCAAAACGCGCACACGCGCTAATCTCGAGGACCGGCGGAAGATCCCTCGCCAGAAGCTCGATCACGATCCTGATCTCGATCTCCTGAATACATTCACAAAACATAACTGATCAATATCGTAATCCACATCACTGTACTGATGCACGGAAACCAACCGTTCCCGGAAATACGAAATGCAGTGCAAAATGAATTACGGAAATCCCGAAATCCCCACTCGAAATCTCGACTAAAAATCGACTAACCAAATCAACCCGAAAACCTCCGTACGATAACCAGGGCGTGATTACGAGAAAAAAGACACTAATTACATCGAAATCTAAAAAGTTGACTTTTTCTCGCCGTTGACCGCCGCCGCCGCCGGCGGCGCGCCGTCAACGGTGGAGTTTCTCGGTGAAATTTTCCAGATTTCAAGATCACACCATTTCGAACAACTTTCCCTTCTACCACGCAAGCCAATTCTAAGCAGAACTACCTCAATTCTTTGAAACCAAATCGGGATACCCAAATCGGATCCCTAATCGGGTTCATCCCAAATCACCATCTCCGATCAAATTAAACACACCTTGAGGTTCAGAGGAGCAAGGGGAGTCTTTCCCCCCTAACCCCCACCTCCAAACCTCGCCGGAACCACCACCACCATCCTCGACGACGAGCATAAAACTGACCCAATTCGGGTCCAACACAAACGTGAACAAAACTCATCAAACCATACATCAACGTACTCGAAATCACTCAAGGGTTCTAACCATACCTTCCTCGAAGTCCAAGATGGCCGGAATCCGGTCGCCGGACGGTGACTTCCCAAACGGGAAACTTTCCCCTTTCGGCTGCTGGTCCGCTTTCCAAATATGGAAAGTCAACAAGATTCAAGTCGGTCAACGCCCCAAAGTAAAGTTTTCGACTAACTCTCGGCTATTTTTCGACTTTTCGATATTTATACTCGTCTCTCGGGTCGATCAACGGTCCGGAATGAATATACGATGTGATTCGGATAAGCTCGAAACAATCGGATAAACTCGTCGGAACCCGAAACTTCAAATAATCATAAAATATTCCTCGGTTATCGGAAAAATGTTCCGGAATCACCCACGAACTCGAAATCACGTACTCTACACTTTCTGTGAAGACATCCAACCCAAATACTCGACCGAAAATAAAGTCGCGAATCGAATCAGCAAACCACATAATATCGCAAAACTGCAACTAAAACCAAACCTCGAGAATCGTGCCAAACACATATCTGATTCTGGTTCGGGTCGTCACAGTATTGTTTTATATTTTATATGGTTATGACATTTACTTAGCATCGATGCATTGGCTACTCGGCTGATCACCGGTAGTCCAGATCCAGGGTTGAGAGATTCCTCTGATGTGTCCACTAGGCTTGAGAGATTCGCCTAGTCTATCACCGTTTGGCTTGAGAGATTCGTCTGACCATCGGGCTTGAGAGATTCGCCTTACACCTCCATTCATTATCTGAACTCGCTTTACTTTATTTTATGATATATGTTTGGTGAAAGGCATACGATTATTTTCGTCCACTCACTCTAACGATTTTATTTGCCTTTCCCCTGGGCTTTTAGATTTCCGTGCCCAGTTTGCAGTTTGGATTCTGATGTCTCACGTTAGGTGAACACCTGGACGACGGAAAATGACCATCTCCGTCGTCCAGGTTCAAATTACGTAAAAAAAATTTTAAAAATAATTCGCTAGGAATTTAGCGATCTGTCATTCGACTGAAATAGTCGTACAATATCGATGAACGCATCGTATATATGAACAGTTAAATTTGAACCGCCGATTAATTTTACGTATTGAAACATGTTAAGTATCGACTAATCTTTACGACTTAAGTGTTCATGAGTAGACGCTCATTTGCAGTAGAGTATTAACGAAATTGAATTTGGACAAAACAACCGTTGGATATGTTCGTCGTAACATAATATATAATTCTCTTCAAAGGACCATAAAATAATAAGTTCGGGAAGGGTTTGATCGGCACAGTCAACCGCAAAACCGATAATTTCACAAACCGGAAACGTGGATACAAGGCATTTCGCAACTCCGATTTTCGAACCGTCGAAGCTCACACACCAAGAATTGTTTACTCTAAAGTCTTGATGAAAAGAAAATGCATTGGAAGAAGGTCTAGAGGGTCGTTGTCTTAGAAAATTTTTTGATATCTTCACCTGGACGACGGAAATGAGCGTTCTCCGTCGTCCAGGTGCATAGACCCTGAATTCAGGGGTTAGGGCCTTACTGTTTAGGGTTTAGGGTTTGTGAACTTGGACGACGGAGAATGACCATTCTCCGTCGTCCTAGTGTGTGCCTGGACGACGGATAATGACCATTCTCCGTCGTCCAGGTGTATAGACCCCGATTTCAGGGGTTAGGGCCTTAGGGATTACGGTTTAGGTCGTCCCCGGTCATTTGTGTACGTACGTGTCCGTTTAATTATATTCTAATTCAAAAATATAATTAAAAAATTTATCGATCGATCCGATCGAACTGCTAGCTAGATTTAGGGTCAAGGATTTAGCTAGGGTACGTTTTATATGAGATTGAGATTTGGCGCCAATATTTATTAATTTCTCCGTTGGCCAGGATATATAATTCAGATTAATTTCTTACCGTAAACCGGCATCGATCATATATATATATTACAATAATTACAGTAATTAATTACCAATTAATCTCCCTCGTCGTATGACCGTACTCTTCGTCATAATCATCATCGTCCTCATCCCCGTTTGTCGACGGCTCATCCTCGTCATCGTACTCAACATCGTCCGACGAATAACCTGAGTCCTCGTCCGCGTCCTCTTCCTGCTCGTCTTCTTCATCTACCTCATCGATAATCTCATCTTCAGTTAGATCTGTACAACCATCAGGCATGGGTAACCGTTCACCATCTTGAACCAGATCCATTATATCGGAGCGGACCATAGAAATATTAGGCTCTTGATAGGCAGGAATATCACCAGAATCTGGTTCAGCAGCATCTTCAGTCGTCGCCGGTGTCCCTTCAATTGTCTCTGTATTCCATATTCCTCGGTGAGAGATCTGGTTCACTATTTTCCACCCTTCACCGGCTTTCGGATCGTCGAGATAGAACACCTGCCGAACTAAGGTGGCGAGAGCGAAAGGCTCATCCTCATACCAGTGCGAGTTTGTATCGACTGATAATAGTCCTAGGTCTTCCTTTGTACGTTTGAACCATCTGCACTTGAATAGGAAAACGTTGACATCATTCCCGTAACATAGCTGAACCACGTATACAATAGCCCCGTAATATAGATCATTGTCTTTCCCAACCGCTACCCCACTGTTTTGTGTTCTTCTTCCTTCGTCTCGGGCCAATGAATGGAACTTTACACCGTTCACAAAACATCCGGGATAAATATAGTGTTTAACCGGCTTCCCTGCTAGCAAGTGCTTTGGCCATGACCACCACCCTCCGTGGTTATCAGATTTTTGCAGATCAATCATCTGCGAAAAAGGCCAAATTAATATAATGGTTTACTTTCTACAAACATGAGCAATATGTATTTAAATAATTAATACCGAGTCGTACGTACGTACCCATTGGAAGAAATAATCAGGAAACTTCTTCTTAACCATTTTCTCAATCCACGCCGAACTCTTGTTTTAATTTAACGCCTGAAGCCTCTCCTTGTATGACATCATGTACGGCTCAACTTCATCACAGTCTCGCAACACTACCCAATGTGTCTCAATAAGTTCTTCCCGTGTTAACGATTCCTTTAATACTCCTCTAAACGGTCGGACGACATTGGTGACGACAGAAAGATTGATGCGGGCACTGCGATCGGAGGCAGTGGGAGGGGGTGGATCTTTGAGGTACCTGTTGCAGTAAGTAACACACTCATGCATTAGGTATGTCTCTGCTATGGAGCCATCCGGGGCCGACCTGTTTTTGACGAATGACTTATACTGTCCAAGCTGTCTACAAAATCAAACGTACACATTACATAAGTACATATAGCTAGCTGGCTAGTATATATATAATCTCCAGTGGAACAAATTAATTAATTAGTTGTACGTACCTTTCTTGAGGATACATCCAAGTGTACTGGACCGGACCAGAAATAAGCACCTGCTCGGGCAGGTGGATCAGTAGGTGAATCATGATGTCAAAGAAAGCAGGGGGGAAAATCCTCTCTAGTTTGCAAATGATGTGCACAATTTGTTGTTGCAATTCCACCACATCTGACTTCTTTAATTCTCTGGCGCATAACCTCTGCCACCACCTGCACAATGCCACTATTGGTTCTACGACGTCCCGAGGCAAGTATGGTCGAATTACCACTGGAATCAGACGTTGCAGCATAACGTGATAGTCATGTGTCTTTAGACCAACAAACTTGTGTTGCACCTCATCCACTACTCCAGTTATAGTAGCTGCATACGTAGCCGGATAACGAACGCCCTTAAACTTGTGAAATACAGAACGTCTAAGTGTCGGCTTCACTGTGTAAGGTGCATCTGGCATCTTGTTGTACACACCTTTCCTATCCCTCCTCAACCACAAGGGACGACGTAGATTCATTGATTCCAAATCTTTGCGCGCTTTGGGAGTATCTTTAGTCTTGAACTTAATACAGAGAATTGTTCCGACCACGCTGTCGCACACATTCTTTTCTATGTGCATCGCGTCCAAGTTGTTCCTCAGCTTCAACTTCGACCAGTAAGGGAGTTCAAAGAATATACTCTTGTGATCCCAATAGCTCAGATCATGTGGAGGAATTGGATTGCATTTCTTTACATCCGCGTCATTGCTCAACACACCAAAGTCGAAATAGCTCAACCTCTCTAAAATCTCTTCGCCCGACCAACTACGGGGTTTAGGATTGTTCTTTACCGTACCGTCGAAATGAGCTTCATCCTGTCGCCACGGGTGGTCGTGAGGAAGCCATCTACGGTGACCCAAGTAACACACCTTCCCCGCGTGCCAACTAGAGTTCACGTCGTCCAAACATATAGGACATCCATTATATCCTTTTGTCCTACAGGCTGCCAACATCCCATAAGCTGGAAAATCGCTGATCGTCCACATTACGGCAGCCCTCATCGTGAACATCGTGTCAGTGAATTTGTCATAAGTTGGGACTCCATTTTCCCACAACAGTTTCAGCTCGTCGATCAAAGGTCTGAGGTAGACATCTAAGCACTTCGATGGAGATTTAGGACCTGGAATTAGTACGGTAAGGAAATTAAATTCCTTGTTCATGCACATCCACGGAGGCAAGTTGTACGGCATCAGAATAACTGGCCAAGTGCTGACGGCGGAGCTATTACTTCCCCAAGGATTGAATCCGTCTGTAGATAGGCCGAGTCTAACATTTCTAACCTCTGAAGCAAAGTCTCCAAATTCTCTGTCGAAATGTTTGAAACCCTCCCCATCCGCGGCGTGTCGCAGGACATCGTCATCTATTCGCTTTTCTGCGTACCATCGCATCGCCTCTGCTGTGTGTAGAGACATGTACAGGCGCTGCAATCTGGGAATCAACGGAAAATATCGAACAACTTTCACAGGAATTCTCTTTTTCGAACTCTTCCTATTCAACTGGAATCTGCACTGGCCACATACGGGACAATAGTCCAACTCTTTATACTCTTTGTAAAATAGCACACAATCATTCGGACATGCGTCAATTATCCTGTACTTTAGGCCGAGGCTGCTCAGGATATTTCTAACCTTATAATGAGATTTAGGAAGATTGTGATCATCAGGAAGCAACTTACATATTTGCTCATGAATTTCGTCAAAAGCACTCACTGACATTTTGTGCTTCACTTTTATCTTCATTTGCTCCATCACATATTGCAACACATTCTCTCGACATCCAGGGAACACCGGGGTCTGCGCTTCAAGTAGCATCCGGTTGTACTTTTCCATCTCACTGGTGTCAGTGGCCAAGCTAGCTGCGGGGAATGTGTCATCATGCTCATTGGTGGTACTGTAACCTCCGTCTTGGTGTTGGTGTCCACCATGACTACATCCCGGAAACGCATCATGGACCAAATCTGCAGTTGGGTTGCAAGCTGGGGGTCCGGCACCACTGCCGCTGGATGAGGCACCATGGTAACTGTACCCTGAGCTGAAGTCTGCTGCGCTGAACTCTACTGCTTCACCATGCTCGCTCCATGTAGTGTAACTCCACATCATACCATTTTCGTACAGGTGTTGCACCATAACATTAACCTCCGCATACTGACAATTAAGACATTTCTGACACGGACACCTGAAACGTTTCTTTCCCTGACCATGTTCTATCGCAAAATTCACAAATTCGCTAATTCCATCCATATACCGGACATCACATCTATTCTTCAACTTCATCCAACTCTTGTCCATACTGCTACAAAATATTATAATTAATTATATATTACATATATATATATATTAGTCCATTAATTTACGCTTAATTATACGTACTCGATCTACATCGATCAATCAATTACGTACGTACATAATTTAATCGATCTGTACATATATATATAGCGCGCTAACATCCTTGCATGTATGTACGTACGTTTTCACTAATTAAATATATATTAATTAAGCAAATTTTAACTGCGTACGTACCTGTTGGCCTTCTCGATATCTGTACGTTAATTAAGCTAGCTAGCTAGTCAGCGGAGATCCCGGCCCTAGCCTTAATTATCTGGCGCGCCATCCTGATTCTTCTCGGCTTTAATTTCTAGTTAGCTCCCTTCTCCTTCTCCGATCCCTAGCTTCTATCTCTCCTTCAAATTAATGGATCGAATGAATTCAGTTTGAATTAATTTCAATTAATCGGGCTTATATATTATGCTTCACTTAGACGACGGAGGTGTCGGTACGTCGTCTAAGTGGAAGTACGTTACGTACTCGGACGACGGCGTGTCGGTCCGTTGTCCAGGTTATCACCTGGACGACGGAGAAGACTCCGAGGTCCAGGTGATCACATGGACGACGGAGAATACCTTATCCGTCGTCCAGGTGACCACCTGGACAACGGAGTATTATCCGAGGTCCAGGTGGTCACCTGGACGACGGAGAATACCGTATCCGTCGTCCAGGTTAGCACCTGGACCTCGGAAAAAGACTCTGTGGTCCAGTGACCACCTGGACGACGGATATGGTATTCTCCGTCGTCCAGGTGGTACTTGGACCACGGAGTATTTTCCGTCGTCCAAGTGTCACTTGGACCACGGAACAATTACGTTTCCGTGGTCTAAGTGATGTTTTCTTGTAGTGTAACAATAGGCGCAATGCATCCAGGGGGATATATACTCTTAAAACACCTTACCGAGAACGTCCTAGATGATTGCAGCAATACAAGAAGAAGAAGAAGAAGAAGAAGAGGAATCTGATGAGTTTGAGTCAAATGACGCAACAGTAACTGGTCTAGAATTGACAGCCGAGAGCATAGTAAAGTCAAAGAAAATAATCCCCTCAAAAGGACCAGTGCGAATGTTGACCAGTGCTTTCACAAAGCCGGAATTTGAGTCATACACCTATGATGCAAACACAGCTCATGAAATCATAGAGGACTTGATTGAGAAGAAGCTGACCAAATCTGAGTTTAGTGCATACCTTACTGCAGAGCAGTTGAAAGGGAAGAAATACTGCAAGTTTCATAACATGTGGAACCATACCACCAAAGACTGCATCAAGCTGAAAGATCATATCCAAGAGTGGATTAATGAGAGAAAACTCGCAATCGATGCGTCACCAAAAATTGCGTTATTAGATCACCAACCTTTCACGGAGACTTCAGTAGGAGTAGTGGAGTTGGTAGAACCTAGGATGGTTAGCACGTTTCGTAGTGATAGAATGGAAGAAATCCTAGACGAGTTAGTCAAGGCTAGCATCACAAATATAGCTATCCCTTCATCTTCATCTTCACAGCAAGCAGAAGGAGATCCGTACTGCAGGTTTCACCACACTTGGACTCATAACACAAACCAATGTGAAGCTTTGCGAGACCAGATCCAACAGTGAATAGATAAAGGGGATATTGTAATTCTGGGTTGTGACGAAGAAGAAGTTTCTGAAGGAGCATTCATGGTTGGTACTCTAGAAGTATCATGGTGCGGAGGAGACAAGAGGAAGCAAACATTGGATCTAAAAGCCACAAATGAAGTAGTCTCTAGCAGTAGCAAAAAAGAGGATCCCAAAGGGAAACAGAAAGAGGACTGCAGAGAAGCAACTCCTGTAGTACTTTGTACTCGGTGCAAAGTAGAGTGTGGCTTCAAGATAACCTATGAAGAGTTCGTAGAAGCAGCAGGAGCAGGACCACCAGTCAAATCTCCACCTGAGAGTTACCAGCCAACGAGTCCAAAGGAATCACATATAGTGGCCAGGGAATCCAATTTATTCAAAAGAATACGAATGGTAGAGAAGAAGACTGAAGCAGTTGGTGATAGACAGTGAGCAGAACCAAACAAACCTTACATCCCTCCAGAAAGCTGATTTGTGATTAAAGAAGATGTGTGGTATGTAAAGTCAGGAGAAAAGACCGTGGAGATTACCCCCACCAAAAAAAGGAAGCTACAGTGTCAGTTTGGAGCAACAATGAGGACTTTGGAAGCCTTAGACAAAGGGCTGATCAAACCAAATCAGTTAGCAGAGTCACCGGAACAAATTCAGAGGAGAATGCATAGGCTTGTAGCTACCCTGGTGATTACATTTGACAAAAATTCCAATAGACCAAAGATATGAGCGGCTAGACCAAGTGTGTTTTCCAAGATAGACAAAACAGAGCCTGTCGTAGAGGCATAACAAGCACCATAGAGAGCCTGAAAGGCGGTTGAAGACAAGCCGACGCAGAAATCAGTCTTCCAACGCATAGAATCAAAGGCAGAATCAGTTGCTGAGTCAAGCAGGAAATCAGTGCTACGATGGAGACCAAAGGCTTGGTAATTGAAGAACAAAAGAAACTCTCTAGCCCTTCTTCCAGCTTAAGTATCAAGGAAGTAACAGCTAGGGATTCAAAACTCATAGCAAATGTAGACTTCTCAAGAGAATCTAAATCAGAGGTTCACATAAGAAAGCAACGGAACCCTCCCATTGAGGACCGCCAACAAGAGCCACTGTTAATTGAAGCGGGTCACTATGAGGATAAGCAGTTAGTCAATTATAGGGAAGACAGTGAGGACATAAAGAAGGTCTATATCGAAGACATGTACGTAGGCATGGTGTACATATTACCAGCCAAATTTACCAAACCAGTCAAGGCAAAGCACGTGGCTGTTGTAAGAAAAGCGGTTAAGGGAGTAACTCTGGCAGAGCTAGAAGAACCAGAGGAACGGGGACCAATTGTGGATCTTGTTGTGTGAAAGTCCTACGTGATGTTCTCCAAACCAACAACCACAATGGCATCGCACATGAGGCCATTGTACATTACTGCGAGCATGGGGGGCATCTAGGTTACCAAGGTCATGGTAGATACAAAAGCAGCAATGAATGTCTTGACTACTCGAGCAATGACATTATTGAGCATTCCAAGATCAACCATTCAAGCGAAATCCATGACAATCAGAAACTTCACAGGGACAGTCTCACAGACACTAGGATTGCTGTTCATAGAAGTAAAGGTTGGACCAGCAACAGGGATTCATACTTTCTTTGTCATTGAGTGTAATTCACCTTTCAGTGCAATTCGCTACTTTGTACCTTCATCATTTCATCAATAACTCCTTATCTGGGACATGGAGACATAAGAATCTCACATTGTCAACGCAGACCCACGACCTTACTCAGTCTCTGCGAATGCATTGGATGCTGATTATTACAATGGAAACCTCCGACCATTGGAAGTGTGCGGCGTCAACAAAAATGACCGACCTGTTGGAATAACGACCTTAGAATTAGCTCGATGGGGAATAGTGCAAGCAAAAGAAGATAAAGCACAATCATACTTCCTCAAGCTAGCCTCCACAAGCCATCAATGATACAACCATCCAAAGACCAGGAAGCGGAGGCTTGTGCTTCTCTATATGTGAGATTGCAAACCTATTTGATAGAGTTGCAAGCCTACGATTGTCTGTCAACCATCGCGATGGCAGAATATATCAATGAAGACGTGCAACAGGAAGTGATTAAGGAGGATATCATCGAGCTCGCACTTGCAGCCTTAGATCACACACCACCTAAAGTAAGAGGTCCCATTGAAAAAATCAATTTAGGAACACTAGATGGGCCAATGAAAGTGGCTATTAGTACCTTTTTAGAGCCTGAAGAAAGAAACAGGCTCGTTGACTTGTTGTTCGAATACAAGGATTGTTTTGCATAGAAGTTTGAGGATATGCCAGGATTTTCACCAGAACTGGTCGTCCATAAAATTTTAATCACAGAGGGAAAAAAGCCAGTATAGCAGAAAATGCGAAGGATGAATCTGTAGACAACAACTTCGGTCAAGGAAGAAATCAAGAAAATGTTGAAGTCTGGCGTCATCCAAGTGGCTAAGTACACAGAATGGATATCCAACATAGTTCCAGTACGAAAGAAGAATGGGAAGATTAGAGTCTATGAGGACTACAAAAACTTGAACCAAGCTACTCCAAAAGATGATTACCCTATGCCAGTAGCTGATTTGCTCATTGATGCAGTGGCAAGACATGAGATGTCGTCGTTGAGGAGGACATGCACAAAATTGCATTTAGATGCCCGGGGGTGTTAGGGGTATTTGAGTACGTGAACATGTCGTTTGGATTGAAGAATGTAGGAGCAACGTATCAGCGAGCCATGCATTATATCTTCCACGACCTAGCAGGAGACACAATGGAAGTCTATATTGATAATATTGTGGTCAAATCGAATAAGAGGTCAAGTCATGTAGAGGATCTAAGACAGGTATTCATACAAATGAGAAAATATCAGCTTAAAATGAATCCTGCCAAGTGTGTTTTTGGGGTGTAAGCAGGGGACTTCTTAGCTTTCTTACAACATCAGCGAGGGATAGAGGTACCAGATGACAAGAAAGAAGTGGTTATAAAGGCTCCTCCTTCGAAAAACAAATGAGAGTTTCAGAAGTTACTTGGGAAGATCAACTTCTTGAGAAGATTCATCGCAAACGCTGCATGAAAGACCAAACCTTTTGCTCCTCTCCTCAAATTACAAGGGGAGAAAGAGTTTGTGTGGGAGCCGGTTCACCAAGAAGCATTTGACAAGATCAAATAATACCTGGTTAATCTACCTATCTTGGTGTCACCATGAAAAGGAGTGCCACTTAAGCTCTATATTTCAGTAACAGAGTCATCCGTAGGAAGCTTACTGGCACATGACGATGAAGTGAAGGCAGAAAGAGCAATATTCTACTTAAGCAGGACTCTCACTAACTGCAAAAGTAGATACACACCAATGAAAAAAATTATGCCTTGCTCTTTACTTCTCAGGTTGCAAGCTGAGGCATTATATGCTTTCATTCACAACGTACGTCATAGCACAAACCGATTTAGTCTGGTACATGTTAGTCCGACCTATACTTCGAGGATGGATAGGGAAGTGGATTCTCGCACTGTCCGAATTTTCATTACAATATGTCCCGCAGAAGGCAGTAAATGACCAAGCAGTGGTCGATTTCCTCGCACATCACTCTATGAAGGAAATCCCATAGCAAAAGGAGGTAGAGTTGTCACACATATCACTGGCCCCTTGGAAACTCTACTTCGATGGTTCCAGCACGAGTGCTTTCGTAGGAGCAGGGATCACATTGGTAAATCCTCAAGGTGAAACAATTGCCTATTCATTCGGACTAGAGTACAACTATTCCAACAATGTAGCTGAGTACGAAGCCCTAATCATTGGACTGGAGCTTCTATTGGACCTTGGTGCTACAAATATACAAGTTTGGGGACACTCGCTGCTTGTGATGAGACAGCTCAAAGCTACGTTCAAAACAGGACTAATCCTAGAACCGTACGTGAAAAGAGCTAGCGAGTTGCTAGAATTATTCAGAGATGTGTCCCTGCCTCACATCCCACGAGGAGAGAATTATGCAGTGAACGAGTTGGCTCAGCTTGCTACGGGGATGGAGCTTGTTGATGATGTGCATGAACATATAATGAAGGTAGAAGTTCTTACTCTCCCATCCTTTATGACTAGGAAGGAAGATAAGGTTGAATGGTACGTCACAGCTCTAGGAACAATCGATGATGATTGGAGACAACCAATTATCACATATTTGAAAGATCATAGCTCTACAGTAGACAAGAGGATCAGGTACTTTGCTCCAAACTACATTCTCCGGGGAGAAGAAGTGTTCAGACATGGAAAAGAAGGAGTGGACTTGGTTTGTGTATTTGGAACCAAGGCCAAACGATTGCTACGAGAAGTACATCTTGGAGTCTGCGAAGCTCATCAATCTGGCCCAAAGATGAGATTGTTCCTATGGAGACAAGGATATTTTTGGCTTTCGATGTTAAAAGATTGTATAACTTTTGCGAAAGGGTGCGAGGATTGTCAAGCTCATGGACCAGTCAACCACATTCCAAATATCTATATGCACCCAATCATCAAACCATGGTCAGCGCAAGGATGGGCATTAGATCTAGTCGGCTTAATCCATCCTCATTCTTCCATGCAGCACAAGTTTATCATCATCACTACAAATTTCTTCACTAAGTGGGTAGAAGCAAGGCCTTTAAAAGTGGCCTCTTTCGCTGCGATTAGGCAGTTCCTATACGAGGAGATCATCTGTCGATTCAGGATCCCAGAGTGCTTCGTTTAAGATAGAGGAACGACGTTCATGTCTGGAGAAGTAGAAGAGCTCATGACAAACTTTGGGATCAATTTTTTGCATTCTTCACCATACTATGCACAGTCCAACGGCTAAGCTGAAGCAAGCAACAAATTGATCCTCCATATACTCAAGCGCATGCTCGCAAATAATCCAAGACTTTGGCATGACGAATTGTTCAGCACGCTATGGGAATACAGGACTTCTAAGCGTAGTCTAACCGGAACTACTCCATACGCGCTAATGTTTGGATATGACGTAGTTCTGCCATTGAAGATCAACATTCAATTACTGCGGGTCATGGATCAATACCAACTGATTGGAGGAGATTATGTGCAAGCAATGTGGCAGGAGTTGGAAAACTTAGATGAAAAGCGCATCAACGCATTGACCAACCTGCATCCAGAAAAGCAGAAAGTGGCTCGCTGTTATGATTGACGTACCCGTGGACTTAGCTTTGCGGAAGGAGAGTTGGTTTGGAAAACGGTATTACCTTTGAGAGAAAAGTTAGAAGGACGAGGTCCGCAAGGTGGCAAAGACCCTTCATCATTGACAGAATTTTAGGCAAGGGAGCTTTCCAGCTACGAGACGACCAAAGAGTATAAAGGGTTGAAAATAGAAGGCGAGACTTTTGAAGAAAAGCACTCGAGTAGCCTGTGCAAGGCTATTTGAACCATTGTCTAGAAATTGACACGTCACATTCAAACGCTTTTAAAAAGACCTCTTCGATTGCCCATGGGTTAATCTCGAGGTCTGGGGGGTAATGTTTGTGCCAAAAATAAACATTACATTTATTTTAATATTTTTGGGCCTCAGAGATAGAACAAGCCGGCCCATGCGGCCTAATTGGAGCTGCAAATCAGGAAATAATATGTCTATGCGATTCCTAAATGAATTGGGGAAATCCAGAGCAAGAAAATATCTCTTTCTTTCCTAGTCGATAATGTTACCTTGTCAAGCCAGGAAAATTGGGATGCCAACCTCTATACATAGAAAAACTGAAGAAGGTTTCAGACAGACACATACGTACAAATTTGCGCACAAGCAAGTACTTACTCCATCAACGAGTAGACAACCAACGACATCGAATTCAGGATTTATACCAGCCGACAAAGCGTGGGGATTCGAAGATTTACTCAAGCTACACCACCGAAGACGAAAATCGGAGGAATCTAGGCTACCCGATAGAGCATGGGGATTTTAAAGATCTACGAAGTCACTCAATCCACCGACAACGGCAATCGGAGGAATTTAGGCCACCCGATTGAGCGTGGAGATTCTAAAGATCTACGAATTCAAAACCTACCCATTGTTCTCAACACTTTGTACTTAGGATTGCTCTGCTTTGTATTCGCACAAAATATAAGGTATTAATTCTTTGTAACTCGGCAGAGAGACACAAAACTTACGTCTTGCAACACATCAAGACAAGTAGGACTCAACGAGCGAGGTTGGTGCTCTTCTTGCTCCAATCGCTTGAAAAGAAGCAAGGTACAGATGCGGTTCTCTTTACGACAATATTCTTCTCTCGGTAGTGACACGCCACGCACACAACATTACACCAAAGGGATCAAAATAAACAGTTTGCAACATCTCCAATCGCAGCAACCTGATTGGAGTAAAATTGAAGCCAAACGGGTTGTTATATTGTTTGACCAATTTCGGGTTGAAGATGGTCCAAGTAACCTAGTATAGGTCGTTTATTTAGGTTCGTTTATGAGTTTTTTTGCGGATCACATCAATTAGATCTTAGGCGTTTCAAATATGGTGGTTAACCTGGAATAACTTGCACGGTACGGCAGTTGCAGCGTGGCACCACCCTCAGAAAATATGAGTGAATGTACTGTTGGTAATGACTCATGTAGATTGCATTGTTGAAATGAATGATCTGTACCCACCTACTACCTAGTTTCTTAGGTTTGTGGTCCGGTGGTCGTTTGATCTGGATCCCCTGACCTCAGTTTCTGGTGTATACGAAAGAAGTTATGCGTGTCTCAATTTCTTGTCACTGTTTGGACATTGTGACAAGTTAATAATTTGTAAATTTAACATTGTTAAAGTCATAAATTGAATTTGATTCTCAGTAGCTTATTTAAGAGCCAAGAGAGTTATAGGTTAAATAAACTAAAATTAAAATAAATAACAGAGCCAGCCAGCTCCATACTATTCAGCTAGATATAACGGTTGCTAGCTGAAGGTCGTTTTCATGCAATATAATGAATATATAGAGGGATGGAAGAAAAATTCGCATCCGGTTCATCAGGAATAACATGATTTTGATCTTATAAATAACCGAGAATTTACAACATCATGATGTGGAAGTGGAACTAAAAATTATATACTGACCAGAGAACTGAAAATCGGATGTCGTCCGAGCTTACAGTTGAGAAGTCAACAGCGCCTTCATTATGCCATCTCTTATCTACCAATCTATGTGCAACAAACTTTCTTGTAAACTCACAAGAAAACTCCAACCTTCTACAAAATGCACCTAAAGTAAAAGTTCTGTTCTTATAAACAAAAAAGTGCATATTTATGTGCAACTGACTTTCTCAGGGAAATGTATTAAGTGAGGGAACTACTTCATCATCATTATTAGAAAAGATATCAACCGGAACACTAGTACATGTAAAGACGTTGTTATCCATAGCATTTGGGGAAGATTGAGGATGATCCAGGAATATCACAATTACAGTGATGTCGTCATGGAAGTGACGCCTTACCCCCTTTTCAAGTTTCTTTATGTCGTCATATCTCAATTCTCTTTTTCTTGCTGCCTCCTCGATGGCAGTTCTTACCAGTCGCTTTGCTATTCCCTGTCATAAAATTCATGCAACTATTAATATCTTATCATTTATGATTTAGAAGACTGATCATGAATTTACGAGTAAATACTTACTGCTCTTGGATTTTTTGAGACGATTTTAACAGCTGCATCATCAGTCAAATGCTCCCAGAGACCATCTGTTGCGAATATCAAAAACATGTCCTGAGGTTGCAACTTTCGGACCAATATTGAGGGTACTGCTGTCATTACTGGCCTCTTCAAAGGAACAGGCATTCCAAAGTGGTAAAGAGGATCTCTATTAAACTCAGGTTTCTTCAAGTAGACATCTCCAATTGATCTTGAAACCTACAAAAGGGATCGCCACAGAACTTAGACGGGAAGAATAATGACAACGCAATAAGCAACACAGCTCAACAGTAATTCATTCACATTTACAAGATATCTCCAATCACTAAATTTGAAAACCATACAAATAAAATATTTACAGAAAGGTGTTTGCATCACATCATCATTATGTAACTTTACATCTGTTTCCTAATGAGCATCAAACTTTGTGGCTCTCAATTGCTTATCTAGTAGAATCCAAAAATATCACATGTGATTTCAGCTCAAACGTGAACACTAGTAGACCCATCACTTATTTTGGTTTTCATATGAAATCCATGAAACCACTACTCTTGCCTCGAAAGTGGGCAAAGGAAGAAGGACATCGGTGGGCAGAGAAAGGAAAAGTGTGGACTTTTCCTTCAATGGCTCTAGGAAAAAATCATTCTGAGGAACCACTCTTCGAAGAGTTATCCTCAAATAATGCACCTAAGCGGAGCAGGGTTACTTTTATATAAAAATGAGTTCCATGCATTGGAACAGTATGCTATAAGACGATAAGACTGGAAACACGATAAGGATAACATAGCATTATTACAAGAAGAACCTCCTCTTCATCCATTGATTATCTTGGAGCCCCCAGCGCATAAGCCATTCACTTCCAATATCACAAAATTCAACTACATTAGCAGTTGGGGACAAACTTCCCAGGATTCTAACTGAACAACAATCTTGCAGTCATTTTGTAAACAACTTATTACTTGAACTACCCCATATCAACAAAAATTGTAAATCTCTAAATGAGCATTCTGGAGCATACATACAAAGAGCCTCTAAAGTATCTTTACTAGCACAGTAGCATTGAAGCTGTCTTAACAAAACCAGACCACAAATAAACAAACTGTAATAGATTAGGCCATTGGGATATTCATAACTCATTCAATTGCTCCAACAGAACTCATAAGTAATTAAACCTAAAGAATTCTCATAGACGAATAGTAAGTCAAAAGAAACCACATAAAATACCTGAATAATGCCCTTAATTCGCCAAACTCCGCGAGTATAAACCACAATGTGTGAATCATCGGGGTGAAGATCCTTAACCTCCTTTCTCACTTCCTCCACTCCAACATTGTGATCCGTAGACAACCGCTCCGCCATCACCGTTGGCCCATCCAATGGTCTCCTGCCAAGAACAGCCCTCGAATCTCCGAGATTAGCCACGTACAAGACATCATTCGCAATTGCGCCCACCAAACAACATGAACCAACAGATGCAATCCTTGGCCGTGTCTGCCATGACCGCCTGACCAAGTCCACAAACTCCTCCTCAGTTGCAGCAAACGCCTGCCTTATTACATCTTCGGATAGTCTACCTTGCTCAGTTGAAAACTCTGCGGCAATAGTAAATCAAATTGAAAATTGAGCAAACCTACAATATACTAAACCAAGCAAAACTGACATAACTTATCTGTTGGTTGAAAAGTTGTGAACTTTGAAACGTCAAAACACAACTGTTACTGATCACAGCTGAACTAGATGAACATAATAGTAAAAACTCTCTAAAACTGAACAGTTACCAATTGAGATATTAATCATATTATCACTGAAAACCAGGAACAAGGGTATCTCTGCTTACTCTGAATAAAGGGGAAGAGCCGATGAGTGATGAATCTAGAAGCTTCAGGGCCGCCATGGCCGTCATAGACACCAACATACGTGGCAGAAGGAGAGGTGAACACCTGTGCTTGATCTTCCAAAGCCGAATTAGCCTGAACAACTGCAATTGAATACTCCCCAGAAGAGTGTGGCTTAAGGTCCAAGTGCCATAGAAGCTCATCATCTCCAACTCCAAAGCACTTCTCCAATGGTCTCCTACACATTTCCAACATCATTTCCAGAATTTCAAATTTCAAATTGGGTATCTGGGCCTCTCTGGTTTTTGCTCAACACACTCAAAGTTTCAATCTTTTTGATTCAGGGTTGCTCTGGTTTCTGCTTAAAACTTCTTAAAGTCGCAATGTTTGATGGAACAGAAGAAAACAAAGACGTGGGTTTGGGTTTGGTTTTGTAGGTAGTTAACGATTGTGGAATAAAGGGAAGATAGGGACGAGGGGATTCCGTGTGAGTAGGAATGAGGATTTTTCGTGAAAACAAAGACGAAGCCTTTGATGGGTTTTTAGAAAATGAAAAACGGGATTGGAGGGGTGGTAGATTGTGAGGGTTTTTTGTAAAATGACAAGGAGTGATTCCAAGTGAGCGGTTTTGGAATGCGGTGGTGGGAAGGAGATAACTTATCCAAGTGCTATTGTCACAGAGAATCACAAGAAGCAAAGGGAATCGAATTGTTTAAAGGGAGGAACGGGAATCGGAGTCACTTAGTTGGAGAAAAGGAATAGTATATGTAGCTTGCGACTCAGTAGCGATCGAGGTGGAGACAGGAGACCATTTGATTTTCCGAGGATAAGATCATTGAGAAAAAAGAGTTGAATTTTTGAGGCATTGACATATAAAAAAAAATTGAAAAGAGAACAAGATCCATAATCTCTGTCATTTTCTAGATTACAAA
The DNA here is from genome assembly GCA_946800695.1 of Geum urbanum. Taxonomy (NCBI): domain Eukaryota; kingdom Viridiplantae; phylum Streptophyta; class Magnoliopsida; order Rosales; family Rosaceae; genus Geum; species Geum urbanum. Next base: position 19,996,405 of record OX326997.1, on the reverse strand, counting down.
TGACACTAGTCTCTATGTTCCCACCATAATGCACTCAATTTGCACAATTTCTCTTCTTCCAAGTAAATATAATTTACATTTACAAAAGAAAAAAATCCTAGCAGAGGAAAACTCTCTCACACTGAGTGAATTCGCAAAAACTTTTCGTCACCTTCACTTATCCGGCGGCCCCGTGTCTTGTTGGCTATGACCTTTGGCCTCACCGACGCGCGCTCTAGGGTGCAGCTGAACGAGTAATATTACTCAGCCCGATAATGGGCGGTAGAGGAGGTTGGGGTCCGAGATGCATCACTAACTGGGTGTGGTTTTCTTCGTTTGTTTACTGGTTTGGAAGTGGCGAGGATGGAGAGCGGGTTGATGGGGAGTGGAGGGGCGTGGGCTGCTGACATTTATCTCAGATCTACATGCTCGGTCAAGCATCTTTGATGGTGAAGGGGTTCCCGATATGGTTTGGAGTCAGTCGAACTATAATTTCGATGACTCGTCCTAGTGTGAACAGAGACTTACAACAAGAGATCGACCGGGTTGCGGCAGTGGTGATTCGACGTGTGTTGCGGATCCAACCTGAGATGGATGACAGCGGTCTACCGTTGGCAGAGGGTGGCGATGGTAGTGGGACGTGGTCTGGAGATTAGAGGTCAATAATTGACGAAGTGGACTGGACAGTGGGCCTTGGCCAAAAACATAGGTCTATTCTATGGTTATTTTAATATTTTTCAATTTAGTTATTTATGTTTGACTTTATTTTTGGTTTTTTCGAAAATAAGCCAATTACTATATGAGATTGGCAGAAGTGAGTTTTGCCCCTGGCTGTACACCTTTGGTTCCTTGTCTGCTCTAGGTCGGGAGGGTCATAGGTTCGTCGCTTGGACACGTCCTCCTAGTGACAGGATGAGATGTAGTACCGACAGTGAGTCTTGTCGGCAGCATAGGTGTGAGAATCGATGCGTCGCCTTAGTCGCGTTATCCATAAACAACATTATGCGTCGCCATAGAGAATCGATGCGTCACCTTTATTTTAAAGCAAATAAAGTAGTCAATGATGCATTTTTTGCTAAATTGTGTAGTTTAAGATACAATGTTATAGTTGAGTGGCCTGATAATATTTCGGGGTCTCTTCTTATGGAGTTAAGGTTTTATGTCCCTCCCCTGTATTCTACAATTTCATCAATCGAGACTTAAAGGTAACCGTAAACCCTTACTTCAAAAAAAGAGTAAATATAATCTTATGGAGTTTTCAACATCCAAAGTATATACAACTTTCATTACTTTTAGTGATGCGATGAATGTACAAATTGAAACGGCAAATCTAAAATTTTAAACAGAAGTGAGTAAACAGAAATTTAGAAGAATATGAAGAAATGAATGGCTAAAAATTCCGTACAACTAAATTGAATTTGACGAGTAAACAAATAACTTAACACAATTAAAGTTGAAATAGTTCTCTAGATCATAAATCCGCCTCGTCTAACTCTCGATTTTTGACAAAGAAAACACATTTTTGAGTGACCATGATATTATCCCCTCATATCACATATGCATAATGTTGTTTCATATATATAAGAATATATATTCTGTCTATTAGAAGTTTAGGACCACTAGTGCACCGAGGCTGAGCCATGTGCTCAATCAAAGTGCTACAAATCTACAAATTATATATGTTGAAAGGAAAAAAAAATCTCAAATACTTAATTATCTCCCCTAGGTTCGTCATGAACACGTATTCTTTGAAAATCCTTGATTTTCATTACCTTATTTCATGGAATCTGATTAGGAGAGGACCCAAATTGTGTACACTAAAATTTTGATAATTTAATACTCGATTAATTAATAATTTAGTTAAAATAAAAAAAATTTATCAGTCCCAAATTGGAGACTTGAGTATTAATTTAATACTCAATTAATTAATAATTTCGCTAAATTAATAAATTTTGTCAATTCCAAAGTTATTAAGATTTTATTATATTTAATTATCTTCAGCCAAGTGAGATGAACTAAAAAGTCGAAATCATTGTGCATTGTTAATTAAGTTGTGGTAAAGACTTAAAACTACTCTCTGGAATCCAAACCAAGAAGACCTCTTTCAAGATTGGACTCGCTTCAGAAAATCCCGCACATTTTCACAGCTATAGCCATTTTGGTATCTTCCCTACGTGAACGTCGGGGGTAACCAGACTCCACACACTTAAAAACTTCAAAGATGTTCGATCGACACGAAAATATTTCTGTTACAACCAAAACTTGTCTTGTCTTTTCCCTTCTTTGGCCTCCGCGTTTCTACCTCATTCTAGTTTCATATATAGTATAGACAAAAAATTTGAAATAGTCACTCAGATTTGACGCATTCTAAATTTTAGTCACTGAAGTTTGCATAATATCACAATAATCACTGAACTTTGACACCAAATATCACATTAGTCATTACTAAAATTTTAAACATTAAATCTTGTTAACACCTTTAATTATTATGGGTCTTTCTGTCAATAAAGTATTTTCCCGCTTCTCTTTTCAATCTCTATTTTTTAGGAGCTTTCTCTTTAACCTACTCGCCAATTTTTTCCCTCTAATTTTGAGATTTTTTCCTCCAATTTCCCACCATTCAATCAAAAATTTCAAAACTATTTCATGACATGTCAGAATAAAATATTGTGTTTTAAAGGGCCATTACATTCATAATGAAATTACATAGAGTACTTAGTTTGCTCAAATTCACTACCGGAATAAGCAACATTACCGGCGAGATTTCCAAAAACAAGGCCGGCGACCGGAAAAGTCGCCGGTAATGTTCATCATTACCGGCGATTTACTCCGTCGCCGGTAATGTCGTCGGAATTTCGCCTGTAATGTCTCCATTTCCGGAGATTTAATGAATTGCCGGCAATGCCTCTTATATTAGATGCCGATCGCAGCAAGTCATTCATTTAGATCGATCGAAAAAAATCCGGTGAAATCGAAAGAAGGAAAACGCTCTGAAATCGATCCTTCGGTATTGTCAAAATTAAGGCGCGCATCGAAAACTTGATCACTCGGGAAGCTATATATATATATAGGTACGTGTATGTATATATATATATGTGTGTGTTGATCAAATCCAATTCGTGAGATATATATGAAATGTTGTTGATGTCACCGAAACGAGAAAACTGCTTGTAGTTAATCTTATCTTGTGTCTGAATCAACGACTGGTATTATCATAGTGCTATCGGAGCCAGGCTTAAGAGAGCCTCCTACCTAGTCAAATACATTTTGAACTGAAAAAAGAAGAATACCATCATCGAGTACTGAATCGAATTCAGAGATTAGATCGATATATATATATATGCATGCATGTGTTGATTTAATTAGAGTTTAATTGAGATATCGCGTCGATTATTAGTAGTGAATGTGTGTATATATAATACGTAAAATTGTTAGAATTTTCAGGATGGACAAGAGTTGGATGAGCCTCGAAAGATGGGATGTCAGATATCACCAGGGAATTAGGAGTTTTGTGAATTTTGTGAAGGCTAATTGTGGAGACACTACACTTCATTATTGCCCGTGTAAAGAATGTAAGTGTTTCAGCGATCGATTTCGTTTTCCCATTGATAAAGTCCAGAAGCACCTGAGTAAATACGGGTTTTGGGATAAGTACACTTGTTGGATTTATCACGGTGAAACACCGTTAGTGGGTCCGCATGATCATGGACAATTTGGTGAGAGGGCCAGTCCACGCTATGATCATGGAGATTTTGCTGAGAGGGGTAGTTCATCCTATGATCCAACATCGATGTTAATCAATGATATGTTTCCTCATGAGAGCGGTGTATTTGATGATGAAGCACCAAATGTCCCTCCCGTCGTTGAGAGTTTCCCCCATATTGAGCCAGTCGAGCCATTACCTGGAGCTCAGGTCAACACAAGCAGTATGGAAAAGTACAACAACCTGATTGCATTGCAACAGACTCCGTTGTACGACGGTTGTAGTAAGACTATTCTTGAAAGTGTGATGGGAGTGATGCAGCTCAAAATGGAGAACAAAATGTCTGTCAAAGCTGTTGATTCTTGGTTAAAGTGGACTGCTTCGCTACTGCCACCCGGTCATCGTTTTCCTACCACTCATCATAAGGTGCGACATATCCTGAAAGATCTTGGGCTTTCCTACATCAAAATCCATGCATGCAGATATGATTGTATTCTCTTCTGGGGAAAAGATCTTGAAGACCTTGAAGCCTGCCCGGTATGTTTTACAGAAAGGTATAAGTTGACTCCTGCAGGCAACAAGAAAGCTGTGAAGATACTTCGATATTTCCCGCTTATGGATAGGCTGGAGCAGTTGTTCATGTGTGCTTTCACGGCCGAAGCAATGAGATGGTGGGCTGAGAGGAATTTGCCTGACGATGACATCCTTATACACCCTTCCGACGGAGAGGCTTGGAAGCACATGGTCAGGGAGTTTGATCATTTTGCAGCAGAAGTCCGAAATGTTTGGCTAGGGCTCTCATCTGACGGATTCAACCCTTTTGGCAACATGAGTCTTCAATACAGTATATGGCCAGTTATTTTGGTACCGTACAACCTTCCACCATGGATGTGCATGAAGAAGGAATACAATATGCTGACTCTGTTAATTCCGGGCCCGAGTTATCCAGGAAAATGTATCAAAGTGTATTTGAGGCATTTGATTGAGAATCTTAAGTACCTGAGTGAGTGTGGCCACCCCACTTACGATAGGTTCAAAAATGAGATGTTCCAGATGCATGCCATGCTTGTTGGCACCATCAGTGATTTTCCTGCCCGCGGTATGTTGTCGGGCAACGTTACCAGGGGTTACAGGGCTTGTTTAGAGTGCATGACGGTTGATTGTTGCAGTCCTCATTGTAGTAAAATTGTTCAGATGCGTCACCGTTGTTGGCTTCCATATGATCACCCATTTAGGCAGGATCCAGACGCGTTTGATGGGACTGTGGAAATAGGTGCGGCACCCAGGCGATTGACAGGGAAAGAAATTTTGGAAGTGTTGAATGAATATGATTTTGGCCAGCTGAGCAATCATCCTGACATAGTGGCGTCAATTCCAGACAAGCCCGAAAGGTATAAGTTTTGGACACATAAGAGCATATTCTGGGAACTCCCCTACTGGCCCAGGTTGCCTATTAGACACTACCTAGATGTCATGCACATAGAGAAGAATGTGTGTGAAAGTGTGGTGGGCACAGTTCTTAACTTGGAGGGGAAAACAAAAGACATCCCTAAGGCACGCATTGATCTGAAAGCTATGGGACTGCAGAAACATTTGTGGTTAAGAGATGGTAAGAGAAAAATGCCGCAAGCTCCTTACACCGTCAAGCCGAAGCATAAGCATGAAATTTTTCGGTGGCTGAGTAATGTCAGGTATATATTCTTATATATGACTATGCAGGAAATTGGTTTGCCTTAAATTTTTACCGGATTATGGTTATATGCGAGAAATATAATTGTTGCCTATGGCTATATATATATATATTCAGGTATCCTTATGGCTATGTAGGAAATATAAGCAGGTGTGTTAACTTTCGGGACAATAAGATGTATGGATTAAAGAGTCAAGACTGCCATGTACTGCTTCAACGCCTTTTCCCTATTTTCATTCGAGGGTACCTGCCCAAAGAAGTGGTGGAGCCGTTGGTGGCCTTGTCAAGATTCTTTCAGAAGTTATGCACCAGGGAAGTTAAAAAATCAGATCTCAGGGAGATGCAAGATGACATCATTTTTATCATGTGCAAGCTTGAGAGGATATTTCCGCCAAAAATTTTCGACATCATGCCTCACCTAATGATCCATCTTCCCGAACAATTGTTGCTTACCGGTCCCGTACACTATACTTGGATGTATCTCATGGAAATGTACAAATGATTCATACATTTGGTTTGCCTCTGTTTTTATATGTAAATTCTTATTTTTACCTTAGTTAACATGCACTTGTTAACTTGTAGACAATTGGGAGCCTACAAGGACTATGTGAAGAATAAATATGCACCTGAAGGGTGTATCGCTGAAGCATATGTTGCGCACGAGTGTGTAACGTACACCAAAGTGTATTTGGGAGCGCTTGAGGACCCCCAACAACAGATGCCGATAGATGAACCCCAGTTCAACCTTTCTATCATCTCCAATGACGTGGTAGTACAGGGAAGCTTACCAAAGTCGTACAAGTTGGATGGAAATGAGGTAGCCATTGCCCACTGGTCGGTACTGATTAACTGTGAAGAAGTACAATATTGGAAAAACTATCATCTTCACTGCCCTATGATCTACGCATTTTATGCTTGATTCTTAACATCTTTCTCTTTACATTTAGCTTTGTTTTGACCTTAGTATTATCATTTCTTACTTACTTTGTTGTTTTTAGGTTTTGAATAAAGGAGATCAATAAAGGAGGCGATTTGGAGTGAAAAGCGTGCTAAGGAGGAAGTTCTTAATTCCGGAGAAGAAATGGTCTTCAAAATAGTTACTAAAATGCTTTCTCACATGGTGTCAAGAATTGAAGACTAAATGCCAAATGGAATGGTTTCCAAAATGGTGGATAAAAAGTTGAAGGCATTTCTCCTGCGCGATCCAGGAAATAGCAAATATGGCGGAATATATGGAGCATAAATGATGGACGAATTTTGGGAGGATATTCCATGAAGATAAATACCTTATTTGAGGGCCGAAATATGTGCAAGAATATGGTATATTCGGCCAAGAATTATTAGGGAATAAGGAATGCAAGATTTGAAGATATGAAGATTTCCTTTTCCTTGAAGAAGAAGAAAACAGGGCAGCCAGATCACTTAACTTCTAAAATCCGTATTAAATCCAATTCAATTCCAAATATGGCGTTCCATATATGGATTTTATATCTCTTTGAATAAGCTTTCCAATGAAACAAGAATCAGAATTTTCCAAGATCTGAAACTCCGGGAAAACGCATTTGAAGACAGACTGTCAGATTTACCCGGGTACATAAGGAAAATCTTGTTTTGGTAGGAAAAACCCTACTCTTCTCCTATATAAAGGGGAGCTCGACTCATTCATTCTCATCACTTATCAAAGAGCCAAACCCCTGTCCAAGAGTCATCTCAACCTCTCCAAAACGTCATAGACCTCCAAGGAAGCCGCCTCTCCTCCACAAAACCGTCTCCACCACTCTCCAAAGGCCGGAGGCATAGCTTGGCAATCCCAAGGTGTCTTCATTCTCCATCCATCGAAGGAGCATCAAGCACGGATTAGTATAGGGCAATTTCCTTACTTAAAAGTGTACCATGACTTCTTCTATTTATTCTTCCTTGTGTAAATTTACAATTACTATGGATTGGTTTCTTGAAGTCTTTTGGTTAGATAATTCTAATTAGTTTTGTATGACTTGTTTGGTGTTCTTCGAAATTAGTTATCCATGCATATTTGTTCCTAACGCTTAATTTGAATGCAGGGCAATTCCCGGTTTAAGTTATGATGTGTTGAATATCGGGCAATTCCCGAGTTTGGCACTTAATTCCGAGATATGCATGTTAAAACATAGCTAATGACTTAGATACCAAATAGGTTGCATGAAATTGGTTAGGTTATTAAGGGATAGGTAAATTGATAAGTTGATCTTGTAAATATTAGACTTAGATATTATTTTCGGTGACAATACATGTCTTGTAATTCTAAGTTCTTGATTGTCTGCTTGTCTATGAGTGAAGCATGTTAGAATTTTAGGATTTCCCTACGTGTATTTGTAACCAACGTTTGTACATTTAATTTTGTAGGAAATTAGTTAAACAAACCAACTTTGCACCCCCCATACCTTTTACTTTTGTGCTTACAAACGTTGTCATGCATTAGTACCCTCAATCCTCGGTTAAGAACGATCCCTACTTATCAATGCTGCATCTACAAAGAAGGGTTTTAAATTGCAAACATGTGACATATGTGTTGAGTGTCTACTTTGTGTTAATATTTGATGCATGTTTTACGCGTTATCAATTTTTCAATTGGGAGCCTACAAGGACTATGTGAAGAATAAATATGCACCTGAAGGGTGTATCGCTGAAGCATATGTTGCGCACGAGTGTGTAACGTACACCAAAGTGTATTTGGGAGCGCTTGAGGACCCCCAACAACAGATGCCGATAGATGAACCCCAGTTCAACCTTTCTATCATCTCCAATGACGTGGTAGTACAGAGAAGCTTACCAAAGTCATACAAGTTGGATGGAAATGAGGTAGCCATTGCCCACTGGTCGGTACTGATTAACTGTGAAGAAGTACAATATTGGAAAAACTATCATCTTCACTGCCCTGCTATTGCCGGAAATGTTGATTACCACAACAGGACGTTTGCAAACTACTTTGGTCAATGGGTAAGGGTATATGTGTATATGTCTTTTTTTTATTGCCATTTTCCTTATATAGCATGTGTGTACGTACGTGGTTTTGTGGTTTCTATGTTCATAATTTCTTGTGTGGTTTCTTATCGTTTTCAGATGAACCATGTAGCAAATGATGGTTGCCTAGAGTGGTCAAACGAATTGAGGGTCCTGGCGATGAAACCGATAGCTTCAAAAGTTTACTCGATGTGTCAGGTCAATGGCGTGAAATTTATATGTGAAAATCGAGACGACCGACTGAAAACACAGAATTGTGAGGTGATGGTCCATGGTGGGCAGGATGGCGTTGACTATTACGGTGTCCTTCATTCAGTTGTTGAACTAATTTATGGGAACCGCATGAAAGTGCACTTGTTCAAGTGTAGATGGTTTGATACTAACCCGGAGAACACAAGGACCGATCATCACGGAACATTTTCGGTGAATACTGCTACTAGCTGGTATGAAGATGACCCTTTCGTTCTTGCCTCATCAGTAAAACAAGTGTTTTACCTTGACGATCTTCTTCACAAAGTCCCGTGGAAGGTGGTTAACCATGTTGCTCATAGAAACATATACAGTGCTGCCACACTTGGTGAGACCGCAGATGATGAGGAAGCTACTGCATACCAAGAGCCGAACGCTTTTGACATTCCGGAATCATCTACGATTCGCCTTAATAATGTGAGATCTGGGAGCGTCGTTCGAATTACTGGAGCAGAACTTCTCGATGTTAATCCATATGAAGTTGACGCTGATTCTAGTGAGGAGGAGCGGCACATATTGCCAGATGTTACCTATGAAACCGAGTCAGACTCAAGTGATGAAGATGATTACGATTATCATCCTTAGGACGTTAATGATGTACGTATTTTAATTATAGTCGGAAATTCTAGTCGGAAATTCTAGTCGGAAATTGTAGTTATATATGGTCGGAAATTATTTAGTCAGAAATTGGTCGGAAATTATTTAGTCAGAAATTGGTCGGAAATAGGTCGATCGGATAATCTTCGGGAAATTATAGTCAGAAATTGTAGTCGGATAATCTTCGGGAAATTGTAGTCAGAAATTGGTCGGAAATTATTTAGTCGGAAATTGGTCGGAAATAGGTCGATCGGATAATCTTCGGGAAATAATGACATTACCAACGAGTTGAACTCATTGGTAATGACATTACCCACGAGTTATCAACTCGTTGGTAATGTCATTACCAACGAGTTACCATGTAACTCACCGGCAATGGTGGCGGTATTTCCAGGGCAGCTCGAGCTGCTCCCTATTTCTTCACATCTCTCTCATCTCTCTTCCCTCTCAAACCCTAAAACCCCTCTCTCTTCATCTCAATCAATTTCCTCATCTCCCTCTCCTCAATCCTCTCTTCGAATTCCTCTCCTCCCCTCTCCCCTCCCCTCACCTCCTCTCCCTTCTCCCCTCTCCGAAAAAAAAACCCCCAAATATCTATTTCCTCTCCTCCCCTCCTCCTCTCCTCCTCCCCTCACCTCCGTCGCCGGAAAGTCACCCCTCTCTCCACCATGGCAGGTGCAAGCTCACTCTATCTCCCTCTCTCTCTCCCTCTCTCTCTCAATCCACATTTTATTTTTATGCATTTTAATTAGCTTGATTAATTAATTTTTGATAATTGTGGGATGTATGTATGCATGTGGAAAATATTTGGAAAATGTAATTAAGGTATGTTTGAAAAATGTGGCAAATTAATGTGGATAATTGTGGGGTGAAGGAGAAATATATGTGATGTATATATATATGTGAAAAATTAATTAATTTATATGCAATGTATATATATACGTATGTTTGAAAAATGTGAAAAATTAATTAGCTAGGGTGATTTGGAATAATATGTGATGTATATATATGTGGAAAATTTAAAGCCGGAAATGATGTATGTATATATGTTAAGTTATGTGATATAGTTGTTAATTTAACGTATAATCCCATGAAAAATCGGAATCGGAATTTAACGTGTTTGGATTAAGGTGATATAGTTGTTAATTTAACGTATAAATTAAGGTGAAAAATCAGAAATCGGAACGGTTTGGAACCAGAACGGTTTTAAAACCGGAACCGCGTGGAACCGGAACCGTTTGGAACCAGAACTGTTTGTAACCGGAACTGTTTGAAACCGAATGGTTCCAGTTCCAAACGGTTCCGGGTTCAAATGGTACCGGTTCCGGTTCCGCCCGGTTCCGGTTACATTTGGTTCCGGTTCCGATTTGTTATAGAACCGAATCTATGACTATTACCGTGTCCAGGAGGTTTTGCGGCAAATTGGCTTCGGAGAGGTTCCCGAAATAGTGGAGGGAGCAGTAGTCAAGCTTCCTCCTCAGCCGCAGTTAGCAACACACGCAGTAGGCCAATGATGAATGCTCGCACGAGAGCCTTGCTAGATGCGCGAGCTGAGGAGGAAGCTGCACGATTCGCAGCCGTACAACCGGAAGTCGAGCCTCCTCGAGCCTCAGTCAGCAGACGCTCAGTCAGCAGACGTCCCTTCATCAGCAGACCCTTAGACGAGCGACAGTCAACGGGGGCATCAAAAACTCCCTCAATCCGAATGCCCCATATTCGCCTGGTGCCTACTCCCGTTTCACGGGAATCATCTGAGGCAGATGGTGGTACTGGCGCCTCATCGTCCAGGCCTCGTCTATCTCCGCCGTCCGGTCTCTTCCTACCCGATGAGATTCCTGTGATCCCTGAATTCGATGATAGGGGGATGCCTATTTATGTTGAAGGACGGCCGGAGTTCCTGAGCGTGGAGGAAGCGTACAACTTCATCCCGTTCGACCTCGTGTATCTTTGGAGTGTGAGGTGCACCAACCAACAAACGGACGATGCAGGTAAATTTTATTTAACATCAGATTGATTACTTAATTATTACTAAAGACTTACGATAGGTTCAATTAATGATATCAATTTGTTGACATTGTATTATTAGGCAATTTCGTTAATGGGACTGGAAAACGGAAAGGGGCTAGAGGCACCTGCACCGGGAAGAGACTTGAGCAGGCCACCGGGGGAAGGAAAACGCCCATAAGGGCCAATGAGGATGGCGAGGTGATCGAGGCATTTGACACCACGTGAAAATATGTCAGCATGGCCGGGGCGATCGTGCGGGACAAGGTCCCAATGCTTTGGCCAGATTGGGAATCTGTGCCTATCTACGTGAAGATGTAAGTGCATAATGCACTGAGTGTGAGTTAAATCATATTTTCATTACGTAAATTTTACATTTATTAATTAAGTCCGAATAAATATATAATTTTACCTTTTATATATTCATATTGCAGGTGTGGTTTGACGTGGATGAAGTTCTTATTCACACGTGGGTAGAGCGTCAACTACATATGAGGTGATGTGCTTCGAGTTATTTGAGTATATATCGAGTTAGATTTTTGTTTATCAAGTGTTTTAATATCTCTAACTTTTTTTTCCTGGTGTTAATATAGGTATAAAGAGTGGAAGAACGAGCTTTCTTCCCATTACACTGTATACAAGGAGCTAGGCCGAGGTTCTACCCCTAGCGAATTTCGGTTTAGGGAGTACGAGTGGAAGTGGCTGATAGCCCACTTCGAGCACCCCAAAGCTCAGGTATGCATCCTGAATATATCTTACAAGCCTAATGTATCGTATCACATTGAAATAGTTAGTTACTAATTTTTTTTCATATGTTTATCAAACAAGGCGATTTTGAAGACGAACCGGGCGAATAGATTGAAAAACACCAGGGCCCATCATGCAGGTTCACTCAACTATTTGGGTTGGTCGACAAAGGTGCAGCAACAACAAGAAGTGAACCCGTTGGTGTATATTCATCAGAAGTTCTATCCGCAGTGCCCTGAAGAAGCGGTAAGTCTTTCGCCTCTCCATGTGTTAATAAAACTATTTTTCGATATTAATTTATTTTGTTAGCTAATACGTTATTCATTTTCGGTTTTCTAGAATTAGGCGAGAGTGGAGGGGGCGACCGCAGAAGTGACCATGAATATAGCTCGGACTAACCATCCTGACTGCTCCGAGGAAGAAGTCACCCAGTATGCCTCTCAGATCGATCCGCTTGATCGCCCCATAGCGGCTCAGATCATGGCAAAAGCGTGTGGGACTGGAAAGAATACCTACTACTGTAGGGGAATTGGCTCGGCGGGCGAAGGAGTATTGAAGAACACTTCAGAATACTCTACCGGGTCAAGAAGTTCAGCTTCTAGTTGTAACCTCGCAGCGGAGCTTCAGAGGACGCGGAGGGAGTTGGAGGAGCAAAAGAGGCAGATAGCCGAGCAGCAGGCAATCAGAGATGCCGAGTACCAACACATGGTCCAGCAGCAGACACAGATGTTCACATGGATGCAGACCATGTACGAGGCTCAGACTACCGGACGCCCGTTCCCCACATCTCCCCCGCACCCTGTGTTCCCTAGTTATCCACCACCACCACCGCACCAGTCACCGCCACAGCAAGACCAGGGTAGCCACCGGAGTTCAAATGAGTACATGGATTACTTCGACCCTAACCCGCAAGTTCCTCGACCCTGACGTGTAGTTGTAGTTAATTTTCGTATCGTCGTTGCTATTTGTACTGTACGTTGGACATTAATGTGTACTGTTGAACTTGTATGATTGTACGGTTTATGTCTTTTAATGCAAGTTCTGGAATTTGGCCCAATCCAGAACCGTGTTTTTTTTCAAAATTTTTCCAAGCATTGCCGGTGACATGGACCTAAGTCGCCGGCAATGTCTTCAAATTCCGGCCACGGCGGCGCTGACATTGCCGGTGATGTTTAGGACATTACCGGCGACGGCGTTTCCCGTCACCGGCAATGCTATCTCCAGCGGGCAATTTCCGGCGACGTGTCGCCGGTAATGACAATTCCGGCGAAAAAAAAACAAGGCCGGCGACTTTAAGTCGCTGGCAATGTCTCTTAATCCGGTAGTGATTACATTGTCTTCAATAAATAACATTACCACAACACCAAAATGCCCATCAAAATATAGTTTAGTGTGCTCAAAATAGAGGACATTTCAATATGATTACATCTTTTCAAAAGTAATCAAGTTGAAGTTGTTATATAGAACAGAAAATTTATGGCCTCCAAATTTTGCTTTCCCTGCCCTTGCCATTGCCTCCATTGCCTCTTGCTCTTCCTCCTCCTCCATCTGGGGGAAATTGGAGGGAAAAAAATTGGCGGGTAAGTTAAAGAGAGAGCTCTAAAAATTGGAGGGAAAACTCCTAAAAAATAGAGATCGAAAAGAGAAGCGTGAAAATACTTTATTGATAAAAATACCCTTAATAGTTAACAGTATTAACAAGATTTAATGTTTCAAATTTTAGTAGTGACTAATGCGATATTCGGTGACAAAGTTCAGTGACTATTGTGATATTATACAAATTTCAGTGACTAAAATTTAGAATAGCCTACAGTATATCTTCTGTATAACAAAGGAAGAATTGAGTCATTTCGATCAAGATGATGTACACAACTCCAAGCTAGGTAGTTGTTTCATGAGAAAACTCGACTATTGCGTACCCGGACTAAAACAAAAGTCTAAAACAATGAACGTACACTAGAAAAGTCTAAAACAAAAGTCTCAACACGTACGTTACCCTAACTAGTATTAATTCGAAGACCTGACATTACAGTTGGAAAAATTCTAGAATACATCCTAGGGCTATGCACTCTAGGATCTATTCTCTAAATTGCCACGTGGCACAATCTCAGTCTTCAATTTATTCAACTAGTTAGATGTTTGCTGAGCTTGTGATAAAGTCAATGTACATGATTTCCTCTATGCTCAAAAAATAATTTGACTACACTGACCTCCGTTGCTGGATTCTCGCCGCCACCAATCCATAGTAGATGAGATCGCTGCAGTCATAATAGAGTCAAAGATCTCTCACCCACTTCACCGATTGGCTTTGACCCCCCTATTTGGACCATAAAATAATATTTTATGGGGCCGATTCATGCGGCCTACTTAATAACCCTAGTTTGGGAAAAAAATCAAAATTATATTATTATATACCTTACCCAGTAAGGAAGAATGAAATCTAGCAAATATGGTATTCAAAGTCCTTCAAGGATTCTGATTTCTTACTTTTTTTAACAAGAGATATGCTTGAGCAATCACTATAAATAGAGGCTTCATGACCAGATCAAAAGGCATGTCTACAATTGCAGACTTCTATAGTCATATAAACACAACTCTCATCGCGAGAGAACCGGCGATGGCATATCCAGAATTCTCACCCGATAGATTATGATGGATTCGAAGATCCTCTATTATCAAATGACAACAATCAAATGTGGTTTCACCATAAAGAGCATGAAGGTTCTGGCAGTCAAAGAAGTCACAAACTAGTGTCCTCAATACTTGCCAAGAAGATTGCTTTGCCTTACACCGAAGAAGCTGTGAGGTTTCAATTTTTGTAGTTCAGCAGCAAGACACTAACCCAAGTCCTAAGTCACTTAGGCAAAAAGAACTCATCGAGCGAGGTTGGTGCTCTCCTCGCTTTTATCTCTTCTCAGAAGTTCAATAGTGGCGCAACACATATCGACGTTCTGCCTTAGGCAGTGGCATGCTAAGCACGCATAAAAGAGACAGTTTGTGGTTTACTTAAAACCAGCAGACATCTACTCGCTGGGGAAAAATTGAGTCAAAAACCCCCAAGCCACAAACTCCTCATGGCTCAAAGAAGAGGAGTTTACCCTTAACCGCATCTTCTTCAAAGAGAATCAAATTGACTCCGTCCCCAAATAAATCATGCTTTGTGCTTGTGATTACTATATGTTGGAATCTTGTTTTAGCTATATGGAAGAAGAAACTGCATAATGTTTTGTTCTGCTTTATTTTTATCTATAATTTATGACAAAATTTGATGTATTTCGTCCCTTTGATACATTATTATGTCATGCAATTGATCAAAATTTGGATAAAATGTACTCCGTTTGTTTATGCTCTCTCTTCAATGTCTCTGAAAGTCTGAATTTAGATTCGATTTAGTTTCGATGATTCGATCGATTATAGCTAATCTTTTTTTTTTCATTTTGATGATTTATTGTGCTAGATGAGAAGGATTTGTAGAAGAAAAAGGCGATTGATCAAAGAAATTAGTTCTGTTTTAGTGTAGAATTGGTGGTCATGGGCAGAACTTCGATGATTCCATCTTACAAAGTTTGCATAATGAATTGGCAGCAACAAGACCTGTATAGGAGATCGGTAGTGATGGGCAAAGAGATGATCACACGTAGTGATCTTAAGATAAGCTCAGTTGATTATGCAGAAATTTGAACAAATCAGTTGCTCATACTACGACATGCGGCATAAAGACTATTTAAACTTTTGGGCGTTTAGAATTAGGGGTGCATTTCAGCCTGATCCTTATAGTTGATAGTAAACTATAAGGTAGCTAGATCGTCCTAGAAGTTACTGACAAGTTCAAGAACATACATACGTCATGCGTGTCCTAGACTTTCTAACATATTTGGCCTGGCCTATGTAACATACTAGTGTGGATACCTGCACGCTAGGCACATGTGGCAACAAAAGAGATCCGAAAAGGAAGAATCATGAAAGTTTCGAACTGAAATTGATGGCAGTGAGTGGTGCATTCATATGTTGTAAATTTAAAGATACACGACGATCACAATATAGTTGGTACTATATGCAAATAAAATCCCACATATGAATAACATAAGTCCATATTATATCTAGGCAGAGACCCTATATATTAACTACATACCAAAACAGCTAAAACTTAAATAGCCCACTAAGAATCTTCATTTAGGGGATTATTGTATAAGAAAAGATGATGTCTTACAATTTGCTGATGGAATCAAAGAAGTATACCATGTGATAACCAAGTGCGAGATGGATCTAAAGAGAAATAGACAGTGATTATAGCTCAACCGAAATAGACAATGAAGTTGATCCATTACATGTAACACAAACAAAATCCAATGAAGCGATCATTGTCCTCTACTGTTGCTTAAATCCTTGAAGAATTTCCACAAATTTAAAGTTTACTGTACAAAGATAAGGGTTAGATAACATAAATGTTATAATGCACAAGTTCAAATAAAGCAGAAAATAGAGATTAGGTACTTTACATAGTAATCTGATTAGAGAAATACTTGGTCATAAAGCTAATAAGTCTGATTACATAACCGAATATGTAAGTTTGTCTGAAATTACATTACATAATTATTAGATAAGCAGTTGCTCTAACATCTAATTAACTAACCACAAAAGTTGCCAACTCCATTGAGGTTTACAAAATAACATCCTGGCCTTCAACAAAATGCAATCATGTTCATATATTGGGCTGGATTTGAATACCTACTTGAATCACAGATTTGATTAGACATGTCAGGATGTTTTAGAGGAGAATGCATTGGTAAAATGCTTTAGTCTTTATGCTTTTCTTGTAATGGAGTTGAAGGTTTTGTTTGAAATAAGTTGTTAAGTAGGAGAAGAATTCAAAAGAAGAAACAGATAAAGATATAACTAAAAAGAGGGTAAAACAAAGTCCACAAAAACATAAAACCATAGAATTGTTTAGGATATTTTTCTACCACATTCTTATGTAATGAAAACAATGGAATGGTCAGTTGTGTTGACTCTAGCAATTGCTTTCAAATCATATAGTTTCCTTGGAGTGATATAGGGTAATATCATATGCAACTAGAATCAAACAATAGAAGTAACACATTTGACCGACGATGAACTATAGGTCACTTAGATTGTATCACTCATACACAGTTTGATAAGCACTTTGGAATATAGTTCATTACTTCATGTTTGAGACATGATAATTACTCATCATATATCAGTATGCTAGTTGAATTATTTATTGATCATTATGAGCACAACATGACACTATAGCAATACACACATACAATTCATTCAACTCAGTTACAAACCAACTATTATAGAGTGGATGACTTGGAATTGTTATATTGCTGACATGACATTTCACTGAGCAGGAGCCCAAAACTTGTCAAGGAGTTCAGCCATCAACTCCTTCAATTCTATTATGTGCTGGTTTTGTTCCTTGATCAGCATGTTTTCACATAAGTTGCAAACAAACCTGATCGGGCTTAAAACGTAAAATTAATGAGCAAAATAACCCAGATTCACACTAACCAATCATACACATTTCAAATTATTCTCAAATTTCTCAAACACTATAAACCTAGAATTTTATGATTTTAAACTAAATTATGAACTTGGAATTGATATATCCTCAACCATAAAATACTTAAATTTAATCAATAGCAACCAAGCAATATCAAGTCAGTAATCAAGAATTCACGGTACCAGAATAACATGCAGTTCGATCTTGGTTAAGTGATTATTGTGTCAAGTATACAATTGTGCTGCGATGAAATGGGAAAGAGAGGAGAAAGGATTACTCTTGAATCGATGTCCAGCCATGAATAACAATTGTCTTTGAAATGGAGAGAAACACAGTAAGGTAGAGAGGGAAACAATGAGGGATGAGAAGATTTGTATATGGAGTATATCTGCATGTTGGTTGTTGAGGGGTTTAATTGCTAATTGGTATTCCCACCTGAAAGGCGCCGATTGGCCATAGGTAACCGCATCCTTAGTTAGACAATTTTTTTCTTTATTTTCAATTGCTTGTTTAGAGTGATTCAAAATTAGGGATAACAACGGGTCAGAACGGAACAGAGTTTGGGATAAATGAATTCGAAGCTTAAATCTATTTTTCGATCAAACCCGTTTCGAACTTGAAAAGTATTAGTTCGGATTTTTTTTCTTGACTCGAACTCGTTGAATATATAATATCCAAACTCAATATTTATTGAATAAAAAATAAATAGAATAAAAAATATATATAAAAAATTGGATTACATACGAACTATTCTATAAAATATATATAGATATATATAAAAATGGATATAATAATATAATATTAAAAAAAATTTCATTTAGAGGAAAAAAAATAAACGATTGGGTTTGGGTCCAAATTCAAGTTTAGTAAAGGCATATTCGAATCTGACTCGAACCGACTACCATTTGTCACAGATATTGTTGTAATTTATTTATTCAATAATATTTTAAACATCAAGAGGAGATCAATATTATTTTCATTAATCGTGTCCTCACTAACATAGGAATATAAAATACTATTATACTAATTATAGCATAGATGGCCTTGAATGAATTATTTTCATTCGTTGAGTTCGTTCCCCGATACTTTTTCGTCGTCTCTCTCATCTGCTTCAACTTCATCAATTTCTGCAGTGTCCAATTTTTCCTATACATAATAAAAAAAATTACAAAAAAGAATATTAAACTATTATTGAAATATATTTAAATTAACATATCATATCTGGCTCGTGTACTGTTCTTTGACTCACATTGAGCAAGTGACAGATTTGTGATGATCATCCCATTTTCTTTTGCCAAGTCTTGAATAGTCCTCCATGTACCAGCGGGAAATAAGCTTCGAAACTCTAGTTAAAGAGCCATTGTCAACCTGTGCTTGAAAAGTGTCATGCAAAACTTTTAAATGCAGA
This sequence comes from Geum urbanum, assembly GCA_946800695.1. Taxonomy (NCBI): domain Eukaryota; kingdom Viridiplantae; phylum Streptophyta; class Magnoliopsida; order Rosales; family Rosaceae; genus Geum; species Geum urbanum. Next base: position 19,977,501 of record OX326997.1, on the reverse strand, counting down.
GGATAATTGTCAAGTACCTTCTGCATCTTCTCTCTCTGTGATGAGAACATTATCTTTCTTCAATTGATCGATCACATATGTCCTCGAACCTTTTTCTCAAACTCTAATAGATTGTCAAAGTTTTCAAAACTAAGTGAGTGCCATGCTTGGACAATTTTTTCCATCTAAACAAAAAAGAAAGAGAATCTTAGAATAGTTCAGATGAAGATGTAAGGATTATAATATCGAGGACAATTAGAATGTTAGTATGTTATATAAAATTGTGCAAGATATTAGATATAGAGTACTTCTTATTATAACACGTTAGATTTCAGTTACTATTAGATTTTTTAATATCTTTAAATATATCATAATAGAACTATAAATATTTTTTTATATAACAACTGCCAGGTATACTATTCAAAAGCAACTGTCACTTACAATTCATAATGTATTAGTTTTTTTTTCTCCCTATTTTTTCTTTATAATAATACTTGATTGAATTTTTATTTTAACTTTTTATAGTATATTTTAACTTTTTTCATTACAAATTGACATAATTTAGGGTATTTTAAGCAAGGAACATAGGCACAATATATATAACAATATAGGTGTATTAAGTAAAAATTTAGTCAATAGAGAAATTGAAATGAGTTATTGCGATTTAACTCTTAAATATCAAAAATTGAAGTTGAGCTAGATTGGAAAATGAAACATTGTCTTTGAATTCGAGCGTCAATTGAGATGGAAAGCAGCTTAATTTTGTTGATGAGCAATTTTTTTAGTCTTCTAAGGAGAGTCGGATGATGATACAGTAACAATGAATGATCAAGAGAGAAGATAAGTATTTCAAACCAGATATTATGGGTGAGATCAATGGAGGTGGAAATGGAAATGGCGATGAAGATAAGATTGTATTACACCATTCTCTATAGTTTGTATGATAGGAATAGAGAACATAGTTTAAAAGTGGGAAGAAGATGATATGAAGTTGTAAGGAAGTAGGCCATTTATAGAAGGAGATGATATGAAGTTGTAAGAAAGTAGGCCACTTATAGAAGGAGAGATGGAACAATACTGTTGAAAGCTTTGTTTGGTGCTTTCTCACAGCTATGTATCTGATTGACATGGCTGTACAATTAAAGGTGCAAAGCTACCACAACTGTACTCTTCCTCAAATTGAATAGAGTATCACTGTTAGCAATGTTAGGTTGAGATGACTGTGAAACACAATCATACATATTGCTACGAGGCTAGAATAGTGCTTCCATGCCAAAGTTTGGCCATATCAGTGTCGTTTTATAATGAAGAATGGCAAAAAAGTGATAACCTGCTGCACTTTGGAGACAACGCTACAAATTTTTTCTGTACATGAAGCTACAAATTCTAAAGCTAGATACTATAAATGTACATAAAGAAAATTTTAAAGCTACAAATTGTTCTGCAAAAGAAAGAAAAAACTATAATGCCCAAAAATCAAAAGAAGTCAGTGATAGAATAAGCCAAACATTTTCTCCGGGTTTTTGGCCACTCCCTTGCACTACAAGAAAAAGTGACTTAGACGACGGAGAATTTCCGTCGTCTAAGTGCCTATCTCCGTCGTCTAAGTACTTGGACGACGGAAAATCCGTCGTCCAAGGTACGTGCTCCAAGTGCTGTCGTCTAAGTACTTAGACGACGGAGAATTTAATCTCCGTCGTCCAAGTTCACTTGGACCACGGAGAACGTCCGTGGCCCATGTAGTGACTTAGACGACGGAGATTTTTAGCTAACAATCTCCGTGGCCCAGGTGGTGACTTAGACGACGGAGACATTAATCTCCGTCGTCTAAGTCCCGACATGGGCGACGGAGATTTTTAGCTTCTCCGTGGCCCATGTCGGGACTTAGACGACGGATATTAATGTCTCCGTCGTCTAAGTCACCACCTGGGCCACGGAGATTGTTAGCTTCTCCGTGGCCCAGGTGGTGACTTAGACGACGGAGACATTAATCTCCGTCGTCTAAGTGAAAAATTAATTTAAAAAAAAATTAAATTCAAAAATATTATTAATATTAATTGAAAAAAAATTAATTAAATTAATTAAATACACTAAATTAATAAAATAATGAAAATTAATTTGTACATACATAATCGAAAAAACCCATAATTAAAAATGAAAATATTGTTCGTAATGCGGAAATTAAGAAACGAAATAATGAACTACTAGCTAGCTAAAACACTGGAGGAGCAGATGCGCCGCCTCGTCCTCCGCCTCCAGCCGGGTCGTCGTCGTCGGGGAATGGGTTCGGAGGAGGTTGACATTGTCTTTGAGCTTGTTGCATAAGGGCGATGAGTTGGGCTATTCGCTCGTCTTGCTGGTCCATTCTTTGGCGCATGGCAATATTCTCCTCCCGTGCGATTCGAGCCTCTTCATAGGCTGCCGCAGCTTGAGAACTTCTCCGCCGCCCCGAACCTCCCGTAGATGATGACTCAGAGGTCGACAAATCTCGAACCACCTTAGGCCCGAAGTGCCTAACCTCCTTGCCAGCTCTACGACCGTAGACCTCATCCGCAATTGCTATTTGGCTCTCCACAGATAGAGGAGGCAGGTCTTCTAGCGGCACATCTGGGAACGCAAGCTGAGTGTTAGCCAATTCTTCCTGCGCACGCTCTATCACTCTTGCCTACAAAAGAATAATAAATTTATTATAATGAAATAATATTTAAATAATAATTACTATAATTATTAGCGCACACAGATATATATATATATATGACTTACGCCGCGTTGACTCGCTTCATTATCGAGCCCAGGCGTCACGTACGCGCTTACGCTTGCATCGAGATAAGGGTGTTTGGAGCCCTTATCCCTGTGCTCCTTGGCAATTTGAATGAGTTGCTTGGCGCCGGAAGTATGGTGCTTGTCCTTCTTCCCCCGGTTGGCTTTGTTGACACCGGAGAATTTCTGTTAGACAACATAATGAAATCATTAAAAAATTTATAAGTAACTAAAATTTAGAGTATTCAATTATCTTAATTGAAATAAAAAAAGTAAATTAACACCTGAAATTGCTCATCGGCAAAGTGGTTACACAACCACTCCCACTCATCTTCTCTATCCCCACGCAGCTCTTCGGGGGGAGGCACGGGACCGTTAGTTCGGAAGTACTGATGGAGCCTGTACTTCCAATCTTTGAAGATGTTGTTGGCGGTTTGGTTGATATGCCTCAACATCGCCGGATCCGGATCCACCGCAAATTGTTCCTATCAGAAATAAATTGAAAATTATAATCGTATATATTATAAAATTATATATAACTAATATTAAAAATAGTATATAATAACTAAAATTGTACGTATTACGTACCGAAAGATCCTTAAAGACTTTCGCCTTCTCCGAATCCGGCACCTCCCTCCAAGTAGGGGCAGTGATACGAACCCGGTTACGAACAATCGACCCAATGCTATGAGCCGAGAGACTTGCTAGCTGAGGTGTGGGAGGGCCACCGGTGAATTCGTCGTAAGGCAAGGCGATCTTGCTCCCGGTCGCCTTGCAAATTTTCTCCGCCTTTCCACCTTTAACGAGACCCCGAGTCTTTTTCGGTTGGGGGTCAGTGGGGGCCCTCCTTTGCTTACGGCGGGCGCTGTACATGATAGACTCGGCCGTCGAAGACGCCTGAGTACTTCCCGTTGAAGCGGTACCGGGCGTCGGAGTTGAAAAGGGGTCGACGTCATCACCGCTTGAGAGAATTGGGGCAGAGGGAATTTCCCCAGAAGGCCCCGGATTGAGGGCGTCTACCTGCGGTTGAACCCAACCGACTTGGGCCGCCAACATTTGGAGCATCTCATTTTCTGACTCCTGTTGGGCTTTCTTCTTCCCGGATGTGATCTTTGGCGGAGCCATTTAAACCTAAGAGTACGTACGGTGTTAAAATACCTACTTACCATAATAATTACAACGACGGAGAATTTACGCTAATTAATTAAGTACGTTTAAGATTTAAATAGAGTACACTAGCTTGGCATTTTCGGTCGTTCAATGGACGTGCGACCCGCGCGATAAAGTGTAAATTTTCAATTAATCAGCCTTGGTTAAATCGAAAAACATGGCCAGTTAGGGATAGAGATAACGCGAGAGGCAGGACTAATTTCGACAAAAGTCTTTCTTAGTCCAAATCCTGTCACCAGTCATAACCCGTTTCTAGACACCATGTCCGACATTCGGCCAATTTTTCGAAAATTTACACTCCCTCAAGTCCTTTGCAAACTCCGCCCTCAACCTCGTGTCCATAACTTCACTTAGGTTATGGTGTGCGGTGATGAAATCCACACATCACGAGGGGTTAAGGAGATAAGCAAGGAAAAGAGGCGCCATCTATTCCAAAGAGTGCGACTTAATTACACCAAGCCTATGTACTAAATTTAAATCGAACACGTACTACCATGCAATTTACTAGAAAATACATATAATTATCAATTAATTATTATTTATCATGCATTTAATAATAATTATTCATTTACCAATATAATCAATTATTATTATTACTATTATTTAATTTTAACTAATAATTATTCATTACCAAATAATTAACAACTAATAATGATTACTAAATAATAATAATAACAAGAAAATAATTATTATAATTACAACTATTTATTATTTAAAACTAATAAATTAAAAGTATTTAGAATTTAAATAATTAAACAAATAAAAAAATTGTTAAAGAGTTAAAATTTCGAATTATTACCTCGTCGGAATTTCGCCGGAATATTGGAAGAGTAGAGTCGTCGGAGAGGGGGAACCACGCCGGAAAATTGGTCGTCGGAGCGTCGCCGGAGGAGGATCGCCGGAGTGAGAGAGAGAGGAGAGGAGAGTATAGAGGAGGAGATGGAATGATGAGAAAATGAGGGGGGGGTGCTGTTCCTTATATAGACTTTCACTTAGACGACGGAGCACTATTCTACGTCGTCTAAGTGCACTTAGACGACGGAAACAGTGCTTTCCGTCGTCTAAGTGAAGGGTCAAATTTTTTCGAACCGGCGCCAAATAAATGGGCGGGCCGTTTCACCGCCATAAATTTTGACTTAGACGACGGAGACAGTGTTTTCCGTCGTCTAAGTGGAATTTCAAGCGGTGCCGAAAATTGAAGCGGCAAATCGAACCGCCATGTAAATATTGACTTGGACGACGGATATGTAGGTTTCCGTCGTCCAAGTTTTCACTTGGACGACGGAAACCTACATATCCGTCGTCCAAGTCAATATTTACATCGAAAAAATAATAAAAAATTTATTCGAACCGCCATGGTAATTTGAACCTAGACGACGGATACGGTTATTTCCGTCGTCCAGGTGAACACTTGGACGACGGAAAATGACCGTATCCGTCGTCTAGGTTCAAATTATGCAAAAAAAATATTTAAATTAATTCGCTAGGAATTTAGCGATCTGTCATTCGAGTGAAATAGTCGTACAATATCGATGAACGCATCGTATATATAAACAGATAAATTTGAACCGCCGAATAATTTTACGTTTTGAAAGTTGTTAAGTATCGACTAATCTTTAAGACTTTAGTGTTCATGAGTAGTTGCTGATTTGCAGCAGAGTACTAACGAAATTGAATTTGGACAAAACAACCGTTGGATATGTTCGTCGTAACATAATATATAATTACTATAAAGGACCAGGAAATAATAAGTTCGGGAAGGGTTTCATCGGCACAGTCAACCGCAAAATCGAGAATTTCACAAACCGGAAACGTGGATACAGGACATTTCGCAACTCCGATTTTCGAACCGTCGAAGCTCACACACCAAGAATATACTACTCTAAAGTCTTGACGAAAAGAATACGCATTCGAAGATGGTCTAGATGGTCGTTGTCTTAGAAAAAATTACGAAATTTTCACCTGGACGACGGATACGACATTCTCCGTCGTCCAAGTACACACCTGGACGACGGATACGCTAATATCCGTCGTCCAGGTGTCTACTTGGACGACGGAGAATGTCGTATCCGTCGTCCAGGTGAATATACCCTGAATTCAGGGGTTAGGGGTCCTTAGGGTTTAGGTTATAGGGTTTGTCACTTGGACGACGGATAATGACTGTCTCCGTCGTCCAAGTGTGTACCTAGACGACGGATAATGCCTGTCTCCGTCGTCCAAGTGTAAAAACCCCGAATTCAGGGGTTAGGGCCTTAGGGTTTACGGTTTAGGTCGTCCCCGGTCATTTGTGTGTGCGTTCAATTATTCTGATTCAAAAATATAATTAAAAAATTGATCGATCGATCCGAACTGCTAGATTTAGGGTCCAAGATTTAGCTAGGGTTTTATATGAGATTGAGATTTGGCGCCAAAGGTGAATCTGCAATTAATTTCTCCGTTCTCGGTTAGGGGTCCTTAGGTTTAGGGTCTAGGCTAGGATTTAGGGTTTGAAGGGCTGCGTGAGCGAAATGTAGAGCAGCTTCAGCTTACTTTTAATAAGATCAGAGAATACACCGATGAAGTTGAAAGCAAAGAGAGGGGCCGGGACTAGAAAAACAGTCCAAAGACATTCAATTGAAACAGAGAGAAGTCGACTTAAAATCTGAGGAAGTTAAGCTGGCGGAGATCGATGTTAGTCCAGGTACAAACAACTTTTATATATATATATACACTACAATATTTGTGCTCTCAATAATACTATCACAAGTCAATATATATAATCATATATAGGGACCCATAATTAATCCAATTTATACATAAATAGTATTTAAAAACAATAAAACCAACCAAAGCTGGACGAGGAATCTTAAAGTCTCGACATAATAGAAATCTTTCACCTTTTTACGATGCATCGATCGATCATATATATATTACAATAATAAATTAGGGTTTACCAAGTAATGATCCTCGTCGTGTGACCGTACTCTTCGTCATAATCGTCATCATCATCATCACCGTTATCCGATTGCTCATCCTCCTCATCGTACTCAACATCGTCCGAGGAATAACCAGAGTCGTCGTCATCGTCCTCATCCTGCACGTCTTCTTCATCTACCTCAATGATCTCTTCTTCAGTTAGATCTGTACAACCATCAGGCATGGGTAACCGTTCACCGTCTTGAACCAGGTCCATTATGTCGGAGCGGATGACAGAAATATTAGGCTCTTGATAGGCAGGAATGTCTCTGTCTGGTTCAGCAGCATCTTCAGTCGTCGCCGGTGTCCCTTCAATTGTCTCTGTATTCCAAACTCCTCGATGAGAGATCTGGTTCACTATTTTCCACCCGTCACCAGCTTTCGGATCGTCGAGATAGAACACCTGCCTAACTAAGGTGGCGAGAGCGAAAGGCTCATCCTCATACCAGCTTGAGTTTGTATCGACTGATAAAAGTCCCAGGTCTTCCTTTGTACGCTTGAACCATCTGCACTTGAATAGGAAAACGTTGACATCATTCCCGTAACATAACTGAACCACATATACGATCATTCCGTAATATAGATCAGGGTCTTTCCCAACCGCTATCCCACTGTTTTGTGTTCTTCTTCCTTCATCTCGCGCCAATGAATGGAACTTCACACCGTTCACAAAACATCCCGGATAAATATAGTGTTTAATCGGCTTCCCTGCTAGCAAGTGCTTTGGCCAAGACCACCACCCCCCGTGGTTTTCGGATTTTTGCAGATCAATCATCTGCGAAAATGGAAAAATGTAAGGGTTTACTTTCTACAAATTAAACATGCATGATCTCAATATGTATATAAATCACTAAATACGTACCCATTGGAAGAAATAATCGGGGAACTTTTTCTTAACCATTTTCTCAATCCACGCCGAACTCTTGTCTGGATATAACGCCTGAAGCCTCTCCCTGTATGACATCATGTACGGCTCAACTTCGTCACAGTCTCGTAACACTACCCAATGTGCCTCAATAAGTTCTTCCTGTGTTAACGTTTCCTTTAATACTCCTCTAAACGGTCGGACGACATTGGTGACGACAGAAAGATTGATGCGGGCACTGGGATCGGAGGCAGTTGGAGGTGGTGGATCTTTGAGGTACCTGTTGCAGTAAGTAACGCACTCATGCATTAGGTATGTCTCTGCTATGGAGCCATCCGGAGCCGACCTGTTTTTGACGAATGACTTATACTGTCCAAGCTGTCTACAAAATTAATCAAACGTACAATAAAAATAAGTACATGCATATAGCTAGCTAGTAATCTCCAGTGGAACAAATTATGAATCGAAAAACCTGTATAATTAATTAGTTGTACGTACCTTTCTTGAGGATACATCCAAGTGTACTGGACCGGACCAGAAATGAGAACCTGCTCGGGCAGGTGGATCATTAGGTGAATCATTATGTCGAAGAAAGCAGGAGGAAAAATCCTCTCTAGTTTGCAAATGATGTGCACAATTTGTTGTTGCAATTCCACGACATCTGACTTCTTTAATTCTCTGGCGCATAACCTCTGCCACCATCTGCACAATGCCACTATTGGTTCTACGACGTCGCGAGGCAAATATGGTCGAATTACCACTGGAATCAGACGTTGCAGCATAACGTGATAGTCATGTGTCTTTAGACCAACAAACTTGTGTTGCACCTCGTCCACTGCTCCAGTTATAGTAGCTGCATACGTGGCCGGATAACGAACGCCCTTAAACCAGTGAAATACAGAACGTCTAAGTGTCGGCTTCACTGTGTACGGTGCAGCTGGCATCTTGTTGTACACTCCTTTCCTATCCCTCCTCAACCACAAGGGACGACGTAGATTCATTGATTCCAAATCTTTGCGCGCTTTGGGAGTATCTTTAGTCTTGAACTTAATACCGAGAATTGTTCCCACCACGCTGTCGCACACATTCTTTTCTATGTGCATCGCGTCCAAGTTGTTCCTCAGCTTCAACTTCGACCAGTAAGGGAGTTCAAAGAATATACTCTTGTGATCCCAATAGCTCAGATCATGTGGAGGAATTGGATTGCATTTCTTTACATCCGCGTCGTTAGTCAACACACCAAAGTCGAAATAGCTCAACCTCTCTAAAATCTCTTCGCCCGACCAACTACGGGGTTTAGGATTGTTCTCTACCGTCCCGTCGAAATGAGCTTCATCCTGTCGCCAAGGGTGGTCGTGAGGGAGCCATCTACGGTGACCCAAGTAACACACCTTCCCTGCGTGCCAACTAGAGTTCACGTCGTCCAAACATATAGGACATCCATTATATCCTTTTGTCCTGCACGCTGCCAACATCCCATACGCTGGAAAATCGCTGATCGTCCACATTACGGCAGCCCTCATCGTGAACATCGTGTCAGTGAATTTGTCATAAGTTGGGACTCCATTTTCCCACAACAGTTTCAGCTCGTCGATCAAAGGTCTGAGGTAGACATCTAAGCACTTCCCTGGAGATTTAGGACCTGGAATTAGTACAGTAAGGAAATTAAATTCCTTGTTCATGCACATCCACGGAGGCAGGTTGTACGGCATCAGAATTACTGGCCAAGTGCTTACGGCGGAGCTATTACTTCCCCAAGGATTGAATCCGTCTGTAGATAGGCCGAGTCTAACATTTCTAACCTCTGCAGCAAAGTTTCCGAATTCTCTGTCGAAATGTTTGAAACCCTCCCCATCCGCGGCGTGTCGCAGGACATCGTCATCTATTCGCTTTTCTGCGTACCATCGCATCGCCTCTGCTGTGTGTAGAGACATGTACAGGCGCTGCAATCTGGGAATCAAGGGAAAATATCTAACAACTTTCACAGGAATTCTCTTTTTCGAACTCTTCCTATTCACCTGGAATCTGCACTGGCCACATACGGGACAATAGTCCAAATCTTTATACTCTTTGTAAAATAGCACACAATCATTCGGACATGCGTCAATTATCCTGTACTTTAGGCCGAGGCTGCTCAAGATATTTCTAACCTTATAATGAGATTTAGGAAGATTGTGATCATCAGGAAGCAACTTACATATTTGCTCCTGAATTTCGTCAAAAGCACTGACTGACATTTTGTGCTTCACTTTTATCTTCATTTGCTCCATCACATATTGCAACACATTCTCTCGACATCCAGGGAACACCGGGGTCTGCGCTTCAAGTAGCATCCGGTTGTACTTATCCATCTCACTGGTGTCAGTGGCCAAGCTAGCAGCGGGGAATGTGTCATCATGCTCATGAGTGGTACTGTAACCTCCGTCTTGGTGTTGGTGTCCACTATGACTAAATCCCGGAAACGCATCATGGACCAAATCTACAGTTGGATTGCAAGCTGGGGGTCCGGCACCACTGCCGCTGGATGAGGCACCATGGTAACTGTACCCTGAGCTGAAGTCTGCTGCGCTGAACTCTACTGCTTCACCATGCTCGCTCCATGTAGTGTAACTCCACATCATACCATTTTCGTACAGGTGTTGCACCATAACATTAACCTCCGCATAATGACAATTAAGACATTTCTGGCACGGACACCTGAAACGCTTCTTTCCATGACCATGTTCTATCGCAAAATTCACAAATTCGCTAATTCCATCCATATACCGGACATCACATCTATTCTTTAACTTCATCCAACTCTTGTCCATACTGCTACAAAATATTATAATTAAATAATTATTACATATATATATATTAGTCCATTAATTTACCATTAATTATACGTACTCGATCTACATCGATCCATCAAATTACGTACGTAATTTAATCTGTATATATAGCTAATTAACATTCATGCATGTATGTACGCACGTACGGTTTCCCTAAATATATATATATTTAATCATGCAAATTTTAACTGCCTACGTACGTACCTGCTGGCCTTCTCGATATCTGCAGTTAATTAAGCTAGCTAGTGATCGAACACCGGAGATCCGATCCTTTAATTAATTTCTAGCCCCGGCCTAGCCTAATCCGGCCTTCTCCTTCTCCTTCGATCTCAAAAATTCCCCACGGGAGAAAATATAATGGAATGATCGAAGCTAAGAGAGTTTGGCATGGCCTATATATATAATGCTTCACTTAGACGACGGAGGTGTCGGTACGTCGTTTAAGTGGAACTTACACCACGACGTGTCGGTCCGTTGTCCAGGTGATCACTTCTCCATGGTCCAAGTCACACTTAGACGACGGAGATGTAATTCTCCGTCGTCTAAGTGTTACTTGGACCACGGAGAAATCTCCGAGGTCTAAGTAACACTTAGACGACGGATGTGAAGTTTCTCCGTCGTCCAGGTGATAACCTGGACGACGGAGAAGTCTCCGAGGTCCAGGTTCTTACCTAGACGACGGAGAAACTTCACATCCGTCGTCTAAGTGTTACTTAGACCTCGGAGATTTCTCCGTGGTCCAAGTAACACTTAGACGACGGAGAATTACATCTCCGTCGTCTAAGTGTGACTTGGACCACGGATAAATCTCCGAGGTCTAAGTGTAACTTAGACGACGGAACTAATACTGTTCCGTCGTCTAAGTCCTCTTTTCTTGTAGTGTTGGCCATCCTCTTTCTTCTTTGTTTTGCGGGAATTTGATTGGCCTCTTCATTTTCAACGACAATGTATTGGAGGAACTTGTTCATCATTGTTTTATCAGCTACCTTAATACACATAAGTGTTTAAATTACTACATTAGAATACATATTATAGTCTGACCACATCATTGTTTAATACCTAGGTAGGTTATATATTAGATTACGCATTAGAAATTTAGTACATATTGGAACATCCATAGTGACCATTAATTAGCTAAGTGAAGAAATTGCAAGACCGCAAAAAAATTTCATAGAAAATACACTGTCTCTGGCAAAAGGCAACTTCATATCATCTTCGCACTAATTATTTTCACATCTACCTGTAAATTTAATAGTGTAAATAATCAAATCATTTGATAAAATTATATTACATACATTATAAACAAAATACACAGTAAGATGAGTCCATGTTAATAGCATTAGTCAAGAAACAATCAAGCAAGCAAATATTCCACATCCTAGCATTTATTCGCAGTTATAATTCAACATCAGCATAACATAGATATAGATTCACAGCCTGGCTAAAGGCCTATAAGCAGCACTTTTATGATCATTTAGTTTATACCTGTTTGTAGCAGCAACCTATAGATATAGATTTTCAGATTGACTAAAGCATTTGCAGCTTGTATGATATTCTAATTTTTAATACGTAGTGTAGTGATGTAGTAATAACAGCTCACTTCATATACCTTTCATTGCTAGTTTAAAACATGTCAGATCCTAAATGGTATATATATATAGCAAAGGCATGGATAAATTTTCTCTCATTTTATTTTATGCTAAGGCAATTTGGTAGTTGCCTTGCATGTACATATAGAAATTGTGACCATTCAAATGTTAAAATAGTCGATCCAGTTTAGGAAGTACATGATCATCTTTTGTACAACAGAAAACAAAAAATTATGAAATAGTTAGTGCTTTTTATATAGTGAAGATAAGTTAGAGTTGAATTGGCAAGGTTTCCAGTCCATGAAAAATGTGCAAATGTGCAAACTTGATGGATTATTACATCTTAGAAGGAATAACTGTGACGATCCGAACCAGAATCAGTTGCGTATTCGGCACGATTCACGAGATTGAGTATAGTCACAGTTTTACGATATTTGTGTGGTTCGTCGACTTTATTCGCGACTATCTTTTCGGTTGAGAATTTGAGTTGAGTGTCTTCACGGAAATTGTAGAGTACGTGATTTCGAGCTCGTGGGCGGTTCCGGAAGATTTTTCCGATAACTGAGGAATATTTTATGATTATTTGAAGTTTCGGTTTTCGACGAATTTATCCGATTGTTTCATGTTTATCCGAATTGTGATGGTTATCCATTTCGATTCATCGATCGACCCGAGGCGCGAGTATCAATATCGGAATAGTCGAGAATTAGTCGTAAAACATTGTTGAAGTTTGACCGGGCCGTTGACTTTCCAAAAATAGTAAGTTGACCTGTTGACCGAAGAGGGAAGTTTCCCGATTGGGTGTTGCCGTCCGACGACCCATTTTCCGGCCACCTCCGGTCGAGTGAAAGGTATAGTTAGCTTCCCTTTGTGATTTCGAGTTGAATGGTATATGAATTCGTGAAAATTGATGAGGATTTCATGGAGCCCGAATCGGGCCGAGCTGGGTTTCATCGCTAGTAATGGTTGGCCGTTTTCCGGCGAGATTTGAGGGTGGTGGTTAGGGGGGTTCGACTCCCCTTACCCCTCTGAGTCTTATGGTATGCATGATTTAAGCTGTGGTTGAAGTTTTGGGGTGGTCCGATTAGGTCACCGAAAAACTAGATTTCCGATCTGTTTGAGGTTGTTTGGCCTAGTTCCAGTGGGTTTTGAACTTCGTGGTAGAAGAGAGAATGGTTCGCCTTGATGTGATCTTGTGATCTGGAGTTTTTCGCTGTGAAACTCCACTGTTGACGGCGCGCCGCCGGCGGCGGTTAACGGCGGAGCTCCGGCGAGGGTTGACTTTTTCAGATTTCGACGTTTTTAATGTCGTTTTTCTCGAAATCGCGCCCTGATTATCATCTAGAGGTTTTCGGATTGATTTGGTTAGCCGATTTTCAGTCGAGGTTTCGAGTGGGGATTTCAGAATTCCCGTTATTCATTTTGTAATGCATTGCATATTTCCGGGAACGGTTGGTTTCCGTGGTTCAGTACAGGGTTGTGGACTGTGATTTTGATCAGTTATGTTTATGTATATTCAGGAGATCGAGATCGAGATCGTGATCATGCTTCAGGCGAGGGAGTTTCCGCCGGACCACGAGTTTAGCGCAAGTTCGCGCTAGCTGATCTGTGAGTGGACAAGTTTCTATTTTCACTGTTGGTTTGCGAGTTCGTGGATTCTATGATTTCCGTATTTAAATTATACGATGTTGTGATATATGTTGTTTTCGGAGGTATTGTTATATGTTTATTTGTGATGGCATTTATTACATCGATGTACCAGAGTTGAGAGATTCCTCTGGGCGGAGTTGAGTGGTCCCATGCGTGCCGCCACGGTTGAGTGGTCCCCTGGCCTATCACTGTCAGGTTTGAACAATTCACCTGACGTCGGGCTTGAGAGGTCGCCCGACAACCTCCGTATATGTATATGTGTGTTGTTTTTCCGAACTCGCACTGTTTTATATTGAGTATGTATATAAACTGGTGAAAGGCATATATCTATTTTCGTCCACTCACTCTAACGTTTTTATTTGCCTTTCCCCTGGGCTTTTCGGTTTTCGTGCCCAGTTTGCAGTTTGGATTCTGCTGTTTCACGTCGCGGTTTGAAGGCTAGTGATCTGAGCTACCTGTGTTTTCCAGTAGGTTCTTGTTTCGCCTACTAATGTGTATATTGCATATATATTTTACACTAGAGGTCGCTCTGATACAATCTGATACATGTTTATATGGATTTTCTCGGATATACATATATACATAGTACAATATGTTTACTGTTATTGATTATATTGATGTTGAGAAATCCGGATGGGATTGGTGTCCACGGTTTGGCTTTTGTGGCATAGGACGAAGTGTTATTTTCAGGGTGCAGGTTATGCAATTCTACGTTAGTAACGAAACTCTGCCGAAATTTCGAAAAGTTTTTGTTGGTTCGTATTTTCAGAAGGGGTTCGATTCCGATTTAGGTAACTGAATCGAGGTTGGGTCCTTTCAACTTGGTATCAGAGCCTTAGGTTGTCAGATTCTGGAGACTCTTGTAGTTGTGACGCTTAAGGTATTTGAGTTGGTACAGCATGACTGGAGTGATGACCCGACTGGCCAGCGGTACTCATCAATACTTCGGGTGTTGTGTATTCTCAAATATCTGCGGTTTCATGATTACGTTCTTTCTGCTTGTACCTAATGCTTGTCTTGTATCAGTAGGATGCCTCCTCGACGTGGTCCCCGTGTTGATCGGGATGAGGATCCTGATGAGGATCGCCGAACGCGCGACTTGCTGATGCGAGTGCTGCGTTTGGAAGAGCGTTTTGACCCTGTGGTCAAGGCTCGCACAGCTGGTGCTACTGTGTTTTCGGGTTCAGTCGATCCAGAGATATGCGAGGCATGGTTGGTTCAGGTTGAACGTGTCGGTGAGCGTCTGCAGTTTACTCCTGAGCAGATGACAGTAGCCGCAGTTGGTCTACTTGAGGGTGATGCATACTTTTGGTGGGTTAGCATCGACAGAGTTCCAGCTGATACTCCGTGGACATTGTTCCGTGATATGTTTATGCGGAGGTACTTTAATCAGGCTACCCAGCAGCGCAAGTACGAGGAGTTTACGAACTTGAGGCAGGGCAGTTTGTCTGTACTTGAGTATCAGGATCGGTTTACCCGTTTGTCTCGTTTTGCGCGGGATATGGTGGCTACAGAGGAAGCCAAGTGTTGCAGGTTTGAGTTGGGATTGAATCTGAACATCAAGGCGACTTTGACTACGATGCCTCGGAACAACTTTGATGAGTTTGTCAGTGCTGCACTCCGAGGCGAGGATATAGAGCAGGAGAGACAGTAGAGGTACCAGCCGAGGCGATTTGAGGAAGGTGGACCGAGTCAGGGGCCTTCAAAGAGGCTAAGTTCTGATACTTCCGGTTCAGCTTTATCCTCAGGCGGTGGATCTTATCGCTCACCAGTTGGTGTACCGAGGCAGAGATCGAGATGGAGGAGAGATCGACCGCAGCGACCACAGGCTAGTGGGAGTTCCAGCGGTTCTAGTTATCCTCGGCGTACTGGTGGCACTTTTGCTGTACCGAGGGAGTACCCGTTGTGTAGTCTCTGCAGCCGACACCATGTTGGTCCATGTCGGCGAGGTCCTGTTACTTATTATCATTGTGGCCAGGTGGGTCACTATTTAAGGGAGTGTCCTCAGTTGTTTGATATTGATGGTCGGGCAGCTCAGAGTGCCGGAAGAGAGCGAGGAGCCAATTCAGGAGCGCGATCAGCACAGTTTGCAGGCCAGGGCAGGCAGCAGGGACAGCCCCAGCGAGGATGACCAGCCGGACAGGCGAGGGTGCATGCTATGACTCTACGTGAGGGCAGAGCTTCACCGGAGGTCGTTATCGGTACGTTACATGTTTTTGGTATTCCAGTACTTGCATTGTTAGATCTGAGTGCCACACATTCGTTTATATCATATAGACTGTCATCATTAGCTACGGTACCTGCATCCCCACTTCCGGGATTGTGGAGAGTGTTGTATCTGTCAGGTGAGGTTGTGAGCATCGGTTGGGTTTACAGAGACTGTGAGGTGTTTATTGATGGCCATGGATTAGCCGCAGATCTGTTACTGCTTGATATTGTGGATTTTGATCTGATCTTGGGTATGGACTTCTTGGAGTCGCACTGGGCCATGTTTGACTGCCACAGGAAGGAGGTCGCGTTTCGACGACCAAGGTTACCCGAGATATTGTTTCGTGGCGAGAAGAACACTTTACTTCCGTGTTTGATTTCCGCGATGAGGGCGGATCGGTTGATGAAGAAGGGTTGTGTTGCTTACTTAGCCCATGCTGTAGACACTACTGCTGCATTGCCGGATCTTGGTAGTATCGAGGTTGTTTCCGAGTTTCCGGATGTGTTTCCAGCAGAGTTACCTGGTATACCCCCTGTACGGGAGATTGATTTTACCATTGAGTTGTTGCCGGGTACAGGACCGATTTCCCAGATACCGTATCGTATGGCGCCTGCAGAGTTGAGGGAGTTGCAGATTCAACTCCTGGAGTTGTTAGAGAAGGGATTCATTCGACCGAGTGTTTTTCCGTGGGGTGCTCCGGTGTTGTTTGTGCGGAAGAAGGATGGGTCCATGCGTTTGTGCATCGACTATCGGAAGCTGAATCAGGTTACAGTGAGGAACAAGTATCCGTTGCCGCGGATTGATGACTTGTTCGATCAGCTCAAGGGAGCATCAGTGTTTTTGAAGATTGACCTTCGATCCGGATACCACCAGTTGCGGATTCGAGACTCAGATGTAGCCAGGACAGCTTTCAGGACGCGGTATGGGCACTATGAGTTTTTGGTTATGCCGTTTGGGTTGACCAACGCCCCCGCAGCTTTCATGGACTTGATGAATCGGGTATTCAGACGGTTCCTGGACAAGTTCGTGATTGTATTCATTGACGATATCTTGATCTATTCCAGGAGTGTGGGCCAGCACAAGAAGCATTTGCGAGTTGTGTTGCGGACTTTGCGGGACCATCAGTTGTTCGCGAAGTTTAGCAAGTGCGAGTTCTGGTTGGATAGTGTGAAGTTTCTGGGCCACATGATTTCGGCCGAGGAAGTCAGTGTTGATCCTGACAAGATCGAGGCCGTGCTGAACTGGAGTAGACCCACTACCGTACCGGAGATTCGGAGTTTCTTGGGGTTAGCAGGCTATTACCGAAGGTTTGTACAGGATTTCTCTCGGATTGCTACACCACTGACCAGATTGACGAAGAAGGGCGTCAAGTTTGAGTGGTCTGATGCGTGTGAGGAGAGTTATTTGCTCCTAAAGGAGAGACTGACTACCGCATCGGTTCTGACATTGCCAGACGACAGTGGTGAGTTTGTTGTGTACAGTGATGCGTCGAAGTTGGGGCTTGGCTGTGTGTTGTATGCAACATGGTAGAGTTGTGGCCTATGGTTCCAGGCAGCTGAAACCACATGAGGCCAACTATCCGACGCATGATTTGGAGTTAGCCGCTATCGTGTTAGCGTTGAAGGGTTGGAGGCATTATTTGTATGGTGCTCAGTGTAAGATTTACACTGATCACAAGAGTCTCACCTACTTGCGGACGCAGCCGGATCTGAACATGAGGCAGCGCCGATGGATGGAGTTGATCAACAATTACGATTGCACTTTCGAGTATCATCCGGGGAAGGCCAATGTTGTAGCAGATGCACTTAGCTAGAAATCTGGAGCCTCGTTGTTTCACATGTGTGTGGCCAGAGTATCGATGTTAGCCGAGTTTCGAGCTACGGGTGCTGTGTTTGGGTATGATGATGATGGAGCTTTGTTGGCCAGTTTTCAGGTTCGACCTGTATTGGTTGATCAGGTACGAGAGGCTCAGGATTCAGATCCTTACTTGCTGGGCAAGAAGACCATGATACAGAATAGTGTGCCTACAGAGTTCCGATTGAGCAACGACGATACGTTGTTGTTCAGAAGCAGGCTATGTGTGCCCAGGGACGAGAGCTTGAAGAAGGAGATTCTGGACGAGGCCCACAGTTCAGCGTATGCGATGCATCCCTGAGGTACGAAGATGTTTCGTACACTTCGAGCGTACTATTGGTGGCGCAACATGAAGTGGGAGATTGCCGCGTACGTGAGCCGATGTTTGATCTGTCAGCAGGTGAAGGCGGAGAGGCAGAAGCCTGCTGGGAAACTACAGCCACTTGAGATTCCAGTTTGGAAGTGGGAGCACATTACGATGGATTTCATCTATCAGTTACCGCGTACTTTGGCGGGCAATACTGGCATTTGGGTTATCGTTGATCGATTGACGAAATCCGCTCACTTTCTTGCACTTCCAGGGAAGATATCAGTGGGCAGATTGGCCAAGTTGTACTTATCAGAGATTGTTCGCTTGCATGGTGTGCCTGTGTCCATTGTTTCTGACCGAGATAGTCAGTTCACTTCTGAGTTCTGGCAGGCGTTGCAGCGAGCGTTGGGCACGAGGTTGCGATTTAGTACATCTTTTCATCCTCAGACTGACGGGCAATCCGAGCGGACCATTCAGACTCTTGAGGATATGCTGAGATCATGTGTGTTGCAGTTTCGCGGAAACTGGGATCAGCAGTTACATTTGATTGAGTTCGCCTACAACAACAGCTACCAGGCCAGTATTGAGATGGCACCGTACAAGGCCCTGTACAGGAAGTAGTGTCGCACTCCATTGTGTTGGAGTGAGGTAGGCGAGCGTTGGCTTATTGGCCCTGATCTGGTAAAGAGCACGATGAAGGACATACAGGTTATCCGGGATCGATTGAAGATCGCCCAGGATCGGCAGAAGAGTTACGCGGATGTGAGAAGGAAGAGTTTAGAGTTCGAGGTTGGTGATTGGGTCTTCCTGAAACTATCTCCGTGGAGGGGAATTGTGCGTTTCGGGAAGCGTGGCAAGCTTCGACCACGATACATTGGTCCGTATGAGATTACGGAGAGGGTTAGAGCTGTTGCTTACAGACTTGCGTTACCAGCTGAGATGGCTCGTGTTCATGATGTCTTCCATGTTTCGATGTTGCGGAAGTACATCTCAGATCCTTCACATGTGTTAGCCCCACAACAGTTGCCGATCAGAGCGGATTTATCGTATGTAGAGGAGCCAGTGCATATTCTCGATCGTCGTGAGCAGGAGTTGAGGCACCGTGTGATCCCGCTAGTGAAGGTCTTGTGGCAGAACCACTCAGTTGAGGAGGCCACCTGGGAGACTGAGTAGCGTATGCGGGAGCAGTATCCTCATCTGTTCACTTGACAGGTACGTAAATTTCGAGGTCAAAATTTCTTTAAGGGGGGTAGATTTGTGACGACCCGAACCAGAATTAGTTGCGTATTCAGCACGATTCACGAGATTGAGTATAGTCGCAGTTTTACTATATTTGTGTGGTTCGTCGACTTTATTCGCGACTATGTTTTCGATTGAGAATTTGAGTTGAATGTCTTCACGGAAATTATAGAGTACGTGATTTCGAGCTCGTGGGCGGTTCTGGAAGATTTTTTCGATAACCGAGGAATATTTTATGATTATTTGAAGTTTCGGTTTTCGACGAGTTTATCCGATTGTTTCGTGTTTATCCGAATTGTGATGGTTATCCATTTCGAATCATCGATCGACCCGAGGCGCGAGTATAAATATCGGAATCGTCGAGAATTAGTCGTAAAACACTGTTGAAGTTTGACCGGGCCGTTGACTTTCCAAAAATAGTAAGTTGACCTGTTGACCGAAGAGGGAAGTTTCCCGATTGGGTGTTGCCGTCCGACGACCCATTTTCCGGCCACCTCCGGTCGAGTGAAAGGTATAGTTAGCTTCCCTTTGTGATTTCGAGTTTAATGGTATATGAATTTGTGAAAATTGATGAGGATTTCATGGAGCCCGAATCGGGCCGAGCTGGGTTTCATCGCCGGTAATGGTTGGCCGTTTTCCGGCGAGATTTGAGGGTGGTGGTTAGGGGGGTTCGACTCCCCTTACCCTTCTGAGTCTTATGGTATGCATGATTTAAGCTGTGGTTGAAGTTTTGGGGTGGTCCGATTAGGTCACCGGAAAACTAGATTTTCGATCTGTTTGAGGTTGTTTGGCCTAGTTCCGGTGGGTTTTGAACTTCGTGGTAGAAGAGAGAATGGTTCGCCTTGATGTGATCTTGTGATCTGGAGTTTTCTGCCGTGAAACTCCACTGTTGACGGCGCGCCGCCGGCGGTGGCGGCGGTCAACGGCAGAGCTCCGGCGAGGGTTGACTTTTTCAGATTTCAACGTTTTTAATGTCGTTTTTCTCGAAATCGCGCCCTGATTATCGTCTAGAGGTTTTCGGATTGATTTGGTTAGCCGATTTTCAGTCGAGGTTTCGAGTGGGGATTTCAGAATTCCCGTTATTCATTTTGTAATGCATTGCATATTTCCGGGAACGGTTGGTTTCCGTGGTTCAGTATAGGGTTGTGGACTGTGATTTTGATCAGTTATGTTTATGTATATTCAGGAGATCGAGATCGAGATTGTGATCGTGCTTCAGGCGAGGGAGTTTCCGCCGGACCACGAGTTTAGCGCAAGTTCGCGCTAGCTGATCTGTGAGTGGACAAGTTTCTATTTTCACTGTTGGTTTGTGAGTTCGTGGATTCTATGATTTCCGTATTTAAATTATACGATGTTGTGATATATGTTGTTTTCGGAGGTATTGTTATATGTTTATTTGTGATGGCATTTATTACATCGATGTACCAGAGTTGAGAGATTCCTCTGGACCAGAGTTGAGAGATTCCTCTGGGCGGGGTTGAGTGGTCCCCTTCGTGCCGCCAGGGTTGAGTGGTCCCCTGGCCTATCACTGTCAGGTTTGAGCGATTCACCTGACGTTGGGCTTGAGAGGTCGCCCGACAACCTCCATATATGTATATGTGTGTTGTTTTTCCGAACTCGCACTGTTTTATATTGAGTATGTATATAAACTGGTGAACGACATATATCTATTTTCGTCCACTCACTCTAACGTTTTTATTTGCCTTTCCCCTGGGCTTTTCGGTTTCCGTGCCCAGTTTGCAGTTCGGATTCTGCTGTTTCACGTCGTGGTTTGGAGGCTAGTGATCTGAGCTACTTGTGTTTTCCAGTAGGTTCTTGTTTCGCCTACTGATGTGTATATTGCATATATATTTTACACTAGAGGTCGCTCTGATACAATCTGATACATGTTTATACGGATTTTCTCGGATATACATATATACATAGTACAGTATGTTTACTGTTATTGATTATATTGATGTTGAGAAATCCGGATGGGATTGGTGCCCACGGTTTGGCTTTTGTGGCATATGACGAAGTGTTATTTTCAGGGTGTAGGTTATGCAATTCTACGTTAGTAACGAAACTCTGCCGAAATTTCGAAAAGTTTTTGTTGGTTCGTATTTTCAGAAGGGGTTCGATTCCGATTTAGGTAACTGAATCGGGGTTGGGTCCTTTCAATAACACTATATCATCCATAAAAGCTTAAAATAGAGATAGCAGAACTAACCAATCTCAACCAGGGATAGAATAAAACACACTTATGCTTTATAGAGATAAAAGATCAAGTGTTGTATCCCAAGGTGCCAACGAAATCAATACCAAAAACCTAACGAATAAAATGTATCTAATTAAAGCTATCATAAGATAAAGTGTTTCAATGAAAATGAAATAGTTTTAGCATAGTTTAGGGACCAAGAGTCATAATATATGAGAAACTATAAAACCACCAAAAGCAGATAGGCATCACAATTGCATGCTGCATAATGATTGTAGCATCAAAGAAAAGTAATCCTACATATAAATTTGTGGGTACCTGAGGCCATAACTATGAGCCACACAATGTCTTGTGTAATCTTGGTCATCTGCAACATTAGATCTGTGAGGCCAGCAATGAGCGTAGATTTATTGCTCTTTGTCCTTGGTTTTGGTTCCTTTGTTGTTGTCAGCATTGGTTTTTCTTCTTGCACTTCTTCTGCTGCTTTTGGCATCTCTATTTCTTTCCAAATCCTCTTTGTTGTCCGTGAGCTCTCTTGTACTTGATGGTGCTTCCTCATAATTTGCTTGGTGCAGCCAGCTTTGTCCTTGTTAGTCGATGTCCATGTGGCAATAATCTGCAAAATTTACATTCAGTGATAGCCAAAATAAAAAAAATAAGTTGTCTTTGTGATATGCCAGACCTTTTTTCAGGGTTCCTTGACATTCCTTTTGGCTAGCCTTCGTTGTTTCCCTTCTTTTGATCAGAGTTAGTGCCTTCTTCTTGCAACTTTATGAAAATCAAATAATCAAGAATTTTCCAAAATGAATAGCTTTCAATTGAGTGATAGTTCAAAGAAGAAAAATAAATTTTGTTTGTAATAAATTGAACCTTTTCTTATGGTTCTTGTGCACTCCTCTTGGCCAACCTCCCTTCTTATTCTTCTTTTGTTTGTAGTTAACGGCTTCTTCTTGCAACTTTCTGCAAATAAAGTAATAAAAAATTGTCCAAAAATGAATAGTTTTTGATAATGGCTAAAATCATACCTCTTCTTTGGATTCCTTGCTCTGCCCTTCTGCCATCCTCCTTTCGTTTTCTTGTTTACTTTGGAACTAGTAGCCTCTCTCATGCATTCGCTGCAAAAAATTTAATGATTTAACATTATGGTAGGTTTCATGGATTTATTTGATTTAAAACAATTCACCATTCTACTCTACTTTTTTTGTATCTGCGTAAATCTGACGAACACTCTCTTTTTGTTTACTTGTCCTAGGCCTGGATGTCCCTGCCTTCCCTTTGGCTGTTTTGGGATCTTTTATCTCACCAGTCATTTTCACTGATGGTGGAGATGGAACTGAGATATCCGCCGAAGTAGACGTTGTCTGTTGTGGAGGGGGTAGGTGCAGTTGTGGTTGACTGTGGACGGGGAGATGTTGTTGATTATGGAGGAGGAGGCATAATTGATTGTGGAGGGGCAGGTGGTCCAGGCAGGGCTATGACATCCACGGAAAATGATGAGAGTGTTTCGTCTTCCAGCAAGTAATAGTTTCTGCTCAAGTCCAGCACATTACCTGTTGATTCCATCAAATAGCAGTATATTAGCTAAGAACTACAAAAGTGATAAATTATTTCGTCAACCATGTATATTTTGTCATCAGTGTAATGCCTCACTCACAAAAAAAACATATATATGTAGTACTCACCGGTAGCAGTCTAGTAGTTTCAAATGTGATTGTTGCATATGCATTTTAAGTAACAAATACAGAGAAAGAACGATATCAGCATCAACAGAATAAGAATTTAAATAAGTAAGCTTATGAACAAAAACTGTTTAATTGCAGGGTTCCATTGTTTCATACTTCCGTTGTTCCATCAGTTTAATTGCAGATTTAATTGCGGTGTTTATTCTCCTCATCAGTTTATATTCTGATAAATTGTAATTGCGGTTTTATAGGAGGAACAATGGAACCTTGCCGCGCAGGAGGACTATGCAACTATAACTCATTAGCATAATGTGGCATATTAAAGGATATTGTTTGTGATAAACTTATAGAATTTAGAGACATGGATAGTATACACTTGACTAAAGCAGCATACAGTTTAGCAACAAAGCTAGAATTAAGATTTTGGTTGAAATAGAAGTCAAATTCAAAAGATCAAAGCAAAACCCATAATTCAGACCTAAAGACTTCAGAATAGAGAAACACATGATTTGAAGCCCATTAGCGAAACCCAACTGTTAGATAGTGCACGCAAGCATAAATAATCAAAGGAGAGTAATTTTTTTAACAATCATCTGGTTCCTATGAAATTAGTTCAGTTCGATTAATAACAATCTATGAGATCAATAATACCCATGAAAGTAATCAGCATTTAGCCAAATGAATCATCAAAATATATGCATTCAAATTTAAATTGAAACAGAAGACCCAATTTTCATTGTCATTAATACATGCATTCAAACAGTAAACATCCTCTTATTGAATCTCTCTTAGTCAAAATTAGATACAAAGTCGAAAAGAAAATTCACAGACAATCGGGAATGATAGTTACCAGCTTTTTGGAAGATTGGTCTGCATTTCATGCTATGTTCTTTTCCATAGAGATCACTGTAGTCAAATGTGGAACAACTTCAGAATAAATGGGGTGCTTTATATGAGGTAGAGATGATATGGTAGGTGGGTTTCTATTCAATGTTGTTGTCCATAGTGGAGACATAGGATTAGTTGTTCTTCAGTCTGTTTTGAATATTTGTTTAGCCTCTAAAACATGGAGACTATTTTATAAAAAATATGGAAAAAAATTTGAAACTAAATAACATATAATATAGTATATGAGATTATATAGATCCAAAGAAATTGAAATTGAATATTGTCCAAGTACTTCTAAATATTACATAACCGAAATAAAAATTGTGTCTTAAAGAACATCATCTGACTATTTAACAATTCTTATCTTGAATATCAAAGTTTAGTGAATACTTATTTATTTAACAAACAAACGTACTCGATGGAAAACATGAGTGCAAAATTTGTAGAGATACATCTTGATTCTAGTGGTGAGTCGGCAAGAGCCTGATTTTATTAGCTGATCGGCTGAATCTGAAGCAAACAAAGAAACAAACAAAAAGGTCTTAGATACTGATTTAAATTTGTAGATTATTAAGCCATATGGTGATTTTAATTTTTTTAAAAAAGATGTTCGAAGTTTGAAAAGAGAAAATATTGACTTGAAAAATTCTATGCTATATAATTGACTTACTTGGTCTCATATTGTTCTGTCTGTGGAATTTTTGGATTAAAGATGATGCCAGTATGATTGGTATTAATATTTGAGGTAAAAAAAATTATTTAAAAAATTGATTGTAAGCAATTATGTGGAGTGAAAAACTATACTAGCAAAGTAGTCGATTTGTAAGGTGGTAAAAACTACCAAAACCGGTGTCGATAAGTTTAGCATATATTGTATATCAATTACGACTGCGACATTTTCCCATAGACTTACTTTCAATTCCTCCCTTCTGCACACGAAAGTTCTCATCTATAATTTGTATTCATGTTGTAATAAAGTAATATATTTTTTACAATTGTATTATGAATTGTATTACAAAATGAATAATTTCACATTGTATAACTTTATGAGCAAATTAAATAAAAAAGGTTTGAAAATATATTACCCCAGATTATAAATAATCATCTCACACATTGCACACCCAACTACGTTTTCACTGGGCTTGATGAATTTGATACAACCATAGACATCTTCAATTTTAATAAGGATGACGTTAGCATATTTTGCACATCAGGCACATTTGTGAACATTGTTATTGAAAAGTGGACAGTATAATATAACAAAAATAATATATTGAATATGAAATGGATAATTATATAAATAATGGAAGGACTTTTTCCCTGTGAATAGCAGGTTTGGTTGAGGTCTTTGTTTTTGTATTTCTTTTGTAAGATTTTCAAATTCAAGGAGCCGGAAAGAATGGCGCAGAATCTTTTGGTAAATCATGTTGAACTTGAACGAATCCAGTAAAAGTTTTCAAATGTAAAATCGCTTTATGATTTGTCACCATTAATCTCTCGAATTTCATCTTGAAATAGTTTATGCTATTTGATAAATTCCATCTTCTATCATTAGAGCATGGATTAGTTGATATTCTTCCTCAGAAAGAATTGCATGGATTAGTGATTCTTGTAATTTGTAAGTATAATTTGATAATTAATTATTAAAAAGTTTAATGCCACATATTCACCACAACTAATATTGATTTTGATATTTATAAACTTACACTTTCATCCACCAGAAGATAATGCAATCCATCATATTCACGGCTTTGAAATACTCGAGGTCTTCAACGTCTCCTAGCGTGAGCATTGATGAAAAAGTCATGTTCATTTGGTTGAATATCACTTATCATCTTTTTTTCCATGTTTTTGATATAAATTGATATGTGAATAGTGATGGAGAAATATGGGAGAGTAGTGAATAAAAGAGCAAGGAATAAGGAATAGAGGAGCTATGTTTAGTTTGACTTAGCTAAGCAATGAACAAGAGTATGGAATAGATTGGAGTAGAAAATAATGAAGTCTTAAAGCAATGTTGTTTCTCGCTCCATCAAGAGTCTCACTTATATAGTGATAGCATTTTGTCTCTTTTCTTCTACATATTATCTAAGAGTATAGTTTATATAAATTTTATATGAATACAAAATTTATATCCTAGTTCTATTATTATAACATAGTGAGGCATAAAAATCTTGAGAGATTCCATCAGACCTCTTTAGCTATATGTACCATGACATTTGTTTTTTTATTGTATTGTGAAGGTTAGCAAGACAGAAGAATCTTTAACAATTGCATGCACCGTAGTTCTTTATCAACATTTCATCTTCGTGATGATTGTGAGGAGATGATGAACTATTTGCATGTGAGGAAATATGTTGAAGTTTAAAAAAAATCTATGGCTTCATTCTTCTTATGTCTCCAAAGGTGTTAACGTATTATAAAAGATGGTTTTTATAACAATTTGAAAACACCTGCGTGACACATTTTTCATGTAAAACAAAAGTAATATAGACAACAATAGTAAGAAGCTCTAACATGTTTCATTGTCAAACCATAGTTTCCCACTAAAATCAACACATGGAGAAAGCTACAAAGTATACCATGTACACGTGAAGAATCACAAAACTTTGCAGATCTATATAATGCAAAATACTGTACTCTTGTGATACTACATTATGGCTGAAACACTGCCAATTAAGAGTGTAAGAGATATCAAATTTGTAAAGCTAAAGAAGAATCCTGGTGGTCACTGATATGACAGACCTATATAATGCTGATTACTGTACTCTTGTGATACTATATTGTGGCTAAAACACTGCGAAATTAGAGTGCAAGACATACGAAATTTGTAAAGCCAAAGAAGAATCCTAGGAGTGACAGATTTGTCTCAAGAAAGCATAGATAGGATGAGGCATAACATGGAAATTAAACATCATAGATTAAATACATGACTCTATTTTACATACCAACATAAGCAACAGAATTTGATCACATGAGTAAACATACAAAAGAGATAATCCCTAGATCAAGAAAAGATTCTTGATCACAACATTAGCTAACTTTGTAAGCTATATCTGATCATCTATAGATCAATGACATTGTACTGATATATGTGTGAAAGCACTGCAAATAGGCACCACTAAAAATATACATACGCGAGAAACTAATATAAAACTACTAGTCTAATGTACTTGATCATCAATACAAACTAAGCAACTGATATAGAACATCTCTAGCAAAGCTTATGAATAAACACATTTACTTGTAAAATTTTATCCTTTGTTTCCTACATATATAAGTAAAACATACTCCAAGTACCAAAGAGAACAGGAATGTGATGTCATTTGCTATTTTTCTTACTGAATTATGCATAAAATAGTTTACATCATGAACATCTAGAATATACTGTATGCAAGATAATGAAGTACAATATAACCCAATGCAATCAGTAATTTTGTGTCACAATCTAGTTTCTTGTGGAGTTTCAGCACCAAAAACGAAGTCAACGAATTAATTCTGTCAGAGAAGGCAGAGTTTACCTAATTTAAGCTTCTTCTCCATATCTGTAGCTTTTTCTCAGCCATAATTTTTGTTGATGAGGTTCCAGCATGATTCAAACTTTCAGACAAAGCTACAATCATTTTAATCCAACAAGAAATAATATGTGATAAAGTACAGTTATACCTTTTGGCCTTTGTTTCCCCTTCTAATCTAAACAATTATCGTGCAGAACCCTGGTGTTCACGTTTTCTCTCATACATAACTTTATCAGGAGTGTCCAGACTTGGCTCTTTAGATTCAATTGTCTTTGGAACCTTTTCGCTTCTAGCGTTATCTCCTTTAATTGTTTGAATAGGGACCTTATATTCGCGGTTGCTCCTCACAAAGAGCTCACTGCGTTGACTGATCCTTATCTCAAACATGAATTTTTGGCCAACCTTTGAACTGATCTATGTTGGAAGAGTTATTTCCGAAGCATAGGGTGCCTTCTCCAAGAGTTGTTCACACGTTGCTCCAAAGAAGTCTTCTGCTATCTTTCCCATTAATGTCACTTTTGCTTGATCATGGTCATCTTCAATGATCATATCATATACACCCTGCAGCTGTATAAGATAATGGCAAGATAAAAACAATTCAACTCAGGTGATCTTCGAATTAAGATGAACATTTGCATGTAAGTTGTAAATGAAACATCGTTAATCACCTTAATTTTGGCTTCTTCTCGCCATGGATATTACAAATGTATCGATCATCGGCTTCCTCCTTCTTGAGCATATGCTTATAGCATTTGTCAATAGGACAACATATGTAATACCATTCTTTTTCGACAAAAAAATCTTTTCACGACAGTAGATTAGTATATTGACTTAGTCTGAAACACAAATTGAATTCAACAGAGTCACAAACCAATACGTTGCAATTGGACATATTTGTATATGTAAAATTTATAAAATAATAGGCAGTTGAATGCATGCTGAATAAATTGAGCTGTTAATTAGTCAGTCAAGCTTAACATTCAATTACTTTTCATATTGGATGTTTAAGGACCAGATTTAATCTGCTGTCACATGGGATTAAAATTAATCAAACAGAAAAAAAAAATGTGAACACCTACAGACCAAAGAGTAAGGCAATCCATGTAGTGGACAAATATATAGCCAGGCTGTAATACACAATGATTCTGATTTGGTCATGCAAAATTTCTCTCATTTTAAACCATGTTCAAAG
Source organism: Geum urbanum (assembly GCA_946800695.1). Lineage (NCBI taxonomy): Eukaryota > Viridiplantae > Streptophyta > Magnoliopsida > Rosales > Rosaceae > Geum > Geum urbanum. Next base: position 19,948,613 of record OX326997.1, on the reverse strand, counting down.
ATAAAGCACACAATGGAATACCATGTGCAAAGCTAGATTCAGTATCTTTAATTCAGATACAGTTCTTTTATCTGCTTCATTAATTAATCCCAGTGACATCAAGCTGGAGAATGTACCAGACATTGTCATTTTGTCTCCATTCTTTGAGAACCTGGCAAAAAAAAAATTATACATCAAGAAAGAATTGTATCATATAAAATCCATAAAACTTATTTGATTTCTAACAAATTTTGATTGGAAAATTTTAATTAACTTACTCAGCTTCATACTAATTTTGCTATTTAATGTCTGGATTAATCACAAAGCATGTATGAGCTGTACTATATGCTAAGATAGTGCCTGTATAATTTTGAACAACTCATGTAAACCATAAGGAATTCATAGGTAATAAACAATCACTACAAGAAAAAGTGACTTAGACGACGGAGCATTTCCGTCGTCTAAGTGACAGTCTCCGTCGTCTAAGTACTTGGACGACGGAAAATCCGTCGTCCAAGGTACGTGCTCCAAGTGCTGTCGTCTAAGTACTTAGACGACGGAGAATTTAATCTCCGTCGTCCAAGTTCACTTGGACCACGGAGAACGTCCGTGGCCCAGGTGGTGACCTAGACGACGGAGACATTAATCTTCGTCGTCTAAGTTCCTACCTGGGCCACGGAGAAGCTAACAATCTTCGTGGCCCAGGTGGTGACTTAGACGACGGAGATTAATGTCTCCGTCGTCTAGGTTACTACCTGGGCCACGGAGAAGTTAACAATCTCCGTGGCCCATGTAGGAACTTAGACGACGGAGACATTAATCTCCGTCGTCTAAGTCACAACCTGGGCCACGGAGATTGTTAGCTTGTCCGTGGCCCAGGTAGTCACTTAGACGACGGAGACATTAATCTCCGTCGTCTAAGTCACCACCTGGGCCACGGACAAGCTAACAACGTCCGTGGCCCATGTGGGGACTTAGACGACGGAGATTAATGTCTCCGTCGTCTAAGTGAAAAATTAATTTTTTAAAAAAAATTAAATTCAAAAATATTATTAATATTAATTGAAAAAAAATTAATTAAATTAATTAAATACACTAAATTAATAAAATAATTAAAATTAATTTGTACATACATAATCGAAAAAACCCATAATTAAAAATGAAAATATTGTTCGTAATGCGGAAATTAAGAAACGAAATAATAAACTACTAGCTAGCTAAAACACTGGAGGAGCAGATGCGCCGCCTCGTCCTCCGCCTCCAGCCGGGTCGTCGTCGTCGGGGAATGGGTTCGGAGGAGGTTGACATTGTCTTTGAGCTTGTTGCATAAGGGCGATGAGTTGGGCTATTCGCTCGTCTTGCTGGTCCATTCTTTGGCGCATGGCAATATTCTCCTCCCGTGCGATTCGAGCCTCTTCATAGGCTGCCGCAGCTTGAGAACTTCTCCGCCGCCCCGAACCTCCCGTAGATGATGACTCAGAGGTCGACAAATCTCGAACCACCTTAGGCCCGAAGTGCCTAACCTCCTTGCCAGCTCTACGACCGTAGACCTCATCCGCAATTGCTATTTGGCTCTCCACAGATAGAGGAGGCAGGTCTTCTAGCGGCACATCTGGGAACGCAAGCTGAGTGTTAGCCAATTCTTCCTGCGCACGCTCTATCACTCTTGCCTACAAAAGAATAATAAATTTATTATAATGAAATAATATTTAAATAATAATTACTATAATTATTAGCGCACACACATATATATATATATATGACTTACGCCGCGTTGACTCGCTTCATTATCGAGCCCAGGCGTCACGTACGCGCTTACGCTTGCATCGAGATAAGGGTGTTTGGAGCCCTTATCCCTGTGCTCCTTGGCAATTTGAATGAGTTGCTTGGCGCCGGAAGTATGGTGCTTGTCCTTCTTCCCCCGGTTGGCTTTGTTGACACCGGAGAATTTCTGTTAGACAACATAATGAAATCATTAAAAAATTTATAAGTAACTAAAATTTAGAGTATTCAATTATCTTAATTGAAATAAAAAAAGTAAATTAACACCTGAAATTGCTCATCGGCAAAGTGGTTACACAACCACTCCCACTCATCTTCTCTATCCCCACGCAGCTCTTCGGGGGGAGGCACGGGACCGTTAGTTCGGAAGTACTGATGGAGCCTGTACTTCCAATCTTTGAAGATGTTGTTGGCGGTTTGGTTGATATGCCTCAACATCGCCGGATCCGGATCCACCGCAAATTGTTCCTATCAGAAATAAATTGGAAATTATAATCGTATATATTATAAAATTATATATAACTAATATTAAAAATAGTATATAATAACTAAAATTGTACGTATTACGTACCGAAAGATCCTTAAAAACTTTCGCCTTCTCCGAATCCGGCACCTCCCTCCAAGTAGGGGCAGTGATACGAACCCGGTTACGAACAATCGACCCAATGCTATGAGCCGAGAGACTTGCTAGCTGAGGTGTGGGAGGGCCACCGGTGAATTCGTCGTAGGGCAAGGCGATCTTGCTCCCGGTCGCCTTGCAAATTTTCTCCGCCTTTCCACCTTTAACGAGACCCCGAGTCTTTTTCGGTTGGGGGTCAGTGGGGGCCCTCCTTTGCTTACGGCGGGCGCTGTACATGATAGAATCGGCCGTCGAAGACGCCTGAGTACTTCCCGTTGAAGCGGTACCGGGCGTCGGAGTTGAAAAGGGGTCGACGTCATCACCGCTTGAGAGAAATGGGGCAGAGGGAATTTCCCCAGAAGGCCCCGGATTGAGGGCGTCGTCCTGCGGTTGAACCCAACCGACTTGGGCCGCCAACATTTGGAGCATCTCATCTTCTGACTCCTGTTGGGCTTTCTTCTTGCCGGATGTGGTCTTTGGCGGAGCCATTTAAACCTAAGAGTACGGTGTTAAAATACGCGTACCTACTTACCATAATAATTACAACTTAAAAATTTACGCTAATTAATTAAGTACGTTTAAGATTTAAATAGAGTACACTAGCTTGGCATTTTCGGTCGTTCAATGGACGTGCGACCCGCGCGATAAAGTGTAAATTTTCAATTAATCAGCCTTGGTTAAATCGAAAAACATGGCCAGTTAGGGATAGAGATAACGCGAGAGGCAGGACTAATTTCGACAAAAGTCTTTCTTAGTCCAAATCCTGTCACCAGTCATAACCCGTTGCTAGACACCATGTCCGACATTCGGCCAATTTTTCGAAAATTTACACTCCCTCAAATCCTTTGCAAACTCCGCCCTCAACCTCGTGTCCATAACTTCACTTAGGTTATGGTGTGCGGTGATGAAATCCACACATCACGAGGGGTTAAGGAGATAAGCAAGGAAAAGAGGCGCCATCTATTCCAAAGAGTGCGACTTAATTACACCAAGCCTATGTACTAAATTTAAATCGAACACGTACTACTAATTAATTTAATCTCATATTTATTTAATTATGCAACTAATTAATAAATAATTACAATAATATTTATTCATTTCATAAATTATCAAGTAATTACAATTATTCATTTAATTATTATTAATATATAACAATAATTTACCATTTAATTAATTAATAACAATATGTAATCATTTATTTAATTAATAACAATAATTAATCTAAATATAATTAATAACAATAAATTTACAATTATTCATTTAATTAGTATTAATAGCAATAATTAATAAATAACATTAAAATAATCATTTAAGAAATATTTAAAACTAATTAATTAAAAAAAAATTATTTTAATAAGGGAAAAATAGAAATTTACCGAATCGGAGTTTTTCGAGAGTTTTCTGCGAAAATCGCCGGAGTTATGTCGTCGGAGAGGAGGAACCACGCCGGAAATAATGTCGTCGGAGCGTCGCCGGAGGAGAATCGCCGGAATGAGAGAGAGAGAGGAGATGGAGGAGAGAAAGTTGTAAGGGATGAGGAAAAGAAGATGAGGCTCGGCCTATTTATAGAGTTTCACTTAGACGACGGAGCACTATTCTCCGTCGTCTAAGTGCACTTAGACGACGGAAACAGTGTTTTCCGTCGTCTAAGTGAAGAGTCAAATTTTTTCGAACCGGCGCCAAATAAATGGGCGGGCCGTTTCACCGCCATAAATGTTGACTTAGACGACGGAAACAGTGTTTTCCGTCGTCTAAGTGGAATTTCAAGCGGCGCCGAAAATTGAGACGGCAAATCGAACCGCCATGTTATTTCGACTTGGACGACGGATATGTCGTTTTCCGTTGCCCAAGTGTTCACTTGGACGACGGAAAACGACATATCCGTCGTCCAAGTCAATATTTACATCGAAAAATAATAAAAATTTTATTCGAACCGCCATGGTAATTTGAACCTAGACGACGGGTACGGTCATTTTCCGTCGTCCAGGTGAACACTTGGACGACGGAAAATGACCGTATCCGTCGTCTAGGTTCAAATTATGCAAAAAAAAATATTTAAATTAATTCGCTAGGAATTTAGCGATTTGTCATTCGAGTGAAATAGTCGTACAATATCGATGAACGCATCGTATATATAAACAGATAAATTTGAACCGCCGAATAATTTTACGTTTTGAAAGTTGTTAAGTATCGACTAATCTTTAAGACTTTAGTGTTCACTTGTAGTTGCTGATTTGCAGCAGAGTACTAACGAAATTGAATTTGGACAAAACAACCGTTGGATATGTTCGTCGTAACATAATATATAATTACTATAAAGGACCAGGAAATAATAAGTTCGGGAAGGGTTTCATCGGCACAGTCAACCGCAAAACCGAGAATTTCACAAACCGGAAACGTGGATACAGGACATTTCGCAACTCCGATTTTCGAACCGTCGAAGCTCACACACCAAGAATATACTACTCTAAAGTCTTGACGAAAAGAATATGCATTCGAAGATGGTCTAGATGGTCGTTGTCTTAGAAAAAATTACGAAATTTACACCTGGACGACGGATACGACATTCTCCGTCGTCCAAGTACACACCTGGACGACGGAGACGCTAATATCCGTCGTCCAGGTGTGTACTTGGACGACGGAGAATGTCGTATCCGTCGTCCAGGTGAATATACCCTGAATTCAGGGGTTAGGGGTCCTTAGGGTTTATGGTATAGGGTTTGTCACTTGGACGACGGAGACAGTCATTCTCCGTCGTCCAAGTGTGTACCTAGACGACGGATAATGACTGTCTCCGTCGTCCAAGTGTAAAACCCTGAATTCAGAGGTTAGGGCCGTAGGGTTTAGGGTTTAGGTCGTCCCCGGTCATTTGTATGTTCGTTCAATTATTCTCATTCAAGAATATAATTAAAAAAATGATCGATCGATCCGATCATGCTACATTTAGTGTCGAGGATTTAGGGTTTGAAGGGCTGCTTGAGCGAAATGTAGAGCAGCTTCAGCTTACTTTTAATAAGATCAGAGAATACACCGATGAAGTTGAAAGCAAAGAGAGGGGCCGGGACTACGTACAAAATTTGTGCTCTCAATAATACTATCACAAGTCAATATATATAATCATATATAGGGACCCATAATTAATCCAATTTATACATAAATAGTATTTAAAAACAATAAAACCAACCAAAGCTGGACGAGGAATCTTAAAGTCTCGACATAATAGAAATCTTTCACCTTTTTACGATGCATCGATCGATCATATATATATTACAATAATAAATTAGGGTTTACCAATTAATGATCCTCGTCGTGTGACCGTACTCTTCGTCATAATCGTCATCATCATCATCATCACCGTTATCCGATTGCTCATCCTCCTCATCGTACTCAACATCGTCCGAGGAATAACCAGAGTTGTCGTCATCGTCCTCATCCTGCACGTCTTCTTCATCTACCTCAATAATCTCTTCTTCAGTTAGATCTGTACAACCATCAGGCATGGGTAACCGTTCACCGTCTTGAACCAGGTCCATTATGTCGGAGCGGATGACAGAAATATTAGGCTCTTGATAGGCAGGAATGTCTCTATCTGGTTCAGCAGCATCTTCAGTCGTCGCCGGTGTCCCTTCAATTGTCTCTGTATTCCAAACTCCTCGATGAGAGATCTGGTTCACTATTTTCCACCCGTCACCAGCTTTCGGATCGTCGAGATAGAACACCTGCCTAACTAAGGTGGCGAGAGCGAAAGGCTCATCCTCATACCAGCTTGAGTTTGTATCGACTGATAAAAGTCCCAGGTCTTCCTTTATACGCTTGAACCATCTGCACTTGAATAGGAAAACGTTGACATCATTCCCGTAACATAGCTGAACCACATATACGATCATTCCGTAATATAGATCAGGGTCTTTCCCAACCGCTATCCCACTGTTTTGTGTTCTTCTTCCTTCATCTCGCGCCAATGAATGGAACTTCACACCGTTCACAAAACATCCCGGATAAATATAGTGTTTAATCGGCTTCCCTGCTAGCAAGTGCTTTGGCCAAGACCACCACCCCCCGTGGTTTTCGGATTTTTGCAGATCAATCATCTGCGAAAATGGAAAAATGTAAGGGTTTACTTTCTACAAATTAAACATGCATGATCTCAATATGTATATAAATCACTAAATACGTACCCATTGGAAGAAATAATCGGGGAACTTTTTCTTAACCATTTTCTCAATCCACGCCGAACTCTTGTCTGGATATAACGCCTGAAGCCTCTCCCTGTATGACATCATGTACGGCTCAACTTCGTCACAGTCTCGTAACACTACCCAATGTGCCTCAATAAGTTCTTCCCGTGTTAACGTTTCCTTTAATACTCCTCTAAACGGTCGGACGACATTGGTGACGACAGAAAGATTGATGCGGGCACTGGGATCGGAGGCAGTTGGAGGTGGTGGATCTTTGAGGTACCTGTTGCAGTAAGTAACGCACTCATGCATTAGGTATGTCTCTGCTATGGAGCCATCCGGGGCCGACCTGTTTTTGACGAATGACTTATACTGTCCAAGCTGTCTACAAAATTAATCAAACGTACAATAAAAATAAGTACATGCATATAGCTAGCTAGTAATCTCCAGTGGAACAAATTATGAATCGAAAAACCTGTATAATTAATTAGTTGTACGTACCTTTCTTGAGGATACATCCAAGTGTACTGGACCGGACCAGAAATGAGAACCTGCTCGGGCAGGTGGATCATTAGGTGAATCATTATGTCGAAGAAAGCAGGAGGAAAAATCCTCTCTAGTTTGCAAATGATGTGCACAATTTGTTGTTGCAATTCCACGACATCTGACTTCTTTAATTCTCTGGCGCATAACCTCTGCCACCATCTGCACAATGCCACTATTGGTTCTACGACGTCGCGAGGCAAATATGGTCGAATTACCACTGGAATCAGACGTTGCAGCATAACGTGATAGTCATGTGTCTTTAGACCAACAAACTTGTGTTGCACCTCGTCCACTGCTCCAGTTATAGTAGCTGCATACGTGGCCGGATAACGAACGCCCTTAAACCAGTGAAATACAGAACGTCTAAGTGTCGGCTTCACTGTGTACGGTGCAGCTGGCATCTTGTTGTACACTCCTTTCCTATCCCTCCTCAACCACAAGGGACGACGTAGATTCATTGATTCCAAATCTTTGCGCGCTTTGGGAGTATCTTTAGTCTTGAACTTAATACCGAGAATTGTTCCCACCACGCTGTCGCACACATTCTTTTCTATGTGCATCGCGTCCAAGTTGTTCCTCAGCTTCAACTTCGACCAGTAAGGGAGTTCAAAGAATATACTCTTGTGATCCCAATAGCTCAGATCATGTGGAGGAATTGGATTGCATTTCTTTACATCCGCGTCGTTAGTCAACACACCAAAGTCGAAATAGCTCAACCTCTCTAAAATCTCTTCGCCCGACCAACTACGGGGTTTAGGATTGTTCTCTACCGTCCCGTCGAAATGAGCTTCATCCTATCGCCAAGGGTGGTCGTGAGGGAGCCATCTACGGTGACCCAAGTAACACACCTTCCCTGCGTGCCAACTAGAGTTCACGTCGTCCAAACATATAGGACATCCATTATATCCTTTTGTCCTGCACGCTGCCAACATCCCATACGCTGGAAAATCGCTGATCGTCCACATTACGGCAGCCCTCATCGTGAACATCGTGTTAGTGAATTTGTCATAAGTTGGGACTCCATTTTCCCACAACAGTTTCAGCTCGTCGATCAAAGGTCTGAGGTAGACATCTAAGAACTTCGATGGAGATTTAGGACCTGGAATTAATACGGTAAGGAAATTAAATTCCTTGTTCATGCACATCCACGGAGGCAAGTTGTACGGCATCAGAATAACTGGCCAAGTGCTGACGGCGGAGCTATTAGTTCCCCAAGGATTGAATCCGTCTGTAGATAGGCCGAGTCTAACATTTCTAACCTCTGAAGCAAAGTCTCCAAATTCTCTGTCGAAATGTTTGAAACCCTCCCCATCTGCGGCGTGTCGCAGGACATCGTCATCTATTCGCTTTTCTGCGTACCATCGCATCGCCTCTGCTGTGTGTAGAGACATGTACAGGCGCTGCAATCTGGGAATCAAGGGAAAATATCGAACAACTTTCACAGGAATTCTCTTTTTCGAACTCTTCCTATTCAACTGGAATCTGCACTGGCCACATACGGGACAATAGTCCAACTCTTTATACTCTTTGTAAAATAGCACACAATCATTCGGACATGCGTCAATTATCCTGTACTTTAGGCCGAGGCTGCTCAGGATATTTCTAACCTTATAATGAGATTTAGGAAGATTGTGATCATCAGGAAGCAACTTACATATTTGCTCCTGAATTTCGTCAAAAGCACTCACTGACATTTTGTGCTTCACTTTTATCTTCATTTGCTCCATCACATATTGCAACACATTCTCTCGACATCCAGGGAACACCGGGGTCTGCGCTTCAAGTAGCATCCGGTTGTACTTTTCCATCTCACTGGTGTCAGTGGCCAAGCTAGCTACGGGGAATGTGTCATCATGCTCATTGGTGGTACTGTAACCTCCGTCTTGGTGTTGGTGTCCGCCATGACTACATCCCGGAAACGCATCATGGACCAAATCTGCAGTTGGGTTGCAAGCTAGGGGTCCGGCACCACTGCCGCTGGATGAGGCACCATGGTAACTGTACCCTGAGCTGAAGTCTGCTGCGCTGAACTCTACTGCTTCACCATGCTCGCTCCATGTAGTGTAACTCCACATCATACCATTTTCGTACAGGTGTTGCACCATAACATTAACCTCCGCATACTGACAATTAAGACATTTCTGGCACGGACACCTGAAACGCTTTTTTCCATGACCATGTTCTATCGCAAAATTCACAAATTCGCTAATTCCATCCATATACCGGACATCACATCTATTCTTTAACTTCATCCAACTCTTGTCCATACTGCTACAAAATATTATAATTAAATAATTATTACATATATATATATTAGTCCATTAATTTACCATTAATTATACGTACTCGATCTACATCGATCCATCAAATTACGTACGTAATTTAATCTGTATATATAGCTAATTAACATTCATGCATGTATGTACGTACGTACGGTTTCCCTAAATATATATATATATATTTAATCATGCAAATTTTAACTGCCTACGTACGTACGTACGTACCTGCTCGCCTTCTCGATATCTGCAGTTAATTAAGCTAGCTAGTGATCGAACACCGGAGATCCTTTAATTTCTAGCCCCGGCCTAGCCTAATCCGGCCTTCTCCTTCTCCTTCGATCTCAAAAATTCCCCACGGGAGAAAATATAATGGAATGATCGAAGCTAAGAGAGTTTGGCATGGCCTATATATATAATGCTTCACTTAGACGACGGAGGTGTCGGTACGTCGTCTAAGTGGAACTTACACCACGACGTGTCGGTCCGTTGTCCAGGTGATCACTTCTCCGAGGTCCAAGTAAAACTTAGACGACGGAGATGTAATTCTCCGTCGTCTAAGTTTTACTTGGACCACGGAGAAAGCTCCGAGGTCTAAATGTTACTTAGACGACGGAGATGTAATTCTCCGTCGTCCAAGTGATAACCTGGACGACGGATACGTCTCCGAGGTCCAGGTACTTACCTAGACGACGGAGAAATTTCACATCCGTCGTCTAAGTTACACTTAGACCTCGGAGATTTCTCCGTGGTCCAAGTAACACTTAGACGACGGAGAATTACATCTCCGTCGTCTAAGTGTTACTTGGACCACGGAGAAATCTCCGAGGTCTAAGTGTAACTTAGACGACGGAACTAATACTGTTCCGTCGTCTAAGTCCTCTTTTCTTGTAGTGAATATATTCTTGCTCATTAGATACGATGAATTCCAATAAGGATATCAAGCAAGCTTAACTATCGATTAAGATTAAGTTTATACAGTTATTTGCCTAACTATCCAAAGGTTTGGTGTTGTCCATTTGAAATGTTCACTCATGACTATTTAGAAAAAGTTGTTGAGACTTAAACGACACCATGTGACTAGGAAACAAAGCATGGAAATGACTGGAAAGCTAAAAAAATACAAAAAAACAAAGAAATTGAAGCAGAATAGCTTCATAAATGTTGATCCGCATTCCAGTAAAAATCATAAGTACTGGTAGAGGCAGCTCAATGATCTCTTGCACAAGAAATGATCTTGCAACATTAACCCACAGAGAGATTTTCAATCCCTATCTCTTATATATTTGATGCAACATCAGCCCACAGATAAATATAGTGCATGTAACTAATGCAAACAAAGTTATATATGTAATACCTTATGAATTGAATGGAGAGATTAGTCCTAGTTTCCTTCTTCTTCGGGTTGTCGACGGAAACCACTTGTGGTGCTCTTACAGCTTTAATGCATCCATGCAGATCTTCAAGTCCAAAGAGAATTAGCAGTATACTTCGATATAAAATTATAAATACAACCATATGAACACAAGAAAGAGGAATAACTCTTTACCTACAAGAAGAGTCTGTTGTTCGGCCTCAACAGCCAGCTGTCCAAATTGTCGCAAGTTAAAAGAATATTTTGAAAAGTTGGGTAACTCTTCCTCAACTTCCTTAAATTGAGTGAACTCCGTGAAGCATAGAATTGCGTCATGGTCAACGACTTTGTGACTAGCTGTATCCTTCTTTGAAGCAAACTTTAATACATCATATATCTTTCCCACCAGCATCAGCATCTGCATATGTCCATAATAGCATTCCTCGATCATAACATGGATTGAGGAACTCTGTAGTGAAAATGTCCACATTTGAGAAGAATCCAATAATGAATACAATATGGAGACAGCATATGGCAATATTCCATATCATTACATTTGAAATATAAACTAAAAGATGTCTGAGAAGATTAATAAGAAAAACTACAAATCATGGATACTCAAATAATCTAAAAATTAAATATTGGACAACAAATAAAATTCAATAAATTAATAAAAATCAGGGATCTTAATATAAATGCAACATTGATAATTGAATTTCACATGTTTGTAATAGATAGTTTACCTTTTCATCCACCAAGACATAACGGAGTAGATCATACTTTGGACTATCAAATAGCCGGGGTCTTCATTGTAATGCACTACGTACCCTGGCAGTGATACTAATTGCAGCGAATGGCTTAATGTCCTTAATGAATTTTGTCATCTTCAATTGGTTTAGCAATAACAATAGAAAGTATGAGAAATCTAAGACAAAACAAAAGGCAAACATGCAGCAAGAAAATATGGTAGGACAACCTCCAAAATACAAAGCATAACTTGAAAGGGCATAAAAATATCATAAAAATGGTAACTGAGACCTAAAACCAAGCCCTCACTATGACCAATGAATCAAACGAATGACAAAGATACGAATCGCAAATAGCAGGGTATGAATCGAGAAAATTGACAAAACTGAACTTAGTTTTCTACATATATTCAAAACCAATACAAAACTAACAAAGATTAACCAAATGGTACAGTAATCACACTGCATAACAAGTTCAATATCACCATAGTATTTTTACTGTAATCCTTTCAATGAGACAATCATCACAAATAGATTCACAAATAGCACCCGCCAAATAGAAAATGGGGAAAAACAAATACCTTTTCGGCAACTGTGATTCTCTGCAAACAAACCACAACCTGGAAAAAAAACCAATCAACAAAAATTCAATCAGTCTAATCAATAGAAAGAATGAACACAAAAAAGGCAAAAAAAAAAGACCACAGATGAGAGTTTTTCTTGTTGGCACCAGAAAAGAAAAGGAAATCTTCCCAGAGATGTCATTTTATAGGCCAATTGATACCCTCAATATGTACTGATGATGACGTAATGGACCCAACGTCACCGGTCTCAGTCACCGGTGGGGAGTGATAGCACGTCGCCATGTTTCTGAACAAATCACATATTTTATATTGCGATTTCAGAAAACGCATGTCCTAAGACAGGACCCAAAGTCAATATAAAATGGATTATAATTGATAAAGAAGTGTGATTTCTCTGATTAGGCAAGAAAATATTTGGGTATGAACGTAACCAGAATTGGCTTAGTTAGGAATAGACCAAGAACGGCGAGAAAGCAGTTGGAAAACTGCCCATTCAGGCAGCCATCTCCATCAAAAGCGGGAATGGGTATGGTGTAAGGAAAGAGTGGTGATGGAGCGAAATGACACGGCGCTTAGTGTGGTTAGGGAAAACCTAGCCCACATGGGGTAAACAATAAAAGGGTGAGTATGAGTCTTTATCTATTTATCTATAAGTAAATATTTATTTAGGAAAAAAATATTAAGACCATTCATTCTTTTATAGCTCATGAAATTTTACATTCTAGGCACTTACTTTGGTGATACACATAGCTCTTCCATGGGTTTGAGCCAACCCTATATAAAAAATTTGTTCAGAAATTGTGAGTAGCCAAAATAGGTAGTATATATACAAACTGTATTGCATAAGTGTATATGTGTATGTATAGATAAATTAGTGCCAGAAAATTAGAGAGAAAGATGAACTGATATATATTTAGAGCAATTGAAAAGACGTTAGAATATGCATATTGTTTTCATAAAATACATAGTGTTATATATTTTGTAATACATTTTTATAAACAATATTTTTCGTAAAATTATTAGGGATGTTGTCACCATTATTTATGAAAATTTTAAGACTTTTCTTTGACGTAACCCTAGATTACGCTACGTATTATTATCCATGAGTAAAAACTGGTTCTAACAAATATATTCCTACTTGATTTAATGACTAGCCTTGACTCTTATTTATTGTCATTGCGTAACATGGTCTCACAGGAAATTGACGTCTTTAAAATGTAAATGGCCATTTAGTTTCCATTGCATATAATACTATTATTGGAATATGAACTTTTTCTCCCATCTTGTTTCCTGTAAGTATTTTTGCTTCAATTAGTTTGTCAAACTGTGACGACCCGAACCAGGATCAGTATAGTAATCGGCTTAATCCACGAGTTAGGGAGTAATTACAGTTTTTTGTAAATTAATCGAATTGGCATTTTAGTTCACGACTTAATTATCGAGCGAGAATTTGAGTTGAGTCTCTGCACTAGAGTTGTTGTACGCATGATTTCGAGTTCGTCGGCAGTTCTAGATAATTATTTCGACGATCGAGGAATATGTTATGAATATTTGAAATCGTGAAATTTCGTCGTGTTTATCCGTTCGAATTTGAGTTATCCGAAACGTGATTGTGATTCGTTTTGGACCGTCAATCGTATCGAGCCGCGAGTATAAATATCGGAAATAGTCGAAAAATAGTGTTTGGAAGTTTGACAGGCATTGACCCATCTTGGAGCGTTGACCCGCATTGACCGAGGAGGAAAATTGCACCGCCGTTTGACTCGCCGGCGACCTTTCGTTTCCGGCCACCTCCGGCTCCGATTTGGGTATGAATCGATTCCTCTCTTGATTTGCAACTGTTTAGAACTTGGAATTGCTTGATTTGGTTTCAATTTGAGGGAGAACTGGTAGCTTAAAGTTTGCCGGAATCAGGGTTGTTTGACGGTGGCGCCTTTGGGAGTGGCCTCGAGGGCCACTGTGCGCCGTGGACGGAGAATCGACGGAAAACAGGGCTGCCGGCGGTTTTGATTTTTTGGGATGTTTCGAGCTGATTTCCGGCTAATCTCGGCGGAATTGGTTGTTGTCATAGTTGAGAAATGTGTTAGGCTTGAGGAGGAGAAGCTACGGTGAGCTTGGTTGCTGGGAAATTCCTCCGGTTGACGGCGCGCCGGCGGCAGCAGCGGCGGTCAACGGTGGAGCTCCGGCGACCCGTTGACTTTTTGAAATTTGATGATTTTTATGTCGTTTTACTCGTAATCGCGCCTCGATCATCGCCTTCAGGTTTTCGAGTTGATTTGGAAGCCGGATTTTTAGTTGAGGGTTTATGTGGAGGGTTTGGAGAATTTCGACGATTATTTCGTATCGAGTTTTATGTTTCCGGAAATGGTTGGTTTTCGAGGTGTGGTACAGTGTGATGAATTGTGATTTTGATCAGTTATATTTTGTGATTATTCAGGGGATCGAGATCGTACGTTGGGCGAGGGATCTTCCGCCGGATCTCGTGATTAGCGTGTGTGTGCGCTGTGCTCATCTGTGAGTGGACCCTTTTTATTTCACTGTCGTAGTGAGTTCTTGATTTCCGTATTTATTTATGATACAATGTTGAGATTATTTATTGTTTTTGGAGGTATTGTTTTATATTTTATAGGGTGATGGCATTTACTTAGCATCGATGCATTGGCTACTCGGCTGATCACCGGTAGTCCAAATCTAGGGTAGAGAGATTCTCCTGATGTGCCCACTAGGCTTGAGAGATTCGTCTAGTCTATCACCGTCGGGCTTGAGAGATTCGTCTAACCGTTGGGCTTGAGAGATTCGCCTGACACCTCCATTTATTTTAAGAACTCGCTTTGTTTTATTATATATATAAATGGTATATGATTATTTTCGTCCACTCACTCTAACGATTTTATTTGCCTTTCCCCTGGGCTTTTTTGTTTCCGTGTAGTTCGGATTCTGGTGTCTCACGTCGCAGTCGGAGGCTTAGCGCTTGAGCTATCTTTCTTTTCTAGTAGGTTTCTTGTTTTGCCTACTGTTGTATATTTTTGTATATATACACTAGAGGTCGCTCTGATTACTTTGTCGCTATACTTTTATATGTTTTTCCCCGGATTTCTGTAAAGTACAATTTTGATTACTACTTTACATTATTGTTATGATATTGAGAAATCCGGATGGGATTAGTGCCCACGGTTTGGCTTTTGTGGCATAGGATGAAGTGTGTTTTCGGGTGCAGGTTAATGGCAATTCTGCGTTAGTAATGAAACTCTGCTAAAATTTTTGTAGTTTTTGCAAGTTCGTGTTTTCAGAAGAGGTTTGATTCCGGTTTAGGAAACTAAATCGGGGTTGGGTCCTTTCAGCTTGGTATCAGAGCATTAGGTTTCAGGTTCTGTAGACTCTTGTAGTTATGACGCTTAGGGTATTTGCGTATGTACAGCATGTCTGGAGCGATGACCCGACTGGCCAGTGGTTACTCATCAATGTTACGGGTGTTGTATATGTTCAAATGTCTGAAGTCTCATGATTACGTTCCTTGTGCTTGTGACTAATGCTTGTCTTGTATCGGTAGGATGCCTCCTCGACGTGGTCCCCGTGTTAATCGAGATGTGGATCCTAATGAGGATCGCCAGACGCATGACTTGCTGATGCGAGTGTTGCGTTTGGAGGAGCGTTTTGACCCTGTGGTCAAAGCTCGAACTGGTAGAGAGACTATCTTTTCAGGTTCAGCTGATCCAGAGATTTGTGAAGCATGGTTGGTTCAGGTTGAACGCGTTTGTGAGCGTCTGCGTTTAACCCCTGGGCAGATGACAGTGGCAGCAGTCAGTTTACTTGAGTCAGATGCATACTTTTGGTGGGTTAGCACTGATAGAGTTCCGGTTGATACTCCGTGGACTTTGTTTCGATATTTGTTTATGCAGAGATACTTCAACCAGGCTACACAGCAGCGGAAGTATGAGGAGTTCACTAATTTGAGACAGGGCAGTATGTCAGTACTTGAGTACCGGGACAGATTTACTCGGTTATCTAGGTTTGCTCTTGACATGGTGGCTACAGAGGAAGCCAAGTGCCGTAGATTTGAGCTGGGCTTGAACCTGAACATCAAGGGGACACTGACTATGATGCCTCGAAACAACTTTGATGAGTTCGTGAGTGCAGCACTTCGAGGCGGGGATATCGAGAAGGAAAGGCAGATGAGATTCCAGTCTCGACGGTTTGAGGAGGGTGGACCGAGTCCGGGACCTTCAAAGAGGCTGAGTTCTGATACTTCCGGATCGGCATCATCCTCGGGCAGTGGACCATATAGACCACCAGCTAGTGCACCTAGGCAGAGGCAGAGATGGAGAAGGGATCGACCGCAGAGGCCGCAGTCTAGTGGGGGTTCTAGCGGATCCAGTTATCCTCGGCATACCGGTGGCACTTTTGCCGTACCGAGGGATTACCCATTGTGTAGTCTCTGCAGCAGGCATCATGTTGGTCCATGTCAGCGAGGCCCTGTCGTTTGTTATCGTTGTGGCCAGGAGAGTCACTATGCGAGGAATGTTTCCAGCTTGCTGGTGCTGATGGACAGGCAGTTCAGAGTTCCGGAGGAGAGCGAGGTACTACTTATGGGGCTCAACCAATACAGTCTTTTGGCTAGGGCGGACAGTAGGGACACCCTCAGCGTGGACGATCAGCTGGGCATGCCAGAGTTCATGCCATGTCTTTGCGTGAGAGCAGAGCTTCACCGGAGGTTGTTATTGGTACGTTGCATGTTTTTGGCTATCCAGTACTTACATTGATAGATTCAGGTGCTACGCATTCATTCATATCATATAGGTTATCATCTTTAGCTACTATGCCTGCATCTCCACTTCTGGGGTTGTGGAGAGTGTTGTATCCGTCCGGTGAGGTTGTGAGTATTGGTTGGGTGTATAGGGATTGTGAGATTTTTATTGGAGGTCATGGTTTAGCCACGAATTTGTTATTACTGGATATCGTCGACTTTGATGTGATTTTGGGTATGGACTTCTTAGAGACACATTGTGCTATGTTCGATTGTGACAAGAAGGAGGTTATGTTTCGACGACCAGGGTTCCCTGAGATACTGTTTCGCGGTGAGAAGAATACTTCATTGCCATGTGTGATTTCAGCAATGAAGGCTGATCGGATGATGAAGAAGGGTTGTGTTGCTTACTTTGCTCATGTTGTGGATACTACGGGTGCTGTGCCGGACATTGGTGATATTGAGGTTGTTTCCGAGTTTCTAGATGTGTTTCCGGAGGAGTTACCAGGTATTCCCCCAGTTCGGGAGATCGATTTCACCATTGAGCTTTTACCGGGCACTGGAACCATATCACAGGTACCTTATCGTATGGCGCCAGCGGAGTTGAAGGAGCTACAGATTCAACTTCAGGAGTTGCTGGAGAAAGGTTTTATATGACCCAGTGTATCGCCGTAGGGTGCTCCTGTACTATTTGTGCGGAAGAAGGATGGATCAATGCAGTTTTGTATTGATTACCGGAAGCTGAATCAAGTCACTGTGAAGAACAAGTATCCGTTACTGCAGATTGACGACTTGTTTGATCAGCTCAAGGGAGTTTCAGTCTTTTCGAAGATTGATCTCAGGTCCGGATACCATCAGTTGAGGATCAGAGAGTCAAATGTGCCCAGGACAGCTTTCTGATCACTGTACGAACATTACGAGTTCTTGGTTATGCCGTTTGGCTTGACCAATGCCCCCGTAGCTTTTATGGACTTGTTGAACCGTGTGTTCAGACGGTTTCTGGACATGTTTGTGATCGTGTTCATCGACGACATCCTGATTTACTCCAGGAGTGTGGGCAAGCACAAGAAGCATTTATAAGCTGTTTTGCGAACATTGCGAGATAATCAGGTGTTTGCGAAGTTCAGCAAGTGTGAGTTTTGGTTGGATAGCGTAAAGTTTTTGGGTCACGTGATATCAGCTGAGGGAGTCAGCATGGATCCTGACAAGATTGAAACTGTGTTGAATTGGAGTAGACCTACCACCGTACCAGAGATTAGGAGTTTCTTGGGTTTGGCAGGTTACTATCGGCGCTTTGTACATGATTTTTTTCACGGATTTCCATGCCACTTACCTGATTGACGAAGAAAGGCGTCAAGTTCGAGTGGTCCGATGCATGTGAGGAGAGTTACTTACTCTTGAAGGAAAAGTTAACTACTGCACCGGTTCTGACTTTACCTGACGACAGTGGAGAGTTTGTGGTTTACAGCGATGCATCGAAATTGGGACTTGGTTGTGTTCTGATGCAGCATGGCAGAGTGGTGGCCTACGGTTCCAGGCAACTGAAACCACATGAAGTCAACTATCCTACACACGATTTGGAGTTAGCTGCTATTGTATTAGTGTTAAAGAGTTGGAGACACTACTTATACGGAGCTCAGTGCAAGATATACACCAATCACAAGAGTCTCACTTATTTGCGTACGCAACCAGACTTGAATATGAGGCAGCGCAGATGGATGGAGTTGATCAATGACTATGATTGCACCTTTAAGTACCATGCAGGGAAGGCTAATGTCGTTACTGATGCACTCAGTCGGAAATCTGGAGCCTCGTTGTTTCATGTGTGTGTGGCCAGAGTTTCCATGTTAGCTGAGCTACGGGCCATGAGAGCTGAGTTCGAGTGGGACGATGATGGAGCCTTGTTGGCTAGCTTCCAGGTTCGACCGGTGTTGGT
Source organism: Geum urbanum (assembly GCA_946800695.1). NCBI lineage: Eukaryota > Viridiplantae > Streptophyta > Magnoliopsida > Rosales > Rosaceae > Geum > Geum urbanum. The sequence continues at coordinate 19,929,869 of OX326997.1, read as the reverse complement.
TGATCAGGTTCGGGAAGCTCAGGATACGGATTCCTATCTGTTGGACAAGAAGACCATGATTCGGAATGGTGTACCAACAGAGTTTCGTTTGAGTGATGATGGTACGTTATTATTCAGAGGCAAATTGTGTGTACCCAGGGACGAGAGTTTGAAGAAAGAGATTTTAGACGAAGCTCATTGTTCGGCATATGTGATGCATCCCGGCAGTACGGAGATGTTTCGTACACTCCGAGCTTATTACTGGTGGCGGAATATGAAGCGGAAGATTGCCGCATATGTGAGCAGATGTCTGATTTGTCAGCAGGTCAAAGCAGAGAGGCATAAGCCTGCGGGAAAGTTGCAGCCCTTGGAAATTCCGGTTTGGAAGTGGGAGCACATTACCATGGATTTCATGTATCAGTTACCGCGTACTTCGACTGGTAATACTGATATTTGGGTTATCGTAGATCGATTGAAGAAATCCACTCATTTCCTTGCACTTCCGGGGAAGATTTCAGTGGGCAGATTGACAAAACTGTATTTGGTGGAGATCTTTCGTCTGCATGGTGTGCCTGTATCTATTGTTTCTGACCGGGACAGTCAGTTTACTTCAGAATTTTGGCAGGCATTGCAGCGAGCCTTGGGTACTAGATTGCATTTCAGTACAGTTTTTCATCCTCAGACTGATGGCAATCTGAGAGGACTATTCAGACTCTCGAGGATATGTTGCGGTCTTGTGTTTTGCAATTTCGAGGAAATTGGGACCAGCAACTGCATTTGATTAAGTATGCTTACAACAACAGCTATCAGGCCAGTATTGTAATGGCACCGTATGAGGCCCTATACGGGAGGCAGTGCCGCACTCCATTATGTTGGAGTGAGGTGGGCGAGCGATGGCTTATTGGCCCTGATCTGGTGAAGAGCACCATGGAAGACATTCAGATTATCCGGGACAGGTTGATCGAAGATTGCCCAGGATCGCCATAAGAGTTATGCGGACGTGAGGAGAAAGAATCTTGAGTTCGAGGTGGGCGATTGGGTCTTCCTAAAACTATCTCCGTGGAGGGGAGTTGTGCGTTTCGGGAAGCGTGGCAAGCTTCGACCACGGTACATTGGTCCGTACGAGATCACCGAGAGAGTTGGTGCCGTGGCTTACAGAATTGAGTTACCTTCTGAGATGGCTCGTGTACACGATGTTTTCCATGTCTCGATGTTGCAGAAGTATATTCCAGATCCATCACATGTGTTAGCACCACATCAGCTACCTATCCGAGAGGATTTGACAGATGTGGAGGAGCCGGTACAGATTCTCGATCGACGTAAGCAAGAGTTGATGCACCGTGTTATACCGCTGGTGAAGGTCTTGTGGCAGAATCATTCGGTTGAGGAGGCCACCTGGGAGACTGAACAACGTATGCGAGAGCAGTATCCTCATCTGTTCACCTAACAAATACGTAAATTTCAAGGTCGAAATATCTGCACTGCGTCTACTTGAGCCAACTTTCGGTTTTTGCGAGCTTAATCACAAATTAATGTGAAACCCTAATTCCACTCGATCGATCTACTGGCTCTCAGTTTCCAGCTGGACTAAGACACTACATGTCATATGAAGCATTCTAAAATAGTCCGTGTACATGTTTCGTGTTTACACGCGGATTTCCATATGATTCAAATACACATGCATGCATGCACAATATATGAGGTGCGTGGAACTGTGAATTTTGCTAGCTAGTAGTCGATCGAACATATATGCATATATATGTTGGTAGAAATTTAGAAAAGTAGAACGAATTCCTTTTCTCAAGGCTAGGACAAGCAATTTCGCTCTCAATAGAGTTAATTTAACTCTTTAATTAAAGCTTGCTGAAAATACCAACTACCACTTCGCATTCTCTATCTGTTCATGAAGACTTTGTTGGAAACTTTTCAATGTTTTCATCGATCGACCAGTTCCCCTCAACTATTGCATCATCTTGCATTGGCTATTGTCTAGCTACCTCTCGATCTCGATCTCGATCTTTCTCCCTTTTGCGTTCCCTTGACGGTCACACTATAATTTCAAATGTTTTGCCATAGCTTTCTTGCTTCTTCCACCCCACAATCACATACCCACCAAATTAAAAGCTTCAACAACACATTCACACTATAATCATGACAAGCACACTACTATGCGTAGCACTACCAGTCTACCACCACCACCACAACCGTGCTCAGCTAGCTTATTCCCACTCTTTGGTTATTTTATACCATAAATTTCAAAACAACGTGATAATAGAGCATTGGAGGAATGTGTTACGAAAATCGACATATATATATAAGCGGAGAATTGGTATATATGTTATTTTTGGACGTCGTTTGTTGCAAACTAGTTACTCCATCCCTTGTTCTCTTTTATATGTTAATTAGATCAATTTTTAATCTAACATTTGCATTAAGTTGACTTGATTGTTTGACAAACAGTATTTATTGATCATCTGCTGATGGAAGGCATTTCGATCATGAACAGAAGCTACATTGTTAAGAAAGATATTGATTATATGTATCCTATCTAATTAACCAAGATGTCAAATTATAAGCAAATCTGCAAGACGTAGTTCACACATAAGTGACATAACTAGTAATGGAGTGCCATTCCATATCGATCTTAGATTCTTGATTCTGTTTCTCTCGATTCGTCCGTGCATGACTGCATGGTGTATTTGGTTCATGTTGAATCGTCTAAAATTGACATGATCGAGTGCGTGAAAACTGAAGATAAGCACTTAATGTACGTATACTGGTGAGTAAGATGAGATTGCATTGATTCACACATGCATAATCAAATAGACATGGGAACTATCGCGTTTCTCTCTAGTGAAATTATCTTCAATCAGACAATCACATAGATCCCCAGCGAGTCAGCAACACAATGAAACAGCACGCATAGCCTGCTTTTTATGACAAGCTTACACAATGCCAACGATCAATCATCTCATCTCATCTCATTCATAAATATATATATCTCGACCTTATAATTTGTTGGTTCCTCTTAAGAAAGACAACTAATCATTAGTACTTATTGATAATGGAGCTAGCCCTAACTTAAGAATTCAAACTTCAACTCATGTCCAAGTGTACGTTAAGGTGATATCATTTCAAATTAAAGGGGAACCATAAAAAGCAAAAACAAAACTGATAGTGAAACAAAGCGACGGCAGAGCATGCGAGATGATATTGTTCTAAAGTCCACTACTAGTGTACTACTACTACTGTTACCTGATAATGATCGGTGACATCGACTTTATACAACATTTAGCTATCAAGGGATGAAATTGGAAGATGATGAAGTTTTTGCGTGCGATCCAATCCAATATTTTTTTAAAGCCCCTTTAGCCATTCATACGTTCTGTGATGCGACATGTCTTGCTTTTGCTGCTTTTTCTTACTACCACTCTTCATCTTCTTCTTCTTCTTCTTCATCTTCATTTTGATCACATCCGCCGCTACTTTATCAGCTTTCTTCTCATGCGTACCTTCGCTTTCCATAACGACATTGCTTTTGAGTACAACCGCATTGGATGCCACCGCTTCGAACGAGCACTTGCAACTGTTAATGAAAAATCTATGTCGACTCTTCTGTCTTAGATTCTCCGAGTTGATCAAGGCTGCAGTACTACTCGTGTTACCATTGTTCTTATCACCATCACTGATAGTAGCAACATTTGCAGCACTACTACTACTGTTGTTGTTGTTGTTGTTGTTGTTGTTGTTGTTGTTGTTGATATTAGTACTGGTGTTGCTACTAACGCTGCTATTGCGACTGACACTGATTCTTGTGCTATTAACACGAGCACTATTGCTACGAATTATCACCTTGTTGAGGTCTTGGTCAGGTGTTCTTACCAATCCCAATCGGAAGAAGTCCCATATCGACGATGATTTCTGGCTCCGCCGGTTGTCTAGTTTCTCAAGGCGTGCACCGTTAGAAACTTGAATCTGAGGTTTCGGGCTCGGATGCGTGTAAAACTGGTTTCGGACAGGTACTAGTCTCGGCTTATTGGTATTCGCAATGCTGGTGTTTGTTGTGGCGGTGGAGCTGCTGCTGTTGTTGCTGTTGCTTCTCGACGAGTTTGGACTAATTCTCGTACTGCTGCTGCTGCAGTCACTACTTATTATTCCTTTGATGCCCTGAATGGAACATTGTCGATCCATGAGCTCGGAGATGGACAAACGTGGATTCGGCTTGTCGGAGCTAATAGAGAGACGCAGAGGCAGTATCTGTCCCTCGAAAAAGAGCTCGTCCGCAGCGCACATTTGCGTTTCCGCCGAAAAAGAGCTGCCGCGCATGGAAGAGCCAAAGTCGAACTCTTCTACGGCTTGCATGATCTTAGCGGCTGTATCAAGATTAGTACTTCGGCTTTGATCTGGTTCGGTGAAAATGAGGGGAAGATCGGAGAGTGATACGTCTTCTACTTCTTCTTCTTCTAATTGCTCGGAAGGTGGTGATGATGAACGTGATGCCATTACTTGAGTTAAAGGTCCTGGCATGGCCTCCTCTCTGTGAAAGAAACGAAGATAAAGATACTAAGATCTTGATGAGAAATTAAGAATGTAAGTTGCGGATGATTTTAAATGAGAGAGAGAGAGAGAGAGAGAGAGAGAGAGAGAGAGAGGGAGGATCGAAGGAAGAAGAAGGAAGACATGTGGAGGCGTGGAGGCGTGGAGCTATATAGAAAGGAAGAAAGGAATAAAGCAGAAAGGAGTGGCGAGAAAGCATATTAAAGAAAGAAGAGAATAGTGAATTTTAAGGAATAACAAAGGGAAGGCTGCCCAATTGAACAGCGTCTCTTTTTCTTGTTTGGGAGTGAAGAAAGGAACTGTCACTACTGACTTGTGTGCCTCTGGGGCCGCCGACCACTACCTAAACTTCTCGGCCCGTTTAACTCTAGTATGTGCAACTGATTCCAAGTGGATTGCATGCCCGACTATTACTCGTACGCTTCGAGACTACAAGATAGAGTATCACATAAGCTCTACATTGCTATATAATCAGTGGTCGAGTCAGAAATAAATTTTTATTCGGATTTATTATTGTACTAAATTTTATTCAACGCGAATCAGAAGATTCAAAATCTTTAATCACCACCTTTATCGAAAAGAAAACATGGGAAACAATAAATCTTGTCAAACTTCTCCGATTACTCAAGCCATGGATGACCTTTAAACTACTCATAACTAAACTTACGATTCTGTGTACCATTAAGTGAAAGTCAATACAGATCCAGCTTAGGTTGACATTGTGATGACCTGAATCAGAATTAGCACGTTAATCGGCTTAATCTGTGAGTTTACGAATAATCACAGTTTATCGTAAATTAATCGAGTTGGCGGTTCTGTTCACGACTTAATTATCGGGTGAGAATTTGAGTTGAGTCTCTTCACGAGAATTGTAGTATGCGTAATTTCGAGTTCGTGGGCGGTTTCAGATAATTGTTTCGATAACCGAGGAATATGTTATGAATATTTGAAATTGCGTAGTTTCATCGTGTTTATCCGTTTGAGTTTGAGCTATCCGAAACGTGGATGTGATTCGATTTGGACCGTCGATCGTATCGAGCCGCGAGTATAAATATCGGAATAGTCAAAAAATTATTGAAAAACACTGTTCGGGAAGTTTGACCATCGTTGACCAGAAAAGGGACCGTTGACACACGTTGACCGAGTTCAAAACGGACTCGCCATCGGACTTCACGTTTCCGACCACCTCCGGCCTTGATTTTGGTATGGCTAGCTTCCTCTCTTGATTTCCTATGGTTTAGAACTTGATTTGAGTTGAATTGATCACGATTTGAGGGAGAACGAGTTCATGAAAATCTAGGAATTTCGCCGGAATCAGGTGAGGTGCTCCGGCGATGTTTGGGGTCGGGGGTGTGGGGGGAAAGGTTCCCCTCTTCCTTGCGAAGTTTTTGGGTGAAGGGATTTTGGTTTGGTTGAGGTTTGAGGCTCGCCGGAATCTCGCCGGAATCAATGGATTCCATGAGTTTCGGGCTCAATTCTGGCCGGTGGGCTTGGAATTGGGTCTCGCTGTAGAAGATGAAGTTGTTGGGCTTGAGGAGTACTTGTGATTTGGAAAGTTTGGCCGGAATCCGTCACCGTTGACGCCGTGCCGCCGCCGCCGCCGCCGCCGGCGGTCAACGGCGGCGCTCCGGCGAGGGTGTTGACTTTTTGGATTTTGAAGAGTTTTATGCCGTTTTGCTTGTAATCGTGCCCCGATCATCGCCTTGAGGTTTTCGAGTTGATTTGGATACCGTATTTTAAGTCGATGGTTTATGTAGAGTATTTGAGGGTTTACGTCGATTATTTTGTATCCGAGTTATATGTTTCCGGAAATGGTTGGTTTCCGAGGTGTGGTACAGAGTAATGAATTGTGATTTTGATCAGTTATATTTTGTGATTATTCAGGGGATCGAGATCATACGTTGGCGAGGGATCTTCCGCCGGATCTTGTGATTAGCGCGTTTGCGCGCTAATCTATCTGCGAGTGGACTTTTATTTACACTGTCGTAGTGAGTTCTTGATTTCAGTATTTATTTACAGTACGGTATTGAGATTATTTAATGTTTTTGGAGGTATTTCTTTATATTTTATATGGTGATGGCATTTATTTAGCATCGATGCATCGGCTACTCGGCTGATCACCGGTAGTCCAGTTCCAGGGTTGAGAGATTCCGCTGATGTGCCCACTAAGCTTGAGAGATTCGCCTAGTCTATCATCGTCGGGCTTGAAAGATTCGCCTGACACCTCCATTCATTTTAAAAACTCGCATTGTTTTTATATTATATAAATGGTGAAAGACATATAATTATTTTCGTCCACTCACTCTAACGATTTTATTTGCATTTCCCCTGGGTTTTTCGGTTTCTGTGCCCAGTTTGCAGTTCGAATTCTGGTGTCTCACGTTGCAGTCGGAGGCTTAGTGTTCGAGCTACCTTTCTTTTTCAGTAGGTTTCTTCTTTTGCCTACTGTTGTATATTTTTGTATATATACACTAGAGGTCGCTCTGATTACTCTGATGTTATACTTTTATATGTTTTTCCCCGGATTTATGTAAAGTACAGTTTTGCTTATTACTTTACATTATTGTTATGATATTGAGAAATCCGGATGGGATTGGTGCCCACGGTTTAGCTTTTGTGGCATAGGATGAAGTGTGTTTTCGGGTGCAGGTTAATGGTAATTCCACGCTATAGTGAAACTCTGCTGAAATTTCTATGGTTTTTGTAAGTTCGTGTTTTCAGAAGGGGTTTGATTCTGGTTTAGGAAACTAAATCGGGGTTGGGTCCTTTCAGCTTGGTATCAGAGCATTAGGTTTTAGGTTCTGTAGAGTTCTGTAGTTGTGATAGTAAGGATATTTGAGTATGTACAGCATGTCTGGAGCGATAACCCGACTGGCCAGCGGTTACTCATTAATGCTTCGGGTGTTGTATGTGTTCAAATGTCTGAAGTTTCATGATTACGTTCCTTGTGTCTTGTGACTAATGCTTTTCTCTTATAATTAGGATGCCTCCTAGACATGGTCCCCGTGTTAATAGGGATGTGGATCCTGATGAGGATCGCCAGACGCATGACTTGCTTATGCGAGTATTGCGTTTGGAGGAGCGTTTTGACCCTGTGGTCAAAGCTCAAACTGCTGGAGCGATTGTTTTCTCAAGTTCAGCTGATCCAGAGATTTGTGAAGCGTGGTTGGTTCAGGTTGAACAAGTTTGTGAGCGTCTGCGTTTCACTCTTGAGCAGATGACAGTGGCAGCAGTTGGTTTACTTGAGGCAGATGCATACTTCTGGTGGGTTAACATCGATAGAGTTCCGGTTGATATTTCGTGGACACTGTTTAGGGATTTATTTATGCGGAGGTATTTCAACCAGGCTACATAGCAGCGAAAGTATGAGGAGTTCACTAATTTGAGACAGGGCAGCATGTCAGTACTTGAGTACCGGGATAGATTTACTCGTTTATCCCAATTTGCTCGTGACATGGTGGCTACAGAGGAAGCCAAGTGCCGAAAATTTGAGTTGGGCTTGAACCTGAACATCAAGGGGACACTGACTACGATGCCTCAGAACAACTTTGATGAGTTCATGAGTGCTGCACTTCGAGGCGAGGATATCGAGAAGGAAAGGCAGATAAGATTCCAGTCTCGATGATTTGAGGAGGGTGGACCGAGTCAAGGATCTTCCAAGAGGCTGAGTTTTGAAACTTCTGGATCGGCATCATCATTGGGCAGTAGACCATATAGACCACCAGGTAGTTCAGCTAGACAGAGATAGAGATGGAGGAGGGATCGACCACAGAGACCACAGTCTAGTGGGAGTTCTGGCAGATCCAGCTATCCTCGATGTACCGGTGACACTTTTGCCGTACCGAGGGAGTACCCATTATGTAATCTCTGCAACAGGCATCATTTTGGTCCATGTCAGCGAGGCCCTGTCACTTGCTATTGTTGTGGCCAGGAGGGTCACTATGCGAGGGAATGTTTCCAGCTTGCTAGTGTTGGTGGACAGGCGGCTCAGAGTTCCGAAGGAGAGCGAGGTACCACTTCTGGGTCCCGACCAGTACAGTCTTCTGGCCAGGGCGGATAGCAGAGTCACCCTCAGCGTAGACGACCAGCCGGGCAGGCCAGGGTTCATGTAATGTCATTGCGTGAGGGCAGAGCTTCACCGGAGGTTGTTATTGGTACGTTGCATATTTTTTGGTTATCCAGTACTTACTTTGCTTGATCCAGGTGCTACGCATTCATTCATATCATATAGATTGTCATCTTTAGCTACTATACCTGCATCTCCACTTCCGGGGTTGTGGAGAGTGTTGTATCCATCCGGTGAGGTTGTAAGTATTGGTTGGGTGTATAAGGATTGTGAGATCTTTGTTGGAGGTCATGGTTTAGCCGCGGATTTGTTATTGCTCGATATCGTTGATTTTGATGTGATTTTGGGTATGGACTTCTTAGAGACACATTGGGCTATGTTTGACTGTCACAAGAAGGAAGTTGTGTTTCAACGTCCAGGGTTCCTAGAGATATTGTTTCGTGGTGAGAAGAATACTTCATTGCCATGTGTGATTTCGGCGATGAAGGCCGAGCGGATGATGAAGAAGGGTTGTGTTGTATACTTAGCTCATGTTGTGGATACACAGGCTATTGTACCAGACATTGGTGATATTGAGGTGGTTTTCGAGTTTCCGGATGTGTTTCCGGAGGAGTTACTGGGTATTCCTCCAGTTCGAGAAATCGATTTCACTATTGAGCTATTACCGGGCTCTAGACCCATATCACAGGCACCTTATCGTACGACGCCAGTGGAGTTGAAGGAGCTACAGATTCAACTTCAAGAGTTGCTAGAGAAAGGTTTCACACGACCCAGTGTATCACCGTGGGGTGCTCCTGTACTGTTTGTGCGGAAGAAGGATGGTTCCATGCGGTTGTGTATTGATTACCGAAAGCTAAATTAAGTCACTGTGAAGAACAAGTATCCGTTGCCGCGGATTGACGACTTGTTTGATCAGCTCAAGGGAGCTTTAGTCTTTTCGAAGATTGATCTTAGGTCTGAATACCATCAGTTGAGGATCAAAGAGTCAGATGTGGCCAGGACAGCTTTCAGATCACGGTATAGGCATTATGAGTTCTTAGTTATGCCGTTTGGATTGACCAATGCCCCCGCAGCTTTTATGGACTTGATGAATCGGGTGTTCAAGCGGTTTCTGGACAAGTTTGTGATCGTGTTCATTGACGACATTCTGATTTATTCCAGAAGTGTGAGCCAACACAAGAAGCATTTACGAGCTGTTTTGAGGACTTTGCGAGATAATCAGTTGTTTGCGAAGTTCAACAAGTGTGAGTTTTGGTTGGATAACGTGAAGTTTTTGGGTCACGTGATATCAGCTGAAGGAGTCAGCGTGGATCCTGACAAGATTGAAGTCGTGTTGAATTGGAGTAGACCTACCACCGTACTAGAGATCAGGAGTTTCTTGGGTTTGGCAGGTTACTATCGGCGCTTTGTGCAGGACTTTTCACGGATTTCCACTCCACTTACCAGATTGACGAAGAAATGCGTCAAGTTCGAGTGGTCTGACGCATGTGAGGAGAGTTACTTGCTCTTGAAGGAAAATGTGACTATTGCACCAGTTTTGACCCTACCTGAAAACAGTGGAGAGTTTGTGGTTTACAGCGATGCATCAAAATTGGGACTTGGTTGTGTTGTGATGCAGCATGGCAGAGTGGTGGCTTACGGTTCCAAGCAGCTGAAACCACATGAAGTCAACTATCCTACCCATGATTTGGAATTGGCTACTATTGTATTAGCCTTGAAGAGTTGGAGACATTACTTGTACGGAGCTCAGTGCAAGATATACACAGATCACAAGAGTCTCACCTATTTGCGCACGCAGCCAGACTTGAATATGAGACAGCGCAGATGGATGGAGTTGATCAATGATTATGATTACACTTTTGAGTACCATCCAGGGAAGGCTAATGTCGTTGCTGATGCACTCAATTGAAAATCCGGAGCTTCATTGTTTCATGTGTATGTGGCCAGAGTTTCCATGTTAGCCGAGTTATGGGCTACTAGAGCTGAGATTGAGTGGGACGATGATGGAGCCTTATGGGCTAGCTTCCAGGTTCGACCGGTATTAGTTGATCAGGTTCGGGAAGCTCAGGATGCGGATTCCTATCTGTTGGACAAGAAGACCATGATTCGGAATGGTGTGCTAACAGAGTTTTGGTTGAGTGATGATGGTACGTTGCTATTCAGAGGCAGATTATGTGTACCCAGGGACGAGGGTTTGAAGAAAGAGATTTTGGACGAAGCTCATTGTTCTGCGTATGCAATGCATCCCGGTGGTACGAAGATGTTTCGTACACTCCGAGCTTATTACTGATGGCGAAAAATGAAGCAGGAGATTGCCGCATATGTGAGCAGGTGTCTTATTTGTCAGCAGGTCAAAGCAGAGAGGCAGAAGCCTGTAGAAAAGTTACAGCCCTTGGAGGTTCTGCTTTGGAAGTGGGAGTACATTACCATGGATTTCGTGTATCAGTTACCGCGTACTTCGGCTGGTAATACTGGTATTTGGGTTATCGTAGATCGATTGACGAAATCCGCTCATTTCCTTGCATTTCCGGGGAAGATTTCAGTGGGCAGATTGGCAAAGCTGTATTTGGTGGAGATCGTTCGTCTGCATGGTGTGCCTGTATCCATTGTTTCTGACCGAGACAGTCAGTTTACTTCAGAGTTATGGCAGACATTTTAGCGAGCCTTGGGTACTAGATTGCGTTTCAGTATAGCTTTTCATCCTCAGACTGATGGGTAGTCTGAGAGGACTATTCAGACTCTTGAGGATATGTTGCAGTCTTATGTTTTGCAGTTCAGAGGAAATTGGGTTCAGCAACTGCATTTGATTGAGTTTGCTTATAACAACAGTTATCAGGCCAGTATTGATATGGCACCGTATGAGGCTCTATATGGGCGGTAGTGCCGCACTCCATTGTGTTGGAGTGAGGTGGGTGAGCGATGGCTTATTGGCGCTGATCTGGTGAAGAGCACCATGGAGGATATTCAGATTATCCGGGACAGATTGAAGATTGCCCAGGATCGCCAGAAGAGTTATGCGGACGCGAGAAGAAAAAGTCTCGAGTTCGAGGTGGGCGACTGGGTCTTCCTGAAATTGTATCCTTGGAGGGGAGATGTGCGTTTCGGGAAGCGCGGCCAGCATCGACCACGGTACATTGGTCCGTATGAGATCACAGAGAGGGTTGGTGTTGTGGCTTACAGATTAGAGTTTCCTTCTAAGATGACTCGAGTACACGATGTTTTCCATGTCTCGATGTTGCGGAAATACATTTTAGATCCATCACATGTTTTGGCGCTATATCAGCTTCCTATCCGAAAGGATCTGACATATGTGGAGGAGCCAGTACAGATTCTCGATCGGCGTGAGCAGGAGTTGAGGCACAGAGTCATACCGCTTATGAAGGTCCTATGGCAGAATCATTCAGTTGAGGAGGCCACTTGGGAAACCGAGCAGCGTATGCGGGAGCAGTATCCTCATCTGTTCACCTAGCAGGTACGTAAATTTCGAGGTCAAAATTTTTTTAAGGGGGTTTCTAATCCATATGACACTTAGCCAAAGAATTTTTTTTTTCATCCCCCAAAAATATATTTCTTCGGCTAAGTACCATTTAGGCGACAAAAAATGATCTTTGTCACCTAAGAAATTTCTTAGGCGACAAATCACATAAGTCATCGGCTAAGTGTGTACTTAGACGACGACTATTATGTTTCGTTGCCTAAGATGTACATTAAGATGACGTAAATTTATTTTCGTCGGCTAAGTATGAGATACTTAGATCACGACACTATTTTTATCGTTTAAGTGACCACTAAGACGAAGAACTACGTAAATCATCGCCTTAGATTTAATAACCTAGACGACAAAAATGTAATTCGTTGCCTAGGTATACACTTAGACGACAGAATATGTGTTTCGTCGGCTAAGTGAGCACTTAGGCGATGAACCTATTTTCGTCGTCTAAGTGTAAACCTAGGCAACGAAATCTGACACTTAGGCGACGAATAATTTTGTCGCATAAGAAAACTCAATTATTAGATTAGATTCCTTTTTCTCCTTCGGGCTATCTCATCCTCATCTTCACTGCTCTCTCTCTCTCTCTCTCTCTCTCTCTCTCTCTCTCTCTCTCTCTCAACAACACCCACTGGCCTCCGATGTCATCTAGCTAAAATTCATCAAATATCGATTTTCAACCCCCGGAGTTTTAGTTTACCCACTTATCTCCTTATTGGTTGAATTATTAACTCATTTCTCTCTATTACTTTTTTAAATTTAGTATCGTACGTAATTATTGAAAGGACCCAACCCCGATTTAGTTTCCTAAACTGGAATCAAACCCTTTCTAAAAACGCGAACTTTCAAAAGCCGAAAATTTCGACAGAGTTTCCTCTATAACGCGCAATTACCATTAACCTGCAGCGGAAAATACACTTCATCCTATGCCAAAAAATCCAAACCGTTGGCACCAATCCCATCCGGATTTCTCAAAAAACATACCATAATGTAAAGCAATAAACAAAACTATAACTTTACAGAAATACGGGAAAATTATTTGAAAATATAAACATAAACAGTACTCAGAGCAACCTCTAGTATATAGATATATACATAACAGTACGCCAAACTAGAAACCTACTGAGAAAGGAAAAGTGGCTCGAATACTATGCCTCCAACCTCGACGTGCGACACCTGAACCCAAATTGCAAACTGGGCATTGAAAACAAAGAGCCCAGGGAAAGACATATAACCCGTTAGAGTGAGTGGACGAAAATAAATGTCTTTCGCCGAATAAATATATGTTATAAAAACATATGCGAGTCTAGATACATGAAAATGATATGGTACACGAGGGAGACTCTAACTACTGAAAAGACCTCGGCACAGGGCAACAGTCCCCCCCCCCTCGGTAAACATCCTCGGGGATGAGCTGGGATGCTAAGTGTATCGATACAATCATATATACTGAGACTGTCTCTATGTAAACCAAATCATAAATAGTTTCTATGCAAATGTATAAAGCATAATGTAAATGCATATTCGTAATACATAATTATAAAAGCATATTCGTCGATGCATATTCGTAAATTCAAAATCATAAAGTACATGCTCGTATAAATCATAATCACATACGCATGTTCATGCTCGTAAAACGTATAATAAAGACTCGCAACCAATCAGTTAAAAGAAAGGTGTCCACTCACAGACTAGCACGACGCAAAACGCGTTAATCCTGTGATCCAGCGGAAAATCTCTCGCCAAATGAACGATCACGATCTCCTGAATATTTATAAATACCACCGTTCAAAATCACATTTCAAAATTCTGAACCACATTTCGAGAACCAACCATTCCCGAAAACATATAACTCGAATATCGACGAAATAGTTAAAAATCCAATAAACAGACTATAAAACCTCACCACAAATTCCGATGCTCAATTCAAAATATAAACCTCACCACTACGATCGGTGCACGATTTCGAGCAAAATAACATAAAACTTGTCGAAAAACACATCGGCCGGAAAACCGCCGCGCACGGCGACGCGCCAGGCCGCCGCCGAAAAATTTCATCGGCCCTGAAAATTGCAACCTACACATGGATTTGAAGATCTCGACATTTCCAACAACTTTGTAGTTCAATGCTAAGCCCAATTTTGACCGGAAAACCTCCAAAACTCAAATTGAAGTCGAAAACCCTCGCCGGAATTCATGAACTCCGATCGGCCACCTCCGACCACGGCAAGGTGCAAGACTACTTGGGTTCAACTCAACTCTCCTTGGGCTTCAAAACCCCTATAGGCTCGACCCCCAACTCAGCCGCCTCCGCCACCGCCGAATCTCGCCGGAAAACCACAAACTTCAAAATGTCATAACTTCTTCATCCAGTAACCAAAATGAGTGATTCATCTATCAAAAGAAAGATGACCTTAATCCCAACAACTTTCATGAAGGAACCACGGCCAAAAGACGCCGGAATAAGGCACATCGAAGGCAAACAAAGCTCGGCCTAAAATGGGTCAGTTTTGACCCGTGGTCAACGCGGTCAACGACCCAGTTTCCCAAAATGGAAAGTTTCCAAAATCGTCACGTATTCATGCCGTATTTATACCGTACACGTATCATCCAAATCGTATCGAAACCAAACGGATAAACATGACTAAATCCAATGGCCGAAAATATTCATAACTTATTCTACGTAACTCGAAATAATCCTCCGGAAATTCTCACTAACTCGAAATTAAATTCTCTACAACTTTTGTGAAGAAACTCAAATCAAGTTCTTGCCCGATAATTTAGTCATTAACAAATCCGCCAAATTAACCAATTATGACAAAACCGTGACCAATCGCGAAACTTGCAAATCAAGCCGATAAACATACCATTTCCGATTCGGGTTGTCACAAATCTACCTCCCTTACAAAAATTTCGAGCTCGAAATTTCCAAGCCTGCCAACTAAAAAGTAGGGACACCACCTCTGCATACTGCTCAACCTCCAAAGTGACTACTTCAACTGAATGACTCTGCTTTCAGACTTTCATAATAGGAAATATTTCTGTGCTGTAATCCCTGCACCCTCAAATCCAGAATCTGAACTGGCTCCTCCATAAATGTCAAATCTTCCTGTATAGGGAATTGATAGGGTGCTAAACATGCAATGAATCTGAAATGTAGTTCCACCACATGGAATACAACATACACACTTGCCAACGCTACAGGCAATGCCAAACTATACATCACAACACTAACTCGCCCCATGATCACATATGGACCAATATAACGTGGTAAAGTATACCACACCTCCCAAAAAAAATCACACGTTTCCAAGGAAACCTTAATTATCGACCTCAAACTCATGACTCAACCTAATCACATCTGCATAACGCCTCTGTCGAACTCGAGCAATTATCAACTTGTCCTTGCTAATCCGAAGGTCTACAGTAGCGCATTTCATTAAAGCAGGACCAAAAGACATCTCATCCCTAACTCGCTCCAATACAATGGAGTGCAACACTGTTCCTCATATACAACTTCATACAATGCCATAACAATACGGTCTGCAAACTGATACTGCAAGCAATCTCGAACGAATGAAACTGCTGGTTCCAAATCCCTCTGAACTGCAATACACAGGACTACAACATGTCCTCTAAAGTCTGAATAGTCATCTCAGATTGCCCACCAATCTGAGAATGAAAAACTGCACTAAACTGTAATCTGGTCCGCAACGCTCACTGCAATGCCTGCCAAAACTCTTTTGTAACTGATTATCTCGATCAGCGATCCAGGACACAAGTACACCATGAAAATGGACAACCTCTGCCAAATACCACTCTGTCAACCTGCCCACTAAAATCTTTCCTGGAAGTACAAGAAAATGAACTGATTTCGTCAAACGGTCCACAATGACCAAAATACCAGTATTACCATCCGAAGTACGCGGTAACTGATACATGAAATCCATAGTGATATGCTCCCACTTCTAATCGGGAATCTCCAATGGTTGTAACTTCCCAGCAAGTTTCTATCTCTCTGCATTCACTTGCTGAAAAATGAGGCATCTGTTCACATAAACTGCTATTTCCCTATTCATATTGCGCCACGAGTAGTAAACTCTAAGTATATGATACATCATCATACCACTAGTGCATAACATATGTAGAAAAATGAGCTTCAATAAGCATCTCTCTCTTCAATTCATCGTTTCTGGGCCCACATAGTCTCATTCTGCACGATAAAGTGCCAACATTCCTCAACCGATACTCTGCAGGAACACGATTCCGAATCGCATTTTTCTTGTCCAACCAGTTGAAATCCGCATCCTGAGCCTCACAGACCTGATCTAGTAACAAAGGTCGATCCTGGAACTAGCCAACAATGATCCATCATCATCTCACTCTAACTCAGCTCCTATAACTCGCAACTCAGCTAACAATGAGGTTCTTGCAACACATACATGAAACATAGAAACTCCAAATTTCTGACTAAGTGCATCAGCAACAACGTTGGTCTCCCCTGAATGATATTCAAAGTGCAACCATATTAACCTTTCCTGGATGAACTCAAATGTTCAGCCATAGTCGTTAATCAACCCCATCTATCTAAGCTACCTCATGCTCAAATCTAGCTGAATACGAAAGTAGATGAAACTCAAGTGATCAGTGTACATCCTGCTCTGCGCTGCACGCCATACCATTAGTGTCTCCAACTCTTCAATGCTAACACAAAGATAGCTACTCCCAACACATATAGGATACGCAACATCATAAAGTTTCCACTGCCTGGAACCATATACCATCCTATTGCCATGCTGCATCCCAACACGACCAAAATCTAGTTTCGAAACATCACTATACATAACATACACTTCACCGACATCACATAATGTGAACACTGGAGCAGTAATCAACATCTCCTCTAACCACAACATGTAACTCTCCTCACAGGTACCTGACCATTTCAAACTCGACCCTCTGATCAAAACTGATGATACTCAAATCTGAAATCAATCTCCGAAAAATGAAACTCCAATAAGCTGATCAAACAAGCCATCAATCCGAAGTGGAGGATACTTGCTCAGTGGAGGATACTTGCTCTTCTCTGAAACCTGATTCAATTTCTGGTAGTCGATGCACAACCTCATCGAACCATCCTACATCCTCATAAAACATACTGGGACACCCCAAGGTAAAACACTAAATCAAATGAAGTCTTCCTCAAACAATTCCTAAAGTTGAATATGCAGCTCCCTCAACTCTGATAAATTCACTGAAAAACATCTAGATACTCACAGATAACCTCAACATCATGAACATCAGGTACAACAACCTCAACATCACGAACATGTGCCAAGTACGGCATACATCCTTACTTCATCATCAGCTCAGCCTCATTGTTGAAACCACACGTAGTAGAAAGCATTTCTTTCACCTCTAAACGAGATCTCTGGCACGATTGGACGTCAAAGGACTACAACATTCTTGTGACGAACAACCACAGTCCAATGAGTCACCAAGAAGTCCATCCCCCAAAAACATAACAAAATCCTCAATGTCCAGCAACAACAACACTGCAGCTAGTCCACAACCTCCTGCAAACCTCATAGTCTTGATACCTCACCTGATACACACAATCTCATCAAATGGATACAACATTCTCCTCAAACCCAGAAATGAAGATGCAAGCATAATAGCCATGGATGTCAAGCAACGGTAACCTCAGGGAAACTCTGCCCTCACACAAAGTCGTGACATGAACTCTGGCATGTCCAACTAACCATCCACGTTAATTGTGACTTTGCTGATTGACTTGTCTAGAAGTCTGCATTGGTCAAACTCCAGAAATGGTACCTTGACCTCCTCTTGAACTCTGAGCTGCAGGACCACGAAAAGCAGCTAACTGAGGACATTCCTTTGTAACGTGACCCTCATGGCCACCACAATAGCAATTGAGAATGCCCCTCTGACATAAACCATAATGACGCCTATTATAAAGGTTGCACAATGGAAACTCCTGCTGTGTGGAAGGATCACCAACGACCACCCAGATTCATGCCACAGGAACTAGTCCCACTACTATGTGATCTCCTTCTCCACCAAACAGATCTTCCGCCTTGTCCAAATGACGCTCAACATAATCGAAAAGGCTACCGCCTGATGAAGCTACTAATCCCGAGGTACCTGAATTCAACCTCATCAAAGTATTACGACTAAGTTTACCTTCTTCAAACCAACAAAACTAAAACCATATCTGACTTTCCTTCTAATGTCCTTGCCTCTAAGTGCAGTACTAACAAACTCATCACAGTTATCTCGAGGCATAACAGTCAAAATCCCTTTGATGCCCAGGTTTAAACTCATCTCGAAACTCCTGCATTGCTACCTCTAAAGCCACATAACACATGCAAACTGAGACAAAAAGGTGAACAAGAACTAACATACATCCCTACCTCAGGTTGGTAAACACTCCATAGTTCTGTTGTTGGGTAGCCTGATTAAACCATTACCGTATAAACAATATCCTGAATGTAGGTCATGGAGTCGCAACAGGAACTCACACAATACCAACCCACCAAATACAATGATGTGACTCAAGCACACCATCAGCTACCACAATTCTCTGTTCAAAAGTAACATGTAGGCACCCATACACGCACGACCAGGCAAACCATGCCACACATATCTCTGAACACTGAATGCTTAATTAAACCCACAACTCAATATCAAGTCGTGCGTCAACTGATCTTCAATAGGATCCACAACCCAACTGACACGAAAACCACGTCAAGGAGGCATCCTAATGAATAAAACGTTGTTCACAACAAGTAGGACGTAATCATGGAACTTCAAACATTTGAAAGCATACAACACCCAGAGCATTGATAAGTATCTGCCCGCCGGTCGGGTTATCGCTCCAGACATGCTATACATTCTCAAATATCCTTAGTAAACACGACTACAGAAGTCTACATAACCTAAAACCTAATGCTCTGATACCAAGCTTAAAGGACCCAACCCCGATTTAGTTTTTTAAACCGGAATCAAACCCTTTCTAAAAACGTGAACTTTCAAAAGCCGAAAATTTCGACAGAGTTTCCTCTATAACACGCGATTACCATTAACCTGCAGCGGAAAATACACTTCATCCTATGCCACAAAAGCCAAACCGTGGGCACCAATCCCATCCGAATTTCTCAAAAAACATATCATAATGTAAAGTAATAAACAAAACTGTAACTTTATAGAAATCCGGGAAAATCATTTGAAAATATAAACATAAACAGTACTCAGAGCGACCTCTAGTATATAGATATATACATAACAGTATGCCAAACTAGAAACCTACTGAGAAAGGAAAAGTGGCTCGAATACTATGCCTCCAACCTCGACGTGCGACACCTGAATCCAAACTGCAAACTGGGCATTGAAAACAAAGACTCCAGGGAAAGACATATAAACTGTTAGAGCTAGTGAGTTGACGAAAATAAATGTCTTTCGCCGAATAAATATATGTTATAAAAACATATGCGAGTCTAGATACATGAAAATGATATGGTACACGAGGGAGACTCTAACTCCTCATGCGTACAGAGCATGCATCAAAAATCTCGCAGGGTCACTAATAGACACAACCGTGCTAGTACAGTCCGAATCAAGGTATCTCAGACCCAAACGTGATTCTAGCCAGAAAGGCCTCAGGTCAGGGTATCTGTTCCCACCCGGAAAAAACCTCGGCCCAGGGCAACAGTTCCCCCCGGTAAACATCATCGGGGATCAGCCAGGATGCTTAGTGTATCGATACAACTATATATACTGAGACTGTACTCTTTGTAAACCAAATTATAAATAGTTTCTATGCAAATGTATAAAGCATAATGTAAATGCATATTCGTAATACATAATTATAAAAGCATATTCGTCGATGCATATTCGTAAATGCATAATCGTAAAGTACATGCTCGTATAAATCATAATCACATACGCATGCTCAAGCTCGTAAAACGTATAATAAAGACTCGCAACCAATCAGTGAAAAGAAAGGTGTCAACTCACAGACTAGCACGACACAAAACGCGTTAATCCTGTGATCCACCGGAAAATCCCTCGCCAAACGAACGATCACGATCTCCTGAATATTCATAAGTACCACTTTTCAAAATCACATTCCAAAATCCTGAACGACATTTCGAGAACTAACTATTCCCGAAAACATATAACTCTAATATGGACAAAATCGTCAAAAATCCAATATACACTTTATAAAACCTCACCACAAATTTCGATGCTCAATTTAAAATATAAACCTCACAACTGTGATCGGTGCACGATTTCGAGCAAAACGACATAAAACTTGTCGAAAAACACCTCGGCCGGAAAACTGCCGCGCTGGGCCGCCGCCCCTGCCACCGCCGCCGGAAAACTTTATTGGCCCTGAAAATTGCAACCTACACATGAATTAGAAGGTCTCGACATTACCCATCAACTTTGTAGTTCAATGCTAAGCCCAATTTTGACCGGAAAACCTCCAAAACTCACATTGAAGTCGAAAACCCTAGCCGGAATTCATGAACTCCGATCGGCCACCTCCCGCCACGGCAAGATGCAAGACTACTTGGGTTCAACTCACCTCTCCATGGGCTTCAAAACCCCTATAGGGTCGACCCCCAACTCGGCCGCCTCCGCCGCCGCCGAATCTCGCCGGAAAACCACAAACTTCAAATGTCATAACTTCTTCATCCGATAACCAAAATGAGTGATTCATCTATCAAAAGAAAGAGGAGTTCAATCCCAACAACTTTCATAAAGGAACCACGGCCAAAAGACGCCGGAAGAAGGCACATCGAAGGCAAACAAAGCTCGGCCTGAAATGGGTCAGTTTTGACCCGTGGTCAACGCAGTCAATGACCCAGTTTTCCAAAATGGAAAGTTTCCAAAATCGTCACGTATTCATGCCGTATTTATACCGTACACATATCGTCCAAATCGTATCGAAACCAAAACTACAACATTTTTGCCCATTACCGGCGAGATCACCGGAGACAAGGCCGGCGACCGGAAAAGTCGCCGGTAATGTTCAACATTACCGGCGACTTAGCCCGTCGCCGGCAATGTCGCCGGAATCTCGCCGGTAATGTTGCAAAACATTACCGGCGACTCCAACCGTCGCCGGCAATGTCTAGGGAGACATTACCGGCGATTTTCCGGCGGGAATTTCGCCGGAAATGTCTCCTAGACATTGCCGGCGACGGTTGGAGTCGCCGGTAATGTTTTGCAACATTACCGGCGAGATTCCGGCGTAAAGTCGCCGGTAATGTCTTCATTTCCGGCGACTTACTCCGTCGCCGGCAATGTGTCTTATATTAGATGCCGGATCGGGCAGCTCGATCATTCAATCATTTTGAGCGAAAAAAATCCAGAGAAATCGAAAGAAGGAAAACGTACGCTCTGAAATCGATCATTATTCGGTATATTGTCAAAATTAAGGCGGGCGTCGAAAACTCGATCAGTCGAGAAGCTATTTATATAGGTACGTAGGTGTATATATACGTATATGTGGTATATATATATGTGTGTGTGTGTGTGTTGATCAAATCCAATTCGTGAGATATATATATATATATGAAAAAAAAGATGTACGGTCACCGAAACGAGAAAACAGCTTGTAGTTAATCTTGTGTCTGAATCAATGACTGGTATTATCGTATTGTTATCGGAGCCAGGCTTAACAAAGATTAGATCGATATATCATTGAGTACTATCATCGAGTACTGAATACGTACTATCATCGAGTACTGAATCGAATTCAGAGATTAGATCGATATATATACATATGCATGCATGTGTTGATTTAATTAGAGTTGAATTGAGAGATCACGTCGATTATTAGTAGTGAATGTGTGTATATATATATAATTAATACGTAAAATTGTTAGAATTTTCAGGATGGACAAGAGTTGGATGAGCCTCGAAAGATGGGATGTCAGATATCACGAGGGAATTAGGAGTTTTGTGGATTTTGTGAAGGCTAATTGTGGAGACACTACACTTCATTATTGCCCGTGTAAAGAATGTAAGTGTTTCAGCGATCGATTTCGATTTCCCATTGATAAAGTGCAGAGGCACCTGAGTAAATACGGGTTTTGGGATAAGTACACTTGTTGGATTTATCACGGTGAAACATTGGTAGCGGGTCCGCATGATCATGGACAATTTGGTGAGAGGGCCAGTCCACGCTATGATTATGGACATTTTGCTGAGAGGGGCAGTTCATCCTATGATCCAACATCGATGTTAATCAATGATATGTTTCCTCATGAGAGCGGTGTATTTGCTGATGAAGCACCAAATGTCCCTCCCGTCGTTGAGGGTTTCCCCCATATCGAGCCAGTCGAACCATTACCTGGAGGTCATGCCAACACAAGCGGTATGGACAAGTACAACAACCTGATTGCATTGCAACAGACTCCGTTGTACGACGGTTGTAGTAAGACTGTTCTTGAAAGTGTGATGGGAGTGATGCAGCTAAAAATGGAGAACAAAATGTCTGTCAAAGCTGTTGATTCTTGGTTGAAGTGGACTGCTTCGCTACTGCCACCCGGTCATCGTCTTCCTACCACTCATCATAAGGTGCGACATATCCTGAAAGATCTTGGGCTTTCCTACATCAAAATCCATGCATGCAGATATGATTGTATTCTCTTCTGGGGAAAAGATCTCGAAGACCTTGAAGCCTGCCCGGTATGTTTTACAGAAAGGTATAAGTTGACTCCTGCAGGCAACAAGAAAGCTGTGAAGATACTTCGATATTTCCCGCTTATTGATAGGCTGGAGCGGTTGTTCATGTGTGCTTTCACGGCCGAGGCAATGAGATGGTGGGCTGAGAGGAACTTGCCTGACGATGACACCCTTATACACCCTTCTGACGGAGAGGCTTGGAAGCACATGGTCAGGGAGTTTGATCATTTTGCAGCAGAGGTCCGAAATGTTTGGCTAGGGCTCTCATCTGACGGATTCAACCCTTTTGGCAACATGAGTCTTCAATACAGTATATGGCCAGTTATTTTGGTACCGTACAACCTTCCACCATGGATGTGCATGAAGAAGGAATACAATATGCTCACTCTGTTAATTCCGGGCCCGGGTTATCCAGGAAAGTGTCTCGATGTGTATTTGAGGCCTTTGATTGAGGAGCTTAAGTACCTGAGTGAGTGTGGCCACCCCACTTACGATAGGTTCAAAAAGGAGATGTTCCAGATGCATGCCATGCTTGTTGGCACCATCAGTGATTTTCCTGCCCGCGGTATGTTGTCGGGCAACGTTACCAGGGGTTACAGGGCTTGTTCAGAGTGCATGACGGTTGATTGTTGCAGTCCTCATTGCAGTAAAATTGTCTCGATGCGTCACCGTTGTTGGCTTCCATATGATCACCCATTTAGGCAGGATCCAGACGCGTTTGATGGGACTGTTGAAACTGGTGTGGCACCCAGGCGATGGACAGGGGACGAAATTTTGGAAGTGTTGAATGAATACGATTTTGGCCAGCTGAGCAATCATCCTGACATAGTGGCGTCAATTCCAGAAAAGCCCGAAAGGTATAAGTTTTGGACACACTAGAGCATATTCTGGGAACTCTCCTACTGGCCCAGGTTGCCTATCAGACATTACCTAGATGTCATGCACATAGAGAAGAATGTGTGTGAAAGTGTGGTGGGCACAGTTCTTAACTTGGAGGGGAAAACAAAAGACATCCCTAAGGCACGCATTGATCTTAAAGCAATGGGTGTGCGGAAACATTTGTGGTTAAGAGATGGTAAGAGAAAAATGCCGCAAGCTCCGTACACCGTAAAGCCGAAGCATAAGCATGAAATTTTTCGGTGGCTGAGTAATGTCAGGTATATATTCGATCTTATGGCTATGTATGAATTTGTCCTTAAATTTTTAGCGGAGTATATATGGTTATATGCGAGAAATATAATTGGTCCATATATATGGCTTCATCTATATATATATGCAGGTATCCTTATGGCTATGCAGGAAATATAAGCAGGTGTGTTAACTTCCGGGACAATAAGATGTACGGATTAAAGAGTCATGACTGCCATGTACTGCTTCAACGCCTTTTCCCTATTTTCATTCGAGGGTACATGCCCAAAGAGGTGGTGGAGCCGTTGGTGGCCTTGTCAAGATTCTTTCAGAAGTTATGCACCAGGGAAGTTAAAAAAGCAGACCTGAGGGAGATGCAAGATGACATCATTTTTATCATGTGCAAGCTTGAGAGGATATTTCCCCCAAATTTTTTCGACATAATGCCGCACCTGATGATCCATCTTCCCGAACAATTGTTGCTTACCGGTCCCGTACACTACACTTGGATGTATCCCATGGAAAGGTACAAATGATTCATAAATTTGGTTTGCCTATGGTTTTTATATGTAATGACTTCTGGTTAAGTAAGTTAACATGTACTTGTTAACTTGTAGACAATTGGGAGCCTACAAGGACTATGTGAAGAATAAATATGCACCTGAAGGGTGTATCGCTGAAGCATATCTTGCGCACGAGTGTGTAACGTACACCAAAGTGTACCTCGAAAATGTAGAGGACCCCCAAAACATATGCCGATAGATGAACCCCAGTTCAACCTTTCTATCATCTCCAGTGACGTGGTAGTACAGGGAAGCTTGCCAAAGTCGTACAAGTTGGATGGAAATGAGGTAGCCATTGCCCACTGGTCGGTACTGATTAACTGTCAAGAAGTACAATATTGGAAAAACTATCATCTTCACTGCCCTGCTATTGCCGGAAATGTTGATTACCACAACAAGACGTGTCAGGTCAATGGCGTGAAATTTATATGTGAAAATCGAGACGACCGACTGAAAACACAGAATTGTGGGGTGATGGTCCATGGTGGGCAGGATGGCGTTGACTATTACGGTGTCCTTCATTCAGTTGTTGAACTAATTTATGGGAACCGCATGAAAGTGCACTTGTTCAAGTGTAGATGGTTTGATACTAGCCCGGAGAACACAAGGACCGATCAGTACGGAACATTTTCGGTGAATACTGCTACTACCTGGTATGAAGATGACCCTTTCGTTCTTGCCTCATCAGTAAAACAAGTGTTTTACCTGCACGATCTTCTTAACAAAGTCCCGTGGAAGGTGGTTAACCATGTTGCTCATAGAAACATATACAGTGCTGCCACACTTGGTGATACCGCAGATGATGAGGAAGTTACTGCATACCAAGAGCCGAACGCTTTTGACATTCCGGAATCATCTACGATTCGCCTTAATAATGTGAGATCTGGGAGTGTGGTTCGAATTACTGGAGCAGAACTTCTCGATGTTAATCCATATGAAGTTGACGCTGATTCAGATGACGAGGAGCGGCACATATTGCCAGAGGTTACCTATGAAACCGAGTCAGACTCAAGTGATGAAGATGATTACGATTATCATCCTTAGTACGTTGGAAATTGTAGTCGGAAAATGTGCATAGCTGGAAATGGTACGTACGTATACGGAAAATGTAGTCGTTAATCGTACGTATACGAAAATTGATAATCGAAAATGTAGTCGGAAAATGTAGTCGTTAATCGTACGTATACGGAAATTGATAATCGAAATTGTAGTCGGAAAATGTAGCCGGATATCGTAGACGGAAAATGTAGTCGTTAATCGTACGTATACGGAAATCGTAGTCGTTAATCGTACGTATACGGAAATCGTAGTCGTTAATCGTAGTCGTTAATCGTACGTATACGGAAAATGTAGTCGTTAATCGGACGTATACGGAAAATGTAGTCGTTAATCGGACGTATACGGAAAATGTAGTCGACGTTAATCGTACGTATACGGAAATCATTAATCGAAAATGTAGACGGAAAATGTAGTCATTAATCGTACGGATACGGAAATTGATAATCGAAAATGTAGTCGGAAAATGTAGCCGGAAATCGTAGACGGAAAATGTTGTCGGATATTCTTCGGGAAATAATGACATTACCAACGAGTTGAAGTCGTTGGTAATGACATTACCAACGAGTTATAAGCAACTCGTTGGTAATGACATTACCCACGAGTTAACTCGTCGTTGGTAATGTCATTACCAACGAGTTGCTTATAACTCGTTAGTAATGTCATTACCAACGAGTTAACTCGTTGGTAATGTCATTACCAACGAGTTGAAGTCGTTGGTAATGACATTACCAACGAGTTATAAGCAACTCGCCGGTAATGTCTTCTGGTTTATGATTTTATCCAGCCCGAGCCTTTCATTTCTCCTCCTCTCCCTCTCCTCCTCCTCTCCCTCTCCTCTCCCTCTCCTCCTCCCAAATCGGTCCGGTGAGTGTCCTCCTCCTCCTCTCCCACTCCTCCTCCTTATCCTCTACTCCTCCTCTCCCTCTCCTCCTCTCCACCGATCCCCTCTCCTCTCCTCCTCCGAAAATCTCCTCCTCCCCTCCTCTCCTCCCCTCACCATTGTAGGTGGAAGAAAATGGCAGGTCCGATCCTCTCTCTCTCCCTCTCTCTCTCTCTCTCAATTTTTAATTATTTTTTTGCATGTGTATGTGTATGTGTATGTGTATGTGTATGTGTATGTGTATGTGTATGTGTATGTGTAAATTAATTAGGGTGCTAAGTTGGAAATTAGGGTGATAAGTTCTAAATTAGCATGTATGTATATATGTGATGTATATATATATTTAGGTATGTGAATATGAAGTGATGTATATATATATGTGAAAATTATGTATAAATGTGGTTTTGATGAATATGTGATGTATATATATACGGAAATTAAACCTAATTAAGATGCATGATATATATATGTGTGAAAAATGTGGAAAATTAATTAGGGTTTGTGATTTGGATGAATATGTGATGGATAAATTTAATTAAGATGCATGATGTATATATATACACATCGAATATGTATAGTCGTTAATTTAGGTGATATAGTTGTTAATTAATCGTATAAATGAAGGTGGAAATCGGGATCGGGGTCGTTTGGAACCGGAACGGTTTGGAACCGGAACGGTTTGGAACCGGAACTTATTGTAACTGGAACCGTTATGTTACAAACGGTTCCGGTTACAAACAGTTCCGGTTTCAAACGGTTCCGGTTCCACACCGTTCCGGTTCCGATTTGTTATAGAACCGAAACGGTGTGGAACCGGAACTGTTTGTAACCGGAACCGTTATGTTACAAACGGTTCCGGTTACAAACAGTTCCGGTTTCAAACGGTTCCGGTTCCACACCGTTCCGGTTCCGATTTGTTATAGAACCGGAACGGTGTGGAACCGGAACTGTTTGTAACCGGAACCGTTATGTTACAAACGGTTCCGGTTACAAACAGTTCCGGTTTCAAACGGTTCCGGTTCCACACCGTTCCGGTTCCGATTTGTTATAGAACCGGAACGGTATGGAACCGGAACTGTTTGTAACCGGAACCGTTATGTTACAAACGGTTCCGGTTACAAACAGTTTCGGTTTCAAACGGTTCCGGTTCCACACCGTTCCGGTTCCGATTTGTTATAGAACCGGAACGGTGTGGAACCAGAACTGTTTGTAACCGGAACCGTTATGTTACAAACGGTTCCGGTTACAAACAGTTCCGGTTTCAAACGGTTCCGGTTCCACACCGTTCCGGTTCCGATTTGTTATAGAACCGGAACGGTTTGGAACCGGAACTGTTTGTAACCGGAACCGTTATGTTACAAACGGTTCCGGTTACAAACAGTTTCGGTTTCAAACGGTTCCGGTTCCACACCGTTCCGGTTCCGATTTGTTATTGAACCGAATCCATGACTATTACGATGTCCAGGAGGTTTTGCGGCTAATTGGCTTCGGAGAGGTTCCCGAAATAGTGGAGGGAACAATAGTCAAGCTTCCTCCTCGGCCGCAGTTAGCAACACGCCCAGTGGGCCAATGATGACTGCTCGCACGAGAGCCTTGCTAGAGGCGCGAGCTGAGGAGGAAGCTGCACGATCAAGAGCCGTGGAACCGGAATTCGAGGCTCGAGCCTCAGTCTCTAGACGCTCAATCAGCAGACGTCCCTCCGGTGGCAGAGCCTCAGACGAGCGACAGTCAACGGGGGCATCAGAAACTCCCTCAATCCGAATGCCCCATATTCGGATGGTGCCTACTCCCGTTTCACGGGAATCATCTGAGGCACATGGTGGTGCTGGCGCCTCATCGTCCAGGCCTCGTCTATCTCCGCCGTCCGGTCTCTTCCTACCCGACGAGATTCCTGTCATCCCTGAATTCGATGATAGGGGGATGCCTGTTTATATTGAAGGACGGCCGGATTTCCTGACCGTGGAGGAAGCGTATAACTTCCTCCCGTTCGACCCCGTGTATCTTTGGAGTGTGAGGTGCACCAACCAACAAACGGACGATGCAGGTAAATTTTATTTAACATCAGATTGATTACTTAATTATTACTTAAGACTTGCGATTGGTTCAATTAATGATATCAATTTGTTGACATTGTTTTATTAGGCAATTTCGTTAATGGGACTGGAAAACGGAAAGGGGCTAGAGGCACCTGCACCGGGAAGAGACTTGAGCAGGCCACCGGCGGAAGGAAAACGCCCATAAGGGCCAATGAGGATGGCGAGGTGATCGAGGCATTCGACACCACGCGCAAATATGTCAGCATGGCCGGTGCGATCGTGCGGGACAAGGTCCCAATGCTTTGGCCAGATTGGGAATCTGTGCCTATCTACGTGAAGATGCAAGTGCATAATGCACTCAGTGTGAGTAAAATCGTATTTTCATTACGTAAATTTTACATTTATTAATTAAGTCCACTTAAATATATAATTTTACCTTTTATATATTCATATTGCAGGTGTGGTTTGACGTGGATGAAGTTCTTATTCACACGTGGGTAGAGCGTCAACTACATAATCGGTGATGTGCTTCCACTTATTTGAATATATATCGAGTTAGATTTTTTTTTATCAACTGTTTTAATATCTCTAACTTTTTTTCCTTGTTTTAATATAGGTATAAAGAGTGGAAGAACGAGCTTTCTTCCCATTACACTGTATACAAGGAGCTAGGCCGAGGTTCTACTCCTAGCGAATTCCGGTTTAGGGAGTACGAGTGGCTGTGGCTGATAGCCCACTTCGAGCACCCCAAAGCTCAGGTATGCATCCTTAATATATCTTACAAGCCTAATGTATCGTATCAGATTGAAATAGTTAGTTACTAATTTTTTTCCATATGTTTATCAAACAAGGCGATTTCGAAGACGAACCGGGCGAATAGATTGAAAAACACCAGGGCCCATCATGCAGGTTCACTCAACTACATGGGTTGGTCGACTAAGGCGCAGCAACAACAAGAAGTGAACCCCTTGGTGTATATTCATCAGAAGTTCTATCCGCAATGCCCTGATGAAGCGGTAAGTCTTTCGCCTCTCCATGTGTTAATAAAACTATTTTTCGATATTAATAGATGTTGTTAGTTAATACGTTGTTCATTTTCGCTTTTCAATTAGGCGAGAGTGGAGGAGGCGACGACAGAAGTGACCATGAGTATAGCTCGGACTAACCATCCTGACTGCTCCGAGGAAGAAGTCACCCAGTATGCCTCTCAGATCGATCCGCTTGATCCCCCGATAGCGGCTCAGATCATGGCAAAAGCGTGCGGGACTGGAAAGAATACCTACTACTGTAGGGGAATGGGCTCGGCGGGCGAAGGAGTATTGAAAACCACTTCACAATACTCTACCGGGTCAAGAAGTTCAACTTCTAGTCGTAACCTCGCAGCGGAGCTTCATAGGACGCAGAGGGAGTTGGAGGAGCAAAAGAGGCAGATGGCCGAGTACCAAATGCAGCAGACACAGGTGCAGGCTCAGATGTACACATGGATGCGGACGATGTACGAGGCTCAGACTACCGGACAACCGTTCCCCACACCTCCCCCGGCCCCGGTCCCTCCGTTCCCTAGCTATCCACCACCACCACCGCACCAGTCAACGCCAGAGCAAGACCAAGGTAGCCACCGGAATTCAAATGAGTACTTTGATTACTTCGACCCTGACCCGCAAGTTCCTCGACCCTGACCTGTAGTTGTAGTTAATTTTCGTATCGTCGTTGCTATTTGTACTGTACGTTGGACATTTATGTGTACTGTTGAACTTGTATGATTGTACGGTTTATGTCTTTCAATGCAGGTTCTGGAATTGGGCCCAATCCAGAACCGCGTTTTTTTTTCAAAATTTTTTCTGACATTGCCGGCGACATGGACCTCAGTCGCCGGCAATGTCACAAATTCCGGCCACGGCGGCGGAACCATTGCCGGCGACTCAAGTCGCCGGCAATGTCTCCGACATTACCGGCGACGCCGTTTCCTGTCGCCGGCAATGTTAACACCGGCGGGAGATTTCCGGCGACGTCATTGCCGGCGACTCGTCGCCGGGAATGACATTTCCGGCGAAAAAAAAGACAAGGCCGGCGACCTCCCGTCGCCGGTAATGTCTCCTTTTCTTGTAGTTAACGGATAAACATGACTAAATCTAATGGCCGAAAATATTCATAACTTATTCTACGTAACTCGAAATAATCCTCCGAAAATTCCCACGAACTCGAAATTAAATTCTCTACAACTTTCGTGAAAAGGAACTCAAATCAAAATCTTATCCGATAATTTAGTCGTTAACAAACCCGCCATATTAACCAATTACAACAAAACCGTGACTAATCGCAAAACTTGCAAATCGAGCCGATAAACATTCTATTTCCAATTCGGATTGTCACAATTAAGTACGGTGATTGATTTTTCCGCTGAAATATTCCGGCAAATATATAATTTCCGGCAATCTTAGCTTAATTACTTGTTGTATTGCATTGTTAATCTAATTGTAAGCTAATTGGTTAGTTAGTTAGTATGTTTAATTTTATTAATTAGTTCAAACATGTTAGATTAAGCTAATTGGTTCTTTAATTGTTAAGCTAATGGTTTAAGATAGGTAGTTAAGCTTAATTAAGTACATGTATGTTTAATATATTGTTAATTAAACTAATTGTAAAGCTAATATATAGTTTAATTAAGATAATTGTATGTTTAGTTAATTGTTAAGCAAGTAGTTTAATATATGTTAAAATAATTAGTTGAAATATATATATATAACATGTAAATGCATTTATATAAATTTAATAATATAATATAATATTATCTAGATTAATTATAGTATAATATTTATCATAGCATATATATGCTACTTAATTAATTGTGTTATGTGCCATTTGATGATATATATATAGTATACTAGATTAATTAATTATTGATTAAAAAATTAATTATATAATTAATATAATTATTAACTTACGCAGAAATATGGATAAGAGTTGGATACAGTTAGCGAATAGAAGTGATGTACGGTATATGGACGAAATCAGAGAGTCTATTGCGCGGGAACATGGTCAGAGAAAGAAGCGT
The DNA here is from genome assembly GCA_946800695.1 of Geum urbanum. Taxonomy (NCBI): domain Eukaryota; kingdom Viridiplantae; phylum Streptophyta; class Magnoliopsida; order Rosales; family Rosaceae; genus Geum; species Geum urbanum. The sequence goes on along the minus strand of OX326997.1, from coordinate 19,898,337 downwards.
TTCAGGTGTCCGTGCAGACAATATCTAAACCATCAGTTTTTAGAGGCTAAGTTTATGTCTCAACACTTGTATGACCATGATATGATGTGGAGTTATACTGTGTGTAGCGAGCACGGTGAAGTAGTTGACTTCAGTTCAGGACCAGACTTCAGCTGAAGATACAATTTTCATGGTGCCTCATCCAGCGGTAGTGGCGCCCCTGCTTAGAACCCCACTGTGGATTTGGTCCATGATATTTTTTCGGGATTTAGTCATGGAGGACACTAACACTAAGATGGAGGTTATGATACCATTCATCATGACACATTCCCCGCTACCAGCTTGCTTAGTGACACTACTAAGATAGATTAGTACAACAAGATGCTACTCGAAACCCAAACCCCGGTGTGCCCTGGATGTCTAGAGAATATGTTGCGATATATAATGGAGGAAGTTCAGATAAAAGTGAAGAACAAATTTTCAGACTGTGCAAAAGAGGAACATATATGTAAGTTGCTTCCTGATCATCACAAACTTCTGAAAACTCATTATAAGGTTAGAAAGATCTTGAGCAGCCTCAGCCTTCACTCATGCATAAATGATTATGTGTTATTTTACAAAGAGTATGTACATTTGGACTACTGTCTCGCATGCAACCAGTGTAGATATATGAACTAGAATAGGAAGAATTCGAAGAAGCAAATTCCTAAAAAGGTGCTTCACTATTTTCTATTGATTCCCAGATTGCAGCGTCTGCACAAGTCTCTATACATAGCAGAAGCGATAATATGGTACACAAAACAGCAAATATATGACAATGTGCTCAAACACGTGGCAGATAGGGAGACTTTTAAATATTTCAACAGGGAATTTCAAGACTTTGCAGCAGAGGTTCGAAATGTTAGACTCGGACTTTCTACAAATGCATTCAATCCTTGGGGTAGTAATAGCGCCCACGTCCGCACTTGGCCAGTTATGCTCATGTCATACAACTTGCCTCCGTGGATGCTATGCATGAACAAGAAATTTAATTTTCTTACTTTTAATTTGCTAATTCCAGGTCCTAAATCTCCAAAAACGTGCTTAGATTTGTATCTCAGACCATTGATCGACAACCTGAAACTATTGTTGGAAAATGAAGTCCCAACTTATGACAAGTTCACTGACACGATGTTTATGATGAGTACAGCTGTAATGTGGACAATCAACGATTTTTCTGCGTTATGGATCTTGTCATCTTGCACAACCTGAGGATATAATGGTTGTCCTGTCTGTTTGGACGATGTCAACTCCAGTTGGCACGCGGAGAATGTGTGTTCTGGGTCATCGTAGATGGTCTCCTCATTATCGCCCGTGGCGACAGGATAATAATCATTTCGACGGGATGATAGAGAATAATTCTAGACCTCGACGTGGTCTAGCAAATTAAGATGTTTTGGAGAGGTTAAACAGCTTTTATTTCGGTGTGTTGAAAAATGACAAAGATGTGAAGAAACTCAATCCATACCCTCCACACAATCTCAGCAATTTGTATCACATGAGTATTTTCTTTGAACTATCTTACTGGTTCATGTTGAAACTCAGGAATAACCTAGATGTCACGCATATAGAAATGAATGTGTGGGACAGCGTGGTGGAAACAATTCGTGGGATTAAGTTCAAGACTAAAGATACTCCCAGAGCACGAAAATATTTGGAATCTATGAATTTACGTTGTCCCTTGTGGTTGAGGAGGGATAGAAGATGAGTGTATAACAAAATCCCATATGCACCTTACACAGTGAAGTTGACACTGAGGGGTTCTGTATTCAGCTGGTTTAAGACTGTTTGTTATTCGTTTACTTATGCAGCGAATATATTTGGAGCAGTCGATGAGGTTCAACACAAGTTCATTGGTCTAAAGACTCAAGACTCTCACGTTATCCTACAACGTCTGATTCCAGTGGTAATTCAACGTTATTTTCCTAAAGACGTTATCGAACCAAAAGTAGCATTGTGTAGATAATGACAGAGGTTATACGCAAGAAAGTTAAAGAAGTCAAATGTGGCCAAACTACAATACAAAATTGTGCACATCCTTTGCAAACTAGAGAAGATTTTTCCCCCTATTTTCTTTAACATCATGATTCACCTCTGTGTTTCTACTATTCGCCAAATAATTAATTGTATGATTTAAAGACAACTCGAACAGTATAAAAGATTCGTCAAAAATAAATCTGTCCTGGATGGCTCCATAGTAGAGACATATATACCTAATGTATGAATGTGTTACATACTACTACAGGTACCTCAAGGATCCAGTCCAAGCCACCGCCTCCAATCCGAATGCCTACAATAATCTTTCAGTCGTCACAGATGTCGTATGACCTTTTAGAGGAGTATTAAAGGAAAGATTAACTAGAGAAGAACTTGTCGAAACACATTGGGTAGGGTTACGAGACTGTGATGAGGTAGAACCATACATGAAGTTGTACAGGGTGAACATTCAGGCAGCTAAACCAGACAAGAGTCCTGCTTGGGTTGAAACAATTCTTAAGAAGAAGTTCCCCGATTATTTTCTCTAATGGGTAGGTACATATGTTTAATTAATTTAAACCATGCACGCATATAGGTATGTGATTAATTAGTTTTTTTTATGAAATTGAGAAATCTGGATAGGAATAGGTGTCCAAGGTAAAATTATGACATTTAGTGTTTGGTTATGAGAAGTGGTTTGCCTTAGTTTGTGTATGCAGGTCTTTGGTTTCTTTTATTTTTAGGAGAAACTATGTCAATTTTTTTGTAGAAATTAAATACACATTCATATGTATTCTTCACATTTTTAAAGATGATTGGTCTACAAAAATTGGATAACCACGAGGGACGGTGGTCATGGGAAAAGCATTTGTTGGCCTATAAATCAATTAAACACTATATTTACCCCAACTGTTTTGTGAACACTGTACAGTTTCATTTATTGGCTCGAGATGAAGGAAGAAGAACACAAAACAGTGGGATCGCAGTTGGGGAAGGCGCTGCAGTCTATTACAGGGTTCTTGTTAATATCGTTCAGCTACTGTACGGGAATGATATCAACGTTTCTATTCAAGTGCAAATGGTTCAAACGTACCAAGGAAGATCTGGCTCTTTTATCAGTCCATACAAACTCAAGCTTGTATGAAGATGAGCCATTCGCTCTTGCCACCTTAGTTTGGTAGGTGTTCTATCTGGATGATTGGAAAACAGTAAACCATGTCTCACCGAGGAATATGGAGTACCACGACACTTGAAGGGATGTCTATGATTGATAATGAAGCGCATATAAACAATGCATATCAAGAGCCTAATACTCCCATCATCCTCGACATAAGGGAGCTGATTCGGCCTAAAGAACACTTACCCATGCCCGATGGCATCACAGATCTTACTCAAGAGGAGATTAAAGAGTTAGAGAACAATGCCCCTGAAGATAAGCCCGAGGATGACGACGATATAGGATATGAAGGGTTACATCCCACTCTAAACTTACTTAAAGACTTACTGCATCAGTGACTTTGTCGATGTCAAGGTCAATGGTACCATCGATCCAACAGGGAGGGTACTCGGTTTACATTTGCTTGGCTTTGTGGTCAATTTAATGGTTTCAATAGATGTTACTAGGTTTACATTTGCTTGGCTTTGTTTGCTATCCGGATTAGTTTGACTCCTCTTGGCTTTGTTTGGTATCCGGATTAGATTTTCAGATGATAATTAATTAATTAATTAATTAATTTTGAGATATTATTTTTATTTGCGGCAATGGAACTGCGTTACTTAATTAATTAATGTGTTTTGATACATGTGTTGCTTGAAATACAATTATATTTAGAATTAGAAAAAAAAAAACCAAAATGACCTCTTAGATGACGAACATAGATCATTTCATCATATAAGGTTCACTTAGATGATGAAATATCTTACCTTGCATACTCGTAAAATGCATAACATAAAATGCATAACCAAGACTCGCAAATCGACAGTGAATATAAAATGTCCACTCACAGTATGAGGCTAACTCTGAGGTCCGGTGGAAGATCCCTCGCCAAACGCTCGATCACGATCACCTGAATAACAGGGATACGATCAATACAGATTGAAACACAACATACAGAGCTAATACATCGAGAACCCCGCATTCTCGAAAGACGTATCTCTCGAAATATCGACGAGGATAACAAAATTCTCAAAATATACCCAATTAACCCTCGTCCAAAAATAGACTACTCAATTCAACTCAAAAACCTCACGACTACGATCGGAATGCGATTATGAGCAAAACGGTATAAAAATCTCCAAAATCTCAAAAAGTCAACCTTCGCCAGAGCTCTGCCATTGACCGCCGCTGCCGCCGCCGGCGCGGCGTCAACGCTAAAATTGTATGGTGGAGAAAGCCCAGAACTCATCTACTTCTCAACCCCAACAACTTCCTCTTCATCACCTTCCTCCAATTCCAACCACACCGGCCTAAAAACAGCTTGAAAACTACGGACACCATGGATTCCGGCGAGATTCCGATGTGACCACCCGGACAGGAATCAGCAGTATGGTCAGCTATATACGTGAGTTACTGCGTAGACGCAGATTTACGACAGTTGTTGGAATAGACAGATTTGTTAACGACTAAATCATTGGCCGAGAATTGGAGCTGGGTCTCTTCTCGAGAGTCGTTTTACGTGTGATTTCGAGTTCGTGGGCCGTTCCGGATCGTTATTTGGACGACCGAGGAATTAATTATGAATATTTGAAGTTCGGATTTAAATGGTGGGCTACTTAACGACTAAATTACCGGACGAGAATTTGGTTTCGGCTTCTGCACGGAAGTTGTTCAGAATTTAATTTCGAGCTCGTGAGAACTTCCGGAGCATTATTCTGAGTTACGAAGATTTAGTTGTGAATATTTCCGTTTATTGATTATTTAGTCGATTTAAATGTGTGTTGGTTTGAATAGTTGACTTTTTATCTGATTGGTCGATGTATTTGACTTTGGGTGATTATTGAAGAACATATCGAGATGAGTTTGTGGCCGCGAGAATTATCGGAATCGGAATTACGACGTGAAAGTTACGGATATTCGAAGTATGCCGAAATGGGTGTTTGAAAGCTTCCCAAAATAGAAAGTCTATAAATAGCAGTTGCCATATTGGGCAAGTCAAACTTGCCATAAAGGGTGTTGACCAAGTTGATTGAGTCAACTCGGTGGAGAGAGGAAGAATCACGTCGGTGCTCCACGGTGGTCGACGGCGAACTGCCGTCCGGCCGTCTCCGGCCACGGGGGAGGAAGCTTCCGACTCGCCTCAACGTCCTCTATTCATCCCCGACCTCCTTTTCCGGCAAGTCTCACGGTGGAGAGAGAAACCTTGGACCAAAGTTTGTGAATTTTGGGTGTATTGGTGGTTTTCGATTCAGGCTGTGTTGAGCTCAAACAAGGACTGAGTTTTGTAGCCCTCATCTCTATGATTCTAACCATGTAAGTATGGAGTTCTAATTTTGATTGTGCTTGGAGAATTTTGGATTTGAAATTTGTATGAACATTCGGTTTTTCGTGAAATTGGACAAGTTAGATTGAGAATTGGCCTTTGTTGTAGTTGACAAAGTTGTTCAGTGGGTGATTTTGCATGGAATGGTGGTTGCTCCGCCGTGGAATTTTCAGGTCAGTGGTGGCGCCGCCGTGGGCGGTGGTCAACGGCGGTCAAAGTTTGACTTTTTGGGATTTTCGACAAATTGCATGTCATTTCACTCGAAATTCGTTTTTCGAGTTGAACGTCCGAAATTACAGCGAGGTATTAAGGTGTGATTTCCGGATTTCCGACAGTTTGTCGTGATCGGATTATGTGTTTCCGAGAACGGTGGTTTCTCGTGATTTGTTTTGAATTGTAGAATTATGTTTGTGAGAATTGGACATTATGAATATTCAGGTGTTCGTGATCGTTTGTTTGGCGAGGGATTTTTCGCCGGATCACGGGTTAACGCGAACTGCGTTACGCTAGCGTGTGAGTGGACAAGTTTATATTTTCACAGTTGATTTGCGAGTTCATGGATTTTATGATTTTCGTATTTACTTTATACGATATTGTGATATGTATTGTTTTTTGGAGGTATTGTTTTATATTTATTGGTGATGACATTACTGCATCGATGCTTCGACTACTCGGCTGATCACCGGTAGTCCACCAGAGTTGAGAGGTCCTCTGGGCAGGGTTGAGAGGTCCCATGTATGCCGCCAGGGTTGAGAGGTCCCCTGGCCTATCATCGTCGGGTTTGAGCGATTCACCTGACGTCGAGTTTGAGAGGTCGCCCGACAACCTCCATATTTATATGTTTTCCGAACTCGCACTGTTTTACATTGAGTTTGTATATAAACTGGTGAAAGGCATATGATTATTTTCGTCCACTCACTCTAACATTTTATTTGCCTTTCCCCTGGGCTTTTCGATTTCCGTGCCCAGTTTGCAGTTCGGACTCTGGTGTCGCACGTCGTGGTCGGAGGCATAGTGCTCGAGCTACCTTGTTTCTTCCAGTAGGTTTATTGTTCTACCTACTGTGGTATACTTATATGTTTATACATTAGAGGTCGCTCTGAGAAATCTGTTGTTTACGTTGTACGATTTTACACCGGATTTCAGTAAAATATTGATATATTTATTGTTTTACTTTACTGTTGATATATTGAGAAATCCGGATGGGATTGGTGCCCACGATTTGCTTTTTGTGGCATAGGATGAAGTGTATTTTCCGCGTGCAGGTAATGGTAATTCCACGTCAGTAACGAAACTCTGCCAAAATTTCTACGATTTTTGTTGGTTCGTGTTTTCGAAGGGGGTTCGATTCCGGTTTAGGGAGCTAAATCGGGGTTGGGTCCTTTCAACTTGGTATCAGAGTGTTAGGTTATAGGTTCTGTAGACTTCTGTAGTCGTGTTTACTAAGGATATTTGAGAATGTACAGCATGTCTGGAATGGTGACCCGACCGGCCGGCGGATGCTCATCAATATTCCGGGTGTTGTATGCTTTCAAATATTTGAAGTTCCATGATTACGTTCCACTTGTTGTGAACAATGTTTTATTCATTAGGATGCCTCCCTGACGTGCTTTCCGTGTTGTTTCGGTTGTGGATCCTATTGAGGATCAGTCGACGCGCGATTTGCCAGAGAATTGTGGGTTTGGATGAGTATTCTGAGTTCAGAGAGTTGTGTGGCACGGTTTGCTTGGTTGTGTGTGTATGAGCATCTACATATTGCATCAGATCTCAGAATTGTGGCAGTTGATGTTTGCCTGAGCCAGATTGTTGTATTTTTTGGGCTGGTATTGTGTGAGTTCCGGTTGCGACTCCATGGCCTACATTCAGGGTCTTGTTTACTCGGTAATGGTTTTATCAGGCTATCCAGCAATCGAATGTGGAGTGTTTAACCACCTGAGGCGGAGATGCATTGTCTACATGTTTGTTTCCATTTGTACGAGTTATGTGGCTTCAGAGGAAGCGGTGCACGAGGTTCGAGATGAGTTTGAACCTGAGTATCAGAGGGATCCTGATTGATGTGCCTCAAGATAGCCGTGAGGAGCTTAGTGTGCTGCACTCAGTGGCGAGGCTATTGAGAAGGAAAGACGTACGCGGTTTTCGATGTGATGGTGTGAGGAAAGTGGATTTAGTCGAGATTTTGATGAGGTTGAGTTCCGATACTTCGGGATCAGTGACTTCATTAGGCTGTGGTCTTTTCGATTATGCTGGGGGTTATCAGATCAAGCTGAGGATTCGTTTGACGATGGCGGAGATCACAGAGTAGCGGACTTGCTCCTGTGGCATGAGTTTGGGTGATTGTTGGTGATCTTTTCACGCAGCAGGTGTTGCGGTAACTTGTGTTCGTGGAGCACTCTCAGTTGTCATTGTGGTGGCCAGGAGGGTCACGTTGCGAGGGAGCGCCCTTAGCCAGCTGTGTTAGCAATCCAGCAGCTCAGAGTTCACGAGGAGGTCATGATGCTGTTTCTAGAGCTTGACCAATTCAGACTTCTAGATGAGTTAATTAGCAAGTCACAATTGACGTGGGCGGCTAGTTGGGCATGTTGGAGTTCGTGCTACGACCTTGTTTGAGGACAGACTTTTCTCCGAGGTTATTGTTGTTTGATATCCATGGCTATTGTACCTGCATCTCCACTTCCGAGGTTTTGGAGAGTGTTGCATCCATCCGGAGGTTGCGAGATCCTTGCTGGAGGATATAGCTTAGTCGTGGATTTGTTATAGCTGATATTGTGGTTTTGGTGTGTTTGTGAGTATGGAATTACGGATGACGCATTTGGCTGTGTTCGAGTACCTCGAGAAGGAGGTTGTGATTCAACGACCAGATTTTTTCCGAAATGCTGTTTCGTGGTGATGGTCGAGCGGATGATGGAGACGGATTGTGTTGCTTGCTTAGCTCATGTTGTGGATACTACGGTTGCTGTGCCCGATGTTGGCGACATTGAGATGGTTTCCGAGTTTCCAAGTGTGTTCCGGAGGAGTTACCAGGTGTTCCTCCAGTTCGGGAGATTGACTACACCATTGAGCTTGTACCGGGCGCTGGACTCATTTTACTGACGTTTTGTCGTTCGGAGCCAGCGGAGCTGATGGAGCTACAGTTTCGACTCCAGGAGTTGCTGGAGGAGGTTTCAGGAGATTTCATGCGACCCCGCGTAATTGTGTGGTGTGCTCTTGCATTGTGTGTACGGATGATGGATGGTTCGACGAGGTGGTGCCCTGACTACCGGAAGCCTGATTCATTCCAGAGGAGAGTGAGTATCCTTCGCTTCGGATTGATGAGTGGTTTGATCAGCTTGCGAGAGCTTCAGTCTTTTCGAAGATTGATTTCGGGTCCAGATACCATCAGTGGAGGATCGGTGAGTCAGATGTGGCCATGTTAGCTTTTAGATCATGGTGCGGGCATCAGGAGTTCTTGGTCACACCATTGGTTGACCAATGCCCCATAGTTTTTACGAACTTGATTGACCAGGTGTTCAGACGGATTCTGGACGAGTTGCGGTCATGTTCGTCGGCAATGTCCTGATGTACTCCAGGAATGTGAACCAGCACCTGAAGCAGTTGCGAGCGGTTTTGCGGACTTCGCGAGACGATTAGCTGTTTGCGAAGTTCAGCCAGTGTGAGTTTTGGCCGATTAGCATGAAGATTTTGAGCTGTGTGATGTTGTCCGAGGGAGTTGGCGTGGATCCTGAACTGTTAGAAGGCGTGTTGATTTGGGGATTGCCCTACCATTGTACCAGAGAATAGGAGTCTCTTGGGTTTGGTAGGCTATTACCGACGGCTTGTGTAGGATTTTTCTAGATTGCCACTCTATTTTTCGGATTGACGAAGAAGGCGTCCAGTTCGAGTGGTTCGATGCACGCGAGGAGAGTTACTTACTCCTGCAGGATGGTTGGCCGTTGTTTCGGTTTTGACCTTACCTGACGATCGTGACGAGTTCGTGGGTTATGGCGATGCATCGAGGATTGGATTTGGTTATACGTGATGCAGCTTTGCAGAGCGATGGCTCATGGTTTCAGGCAGCGTGGAACTTTATGTAGCTACGTATCCTATGTATGATTTGGGTGTAGCTGTCCTTATGTTAGCAATAGAGAGTTCGAGACACTACAGCTATGGCCTGCAGCAAGATGTAGGACGTACACTGATCACTTGAGTTTCATCCACTTGCATTCTCGGCCAGATTTGGGCTTGAGGCAGTGTAGATGGTTGAGGTCGACTAACGACTATGACTGCACCTTTGAGCTTGTTCGGGAAAGACTAGAGGTCGTACTTGGACTATCCATCTGGGATGTTGTTGCTGATGCATTCAGTTGAAAGTCGGAAGCTTTAGTGAATCATGTGTGTGTGGCTCGAGTTTCCGTGTTAGCCGAGTTGCGAGCTATGGAAGCTGAGTTCGAGTATGATGATGTTAATGCTCATTGTTTCGCGCGTATTTGGTACTAGTGGCATGAAGATGTGTCAGATACTTCGAGTTTACTACTCGTGACACAACATGAAGAGCAATGTAGCAGCTCGTTTGTGCGCAGCATGTGTGTGCAGATGCCACATTTGTCAGCTGGTCATGGCTAGGAGGCAGAGACTTGCCGAGAAGTGTCAGCCATTTGAGATTTCCGGTTAGACGTGGCGATTATGGCTGTGATTATGTGTGTTTGTATGCACTTAGGTTTGTGATACCAGTTGTCAGAGCATTGAGGACCATTTGATGAATTTGGTACGTTTCCTTGTACTTTTCGGGAAAAGATTTCAGTGGCAAGCTGGCATAGTTGTGTTTGACGGAGATTGTCCATCTCCGTGGTGTACCTGTGTCCCAGTTTGCTGGTCGAGGTAATTAGCTACAATTGTGTGTTGGCGAGCTTTGCGGCGAGCATTGGGGACCAGGTTACGAGTTAGTATCGGTTCTTATCCTCAGATTGGTGGGCGATCTTAGAGGACTATTCAGACCTTGGAGGGCATATTGTGGACCTCGGTATTGCAGTTCCGGAGGATTTGGGACCAGCAGTTTCACTTGTTTGAGATTGCTTGTAGTACCAATTTGTTGACCACTCTGGTTTGATGTTGCGTGTTGTCGTTTTGAAGAACGATGTTGTACTCCATTGTGCTGGAGCGAATTTGGTTTGAGTTTGAGTTGACATTTGATTCGGACTTTGTGGAATGCGTTACCACAGACTGTCAGATTAGCGGAAATGGGTTGATAATTGCCCGAGCCCGATGTTTGAGCTGTGTTGATATGAGTGTGTGAGCTGTGTTGAGATGAGTGTGTTAGTTTTGTTGATGTAAGCAGACTGAGTAGTGATTTGCCATGTTATTTTGATCCGTGTGTGATCGTAGGCGAGTTTGTGTTGTGCCGTAGAGTTCGGCGTCGCCTATAATGTTGGTTTTTATGTGTGTTGTGTTCCGTGTTGTGGAACTGTAATTCATGTTTGTTACGTGTTGTGTACCCTACTTGTTCCTTTTGCAGGAACACTTGGCGATTGTGTGAGCCAGTTCAGATTTGAGATTTGAGAGTACAGAGATTTCAGCACGGAGCTATCTCCTATCGTGGAGTCTGTTATTAGAGTTGTTCAGTTGACGTAGCCACTGGGCAGTTGAGCAGTATGCAGAGGCAGTGCTCCTATGTTTAGCCGACAGACTTGGAAATTTCGAGGTCGAAATTTTTCTAAGAGGGGTGGATTTGTGACGACCCGGACCAGAATCAGCAGTATGGTCAGCTATATACGTGAGTTACTGCGTAGACGCAGATTTACGACAGTTGTTGGAATAGACAGATTTGTTAACGACTAAATCATTGGCCGAGAATTGGAGCTGGGTCTCTTCTCGAGAGTCGTTTTACGTGTGATTTCGAGTTCGTGGGCCGTTCCGGATCGTTATTTGGACGACCGAGGAATTAATTATGAATATTTGAAGTTCGGATTTAAATGGTGGGCTACTTAACGACTAAATTACCGGACGAGAATTTGGTTTCGGCTTATTCACGGAAGTTGTTCAAAATTTAATTTCAAGCTCGTGGGAACTTCCAGAGCATTATTCTGAGTTACGAAGATTTAGTTGTGAATATTTCCGTTTGTTGATTATTTAGTCGATTTAAATGGGTGTTGGTTTGAATAGTTGACTTTTTATCCGATTGGTCGATGTGTTTGACTTTGGGTGATTATTGAAGAACATATCGAGACGAGTTTGTGGCCGCGAGAATTATCGGAATTGGAATTACAACGAGAAAGTTACGGATATTCGAAGTTTGCCGAAATGGGTGTTTGAAAGCTTCCCAAAATAGAAAGTCTATAAATAGCAGTTGCCATATTGGGCAAGTCAAACTTGCCATAAAGGGTGTTGACCGAGTTGACTCAGAGAGGAAGAATCACGTCGGTGCTCCACGGTGGTCGACGGCGAACTGCCGTCCGGCCGTCTCCGGCCACGGGGGAGGAAGCTTCCGACTCGCCTCAACGTCCTCTATTCATCCCCGACCTCCTTTTCCGGCAAGTCTCACGGTGGAGAGAAAAACCTTGGACCAAAGTTTGTGAATTTTGGGTTTAATGGTGATTTTTGATTCGGGCTGTGTCGAGCTCAAACAAGGACTGGGTTTTGTAGCCCTCATCTCCATGATTCTAACCATGTAAGTATGGAGTTCTAATTTTGATTGTGCTTGGAGAATTTTGGATTTGAAATTTAAATGAACATTCGATTTTTCATGAAATTGGACAAGTTAGAGTGAGAATTGGCCTTTGTTGTAGTTGACAAAGTTGCTCAGTGGGTGATTTTGCATGGAATGGTGGCTGCTCCGCCGTGGAATTTTCAGGTCAGTGGTGGCGCCGCCGTGGGCGGTGGTCAACGGCGGTCAAAGTTTGACTTTTTGGGATTTTCGACAAATTATATGTCATTTCACTCGAAATCGCGCTACGATCACAGTGGGGAGGTTCGTTTTTCGAGTTGAACGTCCGAAATTACAGCGAGGTATTGAGGTGTGATTTCCGGATTTCTGACAGTTTGTCGTGATCGGATTATGTGTTTCCGAGAACGGTGGTTTCTCGTGATTTGTTTTGAATTGTCGAATTATGTTTGTGAGAATTGGACATTGTGAATATTCAGGTGTTCGTGATCGTTTGTTTGGCGATGGACTTTCCGCCGGATCACGGGTTAACGCGAACTGCGTTACGCTAGCGTGTGAGTGGACAAGTTTATATTTTCACAGTTGATTTGCGAGTTCGTGGATTTTATGATTTTCGTATTTACTTTATACGATATTGTGATATGTATTGTTTTTCGGAGGTATTGTTTTATATTTATTGGTGATGGAATTACTGCATCGATGCTTCGACTACTCGGCTGATCACCGGTAGTCCACCAGAGTTGAGAGGTCCTCTAGGCAGGGTTGAGAGGTCCCCTGTATGCCGCCAGGGTTGAGAGGTGCCATGGCCTATCATCGTCGGGTTTGAGCGATTCACCTGACGTCGAGTTTGAGAGGTCGCCCGACAACCTCCATATGTATATGTTTTCCGAACTCGCACTGTTTTACATTGAGTTTGTATATAAACTGGTGAAAGGCATATGATTATTTTCGTCCACTCACTCTTACGTTTTATTTGCCTTTCCCCTTGGTTTTTCGGTTTCCGTGCCCAGTTTGCAGTTCGGACTCTGGTGTCGCACGTCGTGGTCGGAGGCATAGTGCTCGAGCTACCTTGTTTCTTCCAGTAGGTTTATTGTTCTACCTACTGTGGTATACTTATATATTTATACATTAGAGGTCGCTCTGAGAAATCTGTTGTTTACATTGTACGATTTTACACCGGATTTCAGTAAAGTATTGATATATTTATTGTTTTACTTTACTGTTGATATATTGAGAAATCCGGATGGGATTGGTGCCCACGGTTTGCTTTTTGTGGCATAGGATGAAGTGTATTTTCCGCGTGCAGGTAATGGTAATTCCACGTTAGTAACAAAACTCTGCCAAAATTTCTACGGTTTTTGTTGGTTCGTGTTTTCGAAGGGGGTTCGATTCCGATTTAGGGAGCTAAATCGGGGTTGGGTCCTTTCATCCGACGAGCTCCAAACATCATCCAATCCCAAAATTTCTTCACCCAAAAGCTTCAGGGGGTTGAGGGGAAGCAAACCTCCACCAATCGGACGCCAAAACACGACGGAGCATTGCCCCCCGATGGCGGCGAAATCGCTAAACTTCACCGAAACGGAACTACCCCAAAACACAACCAATTCTACTCAAAACAAGTTCAAACCAATAGGAAATCACAAGGGGAAGCTAACCATACCAAAATCGTGGCCGGAGGTGGCCGGAAACGCCGAGTCCGATGACGAAATCAAACCGGGTCAACTCGACCCTAATTGGTCAACGGGTCAACTTTGGTCAAACGGCCAAAATGCGACTTTTCGATAATTTTGTGACTATTCCGATATTTATACGCGTGACCCAAGACGATCAATGGTCCAAAATAAATCGAAACCAAAACGGATAAACACGACTAAATCCAACGGTTGGAAATATTCATAACTTATTCCATGTAACTCAAAATAATCCTCTGAAAACTTCCACGACTTGAAATCATGTACACTACAACTTTCGTGAAGAAACTCATATCAAATTCTTGTCCGATAATTTAGTCGTAGACAAACCCGCCATATCGACTAATTACGACAAACTGCGACTAATCGTGAAACTCGCAAATCAAGCCAATTAACATACCATTTCCGAGTCGGGTCATTACAAATCTACTCCCCTAACAAAAATTTCGCTCTCGAAATTTACATACCTGCTAGCTGAAGAGGTAAGGATACTGCTCTTGCATGTGTTGTTCTGTCTCCCAAGTAGCCTCTTCAACTGAATGGTTCTGCCATAATACTTTCACAAGAGGAATAGCTCGGTGTCGCAACTCCTGGACTTTCTGATCAAGAATCTGAACTGGTTCCTCCTAGTAGGTCAAGTCCTCCAGTATAGGAAGCTGATATGGTGTCAACATATGAGATTAATCGGAAATGTACTTCTGCAACATAGATACATGGAACACATCATGTACCCTGGCCATCTCAGAAGGTAATGCCAACCTGTATGCCACCACACTAAATTGCTCAGTGATCTCAAAAGGGCCTATATATCACGGACGCAGTTTACCGCGCTTCCCAAAACGAACAACACCATTCCAAGGAGAAAGTTTCAGGAAAACCCAATCACCAACCTTGAACTTGAGATCTTTTCATCGCACGTCAGCATAACTCTTCTGCCGATCCCGTTCAACCCTTAATCCGTCCCGAATAATCTGAACGTCTTCCATAGTACTCTTCACCAAATCAGGACCAAGAAGCCATTTTTCGCCAACTTCACTCCAACACAATGGAGTTTGACACTGTTTGCCGTACAATGCCTTGTAAGGTGCCATCCCAATGCTAGCTTGATAGTTGTTGTTGTATGCAAACTCAATCAAATGAAGTTGCTGATCCCAATTCCCTTTGAACTACAAAACACAAGATCGCAACATATCCTCCAGAGTCTGAATAGTCATCTCCGACTGACCATCTGATTGAGGATGAAAAGCTGTGCTGAAGTGTAGTCTAGTCCCCATTGCCTTATGTAATGCTTGCCAAAATTTGGAAGTGAACTAACTATCTCGATCAGAAACTATAGACACAGGTACACCATGCAATCTCACAACCTCCTTCAAGTACAGCTTCGCCAATCTACTCACGAGAAGCTTTCCTGGAAGTGCTAGGAAATGAGTTGGCTTTGTAAGACGATCCAGAATCACCCAAGTACCAGTACTACCACCAGATGTACGAGGTAACTGATACACAAAATCCATGGTGATATGCTCCCATTTTCGCACTAGAATCTCCAAAGGTTGTAGTTTACCTGCCGGTTTCTAGCGTTCCACCTTAACTTGCTGATAAATCAGACATCTGCTCATGTACATTGTTATTTCCCTCTTCATGTTTCGCTACCAATAATGAGCTTTAAGCGTCCGGAACATCTTTGTACTACCCGGATGCATAACATATACGGAACAAGGGGTTTCGTCGATTATTTCCTTCTTCAAATCCTTATCTCTGGGCACATAATCTCCCTCTGAACATCAAAGTGCCATCACTCCTCATCCGAAACTCGGTCGGTACATTATTCTGAATCAAATTCTTCTTGCTTAACAGATAGGCATCTGAGTCTTGAGCTTCACGAACACGATCAAGTAACACCGAACGAACTTGGAAGCTAGCTAACAATGCTCTATCATCATTCCACTCCAACTCTGCTCCCATTGCTCGCAACACGTACAAAGAAGAGAGAAGCACCATGCTTCTGACTAAGAGCATCAGCAATCACATTAGCTTTCCCTGGATGATACTCGAAAGTGTAGTCATAATCGTTAATCAGCTCCATCCATCTCCGCTGTCTCATATTCAAATCTGGTTGTGTACGCAAGTAGGTAAGGCTTTTATGATCAATGTAGATCTTGCACTGTGCTCCGTATAAGTAATGTCTCCAACTCTTCAATGCTAACACAATGAAAGCTGTGACAACCCGGAACAGAATTAGCAGTGAAATCAGCTTAATCCATGAAGTTGCACGTAATCGCTGTTTTTCGTAAATTGATTAAATTGTCGAGCTTGATCACGACTTAATTATTGCCTGAGAATTTGAGCTGAGTCTCTTCTCGAGAGTCGTTGTACGTGTGATTTCGAGTTCGTGGGCGGTTCCGGATCATTATTTGGACGACCGAAGAATAAGTTATGAATATTTGAAGTTTCGACGTAATCGGATTTAAATGGTGATGCTCTTAGCGACTAAATTACCGGACGAGAATTTGGTTTCGGCTTCTTCACGGAAGTTGTTGAGAATTTAATTTCGAGCTCGTTCGAACTTCTGAAGCATTATTCCGAGTTACGAAAATTAAGTTGTGAATATTTCCGATTGTTAATTATTTAGTCGGTTTAAAAATGTGTTTGGATTGAACAGTTAACTTTTTATCAGTTTGGTCGATGTGTTTGACTTCGGATGATAATTGAAGAATGTGTCGAGTCGAGTTTGTTGCCGCGAGAATTATTGGAATTGGAATTACGACGTGAAAGTTTCGGGTATTTTAAGTTTGTCGTAAAATGTATTTTTGGAAGTTTCTATTTTGGGAAGGTATAAAAGGAGGTTTCCATATAGGGTAAGTCAACAGAAGGCATTTATTGGGTTGACTGGTGTTGACCAGTAAACACGTGGTGGAGGAATGGTGCGACGGTGACCGGCGAGCTCCACGGCGGCGAAGCCCGTCCGTCCACCTCCGCGCTCGAGCATGGTACGGTTCGACTCGCCTTGGAGCCCTCGACCTCGTGCCGGTCTCCTCTCACGGCGAGGTCGCCGGAGGTGGAAGATATTTCCGGCCAAAGAATGGAAGAAACTTGGGGTTTTGGTTTATTTCGATTTCGGCCGAATTGAGCTACAATTTGTAGTGGGCTTTGAAGCTCTCCTCTCCATGATTCTAACCATGTAAGTATGGAGTTTCAATTCGATTTGTGCTTGGAGAATTTTGGATTTGAAATTTTGGGGACAATTCGGTTTTGTTTGAAATTGACATGGTTAGAGTGAGAATTGGCCTTTGTTGCAGTTATGAAAGTTGCTCAGTGGATGATTTTGAGTGGAATAGGGGTTGCTCCGCCGAGAAATTTCACGGTTGGTGGCGGCGCCGCCGGCGACGGCGGTCAACGGTCAACTTTGATTTTTTGGGGTTTTCGACAACTTGCATGTCGTTTCACTCGAAATCGCGCCCCGATCACAGTGGGGAGGTTCGTTTCTCGATTTGAGTATCCGAAAGTACAGTGAGGTATTGAGGTGTGATTTTCGGATTTTCGACAGTTTGTCGTAATCGGATTATGTGTTTCCGAGAACGGTGGTTTCTCGTCATTTGTTTTGAATTGTTGAGTTATGACTTTGAGAAATGAATTTTGTGAATATTCAGGGGTTCGTGATTGTTTGTTTGGCGATGGATTTTCCGCCGGATCACGGGTTAACGCGAACTGCGTTACGCTAGTCTGTGAGTGGACAATTTCTTTTCACGGATTGATTGCGAGTCTTTTATATACGTTTTACGAACTTGAGCATGCAATATGATCATGGTTTTACGAGCATGAGTTTTCATACGAGATTATGTTTATTATGAGCATATGTTATATGATTATGCTTATATAAGTATATATTACGTATATACACTTATATATTGATTCATGCATTTGCATCGAACTATTTATGATTTGATTTACACAGAGTACAGTCTCAGTTACGTTGTTTTATCGATACACTTGCCTCTCGGCTGATCCCCGATGGTAGGCCCACCAGGAGGGGCAGTACCCCGACCTGACCGGCGAGGGGCAGTACCCAGGAACCGAGGCCTTTCTGGCTATGAATCATGTGGAAGTCTGGGACTCCGTGATTCTGACTGTACTAGCACAGATGTGTCCATGAGTGACCCCGTGAGATTTTCCATGCATGCTCTGTTTACGAGTTGGAGTCAGCATCTCCTCGTATACTATTTGATTTGTTTTATTTATATTTTGACTCGCATATGTTTTTATAACATATATTACTCGGTGAAAGACATTTAATTTCGTCCACTCACTCTAACAGTTTTCATGTCTTTCCCCTGGGCTTTTCGGTTTCCATGCCCAGTTTGCAGTTCAGACTCTGGTGTCGCACGTCGTGGTCAGAGGCATAGTGCTCGAGCTAGCTTGTTTCGTCCAGTAGGTTTATTGTTCTACCTACTGTGGTATACGTATATGATTATACATTAGAGGTCGCTCTGAGAATTCTGTTGTATACATTATACGAATTTATTCCGGATTTCAGTAAAGTACATATATATTTACTACTTTACATTATTGTTGATATATTGAGAAATCCGGATGGGATTGGTGCCCACGGTTTGCTTTTTGTGGCATAGGATGAAGTGTATTTTCCGCGTGCAGGTAATGGTTATTCCACGTTAGTAACGAAACTCTGCCGAAATTTTATTGGTTTTTGTTGGTTTGTGTTTTTGAAAGGGTTTGATTCCGGTTTAGGGAGCTAAATCGGGGTTGGGTCCTTTCAGCTTGGTATCAGAGCATTAGGTTATAGGTTCTGTAGACTTCTGTAGTCGTGTTTACTAAGGATATTTGAGAATGTATAGCATGTCAGGAATGGTGACCCGACCCGCCGGCGGATAATCATCAATATTCCGGTTGTTGTATACTTTCAAATATTTGAAGTTCCATGATTACGTTCCACTTGTTATGAACGATGTTTTATTCATTAGGATGCCTCCTTGACGTGCTTTCCGTGTCGGTACGGTTGTGGATCCTGTTGAGGATCATTCGACGCGTGAGTTGCCAGAGAAATGTGGATTTGGATGAGCATGCCGAGTTCAGAGAATTGTGTGGCACGGTTTGCCTGGTTGTGTGTGTTTGAGCGTCTACATGTTGCCTCAGAGCTAAGAATTGTGGCAGTTGATGTTTGCCCGAGTCAGATTGTTGTATTTGGTGGGCTGATATTGTGTGAGTTCCGGTTGTGACTCCATGGCCTACATTTAGGGTGTTGTTTATATGGTAATGGTTTTATCAGGCTACCCAACATTTGAATGAGGAGTGTTTACCCACCTATACATTGTTCATATGTTTGTTTCCGTTTGCACGTGTTATGTGGCTTCAGAGGGAACTATGCACGAGGTTCGAGATGAGTTTGATTGATATGCCTCGAGATAACCGTGAGGAGCTTAGTGTGCTGCACTCAGTGGCGAGGCTATTGAGAAGGAAAGGTGTACGTGGTTTTCGATGTGATGGTTTGAGGAAAGTGGATTTAGTCGAGATGTTTTGATGAGGTTGAGTTCCGACACCTCGGGATCAGTGACTTCATCAGACTGTGGCCATTTCGATTATGTTAAGAGTCATCAGATCAAGCAGAGGATCCATTTGGTGATGGTGGTGATCACAGAGTAGAGGATTTGCTCCTGTAGCATGAGTTTGGGCGATCATTGGTGATCCTATCACGCAGCAGGTGTTGCGGTGATTTGTGTTCGAGGAGCACTCTCAGTTGCTATTGTGGTGGCCAGGAGGGTCACGTTACGAGGGAGTACCCTCAGCCAGCTGTTTTAGCGGTTCGGCAGCTCAGAGTTCACGAGGAGATCATGATGCTGTGTCTGGAGTGACCAACACAGCCTTTTAGATGAGTTATTCAGCAAGTCGCGATTGACGTGGGCGGCTAGTTGGGCATGTTGGAGTTCGTACCATGACCTTGTTTGAGGACAGACTTTTCTCCGAGGTTACTGTTGTTTGATATCCATGGCTATTGTACCTGCATCTCCACTTCTGAGGTTTTGGAGAGTGTTGTATCCATCCGGAGGTTGCGAGATCCTTGTTGGAGGTTATGTGTTAGCCGCGGATCTGTTATAGCTGGACACCGTGGTTTTGATGTGACTATGAGTATGGACTTACTGACGATGCATTTGGCTGTGTTCGAGTGCCTCGAGAAGGAGGTTGTGTTTCGACGACCAGGTTTCCCTGAGATACTGTTTCGCGGTGATGGTCGAGCAGATGGTGGAGATGAGTTTTGTGGTTTGCTTTGCTCATGTTATGGATACTATGTTTGCTGTGCCCGACATTGGCTATGTTTAGGTGGTTTCCGAGTTTCCAAGTGTGTTTCGGAGGAGTTACCAGGTATTCCTCCAGTTCAGGAGACTGACTACACCATTGAGCTTGTACCGGGCGCTGGACTCATTTTATCGGCATCTTGTCGTTCGGAGCTGATGGAGCTACAGTTTCAACTCCAGGAATTGCTGGAGGAGGTTTCAGGAGATTGCATACGACCCCGCGTATTTGCGTGGTGTGCTTTTGCATTGTGTGTACGGATGATGGATGGTTCAACGAACGGTGCATTGATTACCGGAAGCCTGATTCGCTTCAGAGGAAAGCGAGTATCCTTCTCTTCGGATTGATGAGTGGTTTGTTTAGCTCAAGGAAGCTTCACTCTTTTCGAAGATTGATTTCAGGTCCGGATACCATCAGTTGAGGTTTGATGAGTCAGATGTGATTTGGACAGCTTTTGGATCTCGATGCAGACATCAGGAGTTTTTGGTCACGCTGTTTGGTTGACCAATGCCCCCGTAGATCGTGTGGACTTGATGGACCATGTGTTCAGACGATTCTGGACGATTTTGCGGTCATGTTCGTCGGCAATATCTTGATTTACTCCAGGAGTGTGGACCAGCACCTGAAGCAATTGTGAGCGGTTTTGCGGACTTCGCGAGATGATCAGGTGTTTGTGAAGTTCAGTAAGTGTGAATTTTGATCGATTAGCGTGAAGATTTTGAGCTGTGTGATGTTATCCGAGTGAGTGGCGTGGATCCTGACCTGTTAGAAGCCGTGTTGATTTGGAGATTGCCCTACCCTTGTACCAAAGATCAGGAGTCTCTTGGGTTTAGCAGACTACTACCGGCTTGTGCAGGATTTTCCCGGATTGCCACTTCACTTTTCGGATTGACGAAAAAGGTGTCAAGTTCGAGTGGTTCGATGCACGCGAGGAGAGTTACTTACTCCTTTAGGATGGTTGACCGTTGCTTTGGTTTTGATCTTACCTGACGATCGTGGTGAGTTCGTGGTCGTGGGTTATGGCGATGCATCGAGGTTTAGATTTGGTTATGTTTTGATGTTGTGTAGCAGAGCGGTGGCTCATGGTTCCAGGCAGTGGAACTTTATGTAGTTGCATATCCTGTGTATGATTTGGGTGTAGCTGTCCTTATGTTAGCATCAGAGAGTTGAAGACACTATTGCTATGGTGTGCAGGGCAGTGTAGGACGTGCACTGATCACTTGAGTTTCATCCACTTGCATTTTCGGCCAGATTTGGGCTTGAGGCAGTGTAGATGGATGGGGTCGACTAACGACTATAGCTGCACCTTTGAGCTTGTTTGAGAAGGCTAGAGATCGTACTTTGACCATCCGTCTGGGATGTTGTTGCTGATGCATTCAGTTGGAAGTCGGAAGCTTCAGTGTTTCATGTGAGTGTGTGGCTCGAGTTTCCGTGTTAGCCGAATTACGAGCTATGGGAGCTGAGTTCGAGTGTGATGATGTTAAGATCACTGTTTTGCGCGCATTTGGCGCTAGTGGTGCGGAGATGTATCAGATACTTCGAGTTTACTACTCGTGACGTAACCTGTAGAAGAACATAGCAGCTTGTGTATGTAGATGCCACATTTGTCGATAGGTGATGGCTAGGAGGCAGAGACTTGCCGGAGAGTTACAGCCATTGGAGATTTCCGATTAGAAGTTGGAGTTTGTCACTGTGGTTTTTGTGTGCCAGTATGCACTTCGGTTTGTGGTACCAATTGTCAGGCCATTGTGGACCATTTGATGAACTTGGTACGTTTACTTGTACTTTCCGGAACAGATTCAGTGGCAGGTTGGCATAGCTGTGTTTGGCGGAGGTTGTCCATTTACGTGGTGCGCCTGTGTCCCAGATTGCTGAACTAGGTAATCAGCTACAACAAAGTGTTGGCGAGCTTTGTAGCGAGCATTGGGGACCAGATTACGAGTTAGTACCGGTTCTTATCCTCAGATTGGTGGGCGATCTTTGAGGACTATTCAGACTTTGGAGGACATATTGTGGACCTCGGTATTGCAGTTCCAGAGGATTTGGGACCAGCAGTTTCACTTATTCGAGATTGCTTGCAGTATCAGTTTGTTGACCACTATGATTTTGATGTTGCATGTTGTCGTTCTGAGGAACGATATTGTACTCCATTGTGCTGGAGCGAGTTTGGTTTGAGTTTGAGTTGACATTTGATTCGGACTTTGTGGAATGCGCTACCACAGACTTTCGGATTAGCGGAAAAAGGTTGATAATTGCTTGAGTTCGATATTTGAGCTATGTTGAGGTGAGTGTGTTGAGTTGTGATTTGCCACGTTGTTTGATCCAGATGTGGTCGTAGGCGAGTTTATGTTATGCCATATAGTTCGGCGTCGCCTATATCATTGGCTTTTGTGTGTGTTGTGTTCCGTGTGGCGGAACTATGTTTCAGATTTGTTACGTGTTATGTACCCTATCTGTTCCTTATGCAGGATAACTTGGCGTCTGTGTGGAGCCAGTCCAGATTCGAGATTTGAGGGTACATGGATTACAGTACGAAGATATCTCCTATTTTGGAGTCTCTTGTCAGAGTTGTTTAGTTGACGTAGCCACTTGAGAGTTGAGCTGTATGCAGAGGCAGTGCTCCTACCTTGTAGTTGGCAGACTTGGAAATTTCGAGGTCGAAATTTTTTTAAGGGGGGTGGATTTGTGACGACCCGGAACAGAATTAGCAGTGAAATCAGCTTAATCCATGAAGTTGCACGTAATCGCTGTTTTTCGTAAATTGATTAAATTGTCGAACTTGATCACGACTTAATTATTTGCCGAGAATTTGAGCTGAGTCTCTTCTCGAGAGTCGTTGTACGTGTGATTCCAAGTTCGTAGGCGGTTCCGGATCGTTATTTGGACGACCGAGGAATAAGTTATGAATATTTGAAGTTTCGACGTAATCGGATTTAAATGGTGATGCTCTTAGCGACTAAATTACTGAACGAGAATTTGGTTTCGGCTTCTTCACGGAAGTTGTTGAGAATTTAAGTTCGAGCTCGTGAGAACTTCTGGAGCATTATTCCGAGTTACAAAGATTAAGTTGTGAATATTTCCGATTGTTGATTATTTAGTCGGTTTAAGAATGTGTTTGGATTGAACAGTTGACTTTTTATCGGTTTGGTCGTTGTGTTTGACTTCGGATGATAATTGAAGAATGTGTCGAGTCGAGTTTGTTGCCGCGAGAATTATTTGAATCGGAATTACGACGTGAAAGTTTCGGGTATTTTAAGTTTGTCGTAAAATGTATTTTTGGAAGTTTCTATTTTGGGAGGTATAAAAGGAGGTTTCCATATAGGGTAAGTCAACATAAGGCATTAATTAGGTTGACTGGTGTTGACCAGTCAACACGTGGTGGAGGAATGGTGCGACGGTGACCGGCGAGCTCCATGGCGGCGAAGCCCGTCCGGCCACCTCCGGGCTCGAGCATGGTACGGTTCGACTCGCCTTGGAGCCTTCGACCTCGTGCCGGTCTCCTCTCACGGCGAGGTCGCCGGAGGTGGAAGATATTTTCGGCCAAAGAATGGAAGAAACTTGGGGTTTTGGTTGATTTCGATTTTGGCCGAATTGAGCTACAATTTGTAGTGGGCTTTGAAGCTCTCATCTCCATGATTCTAATCATGTAAGTATGGAGTTTCAATTCGATTTGTGCTTGGAGAATTTTGGATTTGAAATTTTGGGGACAATTCGGTTTTGTTTGAAATTGACATGGTTAGAGTGAGAATTGGCCTTTGTTGCAGTTATGAAAGTTGCTCAGTGGATGATTTTGAGTGGAATAGGGGTTGCTCCGCCGAGAAATTTCACGGTTGGTGGCGGAGCCGCCGGCGACGGCGGTCAACGGTCAACTTTGATTTTTTGGGGTTTTCTACAAGTTGCATGTCATTTCACTCGAAATCGCGCCCCGATCATAGTGGGGAGGTTCGTTTCTCGATTTGAGTATCCGAAAGTACAGTGAGGTATTGAGGTGTGATTTTCGGATTTTCGACAGTTTGTTGTAATCGGATTATGTGTTTCCGAGAACGGTGGTTTCTCGTCATTTGTTTTGAATTGTCGAGTTATGACTTTGAGAAATGAATTTTGTGAATATTCAGGGGTTCGTGATCGTTTGTTTGGCGATGAACTTTCCGCCGGATCACGGGTTAACGCGAATTGCGTTACGCTAGTCTGTGAGTGGACAATTTCTTTTCATGGATTGATTGCGAGTCTTTTATATACATTTTACGAACTTGAGCATGCAGTATGATTATGGTTTTACGAGCATGAGTTTTCATACGAGGTTATGTTTATTATGAGCATGTGTTATATGATTATGCTTATATAAGTATATATTACGTATATGCACTTATATATTGATTCATGCATTTGCATCGAACTATTTATGATTTGATTTACACAGAGTACAGTCTCAGTTACATTGTTGTATCGATACACTTGCCTCTCGGTTGATCCCCGATGGTAGGCCCACCAGGAGGGGCAGTACCCCGACCTGACCGGCGAGGGGCAGTACCCCGGAACCGAGGCCTTTCTGGCTATGAATCACGTGGAAGTCTGGGACTCCGTGATTCTGACTGTACTAGCACGGATGTGTCCATGAGTGACCCCGTGAGATTTTTCATGCATGCTCTATTTACGAGTTGGAGTCTGCGTCTCCTCGTATACTATTTGATTTGTTTTATTTATATTTTGACTCGCATATGTTTTTATAACATATATTACTCGGTGAAAGATATTTATTTTCGTCCACTCACTCTAACAATTTTCATCTCTTTCCCCTGGGCTTTTCGGTTTCCGTGCCCAGTTTGCAGTTCGGACTCTGGTGTCGCACGTAGTGGTCGGAGGCATAGTGCTCGAACTACATTGTTTCTTCCAGTAGGTTTATTGTTCTACCTACTGTGGTATACGTATATGATTATACATTAGAGGTCGCTCTGAGTATTCTGTTGTATATATTTTACGATTTTACTTCGGATTTCAGTAAAGTACAGATATATTTACTACTTTACATTATTGTTGATATATTGAGAAATCCGGATGGGATTGGTGCCTACGGTTTGCTTTTTGTGGCATAGGATGAAGTGTATTTTCCGCATGCAGGTAATGCTAATTACACGTTAGTAACGAAACTCTGCCGAAATTTTATTGGTTTTTGTTGGTTCGTGTTTTCGAAAGGGTTTGATTCCGGTTTAGGGAGCTAAATCGGGGTTGGTTCCTTTCACAGCTAACTCCAGATCATGAGTAGGATAATTAATTTCGTGTGGTTTCAACTGTCTCGAACCGTATGCCACCACTTTTCCATGCTGCATCAAAACACAACCCAGGCCTAGCTTCGAAGCATCACTGTACACCACAAACTCAACGCTATCGTTAGGTAAAGTCAACACTGCTGCAGTAGTCAACTTTTCCTTCCAAGTCAAGTAGCTTTCCTCGCAAGCATCTGACCATTCAAACTTGACTCCTTTCTTCGTCAAACGGGTAAGTGGTGTCACTATCAGTGAAAAGTCTTGTACGAATCGGCGGTAGTAACCTACTAAGCCCAAGAAACTTCGTATCTCTGTCACGTTGGTAGGTCTGCTCTAATTCAACACGGCATCAATCTTATCAGGATCCACGCTGACTCCCTCAACTGAAATCATGTGACCCAAAAACTTTACATTGTCCAGCCAGAATTCACATTTGCTGAACTTAGCGTACAACTGAGCATCTCGTAAAGTCTACAAAACTGCATGTAAATGCTTCTTGTGCTGCCCCACACTCCTGGAGTAGATCAGGATGTCGTCAATGAACAAAATGACGAACTTGTCCAGATAACGTCTGAAAATCCGATTCATCAAATCCATGAAAGTAGCTAACACATTGGTCAACCTAAACGGCATAACAAGGAATTCATAGTGCCCATAACGCGACCGAAACGCTGTCTTGTCCACATTGGACTCCCGAATCCGCAGCTGATGGTATCCAGACCTGAGATCAATCTTCGAGAAAACTGAAGCTCCTTTCAGCTAATCGAACAAATCATCAATCAGTGGGAGCGGATACTTGTTCTTCACCGTAACCTGATTTAACTTCCGATAGTCAATGCATAGCCTCATCGAACCATCCTTCTTCTTCACAAACAACACTGGAGCACCCCAAGGTGAAACACTAGGTCAAATGAAGCCTTTCTCAATCAATTCCTGAAGTTGACTCTGTAACTCCCTCAACTCTGCTAATGTCATACGGTAGGGTGTCTGCGAAATAGGTCCGGTACCCGGAAGTAACTCGATGGTGAAATCAATCTCCCTAACTGGAGGAACACCGGGTAAATCCTCGGGAAACACATCTGGATACTCGAAAACCACCGCAATATCACCAATGTTCGGTACACGAATACTTGTATCAATCACATGTGCAAGGTAAGTCTCACAACCCTTTCCCATCATCCGATTAGCCTTCATTGCTGAAATCAAACAAGGCAAAGTAGTATTCTTTTCACCCCGAAACAAAATTTCTAGCATGCCTAGACTCCTGAATACAACCTCCTTTTAGTGACAATCAAGAACAGCCCAATGGTTCTCCAAGAAATCCATGCCCAAAATCACGTCAAAATCCACAATATCCAGCAGCATCAAATCCGCGGCTAACCCATAACCTCCAATAAAAATCTCACAATCTCTATATACCCACCCGACACACACTACTAGATGGATACAACACTGGCCACATACTAGGGAGTGGAGATGCAGGAATAGTAGCCAATGATGCTAATCTATATGACATGAATGAATGCGTAGCCCCTGGATCTAGTAAAGTAAGAACTGGATGACCAAAAATGTACAACGTACCGACGATAACCTTTGGAGAAGCTCTACCCTCACGTAGAGACATGGCATGAACTCGAGCCTGTCCAGCTAGTTGTCCATATTGGTTGCGATTCTGCTGACCATCCTGTTCAGATGACTATGTTGCACGATCACCAGATGCAGTACCCTGATCTCGACCGGCATTCTGATCTGCAACATCTCTAAAAGTGCCTAGCTGAGGACACTCCCTCACAAAGTGACCCTCCTGGCCACAATGGTAACAACTCATAGTACCCCAGTAACATGAACCATGATGTCGCATGTTGCAAAGATTACATAATGGAATATCTCTTGGTGCAGCTGGTGTGCTGAAAATTGGTCGAGGATAACTCGATCCACTGGAAATCCCACTCGACTGCTGCCTCTGTGGTCGACTCCTCCTCCATCTATGACTCTGTCTAGTAGTGCTGGTAGGATATCTATAAGGTCCACTACCCGAAGATGATGCCGATCCAGAAGTACCTGAACTCAGCCTTTTCGAAGTACCCTGACTAGGTCCATCCTCTTCAAATCGATGCGTCTGAAACTGCATCTGTCTTTCCCTCTCGATGTCCTCACCTTTGAGTGCAGCACTAACAAACTCATCGATGTCCTCACCCTTAATATTCAGATTCAGACCCAACTCAAACCTCCTACACTTTGCTTCCTCTGATGCCACCATAACACGTGCAAACTGAGACAAACGAGTGAACTTATCCCGATACTCAAGCACTGACATACTCCCCTGCTTCAGGTTAGTAAACTTCTCATATTTCCGCTGCTCAGTAGCTGGATTAAAATACCGACGTGTGAACATCTCTTTAAACATCGGCCAAGGAGTATCAATAGGAACTTTGTCTATACCAACCCGCCAAAAGTAGGCATCTGACTCAAGCAAACTCACTACAGCTACAGTTTTCTGTTCAGGAGTAAAATGCAGGAGCTCACAAACATACTCAACCTGAACCATCCAAGCTTCACATACCTCAGGATCAGGGGAACCAGAGAAAATAGTTGCTCCCGCTGTCCTGGCCTTAGCCACTGGGTCAATACGTTCCTCCAAACGCAACACTCGCATAAGCAAGTCACGCGTACGTTGATCCTCATCAGGATCCCCAGTCCGTTCAGCACGGACTCCACGTCGAGGAGGCATCTCATGGATAAAAGATATTAGTCACAAGACAGAAAGGATGTAATTATGGAACTTCAAATGTTTGAAAGCATACAACACTCTAGAGCATTGATAATTATCCACCGGCCAGTCGGGTCATCGCTCCCGAAATGTTGTACATTCTCAAATGCCCTTAGTAACACAACTACAAGAGTCTACAGAACCTAAAACCTAATGCTCTGATACCAACTGAAATGACCCGACTTCGATTTAGTTGCCTAAACTGAAATCAAACCCCTTCGAAAACACGACCTTAAAAAAAATTGCCAGAGTTTGCTTTGAAATACGTGAACCATTATTAGAACTTACAAAGAAACACACTTCGAATATTCCACAAAAGCCAAACCGTGGGGCTCCGTTCCCCATCCGGATTTTGCAACATCATATATAATATAAACCAGTAGGTTTACAAGAAATCTAGAAACATTCAGGAGTAAACTCAATTGAAAACAAACATAAGTATTCAGAGCGACGCTTATATACATCATTTACATCAAGTAGGTCAAACAAGGAACTTACAGAAACTGAAGTATGATCTGAACTCTATGCCTCCACAGTCAACGCGCAACACTGGAACCCAAACTGCAAACTGGGCAAAGGAAACCGAAAATCCCAGGGGAAGACAAATAAAATCGTTAGAGTGAGTGGACGAAAATAACAATAATATGTCTTCCACCAATATAAACATGAAATCATGTTGCGAGTCTAAAACCATCAATCACAGGTAAGGTGGTTGCCATAACCTTCCTGGATAACATATAAAATGTGGAGGCCGTAACTCGAGTACATTTCTCCTCAGAGTTACAATCCTGCTCAACCAAGGTAAGGGGTTTTTCATTACCTTCCTGGGAGCCATATAATAACGGGTTAGGCATTTGTCATAACCTTCCCGGAGCATCTCGGGGATCAGCCGAGAAGCCATGCATTGATGCATCCATATATCCATAATCCATGTAAAACAAATCATGCATATGCCTCCAAGTAAACTACATAACCGTATATGTATCATCGTAAATGCATAATCATAATTGCATACTCGTAAAATGCATAACATAAAATGCATAACCAAGACTCGCAAATCGACAGTGAAAATAAAATGTCCACTCATAGTACGAGACTAACTTTGAGATCCGGCGGAAGATTCCTCGCCAAACACTCGATCATGATCACCTGAATAACAGGGATATGATCAATACAGATTGAAACACAACATACGGAACTAATACATCGAGAACCCCGCATTCTCGAAAGACATATCGCTCGAAATATCGACAAGGATAACAAAATTCTCAAAATATACCCAATTAACCCTCGTCCCAAAATAGACTACTCAATTCAACTCAAAAACCTCACGACTACGATCGGGATGCGATTACGAGCAAAACGGTATAAAAATCTCCAAAATCCCAAAAAGTCAACCATCGCCGAAGCTCCGACATTGACCGCCGTCGTTGGCGGCAGCGCGGCTTCAATGGTTAAATTCTGCGGTGGAGAAAGTCTAGAATTCATCTACTCCTCAACCCTAACAACTTCCTCTTCATCACCTTCCTCCAATTCCAACCACACCGGCCTAAAAACAGCTCGAAAGCTACGGACACCATGGATTCCGGCGAGATTCGGGCGAGCTGCAAACATCATCCAATCCCAAAATTTCTTCACCCAAAAGCATCAGGGGGTTGAGGGGAATCAAACCCCCACCAACCCGACGCCAAAACTCGCCGAAGCACCGCCCCCTGACGACGGTGAAATCCCTAAACTTCACCGAAATGGAACTACCCCAAAATACAACCAATTCTACTCAAACCAAGTTCAAACCAATAGAAAATCACAAGGGGAAGCTAACCATACCAAAATCGTGGCCAGAGGTGGCCGGAAACGCCGGGTCCGACGAAGGAATCAAACCGGGTTAACTCGACCCAAATCGGTCAACGCTGGTCAAACGGCCAAAATGCGACTTTTCGATAATTTTACGACTATTCCGATATTTATACGCACTACCCAAGACGATCAACGGTCCAAAACAAATCGAAACCAAAACGGATAAACACGACTAAATCCAACGGTCGAAAATATTCATAACTTATTCCATGTAACCCGAAATTATCCTCCAGAAACTTCCAGGAGCTCGAAATCATGTACACTACAACTCTCGTGAAGAAACTCATATCAAATTCTTGTCTGATAATTTAGTCGTAAACAAACCCGCCATATCGACTAATTACAACAAACAGTGACTAATCGTGAAACTCGCAAATCAAACCAATTAACATACCATTTCCGATTCGGGTCGTTACACCTAATTCCTCATGCTCCAAATGAGTCAGCCAGTGCCTATACGGACGAGCCACCCGTCACCACTTCAGTGGGGGCGTCAGATGGTCTGGAACAACTTGTCGACGATTTAGTTCACTACAGCGCCCGGTGCAAGGTCAAAAGGTAGCCATTAGACCTGGACCCCAAAAGGAGTCGGGGAGTTGGAAAGAGCATCAAAAGCCAATGCATAGTGAAGTCGACAAGAAAGAAGATCGAGGTGTTATTCGCAAGTTCACTCGAGGTCCTCCATCCTCGTAGATCGACATTAAGTACTCGCACAACATCAGCTCAATCATACGGAATAACATCCGTATGGTTGCCCATTCGTGAAAGAATATGCCCGAATCCAAAACGTTGAGGGTGTACCGTGAACTCACGGTAATACTCTTTAATTTATTTATTTTTATAATTAATTAAAAAGCATAAAGGCATAATGTATTGGTTTTAAATTTTTATTTAGTTTCTTAGGTACATTTTGATGTCGGCGGCAAACCGGAAATGATGGAGCACATCAATACCACGAGCATGAACATTTTCAAGGATTAGAAGTATGACCTCCATAAGTACTATCTCAAACATGGCACCTTGCCTACCCCATAGGAGCTGAGGAACGAAAGGGAAGAGGAGTGGAAATTGTTGGTCAGACACTTTGAGTCCGACAAGTATAAGGTTCATCTTCATTTCCTTTAAATTGAGAAAATTGAATAATTTCATATTTTTAACCCTTTATTTATTATTCATAATTTTGTTGTGAAACAGACATGGTCGAAAGACAACAAGGCAAATCGTGAGAAGAAGAATCTCCACCATTCTTCGGGCTCGAAAGGGTTCATCTACATCGCAAAGGAGCAAAGAGATGCGGGTTCGATGCATTGTTTCCTAGATGCTAGCGTCTCCACTTATGTCATGTCTGGGGTCGTCAATGATGTGAGTGAACATGGTGTATGTAACTCATCTTTCCTAAATCAATTGAATTTAATCGTGCTTCTAAAATGTATCAAAATTTAGTATAGCGGTAATTGTATTTTTAAGAAATTGTATTATTAGTTAGGTTATCTTAGTTAGGTTGTGCTCTTGGAACATGATTTTGAACTTATGTTAGGTTATGCCGTAGTTGGTTAAATTATGATTTTCAACGTAAGAAATCTGGATGGGAATTGGTGCCCACGATGAATTTGTGCTATTGGAATTAGTTATTCGAAGTGTGTTCTCTCTTGCAGGTTTTTGGTTTCCTCCAATTTTAAGCGAAACTGTGGCAACCAAATTTTATGAATGAATATTTATGTATTGTTCACATGATTAATTTTAGGCGAGGTTGATAGAAATGGCCCAGAAACAATTGATGAACACCCAGCTGGAAAACTAAGAGATGATGTGTGAAAAGCTGCCTCCTCTATCGATAGAGAGTCAGATCTCTATTGCTGATGTTGTTTACAGGTCGCTGAGCTGGCAAGGAGGTTCGTGGGCTTGGACTAGTGGTCGAGAGAGATTTGTCCCAGTCATCCGCATCGGCGACTAAGCGCAGTGGGCCGGATGCCGAGGCGGTTTGAGCAGCCCAAGAGGAAGCTCGATTGACCACAGAGTCTGCTAGATTGGCCTGGGAGCATTCAAGGTCGCTCGAGGATCAGCTTCATGAGACCAACAGTAATATGAGCGCCGTCCTCGACTTTCTCAAAGGGTTGGGCATGCAACCTCTGCCGATGTGTTCCCCCCCCCCCCTCCCAGGCACGACGATTATGTGGGCGACAACATGGGAATCGACGGGATGCCTGCTCTGGGTTTAGTTTCGTAGTTTTGTACGTAGTTTCATTTATTTAATTTCGATCAATGTACGTACACTTTTTACTTAATTTTTTATATTTAATGAATATTTTATTATTTTAAATTTAATTTATAATTCTGAAGAAAAATAAATCAACTTAGACAACGAAACATCCTTGGTTCGTCGTCTAAGTTCAATCATAAAGATGACGAATGATTCGTCGTCTTGGTATAAGCCTATGACGACGAACATTGATCGTCGTTGTCGAAGTCGTTGAACATAGATGACGAACCAAAGTTTGTCGTTTAAGTGAATCACTTAGACGACGAACTAAAGCGATCGTTTAAGTAAATCACTTAGATGACATACATCGTCGTCTAAGTGTTCCACAGTACTTAGACGACGAATACCAATTTTCATTGTCTAAGATGCATCTAAGATGACGAACATTGTAGTCGTTTAGAGCAACAATTTTTCAACGTCTAAGTATTTAGGTTATAATTGTTAGACGACGATTTTTAGGCGATGAAACTGCCTCGTCGCCTAAGTGCGTTTTTCTAGTTATGATAGATCTATATTAATTAATGAATGAATAAGAAAAACACTTATAAACACTTTAAAATGTTTTTTTTGTTTCTTAAACAGTTCTAATGTTCTTCATCGATCTCCAAAACACTCAAACTTTTTTTTTTATAAGAAAAACACTCAAACATTAATCAAAACTCTTGTGATAGAATTCACTTTTAGAAAAGTTAATATTTCCCAATAGTAGACAAATTAGTGATAGTTTTGTGAAAACTAGTCCCTTACATCAATTTTTTTTAGACATCGATGAGTAGTGTATTGATTGACAAAATTGACAGATTCAAGAAGTTCACTAGTAACCGTTTGATAAATACAAACTCCCTAAAATAATCTATACGAAGATAGTGTTTATAGCCTGAGAAACAGAAGTACGGCGAGGAAAGTTGTCAGGCCCAATTTTTAAAAAATGTTTAGTACCCCACTTCCGATCCTAATCAAGCTAACTGCCTAAAACATGAACTATACAAAACTAGGACCAAATAAACAAGAACCAATATTAAACCATTACAAAACTCATGAGAACCAATAAACAGAACCAAAGAAGACCAAAACTAAAATTAAAAAATAGAACACCTAAATCCTACACCAATCCCAATCCATCACTGAAGAAGATCTAGCCATGCCCTCAACTCTTCGCGTACTTAGACCCTCGTCGCTGTGGCACCACTTCTCTTGTTCAGCTTTGGTCAACCAAGGCCAAAGCCACATTGCACCCACCTAAACCACCTGCGCCATGCCACCCAAAAACTAGAGATCTTAGGCACTATGATCTATGGCAGAGCCAACCACTGATTCCACTGGGCTTAAGCCACTGGGTTTACTTTTCAACTCGGGTTGGCATGTCTGAAAACAAAGGTCAATCAGTTTTCTCAATACAATCTCAGACTACCTGAAATCCGAACTTAGACGACGAAATATTTTAACATTTGTCGTCTAGAAGACTGTAGGATGACAAATAGTAAATACACTGCCAAAGATAAAAAATTCGTTGTCTGGTAGACACCTACACGACGAAGCGTTGAAGAAAACTTTTCGTCGTAAATTCATCAGTTAAATTTTTAGAAATTTAGAGTGCGTTCATTCTAATAACTAGTTATTCATTTTTTTAATATAAGGTTTCAATTAATAATTTTTTTTCCCTATCGTGCGATATTCATTGAATTTTGTGTGTTTTAATCAGCCCGAATAACGATTGATTCTGACTCCCCCACTAACTATGATCGCGACATTATAGTAATCTTCGATATGCCTTCAATCATCAGTCCACTTCTCCCATCACCATCAATGCTCGGCAGAGTATAATGACCAGCCGGTTAGACCACCTCCTCCAAAACCAGCACAACACCACCAGTCCAAACTCATCCCGACAGAGACTCACCTCCAAATGTGAACTAAGCAACCACCCAAATGTTGTTTGGTGTTTATATTTCTAATTGGGTTGGAGGGCATTTTTGTAACTCATCTCTTGCTATGTAAGATTTATTTGCTGTCGGTTTTTTTGTAGGGAAAAACACAGCTGCAAGGACCTTCTCCCATTTGAGTTAGAGAGCTACTATATTCATCAAGAGCTACTCTAGCTGTATTCACTCCATTTGGATAGTGAAAGTGATATTTCGCTTCTCCGTGGATGTATGCTATTTTTGAACCACGTATATCTTATGTTTATGTTCCTCTCCTCTTATTTTCTTACTGTTGTTGGGGTTATTGTTTGGTTTCCTATTTGATTCTATTTATCTTGTTCATCTATCTAGTTTGGTTTGATTCTTTGGTGCTATTTTGCACAAAAATTAGTATCAGAGCTTCAGTTTTGATCTGGTTTAGATAGATGGCAGATAATAGAGATGAGGATGTCAACTCATTTGATAATGCAGAGAGCTTGAAGGTTAAGGGGACAACGGTTCAGAATGTAAGATTCAAGGTGGGGAAATTTGATGTAACAAACAATTTTGGGATGTGGCAATGTGAGGTAAGAGATATGTTGACACAACAAGAGTTGAGATATTTCTTTGGAAGATAAGCCTCAGTCGATGTCGGGTGCCGATTGGGACAAGATAAATAAAATGGCTTGTTCGTAGATTCATTTATATTTTGCAAAGCCCCAAAAGTTTGTTGTTAGGGAGATGAAAGCTATGGAGTTGTGGTAGAAATTAGAAGACAACTACATGTCAAAAAATGCCAAAAATTGTTTGCGTTTGAAGAAGAGGATGTTCTACTTCAAGTACAAAGAAGGTACGAAAATGATCCACCACCTTGATGCTTTTGATAAGTTGGTTGCAAATTTGTTTAATTTAGATGAAGATATCAAAAATGAAGATAAAGCTATGATTTTCTTAAATTCCTTGCATGAGTCATATGAGCATTTGATTACCACTTAGCTTTATGAGAATTAAGGAGACTATTAAGTTTGAAGAAGTGTCTAGTGCTTTGATGAATCATGAGATTAGGCATGAAGACAAGAGGAGTAGTGCTTTAGATGCTTTAGTGGTTAGATCTAGACCAGTTGAAAGAAAGAATTTCAACAATTGGAGAAAGTCTCATTCGCGCTCAACAGGAAATTTCAAGGGCAGAAGAAGTTTGGGTAGAGATGAGTGTGCATTTTATCATGAAAAGGATCCTAGGAAAAATGAGTGCCCGAGGCTGCATGATCTACGCAATTTAGGCGTATTAATTAATGTGTTATTCTCTATATTTTGACTACGTTATTACTTACTATTATTTGTTTTTACTTATTTTGTTATTTTTAGGTTTTGATAAAAGAAACGGAGTAAAGAAGGCTACAAGCATGGAAGACATCCTAATTATGGAGATGAAGGAGAACAATTGCCGAAATCTTCTAAGGAAGACATGAAGAAAAATGAGAAGAAAATGTTTCCTGTGTTGACCAGGAAAAGGAAGCTTTTCGAAGAACCTTGGAAGAAGAACAAAGAAAAATGGGCCAAATTAATTAAAAGACCATTTAAGAAGCCTAAGATTGAAGACCAAGTCAGCCAAAAAAGTGGTGGAGGAAATATGGCAAGTAAAGGATTAACAAGTCTAAAAGAAGAAGGAAATCTATCAAAATATGGAAAGAAGAATCTACATGTTCGGGAACAGATCAAGAGAATTTAGATGGCGATCGACTTATGGTTGGAAAGATCTTCGATTCTTCTTTCCAACGAGCAAAAACACATAATTTTTTAAGGTTTACAACTGCGAGAAAAAGCAATTCTTTATAAGCTGCCAAGTTTATCAGGTTAAAGTAAGGAAAACCTATTTTGGAGAGGAAAACCTATTTATAATGCCTATATAAGCAAAGGCACGACCCTAATTGTCAGGATCTCTCATTCTCCAAAGTTAGGCTGCCAAATTCGCTCCTTATACTCTCTCGAAACACTTGAGCACCACCATCAAAGAGCTACCCGCCTCTACCAAAATTCTCCTTACTTGATCCGCTCCGGCTCTCAAGTATTAGCCTTCATCCGAATCTTTAAGGTGATCCTGGGATCATCCACCAAAGAAGTTGTTGCTCTCTTGCATTTAGAGTGATCCCAAAAATTAAAAAGTGTAACAATGACCTCTTTACTTCGTAGTTCCTTTGTAGTTTTGTTTTTGTGTTTTTGTATTGAATTTGGAGTAAACCTTGGTTTTATGAATTTTAATACTTTCAATAATCTTCTATGTGTTCTTTGTTTTAATTTTTGATGCATGTGTTTATTTGAACTTAATGCTTTGAGTATAGAATCTTCGGTGTGTCCAATCTTAGAGCCAATGATTAGAGTATTAGGGCGATCCCGAGTACTTAAGGAAAACAATATGCATGTGCACCTTAGATTTAAACAATGGAATTTCATTGGTTATTGTTACGTGTTTAATTTATAATTAGTCTAAAAAAGAGATGAGAAGATCACATGAATTAGAGTTTTTATACGTCTTTTATGTGTTGCTTGTCTATGAGTTGATGCATGTAAGAGGCCTAGAAATTTTGTTTTTGCTTGTGACATTTTTAGGTAGAATTAATAGGTTAGAAAAATACAACTCGTTACCCCCTTTTCCCTAATACAAATTTTGCATGCACCCTCCAATCTCCGGTGTAGAACGATACCCTACTTATCAATGATACATCTATACAAAAAGGGTTTAAATTGAATACATTAAATTATGTATTAAGTTGATAATTAGGTGCTTAGCTTTAGTGTATCACTACAAAATAAGATCAGAGACCCTCATGCAAATATGGCTTCCACTAATGATGAAGGTGAGTATGTTCTCACTATAGCTTCTAATTGTGTTGCATCCGTAGATGAACTAGACTCATGACTATTAGATAGATAGTGGTTGTTGTGATAACCCGAATCAGAAATGGTATGTTTATCGGCTTGATTTGCGAGTTTCGTGATTAGTCGCGGTTTTGTCGTAAGTAGTCGATATGGCGGGTTTGTTAACGACTAAATTATCGAACAAGAATTTTATTTGAGTTCCTTCACGAAAGTTGTAGAGAATTTACTTTCGAGCTCGTGGGAATTTCTGGATGATGATTTCGAGTTACGTGGAAAAAGTTATAAATATTTTCAGCCGTTGGATTTTGTCGTGTTTATCCGTTTGGTTTCGATACGATTTGGACGGTACGCGTACGATATAAATATGGGAAAAATACGTGATGATTTTGAAAACTTTTCAAATTGGGAAATTGAGCCATTGACCCGCGTTGACCACGAGTCAAAACTGACCTGTTTTGGCCGAGTGGTTCTTGCCTTCGATGTGCCGGATTCCAGCCACGGTTGGCCGTGGTCCCTTGATGAAAATTTTTGGGCTTTGTCTCCTCTTCAGTTTGGTAGGTAGATCGCCCCTTATGGTGGCCAGAGGTGGGAGAAACGACACGGCAAAGTTGGTAGTTTTCCGGCGAGATTCGGCGGCGATGGAGGCGGCGGTGGTTGCCGAGTTAGGGGTCGACCCTATAGGGGTTTTGAAGCCCTTGGGATGGTGAGTTGATCCCAAGTGGTCTTGCACCTTGCCGTGGCCGGTGGTGGCCGATCGGAGTTAATGAATTCCGGCGAGGGTTTTCGACTTCAAGGTGAGTTTTTGAGGTTTTCCGGTCAAAATTGGGCTTATCATTGAACTACAAAGTTGTTGGAAATGTCGAGATCTTCAAATCCATGTGTAGGTTGTAATTTTCTGGGCCAATGAGTTTTCCGGCGGCCGGCGTCTGCGGCGGCGGCCCAGCGCGCCACCGTG
The DNA here is from genome assembly GCA_946800695.1 of Geum urbanum. Lineage (NCBI taxonomy): Eukaryota > Viridiplantae > Streptophyta > Magnoliopsida > Rosales > Rosaceae > Geum > Geum urbanum. Next base: position 19,860,351 of record OX326997.1, on the reverse strand, counting down.
CGCGGCGGAGTTCCGTCCGAGGTGGTTTTCGTCAAGTTTTATGCCATTTTGCTCCGAATCGCGTACCGATCGCAGTGGTGAAGTTTATATTTTGAATTGAGCATCGTAATTTGTGGTGAGGTTTTATAGTGTGTTTATTAGATTTCTGACGATTTCGTCGATATTTGAGTTATACATTTTCGGGAATGGTTGGTTCTCAAAATGTGGATCAGGGTTTTGAATTGTGATTTTGAATAGTGGTATTTATGATTATATAGGAGATCGTGATCGCTCATTTGGCGAGAGATTTTTAGCCGGATCATAGGATTAACGCGTTTAGCGAAGTGCAAGTCTATGAGTGGACACATTTCTTTTCACTGATTGGTTGCGAGTCTTTATTATATGTTTTACGAGCATGAGCATGCATATGCAATTATGATTTTTACGAGCATGTGTTTTACAATTATGCATTTATGAATATGCATCGACGAATATGCTTTTAATATTATGTATTACGAATATGCATTTACATATGCTTTATACATTTGCATGGAAACTATTTATGATTTGGTTTACACAGAGTGCAGTCTTAGTATATATTGTTGTATCGATACACTTAGCATCCTGGCTGATCCCCGACGATGTTTACCGGGGGGGACTGTTACCCTGTGCCGAGGTCTTTTCCGGGTGGGAACAAATACCCTGACCCGAGGCCCTTTCTGGCTGGAATCACGTGAGGGTCTAGGATCCCGTGATTCAGACTGTACTAGCGCAGATGTGTCCGTGAGTGACCCCGCGGGATTTTACGATGCATTCTTTATACGCGTGAGGATTTAGAGTCTCCCTCGTGTACCATATGGTTTTTATGCATTTAGACTCGCATATGTTTTATAAACATATATATTATTCGGTGAAAGACATTTATTTTCGTCCACTCACTCTAACAGTTTATTAGTCTTTCCCTGAGCTCTTCGTTTTCTTTGCCCAGTTTGCAGTTTGAATTCAGGTGTCGCACGTCGAGGTTGGAGGTATAGTATTCAAGCCACTTTTTCTTTCTCAGTAGGTTTCTAGTTTGGCCTACTGTTGTGTATATATGTATATGCTAGAGGTCGCTCTGAGTACTGTTTATGTTTATATTCTCAAATGATTTTTCTCGGATTTTTGTAAAGCTACAGTTGTGTTTATTGCTTTACATTATGATATGTTTTTGTGAAATCCAGATGGGAGTGGTGCCCACGGTTTGGCTTTTGTGGCATAAGATAAAGTGTATTTTCCGTTGCACGTTAATGGTAATCGCGCGTTGTAGAGGAAAGTCTGTCGAAATTTTTGGTTTTTGAAAGTTCACGTTTTTAGAAAGGGTTTGATTCCGATTTAGGAAACTAAATCGGGATTGGGTCCTTTCAGCTTGGTATTAGAGCATTAGGTTTTAGCTTCTGTAGACTTCTGTAGTCGTGTTTACTAAGGATATTTGAGAATGTACAGCATGTCTGGAGCGATGACCCGACCGGCCGGTGGATACTCATCAATGCTCTGGGTGTTGTATGCTTTCAAATGTTAGAAATTCCATGATTATGTCCTGTTTGTTTTGAATAATGTCTTATTCATTAGGATGCCTCCTTGACGTGGTTTCCGTGTCAGTAAGGTTGTGGATCCTGTTGAGGATCAGTCGACGCGCGACTCGATAATTTGAGTTGTGGGTTTGGATGAGCATTCTGGGTTCAGAGATATGTGTGGCATGGTTTGCCCGGTTGTGCGTGTATGGGCGTCTATATGTTGCTTTTGAATAGATGATTGTGGTAGTTGATGGTTTTCTTGAGTCAGATCATTGTATTTGGTGGGTTAGTATTATGTGAGTTCCTGTTGAGACTCCATGACCTACATTCATGGTATTGTTTATACGGTAATGGTTCAATCAGGCTACCCAATAACGGAAATATGAAGTACTTACTAGTTTGAGGCAGGGATGTATGTTAATATTTGTTCACATGTTTGTCCCAGTTTGCACGTGTTATATGGCTTCAGAGGAAGCAATGCAGGAGGTTCGAGATGAGTTTCAACCTAAGCATCAAAGGGATTTTGACTGTTATGCTTCGAGATAACCATGATAAGTTTGTTGTGTTGCACTCAAAGGCGAGGACATTGAGAAGGAAAGGCATATGTGGTTTTAGACATGTCAGTTTGAGGAAGGTGAACTTAATCGAGTTATTTTGATGAGGTTGAGTTCAGGCACCTTGGGATCAGTCTACATCAGGCTGTGGCCTTTTTGATTATGTTGAGGGTCATTTGGATAAGGCAGAAGATCCGTTTGATGGAGAAGGAGATCACAGAGTAGTAGGACTAGTTCCTGTGTTATGAGTCAGGGTGGTCGTTGGTGATCCTTCCAACAGCAGGAGTTTCCATTATGCAACTTTTATAGCAGGTGTCACTGCGGTTTGTGTTAGAGGGGTACCCTCAGTTGCTATTATGGTGGCCAGGAGGGTCATGTTACGAAGGAATGTCCTCAGTTATCTGCTTTTAGTGGTTCTGTAGCTCAGAGTTTAGGAGGAGGTCAAGGTACCATTTCTGGAGTTTGACTAATGCAGACTTCTAGACAAGTCAATCAGCAAAGTCACAATTAACGTGGATGGTTAGTTGGACATGCCAGAGTTCATGTCACGACTTTGTGTGAGGGCAGAGTTTCCCTGAGGTTACCGTTGCTTGACATCCATGGCTATTATGCTTGCATCTTCATTTCTGGGTTTGAGGAGAATGTTGTATCCATTTGATGAGATTGTGTGTATCAGGTGAGGTATCAAGACTATGAGGTTTGCAGGAGGTTGTGGACTAGCTGTGAAGTGGTTGTTCGTCGCAAGAATGTTGTAGTCATTTGACGTCCAGTCGTGCCAAAGATCTTGTTTAGAGGTGAAAGAAATGCTTCTCTACTATGTGTGATTTCAGCAATGAGGCTGAGCTGATGATGAAGCAAGGGTGTATGCCGTACTTGGCACATATTCGTGATGTTGAGGTTGTTGTACCTGATGTTCGTGATTTTGAGGATATCTGTGAGTATCCAGATATTTTTCAGAGAATTTATCAGAGTTGAGGGAGTTGCAAATTCAACTTCAGGAATTGTTCGAGGAAGACTTCATTTGATTTAGTGTTTTACCTTGGGGTGTTCTAGTATGTTTTATGAGGATGTAGGATGGTTCGATGAGGTTGTGCATCGACTACCGGAAGTTGAATAAGCTTTTAGTGAAGAACAAGTATCCTCCACTTTGGATTGATGGCTTGTTTGATCAACTTAATAGAGTTTCAGTTTTCGGAGATTGATTTCAGATGTGAGTATCATTAGTTTTGATCCGAGGGTCGAGTTTGAAATGGTCAGGTACATGTGAGGAGAGTTACGTGTTGTGGTTAGAGGAGAGGTTGATTACTGGGCCAGTGTTCACATTATGTGATGTCAGTGAAGTGTATGTTATGTATAGTGATGTTTCGAAACTAGATTTTGGTCGTGTTGGGATGCAGCATGGCAATATGATGGTATATGGTTTCAGGCAGTCGAACCTTTATGAAGTTACGTATCCTATGTATGTTAGCATCGAAGAGTTGGAAACACTACAGGTAAGGCGTACAGCGCAGAGCAAGATGTACATTGATCACTTGAGTTTCATCTACTTGCGTATTCAACCAGATTTGAGCATGAAGCGGCGTAGATAGATGGGGTTGATTAACGACTATGGCTGCACATTTGAGTTCATCTGGGAAAGGCTAATATGGTTGCACTTTGAATATCATTCAGGGGTGTTGTTGCTGATGCACTTAGTCGGAAATTTGGAGTTTCTATGTTTCATGTACGTGTTGTAAGAACCTCATTGTTAGCTGAGTTGCGAGCTACGGGAGCTAAGTTATAGTGAGATGATGATGGAGCATTGTTGGCTAGTTCCAGGATCGACCTGTGTTACTTGATCAGGTCTGTGAGGCTCAGGTTGCGGATTTCTACTTGTTGGACAAGAAGAATGTGATACAGAATGATGTTCCAGCAGAGTATCAGTTGAGGAATGTTGGCACTTTATCGTCCAAAGTAAGGCTAGGTGGGCCCAGAGACGATGAATTGAAGAGGGAAATAGCAGCCTATGTGACCAGATGCCTCATTTGTCGGCAGGTGAAGGCAGAGAGACAGAAACTTGCTGGGAAGTTACAGCCATTGGAGATTCCCGATTGGAAGTGGGAGCATATCACTATAGATTTTGTGTATTAGTTACCGTGTACTTCGGATGGTAATATTGGTTTTTGGGTGATTGTGGACCGTTTGATGAAATCAGTTCTTTTCCTTGTACTTCTAGGAAAGATTTCAGTAGGCAGGCTGGCATAGCTGTATTTGGCAGGGGTTGTTCATTTTCATGGTGTGCTTGTGTCCTGGGTCTCTGATCGAGATAATCAGTTACAACAGAGTTTTGGCAGGCATTGCAGGGAGCATTGGGGACCAGATTACAGTTTAGTAAGTTTTTTTTCATCCTCAGATTGGTGGGCAATCTGAGAGGACTATTCAAACTTTGGGGGCCATGTTGTTGTCCTGTGTATTGCAGTTCAAAAGGATTTGGGACCAGTAGTTTCATTTGTTCGAGATTGCTCGCAGTACCAGTTTGTAGACCAGTATTGTTATGACATTGTATGAAGTTGTGTATGAGAAACAGTATTGCACTTCATTGTGTTGGAGTGAGTTAGGAATGAGATGGTTTTTGATTCTGATTTAGTGGAATGCGCTACTGTAGACCTTTGGATTAGCAGGGACAGGTTGATAATTGCTCGTGATCGGCAAAGAATTTATGTAGATGTGAGTAGGTTGAGTCATGAGTTTGAGGTCGATAATAAGGTTTCCTTGGAAATGTGTGATTTGTTTTGGGGGGGGTGTGGTATATTTTACCACGTTATATTGGTCCGTATGTGATCATGGGGCGAGTTAGTGTTGTGACGTATAGTTTGGCATTGCTTGTAGCGTTGGCGAATGTGTATGTTGTATTCCATGTGGTGGAACTACATATCAGATTTATTGCATGTTTAGCACCCTATCAGTTCCCTATATGGGAACACTTGACATTTGTGGAGGAGGCAGTTCAGATTCTAGATTTGAGGGTGCAGGGATTACAGCATAGAAATATTTCCTATTGTGAAAGTCTGATGGCAGAGTCAATCAGTTGAAGTAGTCACTTGGGAGATTGAGCAGTATGCAGAGGCTCTGTCCCTACTTTTCAGTTGGCAGACTTGGAAATTTCGAGGTCAAAATTTTTGTAAGGGGGGTAGATTTGTGACAACCCGAACCAGAAACGGTATGTTTATCGGCTTGATTTTCGAGTTTCGTGATTAGTCGCGGTTTTGTCATAAGTGGTCGATATGGCAGGTTTGTTAACGACTAAATTATCGGGCAAGAATTTTATTTGAGTTCCTTCACGGAAGTTGTAGATAATTTAATTTTGAGCTCGTGGGAATTTTCGGAGGATGATTTCGAGTTACATGGCATAAGTTATGAATATTTTCGGCTGTTAGATTTTGTCATGTTTATCCGTTTGGTTTCGATACGATTTAGACGGTACGTGTACGGTATAAATACGGGGAAAATAAGTGACGATTTTGGAAACTTTCCAAATTGGGAAACAGGGTCGTTAACCCGCGTTGAACATGGGTCAAAACTGACCCGTTTTGGCCGAGTGGTTCTTGCCTTCGATGTGCTGGATTCCGGCCACGGTTGGTCGTGATCCCTTGATGAAAACTGTTGGGCTTTGTCTCCCCTTCAGTTTGGTAGGTGGATTGCCCCCTATGGTGGTCGGAGGAGGGAGAAACGACACGACAAAGTTGGTGGTTTTCCGGCTAGATTCGGCAGCGACGGAGGCAGCGGTGGTGGCCGAGTTGGGGGTCGACCCTATAGGGGTTTTGAAGCCCTTGGGATGGTGAGTTGATCCCAAGTGGTCTTGCACCTTGCCGTGGCCAGTGGTGGCCGATCGGAGTTAATGAATTTCGGCGAGGGTTTTCGACTTCAAGGTGAGGTTTAGAGGTTTTCCGGTCAAAATTGGGCTTAGCATTGAACTACAAAGTTGTAGGAAATGTCAAGATCTTCAAATCCATGTGTAGGTTGTGATTTTCTGAGCCGATGAGTTTTCCGGCGGCCCGGCGCCCCGCCGTGCACTGCGGAGTGCCGTCCGAGGTGGTTTTTGTCAAGTTTTATGTCGTTTTGCTCGGAATCGCGCACTGATCACAATGGTGAGGTTTATATTTTGAATTGAGCATTGAAATTTGTGGTGAGGTTTTATGGTGTGTTTATTGGATTTTTGACGATTTCGTCAATATTCGAGTTATATGTTTTCGAGAATGGTTGGTTCTCAATATGTAGTTCAGGGTTTTGAATTGTGATTTTGAACAGTGGTATTTATGATTATTCAGGAGATCGTTATCGTTCGTTTGGCAAGGAATTTTCCGTCGGATCATAGGATTAACGCGTTTAGCGAAGTGTAAATCTGTGAGTGGACACATTTCTTTTCACTGATTGGTTGCGAGTCTTTATTATACGTTTTACGAGCATGAGCATGCATATGCAATTATGATTTGTACGAGCATGTGTTTTACAATTATGCATTTATGAATATGCATCGACGAATATGCTTTTAATATTATGTATTACAAATATGCATTTACATATGCTTTATACATTTGCATGGAAACTATTTATGATTTGGTTTACACAGAGTGCAGTCTTAGTATATATTGTTGTATCGATACACTTAACATCCCGGCTGATCCCCGACGATGTTTACCGGGGGGGACTGTTACCCTGTGCCGAGGTCTTTTCCGGGTGGGAACAGATACCCTGACCTGAGGCCCTTTCTGGCTGGAATCACGTGAGGATCTAGGATCCCGTGATTCAGACTGTACTAGCGTAGATGTGTCCGTGAGTGACCCCGCGGGATTTTACGATGCATGCTTTATACGCGTGAGGAGTTAGAGTATCCCTCGTGTACCATATGGTTTTTATGCATTTAGACTCGCATATATTTTATAAACATATATATTATTCAGTGAAAGACATTTATTTTCGTTCACTCACTCTAACAGTTTATTAGTCTTTCCCTGGGCTTTTCGTTTTCTTTGCCCAGTTTGCAGTTTGAATTCGGGTGTCGCACGTCGAGGTTGGAGGCATAGTATTCGAGCCACTTTTTCTTTCTCAGTAGGTTTCTAGTTTGGCCTACTGTTGTGTATATATGTATATGCTAGAGGTCGCTCTGAGTACTGTTTATGTTTATATTCTCAAATGATTTTTCCCGGATTTCTGTAAAGCTACAGTTGTGTTTATTGCTTTACATTATGATATGTTTTTGAGAAATCTGGATGGGATGGATGCCCACGGTTTAGCTTTTGTGGCATAGGATGAAGTATATTTTTCGCTGCAGGTTAATGGTAATCACGAGTTATAGAGGAAAGTCTGTCAAAATTTTTGGTTTTTGAAAGTTCACGTTTTTAGAAAGAGTTTGATTTCGGTTTAGGAAACTAAATCGGGGTTGGCGCCTTTCAGTTGTTCCCAATACATGAGTACAAATCGGGATTGATTTTCTACTTTGAATAAAAGGTTTGTTTGGCTCAGAATTCCTAGGACACTGAGAAGTCCTCAAACTATCTCCACAGCTCCTTCGATGTGAAATAGAGCAATCTTCTTGACGAGTTTGAGAGCACAGTGGTGCGTCGTTGAATCTCCAGATACTCACGCTCCTTCGGGTGAAAATCCTTTGATCGTCGATTGCTAGGATTTCTCGAGATGAAAAGATTGTTTTTCCGAGAGAAAAAGTTGTATGATCGTGGGATCCTTTCTACGTAAAGATGTCCTCAATATATAGGAAAATATGGTTACTTATCGTAATAGACTTAAGATTCCTTGCACTTAGATTCACTTAATGACTCTAATTGCTCGAGATTCTTACTTCTTAGGTCTTTCAATCAAAATCTAAGACTTGATGACAAGATCGCTAAGAAATCCTTTCCTCCATGCAAAACTTCACTATTTCACACGAGCCGCTGATATTGGCCTATCTATTTTAAAGCCCATAAAAATAAGAACTGTTTATTTTGGGTCCAAACATTGCCCCTTAAGCCTCGAGATAAAGCCCAGGTGCAATCGAAGAGGTTTGTAACTTAGACACGTGCTCTGGAGTTAAACGGTAATTCCTGTTTGTGATGCCATTTCAACTCATTTCTGAAAAGTAGCGCCCTTAATGATGCAGTGGTATTTAAGCGCACGCGATTTGTCAGATTCTCATTTCCTGAAACACTCTTCTGCCTTCAGTCTTTCGGATTGACTAAACTTCCTTTCGAAGCTTTTAACTTTCTTCTTCGTTCATCTATTCTGATTAACAACATGCCGCCACACTGTCAAGCAAACTCATAACGTCACATGTCGCGGGAGTCCGCTGAGGCACTTGCGACCACTGTGCGATCTACCACAGAGAGGAAAAATCTTGGTTCCACCGTTTCCCTAAAGCTATCTGATAATGGGACCAGACGATTAGGTCCTTTCATTCAGACGCCAATTAACCCATTCTTTTCTAAGCTCTCCACTCCGACCACTGTCACTCCGCTCTGATTTTTCGGGGAGCCTCAGCGACCCCAACGGGATGGAATTACATGGATGTCCTCTACCAACTGAGTAAATGGCCGGCGACCTCCCAAAACGAGATTTCCTAGTACCATGCTGTAAGAAAATGGACTATCAACGCTGGGAAATGGCAGACATTTCTCACTTCCTAGATCTCTGCTTCTCCTTACCCAAAAGGGGTAATCGAGCACCATTCACTACTGCGATGTGCTTCTGCGACGCGAGCTACAACTGTTTTCGCTTCCCCTATGGAGACATGAGAATCACCCTGCTCGATTTGGTAACCATCTGCGGAGTTCCTATCGCTTAACGAGCATGGAAGCAAGGGGACGTTTACTCTGCTAAAGGCACCGCCAACTCTCTCTGGCTTGGGTCCTACCAGGCCTGGCTTAAAAACTTCAGAAATGACAACGCATCACCTTGAGGTATTGCATTTCTTGAGTACTGGCTATCGAAGTATGTTTTTCTGCACCACCTCCAACAAATTCAACAGGTCTTTGTTGTCTCACTTACACCGTCTGTTTGTGTAACACATCATTATCGAGCCTGGATAGCACAATTCTGGGACCAGATTCACGCCGTCCAGCCCATGACTCTCTTCGCCACCATCTTTACGGACTTTGACTCCTTCTTCACTTCTCCCTATGACAAAGAAGCTCTGCGATACCACGTGCCAAACGATCCTGGAGTATTGACGCCATGGCCCACAGTAAGTGTCCTAAATCCATGATCTTCTGATCTTGTCAATAGTGTTGGCAAATCTAATAGCCTATAGGCCTTACAAGCAGAGAAGAGGTAGGACCCTATGGGAAGTTTCAATGCAGGCCCTTCGAAGAAGAAAAAACACTGTCGCTGTGTCAAGCGTATTATTTCATCATACTCAGATCATGAAGCAGGCGATGTAGAGAACGAGGAAGCTTCACCTACTCAACTTGTAAGTTTCCATTCATATCATATCTTGGATTAAACCCATGCCATGTGAAACTTTTCTAAATTTAGGTTAAACGCTCTGACTCAGGCTCTTCACAAGAATGCTCGACGTGCATGCCCCTCTTGAAGGAGATGTTCGCGACCTTCAGTGGGCTCAACAAGGTCGTCGCCCATGTCTGAAAAAATTGATCTGCAATGTGATCAGCAAGACCAACCAATGGAAGGGGAAGTCCATCCAGTTTGGGAATTCTGAGGGCCCTCTTGATCATTCACCAACCTATCTCTTGAGCCGACAACAACAGTTGTTGCTAGTAGAGCCCTCTTCCAAGTATCTTCGCGAGGTAACACCTATCTTTATATGTACTTAGATTAAAGATGCCTCATTTTCATCTGATTTGACCTTCAATCAATTTTACACTTGCAAGCCATGGACTAAGAGGAAATTCAACCTGAAGCTAGTCACTCGGTCAATACACTTCCTGAGGAGGCTGATGACACAGATTCCATTGACAACAAGGAGGTGACCTCCCACGCAAACGACATCGCCGCTCATGTCGTGGATGACCATGACTATGAACAAGAATGACCTTCTAACTTTACCCAAGTTAAATTCAGCTAGCATGGATGGTTCTACCCCCTTGAGAGGCCAACGAAAGTCATCCTGCCAATGGTACCATTTTCCGACCCTCGCCAAGAGGAGCGGGTGGAGATTCCCAGTGTTGGGCCTCAAGAAGATGGTATCGACGAGGAAGTTAGGCCTCTAGAAGACTGCCCACCAAAGGTTTCAACCCTGCTCGTTCATAATACCCCTAGTGATACTAAGGTCAGAAACCAAAGTTTAAATTTTTCAAGTTCGATGACAAGACCCAACTCAGACTACCGTAATAATCCTGGATAAGTCTTACATGATCTACATTAGAGTATCTAGCACCGCCTAATCGGTACCAGCTACCATAACACGAGCAACCCAACACTTTAACTGAGAACCTACAATGAGTAAATAGAAATTATGGACTGTCATGCCTCGTACTTTAGACGGTCACGACTTCAACCGACTAACCTGCAATTTGGGCAATTTAAAACAAAGGGCCCAAGAAAAGTCATAAAACATAAAACATTGGTGTGAGCTGACAAGATAATATATTTTGTGTGAACCAATAAAAACTTATATAACATGCCCTTCCACTAATTTCAGTGAAATAAAGCAAGTTCAAATCTAATAAACTAAAACGCAATGAAGGTGGTCGTTCAGGGTGTTTGTCCTAATCCAAAACGCTTGTATGTATAAGAATTAAGGTGATGGGATCCTCTAAGGTGTTTGTCCTAACCCGAGACAATCTGTGTACGGTATGGTGTTTGCCCTAACCCGGTCTGATCGGCTATCTAGTGATCAGCCGAATAGTTAGGGCATCAATGCGACTAAAAAAACCATCACAATAATAAACCTTTTCAGAAAACATACCGTAAAGCATAAGGCATAAAAATGTGAACTCTCTATCGAATGTGAAAATAAAAGTCTACTCACAGTACTATGCCGTGATTTCCACCAAGCCAAAGCTTGTCTCTCGACTTTTCTATACGTCTGTTACTGGCTGCTAACACGTCATCCTGAAATAACGATTAATATTTAATAGCTAATTGCCGAAATTCATAATGAATAGCTAAACTCGTTAATCAACGAGTACAATCGCTGACAATGTTGCATTCTTGAATAATGTGCTTCCCAAATTAATTGACAAGATTTAAATCAAAATCCCAATTCTAAGTCTTGAATCCTTTTCAAAGTCGCAACGCATTCCTCAAATGTTACTCGACTCGAGGTCGAATTGAGTATCGACTCAACCGTTTGATATAATCATAAAATACTTTAATTAATATCCGATTAACCAGACATCTTAATCATTAATGTCCAAATCAATTTAATAACGTTTTTATTACAATCAGTACGTGATTATGAGCAAAACAATAATAAATTTACATCAAAATACACTTCGTCGGAGCGCCTCAGTGGACCAACATCAGCCGCGGCAACGCGGCGATGGCAGTGACTTTTCTGGCGACCCGAAGCTCAAACTGTGCAAAATCAACCCAACAACAACTTTCATAATTACACCAAAGTCTAATTCTCAACCTAACTTACCGAATTTCATTTTCAAGCCAAGAACACCCAAAATTTCATAAATATTCAAATCTTAGATTCCCCTTCTACAAGTGGAATTAGGACTTGATATTGGTGTGGTTAGCTTCATGGTGAGGAAAGCTTCAAAGCCCTATAGGTCTCCATGGTCGAATTGATGCCGAACAACCAACCCCAAAATTCTAGGGTTTTTTCATTTCGGGTTCGAATTTCTTGAACCTCTCCAACCTTGCGAAATCAAGGTTAAGACCCTATAGGCTTGGAAGATGGAGGAAGGACAATACTGTTGGGACTACTCGGGCTGGTTTTGGTGGCCAGACCGGCGAACTCTACCGCAAAAACCACCTACCGTGCGGAGACGTTGAGAAATAGAGAGAGAAACGAAAGGGTGAAGGAGAGCGAGAGAGTCTGACCCAAAAAATGACAAAGATGACTTTCCAAAAATGGAAAATTGGTATTAATATTTACGACTAACCGATTTCGTAAACCGTATAAAACTTTCGTTAACCACAATTTCTTCATCAAAATTCCAATTTTAACACTTGACGTAGCCACGAGTTCGACACAATAAACTCTACAACTTTCCTCAATATAATTTCCCAAAATAGGGAGTCCTACTATGCTCATCCATTTATGACTATTACATTTCCGATAAACTTTTGTTGATCATAACTTTCTTATCGTAACTCCGTTTTCAGCATTCTTCGCATCTACGGACTAGTCTTGGCAATTTCTACCACTTCGACAATCTGATAAAAGGTCAACTAAAAGCTCATAATATTTATCGACGGTAACAAAACTAAATACTTTTCTTGATTAACCTTAACTAAATCATAAAAAGAAAACTCTCAAGAGGGGATATTACAATCTACACTCCTAAAGAAAATTTTGTCCTCAAAATTTATGCACATACTGGTAAAGTACCAACGAGTACTACTCCTTCATGAGTTTGTTCGATTCACAAATAATATTCAAAGCTGAGAGGGGGTTATCCGTAATACCTTCACCAAGTGTCGCTTAGTTATGAAGTCATGTTCTTATGATCAATAGTCTCAACAACTACACACAATTAGCCTGGTACAAGAAAGGGTCATGATGCAACTTTCGTAATATAAATAACTAAAACATATGATATCCATGCCTCTCTAATGACAAATGCTAATAAAGCTATCGGCATGCCTAGTCAGTCCAAACTTCAGTTGTGGTTCTGATGTACCAGCTGTCTATATGACGTTGCGGCTCTACCTTCTTAGGTAGCTCCTGATTACCACTTGAACCTTGCACCATATTCTACCAAAGGTGTCCCTCAACGGACACTCACACATAAAAGTGACCCTCGTGGCCACAAAGGTAACCAGCAGAAGACCAAGATTGATAATTCTAAAGCCATAACATAAGTGGTCATCTGACTGATCCCAGGGAATGTTTTGACCTTACTCAATTCTCCTATTCTTGAAAATTCTATTGAAAATTTGGCATAGTTTTTCCTATAACTCAAGAAAACCAAAAATCTACATTAAGAGAACACCTCAAACAACCAAATCCCAACAATAAACCATGGGCACCGAATCCCATCCGGATTTCTCACAATCCAACTGAGCAACATATGATCATAAGTCATTAGTACTCAATAATCAAATAACTCTCGTTCAATACACTAACAAGACTAATTCAATTTAATAACTACAACGTAGTGAGGCTCATAAGAAATCACTAAAATTTGTCTCAAATATGTCCAAAACTAAGGGCGAGTCAAACTGTGATCTCCAATCCCACTCTATTCTGGAGATAATAACTTGGTATTTGCTCCAAGGTCTGACTAATCATGATACTATGCATCTAACAATGATGACAAAAGTAATGTCGGTGCGTAACTTGAGTTCTAAAACTCAAAGTACTAGCCTCATGATTCATGTACCACAATCTACATAACGAATATCTCACCCATAACTGAGCATCACTAGCTCGCCTGATTAGATCTACTACTAGTCAACATCTACAGATTCAGTAGAAATAGACATAAGCCTCCAATTATACATAAATGTAAATCCACTAATATTTTCCCACCCAAAGTGATAAAACACTTAGATGATGATTTACTTACCCAGACCCACTTTCGAGTTAAATAAATGGTTCGATGTACTGCCCAAAAATATTACTGATTTCTTTAACATTGGATGCTTACCTAACGATAACTAATCAAAGGATTAGACTGCTGTGAAGTTCAAGAAATGAAACAATTCCTTGCAGTAAACAATGATAAGATTTGTATCTCAACCGAGGTCTGAGTACTCCAGACAAACTATGCATCTAGCTATGATGAATAGGTTGAGTCACAGAACTCACTGTGGCTATTTCCATAACTCAAGTACCTCAATTGGAAATAATTAATATCGTACTAACTATGAGCACCCCATACTGCACCATAGTTGATTCTACTATTAATTAACACCAAAAGATTTGTTGGGACCTATACGAGGAATCAATTTAACTTCTGGAGATTAGTTCATAACTTAATCAACTCCACGAAAACCATAAAAATAATGAACTTGAGCAATAAGTCTTGTACCCAAAAGAAATTGTCTCCTCAACGAAGGAAAACCTAGTAATTTCCTCAAGAAAGCTAGCATGATTCCCCGCAATCCACAATTCACATACACTATGGTGAAGAATACTAGAGTGCCCATATACATTCCCACTACATATCCGCTACGCTACCTTGACATACGACCCTCCGAGTAAAGATTGTTTGCATTGTTTAAAGAAAATCTTGCAATCACACATCACCTACTAGATCAAGTGACACATTCTCTCTACTCCTAAGTGTACTCGGAAACAATCACATTCCTCAACAATTCGTCACACTTTAAAATTTCTCTTAAAGGGATGTAGTACGCACAATTAAGACTTGCACATAAATGCATTCTCCCAAGTGAGTTCTTGTGATTCCTAACTGAGCTGAAGAAATTATAATCTCAAGCTAGTCGTTCCACGCTTGTGACATCCTGCAAGTGAGCAGAATGTTAGTGATATTTAATAAACAATGACTAACTCTGGACGAAAAGAAGTTGACGTCAAAATCTACGAGTGATTTTCTTAGATAAAACAAAACTGAATATGTTATCTCACAAACGGGTAGATGAATAAATCATAACAAGAGAACTCTCAGAACGAGATATTACATCCGAGTGGCCACTTTTTACTGCATGTCTTCTCCTTTTTAACTTGTAATTCTCCAAGAGCCTGGGCCTTCTAATGCTTTGATTCTATTTGAGGGTGGTCCGGAGACTATTCTAGAAGATATCCCAGAGGAAACAACGTTCGACAAGCCCTTTTCACCTCCAAACATAGTTCCAGTAATCACTGTAGAGCCAATGACTATTAAGGAAGACAATCTTGTGGCTACCATTCAGGATAATCTCAAGGCACCTACTCCAGATACCGAGGATTACTACGATCCTAGCGTGGAACTTTCCCAGGCCTCAAGCTCATCTTGGCCTGTTGTGGATTTCGCAGTCGTCTCTGTCCAGGTTCACGAGCTTGAGGCATTGTTTGACAAATTCATGATCATACCTCCTTGCCTGGTAAAGATTGCTTTTGCCAATAACAGTATATGGGACCTTCTCATGATTGACCTAGATGACCCCACAGTCCTCAAGGTATTCATGGTTGCGATCGCAGAGCTGTTGCCCATTTCTCCTCACGAGCTCTCCTCTCTAATAACTCGGTATCATTACAGCCACCAACATCTCAAAAAGCAGCAACTTAAAAAGAATGATTAGTCTCGATTCCTATGCAAACACTCTGAGATTAGGCGGGAGCGAGCACAGATTGTCCACTTTGAACGCTACCAACTCCAGGATTTCCTCAAGAGCATCGGGAATCACGACAGATTTTTGGAAGAAAAAGGAGGCAGAGCTAGCCAAGCTTCAAGCAAAGGTAGCTGTGAGCCACCTCCGGGCTGACCCGTGTGACTGGTGAGCAACTGTTGCAAGAAAATGCTGCCCGAGTCAATGCCCTCAAAGAAGCTGAAAGTTCGTCCTTTGACACATTCTCGGATACCTGGGGTAAGTATGAGCATGCTAAAGTGGAAGTCAAGTTGTCTATCATTTGCATGTAAATCATGAGCCTTTTGTCAATATATATTTATTAAAGTTTATGGGCCTTAATGAGTGTCAAGCCTAGATTTGCACTTTACTAATTACTTATTTTAAAATGTCAAGTCCATTAACAACTTTGACAAACCCATATTGGGCCTCAATGATAGGTCTTACTTAGTAGCTTTCAATTCGACTTCGTACAAAACGAACTAGTAGGCTTAGCCCACTCAATTGGTTAGCCCATTCAACATTTCAAATCTGAACAGAAATGTGCAATCAAATCAATCAAGTCTTTCTCTGAATTCCAAGGAACTCGCCTTCTCCCTTCAATCGTCTGGGAATCCTTGTAAATATGAACAACCGTCTCTTCTATATCCGCCATCATCTCCACTGAGTCGGAGATTTCAAAATTTGTCTAGAAACATAAATAACAAATTAAAATTCTAGAAATTATGCATTTATTTTTTGTAATTACTTATAAAAATAAATAATATTAAATAATATTACAGATAGTTCGCGGTACATTCTCAACTTTTCGGGTTGGGACAGCTTGTTTCACGAATGGGCAACAATACGGATGTTGTTCCGTATAATTGAGTCAATAGTGTGCGAGGTCAGACTCCCGAGCTGCGCGGACGGAGGGCCGTGGGTGAACTCGTCGTACGACACCTCGATCTTTTTCTCTGTCAACTTATTTATGCGCTCGCCTTTAGCGCCCTTTCCAAGTCCCCAATTCCTTTTCGGAAGCGGGTCTGATGACTGCCTCCTGTCCTTGCGCCGGACATTGTAGAAATCAATTCGTTGACCGACTCATCTGGACCTTCTGACGCTGCAGACGATTGGGCCTCGTCTGCCTCGTCCATAAAGGATGAGATCTGTATATATGAAGCATGAGGGATTAAACCAATCGCCGAGCCAAAGATTGTTGTGGAGAATTCGAAATGGTGTCATTCGAAACCCGCCGCCAACCTATAGGTTGCGCAATGGCTTCGCGTTCAGCCTCCTTCTTTGCAGCCGTGCGCCTCTTCATTGGCGCGATAATTGAGCTGAAAAAAATGTATAATATTCATCATAATTCATCCAAATTTCACCAAATATATCTAAATTTTACAAATATATCCAAATTTATGTAGAAATCCAAAGTTCACAAATATAGCCGAATATATCCAATTTATCCAAATTTCACAATATTTTTCTAATTTATCCAAATATAGCCAAATTTATCTAATTTATCAAAATTTATATACATTAATTTAATATACCCTAATTAATCGATATATATAACATGAATATACCCAAATTAATACAATTATAATATATCAATCCAGCCAGCAGAGGCGGCAAGGCAACCGAGAAAGGAGAGGGCGGTGGCAGCAAGGGGATGAGAGGAGAGGAGAGGGAAACTGGCAGAGAGAGAGAGAGAGAGAGAGAGAGAATTGGGCGACGAAGAGGGGAGAGATAGAATCCGTCAGCGCCCGGATAGAGAATCAAACGTTGGGTGGCGGCGTTAGTGAATGCCGGCATTATGGAATATTTTGGGATCGAGAGAGAGAGAGAGAGAGAGAGAGAGAGAGAGAGATTGAGAGATTGAGAGAGGAAATGTGAGAAAATTGGATCGAAGTCGATCCAATTTTGGGATATATCGATCAACTTAGGCCATGAAACCAATGGTTTTGTCGCCTAAGTCATTTTTAAATGTTCCCCAAAACATTTGGCGCCAAACACTGAACTAACAAAAAAATTGGTCTTAGGCAACGAAACGAGTGGGTTCATCGCTTAAGTACTCACTTAGACGACGAACCGCGTAGTTTTGTCGTCTAAGGTTTCAGCGTTTAGGGTAAAGGAATTAGTGTTAGGATTGATGTTTAGGGTTAGGATTCACATAGACAACAAAGACATTTTCGGCGTCATCTAGGTAGTGCTACTTAACCGACGAAATAAATTTTTTCGTCATCTAAGTGCTTCTTAGACAATAATAATCCAGTTTCGTCGGCCAAGAGTCATTTTCATTTACTTTTAATTTTTTTCAATTCCAAACATAATTTTATTTCAAGCATAAACATATAGCCTTATTTTTACCAGTCCTTCCGCTTTACAATCTTATAGCTAGAATTCGAAATAAAAATTAAGCCGATTCTGATATCTCCTCCGACCCCTCTGTAGACTTCTGATTCTCCTTGGAACATTGATTTTCGAGAAATACCAAATTAGTTGACATCCATAAATACATATATATATATAAATAAATAAATAACCGGCCACATTCCTACAAACACTTGTTAGGAATGTTACGGATCATTAGTTAACATCGAATAATATTTTATTCATCTAGCTCTTTACAGGTACGTACACAAATCATCAAATACACCATTTAATTCAAAATATAAATATCTATCTTTACATATATATAGTGACTACAGTTAATGAATTTCTAATATAAATAGTAATCCGGCTTTATATCAATCCTCATTCTCATAATCATCATCATCTGAATCATCCTCCTCACTATCATCTGATTGCTCCTCATCATGATACTCTACATCATCTGAATTGTATCTGACATCGTCGTCGTCATCCTTCGGCTCCTCGACATCTGGGGTCTTCTGCGATAACTCTCTAATCTCCTCTTGAGTAAGATATGTGACGCCATCAATCGGAGGTAGGCATTCAATATGCCAAACCAGTTCCATTATGTCGGGGATAACTGAAGTATTACGTTGTTGATATGCATCGTCTCTATGCGCTTTGATATCTGTCCCTGACGTCCCTTCAAGTATTGTGGCACTCCATATTCCTCTGTGAGACATATGATTTACTATTTTTCTAGCCTTCACCAGCTTTCCGATCATCCAGATAGAACACTTGTCTAACTAAGGTGGCAAGAGCGAATGGCTCATCCTCATACTAGCTCGAGTTTGTATCAGTTGATAAAAGTCCTATATCTTCCTTAATACACTTGAATCATTTGCACTTAAAACAGAAAAACGCTAATATCATTCCTGTATATTACCTCATTAACATGTTCAAGAATTTCGTAATAGTCAGCACCGCCTTCCCCAACTATGATCCCACTGTTTTGTGTGCATCTTCCTTCATTTCAGGCCAATGAATGAAACTTTACTCCATTCACAAAACAGTCAGGGTAAATATAGTGCTTAACCAGCTTATGGGCCAACATGTGCTTTTCCCACGACCACCACCTCTCGTGTTTATCGAATTTTTGTAGATCATTCATCTGCAAAAATGTGAATAATATATAAATGTGTATTTCATTTCTACCGAAAATTTGACATAGATTCCCCTAAAAATAAAGGGAACCAAAAACCTGCATGCACAAACTAAGGCAAAATATTTCGCATGAACAAACACCAAATGTCCTTCCAATTTACCATGGGCACCTATTCCCAAATCCGGATTTATCAATTTCAATTAAATAGCCTAATCACATATGTACTATATATGTAAGAAAGAGTTTTAAATTAATTAAACATACGTACCCATTAACGAAAATAATCGGGGAATTTCTTCTTAAGCTCTTTTTCAACCCACGCAGAACTCTTGTCTGGTTTCATCGTCTCAATGTATGCCTTATGGAACTTCATGTAATGGTTGACCTCATCACAGTCTCACAACACTACCCAATGAGTTTCGACAAGTTCTTCTCTAGTTAATCTTTGCTTTAATTCTCCTCGAAATGGTCTTACAGCATTTGTAAAGACTGAAAGATTGTGGCAGATATTTGGATTGGCCTGGACCGGATCCTTGAGGTACCTATTGTAGTACGTAACACACTCATGAGATCGTGGAAGATTAGATTCATGGCTCGTTGGTAGGTGGCCCTAGCATTCTTGAGTCCAAATGGCATGCCCACATACTCAAAAACACCAGCAAAACCTGGGCACCGAAATGCCATTTTGTGTCTATCAAGTTTTGCTAATTTGATCGGATGATATCCAGCTGTGCCATCCATGAAGGACAACATCTCATGGTGAGCCCCTAAATCTACCAACAAGTCTGCTATTTGCATGGGATATGCATCCTTTGGAGTAGCATTGTTGAGGTTGCATTAATCGACACAAACTCTCATCTTCCCATTCTTCTTTCTGACCAGAACAACATTCGATAGCCACTCATTATATTTGGCTACTCTAATGATACCTGATAAGAGCATCTTTTGAATCTCCTCTTTAACCAGAATTGTTGTTTTGGTATTCATTTGTCCCATCTTCTTATTCACTGGTTTATTTTCTTCTATGATTAGAAGGTTGTGGCAAACCAGGTCCGGCAACAGCCCTGGCATATCCTCATATTTCTCTGCAAAGTAGTCTGCATACTCGTATAGCAATTCAATAAGCCTTTTCCATTCTTCTGGCACTAAAAGTTGCTGATAGCCACAGTTATTGGCTCTTCCGAGTCCCAAGGTTGACCTTCTCTATAGGATCCTTGACTTTAATTAGGTGGAGTATTGTCCAAGGCTGCTATAGCCAATTGGATGGTCTCCACCTCTTCTGATTCGTGGTGCACATCATCATCTACATATTTCAAGACTGCAATCATGGGAACATGTTCGTAGGCTTGCTTCTCAATCAAGTATTCATGCAAACGATCATGGAGAGAAAGACAAGCCTCTGCCTCTATGTTTGATAAAGGCTCTATCATTGAGCTGTTCTATGTGGTAGCTCAATGGTGTAAGGACGGAGTTCATCCTCACTTGCCTGTATGATGCCCCATTGAGCTAATTGAGATGTCGTCACCCGAACGAGGTGGCCATTTTAGTCAATTCCACATACCTCCAACGATCTCAGCTTTCCATTGTAGTAACTAGCATATATATTATTGGCTAACAATGAATATGGACAAGGATCTGCATCGATCACTTTTCTTTCACTTTATTCCATGTGACACAGCACCATCTGCTGGTAGAGAGATGATGGTACACAATAACTTCTATGGATCCAGTCTCGTCTCAATATTACTTTGTATGGCATTATGCATTCCGCCACAAAAAAGGCGTGTGTCCCAGCTGCTAGTCCAACTTGCACTTGGAGAAAAACAATACCCAGGGTTTTAGATATGTTACCTTGGAAATTCTGGACATTAAAAGCCGTCTCTTGAATGGCAGACTTTGGGATGCCCAACAATCCCATTACTTTAACGGTGAAGACGTTCACAGCAGCTCTTGAATCCACCAACATTTTGTTGACGGAAATCCCTTGGACCTTGGTGGTGACATAGAGCAATCTCATGTACATAGCCATATTCAAGGTTGGCTTGTTAAAAAGCATGTATGCCTTCCTTAGCGACAAGTCGATCTTTAGCTGCACTGAAAGCAACTGTTATTCCACTATCTCTCCTTCCTGGATGGTCGTTGCCAAGCTGTTCACAGTGCTATGTTGATCCAAAACCACTTCTCTAGTGAAGGAGGGTGCTAGGTTTGTTGGAGCCGTCAAAGAAACTGCAAATTTTGAGGGCATAATGAACACCATGTTGTCGTCGTATTCCTCCCCATAGACTTGGGTGTCTGGCTTGTCCTCGCCATAGTCTACGAGCTCCTCATCCTCGGCCTCCTCTTCATTCAATCCTTCAATCTTTCCTGGGGTTTTAACCTCTGCCATATGCTAATAAATAGGTTCCATGGCCCCCAGAGATGCTACTAAGCGATCATCAAAATGAACCCTAGATGTAGGTTCAATGCTCGCATGGGAGAACAACCCATTGCTCTGACTTACTGAAGAAGATGTTGCCTAGTTCTAGACCATGGATTTCTTCCTTTCCTCTTCCACTAAAGGCTTAGGTTTCTACCTCAACACTCATGTCTCATTAGAGGTGATGTGTACCTCACTCGGCTCACTCGCTTGAAGAAGACTTTTGAGCACAACAGGCTTGGAGTCCTTAGTGGTTTTGACAGTTTGCTTGTTGCTTCTAGGTCTCTCATGGACTCACTGAACCTCAGAGATAGGTTCTTGAACTTGAGTCTTTGGTTGCAACTGAGGTTCCGAGAGAAGACACTGGGTCTGGCTGTAGGAGCCAGATTTGGCCACATCGAGTTGGAGGGATTCTAATCCCACAGGTCCACAAGCAAAAGAGGTTCGATAATTGGAGTAATGGGCTTAGGCTGGTACGAGTAGGGTTCCAAATATGAAGCGATTAATCTAGAGGTTTTTGGAAGTATCTAGAATTATGCAAAAGCCTCTGGAATATTCATAAGATAGTTTGACAATCCCGAAATACGATCAAACCTCAAGGGAATGCACGATCAAACCTTGAGGGATTGCATGATTGGACCTCGAGGAATAGTACGATCGAACCTCGAGGGATTGTACAATCAAACCTCGAGGGATTGATAGAATCCTAGAGGGAAAGAATAAGATTTGTATGAATCCTAAGGGGATTACACCACAGGGCCTGTGGTAATCTGGAAACATGATTAGCCCGAGATATGAAGATCTATTCCTTAATGGACTCCTCCTATCCGGAAGTATGTAGTCCTATTCTTAGACAGACTATGCTTAGACTTGGCATGATCACTATATATAGACCATCCATACATGGTCATAGGTAACGTAACTCTGCCCTAATCACTTCTTGATTCTTGAGACAAGTTCTAACTTAAGCATCGGAGGGTTTAAGCGCAGCACCACCTTTGCCTGGACTTGTTTTGCAGCCATTTGGATGAAATACTCAATGATGGCTCGAGGACAGCGACTTGCCAAGGATCTATGAAAATGTTATACTGGAGGAAGAGGGTCTTAACCTTCAACGATCATAGGCAGCTCCTATGATCTGGTGTTTTCATTCAATCATAAAGCACTAGCTTGGAGGTGTCACAAATCTGCGCTCAGAAATTGGTGCTTTCATTGAGAGAACTCCTGCATGAATCATTATGTGATCATCTAGTGATCCTTTCATAAACGGGCTCTCCAAGAATTCAGATCCACTGGGTTATCACCTAAACCCTAAAAAATACGATGAAGAACGATGTTTCAGAAACCCAGAAAAATAGAGCATCTATTCGTTAATATTCTGGTAACGCTATAGGAAATCTCAAATAACGAATTATGTACCATTGGAAAGCTGCAAAAGTCTAGTTTCCAATGCAATGAGTTTTATCTCAATCGAAGTTTGGAGCAGAAAGATATTGCCAAAATACCGGTCAGAGCTCAAGTCTGACGTAAACAGCACCGCTGCTTCTGGTCTTTTTTGCGGGCTAGTTTCAGAGATCAATATCCGAGACCAAGGAGAGGTATGACCTATGGTTCGAAATCTCTTGGAGTCTACTTTCCAACGCCATATTAATTGTATCAATCGGAAATCTCTAGAGAGAGATATAACAAAAGCTCCACGATGCGTCGAAGCGCAAAAACTAGCCAGAAAACCTTTCATAAACTAAATAACATGGAAGGACGAAAACAACAAGGATAAGGAGGTTACCAGAGCGACATGGATGAATATATAGAGGGTTACGACACCCATGGACGATCTTGAAACCTCACGGAGTCCAAGAAACCCAAGGAGTTCTAGAAAATTGAGTTCATTAACTTGCTTTCCAAAAACTAAGCCTTGGGAAATATGCAATTCTCTACAAAGGCAATATTTTTCGATGATGACAATCGGCTACTGCCAAGCACTCGTTTTGATCAAAGATATCAAAGACACCAGCTTAAACGCAGAAGCAAAACAAAAACAAGACAACTCTTTCCAAGTAAAGAGAAGTGGTAGTTTTTCAAGAAGAGAAGATAGCCCAACAGGGTGTACAAGTTTCGACAAAAACGTCTTGCAGCGAAAGTAGTCATCTTCCGCATTGACAAGCAACCTTCCCAGCAGTAGTACATTGATGGAAAGCTAGGGGGCACACACTCAAAATATGAGGAACCTCAAGGGACATATGCTTGAAATCTGGAAAAGTATGGAAGTTCAAAGTCCTCTAGCCTTCTGTGAAGAGAAAGCTTAGGGTGGTTTTGATGAAAGCAAGGACACGCCGTTGGAAGATCGAGAGAAGCATCCTCAAGGTTTTGAAGAGTTTACTAGCTTAACTCTTATGATTTTCAAACCTGGGACATCATACATAAGGAGGAGGAAACATGAAGTCGCAATCAACATCCTCGCAAAGTTACAATCCACCTCGAGGGTCTATTCCTGAAGCATTATTTAGTTTCCCTTCCTACTCTAAGTAACCCCATGCTGGGGGATGACTTATACCTATACCTGACAATTTTCAGAGGTAGCTATGAGTGGAGCTCTAGTTCGAAAAAGATACTGGGGGGGGGGGGGGGGGGTGCAGATGCCCATGTAGTACGTTTCTAAATATCTTCTCGAACTAGAGACTCGTTATCCCAAGCTGGAGAGGTTGATATTAGCACTCGATATGTCATTGCGCAAGCTCAGGCCATACTTTGGTTTCCTCTCCTATTCCAAGCTTTCAATATAATTGTCATGACCGAGTACATATTAAGAACGATTCTGCTTACCCCTGATTCCTCAAACAACAAGATATTGAATATAAACCCCGCACGGTTATGAATGCACAAGCGTTGGCAGACTCCTTGGCCAAGTTCACAATGCCAGAGCCGGAAGTGCATGAGAAAAGAGATAGCTGAGGGAACTGCTGAGCAGATGGTCGATCATTGGACCTTGTATACTGATGGACCCTCAAAAGACAAGGGTGCAGGTGCGGGTAAGGTGTTGAAAACCCTAGTTGGAACCCTCATGGATGGATGAGATAACATACTACATGGAGACTGGAGCCCTACCTGAGGGGCAAGCTTAAGCCAGAAGGGTCGTTTGCCAAGTAGTGTGTCAAACCATAAGATACATGCTCCACAATCACCGATACACTCAGAGGAATTACACTCAGTCTCGAGCTCATAGGTATTCACCTGGTGGGGGCAGGAAAGGCATAGTCACACTAGACATCTGCACGAAATCCACAGAGTCATAATCAACCTTGAGAGTCTGGTCTAATTCACAAGTATTATTGAGTTATGCAAAGAAAGTTATGAATGAGGTTCTACAACACAACAACATGTTATAGTCTGCGGCGAGTCATAAAGTTACCTGTTAGGTCATATGATTTGTCCAATGGTAATCCAACACTCAGCAAGGTGCGCTTGCTGATAAACAACTATCTTTATACAGCACGAATGATGAAGACTTGAAGACCGCAAAGCCAACATCTTCGAGAAACCTTTGAAAGCTGAAGATCAAATGGAAAGCTTCAGCATGGGAGTAGTAAGTTGTGCAATATCTTGTCAAACAATTCATGAGTTTGGAATGTTCAAGAGAATGTTCAACAAGTAGGAGGATTAGAAGATATATCAGAGTACGGAGGAAGTTTGGAATGAATAAAAACAATAGAAGAAGAAGAAGAAGAAGAAGGGTTACAAGTTTTGAGCTGGAAAATCTGCCTATGCAGATCAGTTAACTTCAAAGGAGAACTGGGAATAGCTCAGAACTAACTAGGTTACGATCTTTATATTTATGGAAATCCCTAAGTGTCTAGTTTCTGGAACATCTTCCAGATTGTGATTATTATATTTCATAAGTAAGTTATGACCGATTTAGTACAAAGAGATCAGTCTACTCGAGAATCTGACCTTTCACCTCACCTTGAGGAGGAGCTTGAGGACGATCTTTGGGGAGTACTGTGACAAGGACTGATAACCGAAATCAGAAGAGGAGGATAAAAGATGGAGGGATTCTCTCGCTAGCAAGATCAAAGAGCTCAAGGAGGCCAACCAATGTCTCTATCTCAAGAACACTTTACCATATCAAAGACGAGCCACATTTGAAGAGACCTCTTCACCACCCAGACCAATCCGAGACCCCTTCACCATGAGGTGAGTGATCATGGTATAATAGATTGTGGAGCCCTCAAATAACTCTTTATTGAGCTAGTTGACCATAGATACTGCTGAGAGTACTTTACCGATGAGTACATGTGAAAGCTTGATTAGTCAGTGAGGCCTCAAGGTAATGTCAAGCATCCTAAGAGTGATTAGACCTTGCCACCACCAGCTAAAGGCCAAGAGAATATTGTATCATCAGAGCTCCATAATACCTTGGAGGAATGACTTTTCCAAGCAGCAGTTGGATAATGCTAGAGGTTAAAAAAATGGGGGTACCCTCAAGGTAAGAATGCTTGAGGTATGGTTGAATGGCAGAATTTGGAGACCTGGGGGTAAATCTCTAGGGCATGGAAAGAAGGCTCGAGGCTTGCCGATGCTTAAGGAAAGACAAGCAAAGATCGAGAAAGAAGGCGAGAATCACCGGACAAGAAGCATATTTCCCGTCCTCCACCTATGGATGATTATTCCATATTGTAGACCATTAAACTGGTGCCAGAATCTGCATGGGTTGAAGAATATTTTGACCCACGCCCAGAGAGCTCGAGGTACGCTAAGGTCGACCGGTGACCTTGAAGGTAACAAGCCAGGAGAAGACCTAAGTGAAGGTTTCAGGAGAGGCCTCGAGGAACACCAGTTCGGTGTAATAGACAGCATAATAAGGCCAGAAACAAGGCATAGAAGGTAATCCCCTTGACCGAGAGATGGATCCTCAAGGTTTCCACGAGAAACAACTTCAGAGCTCGTTGAAAGCTAGAGGAAAAAGGCGGAAGACCATGTATGCTCTTACAAGTAGTAGGAGAAAACACAGCTTGCTTACCTAGTCGAAATATGAATATTATCGACCTTAAGAAAAAAACCACAACCTCAAGCTTTACGCCAAAGCTGGGAGGTAGTTTTCTGAAGAATGTAGGATCAGACCTGGGGGCATTCTTTCCCTTAGCTCGAAAATTGTTGGGGATAAGGATACCACACCTACACGCTCAAAGCATTTTGGAATTCGCCAGGAAGCTGCTAAATTAAGGAGGAGGCCACGAGAGCGCACACCCGAAATCCCAAAAGCTTGAGGGATCATGCACACTCAGAATCTAGAGGACGGTGGAACACTTCACTCTTGAACATTTATTGGACGATTATTGGAACAAGGATTGAAAGTACAGGGGGTCGTGCATGAAGAGAATTCAAGCTAAGGGCCTTGAGTATTCTCTAAGACTCGAACAGTCTAGCAGAATACTGGGGGCAGGGAATATCTAGTCAAATATCACTATTTCCAACGAAAAGTTCATAGATGATGTACCTCGATAAGCGCGTTAGAGCAGGTCTGGTACTTAAAACTTCAGACGGTACGATCACGGAGCAAGGCCTAACCTTGGAGTAGAAGACGACCAACAACAGAACCAGGTACGAAACTCTTATGGCAGAACTGAGATTAGCTTGAGAGCTGAATAAGAAGAAGATCAAGGTGTTTTATGACTCCTAATTGCGAACCATGCACTTGGAAAGTACTCGGGTGATCACACGTTTATGGAGGCATACCTTATGATAGCAAAAGGGCTGGTCGACCAGTTTGGAGAGTTCTCAATCATGCATCTTCCCAAGTTAGAGAATACACATGCAGATGCGTTGGCCAACCTAGCCTCCAGTATAGATTATCAGCTGAGGTGAATAATCCATGGGGAGCGCTTGCTTATACCCAGTATAGACAAGGAGGAAATAGTGATAGTGACGCCAATAGAGATGGGAACTTCATGAATGGACGAACGGATGGATTACAGTAAGGCAGGAATTCTCCCAGATGGGCGTACAAAAGCCAGGAAAGTTATTCGACAAGCAGCACGATACAACATCGGAGACAGTAAGCTGTACCGACGATCCTTTAGCGAGCCGAACCTGCTAACAATACATCCCCCCTAGGAAGGACGATAATGGAGAAACTGCACTATGGGATATGTGGCATGCAACCTACTAGCAATACATCCCCCCTAGGAAGGACGATAATGGAGAAACTGCACTATGGGATATGTGGCATGCACATGTGGGGCATAAACC
The DNA here is from genome assembly GCA_946800695.1 of Geum urbanum. Classification (NCBI taxonomy): domain Eukaryota; kingdom Viridiplantae; phylum Streptophyta; class Magnoliopsida; order Rosales; family Rosaceae; genus Geum; species Geum urbanum. Next base: position 19,832,700 of record OX326997.1, on the reverse strand, counting down.
TTCATATTGAAAGGATCTATTTTCTCAGAGATGACCAATGTTCAAAGAACAAGCTGGGGTTGAGCATGAACTTGTGAACCGAGCTACAGGGTTGAGCATCAGCTTGTAGATCGAGCTGGAGGTTGAGTATTAGCCTATGGACCAAGAATTCTCAAAGAAAAGTAGATCAACCAGAATCCTCGAGGGAATACAATGGATCAAATTTAACCTCGAGGATCATGAGCATGCAAGCTTAAGAGACGATCATCAAGCTTAAGGGATCGATAAAAGACCTCTAGGGTCGTGAGCTTTCGAATGGAAAGCTCAGGGGACGATTGCTGACCTAAAGGGGACGATTTCTAACCTGGAGGGTTAAAGGATTTTGGAGCTTAATGGGTCAAGCAGAAGGCTCAAGGCCGAACATTGTTGGAGCTTTAGGAGCCAAGAAAAAGCATTAAGGCTATCACAACCCTTTACGAAAAACTATGTCTAATATAGATCATGCCATCAAGCATGGCCGAGGTTAGTATGTCCTTTGAATCCTGATTTATAATGTGGATCGTCGAACCACTTGGAGATCGATGGGGCATTTTTGCTCAGAACTATAGCATGCGCATGAAGCACGATGGTTTATGTGAAGTATGATGGTTTTGCCTAAGGAACGATGATCTGCTCGATATATTCATGTATATGATTTATACAAAGTCCCTGTGATCGACCTTGACTACAAGAAACAGGAAAAAACTTCATACATAGCAGCAATGTGGAAACCTCGAGGTTTTACAGAAACCTTGGCAGTTTCCAAGAAAGTTTATCAATATTCATCGCGAGGTCAAGGAAACCCAAGAAATCGAAGGAAAGCTTGAGGGTTCTATTTTGCAAATTCTCATGTCATATGGAAAAGATGATAGTAACTAAGCAGATGCCTTCCCACGGATTTATATAGAGTCCTCTAACATAAAACGTGTTATTGCTCAAGACGAAGATGGGCTTGGTCAACTTTGAAAACTAAAGTATTCTGAGTCAATCCATGGATGAGGGATTCTTAGCAATGTAATCCATCTAGGTCTCCTCGACTTCATAACGTTCCCTCGAGGTCCACGACAGCTGGACATCCCCTTGGGGTTCATGAAAATAGGTCAGAATACCCCTTAAGGGGAAAGAATCTCTTGAACAAGCTCCGTGAAATATCTCTAAATCATGCCCATCCCTCAAAAGGATGGTTTCCATGATTTATTCAATGGATCAATTGTGTAGGATCAAGTATGATCAGATTGTTTTTGCAAGAATGCTTTGCAAATTGTACGATTTGTTTGATGTGTTATTCGATTACGAGGAGCTTAACGCCCAGGAAAGACACCGAGCTTGAGTGGGGCAGACGACGTTGGTACCTATGGGAAGGACTTTCACCCTGTGAGGTAACTAACTCTCCTAAAGGTAAGGCATCCTAAGGGAAGGAGGTTAAGGCATCGAGAAGGACGCCCATGGATACACCAGAACACTCAGAGAAAAACCCCATGAGTGTTCAAAGTAATCTTGGGTTAGTAGGGCCTCGCGATTAGATTTGATGAAGTTAGATCATATATGGTAAGATTGACAATGCCCCATGGATAGCTCAGCCATATCCTGGCACTTTGTGCATCTAAGTCCCAAGCGTATTCATCCGGTGACGCCTTAGGGATAAGCCAACTACGATTTGAGTTTTGTGGGAGTTTATTATAGCATCCATGACATGTTTTCTGGATAGGAAAACCTAAGGGATCCTACCAGACGAACAAATTTGGCTTCAACAAAGCTTCAGAGTACAATAACCTTTGGTACAAGGTTAAGACTAAGCTAGCAGGCTTTTGAGGGGAACCATCTTAAAACCACGAGCATTCCCCGGAGACCTCAATAAATTACAAAGCCTCTCCATAAACCTCATCTTTGAGCACTTGTACGATCCATGAGGCATGTTCCAGCCACAGCTACTCAGAGGCGACCCTGGTTATGTTGAAAAAAATTGAACGATTTGCTTGAGAAAGATTTACTGATTGATCAAGAAAGATGTGTTTGATGAAAGTTTGAACTATACTGTTCATAAATAGACCAGAAAGGTTAAGGGCGAAAAATCTGATGCCCGAAAGCTCGAGAAAAATAGATGGAATGCTTCGTAAGCTGAGTACTTTCAAACGAAGAAGTTATTTTCTAAAAAAATTACGGCTTTTCATAAAGCCCTAAGCTTTCCATGAAAATTGGGGGTGATTGCTTGAAAGCTTGAGGAAAGCTGGAGGAAGGTTCCAGAAAGCTTGAGGAAAGTGTCACAGAGTTGGAGCAAATTGCCACCAAGTTTGTGAACTATCTATTCTGGAACTAGAGATTGAAAAAGAAAGAACTATTCGCTCAAGCCTGTTTGATCGAGCACAAGGAAAGATGTCAATTTCAATTTGCTAGACAAAAGTACATGCCTAAGATGATCATACGAACCAAGGTAGAAGATGATCATGTTCGAAGGGAAGCGTTCGTTTTCCCTAAGGTTTCTAAGTAAGCGATCTGCAAAAATCATGGGGTTCTCCTGACCTCAAGGGTTTTCCAAACCTCGAGGACTTTTTAGCAACCTCGAGGGTTTTTTCAGAACCTTGAGGAATTTTCCAGAAATATCAACAACGACTTTTTGTTGAACACTCTCTATAGAGACTAGGTTATAACGATTTATTTGGCATTCCAAACTGAGGGAAGACTCCTAGAAAAGATATGAGTAGATTTTCAAACAATCATCAGCTCATCATTACAGAAAGCTAAAAGATTTAAGTTAAGCAGGTTGTGTAGCTTATTATCAACATCTTCATGAACGATTCGTCTACTGTAATGTTGAGGTATCGTGTGGAAGACTTGTGGAAACAAGAAAACTTTCATGAAGGATGAGAAATCTCTTAATAGAGTTTTGCTTCCATGAATTGATCATGGCTAAGGTATGTGTTTCTTTTTCAGCTTGATTTAATATGTAGAATATTATTGCTTTGACGTCTTTGTAGGCCAAATTACCTGGAGTGTAAAGCTACACCAATTAATGCAAGGTCTACTGGGTGTGCATTAGGGGTATATGTGGAAGCCATATTTGACCACATCGAGCTGGAGGGATTCTGGTCCCCCAGGTCCATAAGCAAAAGAGGTCCAATAATTGGAGTAACGGGCTTGGGCCTGAACGACTAGGGTTCCAAGTATGAATCGATTAATCTAGAGGTTTCTGGAAGTATCTAGAATTGTGTAGAAGCCTCTGGAATGTTCATAAGATGGTGTGACAATCCCGAAGTATGATTGGACCTCAAGAGAATGCATGATTGGACCTTGAGGGATTGCATGATCGGACCTTGAGGAATAGTACGATTGGACCTCGAGGGATTGACAAAATCCTAAGGGGATTACACCAAAGGGCTTGTGGTAATCTGGAAACATGATTAACCCTGGATATGGAAATCTATTCTTTAATAGACTCCTCCTATCTGAAAGTATGTAGTCATATTCTTATACAAATTATGCTTAGACCTAGCACGATCCCTATATATAGACCATCCATACATGGTCATAGGTAATGTAACTCTGCCCTAATCACTTCTTGATTCTTGAGACAAGTTCTAACTTAAGCATCAGATGGTCTAAGTGCGGAACCACCCGTGCTTGGACTTGTTTTGCAGCCAGTTGGATGGAATACTCAATGACAGTTCAAGGACAACAACTAATCAAGGATCTGCGACAACCTTAAACTGGAGGAAAAGGGTCTTAAACTTCGATGATCATAGGCACCCCTATGATTTGGTGCTTTCATTCTATCACAAGTCATTAGCTTGAGGGCCTCACAAATCTGCGTTCACACTGGCTGCTTGGACCTTGAACTCGCAAGACTTCTTACCAAGCATAACAATAGGGTTTGCTGCCAATGTATTGAGTCATTGTTGCAGCCCCTCATAGGTGTAAGACGATTCATCCAGCTACACAAGGCCCATGTCCAGTGCCTCTAATGTCCTTTTGGCCTGTCCAAACCGGTGCTGCAGGTTCCTGCGTTTACTAGGAGTAACTTCAATGGCCTTACTTTTCTCCCTGACATACAAAATGTTTTCTTTGGTGATGTTCCTCGACGTTGGTGGGATATAGGGTTTGGCAAAATCATATTGGTCCTTGTATTCAGCTGCTACTGTTGTTGCAGCTAATTTCAGGAACCTTTCTGTTGCTCGTATTCGTTTGTAGGCATGCGAGTCTCTTGCATTCAACTCTAGGTATACCATGATTGCCTCCATCAGCTCTTTATAGGATATCTTTAGGCTGCAACGGACTTTGCACTGCGAACAGACTGTTACCAGGGATTTTGCCTTCGGGTCAACCTTTTTCTTACCCTTCGCAAGAGGTGCTGGCTTTGTTTCCTTAGTAACCTCTCCCTCAGTTTGGATGTCTAGGGTCAACGTCCTTTTGTTAGGCCTTTGTACCTCTATCATGCCCACAACAAGGCTGTCACCGGTATAGGTTTCTCGGGCTATGTTCTTACCCTGTAACTCGATGGTTATCTCTCCCTCGTTTATCCACCTTTGAATTCTGAATTTCAAAATGATGCACTTCTCGCTTGAGTGAGTCCAAGCATGATGGAAATGACAGTAAGGGGGCCCCACGACGCTAGCTGGGTCTGGCGAAGGCTCGTTGGGCAATTCAGCAATTTTCGCTTGAATCAGATAAACAAGGATCTCTGACACTCGCAAGACATCATAGGTAAACTGCTGTTTTGATTTCTTTGTTGGTTCGGGTTTTCTAAGTGGCTCAGACTTTGCTGTCGGCATTACCTGCTTAAGTTGCTTATGAAATGGTGGGAATTGTCTGGAATCAGTATGTGATCCTCCTCCCTGGTCAAAGCCGATCACCCGATAGTCCAACAGGCTTTAGATAGTGTTCTCCAAACCAACGTAAGAAGAGGTAGTGTGCCCAAATTTTTGTGGTTGTTTGGACCATAAAATAATATTTTATTAGGCTGATTTCTACATCCCACTTAATAAGCCTAGTTTGGAAATAAAATCAAGATTATCTTACTGAGCAAGGAGGAATGAAATCTAGTGAATCTGGTAATCAGAGTCCTTCAAGGATTCTGATTTCTTACTCTTTTCAGCATGAGATATGCTTAAGATAAATAGAGGCTTCATGAACATATCAAAGGCACTTCTACAGTCGCAGACTTCTACAGTACACAAACACAACTCTCCTCGCGAGAGAGCCGGCGATGGCATATCCAGAATTCTCACCCAATGGAGCATGATGGATTCGAATATCCTCTATTGTCAGATAATGGCGATCAAAGGACGTTTCACTTGAAAGAGCGTGAAAAGTCTGGCGGTCAAAGAAGTCACAAACCAGTGTGCTCAACACTTGCCAAGAAGATTGCTCTGCCTTGCAACAAAGGAGCTGTGAGGTATCGATTTTTGTGGTTCAGCAGCGAGACATGAAAATCCAAGTCCTAAGTCACTTATGCAAAAAGAACTCATCGAGCGAGGTTGGTGTTCTACTTGCTTCTTAAAAGTTTAGTTCAGCGCGACTTATTATCAACATTCTGCCTTAGGCAGTGGCACGCCAAGCATGCATAAAAGAGACAGTTTGTGGTTTACCTAGAACTAGCACACATCTACTCGCTCGGAAAAATCAAGCCAAACATTTTTGAAAATTCCCATTGGGCGAGTATAACTACACCGAAACTGGCGAAGGCCTCATGGTGGGCATGGTAGAGGTGCAAATGTCCAATCCTAATAAGAAAACATACTCTGGACCTCCAAACTGAGGGAGATGTTACAAAGATGACAAAGCCAACACCCTCCTCGAAGGGTAAGGAAAAGGTTGACCTAAAGGCAAAATCCCTAATAACACTCTACTCGCGATACAAAGTCCATTGTGGTCTGAAGATATCATATAAAGAGCTGATAGAGGCAATTAGGGTATGCTCAGAATTGATTTCAACGCCTAAGCATTACCATCCCACCAACCCTAAGGAGTTGAACACGAGAGACTCGCAAGCCTACAAGCTGATGCGAGTAGCCGAACAGTTCCTGAAACAAATGACCACAACAACAATAGAAGCAGAGCGCAAAGCATAAGAGGATCTCGCCAAGCCCTACATCCCACCAGCATCGAGGAACATCACCAAAGAAAACTCCTAGTATGTCAGAGGAAAGGGTAGGTTTGTTAAGGTTAATCCTAGTAAATGCAGGAACCTGCGACGTCGGTTTGGGTAGGCCAAGAGGGCACTAAAGGCACTAGATATGGGCCTCATTCAACTGGATGAATTGGACTGCACACCTGAGGAGCTGTGGTAATGGCTCAATATGCTGGCTGCTAACCCCATAGTGGTTTTTGGTAAGAAATCTCATGAGCCTAAGGTACGAATAGCAAGACCTAGCGTCTTCTCTCGTAACCCTGAGTGGCTTACAAAGGGTGAGATTCAAGAACCTATCCCTAAGAAGTGCGTAAATTGTCTCTTTTACTTGACCGTGATGTATGTGTGCGTCGGTGTGCATCACTGCCCTGAAGCAGAAGAAGGTTGATCATAGCATGTATTACTACCTGACTTCTAAGAAGCGATGTTATGGACGGGGAGAGCACCAATCCTATTTGGTGGATCCTTTTTTCCTAGTAGGCATAGGACTTCATAACTTTCATGTGTCTAGATGAGCCACGGAAGTCAATACTCCACGGCTCCTTCGGTGTGAAGCAAAGCAACTTACTTGATGAGTTTTGAGAGAACAGGATGCGTCCTTGAATCTCCAGATACTCACGCTCTTTCGGGTGAGGCTCTTTTGATCGCCGGTTGCTAGGGTTTCTCGAGACAAGAAAGTTATTTTGCTAAGAGCAAAGTTTGTAAGATCGTGGATCCCAATCACGTAGAGGTTTACTCAATATATAGGAAAATATGGTGCCTTGTCGTAGTAACCCTAACATTCCTTGCACTTAGACTCATTTAATGACTCTAATTGCCCGAATCCTTACTTCTTAGGTCTTTCAATAAAAATCTAAGACTTGATGAAAAGATCTCTAAGGAATCCTTCCCTCCTTAGGAAAAGCTATTTGTTTCTCTCGTAGTCGTTAGTGTCAGCCCATTTATATTACAACTATTTCACATGTGGGCCGTCGATATCGGTCCATTTACAATATAAAACCCTTAAAAATAAAGGCATGTTTATTTTGGATTCAAACAAAGGTACCCAAAAAAATAATTGCCTGACACCATGTAGGCCAGGTCTTCCAACCTCTTTACAGGCTTGTAGTTGATCAGATCATCCATGATCAATTCATCAAAGATTTCATTCATGTAATCCTGATTAAAGGTATACCGCCTTGGCGGTCGGGGTGATCGGGCCTTCTTTCATCTCTCTTTGTTCCTCGCCTAACATGGAAACCTTGTAGTTCCACCATGTTGACCTGTTGTTCAGGGAATGGGTGAGAATCAACCAATAAGATTGTCTTGGGCGATGATTCCAAAGCCAGCTTTCCTTCATTGATCCACTTCTGGATCTGGTCTTTGAGCTTGACATAGTCCTTAGTGGAATGATTTCATGATATTTATGAATTACAAGGTATTTGTTTCATGTTATTTAATATAAGCTATGTCCATTTTATTTAATTTTATTTAGGGCATGTTAGTTATGAATTACAAGTTATTCATTCCATGTTATTATTTTATTTTTTTAGATGAGATGTGCTCAATCATTTTATGTGGCAAAAAAGAAGAAAGAGTTTAAAGACTTTGGTTGTTGGGAAGTGGTGAAGAATCATCCATGTCGAAGCTAGTACACCTCTGCCTTACTTATCATCTACTCCGCCTTACTCATCATCACATCCCGCAAGCTCAATGCCTCCCACCGTCGACTTGGACGATAATGATGTATTTGCCACACCAATGAGCAACCAATGTCCATCTTCTCTGGAGCGTCCTATGGGAGTGAAAGCGGCCAAGGAAGCGAAAAAGAAAGGAAAAAAAGGTTGTAACGCCTACAAATGAAAGAGCCAAGGCTTTGAATATAATTGCGACAAATCAAAAATCTTATGGCCGTACCCAAAAAGATAGTGATGCAATTGAGGTTTCCCTTATGCGAGAGCAAATCGCCCTTCAAAAGAAAGACATCCAATTGAGGGCTTTGGCGGAGGAAACTCGAATTATGTCAATGGATACCGAGACCATGACTCCTAAATCCAAGAGGTATTTCACAAAGAGGAAAACCGAAACCCTTTCTCAATTGGATGGGGTTGAAGAAGAAGCTAGCGAAGAAGGTTATTCCAATTGTTATCGCCCCCTTTTTCCAAGCACTTAAATTACCCCTTTATTTTTTTTCAAGCACTTAAATTATCATTTATGTAATTTAAATTTCAAAGCATTTAAATTATCTACTATGTAGTTTCCCTTTAAAAGAAATAAAATTGCACTTTCTTTAATTCCATCAAGTTCACACACATTACAAAAATTGAAACACACTTAATAGAAAGACATAAGTCAAACACACAACAATGCAAACAAATAATTAAAACAACATATTTATAGTTTTTCACCAGTCTCAAGAAACTAGTTGTGCTTTACTAAGTCTTTCTGAAGCTCTCCATGGATGTAAGCAGATTGGAGATATAGAAAATGGTCATTAAACCGTTGTTCATTTTGTCCATCTCTTCCAACCGGCTTGAAAGGAATCCGGTTCCCCCCTTCATCCATTGGCCCATAATAAGCTGTGAATGCGGTAGATTGGTTTTGGAGATCTTCTTCTTCGTTCTCCTCAAACTCATCCTCCACAAATTCGTCCTCAATGATCATGTTGTGCATTATTATCCAAGCCAACATGATGCTTTTTAACATCGAAAGGTGGTGACAACGAGCTGCATGACGAATTATCCTCCAACGAGCTTGTAAGATGCCAAAGCACCTCTCCACATCCTTGAGGTACGACTCTTGCTTCCTCGCAAAAAGCTTTTGTGGAAGTTCTTGAGGATTAGAAATAGTTTTGACAAACAAGGAGTACCTCGGATATATTTCGTAAGCAAGGTAATAAGTGTTATGGTATGTCATACCGTTCACTTTATAAGTCACAGCCGACTTCTTCCAGCAAGCATTGCATCGAAGATATCTGATTGGTACAGCACGTTTATATCATTTTGAACTCCTGGTTCCCTGAAGAAACTGTGTCAGATCCACATGTTATATAAGGCCACTGCCTCTAAGATGATAGTTAGATGACCATTCCTCCCTGAATACGCCCCGGACCAAGCAGTTGGGCAGTTCTTCCACTCCCAATGCATGCAATCAATGCTTCCGATCGTACCAGGAAATCCTCGATGTCTAGCCTTTCTTAGAAGTCAAGTGATGTCTGTCCAATCTGGAGCACGGAGGTAACGGGTACCATAAAGCTCTACAACTTAGGTGCACCACTTCTTCATGCACTCCAGAGTTGTTAATTCCCCCATCTTTGTGATTTCGGCACACTGATCAGCAGCTGAGCCGTAGGCCAACATTTGAAGAGCACCGGTCATCTTTTATTGGGGAAGTAGCCCAACCATTCCAGTGGAGTCGACTCTTTGATGCCAAAAGGGGTCATTGTTGCAGAGGTCCGTCATTATATGGTTGAATATATTTCGGCTCATTCGGAACCGCCGACGAAATTCATGGTCGATGAAGACTAAGCGTTCGATGAAGTAATCTGATTCACATCTTTTCAAGCATTTAATTAAACACTTAATGCCAAAATTGATTCACATCTTTTCAAGCATTTAATTAAAGGCTTAATCAAACACGAATACAATTAAAACTCTTCTTTGTTGATGTAGCATTGATAAGTAGGGATCGTTCTTAACCGGGGATTGAGGGTGGATGCATAACTATGCTAGGTTTAGTTTATGGGGGTGCAAGGTTTGTTTTTACTAATTTTCCTACAAGATAGAACCTAAATCTACTATTTACATGTGATCATCTCAATTTTTCACTCAACTCTTTACACTAAGTCATATTATATGCAACCTAAAAGTATCTAAGTCTTTAGCTCACATGTGATTCGTTTTCATGCTTCGGGAATTTGCCCTATGACATATCTATCAACTTGACAAGGAATTTTCCTTCGACTTAGTTGATGCATTAAGCACACATGCTTTGCTAAAAGAAATAAACACAAGGTTAGATTACACAACATATTCGAAGAGTGTTTAACTAAAATACAATCATCCAATCCATCAAAAACCGAAGATAAATACAAGGAAATAGTAGAAGGAATCATGTTACACTTTTTGTAAGGGAATTTTCCCTCTACAAGAGTTATGCGACGACCCTTCAATGGAGATGGATGCACAGAGCCCTCAAGGAATTTTCCTTCGAGTTGCGTCGGTGATGGAAACGATTTGTGACGATGGAGGAGGCGGATCCTTGTAGACCTTCGGCTTTGGGAGGAGAGGGAAAGTGTTTTGGCAGAGCTTTTGCTAGTAAATTTAGAGATCCATTTTGAAAGAGTCGAGCTTCCCTTTATATAGAACAAGATTAGGAAACTTCCCACCTTCTGAAAGCTGTCAAATCTGACCCTTCTGTATTAAAAGCTACGCTTCGGACGTTTTACAACTTCAAACGGCGTGATTCTTTCGGTACTAGAAAATAGACTTCCAGGGATTTCCAGCTATGCATGATTTGTGCCATAATTCCTCCTGACGCGCTTTCAGCGCCCATTTTAAGTTGGTTGTTAGGCAGAATGACCTGTACCCACTAAATCCGGGATTTCTGAATATCTACACATTGTAACGGCATGATTCCAGTGGGGTTGGAAACTAGACTTCCATATCTTTCTAAGAATGCCTCACATGTGTCCAAATTCGTTTTCAATTGATTTTGGTAGCCTGTTGAATTGGGCTGATCTGCATCGACAGATTTCTGGATTTCTAACTTTCAGTCCATCTTCTTCTTTTGGGCTTCTTTCTCTCCAATTCTTCCTTAGAAGAAAATACCATATAATTGCACACATTTTGGGCTTTAAATCATATCCATATCATCTTGGAATGGTCTTCACAATTTTGGCCCAAGTATCCTCCATGAATTCGGCAAGAACATGCTTTCCTAGACCGCACATGAGAAATGTCTTCATTATTTCTTTTCCAGAATTAGGAACCTCCTCCTTAGCACGCTTTTAGCCCCAAAACGCCTCATTTATTGTTCCACCTTTATTTTCTACTTAAAAACATAAAATAAGTTAGAAACATATTTACTAAGCTCATAACAAAGCAAAATGCAGAGAGAAAGACATTAATAATCAAGCATAAAATGCATAGATTATAATCTTCCATAAAATTTTGGCCCCTGGACTCCCTCATCCTTGGTTGATTTGCATGGCGGCATGGTGGTGGTTCATCATCAAATACTGCATCAACCGCCACCGCGTCGATAACGAATTGATTGGCAATTTTTGCATTTCGTCGGCGTTGTAGTCACCTCCTACTGAAAAAAGTACCGAAACCCATAGGATTCATCTTGATGAAACCAAAATGTGAAGAAGTGTTTAGAGTGGCTTAGATACAAGTAGAACTACAAGTGATGTGTAGTTGGTGTGAGTCTTCCACTCCTATAGCTCTTTCTTTTATAGTCATTTTGAATTACCAGATTTTTTTAGATAACGACACGTGTCGACCGTCGATTGGTTTAAATTCTTACCGGAAATCTTACCAAATATGTTCATCAATAATTTTGCCGACACCAACACGTAGACATTACACGTGTCACATTATCGTTGGTTTGTAATCAACCGAAAATCTTACCAAATATCTTCAATCAATAATTTTGCCGACACCGACACGTAGACATGACACGTGTCTCAAAATAACTTGTTCGAAAATCTTATTGGAAATCCGCTACCAATTATCTGATCCGGAATGACACGTGTTGGCTAATTATTAGGTGAAAATATTAATCGGATTTTTAAAAAAAATTACATAATAATGAATAGTAATAAGAAGTCCTATTTTTGGCACCGCTGCACGAAAAATAGGAATATGACTTCCTACTAAAGAGGAATTCCTCAAAATAGGACTTCCTCTCCATAAAATGGGTGCGGATGCTCTTAGGATCGCAAGCTAAGCCTTTTGGGCCTCTTGTTCCTTTAAGCCCTTGGTGCACTTGGCCCTTATGGAGACCACCTCTACATTGGTGGCATCAGTCTTCTCGCCATTGTCAGCAAGCAAAGCTGCTTGGTTGGCTATTTTCTGGTTGATGAGATCGAGCTGTTCCGACTGGTATTGGTCACGCTTGGTGGCGTTCGAGCGATAGTTTTCGTATGTCAAGCCCCTAATCTCCTCTTTGGAAAAAAAAAATCAAACTTCATTGACTAGGGTTATGTTATCCTGAATATCAAGTCTACTCCCGGTAGGTCGCAGAGAGTGTGGCACTCAGCAGATGTATACTCCCGGTAGATCGGTTGAGAATGTTTGCGACACTACGAGTAAGCACTACCAGCAGAAACATTATAGCCGACGACATGAAGTCGTCAGCCTGTCCCCAAAAATCATCAGCTAGAGCTATAGCTGACGAGGAGTCATCGGATATAGTATCGTCGGTAATAAACCATCGGTAATACAATAGCCGACGACAAGATAGGGTTGTCGTCGGTTATAGTATGGATCTATAGCCAACGAAATAAAGTCGTCGGCTATAGTTCCATACTATAACCGACGACTTTGTCCTCGGCCATACCTCCTCCCCTGGTCAAACTGGTTTACTATGGAGGAAACTATAGCCGACGATATACACATATATCGTCGGCTATAGTGTGTGATATTTAAATTTTTTGCAAAAAGCCACCAATATTGTTCACATTTAAAATCCAAAAATATTGAAACTATACACGTAAATAAAATAAAAAACTGAAATCGTTCAAATCTATATACATATGGTTTCCTAAGTAAATGTACACGTAAATAAAATAAAAAACTGAAATCGTTCAAATCTATATACATATGGTTTCCTAAGTAAATGTGGTCAAACGGATTGCTATTAGCTCCTTGGTCCTGGTCCGGCGGCTACGGCTGCAGCTGTGATGCACTGAAAATGGGTGGCGGAGCTATCTGGATTCCAGATGCGTGCAACTATGCATAACAGTGCTGCATCCATGTCCCCATCATCTGCTGCTGCTCGGCCAACCGATTCTGCTATGCAGCTCGCGCCTCCTGCTCGGCGGCTCTCGCCCGCTCCAGCTCCTTTATCCGTAGTCGTTGAGGTTCCATCTCCATCACTTGCCTCTGATCCTGCTTCTATAGCTCATTAGTCCTCGAAGATCCCGATCCGCGAGAGAATTCAGGAGTCTTCTTCAGCTGCCCTTGACCCCACTTTCCGAGCCCCCTGCAGTAGAAAGTGTTCTTCCCTGGAGGGATCGCGGCTGCCATAATCCTGACCGCTATGATCGGATCAAATTAATCAATCGGAAGTTCCACATCGGAGGTGTTGGGATAGCGCTCTCTCCCCACTTGAGTCAACAACTCCGGAATCACCTTCTGAACTCTCGCCTAATTGACAAAGAAAAATAAAATGTTAATTAATGTAAAAAATCTAAAAAATTAAGAAATATGTTTATTTTGTTATAAGGACACTTACAGCATCTTCAGGGGACTGCGGATATGCGTGCTGCATCGTATAGACAAGCGGAGGGACTTCTGGGTGGTTGGCCACCTCCTCGATCCAATCCGAGTATGATCTGGAACCGGCATAATGATTTTTTGTGTTTTGGGCCCAGTTCCTTGTGTTGACTTCAGAAATAGCCTGCTCGATTAATCCAACATCAAAAAAATATTAGCCAAATAATTTGGGGGAAGTACGATAAAACAAAAATTTAATCGATCGAAAGTTGCGTACCTTCAATCTCGGGTTGTTGAAGTGAACCACAAGCCATCACCACTCGTACTCCGTATAACGAAACTCGCTAGGGGTACCTGAACAATCGTTGTCGTACTTTTTCCAATATTTTTTCAGCTCGCCCTTCCACTCCTTGTACCTATATTAATAAAACAAAAATGTTGGTAACTTACAACATTTTATGAGCATAATCAAAACAAACGAAAAAATCTAAACAAATGAATCACGTAACCAGCTCCTTTGCACTTCATCCGTCCACGTGGGTCTAATGTCGTTGTCCACGCGGAACCACCTCTGCAATGCATATATATATATATATATGTTAAAAAATTATATAGAAAATATACATAATGAATATACAATTCTACTCACCGACAGCGCATTATTCAGCTCATATTTGACGGATTGCAGCACCGAATTCCAATTTGGCCACAGCATTGGGACTCTATCCCGTATGATGCTTCTCGCCATCCATGCGTACTGTCGAGTGACCTTTCCCTCGATCACCTTGGTCTCCATCCCCGGTCGGAATCATAACTTGTCCACCACTAGTAACCTGAATCGCGTCATCCAGTAACTTGCCGATGATAGGGCCTCTGGTCCTCTTCTGTTTTTCACCGGGCACGATCGTGCCTATCACATTTGTAGACGATTTTTTAAACATCAACACCTAATTGAATTTAAATAATACTAAGTAAAAAGATATCACTAATTAATATTTACCTGATTCGTCGGTACGTTGTCCAGGAATCCTCGCACTCCAGAGAGGTTGCGGGAAGGGTACATACTCGTATGCCTGGTCCGGGGTAATGAACCCTAGCTGTCTTGGAATAGGCATTCCCGTGGGATTGACGAGGGGTATCGTCGAGATTTCCAAGGGTAAGAATAGGGTAGACGGCGGGCATACTCGTATCTTGGCCGAGGACTGAGTCGATCCACCAGCCTCCTCGGAAGAATGAGGAGTCTGGTTGGTGGATGGGGAAGGCTCCCGCCGATGAATGTCCGACATTCGGACCGAGGATTGAGTCGCACTATCCATTGAAGGCGTGCGACTGTCCTCATTATGCCTCCTCGCGCTGGAGGGTCGACGAGGCTCGATCTGCTGCTGTTGAGGTTGTCCCTGACCTAGAAGTGCACGGTGCCAAGAGGTGGGAGGAACGCTGTAAGTGTTGCCGATACTGGCGGATCCGGATGCGGACTGACTTCCGCTACCCTCATCCCCAAGTCCCGATCTCCCTCTCGACCCCCCTCCCGCTCTCGACCCCCTCAATCCCCCCCCCCCCTCGAAGCATCGCAGTTCAACAAATTCATCGTTTCTATAAAATTTACGTAACATACTCAATTTTATATAGTTTTTAAAATTTATCTACCAAAATTAAAATTAATTCACATTAATCTACCAAATGGCATATATATTAATTCACATATTTCCATATTTCACTACAACATTTCTTCCCATTGCCGGCGACTTTTATGTCGCCGGCAATGTTTTTGGACATTACCGGCGATTTTTGCCGGAAAAATCGCCGGTAATGTCTTTTTTTTTTTTTTTTAACATTACCGGCGACATAAATTTAAGTCGCCGGTAATGTCTTGCCGGAAAAGACATTGCCGGCGACATACATTTTTGTCGCCGGTAATGTAAAAAAAAAAAAAAAAAAAGACATTACCGGCGACATAAATTAAGTCGCCGGCAATGTCATTACCATCGAGACATTGCCGGCGACATACATTTATGTCGCCGGCAATGTCTAAAAAAAAAAAAAAAAGACATTACCGGCGACTTAAGTCGCCGGCAATGTTAAAAAATCGTTGGTAATGTTAAAAAACATTGCCGGCGACTTAAAAGTTTAAGTCGCCGGCAATGAGTCATTATGTGGTAGTGCAATTTAACTCACAATAATTCCATAAATTACAAAAAATTCAAATTAATTCATATATATTAATCTACCAAATTCTAAATTAATTCACATAAATCTAGAATAATAAAAATTAATTCACATAATTAAATTAATTCACATATTAATTAATTCACATTAGTCAAATTAATTCACATAATTAAATTAATTCATATTAATCTCATAAATTACTAAAAATCAAAATTAAATCTACCAATTTAATTCATATTAATCACCAAATATTATCCAAATTAATTCATATATATATACTCATAATAATAATCCAAAAATTACAAAAATTCATAAAAATTTAAGTAAATTACAAAAATTCATAAAAAAGTCCTTGCACTCTCATAAAATTTCCATTATATTCCAAAATTTCATTATATATTCCTTCATATAAAATTCCATTAAATTACAAAAATTCAAAATAATTCTTAATCCAAAAATTCCTAATCCAACAATCTCATATATATATATATATATATTCATAATCCAATAATATCCAATATATAATCCAATAATTAATATCCAATATATAATCCAATAATTCCAAAAATAAAAAAATCAACAAAATTCAACAATAATCCAATATATATTCACACAACTCATCCAAACATCCACATTATCAACAAACTAAACATAAATTGAACCTAAATCAAAAAAAAATCAAAATTGGGGATTTAGGGAGAGGAACCTGTTTTTGGGTTGTAGGATGAATGGCGGCGGCTCTAACGGTGGCTAGAATGAACGATGGCGACTGCTTCAACGACAGCGACGCTCCTTCTCGATCGGATAGGTTAAAAAAAATGACAATTTCGTTTTCTGCCCAAAACAGCTGTTCTGGGAAATATAACCCGACAACTATAGCCGACGACATAAGTATAGTCGTTGGCCATACTTCTTCTTCTTTTTTTCCCTTTCACTTAATTTGCTTTTGTTTTTTCTCATTTAGTAATTAAAAAAGGCTATGAGTTTTTTGAAGTTACTTATAAAAAAGGCTCATTAAAAAAATTTCCTACTTTACATATCAAAAATGACGACATTATTCATTAATTTCACGTTCATACTCAAATTGCATTTTCAAGTCATCGCCCTACACATCATACTCAAATTGCACGTTCATACTCAAATTGTACGTTCAAGTCATCGTTCTACACATCATTTTACATTGTATGTTCATACTCAAATTAACATACGTACACTAAGGCGCATAGTCAGAATCATCGCTTGAGTCTGACTCGGTTTTCGAGTTAATTTCAGGTAAGATGTGTAAGCCCTCATCACTTGAGTCTTCATTGCCTTCAATTTGATTAACATCAATAAGTTCCGGTCGAGGAATTCGTACCACACTACCCTGTATCACATTATTACGGCGAATTGTTGAGGATTCAGGAATACCAGTTGCGTTCGGCTCTTGGTATGCACTAACTTCTTCAATATCCGAGGTCACACCAAGTGTCGAGGCACAGTATATGTTTCTTGGAAGAGCATGGTTAACCACTTTCCACGCGCCTTTATGCACAAGATCATCAAGATAGAACAATTGTTTCACCGCCGTGGCCAAAACAAACAACGGACCATCTTCATACCAACTTGTAACAGTATTCACCGAAAATATGTCGTATTGACCGGGGGCAACAACGAACCAGACCACTTCAGCCAATCATCAACAGCCTTCACACTCATTTTGTTCTTCACTTTTAGCTTCATTACTCCCATAACACTTTCGAGAACAGTCTTATTACACTCGTTGTACAATGGGGTCTGTTGGAAGGCAATGAGGTTGTTGTACTTGTCCATACCAGCAGTGTTGACAGCTGTAGGTAATTGTTGGACTGGCTCAATATGAGGGAAACCCCCAACAGTGGGAGGGATATCTGATGCTTCAGCAAATACACCGCTCTCATGAGGAAATATATCGTTGATCAACCTTGTTGTTGGATCATGCTGACCAACTGATGAGCTCTCACCGTGATAAATCCAACATGTGTACTTATCCCAAAACCTTTTTTTCTTCAAGTGCTCCAATACTTTATCGATGTGAAAACGATATCACTCGTTGCGATACTGATATTTCATACACGAACAATAATGAATTGTCATCCCTCCACAATTAACCTTCACATATTCTATAAAACTCCTAATTTCACGGTGATATCTTACATCCCATCTTGGAAAACACATCCAACTCTTGTCCATCATGAAAATTATAGCTGTATATATACCCATGATTTAATTAAATAAAAATTCATCATTATATATATATCGATATTTAAACTATAAATTACATAATTTAATTATTCTACTCGATCGATCCCTAATTAATTATAAATGAACATATATATATTGTCTAATTTATATTCATATATAAAACTTATTTTGTCTAATTATATATATATATTCTATTCGATGATCTCTAATTATTCGATCATACATTATTTTCGTCTAATTTAACTCAAATTAAATCAAAAATCAATCAATTAATATATATATATATGATTACACGTACGTACAATTCCCATAATTTTAATATATATACCCTAACTATAATCACAAAAATCTAAATAATAACCACACTACAATCATAATTAACCGAAACACACAATAATCACAATATATATTAACCATAATAATCACAATTAACCCTATAATAATCAAAAAAATCATCATATATTCACAATAATTAACGACAATTACTACAAATCAACTATCAATCACTCAAAATCAACATCAACCACTCAAACTCAACAATCAACTCAAAATTAACAATATATATCTCAACTCTATACATCATGCATATATATATATATATGTGTGTGTACCAAAATCAACACGTACACATGCACATATATACCTACGTACCTGTATAATGAATCACGTGGACAGTTTTCGACAACACCCAATGATTTCAGAGCGTTTTCAGTTTCCGCGGGAAAAAAAATTTTGAATGACCGAGCTACTACCTAGATTGGATCTATAAACACCTACAGCTGACGATACTAAAAAGTCGTCGGTTATAGTAAAAAAACTAGTCGGTAATAGTTACAAACTATACCCGACAATTTTTCGGCTACTATAGTCGACGACTTGAATCACATCGTCGGTTATAGTTCTATGACCGACAACTGAAGAACCTCGTCAGCTATACAATACTATAACCGACGACAAGGGTTGTTGTCGGTCTGTTTTCTGGAAAGTCGTCGGCTATAGTGTTTATGTTGGTAGTGATGGCCTTCGGTAAAGGTCCCATATTGTCTCTTAGAGACACAAAGTGTGTCCCACAGGGCACTCCAAAATGTTTGGCTCGGAAATTCTCATGACACTGAGAAGTCATCAAACTATCTCTTTTACTCGACCGTGTGTATGTGTGCATTGGCATGCCACTACCGTGGGGCAGAATGTGATCGTAGCGTGGGCCGTTACTTGACTTCTAAGAAGCGATTTAGGACAGGGAGAGCACTAACCCCATTCAATGAATTATTTTTTCCTAATAGGCCTAGGACTGAGTTTCTTCTTGTCTCTAGCTGAGCCACAGAAATCGATACTCCATAGCTCCTTCGGTGTAAAGCAGAGCAATCTCCTTGACGAGTTTGAGAGTACATAGGTGTGTCCTCGAATTTCCAGATACCCACACTCCTTCAGGTGAAGATCCTTTGATCGCCGGTTGTTAGGGTTTCTCGAGATGAGAAGATTGTTTTACCGAGAGAAAAAGTTGTATAATCATGGGATCCTTTCTACGTAAAGATTTCCTCAATATATAGGAAAATATGGTTACTTAGCGTAATAGACTTAAGATTCCTTGCACTTAGATTCACTTAATGACTCTAATTTACCGAGATTCTTACTTCTTAGGTTTTTCAATCAAAATCTAAAACATGATGACAAGATCGCTAAGAAATCCTTCCCTCCATACGAAAGGTCACTATTCTGCACGGGCCACTGATATTGGCCCATCTATTTCAAAGCTCATAAAAATAAACACTGTTTATTTTGAGTCCAAACAGTGTCACCGAAAGTGTATTTATGGCTGATAATTTTGCACGTGATATGACAGGGAAGGAGTAGGAACAGTCAAGTTGAAACTCCATGATGATGTCGTTAGGGAACTAACTAATGTGTGGTATGTTCCTATGCTTGGAAATAATCTGATTTCCTTGGGAGCCTTGGAAGCTAGTGGTTAAATGTAACGACTAAATTTAGACCTCCTTAAATTGAGCATGTTACAGCGTCGCGAACCCTTAGGATCACAAGCTAAGATGACTCAACTCACGACCTAAGGTAAGCAAGCCAAATTTTATTTTTAAACACATAATTAAATTTATTACAAAGTAGACACAATGCGGCAGTTATTGAGTTAAAGGAGGTGAAAACAACACTTATCTAATTAAAAAGCACCAAACAAAATATGAAGGTAAAAGGAGAGACATAACACAAAGAACGATCTCATTACAAAGGTGTAAACCTCGAAAAGGCTACCAACTATACAAAGGTGATCTCAATAAGGAAACAAAATTACCGACACAATAAGTTTGAAACAAATCACCCAGCTCAGTCTCAAAATCCTCCTTGATTCTCGTGCAGAGTACCTACAAAACTAACTGTAGTAGGGGTGAGCTTTCGTCCTCACTGCTCAAGCTAGAACCTAACTAGGTTTGAAATCTAAATAGTATTGACGTCGGTTGAGTAAAATGCATAAGAGAAATCAGTAAACATAAATCAAATTTTGTATAGTAAACCATATGGAAACAAATGAAGTATTTGGGTAATGTATCAAACTTGATGATCTGCTATCCTAGCTGAGTACCTTCTTACCAAAGATCTAAATCTCCACCAAATGGTAAGAAGTAGTGAGAGTGTTAATTTACGCCCTACTGCATAGAACTGATGCCACATCTCAAAGGATATAAGACACAATTCCGTCTGTTAATCCCCTCCGAAGGTTTAAGGGATCAAAACCCCAGGAATTTTCTATGCCCCGCTCACTTTTAGGTCATCCTCAAGAAAACTAGTATAAAAAAAACCATCGCAAAAGTTTAGAAGTATAGAAAAGCCACTAATTAGGGTGGAGCTTCCCTACCTCGGTTGTCAATTAACCATTTACAATGACCTGTCAATGTGCAGAAACCTCCATAAATAGTCATTCCATGATCGTAATCCACAACTTTCTCAAAGTCCTAGTATAATACATATCACAGATTATCACTTCATGTTTCAATTTCTATGCACACTAGTGCTTAAACACTTAATTAACTCATGAAGACTAGTACCAAGTGGTAACACATCAAGACCTAAAACAAAATTAGATTTCAAGTATCACTCATTTCTTACAATTGGGAATTTACAGGACAAGTTTGGAATCAAATGAACAATAACAGGTCATAATGAAAATAACAGCTCAAGTTTGAAAAATCATCAAAAATTTAGATTTTAACCAAAGAAGACGAAACTTTTCAGAACCAAAGGTAATATGCTGAGGTTGAATATACTCAAATTTCATGCAATTTGGAGTTTATTTGGCTATTGAAATAGTCATGTAAAGTAGTGTTAAAAACAAAATTCTGCTTAAAAGCTATTGTGAAGAACAAACTTTGAAAAATCATAACTAACTCATTTGGACTCTGATATTTATTAAATTAGTTTCTAAATTATCTTTCAAGAGTCAACTTTCAGAATAGAAAAGGATAGATTAATATAAGAAGTATAGGTTATCTCAAAAATCACTCCAAATCCACTTATTCAGGTAGCACATGCCTAGGCATTTCATAAAACACTTGGTGTGCATCGAACAAAGCATCACCAAATATACTTCTTAAACTTAATTGAAACTAGATTATAGTCTCACATGAAGGGGATACTAGAAGAGAATTGGACATGCAACAAGAACTTAAATCAAAATCCCCACTATATAATGAAATAATACTTTTCTTGAGCAGTACGTAGTATTACCTTGATTTAGATCATTTCAGCCGTTGGATTTTCATAGAATTTGAGAACAGAAGAGAAGACATGATTACAAACATTTGTTGTGAAGAACTCAAGTTGATTTGATTAAATGAAATGACAATTCCAAGCTGCTGAATTTGGCTGTCAGGAATCATTTCCAGAAAAGTGGCAGATTCCTCTCAACTCAGAACAAGTGACCTCTTCTATGTTCTCACTCCCTGCTGCTATAGATGCATAAAGTTTGGCTGCTTTCTGGAAATTTCACCTCTTGGTTGGAGAAGAAATGAAAGAGAGTTCTAGTCTTCTAGACATAGGAGTTTACTGAGATAGTGGTAACCACGTGTCTCCCACATCATTTCATGTTTTCTAAGAAGGAAAAAATCCACCACCAGGGTCTGAATTTTCACAAAGTCGTCAATATGATACTCGAACTTTAAAAGCTATCAAATTGGTGCCAAACTCTCAAAACTACATTTAAGTAATGCCTAGAGCTATTTTCCGTCACAACACCATCTATGTCAGAGATGTAGCTTTTTCAAAAACATATGCGAAAATACTATAATACCATTACAATTTTAATTTTTAATTTTTTTTATTTTTATTTTTATTTTATATTTTATATTTTCCTTGTTCTTTTTTTGATATCTCTCTCTTCTCTCTCTCTATCAAACGTGCATGGACGTCTAGCAAGAAGAGCAAGAATGTGTTGCAGACGTTGCTGGAGACATTGGACTCGAGCGTCGAGTAGGTATCAATCAGAGTAGGGTTCAAGTTGAGGTTGAAGATGGTGGGCCATAACTAGTTTTTGAGGGCCATCGATGGCGTGCCTCTGTGGCACAATTCTGTCACGCATGATATGGCCAACAAGGGCGTGGCCAAGGATTAGGTGTTGTGGGACGTGGACGTTATGGAAATATGTATGGACCAATTAATGGCATCGCCATCCAAGGAGAAGGCGACGAAGGAGGTAGCGGCGACACTATCTGACGACGGTGTTGAAAATAATGATGGTGGAGATAGAGAGAGAGAGAGAGATCAAAAAGAATGACTGTGTAGCTAGTGTCAGCTTTTACTGCTACTGCAATACACTAGACTTGGACGGCGAGGCCGTAGGGTGGCAACAGTGGGATTGAGGGGGCGGTGACGAATTTTTAAGCACTGCTACTATGTCTCGTCCTGATCTGTTGAGCACTGCAAATTGACACCAAAAACCCCCTAATCTAAAACCCTAGATTATCAATTGACGGCCCAGGAAAAACCATTTAAAGGTGAAGCAACGAGCTTTTTGTACAGAATTGATCAAATTCTTGGGTATTTATAGTTTTGTTTCCGATTAGACAGAGACAAAGTGAGGAAGGAGACAGTGAAGCAGGGAATGAAAACCCTAAAAAAAGTGACGGGCAATAAATAAAAGAGAAAGAGGAAGGAGCCATAATAGCTCTATGCACCATTATCCAATTTGCATACTAAAAACTACGTTAGCAATCCTCATCTATTGAGAGCAAGAGCGAGAGAGAGCGAGAGAGAGAGAGAGAGAGAGAGAGTAAAAATTAAAAGTTGCAAGGATATTAAAGTCATTTCACATTGTTATCAAACAAAAAAATGACATGTCATTAGAGTTAATCGAGCTGCGACGGAGATTGGCAAGAGGCATCACGAAAATGCTGTTTTGAAAGTCTGAGCACTACTTTGATAGTTTTTAAAATTTAGGCATCATATTCACGACTTAGTGAAAATTTAGACTCTGGTAGTGACATTAATGCTTCTAAGAAACCAAATTTCTAAAATTATTCTACATCTTGAAAGGACCCAACCCTGATTTAGTTTCTTAAACTGGAATCAAACCCCTTTTGAAAACACAAACTTCCAAAAACCTTAGAAATTTCAGTAGAGTTTCACTATATCGCGGAATTACCATTAACCTGCACCCGAAAACACACTTCATCCTATGCCACAAAAGCCAAACCATGGGCACCAATCCCATCCGGATTTCTTAGATACATATCATAATGTAAAGTGATAAACCAAAAGCTGTAACTTTACAGAAATCTGGGGAAAATCATATGAAAATATAACATCAGAGTATTCAGAGCGGCCTCTAGTATATACACATAAATATACAACAGTAGACTAAACAAGAAACCTACTGGAAAAGAAAGGTAGCTCGAATACTAAGCCTCTGACTGCGATGTGCGACACTAGAATCTGAACTGCAAACTGGGCACGAAAACCGAAAAGTCCAGGGGAAAGGCAAATAAAATCGTTAGAGTGAGTGGATGAAAATAATCATATGTCTTTCACCATTTATATAGCATAAATACAAAGCGAGTTCTTAAAATAAATGGAGGTGTCAGGCGAATCTCTCAAGCCCGACGGTCAGGCGAATCTCTCAAGCCCAACGGTCAGGCGAATCTCTCAAGCCCGACGGTGATAGACTAGGCGAATCTCTCAAGCCTAGTGGGCACATCAGGGGAATCTCTCAACCCTGGAACTGGACTACCGGAGATCAGCCGAGTAGCCAATGTATTGATGCTAAATAAATGCCATCACCATATAAAACATAAAAGAATACCTCCAAAAACAATAAATAATCTCAATACTATACCGGAAATAAATACTGAAATCAAGAACTCGCTACGACAGTGTAAATAAATGTCCACTCACAGATAAGCACGACGCAAAACGCGTTAATCCTGTGATCCGGCGGAAAATCCCTCTCCAAACGAATGATCACGATCCCCTGAATAATCATAAATACCACTGTTCAAAATCACAATTCAAAACCTTGAACCACATTTCGAGAACCAACCATTCCCGAAAATATATAACCCGAATATAGACGAAATCATCAAAAATCCAATAAACACGCTATAAAACCTCGCTATCATTTCCGATGCTCAATTCAAAATATAAACCTCACCACTGCGATCGGTGCGCGATTTCGAGCAAAACGACATAAAACTTGTCAAAAATCACCTCGGCCGGAAAACCGCCACCGCGCACAGCGGCGCGCCGGCCGCCAGAAAATTCCTTCGGCCCAGAAAAATTCAACCTACACATGGATTTGAAGATCTCGACATTTCCAACAACTTTCTAGTTCAAAGTTAAGCCCAATTTTGACCGGAAAAGGTCCAAATCTCACCTTGAAGTCGAAAACCCTCGCCAGAATTCTCCACCTCTGATCTCCCTCCTCCGGCCACGGCAAGGTGCAAGACCACTTGGGTTCAACTCACCTCACCATGGGCTTCAAAACCCCCATAGGTTCGGCCTCCATCTCGGTCGCCACCACCGCCACCAAAGCCACCGAAATCCACCGGAAAAACAAGGACTTTACCGCGCCGATTCTCCCTCCTCCAGCCACCATACAAGGCCATCCACCTACCAAACTAAAGAGGAGCACGAGCCCAACATTTCTTGTCAAGAGACCACGGCCAACCGTGGCCGGAATCAAGCCCAACGTCGGCGAAGAACCACGGCTCCAAAATGGGTTGAAACCCACATGCGGTCAACACGGGTCAACACCAGCTTTCTAATTTTGGAAACTTTCCAAAATCGTCATGTATTCACCCGTATTTATACCGTACACGTATTGAAAACCAAACAGATAAATACGACAAAATCCAACAGCCAAAAATATTCATAACTTATTCCTCGTAACTCGAAATAATCCTCAAGGAATTCCCACGAGCTCGAAATTAAATTCT
The DNA here is from genome assembly GCA_946800695.1 of Geum urbanum. Lineage (NCBI taxonomy): Eukaryota > Viridiplantae > Streptophyta > Magnoliopsida > Rosales > Rosaceae > Geum > Geum urbanum. Next base: position 19,807,312 of record OX326997.1, on the reverse strand, counting down.
CTACAACTTTTGTGAAGGATCTCACATCAAATTCATGCCCGATAATTTATTCATTAACAAACTCACCATATTAACCAATTACGACAAAATCGCGACTAATCGCGAAACTCGCAAATCAAGTCGATGAACACACCATTTCCGGTTCGGGTTGTCACAATCTTGACTCATTTTTTTATTTTATTTTTATTTTTTTCCTAGTCGATCTTGCACTGCTAAAAATTGTATAAGTAGTTTAGGAAGAAAAGCTAAAAATCGAAAATGCTTCTTTAGTAGATACACATGGTTCATTCAGTCCACAAGAGCAATTAAAGTATTCTTAAAAAAATTGGGGTCTCACATTACAAGATCACTATGGAAAATGGTGTTATAAAGGTGACAAAAGGAGCTTTGGTGGAGATGAAAGGAAACAAAAACCGAAATCTATATATACTATAAGGTGAAACAGTAACTGGCAATGTTGTTGCAGTTAGAGAGTCTACAGATGATGATACTCGATTGTGGCATATGAGACTTGAGCATGCTAGAGAAAAGGCCTTACAAGGTTTTGTGAAACAAGGCCTCTTGAAAGGAGCCAAAACTTGCAAGATTGATATCTGTGAGTTTTGTGTCTTGAGTAAACAACATAGAGTGAAGTTTGGAATCGCTGTGCATCAAGCCAAAGGCATCCTCGACTAAGTGCACTCTGATGTTTGGAGACCTATAAAGACAGCTTCTATGAGCGATAAGTATTGGTTTGTGACATTTGTTGATGACTTTTCTAGGAAGTCTTGGGTTTACACAATGGCACACAAAGATAAGGTGTTAAGTATCTTCCTAGATTGGAAGAAGATGGTAGAAAACCAAACTGACAAGAAGATAAAAGCTTTGAGGTTAGACGATGGAGGAGAGTACACATCTGATACTTTTCACAAAGTTCACAAACAAGCAGGGATAGTGAGACGTTGAACTGTTTCTGGAACTTCACAGAAAAATTGAGTTGCTAAGAAACTTAACAGAACCCTGTTGAAAAAGGTGAAAAGTATGTTGCACCAATTTGGTTTGAGTAAAGGCATTCTGGGCAAAGGCAGTTACCTATGTGTGTCACTTTGTCAACCGCTTGCCATCTGTTGCAATTAATGGTAAGACGCCTATTGAGGTATGGACAGGAAAACCTGCTAATAGTTATGATCATTTACATATTTTTGGCTATTCTGTATATTTTCATGTGACTAAACTAAACTTGATACAAGAGCTAAGAAGGCTATATTTGTTGGTTTTAGGAGTGGTGTGAAAGGTTATAGGTTGTGGTGCCCAAAATTAAAGAAGCTTGTCATCAGCAGGGATGTTACCTTTGATGAAGCTAGCATGCATAACCCTAATACCAAGGCTACAGATGAAGGAAAACAAAAGAGTGATAGAGAAGTTCAGCATATGGAGCTTAACAAAGTTGTTATCGAGAGTATTACTCCTGACCAAGATGAAGATAGTGAGTCTGGAAGTGAAGAAGAAAATTAAGTCCAAAATAATGAAGATGTGCATGACCAGGATGATAATGAGGCACATGTTAGAAGGCAGAGACAAGTTCATGTAACTGATCCGGAATCCATTGCAGTTAGAAGACCAAGGAGTGAAGTCAAGAAACTCACAAGGTTTAGCAAATGTGTTGGTTATGCCTTTCCCATTACTTGTGTTGAGATCCCATCAAATTTCAAGAAAGCTGTTGCAAGTCTTAAAAGCAAAGAATGGGATGAAGCAATGATAGAAGAGATGAGATACCTCAAGAAGAACAAGACTTGGGATCTAGTTTAGTTGCTTGTTGGTAAGAGAGCTATCGGCTGCAAATGAGTTTATGCAAAGAAGGATGCTACTGGTGACATAATAACATAAGGTACAAAGCAAGATTAGTTGTCAAAGGGTACTCTAAAGAGGAAGGTATAGACTAGAATGAAATCTTCTTTCTAGTTGTGAAGCACACTATTATCCGTGTGCTGTTGGCACTAGCTACACAATATGATCTTAAGTTAGTACAATTTGATGTAAAGATGGTGTTCTTACATGGTGACTTAGAGGAAGAAATTTAAATGCCTCAGTCTCATGGTTTGAAAGAAGATGGAAAGAAGAACTTGGTATGTAAGTTGAATAAGTCTCCTTATGGCTTGAAGCAATCACCGCGACAATTGTATCTTATATTTGAAGAATTTTTGAAGAGGCAAAAGTACTCCCGCAGTATGTATGACCATTGTCTGTATTTCAAAAAGTTGCGTGATGGTTTGTTTGTCTACTCGTCAATTTATGTAGACGATATGCTAATTACTTCAAAGAATATGATGAAGATTGAATATTTGAAAGAGCAAATGAAGACGGAGTTTGAAATGAAGGATCTTGGTGAAGCCAAGAAGATATTTGGGATGGAGATTACTCTTAACAAGAAAGATGGTTTGGTATGGCTAACTCATAAGCAATATTTGGAGAAATTGCTGAAATTTTTTGGAGTTCGTAGTTCAACCAAGCCTGTGAGTACTCCTTTAGCTAACCATTTTAAACTTAGTGCTCTATTATGTTCCAAATTTGAAGAGAAGCATGAGATGAAAATTATTTCATATGCTAATTTGATTGGTGGATTGATGTATGGTATAGTATGTTTTAGACCAGATATTGCTCATGATGTTGGTTTGGTTAGTTGTTATATGCATAATCCAGGAAAAGAGCATTGGAATACAACTAAGTGGATTCTTAGATATCTCCATGGGAGTAGAGATGTTGGTTTGTGCTTTGAAAGGAGTTTTTCTAGTTCTAATCTTCTTGTTGGTTACACTGGTTCCGATTATGTTAGTGATTTGGATAGGAGGAGATCTACTATAGGTTATTTGTTCACTATAGAAAATAGACCAATCAGTTGGATGTCTATTTTGCAAGATACAGTGGCTTTGTCAACCACAGAGGCAGAGTATATGGCGTTTGCCGAAGGTATTAAAGAAGCTTTGTGATTATCTGAACTCATCAATAAGTTAGGCATATATGAGAAGAATGTAAAGGTTCATTGTGATAGCCAAAGTGTCATTCAGTTAGTTAAGTACTAGATGTATCACTATAAGATCAAGCACATAGACGTGAGATTCCATTATGTGTTTGACATTGTTGAAAAGAAGAAGATTGTTTTGAAGAAGGTTGGTACTATTGGATTGGAGATCCCACATCAAAGTAGGGCAAGATAAAATACAAATTAAATGTGAGTGGATTATCTCTAATTGTACTGAGACCTTTTATGGATAAAATTCAACACCTTAAAGGTGGCCAAGTTAGGACAATAACGGTACAATGTCGACCCTACAGGTCACGCTTATCGCTATTCAACTTGGTATCAGAACGGGTTCCTCTCCAATCGTGTCCCAAGCCCGTTGAGCTCGAATTGAATTGGGCCTTTCGAAAAATTGTTGCGTTGGCTCTAACTGAGTGAATTGGGCCTTTGAAAAACTATTTCATTGGCTCCAGCTGAATGTATGACCAAGATTTCGATGTAAATTACGGACTTAATTGCACGTGCTAACCTCGTACTTAGGTTGCACGTGAGGGGGCGTGTTAGATTGGAGATCCCACATCGAAATAGGACAAGATAAAATACAATTTAAATGTGGGAGGATTATTCCTATTTATACCGATCGAGAATTTTTTTGGATAAAATCCAACACTTTAAAGGTGGTCAAGTTGGGACAATATCGGTACAATGCAAACTCCACGTGTCAAGATTGTCGTTATTCAACTGGTACTGCTGACAACCCAGCTAATATGTTGACAAAGGTTGTTGGAGCAGCCAAGTTTGAGCATTGCTTGGACTTGACACACATCTTTCATGTTTGAGAAAGGTGTTTAAGCAGCGAGAAAGTAGGATGATTGGACATGCAGATAGTATCAACATTGCAGCTATTACTCTTGTTTGTAGTATGAAACTATAGACAAGGTGGAGATTGTTGTTCAGTGGCTATATTTGCTAATTGGGTTGGATGGGCATTTTTGCAACTCATCTCTTGCTATATAAGAGATATATTTGTTGTAGGTTTATGTGTAGGGAAAAACACAGCCGCAAGGGCTTGCTCCCATTTGAGTTAAAGAGCTGCTTTATTCATCAAGAGCTACTCTAGTTGTAATCCTTCCATTAATTTGGATGTGAAAGTGATCTCCCACTGCTTCATAAATGTAGGCTATTACTCTTGTTTGTAGTATGAAACTATAGACAAGGTGGAGATTGTTGTTCAGTGGCTATATTTGCTAATTGGGTTGGATGGGAATTTTTGCAACTCATCTCTTGCTATATAAGAGATATATTTGTTGTAGGTTTATGTGTAGGGAAAAACACAGCCGCAAGGGCTTGCTCCCATTTGAGTTAAAGAGCTGCTTTATTCATCAAGAGCTACTCTAGTTGTAATCCTTCCATTAATTTGGATGTGAAAGTGATCTCCCACTGCTTCATAAATGTAGGCTATTACTCTTGTTTGTAGTATGAAACTATAGACAAGGTGGAGATTGTTGTTCAATGGCTATATTTGCTAATTGGGTTGGATGGGCATTTTTGCAACTCATCTCTTGTTATATAAGAGATATATTTGTTGTAGGTTTATGTGTAGGGAAAAACACAGCCGCAAGGGCTTGCTCCCATTTGAGTTAAAGAGCTGCTTTATTCATCAAGAGCTACTCTAGTTGTAATCCTTCCATTAATTTGGATGTGAAAGTGATCTCCCGCTGTTTCATAAATGTAGGCTATTGCTGAACCACGTATATCTTATGTTCATGTTCCTACCCTCTTTTTTTTTTTATTGTTGTTTGGATTTTTGTTTGGATTCCTATTTGGTTCTATTTATTTTGTTCATCTATATATTTAGTTTGGTTCTTTGGTGCTATTTCGCACGACACCGAAACTATATTCAGCAGCTGCCCTTTTCCATCAAAGAGCACCAACAATTCCCGTCTGACCGCACCCGTGGATGACCAGCTATACCAAGAGTAGCCAGACGAAAAATAAATACCTCGTGCTCGAAATCCAAACCCTAGGTCGATAAAGGCAGAGCCAAAAACCCTCAGCACCTTACATCAATTACATGGACATAAGTCCTACTTGTAATTGTAGCCTAGCCTTCTAGAACAGCGTAATATTCAAGTGTACATTATTGTTAATGCTAACTATCATGTTCATTGCAAAAATACCAGGAGCAAAAATCAAATTAGATGTCACATTGTGACTAGCTCGTCACCAATTGCTTTGTCAATCGAACACTCTTAAATTAACAGTACTATTGACTTTCAATTAGTATGATATGATTCTTTTCGCAATGGATAGCTAGTATGCAAATACTACAAATACTATAGTATGCAAATATTGGGCATGAGAAGACCAATTTTTTTTTAAATAGCAGGCCAAAATTGATCGAGACAACGCTAAAAGTTCCTACTGCAAATTTAAGTATGAAAGAATTGAAGTCCGACTCTCTGGTGCAAAGAATCGACCAGTTGCCTCAAAGAATCGAACCTTAAAATGAAACAGGTAAACAGCAATGATGTTATAAATTCTAGGACTGGCCTTTGGCCCGAAAAACGGACCCGAATGGCCCAAAATATCAAACCAAATCTGAATGGGCCGAAATATATGGGTTAATACATTTTTGGGCCCGAAACCGAATGGGACCGAACTGATTGATTATGATTCGGTACGGTTCGATACCATCGTTAACCCGAATCGATTAAACCCAAAACTTGAATTTAACACATGTCGACAATCTAACAGTGTTCCATCTGCACTATCCTAAACTCGATCACACCCTGTCTATCTCACACATATATATTCAAAAAAATGTACCCTAATTCTTCAGACAACCCTCTCACCCCTCTCTCATCTCTCTCATTTCTTGCTGCAAAATCGTAACCCAGCAAAATCGTAACCCTATCCTAATCATAATAAATTGAAGCTCCACAGAGCGTCCTAAAACTCAATCCCTGCTCGAATCGACGTCCTTGCTCCATTGTCCTCATCTCTCTCCACAGCGACGGGCACCGTATCGAGTCATCGTTGTCGTGTCGCGGTGCTATCGAATTGAACGACTTTCCTACGACGTTGCATTCAAGGACTTTCTAAGTATCAATCTCTCTCTATCTTTGTTTCGATTGAATTTTAGATCTCTATTTGTTCATCTCATCGATTCTGATTTGACATTTTGATTTGATTTGATTTGATTTGATTTGATTTGATTCTTCAAGACATTTATCTTCGACGCACGTCTCTAAATCGATCTCTGAGAGCTCTCGTCTTTATGTTGTATATCAGGTATCTCTCTCTCTCTCTCTCTCTCTCTCTCTCTCTCTCTCTCTCTCTCTCTCTCTCTCTCTCTCTCTCTCTCTCTCTCTCTCTCTCTCTCTCTCTCTCGTTGTTGCTAGTTTTGGTTTTGGTTCTTGTTCTATATATTGTAGTACTGCGCTGGTTTTGGTTTTGGTTTTGGTTCTTGTTCTTCTCTTATAGATTGTAGTACTTCATGATGCTGGGTCTGTGATTTTAGCATTAGTTTCATATTTGATTGTTACATTATTTGTTTCTAAGTTAGATCTGTGAAAGAAAAGATGGTTTTGCAGTTCATGTTGAACTTATTGTGTTGTTTCGTGCAAGTTATAGATACTAGCTTAGTGACTTTAGTCTGAAATCATGATCTATTGATTATATTGTTACTATCAAGCTTCATGTTGATTGGTTTTTGCCCATTTTTGGGATATGATTGATATCTAGGTGGGAAGCTTGTGTATCAGACCACCAAGAAGAGAGCAAGTGGACCCAAGTGTCCTGTAACTGGAAAGAGAATCCAAGGGTATGGTAATGGTTTAGACTTTAGAGCTACGGTGGAACCAATTTTGTGATAGCATTTAGTCTATAGGTAACAGACTAAGGTTTTGCTAATCTGTTATAGCATTTAGTCTTAGTAACCTACTGACTTGTTGTTTTTTTTTTGTACAGGTAGGACTATCACAAGCTAGGAGACTATGACTAAGATCAGTGTAAGTGTTTGCATGTGAAGTGACATAATTAATGTATTTTATTGTGTAACATATGATCTACAATTTGTAATTTCAGGTTGTTAACTAGTTTTCTTTTTTGTCTACAGTTTAAAACGCGTAAGAAGAAAGGAGAAGTCCCTAGAACAAGTAAGGTTCATGCTCCAAGTGGGAATGCTTCGTCAATTGGAACCACTCCTTCAGCTCCAATAGCTAATGTTGAGGCTGCTGCATCTGTTGTAAGTCCAGATTCTTTCTAATCTAAGAAAAGTAGTTTGGTGTGGGATCATTTCACAGAGTATAAGGCTGTTAAGGTTGTTAAGTGTAAAGGAAAACCTAATCAAGAAATATCTGAAAGGAGAGCTAAATGCAAATATTGTCCTGAGGGTAGTTTAGGAGATTATGCTATGAATAGTACAAAGAATGGGACTGGAGGGATGAATAAACACATAAAAGAGATGTGTAGGTATTATAAGGGAAGGAAAATTTTTGATAAAAACAGAAGACTTTGGTTGGGGATAAAAGTAAGGGTAATAGGCTGAAAACTCATATTTTTAACCCTAAAGAAGTTATGCAAGCCTATGTTGAAATGGTGGTTGTTGATGAATTGCCTTTTAGCTTTGTTGAGAAGTTGAGTTTTAGAGATTTTTGTAGAGTCGTTGTTCCTGATTTTACAGTTTCATGTATATGAACTCTCCATAAGGAATTTTTTGAATCTGTATGAAAGTAAGAGGAAGGACCTTACTAAGAGTTTGCTCAAGTATAGAGTGTGTCTAACCACCGACACTTGGACAAGTGTTCAAAAGATTAATTACATGGTGCTCACTGCACATTTTATTGATTAGAAGTGGGTAATGCATAAGAGGATCATGAATTTTATTACTATCCATAATCATTGTAGGAATTCAAGAGGAAACCTTATTGAGAAGTGCTTGCTTAAGTGAGGTATTACTAAAGTTCTCACCATAACTATGGATAACGCAGCTGCCAATAAGTGTACTATTGAGTATGTTAGGGCTAGATTGAATAGGATTACGGTTTCCAAGCTATATTAGACGGTAAACATATGCATGTTAGGTGTGCTACTCACATATGCAACCTGATTGTCGGAACTGGTTTAAAGAAGTTAAATAAGGCTGTCTTGGGAATTAGAAACGTTGTTAAGTTTTTCCTGTCCTCTACCCATAGGTTAGATGTCATCAAAAATAACATAGCAAAAGAGAGTTTACCTTGTAGAGGGCTGGTTGTGATAGATGTTCCCACGAGGTAGAACTCGACTTACCTAATGTTGGAAGCAGTGTTGAAGTTCAAGGCTGCTTTTATTAGAATGGTGGAGGATGGAATGTTATACAGCATATTTTGTGAAGCCTGATGAAGAGTTTGATGAGGAAGGTAACTTGATTCCTCCTCTGCCAAATGCGAGAGGAAAGGTTAGACCTCCTTGTGATGAAGATTGGGATAATGCGGAAGAGTTTGTGGTGTTCCTTAAGGTTTTTTATGAGGTGACAATGAGAGATAGTGTATCTACACACCCCATAGTGCACTCCACCTACCATGATGTGATGGCCATTGATGCGGAGATCAATACGATGATTTTGGATTCTGAAATGATACGAGGTGCTACTGCCGTGAAGAGGGTGATGAATGATATGGCTGGTGACATGTTGAAAAAGCTTAAAAGTACTTCGGATCAAAGGTTGAGGTGAATCCTTTTATCCAGTTAGGTTTGATTCTTGATCCGAGATTCAAGTTTGTTCACTTGGTACATTTGTTTCAAATTGTTGGGAAAGATGAGGTGGAGATTATTGCAGAGACAAAGAAGGCAAAGAAGTTTTTCATAGATTTATATGCTCAATATGTGCAACCAGCTGAAATTCAAGCAACTGTGACTAAGGCTCATAATTTAAGGGCAACTTCTAGCAGTAGGGTAGCCCCCACTGGTTTTAGATCCTCACTCATTGGTAAATGGAAGGAGATGATGTCTTCGACAAATGAGGCAGGCCCTATACATGAAGTAGACAAATATTTGGATGATGATCTTGAGCCGGTATGTGAAAATGGTGAGAAGTATCCAATTTTGGATTGGTGATGGGTGAATGGTGCAAAGTATCTGGTGATGGCAAGAGTTGCTAGGGATGTGTTGGCTATACAAGTGAGTATAATGGCTTCGGAGAGTGCTTTTAGCATAAGTGGGAGAGTCAAAGACAATTTTAGGAGTTCATTAACTCTTAAGTCAGTAGAAGGATTAATATGTCTTCAAACTTGGCTTAGGGAAAATGAAGTGGATGATAAGGATGATGATATTCCGAGCATTAAAACTACTGAGATATATGAGGCTTGTGAAAAAGGTAAACTGAAATTTGTTTCCTGTTGCACTGTTGCATTATGATTATAGCTTGCAATTTGATAAGTTTGAGGCTTGTATTTTTATTTTGGCTTGCAAACTGATTATATTTTTATTTTGGCTGGTAAACTGATTGCAATTTGCAGAGGACATAACTAAGTTAGAAAGTATCACAAAAATGTCTCTTGGAGTCAGTGGAATTTCTGAAACTTTGGAGCTCAGTAACACTGATTTGGAAGAAGATACGGATGAAAATGAAGATGAAGAAGATGAAGAAGAATGCTCTAGTTGAATATTTATGTTTTCTGTTTAATTTAGAACTGTAATTCTATTTTTATGTTTTTTGGGACTGATGAATAATATCTATTATTCTGGGACTGTAAGATGGACTATAATCAAATTTGAACATAAACTGTATTTAAATATGTACTGTATTTAGAACAGATTTCAGACATGTATATTTTAGATGTAAAAAAAAAAATTGAGATTTGAGACATCATGCAAATTTAATATACAAAATAATTTGAATAAATAAGGCCCATAATTTTTGAAATTATTTTAGGCCCAAATTACATCTATTTTTTGAAATTGGCTACCAACCGCTCCGACCCGAGCCCAGTCGGAGCCCAGCCCTAATAAATTCTATAGTGAAAAAACCCAGATCACACACATTTCTCCCCCAAATCTACCAGTGGCGCAAACTCATCCAAGTATGATTGTATGAAGCTAGCATTGTAATCGGTTACAGGTTATGGTACCTTATATATTCAGTACATGCATGCCCAACAAATTAAGAGAGTTCCAAAGCATCTGATATAACACACTCAAGAGACCCAAGGAAATCACACTGATAAGCAACTGAATATCATAAACATCACATTACAAATGCATTAATAAGATCACAAATGCTTACATGCATTCTTAAATACAGACTCCAGAGGGAAAAAAAAACTAAACTCCTTGGCGTTTAATAGTTTCAGTGGCGGAGGCATCAGGCTTGGTTGAAGCATCTGCCCCAGATTCCGTCGGACCCTCCGTGGCTCCGGCGCCCCGACCCGGTTGGACCTCCTGATGTCCCTCAGTGCCGTAGGCCTGGCGCTTGTAGTCCTCCAGGTCGTCAAATTGCACGTACGGGCTGTCCTTCATAGCTTGCTCTATCTTCGCATCATCGCTTCCCTTCTTGTCTGCTGAAGCTGCCGCCGGAGGTGCTTGCTTGCTCGCCATTTTTCTCAACGCCAAGATTTGTTTTCGGTTTTGCTTGGTGTTGGTGCATGCAAAATGTTGAACGAGCTTGTGTGCTTTTATCGCGGTTTCGATTTGCTGTGAAGACCCGCCACGTGTAGGGCATGGACACGTGTTGAGAAATTGGAGGTACCGACTGACTCAGAGGTGTACGTGGCAGTGGTAGCTACCGAGGAACGTGCTGCGTTGTAATAGTGGAAGTAGGATAAGTTTGAGAAAGAGGACGATGAAATAGGATCTTGAATTGGATCTGACGGAACATCACCGGTGATAATTAAGGTGGTGAAGCCACCGACCTCGTATCTTGTCGGTGCATTCGTTATCCACTTATCATCTCGAATTTGGCTCCCATACCGACATTGTAAGAAATTTTAGCTTTCGATATTGTGCCAACATAATGGGCCTGGCCTATGCAGCTTACTTCAATACTACAGTACTTCTTTCCTGATTGGGCCAAATTTATTGAATATTCAATACTCAATAGTATATAACCATTGTTCCAAAAAGCGGCTATTTATGTGTCGACTAATCGAAAAAAATTAGGCTAATACCTAATTTTGGTTATGGACAGTCTAGTTAGGCAGAGCTCGACTAATCGAGAATTTGGCGGCCGACTAGCGATTAGTCGGAGGAAAGGCGGTGCTTAGGCATTTTTTCCCTTTTTTTCTAAACACCCAAAAATCTAAAAATCCAAAACCCAAAACTGAAAAAACCCAATCGCAATTCGCAAAAAACTAGAAATGGTGAACTGAATAACCCAATTGCAATTCGCCCGGACTAGGACGCACTCGTCATCGCCGCTCGCTGCTCGTAGTCGCCGTCTCATCCAAGTCCAGAACCACTTGGAAAAACCAATCAAATTCCAAACAAAACAAATAACCGAAAATAAAAAATGGTATTATATTGAGCTATGTTGAAGTTACCGTGAGTTTGTGTAGAGGATCGTCGTTGGAGTCAGAATCTGGAGAGTCGGCAATTTCTACGGCGGCGGAGGAGTCGTGCTTCGACAACTCGAATGCGGGTAACGACTTGAACGGAACATCGGAGGAACTCAACGACGACTAAGAAGAGGAAGATAGTAGAGGATGGTGGCCGAGAGCTTTGAGGATTTGTACGAAGATCTGGAAGAAGAAGTCGAGCCAGTTAAGCAAGGCTCGCCAGACTTGAACAGTCTTGGTTGTGATTGTGGTCGTGGTTGTGGGCGAGTACGAACTCACCTCATTCGCCTGAGTCAACTCGGCGGCCATAAGGAAGAAGAAGAAGAAGAACAAACAATGAAAGAAAGGGAAGTGATGATTGATTTCGATCTTTGTGGTTTCGTTAAAAGGTCACGCCCACACGCACCAAATGACCAAACCAATCAAATAAAAAAACATATAATATATAAATATATAATTATATATTATATATTATATAAATATATAATTAATTAAATATATATAATCCATCTAATTACCGATTAAACTCCGCCTAGGCGCTAGGCAGTAACTCCACCGCCTAGAGCTGCCTAGCGCCTTTTAAAACCTTGCATATAACTCGGAATGTTTCCTTGTCGTTGAGATCCAACACAAGGAGGCCTGAAAAGGGAATAGAAGCAGAACTGAAGAGGAATATAGGGACGAGGCGCATTTGTGGAGTTGTACGCATTAGGAAACAAAGGTGTGTTGTGAGCACATAGGGCCAAGGCGCATTTTTGGAGGAGTTGTACGCCTTACCACTACAAGAAAACAGCACTTAGACCACGGAAACGTAATTGTTCCGTGGTCCAAGTGACACCTGGACCACGGAAAAGACTCCGTGGTCCAAGTACCACCTGGACGACGGAGAATACCATCTCCGTCGTCCAGGTGATTACCTGGAGGACGGACCGACACGCCGTCTTCCGAGTACGTAACGTACTTCCACTTAGACGACGTACCGACACCTCCGTCGTCTAAGTGAAGCATTATATAAGCCCGATGCCAAACTGAATTCATTCATCGATCTCTTCATTCCATTTGAAGAAGAATTGAAGGAGAAGGGAGCTAGCTAGCTAGAAGGCCGAGAAGAATCAGGATCGATAAGGGATCTCCGCTGACTAGCTAGGTAGCTTAATTAACGTACAGATATCGAGAAGGCCAGCAGGTACGTACGTACGCAGTTAAAATTTGCTTAATTAATATATATTTAGTGAAAACGTACGTACATACATGCAAGGATGTTAGCTATATATATATGTACAGATCGATTAAATTACGTACGTACGTACGTAATTGATGGATCGATATGTAGATCGAGTACGTATAATTAAGCGTAAATTAATGGACAAATATATATATATATGTAATAATTAATTAATTATAATATTTTGTAGCAGTATGGATAAGAGTTGGATGAAGTTGAAGAATAGATGTGATGTCCGGTATATGGATGGAATTAGCGAATTTGTGAATTTTGCGATAGAACATGGTCAGGGAAAGAAACGTTTCAGGTGTCCGTGTCAGAAATATCTTAATTGTCAGTATGCGGAGGTTAATGTTATGGTGCAACACCTGTACGAAAATGGTATGATGTGGAGTTACACTACATGGAGCGAGCATGGTGAAGCAGTAGAGTTCAGCGCAGCAGACTTCAGCTCAGGGTACAGTTACCATGGTGCCTCATCCAGCGGCAGTGGTGCCGGACCCCGAGCTTGCAACCCAACTGCAGATTTGGTCCATGATGCGTTTCCGGGATGTAGTCATAGTGGACACCAACACCAAGACGGAGGTTACAGTACCACTAATGAGCATGATGACACATTCCCCGCAGCTAGCTTGGCCACTGACACCAGTGAGATGGAAAAGTACAACCGGATACTACTTGAAGCGCAGACCCCGGTGTTCCCTGGATGTCGAGAGAATGTGTTGCAATATGTGATGGAGCAAATGAAGATAAAAGTGAAGCACAAAATGTCAGTGAGTGCTTTTGACGAAATTCAGGAGCAAATATGTAAGTTGCTCCCTGATGATCACAATCTTCCTAAATCTCATTATAAGGTTAGAAATATCCTAAGCAGCCTCGGCCTAAAGTACAGGATAATTGACGCATGTCCGAATGATTGTGTGCTATTTTACAAAGAGTATAAAGAGTTGGACTATTGTCCCGTATGTGGCCAGTGCAGATTCCAGTTGAATAGGAAGAGTACGAAAAAGAGAATTTCTGTGAAAGTTGTTCGATATTTTCCCTTGATTCCCAGATTGCAGCGCCTATACATGTCTCTACACACAGCAAAGGCGATGCGATGGTACGCAGAAAAGCGAATAGATGACGATGTCCTGCGACACGCCGCGGATGGGGAGGATTTCAAACATTTCAACAGAGAATTTGGAGACTTTGCTTCAGAGGTTAGAAATGTTAGACTCGGCCTATCTACAGACGGATTCAATCCTTGAGGAAGTAATAGCTCCGCCGTCAGCACTTGGCCAGTTATTCTGATGCCGTACAACTTGCCTCCGTGGATGTGCATGAACAAGGATTTTAATTTCCTTACCGTACTAATTCCAGGTCCTAAATCTCCATCGAAGTGCTTAGATGTCTACCTCAGACCTTTGATCGACGAGCTGAAACTGTTGTGGGAAAATGGAGTCCCAACTTATGACAAATTCACTGACACGATGTTCACGATGAGGGCTGCCGTAATGTGGACGATCAGCGATTTTTCAGCGTATGAGATGTTGGCAGCCTGCAGGACAAAAGGATATAATGGATGTCCTATATGTTTGGACGACGTGAACTCTAGTTGGCACGCGGGGAAGGTGTGTTACTTGGGTCACCGTAGATGGCTTCCTCACGACCACCCCTGGCGACAGGATGAAGCTCATTTCGACGGTACGGTAGAGAACAATCCTAAACCCTGTAGTTGGTCGGGCGAAGAGATTTTAGAGAGGTTGAGCTATTTCGACTTTGGTGTGTTGAGCAATGACGCGGATGTAAAGAAATGCAATCCAATTCCTCCACATGATCTGAGCTATTGGGATCACAAGAGTATATTCTTTGAACTCCCTTACTGGTCGAAGTTGAAGTTGAGGAACAACTTGGACGCGATGCACATAGAAAAAAATGTGTGCGACAGCGTGGTGGGAACAATTCTCGGTATTAAGTTCAAGACTAAAGATACTCCCAAAGCGCGCAAAGATTTGGAATCAATGAATCTACGTCGTCCCTTGTGGTTGAGGAGGGATAGGAAATGAGTGTACAACAAGATGACAGATGCACCATACACAGTGAAGCCGACGCTTAGACGTTCTGTATTTCACTAGTTTAAGGGTGTTTGTTATCCGGCTACGGATGCAGCTACTATAACTGGAGCAGTGGACTAGGTGCAACACAAGTTTGTTGGTCTAAAGACACATGACTATCACGTTATGCTACAACGTCTGATTCCAGTGGTAATTCGACCATACTTGCCTCGGGACGTCGTAGAACCAATAGTAGCATTGTGCAGGTGGTGGCAGAGGTTATGCGCCAGAGAATTAAAGAAGTCAGATGTGGTGGAATTGCAACAACAAATTGTGCACATCATTTGCAAACTAGAGAGGATTTTCCCCCCTGTTTTCTTTGACATCATGATTCACCTAATGATCCACCTGCCCGAGCAGGTGCTCATTTCTGGTCCGGTCCAGTATACTTGGATGTATCCTCAAGAAAGGTACGTACAACTAATTAATTAATTTGTTCCACTGGAGATTATATATATACTAGCTAGCTATATGTACTTATGTAATGTGTACGTTTGATTTTGTAGACAGCTTGGACAGTATAAGTCATTCGTCAAAAACAGGTCGGCCCCGGATGGCTCCATAGCAGAGACATACCTAATGCATGAGTGTGTTACTTACTACAATAGGTACCTCAAAGATCCACCCCCTCCCACTGCCTCCGATCGCAGTGCCCGCATCAATCTTTCTGTCGTCACCAATGTCGTCCGACCGTTTAGAGGAGTATTAAAGGAATCGTTAACACGGGAAGAACTTATTGAGGCACATTGGGTAGTGTTGCGAGACTGTGACGAAGTTGAGCCGTACATGTTGTCATACAGGGAGAGGCTTCAGGCGTTAAATCAAAACAAGAGTTCGGCATGGATTGAGAAAATGGTTAAGAAGAAGTTTCCCGATTATTTCTTCCAATGGGTACGTACGTACGTCTCGGTATTAATTATTTAAATACATATCGCTCATGTTTGTAGAAAGTAAACCCTTATATTAATTTGCCCTTTTTCGCAGATGATTGATCTGCAAAAATCTGATAACCACGGAGGGTGGTGGTCATGGCCAAAGCACTTGCTAGCAGGGAAGCCGGTTAAACACTATATTTATCCCGGATGTTTTGTGAACAGTGTAAAGTTCCATTCATTGGCCCGAGACGAAGGAAGAAGAACACAAAACAGTGGGGTAGCTGTTGGGAAAGACAATGATCTATATTACGGGGCTATTGTATACGTGGTTCAGCTATGTTACGGGAATGATGTCAACGTTTTCCTATTCAAGTGCAGATGGTTTGAGCGTACAAAGGAAGACCTGGGACTATTATCAGTCGATACAAACTCGCACTGGTATGAGGATGAGCCTTTCGCTCTCGCCACCTTAGTTCGGCAGGTGTTCTATCTCGACGATCCGAAAGCCAGTGAAGGGTGGAAAATAGTGAACCATATCTGTCACCGAGGAATATGGAATATAGAGACAATTGAAGGGACACCGGCGACGACTGAAGATGCTGCTGAACCAGAAAGAGACATTCCTGCATATCAAGAGCCTAATATTTCTATGGATCCGCTCCGATATAATGGACCTGGTTCAAGATGGTGAACGGTTACCCATGCCTGATGGTTGTACAAATCTAACTGAAGATGAGATTATCGATGAGGTAGATGAAGAAGACGAGCAGGACGAGGACTCAGGTTATTCGTCGGACGATGTTGAGTACGATGACGAGGATGAGCCGTCGTCTAACGGGGATGAAGACGATGATGATTATGACGAAGAGTACAGTCATACGACGAGGGAGATTAATTGGTAATTAATTACTGTAATTATTGTAATATATATATGATCGATGCCAGTTTACGGTAAGAAATTAATCTGAATTATATATCCTGGACAACGGAGAAATTAATTGCAGGTTGTCGCCAAATCTCAATCTCATATAAAACGTACCCTAGCTAAATCCTGGACCCTAAATCTAGCAGTTCAGATCGATCGATCGATCAATTTTTTAATTATATTTTTGAATCAGAATAATTGAACGGACACACAAATGACCGGGGACGACCTAAACCGTAAACCCTAAGGCCCTAACCCCTGAATTCGGGGTTTAGAACTTGGACGATGGAGAATGATCATTATCCGTCGTCCAGGTACACACTAGGACGACGGATATACACATTCTCCGTCGTCCAAGTTTACAAACCCTAAACCCTAAGGCCCTAACCCCTGAATTCAGGGTCAATACACCTGGACGACGGAGAACGTCATTCTCCGTCGTTCAGGTGATTACCTGGACGACGGAAAAACTTATATCCGTCGTCCGGGTATAAACCTGGACGACGGAAACGCTCATATCCGTCGTCCAGGTGCAGATATCGTAATTTTTTCTAAGACAACGACCATCTAGACCTTCTTCCAATGCATTTTCTTTTCATCAAGACTTTAGAGTAAACAATTCTTGGTGTGTGAGGTTCGACGCCACGAAAATCGGAGTTGCGAAATGCCTTGTATCCACGTTTTCGGTTTGTGAAATTATCAGTTTTGCGGTTGACTGTGCCGATCAAACCCTTCCCGAACTTATTAATTTATGGTCATTTGAAGACAATTATATATTATGTTACGACGAACATATCCAACGGTTGTTTTGTCCAAATTCAATTTCGTTAATACTCTGTTGCAAATGAGCCTCTACTCATGAACACTTAAGTCGTAAGGATTAGTCGATACTTAACAACTTTCAAAACGAAAATCTATTCGTCGGTTCAAATTTAACTATTCATATATACGAAACGTTCATCGATATTGGACGACTATTTCACTCCAATGACAGATCGCTAAATTCCTAGCGAATTAATTTTAAACTTTTTTTTCACGTAAATTGAACCTGGACGACGGAGAATGACTTTATCCGTCGTCCAGGTGAACACCCGGACGACGGAAAACGTCCTTCTCCGTCGTCCAGGTTCAATTTACCATGGCGGTTTGATTATTTATTTCTTTTTTTTCCAATGAATTTTTCACCTGGACGACGGATACCTGGACGACGGAGAACGTCAATATCACCTGGACGACGGAGAACGTCAATATCCGTCGTCCAAGTCGAAAATCATGACGGTTCGTTTTACCGCCTCAATTTTCGGCGCCGCTTGAATTTCCACTTAGACGACGGAGAATCAATTCTCCGTCGTCTAAGTCCAAATTTATGGTAGATGAAACGTCCCGCCCATTAATTACGCGCCGCTTCGAAACATTTTAACCTTTCACTTAGACGACGGAAAACACTGTTTCCGTCGTCCAAGTGCACTTAGACGACGGAGAATAGTGCTCCGTCGTCTAAGAGAAAGCCTATATATAGGCCGAGCCTCATCTTCTTTTCCTCATCCCTTACAACTTTCTCTCCTCCATCTCCTCTCTCTCTCTCTCTCTCATTCCGGCGATTCTCCTCTGGCGACGCTCCGACGACATTTTTTCCGGCGTGGTTCCTCCTCTCCGACGACACAACTCCGGCGATTTTCCCGAAAACTCCCGAAAAACTCCGATTCGGTAAATTTCTATTTTTCCCTTATTAAAATAATTTTTATTTAATTAATTAGTTTTAAATATTTCTTAAATGATTATTGTAATGTTATTAATTAATTATTGTTATTAATACTAATTAAATGAATAATTGTAAATTTATTGTTATTAATTATATTTAGATTAATTATTGTTATTAATTAAATAAATGATTACATATTGTTATTAATCAATTAAATGGTAAATTATTGTTATTAATAATAATTAAATGAATAATTGTAATCACTTGATAATTTATGAAATGAATAAATATTATTGTAATTATTTATTAATTAGTTGCATGATTAAATAAATATGAGATTAAATTTATTATTAGTACGTGTTCGATTTAAATTTAGTACATAGGTTTGGTTTATTAAGTCGCACTCTTTGGAATAGATGGCGCCTCTTTTCCTAGCTTATCTCCTTAACCCCTCGTGATGTGTGGATTTCATCACCGCACACCATAACCTAAGTGAAGTTATGGACACGAGGTTGAGGGCGGAGTTTGCAAAGGACTTGAGGGAGTGTAAATTTTCGAAAAATTGGCCGAATGTCGGACATGGTGTCTAGAAACGGGTTATGACTGGTGACAGGATTTGGACTAAGAAAGACTTTTGTCGAAATTAGTCCTGCCTCTCGCGTTATCTCTATCCCTAATTGGCCATGTTTTTCGATTTAACCAAGGCTGATTAATTGAAAATTTACACTTTATCGCGCGGGTCGCACGTCCATTGAATGACCGAAAATGCCAAGCTAGTGTACTCTATTTAAATCTTAAACGTACTTAATTAATTAGCGTAAATTTTTAAGTTGTAATTATTATGGTAAGTAGGTATTTTAACACCGTACTCTTAGGTTTAAATGGCTCCGCCAAAGACGACATCCGGCAAGAAGAAATCCCAACAGGAGGCAGAAGATGCCATGCTCCGAATGTTGGCGGCCCAAGTCGGTTGGGTTCAACAGGAGGGCAACGACGCTCTCAATCCGGACGGATCATCTGATCCGTCCGTAGCGCCCTCTGGGGAAATTCCCGCTCCCCCATTCATCTCGAGCGGTGATGACGTCGACCCCTTCCAATCTCCGACGCCCGGTACCGGTTCAACGGGAAGTACTCAGGCGTCCTCGACCGCCGAATCAATCATGTAAAGCGCCCGCCGTAGGCAAAGGAGGGCCCCCACTGACCCAGAACCGAAAAGGACTCGGGGTCTCGTTAAAGGGGGCAAAGCGGAGCGTATTTGCAAGGCGACCGGTAAAAAGATCGACTTGCCGTACGACGAATTCACCGGTGGCCCTCCCACAGCTCAGCTAGCAAGTCTCTCGGCGCATGGGATAGGGTCAATCATCCGTAACCGGGTTCGTATCACTGCCCCTACTTGGAAGGAGGCGCCGGATCATGAGAAGCCGAAAGTCTTCAAAGATCTTTCGGTATGTAATACGTCCAATTTAGTTATTATATAATATTGTTAATCTCGGCCTAAAATTTCATAATATATACGATTATAATTTTCTATTTATTTTTGATAGGAACAATTTGACGTGGATCCGACACCGGCTATGTTGAGGCATATCAACCAAACCGCCAACTCCATCTACAAAGATTGGAAGTACAAGCTCCATAAGTACTTCCAAGATGTCGGTCCCGTGCCTCCCCCGGTAGAGCTGCAAGGGGAGAGAGAAGATGAGTGGGAGTGGTTGTGTAACCACTTTGCCGATGAAAAATTTAAGGTATTAATTAATTTTTTTATTTCAATTAAGATAATTGAATTATTTAAATTGTAGTTATTCATTTTTTAATGATTTAATTATGTTGTGTAACAGAAATTCTCCGGTGTCAACAAAGCCAACCGGGGGAAGAAGGAGAAACACCATACTACCGGCGCCAAGCAGTTCATTCAAATAGTCAAGGAGCACAAGGATAAGGGCTCCAAACACCCTTATCTTGATGCAAGCGTAAGCGCGTACGTGACGCCAGGGCTCGATAATGAAGCGAGTCAATGCGGCGTAAGTGATATATATATATATATATATATGTGCTTTTAATTATAGTAATTATTATTTAAATATGATTTCATTATAATAAATTAATTATTCTTTTGTAGGCAAGGGCGATAGAGCGTGCGCATGAAGAGTTGGCTAACACTCAGCTTGCGTTCCCAGATGTGCCGCCGGAAGACCTGCCTCCTCTATCCTTAGAGAGCCAAATTGCAATCGCGGATGAGGTCTACGATCGTAGAGCTGACAAGGAGGTTAGACACTTTGGGCCTAGGGTGGTACGAGATTTGTCGACGACCTCCAGTTCATCATCTACGGGAGGTTCGGGGCAGCGGAGAAGGAGTCAGGCTGCGGCCGTCGAAGCAGCCATTCAAGAGGCTCGACTGGCACGAGAGGAGAATGAGTCAATGCGGCAAAGACTTGACGAACAACAAGCACAAATAGCCCAACTCATCGCCCTCATGCAACAAAATCGAGAAGTATGTCAACCTCCTCCGAACCCACACCCCGACGACAACGACCCGGCTGGAGGCGGAGGACTCGGCGGCGCATCTGCTCCTCCAGTGTATTAGCTAGCTAGTTAATTATCGCGTTTCTTTATTTCCGAGTTCCGAACAATATTATATAATTTTTCTGGGTTTTTAATTTGGATGTGTATATATGTACAAATTAATTAATTAATTAATTAATACATTAATTAATATTAAAAATTTAGTTTAATTAATAATTTTTGACTATTTTTCATTATTTAAATTAAATTAATAATAAATTAAATTAATAATATTTCATTTCAATTTATTTTTTTTAAAAATTAAATATACTCTCTCCGTCGTCCAGGTACACAAACCCTAAACCTAACCCTAAACCCCTAACCCCTAACCCCTAACCCCTAAACCCTGCCATTCTCCGTGGCCCAAGTGTTCACCTGGACGACGGAGAATTAGTTCTCCGTCGTCCAGGTGACTACATGGGCCACGGAGATTGCTCGTTTCTTCTTGGCCCAGGTGTTCACCTGGACGACGGAAACTCTAATTCTTCGTCGTCCAGGTGAACACCTGGGCCACGGAGAAACGAGCAATCTCCGTGGCCCATGTAGTCACCTGGACGACGGAGACTTAGAGTTTCCGTCGTCCAGGTGCATACATGGGCCACGGATAATGTCCGCGGTCCAAGTGAACTTGGACGACGGAGCACTAAATCTCCGTCGTCCAGGTTCTTGGACGACAGCACTTGGAGCACGGACCTTGGACGACGGAGATTCCGTCGTCCAAGTACTTAGACGACGGAAAACTGTACCTAGACGACGGAAATGGTCCGTGGTCTAGGTTCAGTTTTCTTGTAGTGTACACTTGAGTAACCATAAACTGCAAATACATGAAGCATCAAGGTACACAAGCACAATAGCAAATGAAATCTTATCTTGTACTAATTGGGTATGACTTTGGAGCCGTCTATTAATTGGGCAATGACCTAAAACAGTGGCTAGCTCTATAACTTGCACAATTCCAAGTCATGAATGCGCAAGAATACCGAGGTTATTTGTCAAAGAACTCACTGTACACCAAGAAACCAAGAAAATAAACATTTTCCCTATAACTGTTTCTGGCTTTCTCACAGCTTCGATACGAGCTCCAATTTTAACACTACGAGCCTTAAAAGAACACTAAGCAACAACAGCACACATTCACATCACTCTTTGAGCGAGGGAAATTCATTGGAACATTTGGCGTGCATTTTTTGCTTCTAAAATCCTAACTCCAGCTGATTGCTACAGGGCTTCCAACAATGTGCTTCCCATTAGACCACTCTATCCTCCCAAAGCTGTTCAATGAGATCGGTGGGGATGCTCCCATCTTAGTAAACGACACCGTATAGCCCTGCTTCTCATTCACTTCAGCAAAACTCAACGACTCTGGCTCCACCGCAATCTTCACTGAAGGAGAGTCAGACGTCACAGCCACCTTGTAAGTTCCGGCAGGGCCCACATTGGTCAGAGTCCTCGAGTACTTCAACACAGTAGAAGAAGAACCATGCCCACTCTCAAAGTTGACAGCAAAAGAAGGATAGTTCAGATCCCTAACATTGTAACTCTTACTTGCGTCGCAAGTGTACTTCCTCTTTGCCAAGCTATTGATCTCAGTCTCGATGTAATTCAACGCGCATAGGAAATCCAAGTAGTCATTCATCGTCAGATCATACACTAGCCCAGGATTGAGGGCCGAGACGGGGTCTACGTGTCCTGCGCCGTGATCGAACGGTGTAGAAGGCTTCCCGGTAGCCACGTCCTGCAACTTTACGCTGTTTTTGTAGGCTGTGTACGCGGTAGTCATCAGCGTTGATCGAATAGCGACGGGGCTCCACTCCGGGTGGGCCCCCTTGAGTAGCACCGTGAGCCCGCTGACGTGGGGGCATGACATGGACGTGCCGGAGATGATGTTGAACGCCACGCGCTGCGAGTCGACGGAAAGACCAGTGGGACTGACGGCGCCGAACCATCCGGCCAAGATGTTGACACCTGGCGCGACGATGTCGGGTTTGAGAATGTCTGGCGTGATCGAGTTAAATGTTGCGACAACCGGAGACGGCTCGATTCTGACTTTAGTTCCCTCGAAGAGGATAGTCGCCGTCAAATTCGGATCCGAGAACAGATAGCTCTTAATGTCATCACCATTTTTCTGTCCGACAGAAGTCGTCGAAAGCAAATGGGCGTCGGCGACGAGCTCCTCATCGTTGGCGGTGGTGTTGGATAGAACCATCCCGACTCCTCCAACAGATTTGACCACCGTCCCTTTCTGAACACGAGCGTTGACTCCACGGTCGCACATGACGATTTTGTCCTTCACTTTCTCCGGTATCAAGCTCCCCATCATGCAGAGATTCCCGGATGTTGAGTTGCTGGCGTTCCCGGCGTAAATAAACGGCGTCATCGGTAAAGTGGCTGCCGCCTCGAAATTATTGTGGTAAAGCGAGACCCCCGAGAAGTTTTTACCGTTGTCGAGGCTGAGTTAAGCCGGAAAGTCGCGATCCAATGTTCCCGCGCCTACGGTGGTGATCCACGGAGCCGAGTTGGACAGGTTGTAAGGGCTGGGACCCGCGTTTCCAGCCGAGCACGAGATCAAGATCCATTTCTCCATCGCCGAGAAAGCTCTGATCGCCACGCTGTCTCTGAAGTAGTCGGACATTCCGCCGTCGAGGGACATCGACAGAACATTAACGTTGTCATCGATGGCTTGGTCGATGGCCATCAGGATGTCGAAGCTGAAACACCTGCCAAGCCAGCACACTTTGTAAACGGCGATCCTGGCGTGCGTGGCCATCCCACGCGCTGTACCGGGCGCGTACCCGAATAGGCTGGCTCCGGGGACGGCCGACCCGGCAGCGGTGGAGGCGGTGTGGGTGCCATGGCCGTCGTCGTCTCAGGGAGACCTGGACTCTTTCGAAGTCTCGATGGGGCCCAAAGTGGCCTCGTAGCCTTTGGAGAAGTACCTGGCGCCGATCAGCTTTCGATTACACGCCGAGGCAGTGAAGTTGGTGCCGACCATGCATTCCCCCTTCCAGCTCGCCGGAACGGGGCCGAGTCCGGCGTCATCGAAGCTCTTGCTCTCGGGCCAGACTCCGGTGTCCAACACACGGACGATGACGTCACTGGCGGAGTCGGACTCGGGGAAGACGTCGTTCTTGAGGTCGAGGCCGAGAAACGCCGGGGTGCGAGTGGTGTGGAGCTCCGGGTTGGAACTTGAGGAGCTCCGCTTCTTCAGGCGAGGGTTGCGTGGAGAAGCCGTGAATGGCGTTGGAGTAAGTGTAGAGCATCTCGGCCGAGTCGGAGGCGGATCTGAGCGACGCGTCGTACCAGTGAGTGTGGGACTCGAAGCTCGCCGGCATCTCGGATTCTCCATGTGAACAATGTAGGTGCTCTTGCCGCTACTCCCCACCGCCACCGCCGCCATAGAGTAACGGCACAAACACAGAAACAGAACAAGCATCGAGACATTGTACACCGCCATGGCTCAAGTGTTTACTATCACTTGAGTTCAGTTCAGTTCAGTATACTACTCTCAGTAGTGTTTTAGAGAGAGACAGCGAAGCTATGGCTGAGCTGGGCTGGGGCTTTTAATAAAGAGAGGTAAGGAAGGGGGCAGGTGGATCTCAGAGTGAAATCATGTTATGGGAACGGAGCAAAGTAAAGGCGGTGGGTGGTTGTCTTGGTTCTTAAAAATCATTGCTTCTCGACATAAAAAATGATGATAGTGTTTCACAGCCTTTTTCCTTCTTTCCAATTTGATTTTCTTTATTGTTTCACAGCTTTAGAATTTAATCCAAGAATTAGATGATCATGGCTTTCTTCACATGCATCGTGCATTCAGTTTTTATCTTTTAACCTTTAATTTACTTTTAGGTTTTACTTTGGCTGCAGATACAGCTGTGGTCATTTTTCTCTATGTAATAAAAGACTTATTAGCTCTGCCATATTATATTTACTGCTGGATTTGCTGCCCACAAAACTTGCGAATTGTCCGAGCTACAATCCAATGCTGTTGCCGAGTTTGAAAGGAAAAGCAGGGGGGATACGACATGTAGTCGAAGAGGTTGAATTGTGGTTCACGGACGGTTTGGATTTTGGATTTTACTCTATTTTGGTGAGTTAAGATCTTTTGTTTCGCTATTGTCGCTTTTTCTCTCTACTGTGTGAGAGTTTCTCTCTCCTTCGTGCGATTGGTTTTTACGTTTCGCCCACCTGCTTCTTCAGCAAGAGTTCTTCTCTTTCCGGGCCTGTTTAGTGTCTGCTTTTGATTTTGGGCTTCATTCTCATTTTTTTGTACGGCTGTGTTTGTTTTGTGCTCTTGATGGCCCATTTTGTTCTTTCGTTCATCTCGTTGTTCGATCCCCATCTGGTAGTCGTTGGGATCGTCAGAATTTTTGAATTCACCATTTCATTTTCAAATTCCCTATTGCTTCAATCCCTCCGCACGCGTGCTTTGTTTGGTGATTTGGCTCCGTTCGTTTCATGGTTTTCTACACTTGAGTTGGAATTATCGTCGGTCTTCAATCGCATCGTTGCATGTTGTTTGCGTTTGTTCTTTTGATTTTGCAAATTCCAAGCTCAATCTTTTCAAATCCAACTGATTTGATAGCCTAATCTTCCCTCTACATGGCTATATATCTTCCCCCATGCAAGACAGTGCAGTACTCTTCCTCCATCCCTTACCTTTTGCATCCTGGTCCTTTACCTCAAACTTTGGCTAAAAGAAAACACACCAACTCTGACTGCCCTGGTCCTGGTGAGCTCTATGTTCATTTCAAAACTTCAAAACACCCTCCCTAAACAGGAATGTTCGTCTGCTTGGAAGATTGCTTTCACGTTGTCCCCTTTATACACCAGCTGCTATTGGTATCTTGCAATGTGCTTGGGCTCCATTTGGTACTTTTCTCATTAAGCCCATTCGAGGTCAGATTGTGTACTTTATCATTACGCTTGATGAAGTAACAGCTCAAGCTCTCATTGACAATGATCCCTGGAGTGTTGATGGAAGTATCTTCTCGGTTCATCTTTGGCCATCTCATCGCAGGTTTGAAGATATTCCTCTACATATGATCTCGTTTTGGATCCAGGTGCATGGTCTTGCTCTTGACTTGATGACCTCTGAGAATGTTGCATGGCATGGTGGTCAAGTCAGGCGCATTATTACTTTTGATATGGGTTTGTTTGTGGTAGAGTTGAGTTTGATGCAAGAGCTCCTTTATCTCTTGGGTTTTGGTTTAATTAGCCTATGGAGTCACCTGCTTGGACTGATGTTCGTTATGAAAGGCTTTCGGACTGGTGTTACCATTGTGGAAGGTTGGGGCATACTATCCGGAACTTTCATTGGAATGAGCATCCCTTTACGCACTGTATGGGTGCATGGAATGATATCCCGGAGTTCAGGCCTTATTCCCCTCCTCTTTAAGCCCCTCAGTGTCAAGTCTCGTCTGGTTTAGCTATGAAAAGGAACATATGAAATGTGTGTGCGGCTTCTCCGTTCATGCAACTGGAGCCACCTATGTTATTGGCGTCGTTAACGGCTTCTCAAGAAACCTCGGTTGATCCAAGCTTCTCTCGGCCAGCTATTATTAGGGCTTCGTCTTCAAGAAGGGTCCCACTACCGTTTGAGTGATCTGCAACTTCTTCCAATCCTATCCATCTGGACGTTTCTTCGCGTAAGGATAAAACGCCTATCATGGAATCGGATTCTGATTCGGACTTCAGCTTATCATCTTCTGGCCCATCTGTTATGGATGATGACATACAAGTGGCACTCTCACAATCCCTCTAGGATATGATGGCTGAATCAAAGCTCTCTGCTTTGGGCTACGCAAGTAGGCCTTTGCATATTGTGTCAAGTGGGCTAACACTTTCGTCAACTTCTGATGTTAGTGCTGCTTCTTTAATATTTGCTCTTATTACTCAATCTCGATCCACCTGTTGTTCCAATTCCTCCCCCAGTTACTGGAGTGTTTACCGATTCATCTACTGCTCTTTCTACCCTATATGTTCCTCTAGCTAAGGTTTTCTCTACGGATGAGCTCTTACAAATTTTAGTCAATCCAACTTCGGAGATGGCACCAGTTTCTTCTGAGACCTTCACTTTCCCTCCCTTAGGAGCTTTGTTTACCAAGTTTAAGAAGCTTTAGCTCAAGTGCAGGATTCATGAGATTGTTGTAGGGTCTGTTGGTTTGGCTAAGAAATACAAAGTGGATCCTAACTCGGTGTTGCCTGATATACCTCAACCTCCTCCGACTCCTCGTAGACACCTAGGCCATCCTCGAAACCCGTTGCAGTTTACTTCACCACCTCCGGTTCGTGGTGGTCGAGTTCGTGGTTGACGTAGTCTTGTTCATGGAGAACTCTTCTTGGCACCTTTGACTCGGTCTCTTCTAGTGATGATGTGTTTGGAAAGATTACTCTCTAGAATCAGGTGCAAGTTTCATCTCCTTTTGATAGTTCTGTGGATAACATAATGCATGTTGTCCCTGAGTTAGTTACCACTGAGGCTTTTATTATGAATCTTGCTAATGCATCTGGGGAGTTGAGTGTTGAACCTACTTCTGTTGTTATATTTTTGGTTCCTGTTATGTTATCTACTATTGCTATGTCTACTCAGTATGGTTAATTCTATTCTTGTCTTTAGTTCTTTGGCGTATGTTATAGTTCACGCTTCTGCTACCTTTGGGGGATCAGATGTGTTTGGGAGTAGCTGTCGTCCCTATCCGGCGCCAGATCAGCAATGACAGTGGTATCTTGGCATTGTTAAGGCCTTGGTGCGGCTTTGACAATGAAGGCACTTTGGCGGTTAGTAATGAAGCATAAACCTAGTATCCTTTTCTTGATAGAAACCAGGGCTAAAGATAGTGTTATCAAGGAGTGGCAACATAAGCTCGGGTTTTCTCATCGTTTTGTTAAGGATCCTATAAATGGCGATGGTCTTGCTCTTCTCTGGATTGATGATGTGAAACTGTTTGTTACTACTAGTTCTTTAAGTTTAATAGACACTGATGTGCAACTGTTTGTTACGAGAGTCTACAGAATCTGACAACCTAATGCTCTGATACCAAGCTGAAAGGACCCAATCCCGATTCAGTTACCTAAATCGGAATCGAACCCCTTCTGAAATCACGAACCAACAAATTTTTTTCAAAATTTTGACGGAGTTTCGTTACTAACGTGGAATTGCAGAAACCTGCACCCTGAAAATAACACTTCATCCTATGCCACAAAAGCCAAACCGTGGGCACCAATCCCATCCGGATTTCTCAACATCAATATAAACAACAACAGTAATATACTGTACTATGTATATATGTATATCCGAGAAAATCCGTATAAACAAGTATCAGAATGTATCAAAGCGACCTCTAAAGTAAAATATATACAATATACACATCAGTAGGTGAAACAAGAACCTACTGGAAAGCACAGGTAGCTCAAATCACTAGCCTCCAAACCGCGACGTGAAACAGCAGAATCCGAACTGCAAACTGGGCACGGAAACCGAAAAGCCCAGGGGAAAGGAAATTAAAACGTTAGAGTGAGTGGACGAAAATAAATATGTGCCTTTCACCAGTTTATACACATACTCAATATAAAACAGTGCGAGTTCGGAAAACACAACACATATAAATATATACGGAGGTTGTCGGGCGACCTCTTAAACCCGACGTCAGGTGAATCGCTCAAACCTGACAGTGATAGGCCAGGGGACCACTCAACCCTGGCGGCACGCAGGGGACCACTCAACCCTGGCGGCACGCAGGGGACCACTCAACCCTGGCGGCACGTAGGGGACCACTCAACCCCGCCCAGAGGAATCTCTCAACTCTGGTCCAGAGGAATCTCTCAACTCTGGTACATCGATGTAATAAATGTCATCACAAATAAACATATAACAATACCTCCGAAAACAACATATATCATAACATCGTATAATTAAATACGGAAATCATAAAATCCACGAACTCGCAAACCAACAGTGAAAACAGAAACTTGTCCACTCACAGATCAGCTAGCGCGAACTCGCGCTAATCTCGTGGTCCGGCGGAAGTTCCCTGGCTTGAAGCACGATCACGATCCCGATCTCGATCTCCTGAATATACATAAACATAACGGATCAAAATCAAAGTCCACAACCCTGTACTGAATCACGGAAACCAACCGTTCCCGGAAATATGCAATGCAGTACAAAATGAATAACGAAAATTCCGAAACCCCCACTCGAAACCTCGACTGAAAATCGGCTAACCAAATCAATCCGAAAACCTCTTGACGATAATCAGGGCGCGATTTCGAGTAAAACGACATTAAAAATGTCGAAATCTGAAAAAGTCAACTCCTCCGCTGTTGACCACCGCTGCCGGCGGCGGCGCGCCGTCAACGGCGAGATTCTCCGGCAGAGAACTTCCAGATCACACCGCCTCGACCATACGAACCACTTTCATAACTACAGCATATATCAATTCAAACCCAAACATCATCAATTCATCAAAAATCAATCGGAATATCACACCGGAATCCCTAATCGGGTTCCCCTCCAAACACCTCCTCGTCCAAAACCAATCAACCAGGAAGCACCACCGAGGTGTGGGGAGCAAAACCCCCAACAACCCCACCGTCAAAACTCACCGAAATCATACCCACCGTCACCGGCGAAATCCTCCCCCTCGGCCCGATTCGAACTTGGTTAAAACTCCATCAATTTCCCTCAAACCAAATACAGACCAACTCGAAATCACGAGAGGAAGAAGTCCCTACCTTTCACTTGGCCGGAGGTGGCCAGAATTTGGTCGTCGGACGTTGAAGCCGAAACGGGAAAGTCTCCCTCTCCTCGGTCAACGGTCAAAGTTTCCCAAAATGGAAAGTCAACTCAGTCAATGCCCGAAATGAAATTCTCGATTATTTCTCAACTATTCCGATATTTATACTCGCGCCTCGGGTCAATCGACGGTCCGAAATGAATATACGAAATTATTCGGATAAACACGAAACAATCGGATAAACTCGTCGAAAATTGAAACTTCAAATAATCATAAAATATTCCTCGGTTAACGGAAAAATCTTCCGGAACCGCCCTCGAGCTCGAAATCACGTACTCTACAATTTCCGTGAAGACACTCATCTCAAATTCTCGACCGAAAACAAAGTCGCGAATAGGGTCGACGAACCACATATACGACGAAAAATCGCAACTAAACTCAATCTCGAGAATCGTGCCGAATACGCATCAGATTCTGGTTCGGGTCGTCACATATAGGTCTTTGTAACTTCTTGTATAAAATTTTCTCAAGGATTTTAGTCAACCGAATGAGGGCTATTCTGTCTTTAATTATCTTAGATAATCATGGTGTATTTGTGGAAAATCATTAGATTCATGACAATGTGATCATCGCTCATGAGATTTTCCATCATATGAGATTGTTATCAAGTTCTGCCTCTGGATATGAATAAAGCATATGATCGAGGGTTGTTCCTTCGAGCTACATTGTTGAAACTTGGTTTTTCTTGTGCTTGGGTTAATATTATTATGCAATGTGTGACTATTGTCTCTTTTAGTGTCCTTTTAAATGGTATTCCAGGAGAACCTTTTTTGCCTTCAAGATGGTTACGTCAAGGAGATCCATTGAGCCCTTTTCTGTTCCCCATTGTAAATGATGTTCTCTCGCAAGTTCTAAGGAAGCTTTCATCTATTGGCATTATCCAAGGCATATCAATTGCGCCGTCCAGTCCTGCAATTAGTCATCTCTTTTATGCAGATGATTCTTTATTTTTTATGAAGGCAATAATGCAGAATTGTGAAATTCACTCATATGTGGTTCATCACTATTGCCAGGCTTCTAGGCAGCGTATCAATCACTATAAGTCTTTGCTTTATTTTTCTCCAAATACTCGACCTGAAATTCAGATGCTCCTATCTTTCATTATGAACATAACTGCTAAGGCTGATCCCTGGGATTTATCTTGGGCTTCCTATGCTTTGGCCAAGATCCAAAACACAGGCTTTGAAGTTTATTCTAGAAAAAATTGAGAAGAAAAGTAAGGGTTGGAAGCAGAAAACCCTTTCCCATGCTGGTAAGGAAACCTTGTTGAAGTCGGTGGCTATGGCAATTCCAGCTTACTCAATGGGCTACTTTTTGTTTCCAAAAGGGTTATGTGATCGAATGGCATCCATTTTTGCAAATTTCTGGTGGTCATCATCATCTGGTTCAGCTTTGCATTGGCAAAGTTGGCATAAGCTGCAAAGGAAGAAAAATGTTGGTGGATTAGAGTTACGTATATTTAATGAAGCTCTAATTATAAAATAAACCTGGAGAATCCTATATACCCCTAGCTCTCTTATATCACATGTTTTAAAAGGAATATATTTCCCCAATATAAGCTTTTGGGAGGCAAATAAGGGTCATTCTCCTTCCTGGTTTTGGTCCGGGTTGATGTCTGTCAAGCCTCTGATGTATGAGTCAACCATGATACAGATTGAAGATGGAAAAGCAACGGATGTGTGGCATGATAACTGGATCGTTTCGTCCACGAGTTCTAATTTACGACATTACCTGCCTCAACCTCCAATGATGGTGCAATCCCTAATTGATCCTCATTCGAAGCAATGGTGTCTCTCGGTTATTCAGGACCGTGTTTCTCAGCGTGAGGTGGACAATATTCTTGCACTGCCTTTGATGGATGTTTTTTCAGCAGACACAATGCGATGGAAACCAGTTTCTACGTGCTTGTTTTCGGTAAGATCAGAATACAAACTTTTATTGGATGCTAAACAAATGCCAGAGGTAAATTCAAAACCCTCAACTTCATTTGTTATCCCAGATTCTATTTGGAAATGGATATGGGCAATTTCTTCTCTGCCTAAAATCAAAATCTTCATGTGGATATCTTTGAATAATATCTTACCTTTGAAGGCCACTTTACATTATTAGTATTTGACGGTTTCCCCATTATGCTCATTATGTGAGAATGGCCCTAAAACAGTTGAGCACTGTTTCTTTGAATGCTTATGGGTTCACAGGGTTTGGTTCCTACACTCTTTGGGATATCGTATACCTTTCCAAAGTCTAACAACTTTTCCGCTGTGGTGTGTTCAGATGACTTCTTCGATGCCAAGAAATGATATGAGTAAAAGAATTTATACTCTGATCTCTTTTCTCTTATGGCATATTTGGAAATCTCATTGTGCGGCTATTTTTGAGGGTAAGCCACTTAATCCAAAACTTACTGCAAATACTACTTTTTTAGAGGCAGAGGAATTTCTTATAGTTCAGGGTCGTGTTCCTAAAGGTGGTAGTAGTCCAAGCAATCCTTGTTCTACATATTGGCAACCACCGCCGTTGGATTTTGTTAAGATAAATACTGATGCTCCTTGGAATGCACTAACTCTTAATGCTGGATTATGGGTTATTGTACGAAACAGTGATGGTCATTTAGTAGGAGGAACGGTGGCTATTGCTAAGGCCGCGTCTGCTGAATCAGCTGAGGCTCTAGCTGTTCTTAAGGGTCTCCAGCTAGCCCAGGAATTAGGATTGCAGAAAATTGTGGTTGAAATGGATTGCCAAAACCTTGTCAATGTTCTAATAATTCCCAAATGCCTACCTCATTAGACTGCAATTCCCTGGCTCTGTCATATTCACTCTCTGGCGTTAGGTTTCATAATGGTTAATTGGTGTTGGACCAGTACAGAAGCCAATACTGTAGCATATTATGTTGCTGTTCCATACTCTTTTACTTGTTTGCTTGCGGATCTCTACTTCCTCCTGTGTAAAGACAGATGCCTTGCAGCTTAATTTGTAATATGTTCTCTCTCTCTCTCTCTCTTTTTTTTTTTTAAAAAGATCTTTTGCTTTGGTGGGTGACTGATATGTGGACGTGCTACTGTATTGTGTTGGATTCGTAACAGCTAACTACCTAACAAAAACCCAACCTCACGGGTTTCTTTGATGATGGTTGAAAGGAAGGAGACAAAGGTTTCCCAATGTTAAGTAAGCGTGATTAAGTCAATGTTGAGTCCTAAACTTGGTTTATGTAGACAGTAGACGTCCATCTTCATCAACAGATCACATGTCAGTGTTGTCGCACATTTTCATTCATTAAAGTTTCATTTCATAACGCGTATATCATCTACTTTGAAATTATTTTTACAACTGTTAACATTAGTGCGAGAGATTCTCTTTCAAATGCTACAACCTAGCTATAACTTTTGATTTTTTTTCTTCTTCTTTGAAATGGGTATTGTTCAGCGCAGATGGTAATTAATTGTTGAAGAATATTTTCATTTGTTTTTGTGGGAGATCATTTTGAACCAATACCTAACAATCATTTTAATCTAGACGATGAATTATTCATCAAGTTTACAGTAGCCCTACTCTATTAGCGTCGAATTTTCAATACGAAATCCTTAGTTAGCATGGAGCCACGCCACTCATTAGTAAGGATCGGAGCTGTGAATCTATATGGTTGTGGTCCAACGATCATGTGCAGCCATTGAAATGGGCAGATATGAGCAGGAAACAGAAACTGGATAGATAGATAATAGAAGCAATAAACAAGAAGCTAGTGTCAGATATGGAACTGTGTTCAAGAGAAGAGGTGTACGTACCCATTATCCATTTCTATAATACAACCCTCCAAGAGATTGGTCTTCTTTTTTCATCGTTTGGGAAGTTGTGTTGTGTCTCAAACCTGCACTACGTTGCAGACAAACTCTTGCTTGCTGCTGCTGCATCAGCAAGTTGCATTTTTTTTCTTTGAAGTTTGGTTGGCATTAAATCCGATGAGCTATAACGGGTTGAACTTGTCGGGCTCAAGTAGTTTAGTCCTCCCGCCAGCCCGGCCCGTCCCGACCCTGATTTCAATTAAAAACACTACTGCCACGTGTTTGAGCCTTGTGCAATGTACAAACGACACCTGTTCTATTGCATACACTCTTCAGTGACTCTGGAGCAGTCCTACTGTAGGACCACTCTGCCAGGTGGAATATAAGGAGAGTCAATTATTGGACCTTGCAGTGGTGATGGGATATTTTGGGGTTTTCGTAAAGGAAGAGGGGTATTTTGGGTAGAAAAAGAAGACTTTTTATTAGCTGGCTCAATCAAACAGTGATAAGGAAATAAGGCCACCCACGAGCCATTATTCAACAGGGCATGTCACGTGATAAGGAAATAAGGTCCCTAACTCCTCATTTTAAAACTCCATACTCTTATTGCCCTGCAATGTCCCAACGATATCAAATATACCCTTTAGCTGGAAGAGCGTCGGTAACAAGAGCTCACCGACGCCGTTGAGGATTTCAAAGCCAGCGCCGAATATGGTGAGGCACTGCAATCGGCCTTCAAATGGGGTCTGCAAGAGACTCAGAATCAGTTTATCCAAAATGGGTGGGTGAGCGAGAAGTATCATGCAGACACCGCTCAGATAAATAAAGAGCGTCGAGCGAAGTGTGAGGTTGATCGACTTGCACTAGAGAGGCTAAAACAAGAGGAGAAAGAAGAAATGAGCGCCAGTGTGAGCACGTGGCGGCAGGTATGACCCCTCATAGTTCTCATCCTTTAACTCCTAACCCATCACTGTCAACTTCTCTAACGCGTCATATTCGTAATGTTGAGGGTGTGTCTCAAGAGTGGTGCCAGAACCTGGCAGCCAACTATCGTGAGTGCCAACGTCCGGCTGAGCAAGAGTAGGACCTGCAAGATGGAGAAGCTTATGGCCCAACGTGAAGCTTGATGCCCTTTTTGTAATAGTATTAGCTGTTTTTTTTTTCGAACAATATAATTATTCTGTAAGTATTCCTTGGCGTGAAGGCTTTTTGCTCTTCGGTCAGGAACCTTACTGATATGTCATCATTTTAATGAGAATATATGTTTTTGTTGATCAATGAAAGGTCTGGAGGAAATTCATTTGCTTGTACCGTATGTCTGCTCTACCAAAGCGTTAGACCGGACAGATGAAGTAAAACTAGTCAACATGCTGATGCAATAAGTAAATCAACTCAAAAAGTATAGTGGTTCACCGAATTGGCTACTCCACTGGTGCCTTGTTGGGCTTTTACTATACGTCTCGGGCTTAACAGAAATTTAGGCCCGAGCGCCTTTTGATTTCTTTTTACAAGCAAAGGTTTGAAGAATTTTTTTTCTTTGATTGCGGTATGTAATCATACGAAGTCGGGGCAAGTCTCCGATGTGGTGGGGAAATCTTTCTAATCGCTAGATTTGCCAAAATAGTAGAACCTGTTTCACTTGTGACAATATCGGAGCTGTTATGCATTCCAAGTTCTTGGTACTCTAGTGCCTCCTTTGTCATAGAGGATGAATGTGGTTAGCTTTAGGCTCTCGATGATTTTGAATGGTCCCTCCCATGCTGGTGGTAGTCCTTTCGGCTTTGGGATGACCTCTCTCCAGACCGACTAGGATCTTTTGCTCCTTGACTCGGCGGTTGTGTTGTCAGGCGATCCGTTGCTTGTTCCCCATAAACACAATATTGGTTTCATCTTCTGTTCTTCTCGTAATATGTTTGCCATGTTGAGCCCGTCCTTGTTGGTGTCTTCATCGTACCCTTCAAAACGGGGGCTTTGGTGCATGATCTCGAATGGCAGAACCGCCTCTGCTCCATAGACGAGTGAAAATGGTGAGCCGCCCGTTGCTTTGGTTGGCGGGGTTCTGATTGCCCATAACACCTCATAGAGGCACTCCGCCTATCTGTGGCTGTAGTCCTCCATTCTTTTTCTTAGTCCCGCTTTGATCTTCTTGTTGGCCACTTCCTCTTGCCTGTTAGTCTGGGGGTAGTATACCAATGCGAACACCAATCGAGTCCTCAGGTTACTTGTGAACTTCCTCATTTTGCCGTTATTGAACTGCTCCCCATTGTTAGTGACGATAGTAAGTGGCGCTTCATATCGGTAGTATATGTCTTTCCACAAGAAGTTGATTACCTTCTTCGTGGTGATGAGTACAAGTGGTCTCGCTTCGATGTACTTCGTGTGATAGTCAATGCAGACGATGATGTACTTGAACTGGCATGATGACGCCTTCAATTTCCCAATAAGGTCTAGTCCCCATTGTGTGAATAAGATGGGGCTGATGATTATTGACATTGGTGTTGTCGGGGCGTGTATTCTGGTCGCGTATTGGGCACATAACGCACACTTGTCGATCTACAATTTTTCTCACGTCTTCCCTTATTCCTTTGTAGTAGAACCCATAGCAGAGCAACTTGTGGACGATGGTGTTCGACCCACTATGGTTCCCGTACCTACACTCGTGGACGTCTTCTAGTAGTTCATGGCCTTCTTTTTAGTGACGCACTTCATAATGGGGAATCCTCTCTTGCTCAAGTATAGTTGGCCATTGTTCATGCCGTAGAATGCTGCCCACTGAGTTTGTTTTCTTGCCTCCATTTTGTCTCCAGTTCTCTGTTGGTGGTGGCGCGGCCAATGTGAGTGTGAATACCTCTTGGAAGTTCTCGGAGATGCTAGGCTGTTCTAGCGTTTCTACCATGGTGTGCCCCTCATAGTGTGCAGTGGTGTCGTTGCTAGCCTTGCTAGGGCGTTTGCCCTTGCGTTCTGCTCCCTGGGGTTGTGAGTAATGTTGTAAAAACAAAATTTACTTAAAATTGCCTTTACATACCCTAGGTATGCCGACATATGTGTTCCCTTTGCTTCGAAGTCCTCACTGACTTGGCTTACCACCAGTTGGGAATCACTGAAGATGTTAATGCTCTTAGCTCGGGAATTGGTGGTGAGCTGTAGGTCGACAATTAACGCTTCTCGGCCTTGTTGTTTGACGCCAAAAAGAGGAACCGGAGGACGTACTCGGGGTAGACCTTCCTTGGCCTGGTCAGGATTGCCCCTGCTCCTGCTGCGCTAGACGGCCGTGATCCATCAACATATAGGTTCCAATCGGATGACCGTGTGGGCGATGTTGGGGTTGATGACGTTGTTATGGGCAATGTTGGTACCGGTAAGCCTAGTTGGTAGTCTGTTGTTGGCATGAGTTCTGTTATGAAGTTTGCCATCGCTTGGCCTTTTGTCGCCTTCCTTGGCTGGTACTTGATATCGAACTTGTTGAGTTCTATTGCCCATTTGGTTAGCCTTCCCGAGTGGTTTGGGCTTTCTAGCACCTATCGTAGTGGTTGGTCCGTGAGGACATGGATAGTGTGAGATTGGAACTACGGCCTGAGTCGTCTTGCTGACATGATTAGTGTTAAGGCTAGCTGATCTAGTGCTGGATACCTTGCTTCCATCCTGTCTAGGCCATTGCCTGCAAAAAATACTGGTAATTCTGTGTCCGCCTCCTGTTTGACGAGGGCAGAGATAACGGTGGTTATTGAAACGGCTAAGTAAATATATAAGGTCTCACCCGGTATTGGGGCTAACAAGAATGGAACATGGGTGAGATATTGCTTGATCCCTATCAAGGCTGCTTTGCACTCGTCGGTCCACTCCACTGCTTTCTTCTTTGTAATCCTTATTACTTTGAAGAACGGGTTGCATTTGTCGGTGTAGCGAGAGATAAATCATGATAGCGATGCTAGCTTCCTGGTTAAGGCCTGGAGGTCCTGCTTTGTCACCGGTCGTGTTGTGTTGAGGATGGATTGAAATGTTTTTGGGTTGGCCTCTATGCTCCTCTGATTTATCATGTATCCCAGAAATTTGGCCGCCGAGATTTCAAAAATGCATTTCCCCGGGTTGAGTCTCATCCTGCTACTAATATGGGTATTCAATATTGCTTTGAGATCCTTGATGTGACTCCGTCGGTGCTTGCTCTTTACCACCAGGTCGTTTACATAGACTGCTACCGTATCACTATCCAACGGTGCCAGCAGCTTTGTCATGAATCGTTGGTAGGTTGCTCCAATGTTCTTCATCCCGAACGACATAACATCGTAACAGTAAAGTCCTTTGTCCGTGATGAAGCATGTCGCCTGGGCATCTACTGGATCCATCTTTATCTGATTGTACCCCGAGTAACAATCCAATGATGGCGTTATAGTATGATGGGGTGTCTATAACCAGAAATTTGATGTGAGTTTCTGTGCTATAGCCTTCTTGCCCTAGAGCAATCCGTAGGTAATCGCTGCCTAGTAGTTGTATTTGATCGCCTGAGAAGCTGAGCAGGGGGAAGTGGTCCTGCTTGAGCTTGGAGAGGAGCCTCTCAAGTTTCTCGTATGCGTGCAAGAATATGACGTTGACAGAGGATCCGGTATCCACCAGACATCTCCCAAAGCTGCAAAGATCAATGACGACGTCGATCAAGAATGGGTAATCCTCCAATACCGGTGGTCAACCATGTTCCTCAGATTCGTAGAACATAACCGAACCCCAGCGACTGCATACTGCTCGCTAATTTTTTCATTTTGCCTTAGACTTTCCGCCGGTGATCACGCTAATCCTTCTGATGCTAGCGACTCCCTACACCGGTAGTGCCTCATTCCCCAATTTGAATTTCACCAGGTTGCTCTTCTAGAGTTGTGCTTCTATTGTTTCTTTTCATATTATAACATTTTTTGGTATCGTGCGATTCATTTTGGTGGAAGTTGCACCATTTCTCGGTCTTCCTGTAGGCCGTGGTCCTGTATGATTTTTTTGGTAGCGGGAACAGATCCAGATGAGGTACTAAGATATCAGCGTATTTTGTGTTGAGCATCCTAAGTCGTGTCGCGATGCCGTCACGAGGTCGATTGTTATCATCTTCCCGATATCTTTTTCCGTTATTTTTGTAGCTACCCTTATCCCTGGAGTACCTTTGGTATCCTCATTATCCTCGGTTGTCTTTTTTCTAGTCCCCGTGGTTGTGGTCACGCGAGTCTGACCGATATTTAGGCAACTCCGCTCGTGCTGGCTTTGGTGCGGGGAGCGCGCTCTGCATACTAGGAACCGTAGTGTTAGAAAAAGTGTTTACCTATTGTGTTAGTGTGGGGTTAGAGCCGAAGGTCTGTAGCTCTAGTTGGGCGAGTGATGTCACGCGATCCAATAGGTCATCGTAGGTGATTGCCGGGTTCTCGTTGAGCTTCCATGTTAGCAACCCTGGTTGTAATGCATTCCGGGGTACGCAAAAAGTCGAATCACCAGTAATGTCGCGACAACTTGAGATGGTGGTGTTCCATCGCGAGACAAAGGTAGGCAGTTCTTCAGACGGTTCCTGCCGGACGGCCTGCAATTGGTTATAGGTTAGAGAACAGTTACCTGATGTGATGTACCTCTTTAGAAATGTTCGAATAAGTTCTTGAAAGGAGTTGATGGATCTAGGCGGTAGGCTGAAGAACAAGCTTAGTGCTTCACTGATGAGGCTTTCCATAAACAGATAACAATTTGTCGCATCGTCATATCCTCTGCCGATAGTTGCTGACACGGAGATATCGATATGAAGGGACCGGTCCGACTTCCCCCTGTATCACTCAATTTTTACTTTGGCTAGCGGGTGCCGACCTTGGAGCATAATACCAGCCGAGAATGGCTCAACACAAATTGTTGGCAGCATTCGATCCAGGAAATTCACCTTTGGTTGCGCCAGCTGTCGCACCATGGCTTCCAGCTTGGCGATCCTTGTTGCTACCCCACGCCCCCTTGATGTATCACTTGTGCAGCCTCAAGCAGGGGTGATGGTTGTAATGGTTGTGCCTATATAGATAGGTGAGACACGTGGGTGGCGTTGTTTATTTCCGGCTCAAGGTTTCGCTGCAGCCTTTCCGGTGTTGGTGGTGATTCCGTGCTCTGCAGGTGCGGAGGGCGTAATGATGATCGGATGACCATCTCCCTCTGATGGACCACCTCGTGAGGCTCCCTGCTGAGGGACTCCGCCATGGATTCTGAATTAAATCGCCCTCGCTCGACGATCCTTAGTCTTGACTCAAACTGTATGTATCGCTGGTGTTTGAACTCTCGTGCTCTTTCGAGCTCAAGGCATTTTTGCATCACCAGCTCGTACCGTTGTTCCATATCGCTGGCACGCCTCTCAGCTTACACTACAACATTTTTGCTCATTACCGGCGATTTAAAAATCGTCGGCAATAGTTTTCCATTAGTGCCGGCGATTTTTCCCCCAAAAATCATCGGCAATAGTATTATTGCCAGCGATTTTTCCTCCAAATCGCCGGCAATAATTGGCCGGTAATAATAAAAAAAGTATTGCCGGCGACTTGCATGAAAATCGCCGGCAATAATAATAATAAAAAAGTATTGCCGGCGACTTGCATGGAAGTCGCCGGCAATACTTTTTTTTTATTTTTTATTACCGGCCAATTATTGCCGGCGATTTGGAGGATAAATCGCCGGTAATAATGGAAAACTATTACCGACGATTTAAAAAATCGTCGGCCTTAGTTTCCAAATCACCGGTAATGAGCAAAAATGTTGTAGTGTAAGCTGAGAGTACTTTTTTTGACTGAGGGTATTTGACTGATATTGCCTGGAAAGCAACATGTTACTCAGTATTGAGGGTATTTGACTGATATTGCTGTTGCTCGGGTGAGGTTGATATCATTGTTGCTCTTTCACAGTTGTTCTTACTATTAAGAATGACAACCGTTAAGGAGAGACCGAGTGTGTCGGCGTTCAACCCTCTGATGCCTAAGTAAAAAATGAGATAGTATTTTAGTAGAGTAATGGCGTAAAAGGGTAGCGAGAGCGTACCATTAATGCTAGACCACCAGGCTTATGAAGGTAGTTGGAACCAGAGTTCTTATCATTTCTTCGATGTGGGATCAGTGCTCTTACTCTTTTTACTAAGGTGCTTCCTGGTGGGTTCCTTGGCAGGCGCGTGAGAGATAACCACGCCGAGATAGAACTCGGGTTGGTCATCGAAGTTATAGGTCTCTTGCCGGTGAGTGGTGTTGTGTGAGCGGTGATATATTATTAAAAAGTATTAAAGGGTGTTAAGTACATACGGTACAAGATAATTAGCTAGGTATGCGTACACCAGGTAAATGTTTGTATACCACAACACAGCACGATTGTGGAATATCAGCTCTGGATGCAATCTCCCGTGTCAAACACCTGTCTCATTCATCTTTATGTGTTCTTAAGGTTGATAAAGTAATACCAAAACCAATTGGCAATGGTAGGAGTAGCCAAAATCTTTATAACTCACTAGCAATCCTCCTTATTTCCAATGTGAGAGATTTTTTCTATTTACATTCTCAACAAAGATAAGTGTTACCCTTAACTTATTCCTTATTGATGATAATAGAAAGCAATAGAAATATTTCATTTTATTGATTACATGAATAGTATTAGTCTCTTCTTTACACAACATTTGATGAATTGGGATTTTAATTGGAATAGTATTAGTTCAAAAACTTGTCAAGTCAAAATAATCGACTAGGATTCATTTCTAGAATTTATCAGGATTTTATTCTTCAACTTCAGTTCAGTTCAGGCTTAATTTGGCTACACATGACAAGTCGTATGTTATCCCTTATTGCTTTCCTTCATGTTAATCCTCCTCTGATTCAAGAGTGAACCTGATGTAAATTTCCCAGGATATGAACGATTTGTAGCGGAAATCAAGGAAATGTAATTAAGTTCTTTAAAAACCTGTATTCTATATTTCTGATTATTTTATCTATGTTATTTGAACATTTGTTCAACCTTAATCAATAGCTATGTTCTGATGCTAAATACTTTAGATTATGTACCATTTTGCTGGTGGCCATTGCCTTCGACATTACGTTTCATAAGCGTAATGTCGAGAACAAACAAAAGTGGCAATCAAGATAGAAAATTAACGATGAACAAATTTGTATGTTATCAAATTCATGATAAGGCAAATCAATCGTGTACTTTGTTAAAAGGTGAAAAATTATTTCAACAATATTTAGTCGATTCGTATGCAACTGTTGAAGAAAATTATTTAGATTTTATAAGAGATCATCAACTAAGATGTGAAACATGGAATAATATATCAATGTTTGTTTCAGATGGAATTGTCCAAGGTTCTGATGTCGGAAAAATAATTTTTCTTCCTGCTTCTTACACGGGCAGCCCAAGAGATATGATAAATAATTATCAAGATGCAATGGTAATTTGTAGAGAATTAATACAGTAATCCGCTTTGTTCATTACTTTCACGTGCAATGTGAAATGGCTAGAAATTTTGAGATATTTCGAAAAAAAAACCAGGCTACAAACTAGAAGATCATCTTGATATTTTTTTGTCGAATCTTTAAAATAAAAGTAGATGATATGATTACATATATTAAAGATGGTGAACCCTTTGGAGAAATCCATGATCATGTATGTACAATTGAATTCCAAAAGCGAGGGTTACCACATGCTCATTTGTTATTCTGGCTTAAAAATAAATACAAATGTTATACAACAAACGATGTAGATTCCATAGTTTCAGCGGAATTGCCAGATAAAAATCCAGATTTGATTGATATAGTTGACTAGTTTATCATTCACTGCCCTTGCGGTCAAATTAATCCATCTTCTCCATGTATGCGGGACAAAATATGTACAAAATATTTTTCGAAATCATTTATTCCTCACACAATTTTTTAAGCAATCAAATCTCCTCAGTATAGATGCCGTGATGATGATTCACATTTTGTAATTAAAAAAAGAGTTCATGTTGGTAATAATTATGTTGTTCCATACAATGTTAATTTGTTATTGAGGTATAAAACTCATATAAATGTTAAATCAGGTTCTCAGTCTATGTTAATCAAATATTTATTCAAATACATAAATAAAGGACCCGATAGTGCACACGTATTAGTTCGTGATAACATAAATGATGAAATCCAAAATTATCTCAACTGTCGATATTTAACTCCTCATGAGTTTGCCTGGCGTTTATTTGAATTTTCTATTCATTCTAGATATCATGCAGTTCAATTTTTGAAGATTCATTTACCCAACGAACAAAATGTTTGTTTTCATCAAGATAATTCTCTTGAAAATGTCTTACAAAGTCTTGATATAGAAACTACAATGCTGACTGCTTGGTTTACTGCTAACAAAATTTATAAGAAAGCAAAGAAATTAACATATACTCAATTTCCTACAAAATTTGTGTGGAATGCTAATCAAAAATTATGAACCCAGAG
This sequence comes from Geum urbanum, assembly GCA_946800695.1. NCBI lineage: Eukaryota > Viridiplantae > Streptophyta > Magnoliopsida > Rosales > Rosaceae > Geum > Geum urbanum. The sequence continues at coordinate 19,764,372 of OX326997.1, read as the reverse complement.
GAAAAAATATACGATTCTCGGTAGAATAGCACATGTGCCACCAAATGCGGGTGAATTGTACTATCTTAGAATACTTTTGAATGTTAAAAAAGGATGTATCAATTTTAAGGCAATAAGAACGGTTAATGGAACACTATACTCTACTTATCAAGAGGCATGTCGAGCTTTAGGATTACTAGGTGATGATAAAGAATGACTCGAAGCATTGTTGGAATCTACTTTTACTGTCACTTCTCCTCAAATTCGTTTTTTATTTGTTACGATTATTCTATTTTGTGATTTGTCGGATCCTCAAGCTTTATTTGATGCATATTAGATTAAGATGTCCGATGACATATCACACAAAATGAAGTTAAATTTTAATATGCCAAATATTACCATACCCGATGACGAATTAAATAATGTTGTTCTACATGAACTTGAAATAATTGTTTAACATGTCATCCAGTAGTTTAAAAAATCATCAATTACCAATGCCAAAAACACAACAAATACATCAACTCGACAATAAACATATCAGAGAAGAATTAAATTTTGATTGTGAAGCATTGAAACAAGAACATTCTGACTTGATCACCAAACTAAATAATAATCAAAAAATTATATACGATGAGCTCATCAAAGCCGTAGAACAGAAGAACCCAAGATCATTTTTTGTTTATGGTAGCGGTGGTACATGAAAACTTTTTTATTGAATACTATAATTTCAAGATTGAGATCTGAAGACAAAATTGTTTTGGCCGTTGCTTCATTATCACTTCCGATAGGCAGAACAACTCATTCACATTTCAAAATAAAGCCGATTATAGACAAAGATTCAAATTGTAATATAAATAAACAAACCCATCTTTCTGATTTAATTGAAAATGTTGAATTAATAGTTTGGAATGAAGCTTCTATGAGCAATAAATGGTGTATTGAATTGGTGGACAGAATACTGCGTGATATTTTGTCAAACAAAGCAGAGCCACTTGGAGGAAAGATAATTTTATTCGGTGGAGATTTTAGACAAACATTGCCGGTGATACAAGGTGGTGGTAAAGAATAAATCATTTAAGCATCATTTCATAATTCATATTTGTGATCTAACATTACAGTATTTCATCTAATTGAAAATATGAGATTATCGACCATTAGTTTAACTCCTCATAAAAAAATTGATATTAAAGATTTTGCTTAATGGATGTTACAGATACGTGAAGGTCGGTTGGAATCTAAATTGCCCATAGATGATCCTGATGTAAATTGGATTGATATACCAAAAGATTTGTTGGCCGATGCTATAACTGAATCCATAAAATCGATTTTTGATGCAGTGTATCCCAATTTTGATACCAAGTACAATAATACAAATTATCTAAGAGAACGTGCTATTGTGACTACTAAAAATGTAATTGTTCATGAAATCAATAATTATGCGATTAAATTAGGACCTGAAAATATCAAATCATATTTTAGCTCAGATTTCATTTCATATAATTCAGGTAACAGCGATAATATTAATGTTTTATATCCCATGAAATTTTTGAATAAACTTGAATTTAGCGGTTTACCGACACATTAACTTATATTGAAAATTAGTATGCCTATTATGTTATTAAGAAATTAGATCAAATACGAGGTCTGTGTAATGGCACAAGATTAATTGTGACAAATTTGTTTGAAAGGTTAATAGAAGCAAAAATACTTACTGGAAGTAACGTTGGAGAAAAAGTACATATTCAGAGGATATTATTGTATGCAACTAAAACTAAGTGGCCTTTACGTTTAAAAGACGTCAGTTTCCTGTTAGACCCTGTCATGCAATGACAATCAATAAGAGCCAAGGTCAATCATTAAATCAAGTCAGACTATATTTGTCGGAATCGGTTTTCACCCACGGACAATTATATGTAGTAATGTCAAGGGTGATGTCAAAAAAAAGTTTTAAGATAATGATAAAAAATTGTGATGATGTGCCTAATAACTATACGAAAAATATTGTCAACAGAGATATATAACATGCATACAACATATACACTTTACACATTTCCTTTATAACAATCGTCAAACAACTATTCATTTTCCCTATTCACTTGCATTATTCACTATTCATAGGCGTGCGAGGCATGTGAAGTTTCACTGACCCTATGTTTTAGGTCGCCATCTCTCACTCCTCTCTCAACTCTTCTCGGTCTCAACTTTCTCTCAAATTCTCTCATCGTTTCTCTTACTGTGCTCTCTAATCTTCAATATCCAATCTCTGGTCTCGACCTCTGATCATTTTCTTGCTTTGTCTCTCTTGCAATCAATCGATCTGATACCTTCGTCTCTCTCGATTTGGTTTATCGACTATTCTTCCTATCATTGTTTTGGACGAAGCCTTAATCTTCCTAGCCTCAATGTCTTGCTCATCCCAATCGACCATTGTTGTTGCCTATTGTAGGTTTGTAGCCTCTATTATTCTCTTCTGTGATTGTTGAAAGGTTTAGTATCGATCAATTGATGTTAATCTGAAGCCTTCTCCGGCGAACAGTAAACCTTCCGCCGGCGATTTTGATAGAGATAGTTTTTTCGAAAGTTCTGAGTTCGTCAAAGTCGTCAGCATCGGTAGCCGCAAAGAGGTCGTTGTCGATTTCTGTCTCAAATCGTCGTTCAATTTTTCTTCTCTGCGATTCTAATGAGGGCTTTGTGCATATTCTTTTCACTATATGATTTCAATATTGCTTTATAATAGAATTTTAGAACTAAACTAAAACCTTTGGTTAATTAATGTTGATATTTTGCTGCAGGCCCTCAAGTCAATGGACCTAGATCGCACGAAGGTAATGTACCCATGTCCATAAGCTCAATTTAGCTTCAAAGTTTAAACCTTTTGTAAGATAGTGGATGTAAAGTTATGTGCTTTTGTTTTTTTTAGATGATGTGATTCAGAGCATTGTGTTGTAAGATGATGACTGTGTTTCTGTCATTATTGAAGCCAATGGAAATTTCTCAGGACCCATCATCATCACCATCATCATATAGACATGCTGTGATTCTTCCAGTTAAGCTAGCTCTTCAATTTTGTTTGGTTTTAGATGCAGAGAACAAAGGTTCGAGAAGCCCGTGAGAAACACAGATAAGTGAATCAGTGGTGGTCATGGAAGTGCAAAGGTTATGGGACGCCCTTTGCAAACAGGTACATTCGAATCGACTATTTCTCTACAGATTGTTCTCAATCTGATTTGCTTGGTTAAAGTGTAGAATTCAAATCAAAATTTAACTGATTTGTGAGTCAAACGTTGTTGTTTTGTGAATAGATTTTTCCCTGTCTCATCTATAATGGGAAGCTGATGTGTGAATCGGTCCTCATCGTCCAGTAAATTGATGAGACATGGAAAGACAAGGCTCTTTTGCTTCCCTCCTATCCTTATGAGAGAGCTCAAGAAAGATTTTGGGCTGGTTACATTGATAAGAAGGTGATGCATGTTCCGTGTATTTATCTCGATCTATTTCATCACTATGCATGTCTTTCATTGTTTGGTTTACTACTTGATTTGGGTTTTGATTACTTATTCAATCTCTATGTTTTATCACTATGTATGTCTTTGATTGTTTGGTTCTTTACTTGATTTGGGTTTTGATTAAATTTTTGATGTCTCTACTTCATCTCTATGTATGTCTTTGTCTTTGATTGTTTGGTTCATTGCTTAATTTGGGTTTTGATTAATTTTGTGATGTTTCTGTTTCATCACTATGCATGTCTTTGAATGTTTGGTTCTTTACTTGATTTAGGTTTGAGTTATTCGATGTCGATTATGAACGGATCTGCTAGAGTTTATGAGGAGGAGCTATTCTTAGTGGCTAGATGTTCATGGAATCATTGCATATGAATGAAGTGACATGTATAAATGAATAAATATTCGTTTCTAATTTAAGAAGTACCCTCAAAATTAGCTTGAATATTTTCTAATGATTTCTAACAAGTTTGTGAAAAATGCAGTTATATGATGCAAGGAGGAAGATATGGACTAAAAAAGTTTAGCTACTTTCTTGATAGTAAATTTTCAGGTTAATTAGGTTTGTTATTTTTTATTAGATAATGGTGGTTGTGAAATAAAGAATGGATGAGAGGATTTATTTTTACTTTGAGTTGAGAAGAATTAGTTGAACTATTGCAGTTTGATTGCGTTGCAGAACCAGTGAGATGGGTGTGGATCGAGGCCCTATTGTGCCTCCTACTGAACAAGTGCTTTGCTTTTTTTTTTTTGTATCAATTATATTTTGGAAGAATTGGTTAATAAATTGGGTTTATATTTACTTGCAGAATCTCAATGATGAGTTAGAGTTAAGGAGCAAGTATCTTAGAGTAGAAACCTAATATGGAGGTATAGCCTGAGAGATCTAGGCTCATGTCAAACTGTTATTGGTTTTTGGTTATTTTTCTTCTAAAAGTACATGTTCATATCTGTAATCAAACTTGATTTGAATTCTATTCAGGTAGTGAAAGATAAGAAGTTGAACAACTAGCTGATAGAGAAGACTGAATTTGAAAACTGCAGAAGCTGCTGCCAGTGTTGAGAAGGTGAGTCTTATTTAATGTGACACAGAGACCTCTTAAAGTGACTCATTCATGACACTACATTGGATTATTTAATAATAATTATTATCGAGGGTTTAATGATTCAATCTTGGGTTGGTCTTAATTCTATTAATATTCCTTGGGGTTTAGATTTCTTTTCCAATATATTGGACATGTTGAATGTTGTGGAACCTTCCACATGTAATTTAATATTTCTTGTCCTTTTAGTACATATGTTAACAATCAATTTGAATGGTTTTTCATTGTGATATATTACAGTACCTTCCGCCAAGTGAAGGAGGTTATTTGGTGGCTGAAGGCTTACAAAAGACATATAGATACAGTTAACCATCAATAGCTCCTATTGTAGATATCTTAAGCTCAAGGAGCCAATACGATATTCAATTACCAGGTTTAAATATCACCCTTTTATTTACCTTTGGTCAACCACCTTTTCTTCATAGCAATTTACTTTTATGTATACTACCAATTTATTTGCTAGCTGATCAAAGACTTGAAGCTCTAGAAGAAGAGGTTCTTATTATGAAGTGTTTATTTTTCAGTTAATATGGTTGAAGATGTTCAGTGTTTTGAGAATTAGGCATGTTGTAATTGATAGGTATAGAGTCTCTAGGCGAGAAAGAATAATTTTGATATTCATGTGTTAGAGTCTAAAGCACGAGATGCTTAGGATATGCTTGAAACGGTTGCTTCTTGAGCCGAAAAGGTCATATACTAATTGATCTCAATCTGTTTGTGGTCTTTTGTGAGGGTGATGTTTGTGATTGTGTGTTGATTTATTGATTTTTACTTTCAAATGAATGATGTGGTCACTGAGCAGTGGAATCAACTTCAGCGGCTTCAGCAGGCTCTTCATATTCAACAAGTACCTACCAATTGAAAACTGCTTTCAGGTCTATACTTTAACTTTCCTAGATATTCAAATATCTTAAAACTGTTGCCATTTATTCTTACTTATGTTATGAATATCCAGGCTTTGATTCAATTCAGTGATGTTGACACTGCATGAATGCCTTAGATGGAAGAAGAATACCCAGGTACGCACTTTCCATTTCGTCACTCCTTGCTGCATATGCATTCTCCCATTAATATGTTTGGAATGGCTTTTAGAGTTGTTAACTATGATTTGATGCTTTCGCGTACAAGCAGTTTGCGTATTTCATATTCTGCACACACTGATCTGAACATCAAATTTCAATCCCACAGAAGCAGGTCACAGAGACTTAAGAATCTATTATATGTTTTTGTTTTATTTTAAGGCTAAGCTTTTCTTTGCTTGATTTTTATTTTTGAACTCTTTAGCTACTTTGATATAATGATAATTGTGGTTATTTTTCTGTGCTGATTGTTGACATAGTGGGTATGAATTATCACTACAAGAAAACAGCACTTAGACCACGGAAACGTAATTGTTCCGTGGTCTAAGTGACACTTGGATGACGGAGACTTTTCCGTCGTCCAAGTAACACCTGGACGACGGAGAATACCATCTCCGTCGTCCAGGTGACCACCTGGACCTCAGAGTCTTCTCCGTCGTCCAGGTGATCACCTGGACGACGGAGAATACCATCTCTGTTGTCCAGGTGATCACCTGGACAACGGACCGACACGCCGTGGTCCGAGTAACTTCCACTTAGACGACGTACCGACACCTCCATCATCTAAGTGAAGCATTATATAAGCCCGATGCCAAACTCTCTTTATTCCATCCGACCCTCAGTCCCGCGGGAAATTTTAAAGATCGAAGAAGAATTGAAGGAGAAGGGAGAAGGAGAAGGAGAATGAGAAGGAGAAGGATCAGGATCAGGGATCTTCGCTGACTAGCTAGCTAGCTTAATTAACTAATATCGAGAAGGCCAGCAAGTACGTACACAGTTAAAATTTGCTTAATATATATTTAGTGAAAACGTACATAGATGCATGGATGTTAGCTATATATACAGATTAAAATACGTACGTAATTGATGGATTGATGTAGATCGAGTACGTATAATTAAGCGTAAATTAATGGACTAATATATATATATATGTAATAATTAATTAATTATAATATTTTGTAGCAGTATGGACAAGAGTTGGATGAAATTGAAGAATAGATGTGATGTCCGGTATATGGATGGAATTAGCGAATTTGTGAATTTTGCGATAGAACATGGTCAGGGAAAGAAGCGTTTTAGGTGTCCGTGCCAGAAATGTCTTAATTGTCAGTTTGTGGAGGTTAATGTTATGGTGCAACACTTGTACGAAAATGGTATGATGTGAAGTTATATTACATGGAGCGAGCATGGTGAAGCAGTAGAGTTCAGCGCAGTAGACTTCAGCTCAGGGTACAGTTACCATGGTGCCACATCCAGCGGCAGTGGTGCCGGACCCCCAGCATGCAACCCAACTGTAGATTTGGTCCATGATGCGTTTCCGGGATGTAGTCATATGCATGGTGGACACCAACACCAAGACGGAGGTTACAGTACCACTAATGAGCATGATGACACATTCCCCGCTGCTAGCTTGGCCATTGACACCAGTGAGATGGATAAGTACAACCGGATGCTACTTGAAGCGTAGACCCCGGTGTTCCCTGGATGTCGAGAGAATGTGTTGCAATATGTGATGGAGCAAATGAAGATAAAAGTGAAGCACAAAATGTCAGTGAGTGCTTTTGACGAAATTCAGGAGCAAATATGTAAGTTGCTTCCTGATGATCACAATCTTCCTAAATCTCATTATAAGGTTAGAAATATCTTGAGCAGCCTCGGCCTAAAGTACAGGATAATTGACGCATGTCCGAATGGTTGTGTGCTATTTTACAAAGAGTATAAAGATTTGGACTATTGTCCTGTATGTGGCCAGTGCAGATTCCAGGTGAATAGAAAGAGTTCAAAAAAGAGAATTCCTGTGAAAGTTGTTCGATATTTTCCCTTGATTCCCAGATTGCAGTGCCTGTACATGTCTCTACATACAGCAGAGGCGATGCGATGGTACGCAGAAAAGCGAATAGATGACGATGTCCTGCGACACGCCGCAGATGGGGAGGGTTTCAAACATTTCGACAGAGAATTTGGAGACTTTGCTGCAGAGGTTAGAAATGTTAGACTCGGCCTCTCTACAGACGGATTCAATCCTTGGGGAAGTAATAGCTCCGCCGTCAGCACTTGGCCAGTTATTCTGATGCCGTACAACTTGCCTCCGTGGATGTGCATGAATAAGGAATTTAATTTCCTTACTGTACTAATTCTAGGTCCTAAATCTCCAGGGAAGTGCTTAGATGTCTACCTCAGACCTTTGATCGACGAGCTGAAACTGTTGTGGGAAAATGGAGTCCCAACTTATGACAAATTCACTGACACGATGTTCACGATGAAGGCTGCCGTAATGTGGACGATCAGCGATTTTCCAGCGTATGGGATGTTGGCAGCCAACAGGACAAAAAGATATAATGGATGTCCTATATGTTTGGACGACGTGAACTCTAGTTGGCACGCGGGGAAGGTGTGTTACTTGGGTCACCGTAGATGGCTTCCTCACGACCACCCGTGGCGACAGGATGAAGCTCATTTCGACGGGACGGTAGAGAACAATCCTAAACCCCGTAGTTGGTCGGGCAAAGAAATTTTAGAGAGGTTGAGCTATTTCGACTTTGGTGTGTTGACCAATGACGCGGATGTAAAGAAATGAAATCCAATTCCTCCACATGATCTGAGCTATTGGGATCACAAGAGTATATTCTTTGATTTCCCTTACTGGTCAAAGTTGAAGCTGAGTAACAACTTGGACGCGATGCACATAGAAAAGAATGTGTGCGATAGCGTGGTGGGAACAATTCTCGGTATTAAGTTCAAGACTAAAGATACTCCCAAAGCGCGCAAAGATTTGGAATCAATGAATCTACGTCGTCCCTTGTGGTTGAGGAGGGATAGGAAATGACTGTACAACAAGATGCCAGCTGCACCTTACACAGTAAAGCCGACACTTAGACGTTCTGTATTTCACTAGTTTAAGGGCGTTCGTTATCCGGCTACGTATGCAGCTATTATAACTGGAGCAGTGGACGAGGTGCAACACAAGTTTGTTGGTCTAAAGACACATGACTATCACGTTATGCTGCAACGTCTGATTCTAGTGGTAATTCGACTATACTTGCCTCGGGACGTCGTAGAACCAATAGTGGCATTGTGCAGATGGTGGCAGAGGTTATGCGCCAGAGAATTAAAGAAGTCAGATGTGGTGGAATTGCAACAACAAATTGTGCACATCATTTGCAAACTAGAGAGGATTTTTCCCCCTGCTTTCTTTGACATCATGATTCACCTAATGATCCACCTGACCGAGCAGGTGCTCATTTCTGGTCCGGTCCAGTACACTTGGATGTATCCTCAAGAAAGGTACGTACAACTAATTAATTATACAAGTTTTTCGATTCATAATTTGTTCTACTGGAGATTACTAGCTAGCTATATGTACTTATTCTTATTGTACGTTTGATTTTGTATACAGCTTGGACAGTATAAGTCATTCGTCAAAAACAGGTCGGCCCCGGATGGCTCCATAGCAGAGACATACCTAATGCATGAGTGTGTTACTTACTGCAGCATGTACCTCAAAGATCCACCACCTCCCACTGCCTCCGATCCCAGTGCCCGCATCAATCTTTCTGTCGTCACCAATGTCGTCCGACCGTTTAGAGGAGTATTAAAGGAATCGTTAACACGGGAAGAACTTATTGAGGCACATTGGGTAGTGTTGCGAGACTGTGATGAAGTTGAGCCGTACATGATGTCATACAGGGAGAGGCTTCAGGCGTTAAATCAAAACAAGAGTTCGACGTGGATTGAGAAAATGGTTAAGAAGAAGTTTCCCGATTATTTCTTCCAATGGGTACATACGTACGTCTCGGTATTTAATTTGTAATTTATATACATATCGATCATGTTTGTAGAAAGTAAACCCTTATATTAATTTGCCCTTTTTTGCAGATGATTGATCTGCAAAAATCTGAAAACCACGGGGGGTGGTGGTCATGGCCAAAGCACTTGCTAGCAGGGAAGCCGATTAAACACTTAATTTATCCCGGATGTTTTGTGAACGGTGTAAAGTTCCATTCATTGGCCCGAGATGAAGGAAGAAGAACACAAAACAGTGGGGTAGCGGTTGGGAAAGACAATGATCTATATTACGGGGATATTGTATATGTGATTTAGCTATGTTACGGGAATGATGTCAACGTTTTCCTATTCAAGTGCAGATGGTTCAAGCATACAAAGGAAGACCTGGGACTATTATCAGTCGATACAAACTCAAGCTGGTATGAGGATGAGCCTTTCGCTCTCGCCACCTTAGTTCGGCAGGTGTTCTATCTCGACGTTCCGAAAGTCGGTGAAGGGTGGAAAACAGTGAACCATATCTCTCATCGAGGAATATGGAATACAGAGACAATTGAAGGGACACCGGCGACGACTGAAGATGCTGCTGAACCAGAAAGAGACATTCCTGCCTATCAAGAGCCTAATATTTCTGTCATCCGCTCCGATATAATGGACCTGGTTCAAGATGGTGAACGGTTACCCATGCCTGATGGTTGTACAGATATAACTGAAGATGAGATTATCGATGCCATTAATGAAGAAGATGAAGAAGATGAGCAGGATGAGGACGCGGATGAGGACTCAGGTTATTTGTCGGACGATGTTGAGTATGATGAGGAGGATGAGCAATCGGATAACGGGGATGAGGACGATGACGATTATGACGAAGAGTACAGTCATACGACGAGGATTATTAATTGGTAATTAATTATTGTAATTATTGTAATATATGATCGATGCATCATCGATAAAAAATTAATATTATAAGGAGGAGAATGTATATATATATGTACGTATATATATTAATTAATTAATTACACGCGTCCATGCTCGATCAGATATATCGGATCGACCGACGTACGTAAACTAAATTAAATTAATTAATTAATCCGAATTATATATCCTGGACAACGGAGAAATTAATTGCAGGTTGTCGCCTTTTGGGTATTTTGGCTAGCTATCTCCCTAAATCCTCGACCCTAAATCTAGCAAATCGGATCGATCGATCATTTTTTTAATTTTTTTTTGATTCAAAATAATTGAACGGACGCACAAATGACCCTAGACGACCTAAACCCTAAACCCTAAGGCCTTAACCCCTGAATTCAGGGTTTTTACACCTGGACGACGGAGATGGTCATTCTCCGTCGTCCAGGTACTAACTAGGACGACGGAGACACTCATCTCCGTCGTCCAAGTTCACAAACCCTAAACCCTAAACAGTAAGACCCCCTAACCCCTGAATTCAGGGTCTATACACCTGAACGACGGAGATGACCTTATCCGCCGTCCAGGTGAAGATTTCGTAATTTTTTCTAAGACAACGACCATCTAGACCTTCTTCCAATGCATATTATTTTTGTCAAGACTTTAGAGTAAACAATTCTTGGTGTGTGAGCTTCGACGGTTCGAAAATCGGAGTTGCGAAATGTCTTGTATCCACGTTTCCGGTTTGTGAAATTCTCGGTTTTGCGGTTGACTGTGCCGATGAAACCCTTCCCGAACTTATTATTTTCTGGTCCTTTATTATAATTATATATTATGTTACGACGAACATATCCAACGGTTGTTTTGTCCAAATTCAATTTCGTTAATACTCTGCTGCAAATGAGCCTCTACTCATGAACACTTAAGTCGTAAAGATTAGTCGATACTTAACAACTTTCAAGACGTAAAATTATTCGGCGGTTCAAATTTAATTGTTCATATATACGATGCGTTCATCGATATTGTACGACTATTTCACTCGAATGACAGATCGCTAAATTCCTAGCGAATTAATTTTTAATTTTTTTTTACGTAATTTGCACCTGGACGACGGAGATGGTCATTCTCTGTCGTCCAGGTGCAAATTACCATGGCGGTTCAATTTATTTTATATTTTTTTTTTCAATGTAAATTTCACCTGGACGACGGAGAATGACATCTCCGTCGTCCAAGTCGAAAATCATGGCGGTTCGATTTACCGCCTCAATTTTTGGCACCGCTTGAATTTCCACTTAGACGACGGAGATTCAATTTTCCGTCGTCTAAGTCCAAATTTATGGCGGTTCCAAACGTCCCGCCGATTAATTGGCGCCGCTTCAAATTTTTTTAAACCGTCACTTAGACGACGGAAAACACTGTTTCCGTCGTCCAAGTGCAGTTGAACGACTGAAAATAGTGCTCCGTCGTCTAAGTGAAAGCCTATAAATAGAACAGCACCCCCCCTTTCTCATTCCATCTCCTCTCCTCTCCTCTCCTCTCTTCTCCTCTCCTCCGGCGATTTTCCTCTTCCGGCGACGCTCCGACGACAAATTTTCCGGCGTGGTTCCTCCTCTCCGACGACTCAACTCCGGCGATATTCCCGATTACTCCGGTGAGGTAAATTTCTATTTTTTACCTTATTAACATTATTTTTATTTAATTATTTAATTTCTAAATATAATTTAATAATTAGTTTTAAATAATTCATTATTGTAATTATAATAATTTTTAGTGGTTATTATTAATATTTAGTAATCATTTAGTTATTATAATTATTCTAATTAATATTTGGTTGTTATCATTTAATTATTTAGTTATTATAATAGTTATTTGGTAAATAATAATTATTGTAATTAAATAATTGTAATAATAATTATTGTTAATAATAATTAATTATTAAGGTAAATGAATAATTATTATTAAATGCATGATAAATAATAATTATTTATTGTCATTATTTATTGTTTTAATTAATTGATAATTACGTGTATTTTCTAGTAAATTGCATGGTAGTACGTCTTCGATTTAAATTTAGTACATAGGCTTGGTTTATTAAGTCACACTCTTTGGAATAGATGGCGCCTCTTTTCCTAGCTTATCTCCCTAACCCCTCGTGATATGTGGATTTCTTCACCGCACACCATAACCTAAGTGAAGTTATGGACACGAGGTTGAGGGCGGAGTTTGCAAAGGACTTGAGGGAGTGTAAATTTTCGAAAAATTGGCTGAATGTCGGACATGGTGTCTAGAAATGGGTTATGACTGGTGACAGGTTTTAGATCTAAGAAAGACGACACCAATAGGTGTTTTGTCGAAATTAGTCCTGCCTCTTGCGTTATCTCTATCCCTAACTGACCATGTTTTTCGATTTAACCAAGGCTGATTAATTGAAAATTTATACTTTATCGCGCGGGTCGCACGTCCATTGAACGACCGGAAAAAAGCCAAGCTAGTGTACTCTATTTAAATCTTAACCGTACTTAATTAGCATAAATTTTGCACTTGTAATTATTATGGTAAGTAGGTATTTTAACAACGTACTCCTAGGTTTAAATGGCTCCATCCGGTAAGAAGAAAGCCCAACAGGAGGCAGAAGATGTCATGCTCCGCCGCTTAGCGGACCAAGTCGGTTGGGTTCAACAGGAGGGCAACGACGCCCTCAATCCGGACCCTTCATCTGGTTCGGAGGCGGCGCCTCTTGGGGAAATTCCCTCTGCCTCATTTATCTCCAGCGGTGATGACGTCGACCCCTTTTCAACTCCGACGCCCGGTACCGGTTCAACGGCAAGTACTAAGGCGTCCTCGACCGCTGAATCTATCATGTACAGCGCCCGCCGTAAGCAAAGGAGGGCCCCCACTGACCCGGAACCGAAAAGGACTCGGGGTCTCGTTAAAGGGGGCAAAGCGGAGAAAATTTGCAAGGCTACCGGGAAAAAGATCGACTTGCCGTACGAAGAATTCACCGGTGGCCCTCCCACAGCTAAGCTAGCAAGTCTCTCGGCGCATAGCATAGGGTCAATCGTTCGTAGCCGGGTTCGAATTAATTCCCCTACTTGGAGGGAGGTGCCGGATGATGAGAAGGCGAAAGTCTTCAAAGAACTTTCGGTACGGAATACGTACAATTTTAGTTATTATATAATATTGTCAATATTAGTTATAATTTCATAATATATACGATTATAATTTTCTATTTATTTCTGATAGGAACAATTTGCGGTGGATCCGTCACCGGCGATGTTGAGGCATATCAACCAAACCACCAACTCCATCTACAAAGATTGGAAGTACAGACTCCATCAGTACTTCGAAACTATCGGTCCCGTGCCTCCCCCCGTAGAGCTGCGTGAGGATAGAGAAGATGAGTGGCAGTGGTTGTGTAACCACTTTGCCGATGACGAATTTAAGGTGTTAATTTACTTTTTTTATTTCAATTAAGATAATTGAATTATTTAAATTTTAGTTACTTATTAATTTTTTAATGATTTAATTATGTTGCCTAACAGAAATTCTCCGGTGTCAACAAAGCGAACCGGGGCAAGAAGGACAAACACCATACTTCCGGCGCCAAGCAACTCATTCAAATAGCCAAGGAGCACAGGGATAAGGGCTCCAAACACCCTTATCTCGATGCAAGCATAAGCGCGTACGTGACGCCTGGGCTCGATAATGAAGCGAGTCAATGCGGCGTAAGTGATATATATATATGTGCTTTTAATTATAGTAATTATTATTTAAATATTATTTCATTATAATAAATTAATTATTCTTTTGTAGGCAAGGGTGATAGAGCGTGCGCAGGAAGAATTGGCTAACACTCAGCTTGCGTTCCCAGATGTGCCGCCGGAAGACCTGCATCCTCTATCCATGGAAAGCCAAATTGCAATCGCGGATGAGGTCTACGGTCGTAGAGCTGGCAAGGAGGTTAGGCACTTTGGGCCTAAGGTGGTTCGAGATTTGTCGACGACCTCCGACTCATCATCTACGGGAGGTTCGGGGCAGCGGAGAAGGACTCAGGCTGCGGCCGTCGAAGCAGCCATTCAAGAGGCTCGACTGGCACGAGAGGAGAATCAATCCATGCGGCAAAGACTTGACGAGCAACAAGCACAAATAACCCAACTCATTGCCCTCATGCAACAATCTCGAGAAGTATGTCAACCTCCTCCGAACCCATACTGCGACGACGACGACCGGGCTGGAGGCGGGGGACGCGGCGGTGCATCTGCTCCTCCAGTGTGTTAATTAGCTAGCAGTAGTTTATTAATTATCTCGTTTCTTTCCGCATTTCGAACAATATTTTCATTTTTATGAGTTTTTTTGATGTGTATGTACAAATTAATTTTAATTATTTAATAATTAAGTAATATTAAAAATTTAGTTTATTTAATTAATTTTATCATTTTTCATTATTTAAATTCAATTAATAATAAATTAAATTAATAATATTTAATTACAATTTAATATTTTTTTTTAAAATTAAATAGGCACTTGGACGACGGAGATTCAGTTCTCCGTCGTCCAGGTGCTAACCTGGGCCACGGAGATTGTTAGCTTCTCCGTGGCCCAGGTGAAAACTTGGACGACGAAGAACTGAATCTCCGTCGTCCAGGTTCTCACCTGGGCCACGGAGATTGTCCGCGGTCCAAGTGAACTTGGACGACGGAGATTAAATTCTCCGTCGTCCAGGTGCTTGGACGACAGCACTTGGAGCACGGACCTTGGACGACGAAGAGTCCGTCGTCTAAGTACTTAGACGACGGAAATACTCACTTAGACGACGGAAACTCTCCGTCGTCTAAGTGAGTTTTTCTTGTAATGTATGTATCATGCAGGGACTACAAAAATCCTTACCTTCCTGTAAATCTTACTACAATAGGAGTTGTGCAGGTATGTTCTAGCCATACTAATAAGATATATATATTACTACAAAGTAAGATAACACCATAAAACAAAGATGTAGGGTAAGCTAAGTTGGAGCAACACTATTGCTGGTTAGAGAATGTAAGGTTTATGGACACAAGTCATTTTAGAGATGTAGGGTAAGACATAGTATTCATGTCATCATTTTAGAGATGTAGGAGAAAATTTGTAGCTAAGTTAAGCTGAACCCTTATTTCATTCATGTCATTTCAAGTTGTGAATTTTGGAATAGAAATTTGAGTAGGAATTTTGTATTCAGAATGTAAGGTTTATGGACATATTTAGCCATATTAAGATGATGTTATAAACTACTAATAACTGCACTTCATCAAAGAAAAGACCAAAAAAAAAACAAAAATGAGATCTCTGTTTGCAGTATTTGCTCTGCGATTTACCTTTCTGGATCTTTGCACCTTTCATGTCTCTTGATCTCTAATTGCAGTGTTTCCACTAGTGATTTTTTGTGATTTTTTTTATCTATATCTCTCATCGAGCTAAGATCGGCGTTAGAGCTATTGTGCCCTAAAATGTCATCGTGTTTGTCCTACAAGTTGATGTAGTCGGTGGAAAGGCTCGGCTGCAAGTTTTACTTGCAGAGCTGGATTGAGTTGCAAAGGTCAAGATGCTGATCAAGGCGCTAGCTGCGATGCACGGGTATGACATTGATCTAAAGTACAATGTAAGCATCGGGAGGTTAGAACAACTCAAGGCATGAGTTTCCTCTCATTTTGTTTTGTAATGCATGCTTTTGATCTACTTCCTGAATAAAGAAATAGAATAGATTCAAGGCATGAGTTTTTTGGTTTAATACTTTAAATATATACATTGAAAGTAAGAAATGGAGGAATGTGAAGGAACAAACAACCATTTTGAGTCTTTTATGAATACAGGAAGATTTATAAAATAGCCAAATAAGCCAAATAACATAAGACATGACTTTGTATGGGTAGTAAGCTATTTTATGTACACGTGCAAGAAAGAACAAAAATGATTGAAGGCCAAATGTTTTGATCATTTATATATTAGCTTTTGTGAATATGATTGATGAAGAGGTTGAAAAACTTATTTGTTATATGTATTTTGGAATCTGTTGTAATAGCTTACTACCCATGCCACCGTTTAACGTTAAAATTTTCAATTCTTAAGCAAGTTCGAATATTAAACTGCGGACTTATAAATACAAAAATGACGAACATAGAAGAATTAAACCAATGAAATTATGTTTGTTCATAGATTACTAGCTTGAACATGTTAATCTATTATCAAACCCAGTATGTAATTGAGAAGTCCAGCACTATTGCATTTGTTATTACCAGGTGGGACTATTAGCCATCAAAGTTCCATATGCAAATTACTTTCCCCTCAATGTAGATTCATGGAAAATAGTTTAATTGCAAACGATATGCAAGTTGTTTTGACATCTCTTGAATACACTTATAGCTTAAAAGTGTATGGAAGTATCCCATTTCTTTAATTGGGACAATGCATGTATCTCTCTACTAAGTATTACCAGGTATCAAAAGGAAGAGTCCAATATTTTTGCTCTTAACATGACAAATAGTAAGACAAATATTTGTGACTCCATCAACTCAATTTGTTAAACTACAAAAACGAGTAAAATACACACTTTTAGCTTCTTTACTTGAGAAATCTTTTGACATTTCTCTCAAATATTTGATTTACGCTTTAGTTTTTACATATGCTACAATCGATAAGCATTTTGTGTCGTTTTAATGGATAATCGTACCTTTGGTGTGGGGTACAGATGATGGAAAGAAAAATTTATGATATATCAAATACCATTTCAAGGAATTATCATGATGAATACAAAATTACTCGCCATAATGCAGTCAGCTATCTCACAACAGACACAAAATTCTTGAAAGTAGAAGGAGAATTACCAGATTTTCCGATGAATTTTAAATGCTACAAAGCATTGCTGCACAACAAATCTCATTCATGAGGATTGTACCGCCGAGAAAATAACTTAAATTTTTAATATTTGTATAACTATTTTTTGTTTTGTTTTAATTTTTAACAATGATAACTGTTAAAATCTTAAATGTGTACGGATGCACAAGGAAATTACAACTTCCTCACGACGAATCATTAAATGATGAGACCGATGAAACCATAGTCTGCAGAATGACGATTCAAAATTTTAGGTATAAATTGATGTAATAAATTTATTGAAAAAGGGATAAATGATAATTACTTGAATTTAATACATTTCTATGCTCCATAAATAGAGGGCAGACCATGAAAATAACACTTTTCGGTGAACTCGCACAATCGATCGATGTAATGGATATGTGGAACATGCCGACTCCCGTCCTTGCTATTTTTACTAGCTTGAGCATATTTTACACTCCAGGTAAGATTCAATTTTAGTGTTAACTTGAATTCTTTATATTAATTACATATTTTCTCTAACGTTAGCTCACATTTTGTTGCAAAATAATACAGTGTCAGGACCATTACAAACTAATTTTCGTGGTATGTATTACCTACACTGCTTAATTATTTTATTTATCAAATACTTCAAATTGATCAAAATATCTCACTCAATCAATAGTCCCAATCTATGCAACGAACACCAGATATTCAAATATAGTGATCCTATAATTCCAAAAGCTGCAGAATATGAAACCAGGTGACAAAATTGCATTGAATCATCTGAAATTGAATACAATATCATAATATAATGTTCTCTTTGTGGCTTCAAAGGAATTGAAATTTGTATTCTCAATAATACATGTCTTTCGTTGCAGATTCTCAGGACCAGAACATAAATTGAACATTTATTATTAAATTCAGCGCAGACAAGAGTCGACATCATTGGTGTTTATCTTGCGACTATATTATGTAAAATGTTTGAAGTTCTATGAATTTCCATTATTGTCTAATTTTTATTTTCGTGCTTAAGCAGATCAGTTGCATAATATTAAAAATAAACATCGTTGCACTTTATTTTGCAACTATGTAACATAAAATCTTTATAGTTTTATAAATTTATGTTCTCTCATTTGTATTTCCATTTCTAAACATATGAATTCCATGAAACTCAAAATACCAAGAATTAAACATAGTAATTTCCAAAAACGTCACACATTATCTGTCATACAGTCGTACATCTTTCAAACTTCATTTACATTACAATTACAAACTAATGACATTGTTATCTCTTATGACCTTCTAAAATATGTTAAATCAATCCAAATACAAATCGATAAGACAGTATATCTCTGGAAATATATTTCACTTGAAGATTACAGTCCCTTTTGTCGACCCACGCTGCAGCGTGAGATTCACACCTAGTGATCCGGCCATGTCGGGGGAACAAATACCCCACAGTGTTTCTTTTCTTTTATAAATCAAGACTGTCATTGATGTACTGTGTCAAGAACTAATTCCAAATAAACTGTCAAAACTCAAAAGGGTCATTATCACAGTACAATAAAGCAATATTTTTAAGTACAACTTCGTGGAAAAAATTGAGAGGTTTTTTTCAATTAGACAAGAAATTAGTATATGATGAGATTTGACTACATTACCTCAATGGTCACTGTAAGAGTAGATTTTGCCGACCCTCAAGCCTGCGCCTTTTTGGCATGGATAATCGACTTCCCTATCGTTTTGAGGGTCGGGACCTCCTTCCTTGTGATTTTTTATTGATGTAGACCTTCGGTAAGCTGCTATCCTTGAGCTTTCGTCCCTTAAACCTACAAAACAAAATCAGTGCACGGCGTGGTACCGCGCAAAGACCCTCCAATGATCAAGTCAATAATGATATCCGAATAATAGTATATTCGGGTCGAGAGGATTCTTACCTCTGTCTCCTGAATGTCTCCCCAAGCTCTCTTTATATATAGAAGGGATGGAAAGATGTCTTTGCTTTCTTGAATAAGGAGATCGAGATAGATCAAAAATCTTATTCCTTTCCTTATTTAGGACTAACTAGGTTTTTCCAATTATCACAAGTCCTTTGGCCATTACCTTGGCCAATTTCGTGACTATATCCCGATAAGATTTCGAGATCCTCAAGGTCTGAGGATTCCCCCTCCCTAAATGATATGGTGTCCTGCTGTTGTGGACCTCGAGGAAATGCTCTACTGTCACATAGACCTTCTGGGATTACATTGCTGAGGACCCTACATTAGTGGATTCACTCATAATACTCTAGCTTTTAAGGATGACCAAATATGACACCCACAAATGCCTCCCAACCATAGTAAGACGAAAGCTTGGAGACTTGGTGTGGCTGCGTGAGAAATGCGTCACTAAGAAAGTTTAGCGTCATCTTCTCCATGTGACATGAGAACCTGCAAAATAGAATCCTCAAAATTTCCTTCAATTTCCCAAAATTTCTCGAGCTCTTCAGATTTCTTGCTGAGTGTATGAAGTTTTTTCCGCTTCTCGTAGTCAAAGTTGACTACACAGGGCTTTATGTAAATTAGATTGAAGTACAGCGATACCATGGATTGCCTCAATTGTTCTTCATCGGAGTTAGTTTCCTCTTGCAGAGCTCAACTCCCGGAAGGATACCCCGGTAGGGATCACTCCCATTGCACCACCTCATTTAACGTGCTTAAGTGGGCATTACAGTCATGATCAGGGCTTAGCATCAAATTCTTGTTATCTCTATCCACTGTCAGGTCTAAGCTCAAAGTCCATACTCGACATTTCCTAAAGATGCAGTAGTGGCATACAGGCCTTAGGAACAGTCAACGTCGAGCTAGACTGAAGACTCCATATTGATGTTAGTGTGGATATTTTGCTAGTTTTTTGGAAATTACATCATCCCCTGAAGAGAACAAAGCTTCAAGTCACAAATTCAGAAATCTTAGGGCCATCCTTTTTAAGGTACCAATCATATTCTGGTTAGCGACACAACCCTCCAGTAGGTAAGACGTTGCTAATTTTTTCAACATGATTCGAGGCAATTGCCACCTCTTTCCCTTATAAGTATCTTCAATAAGACAAGGGATTGTACACATAGTATATCATATGCCTCTAATGAGAAATTCTGCTCTTATCTTAAGCATTATTAATATCAGGGTTCCTGCATGATACTTTGTGTTGACACGTTTCTTTGTACCCCCATTAATAATGATATGCAATACATAGCTTAGGTGAGAGACCATAGCAATGAAGCTTCTTGGGGGTCTCATTAAATCTCCTAGCTCAAGACCAGACTAGTTAGAAAGAGTACTAACTCACTTCTATACATGCCACACTCTAGCCGTAGCTTTCTCCCTTAACTAAGCATGGAAATTTCTTCTCCCACTATGAGAGCAGATTTGGATCTCCCTCAAGCAAGCTTCTTCATGAACCTGCAAAATAAGTCGGAGCACGGTGTGGTACCACGCTTAAACCCTTTGATACTTAAGTCAGATATTCGCTCAAGAATCAAAGAATAATAAGGTCAGATATAATGTTACCGTGAGCCATGCCAGGATGGTCTATACATAGGGATCGTATTAGGTCTAAGCATAGTCCTTGTTCGGATCAGACTACTTTACTTTCAGAGAGGAGGAATCTATTATGGAATGGATATCCGTATCCAAGGCCAATGATACTTCATGATTACCACAGGCCCTTTGGTGTAATCCCTCTAGGATTCGTACAAATCTTACTCATTCCATCAAGGACTCTGTCAATCTCCTCGAGGTTTGCATCATACCTTGATATTGTCACACTATCTTTCGAACATTCTAGAGGCTTTCACATTATTCTAGGTACTTCGAGAATCCTTTAGATAACTGATTTATACCTAGAACCCTAATCACACAGACCCAAGCCCAATAATCTAATTATCGGGCCTATACCGTGGATGGACCTTGAGGGCCCTTAAGCTCTCCGTGGCCAAAACCGACTCCCACAAATACCCTCATAGTAGCACGAGATACAACATGCATCACCCTCTTACTACTGTTGCCAAACCTTTAACCCTTTACAATTTTAAAACTCTCAAGTTTTCCCATCAATCACCCGTGTGAAAACCGAATTCCATCTCTACCATAACTCTCCCACCATCAGACTTCATCATCATCATGCTCTTTCCCATAATAACACAACCTTACCCAAAACTCTTCCCATTCAAATCAATTTCTCTCCTCAAAATCCGAAACCACACATCCCTTCTAACAGATACATCCCTTCTTCACACCTCTTCAATCTATATAAATCAACCCCCAACTCTTTTCCATTTTTTCACTTCACCTTCTTAAAAAATTCAAGCTTTTTACAGAACCTAGAATTCCCAGAATTTTCTAAACCCTCAACGAACCTAGATTTCTAAACTCATGTCTTCTAATGACTTCCCCTAAAAACACAACCAACACCTCCCTTTCGGCCTCTGACGAGATCGTCAAATAAATCATCCTCCCTCTCCGAAATACCATAGCCGATGGCAAGGTCGACAGATCTAATCCGCTCACCACTGCCATCCCCTTTTGCAAGCTATCACTGCCCACTACAATGGGTCATTCCATCGCGCCGTCTGCTTCTATCACTGCTCCTATTGTGCAGTCGAGCAAGAGCAAGTTCAAAGCCCTCCCTCGCCCATCACCTTTAAGGTGGATGAAGTTGATATCGACCAACTGTTCAACTTGACGCTGATCCTACCAATCCTTCCCTTCGATCATGTTCTACCACCACCAAGACAATTGGTAGCAAGAGGTCTCGTGAGGACCTGTATCTAGCAAACATCAAGGTCGACTCCGACAAGGCGTTGTCGACTTTCATTTAGAGGTTCCATCAAAAAATCAGTAAGAACTTCCGGTTTGCCCTTGCATTAGACATGTAAAAGTATCGGAGCTCGAGAAAGCTCATGGTCCGGGCCTGCTGGTTCATCCGTTCCATATCATCTTCAGTCAAACATTTCTAATCCCAGCCTTCATCTACACTGCCTTGGAATTCTACGAGTATGCCATTGAGCAATGGTACCCAGATCCTTCAGGATCTTATCCTGCTTTGACCGCTTCAGCAGGTGGTTTGACTATCGTATGAGACTCCCTAAGTTTTGTGTGCTATTCCAAGTCAAGCCCACTCTACCAAACCACCTCTATCTCAGCCACCTAATCATGTATATGAAGGAATCACTTTTGTTCAACCCGTTGTATTCTCCCAAGGACTGGAAGAAGAATCACATCCTCGTGTTTGGGAACTAGAAAAGACTTGGTCGTGAAGCCAGCCACAAAGTTCCCACAATTATCAACACCACCAAGCTCCCAAAATAGGTGCTACGTGCCATTAATTTTCGTCGTGACCTGGTGAACAATGCCCTCCAGATCTCCTCGAAGCACTGCCAGGTCATATGGCTCTGGAGCTGCGAACGCCTCTCCTCTATTGTCCTGGAGGGAATCACCCTTACTCTCTATAATGACCGTACTTCCATGCATGAGGTCCCTCAGGCCCTATAGGTTCATTATAAAGGGGAATCAGGCTCGACCCCCAAGCTTACACTAGCACTAGCTCTAACTAAGGCAAGGGAAGTGGAATCTCCCAAGCCCAAATCTCGACGTCGAGCTTGGTCAAACAATCCGACCTCGAGAAAGGTAAGGAGAAGACTCTTACCCCAGCTGAGGAGCCCATGGACACCTTCTTTCCGAACGAGGGGGAGATGCAAGAAGAGCCACTTTCCCTCATTCAAAAGGAACTACCGCCTCCATCTCCCCCAAGGAAGAAGCTTCACATCGAAGAGCCCACAACGTCTCCACAAACTGTCTTCTTCTTTGGTGAGTTATCATTATGTTCCCTACCTTTATATGCTTTTTTCCTACACATGCTTTTCAAACTTAGTATCGTGCATTGTTCTTGGATATGCTTGAGACCTTATGATATATGTCAATATTACTTTATTTTGCAGGTCCGCGAGGTGAGCTTATTGAGGGCTTTGTCTGTCACCTCCCCCGTGTATACTTTAAACGTGGGGACAACGAGTGTGGGTTTATAGTCAACTTTCCCCGAGATCTGATGGAGTAGGAGGTCGAGAAACTCGAGTGAAGTGCTCAGTCCCCTTAGTCGGGAAAGCATACCATCTCCAACCTCTTCTCGGGGCTTAACTGCGTGGACATTGCGTTAGTGACCATGTATGCTGGTATGCTTGAATAGGATCATGCGGATCTCAAGGAGTTAGACCTTGAGAACCTTGTGACCATATCTTAGACTTCTTTCCTTATTCATTATCACTTTCGTTGTGCTGAACAAATTGTTTTGATTCAGAAATTTGTTATACACACAGGCTGCTGTGACCCTCACCGTTGTCCTTGGGACTCTCCCAAGCCATCTACAATTACAAACTACCAAACGCAATGCTGTCATAGTGAAGAAGGAGGTAGAGATTTTGAGGGAGAAGGTGTTTGTATTAGAAAGCCAGGATGCCAAGTATAGCAGAGCTTAGGAGGTGGCAATTCTCCAGCTAAATGCCAAAGATAGAGCCCTTGAGGTGGAGCGGACTTTACACCAGGCTAAGGTCACCAACCTGAAGGCCGATCTTGCCAAGGCTCGCCTTGAGCACTGTTTGGGAATTCAAGCTGCTGAGGAGAAAGCTGAGGAGAAGGTGAGGGCCCTCTTAGAAGAGAAATCCAAGGAGATTGCTTCCCTCGCGAGTCCCATGAGCTCGAGTTGGAGAGCCAGAAGGTAGATTTTGAGAAAGAGAAATAAAAGCTCATTGATGCTTACAACCAGGAGACTTCTGATGAGGAGTGAAGCCCCCCACCTGTCCTTAGAGGTGTATTTATGTAGTTGTTTGCAGGACCCATTTTTTTGCTTTCACCAATAATATCGTACAACGTAGTTGCTTCAATCGTACACCAACCTAGTAACTTATTGTATAACTTAGTAACTTATCATGTATTCATTGTTCTTGGCATATTTATGCTTGTCGTAGCGTTCTTATTCAACGATCTTACTTGAGCATGTTTTTTCATACTTGGCTAATCTGAACCTTAGGGTATGCTTCTGAGTGGCTGTGGCCTCAACTCGATTCTTGAACCCCCTATCTTGTACTAAATTTTCTAATAGATGAGGCTTATCAAAAGACTTGTATGCTCAGTCTTAGCCCTGTATAAAGGATTACCGTACTTTAGAACCTTCCATCAACCAGGTTTTTCCTTCTAAGGGAGTATCAAGCTTGAGGGACCCCTCATGCTATCACCAAGACCACATAAAGCCTACCCCCAGGTTTATCTCAACCTTGAAAAACCTTTCTCGAGTGTTTCAATGGGGGCCCATGCTCTCCACGTAAAACGCTTTTGGTTTATCCTCTAGGGTGTCACTATATGAATATGCTTTGGACTTAAATGCCCAAAGTGCCAACATTTGGCTAAGTATTCCCTTAGCTAGGTACTGATTTATTCTTATCACCCGTACCGAGCTTAATGACTATTGTCCCAGAAGCATTTGAGTTTATGAGTTTTTCTCTGAGTGTTTTG
This sequence comes from Geum urbanum, assembly GCA_946800695.1. NCBI lineage: Eukaryota > Viridiplantae > Streptophyta > Magnoliopsida > Rosales > Rosaceae > Geum > Geum urbanum. Next base: position 19,739,626 of record OX326997.1, on the reverse strand, counting down.
ACCTAACCAGGAGGAACTCCCTTGGTACCGAGCTCTCCCTTCTTTAGCATCACTGAGGTCTAGAGAAGGTTAGTGGGCTTGTATGAGGGGAGTTTTATTCATAGGAGCCAATGTCGTCTACCCCACTCAAGCTCAAAGTGCTCTCTGGACACCAAGTCCCTCAAGATCGAATAAACAAGCATATCATAAACAACACAATATAAAGCAATGTACTGAAAAAGAAGCCTTTATTGATTAATCGTATAATTGTACAAATGTTATCATATAAGCAAGGAAGTTTCTGACACGCCTCATTAAACCTTCCAACTCGTAAAACAATCTTATTAAAAATAGTGCTGGTTAGGAAGAGTACGTGTCCCTTCTAGACGCTTGCCCACTTCTACTCCACCTCCTTAATCATGTCCCATATGATACTCCTTGAGGTGGATAGCATTCCACCTCTTATCAACCAATGCTCTCGTCCTGGGATTTTCCAGCTCGTATGACCCATTGTAGCCTTCTCCAACAATTCTATAAGGTCCTTCCCAGTTTTCCCCTAGTTTTCCCTCTCCTGGGAGCTTGGTATTTTCAAAGACTTTTTGTAAAACCATAGTGCTAGGGAGGAAAACACTAGGATTGACCTTTCTGTCATAGTAAGCTTTTAGCTTCTGCTGGTAAACTGCTACTCTGACTTGGGCCTGCTCCCTGTATTCCTCATGATGGTTGAGCTCGTGTCTCAAGCTTACTTCATTTCGCTCAATTGGTCATTCTATGGTTTTCAAATTTGGCACTCTATGGTTGATAAGATTTATAGCTTCAGTCTCGTATACAATAGCAAAGGGGGTCTCCCCAGTAGGTTTCCACTTGGTCGTTCGCTAGGCCCATAACACGTTTGGCAGTTGCAACACCCAGTTGCTCTTTGCGATTTGATCTAACCACCTTCTCAAGCTTTGCAATATCGTCTTATTAGATGTCTTTGCCTACCTGTTCTCTTGTGGATACCTCAAGGTGGAAAATGTTAGCCTGATCCCTTGACCTCTAGACAGTTGAATTGTGGCACGTTATCAGCCACAATGGTCATAGGAACCCCAAAGCAACATATGATCATCTTCCATATGAAGTTCTTCAACCTCAGCCTCAGCCTCAATCTACTTTAAGTGATACCCGATGGCAACCAAAAGGTATTTTTTCTGTCCACTTTCAGTTCTTGTGGAGAAGTCTCCCATAATGTCCAACCCCTACCGAACAAAAGTACATGGTGTTGTGATCGGGTGCAACTCTTTCGGGTGCATGGGAGGTTGAGAGGCATGCCTTTGGCAGGCTTCACAAGGTCATGCATATTCTAGGAAGTCTGTCTTCGTAGTGGGCCAATAGTATCCTTTAGTTAAGCATCTGACCACGAGGCTTCTGCCCCTAATGTGCATCCCACATATTCCTGAGTGTAGCTCCTCTATTACCATACTCCTTGGGTGAGATGTTATGCCAACAAATCCGGTCCATTAAAAGATCGATGGTACATCTTACCGTCCCTGATGTTGTACCGTGCTGCATACCTAACGACCATTCTAGCTTCTAATCTTTCTTATGGTAAAACTCCATCTTCGATGTAGTTCATAATTTTGTCCATCCACGAGGGCCATAGCTGTATTGGCATAGTCATTGTTGACTCCAAATCTGTACTTAGTGTAGGAAGATGTTCCACCAGGATCGTACACCTCATTTGATAATCTATGGATGAGGTAAGGTCAGCGAGTGCATCGACGTACGTGTTCCCAGTTGGTGGGAGCAGCATAATCGAGAACCCTTCAAACTATCTGGTCAACCCCCTTGCTACCTTGAGGTATGCTTCCATGGAAGCATGATGATCGTATATTCTCTAAGCACCTAATTTTCTATTAACTAGGAGTCACAAAATACTTTGATTTTCTTTACTTTAGTTCTCGTGCCAATCGTAACCCTGCCAAGAGTGCCTCATACTCTGCTCTATTATTGGTAGCCCTTCTACCCCAAGGTCAGGGCTTGCTCCATGATCGTACCATCTGGAGTTTTGAGTTAGGGGTATGCTTTGTCACTCTATATCGTGTTGGGCAAGTTCTATAGCCTACTTTGTGACTCTTCTGGAGAAATTAGGGGTATGCAAGATCTTCCTTACTGTGTACTCGATCATGACGACGACCTTGAAGGTCTGGAATTATGGTTTGAGTTTGCGTGACAACATGACAAGTGCCAGTAGTAGCCTCTCTAGCATAGGATAACGAGTCTTTGGGTCGAGGAAAGCTTTTGAAACATGGAATACGAGTAGCTTCCCTCCGATATCTTCTCGGACCAGAGCTTCGCTTACTACTACTAAAACAGCCAGGTACGAATATAGGTCCTCCCTAGCACATGCTTGCTTAGAACTGGGGGCGAGACTAGATAGTGCTTGAGGGCTTGGAAGACCTTTTCACACTCATCGGTCTAGATCTCCCCCTTGGTCTTCTTGAGTGCCTCAAAAAATGGCATGCATTTGTCAGTGGATCTTGACAGAAACCTGCTCAAGGCCGCAAGTTTTTCGTTCAGGCTTTGTATCTCCTTAACAATTAACAGGGATCTCATATTGACGATTGCTGCTACCTAGTCTGGGTTTACCTCTATCCCTCGATGTGTCATAACGTAGCCTAGAAACTTTCCTAATCCCACGCCAAATGTGCACTTTTCTGGATTCAATTTCATGCCATACTCCCTAAGAAAATCGAAGCATCCCCTTAGGTCTGACATGTGGTCCTCCTTCTTTTTACTCTTTACAAGCATGTCATCCACGTATATCTCCATTGTATCTCCAATCAAGGGCTTGGACACTTTGTAAAATAACCTGTAGTACGTAGCTCCTACGTTCTTCAACCCAAAGGGCATTACCTTGTACGCGTAAACTCCTTTTTTTTCGTTACGAACGTCGTCTTTGATCATTCTTCCTCTGCCATTTTGATCTGATTGTAGCCACTGTACGCATCCATGAAGCTGAGGCGCTCGTGCCCCATGGTCAAGTCCACTAACTAATTAATCCGAGGTAGAGGGAAACCATCGATCATTCGGGCATGCCTTATTCAGATCCGTGAAGTCCACACATATCCTTGGCTTTCCGTTCTTCTTCTTATCTAACACCATGTTAGACAGCCATTTCGAGTATGGTACTTCCCTTATAAACCCTACCGTGAGTAGTTTCTCTACCTCCTATTCGATTATCTTGTTTCGTTCTGTGGCAGAAGTTCTCTTCTTCTGCGCTACTAGTTTGGCCTTTGGGTCCACATGTAACTGGTGCTCTATTCCAGGCATGTCCCTTGCTGACTAAGAGAATATGTCATTGTACTCCCTTAGTAGCTCCATCAACTTCTTCCATTCGGCTTCGCTCAGGCATAAGCTTATCCGCCCGCACCTGTCTGGCCTCTCTAGGTCAAATGGTTCAAGGGCCACATCCTCCTCAACCTTTTCCTTGAAAGGCTTCTCCTAGGGATCGAGCTCTATATCTAATTCACCGAGCTCAAGGTATCGACCCAACTCTTTAATTGCAATGCTGATGTTTTACGATTTGGGGTAACCGTACCCCCAGACTCCTCTGTTGATATCATCTTCATGCCCTTGGTGGCCAGAACCATACATAGGCTCGCTGCTTCCCTATCCCCCCTTGATGACGATTGGACCACGTGGGTCGAGTACTTCACTACCTAGTGAGAGGTGGAGGCCACTCCCTCATGTGGTGAAGCCATGGTCTCCCTAAGATAGCGTTGTGATGAAAGGGGGCATTCACCATTACAAACCAGGTGGTCAGGTTAGTTTCAAGTGTAGCGACCTGGAGGGAGATGATCCCCAAGGTCCTCAGCTTTGATCCTTCGAATCCCATGATGGTGGAAAGATGATCATAGATTGCTCCCATCAGGCCTATTCGTTCCACTGCATCTTTGAATATGACGTTTACGGCTGTACAGTTATCCACCAGGACTTTAGCTATGGTTATGTGGGCCATTTGAATATTGATAACTAAGGGATCATCATGATCTTCCTCCTCTTCTAGGAGGTCAGCATCTGAGAACTCAAGCACACTGGTTTTGGATCGTACTTTGGTCGTTCCTTCAACTCTGGACCTCTTCTTGCTGCGCTCTTTCTGCTTCAGGGTCACCTCAAGCTCCCCCACTTCAGCTATTATTGTTAAATCACGCGTTTATCGATTTGTGTTACGCGTTATCGCGGATTAGTCATGTAATTGAGGTTGTTAACGACTTTTTACCAGGTGAGGATTTGTGTCGACTTCCTTCACGAGAACTATAGAGTATTTAATTTCGAGCTCGTGGAAGTTTTTTTGATAAGCGAGCTATTTTTAACGAATTTTTGAATTCGGTTGGTGAAAATATTTAAAATGTATTAATTTAATTGTTGATTTAATCGTGACCGTCCGATCTTGATCAGATTAGATCTGAGCCGTTGATTTGAATTATGTATGTGTATGGGTATATATATGGATTATTAATGGAAAGTTTCCTTTTTGGGAAGAAAATACGTACGTATACGGACTAACCCGTATACCTCCTTGACCCTTCGATTTTCGGCCGCCTGACATAACGATTCTGGCCACCTTCGACGACACCACAGGTACTGTACGAAGCTCTTTTCTTCCTCTATTGAATGGTATAGATGTTGATGAGTTTTGTTTGCATTTTGGATGCGATTTGTGGAGGGGTATTCCGGCACGGGTTTCGGGTTTATCGGACGGCGGCGCTCCGGTCAACGTTGGACGGCAGAAGGTTGGGGATTTTTCTCCCCGCATTGCTAGGAATCAATTCCCACAAGTCTCAAGCCACGCCGTGGCCGGACGGTGCCGATCGACCAAGGGGAATTTCTGGCTGAATTCCGTCAACTTTCAAGGTGTTTTCCGACCACCTCTGGTTAGTTTTTGGGTTTGTCTCAGTTGTGAAAGTTATTGGGCTTGTGATGAGATTTTGGATGGTGTATCATTTGTAGGTTTTGGAGCTGGTTGACTCCGGCAGCGTGTGCCGCCAGTGGTAGGACGTAGGGCTCCGGCAAGGTTACAGATTTTCGGCCAAATTATATGTCATTCCACTCGTTTTCTCGTGCTAAACGCAATGGTGAGGTCCATATTCAGATATGAGCTTGATAAATTTTGATGAGTATTTAATCAGACAATAATCAATTTAATTCATGATAATATTAAAGGATGCTTTGACTATCAATTTAATTGCGAGTCGCTTAATATTTGAGATTTGGTTACGACTCTTAAAAGTGAGGGATTACAGGGAATTGAATTCAGATTTTGGTTGATTTACTAATTAAACAGAAAATATGTTATTTGAGAATACGAGACTCTAGATATTATTACTCACTAGATTACGATCTTAGTTATTCAGTATGAACCCCGATGATTAGATATTAATTTTAATCGTGGTTTCAAGATTATGAGCTAGCAGGCGTGTCAAATGAATAATTGTGCCGTTTGGCAGGTTTCAGCTTCATAATTATTCCGGCATAATCCTGTGAGTGGACTTTTTATTTTCACAGTTGATAGCTAGTTCAGTTATTTTATTACGTTTTCTAGTATATTTTTAAAGTGTTATTTCTGGAGGTTTTCTTTGTGATGGTTTGTTTATTGCATTGATGCCATAGCTATTCGGCTGATTACTGGATAGCCGGTTAGGGGAGGTTAGGTGGCCTCGTCTAACCCAGATCGACTCAGGTTAGGTGGTCTGGGGACAATCCCATCACATATTTGCATATTTTTCATTTCAGTTTAATACCTCAGGTAAGGTGGCCTAGGAGAGCACCTCCATGATTATTTCAGTAACTCAATATTTCAGCATTTCAGTATAGAACTCGCATTTTTTTGCAGTAAACAGAAGAAAGACAATTAAATTTTAGTTTATCGATTTACACAGACTGATATATTATTTTTGTCCACTCACGCTAACATTTTAACGTTTTATTTGCCTTTCCCTGGGCCCTTTAGTTTATCGACACCCAGGTTACAGTGTGTATCATGAGGGTGCTGGATGTCATTGATGGCGTCGAGTTCACCAGTCAATTCTTTCAGCAGTAGGTTCCATCTCACTGTCAGTACGTCTCTTGTATTATAGAACTTACTCTGGATACTGGTTCAGTAGTATTATCTTAGTGAGACTCTTGTGAATAGGTTGTCATTCGTATAGTAGTCGAGATGAGTTTCTTTGTATGTGAATCAGTATATACTTGAAGTATGTTTTCAAATTATGAATAATGTATCAGGTTTGATTGCAGTTTTATGTTGATAAATCCGGATAGACATCGGTGGTCCACAATATTATTAATAGGTTTATCTGCGGAGTGTCAGTTTTCCCTGCAGGTTTTTGGGTGTCTCTTTTATAAGGGAAGTTATGTCAAAATTTCATAGAAACTCGTAGATTATAGTCAGTCTTTAGGGCTTGATTCTAGATTACTAGTTAATCAAGAGTTTGGTCCTTTCAATTATGCAGTTGATGTCCAGAAATATAGTACTCTCAGGATACCCAAGGGCATGGACGATACAGTTCAGCACCGGGTACTTCTCCTCTTGGCCCTTATGTGGTGGCGGTAAGGTCTCATTATTTCGTTGACGATTGTCGTTACCTTATGGCTTCAATGAATCTTCAAGCTTTTTCTTGTAATCCTCCGTCAGGTATTCTCAACACTATCCCTAATCGACTAGCTTGGCGAAGTGTCACTTGAGGACCCACCCCACAATCGATCGTCTTATGCTCGTTCCTCTTATGGTAGGAGCAGAAGTCCTTGGAATTGTTCCTTGTTGCCATAAGCGAGAGCCTTTTTAATTAAGGCTCGTTCTTGATATGGTGGAGTATGTTCGAGATGGAACCGTAGTAGGGGGAACAAACGATTTCCCTCCAGAGCTAGAGGACTGATGGCCCGTGACTTTTTGCTTGTTGTCGTAGTTTCCCCTTCCTAGAGCGGAGTTATTGCTGGAAGAGATCTACCTTGAGTTATGGGGATTCTCTGTTGCCTTGCTCTTTAAGGATTATAGGTTGTACCCCCTTGCATCCTCCACACGAGCAAAGTCGATGGCTTCACGATATGTTGTGGCTAGGTCCATAGTCTTCTTCCTGATTAGCTTGCTCGTAAGCTCTGAATCCATGTCCAACCTGTTGATGAAGGCCGTGGTAGCAATAGCGTCATCCTTACAGTCGATGGATGTGTACTCCTTCCTGAATCAGGTGACCCAAACCCTCAAGGAGGTGAGATAGCTTACGTTATTCACCCCCTCTGTGTTACTTTCGTACCTCTTGAAGAATGATGCCTTCAAGCTTCTCCAGTCCCCAATCGACCTAGGGATCAGAGTCTCGTACCACTGTAAAGTGTGGTCTTTCATGCTCGATTGAAACATCTTGCACATCCATGTGTCATGCAAATAACTTGTTGGCATTGCCGACTGGTAGTTTCGAACGTGCTAGTACAGGTTTGAGTCCCCTGCATATTTATTGAACCTTGGGTGACTCCACTTCTTTGGAGGCTCGGCCTCCTAGATGAACTTTGCTAGAGGATTCTGCGACATTCTACGAATCCGTCGTTCTTCTTTTGAGTCCTTCTTAAAGAGGCTTTCCTTCCTTAGCTTCTTTGTCTCCTGGTTCGCTCGGATGTTATGGGCTCGTTGAGCTTCCATAAATTTCTCCATCATCCCCCTGAGGGTCGTCACACTGGGGGTCTCTAGTTTGCCCGTTCCCGTGGCTGGTTCTTCTGCATCAGCACAATCCTCTTCCCTTCATGTGTCGACAGATGTGGTCGTTGAAATCCACTATTCTCCAATGATGGTGGCGTTGGTCAAGATCACTCCCTGTCCCTTCACAAAATTGATAAACTTGGACAAGGTGGCCTATACCACCGCGACCGTGCCCCCTAGTTCATTGGTGGCCTTTGCGATCCCCTCGGTGAAGTGTTGCACCGTCGTCATGTCAATCGTCAAGGTGGCGTATCGCTCATCGCTAAGGCGAAAGTCTTGATCAATATTGGCCCTCCACCCTCAGGATTCTTTGTTCTCAGGGTCGGAGTTCTCTTCGTCATTGATGTGGATTTTCCCCGAGAGGTTCCTCCGTCCCGCCTAAAGCGAGATAGTGTTACCATACTTTGATGCCCTCATGGTAGGGGTTATAAATTCCAATCCCTGAGGAGGGGTGTGTCTTTGTCATGCTTGTCATTCACATTGGTGTTGCTATATCACCTTCCATGGTCCTTCATTCACGAGAGTTAGCCGAGGGTTTTGCTGTCAATGAAAGCATGAAATTTTTAAAGAAGATTTGGATCTCTCTTAAGCTTGCTTCTTCGTGTACCTGCAAAACAAGTTAGAGTATGGTGTGGTACCGCACTTAGACCCTCCGATGCTGAAGTCCGATATTCGCTCAAGAATCAAAGAGTTATAAGATCAGAAATAACTTTACCTTGAGCCATGCCAGGATGGACTATATATAGGGATCATACTAGGTCTAAGCATAGTCCTTATTCAAACCAAACTACTTTACGTTCGGAGAGGAGGGATCCATTATGGAATGGATCTCCGTATCCAAGGCTAATCATACCTCATGATTACCACAACCCCTTTGGTGTAATCCCTATAGGATTCGTACAAATCTTACTCATTCCCTCAAAGATTCTGTCAATCTCCTCGAGGTCTGTATCGTACCTTGGGATTCTCACACTAGCGTTCAAACATTCTAGAGGCTTCTCCAACTTTCTAGGTACTTCGAGAATTCTCTAGATAACTGATTTATACCTGGAACCATAATCAAATAGGCCCAAGCCCAATAATTTAATTATCAGGCCTCTACCATTGGCGAACCTTGAGGGATCAAAGCCCTCAAGCTTTTCGTGGAAAAAACCGACTCCCACACCTACTACTTACAAGGGCATATAGGTCTTCAACTTTTTTTCCTCTAGCTCTCCACAAGCTCTGAAGTTGGACCTTGAGGGTTCAGTTTTTGGTCAAGGAAATTTTCCTTTACGCTTTGTTTCTTTTCTACCCTCAAGCATTCCTGAAGTTTTCAAACGATGTCCCTAGCTTTCCAGGTTTTGTGTTTCACCCCCCAGCTTTCTAAGTTTTTGGGTTTCGCTCTTCTAGCTTTGTGCAATGATTGCTACTCCGGCCTCTAGGATCCCAGTGCTTCGGAAAATCCCAGACCAATCATCTGAATTTCCCCCCATAGCTTTTTTGTATGCTTTGCTAGAAATCTCAAGGTTTTAGCAAGAGGGCCATAAGCTTGGTCGGAATGCTTGAGGGTTAAGCTTGAAACCTTGAGGATTTCACCAGCAAATCGTATGTTCTCCTGTTTTACTTCACATGGAGAACCTTCTTCTAGAAGTCTAGCTCTTTGTCAAGGATAGTAGCAACTGGATACGTACACCTCTACGCTTTACTCTTGGACTTCCTTTGACTGTTATATGGATTAATGTCCCCATTGTTGGTGGTTTGATGAGTTTTCGACACTTTTCCATCTCTTTTAGATCTTCCTTAGAACACGTCACTCAAGCCCCCAAGTTTCAGCCATTGTTTTGAGCATCAGGACTACTTGTGCGCAGTTGAACAAGATATTGGTCATTGGTTATGCATCATTCTGCCCCCATACCACACCTTTCTGTTTGATCTTTAGCTTTAATTATTCGTTGGAGATCTTGGTTTCGTGATCCTCAAGCCTCCATTACTTATTGCTTCTAAATATAGTCGTTCATCCATGAGAATATCTCATTGAGGGTTGGATAACCCTTGAGGAGAGTCATCATATCCAACATGTCCCTCCATGATTCTCCAGGCCGTCATGCTATAGCACTTTCATCATAACTTTCTACACGGAGAATCGATTGATGTGATTCTGATTTCATTAGAAAGTACACTTATAGAGTTTTCCAACCATATATCATAACCTTCTTGAGTAATGGGATTAAATCTCCAAAATGTCCCCACAATACAAGGCAATTGCAGCATCGCGAAATTTGCCCAGATTCGACCTTGGTTGGTAACTCTGTGATTTCATTTTTCTCTTAACTTCGATTGGGGTAAAAATTGTTGCATTGGAATGTAGATATCCTTAGCTTTCCAACGATATATAATTCGTTGTCTGAAGTTTACTGTAGCATTACCTGTATATTGACGAACATTGCTATATTTTTCCAGGATTTTGAAGCATCGCTCCTTGTCGAATTTTCTTGGGTTTTAGGATGTTGCTGAAAACCCGATAGATTCTGAATTATTAGAGAACCCTCTCAAGGAAGGACCACGAAATGATCTATGCAGAAGTTTGGAACCTCCTTCGTTAAGCTTTATTGTTGATGTTGACCTTCGATAAGCTGCTATCCTTGAGCTTTCATCCCTTAAACCTGCAAAATAAAGTCAGTGCACAGTGTGGTGCCGCGCAAAGACCCTTTGACGATCAGTTCAGTAATGATATCCAAATAATTGTATATTTGGGTTGAGAGCGTTCTTATCTCTTTCCTGAATGTCTCCCCAAGCTCTCTTTATATAGAGAAGGGATGGAGAGATGTTTTTGCTTTCTTGAATAAGAAGATCAAGATAGATCAAGAATCTTATTCCTTTCCTTATTCAGGACTAATTGGGTTTTTCCAATTACCACAATCCCTTTTACCAGTATCTTGGCCAAATTCGTGACCATATCCCCATAGGATTTCGGGATCCTCAAGGTTCGAGGATTCCTCCTCACTAAAGGATATGGTGTCATGATGTTGCGGTTCTCGAGTGAATGCTCTGCTATCATGGAGATCTTGAGAGATTATATTACTGAGGACCCAACATCAATGGATTCACTTGGAATACTTTAGCTTTCAAGGATAACCAAATCTGATGCCCATAGTCACTATATAAATTTTAAGTTTTTATTGGTGAATTACAATTCACCAACAATGTTTAAACTAAGGACACAAAGAACTTTAACTCCATAAAAAAAAGGAGCTCATCCACCACAACACCATGTAACACACCTACATCCTCACAAGAGGCCTCAACAACTTCAAAATGTTTCTCTTCTTTTTTTCCTTCTTTAACATCGAATTGTCTAGCATCTTATGTTAACCGTAATTACACTTAATAGTGTGATATTCTATAACTCGAGCACCATTTACTTGTCATGTCAAATAAATCAAATTCGTGAATTGACCCCCCAACATACGATCAAACTTAAGAGTCCATGAGTTCATTGAGCATGAGTTATCTAGGTTGCTTCCAGTAAGCCACAATAAATTAACTTCAGATATCATCCATCATATATATGATTCATTTGGGACCAAATAAATTATAAACTATATATATATGATCAATTATGTTGGAATCATAGCATTTCAAATGGACAGGATCGAATGTGTTCAATGTACCCAGCTCATTCCTCATTGGCTGATTTGACTCCTTCTTATACGTCATATCAAGCATAGTGACAAACACGACATCTAAGTAAAAATTGTGGGAGTTCGTTTTGGCTACCCGTGCTGGGGAAAGATGAGCTCGGATAGGATGATTCTGGGTGGGATCCGATGACGTCAGATATGGGCCTGGGCTCAGACGATTATGGGCTTGGTCAAAGAATGAACGATTTGGGGTTTTTTAGAAGTCTCTGGAACGATGTGGAGTCTTCTACAATGTTCGATGGGCGTGATAATTCTAAGTAAGATCGGACCTCAAGGAAGTCTGACTTCAAGGGACAGTTTGATCGAACCTTAAGGGGTTGACAAAATCTACAGAGGAAAATGAAAGATTTGTACAAATCATAGTAGGATTGTGCCAAAGGACCTGTGGTAATCATGAGATATGATTGGCTTTTGATATGGAGATCCATTCCTCAGTGGATTCCTCCTATCCGAAAGTAAAGTAATCTTATTCAATATGGATTATGTTTAGACCTAACTCGATCAATATATATAGACCATCTCATCATGGTCTAAGGGAACATTACCCTGCCCAATTTTACTGTTCGATTCTTGAGATAAGAACTGACTTAAGCGTCAGAGGGTCTAAACATGGTACAACACCGTGCTCTGGCTTGTTTTGCAGGTTCACAGAGATCTAAGCTGAAGTGGGATAAATCTACTCTCAAAAATTGGTGCTTTCATTGAGAGCAGAACCCCTAGGCTAACTCTTGTGAACGGAAGGATTATGGAAGGCAACACTAGTGCAGGTAATCAGCACAATCAGGAAGCAGCCCCACCGACAGGAGACAAACAGATCACCCCTGACTCAGGGGCATCGAGACGCGGAAGTGCCCTCACGTATCAGATTCAACCGAGGAACATCACGGAAGAAGGGCACGTGAGCGACGAAGACGGTTCTGACCAGGAAAACAAGGGGGCCAGGGGATGGAGGGCCAAGGTCGATCAGGACCTCCACCGGGCTGAGGAACAATACACGAACTTAAGAGTCAACATGGCTGCGTTGCAGCAATCTACTAAAGAGGCCGCTAAGAACACAAACGAGTTGGTAGGCACTGTAGCTGCCATGTAGACCACCCTGCTAAATTTGGTAAAGCTATTGAAAAACCAGGGATTGGTCCCACCCGACCGCCAGCACTGGAGGTGCAAAGGGTCCTAGCGACTGAGCAGAATTACCAGTAGGAGGTGGTGCCTGAACCAGAGACCCAGGAGTTAGCGGCTCTCAGGAACTTGATGGAGGAGTTTATGGAGACGCAACGTGCCCATAACGTCCTGGCTAACCAGGAAATGGAGAGGCTGAGGAAGGAGGGGATGTCCAAGAAGGAATCGGAAGTAGAACAGAGGGCTTGGAGGATGTCTCAGAATCCTCTAGCTCAGTTCATCCAGGATACTGAGCCCCCCAGGAAGTAGAGTCACCCAAGGTTCGATGGGTACTCGGGGGACTCAGACCCGTACCAGCATGTCAGGAACTACCAGTCTACCATGGCTACTAGCCAGTCAAATGATGCTTGGATGTGCAAGGTGTTCCAGGCAAGCCTAAAGGACCACGCCTTATAGTGGTATGAGATACTCCCCTCAGAATCGATCGAAGATTGGCGAAGTCTGAAAGTGGCTTTCTTCAAGAGATACAAAAGCAACACTGAGGGAACGAAATACGTGACCTATTTCACATCCCTCAAGATGAGGGGGGTGGAATGCCTGAGGGATTGGGTCACAAGGTTCAGAAAGGAATACACGATGGTCGACTGCAAAGACGACACCGTAACGGCCACGGTGTTCATCAACGGGCTTGACATGGATTCGGAGTTGGCTAGCAAGTTGATCAGGAAGAAGACCAAGGACTTATCCACGGTCTATCATGAGGCTTTAGATTATGCTCGGGTAGAGGACATGAGGACTTACCATGCCAGGGATGCTCCGATGGAAAAAGCGCCCAAAGCTGAGTACAGCTCCAAAATCGCGGAGAAGCGCGACCTACAACAATGCTAATCAGGGGAGGGGCAGTAGCGATAACAAGAGGAAGGCCTCAGGGCACCAGCCTGCCGCTTAGGGTGGAAAATTGTTCATTCCTCCCACAACAATCCCGTTCTCGACCATACTCCATCACATCAAGAATGAGCCTTGGCTCAAAAGGCCACCACCGATGACAGAAAATGGCGATTCAAGAGACTTTTGCGCCTACCACAAAGCCAACGGACATAAGACAGTCAATTACGAAGTCCTCAAGCGGCATTTTAGAGATTTGGTATAACAGAGGTACTACTATGAATACCTGATGGATGATTACAAGAAAAGGCTCGAAGATTCACTGAGGCCCCAGGGTAGCATCAGAGAAACAATGGGACCTTGCCACCACCACCTAAGACTCAAGAGGAGAAGTACCCAGTGCTGAACTGTATCCTCGAAGCCCCCAAGTACCCCAGGGATACCACCTTCCCCAACTTAAATTATATTATGGCAAAGGCGGAGAAGTTGGGGGTCACACTCGGGAAAAGGGAATGTGAGTCGAAGAAGCCCAGGGCTGAAAGCAAACCCGCGTTCCAAACAAGGAAGAACGTACTCGAATTTTCAGACGCGGATCTCGTTAATCAAGCGGGGAGACCACGATGATGCCCTGGTCGTCAATATTAAGATAGCCCATATGACGGTGGCCCGGGTGCTGATCGACAACGGAGCGCAGTGAATGTTATATTCAAGGGAGCAGTAGAGAGAATGGGCCTAATGCAGGCCATCCAAGATCATCGAACGACCCTCATGGGATTTGAGGGATCACAGGTGAGAACCTTAGGGACCATTCCCCTCCAAGTAGGCACGCCCCTCACCAATCCGACTGTATGGTTCACCGTAGTGGACGCCCCGTCCCCCCATAATGTAATCCTAGGAAGGCCATGGCTCCATCTAATGGGAGTAGTGGCATCAACCTACCACTAGACCCTGAAGTATCCAACCCTAGAGGGCACCATCACAATCACGGGGACAGAGCTGTGGCCAAGCTCTGTACGGTGTTGTTGGCCACCAAGGGTATGGAAAAGAAAGTAGTGGGCAAAATTGGGGGCACAGTCGCCCCATTCCCGTTGGCATAGAAATCACAGAGTGGGGATCGGGATGTCGAGTATGATGAGTTAGATGTAGAAATCGACCCTCAGGAACTGACCTTCAAGAAGAAGGCAGAGGTAGATGTGGTACTCGAACACTTCGATCGAGATAGACCAGGTCGGTGTGCAAGAGTTGGGTCAGGCCTAAGAGGAGTCGAACGTCATAATCTAATGGACTTGCTGAGGGAGTACAAGGATGTATTTGCATGGTCAGCACGGGACTTGCCGGGGATTGACAGGCCAGTGATTGAGCACCGACTCCACGTGGACCCCAACTTCAGGCCCGTAGAACAAAGGAAGAGAACGTTTGCGGCAGAACGTAAGAGGGTAATCAAACAGGAAGTGGAAACTTACTCACAGTGAGAAATAAAAGTGAACCCGGATCAGGTCAGATCGATTGTCAGGATGAAATCCCCATCCACAGTGAAGGAAATCCAAAGCTTGAACGGAAAAGTAGCGACCTTAAGCAGATTCCTATCTAGATCGACCGAAAAATGTAAGTCGTGCTTCGAGGCACTCAAAAGGACTAAGGGCAAGCTCTAGACTGAAGAATGCGAGAGGGCATTCCAAGCACTTAAGCAATACCTCATCTCTCTCGCTGTGCTAAGCAATCTCGTGCTAGGAAAATATCTATACCTGTACTTGGCAGTTTCCGATGTAGCAGTGAGCGGAGTTCTAGTTCAAGAAGATACTGGAGGGCAGCTACCCATATACTACATGTCTAAAACTCTCCTCGACCCAGAAACCCGCTACCCCAGGCTGGAGAGGCTATTACTGGCCTTAGTCGTATCATCGCATAAGCTTCGGCCGTACTTTCAAGCTTTCAAAGTCATCGTCATGAATGAATATCCACCAAGAATGATCCTCCACACCCCGGACTCCTCAAGCAGGGTGACTAAATAGGCCATCGAATTGGCACAACAACATATTGAGTACAGGCCTAGAACAGCGATGAAGGGGCAAGTTCTGACAGACTTCCTGCAGAGTTTACTATGCATGAACCAGAGGTGCAAGAAAAGAGAGAGAATGAGGAAGAGGTGTCGGAGGTAGATCACTGAACGTTGTTCACGGACATATCATCGAAAGATAAGGGGGTTGGAGCTGGCTTAGTGCTAAAAATCTCAGACGGAACGATCATGGAACAAGCCCTAACTTTGGGGTGGAAGGCCACAAATAACGGGGCCGAGTACGAATCCTTCCTGGCAGGGTTGAGGCTGGCAAGGGAACTGAACGTAAAAAAGCTCAAGGTGTTTTGTGACTCACAGAAGATTGCAAACCAGGTCCTAGGAGAATACGCAGCCCACCACGTGTCTATGGAGGCGTATCTAAGGTTGGCCAAGGGACTGGCCGCACAGTTTGAAGAATTTTCAATCATGCAGCTCCTGAGGTCTAAGAACATGCACGCAGATGCTCTGACAAATCTAGCCTCCAGCGTTGACTACCAGCTCAGAAGAACGATTCTTGTAGAGCACCTGCCTAAGCCAAGCATAAACGAGCATGAGATCTTGACTGTAATGCCCGTCCAGTTGGGACCCCCCTAGATGGATGAAATAATGAACTACATAGAAGCAGGCATCTTGCCGGAGGACAGGGTAGATGCTAGAAGGGTAGTACGATGAGCAACGAGATACAACATCAGAGGGGGGAAGTTATACAGGCGATCCTTCGGGGGACTTGACCAATTGGCGGTGCACCCCACCCAGGTGAGAACGATTATGCGAGAACTTCACTCCGAGATATGTGACATGCACATTGAAGGCAGGAATCTTGTGGTATGATGTTTGGTCGAAGGATATTACTAGCCAACAATGAAGAACGATTGCATGGAATACGCTAATGTTTGCGAAGCCTGCCAAAGACACGCTCCTCAACCCCCCTGCACCCGGAGGAGTTGCACCCGGTTTCAGTACCATGCGCATTTGCACAATGGGGGCTAGACATAATGGGAGAGTTTCCGACCGGAGCTAGGGTGGACAGAAAAAGTACCTCCTAGTGGCCACCGACTACCACTCCAAGTGGATTGAGGCCGATGCCTTGTCCAAAATCAGGGGAGCTGAGGTAAAAAAAATTCATTTAGAAGTTTATAATATGCAGGTTTGGGATCCCACAAACGATCGTGGCAGACAACGGTCCTCAGTTCAATTGCCAATAAGTTAGGGATTATTGCACCGACCACTGCATCAAAATCTGATTCTCAACCCCCAGGTATCCTTTGGGTAACGGATAGGTAGAGGCTTCGAATAAAATGATACTGCAAGGACTAAGGAGGAGGTTCGATCAATCGGCGAAGGGGCAATGGGTGTCCCAACTCCCAAACGTACTTTGGGCTTATAGAACGATTAAGAGGAAACCCACTGGGGAAACTCCCTTCGCCTTAATTTACGAAACAGAGGCAGTCAT
This sequence comes from Geum urbanum, assembly GCA_946800695.1. NCBI lineage: Eukaryota > Viridiplantae > Streptophyta > Magnoliopsida > Rosales > Rosaceae > Geum > Geum urbanum. Next base: position 19,722,722 of record OX326997.1, on the reverse strand, counting down.
TCCAATCAACCATAAGATCCCCAACCTCAAGCTGACGGAACGGACAGAGGAAAGCAACTCAAAGAGCCTGAGGCATGAGTTGGACCTGCTAGAGGAGCAAAGAGAACAAGCTTAGATAAGGGTAGCTTCCTAATAAAAGAAGATAAAAACCTATTACGACAAGAAGGTTCGACCTAGAGTTTCCTCCCTGGAACCCTAGTATTACGCAAGGTGTTCAAAAATACAAAGGTTCTAGGAGAGGGAAAACTGGGGGCAAACTAGGAAGGGCCATACAAGATCGTCGAAGGAGGCTATAATGAGTCATATGAGCTGGAAAATCCTAGAACCGGAGCCTTGGTGGGTAAAAGGTGGAACGCCCTCTACCTAAAGGAGTACCATTCATAGCGAAGCTGAAGGCCTAGAGCCTGAAAGGTAGTGCACTCTTCCTAACCATTTTAATCTATACTGTACAATTGTTTGGACAGGTTCAGCGAGGCATGTGAGACACTTTTCTGCTCAATGTGATTGATATAGTACGATATGTTCGATGTGGCAGATATTATACGATAGTGTACGATTATTCAATAAAAGCCAATGATCTCAGCGGCTATGCTTCTCTTTGAATAATGTACGAAGTGTTTAATGTATGATTCCATGTGTTCGATCTTTTGAGTACCATTTTTTGTGTTCGATTCATTAAGTACGATTCTGCGTGTTCGATCTTTTGAGTACGATTTTGTGCGTTCGATTCATTAAGAATGATTTCATGTGCTCAATCTTGGGGATACGATCCTGTGTGTTCTATAGCAGTTCACGAGCCGATAAATACGATTAGGGGGAGCTTAAAGCCCAGGAAAGGCAATGAGCTTGAGCAGAGCGGATGACGTTGGTTCCCAGGGAAGGACTTTCACTCTGCGAGCTAGTTAACCTTTCCAAAGGTAATGCACCCTGAGGGAGGGAGGACTAGGGGATTGAGAAAGGTGCCCGTGGATAGACCAAAACATTTGGAGTAAAGCCCGGGAGAGCTCACAGTAATCTTGGGTCAGTAAAGTCCTCGAGGTTAGAATGCAAGTGGTAAGATTAACAAACACCCCAGTGGTGGCTAGGCCATATTTCGGCAAACTGGGCATCCTAATTCCCAAGCGTATACACCTGACGATGCCTTAGGGATAAGTCAAAGTCGATGAGAAAAGTGTTGGCAAGCACCATCTCGACACTGCAGACAAGCCCCCTGGTAAGATCTGAGGTTGAAGGGAAACCCTGATCAAGTGCCCCCTATGAAGGCTAAGATCCCCCGAGACGAATGAGCTTGGTCGAGAGAAGGGTCTGCAGTATGGTGGTCTTTATATAGACCAAGGTAGGCATGCGTACCCCCTATTAAGAAGGCTGTCTCAAAACCGCGAGCACCTCCCAGGAGACCTTAAGGTTGTCAAGGTAATCTTCTCAAGCCTCTTCCAAGAGCAATTTAGTACGTGTGGGGGTCCGAGAGTCGCACTGAGGCCACAGGCACTCAGAGGCAGATCCCCTAAGCCCCATAAAGCAAGATCGATGGGCATGGAATAAAAGCACAATGCGGAAAGGTACAAAATATTTGAATACGATGAGCTAAGAATGATAAAGCAAAATACAATGAACTAAGTACCATACTTACTTTTGGCATGCAAGTTCTCTGGGCTAAAGGCCCAGACCAAGATCAAAAATAGGTTATGAAAAAAAAGAAGAGAGAAACATTGTCAAATGGTCTTAACGCTATTACTTAAGCTAAACCCCAAGGACAGGCTGTGGGCTTCATTCAGACTCGGTCTCTGAGGCAGCAGCGGAAGGTCGTAGGCACGGATTAGTCTTCTCATTCTTGCTCCCAGTCTACTCGTTGGGATTCGAGCTGAACCCCATGGGAGGTCTCTAAGGCAGCCAAGCAATCCTCACATTCCATGTCCTTAGCATCTAGAGCCTCCTTGAGCTTCGCATCGGCAGCCTTCACTGCCTTTCTCAACTCAGATCGGGTCCGCTCAAGGTCCATCTTCAGGGACCTGACATCCTCCTCATACGCGGAGCATGTAGCCTCCAGGTCCTTCTTTCCTTGATCGATCATGCGGCAAGTAAGGTCTTAAGCCTCCCCAAGCCCCTTCACATGGCCCTCGAGCTCATTGGCCTCCCTACCCTCAGCACGCAGGCGTCCAAAGGCTACGGTGAGGGTAGCAGAAGACTGGAATAGTGGAAAGAACAATGTGTTAGATTCAAAGGCAAAGATTGAGTAAAACAAGTACGACAAGATATTAGATGCATGAAAGGAAATATTACCCGGTATAAGGAAGTCCAAGATGCTGCCATCATATCACTGATCTCTAATGATCTAAGGTCCTCGACATCCTGCTTAAGAATCATTGAAACCAGGGACCGGCAGGCGATGTCAGCACAAGCCAAACCCGAGCAGAATTTGGAAAGGATGAGCTCCCCCACATGAGGAAGCATAGTGCCCTCGCCAAGAGCATCTATCCCCCCTTCCCCCCCCTCCCTCAGTAAGATCGCGAGGAGGATGAATGATGTAGCCCTGGTCCGTCTGAGACTTTTTGAAGTAGACCCGGGGATAATTAGGTAAGATCCCTTCAACCACCTTCCCAAGGGGACTTACACAATCAATGGTATGACAAAGCACGTATTCAGCAAGCACGACACATGCAGACAAGACTATAATGGCATGCAAGATAATATAAGAGCTATAAAGTATGATCAATGACACCGAGGGTACATGAGAATGCAAACTTACCAAGAGAGAAGTCCTTGGGCCGGGGGGCCTCCGGGTCAGTCCTCATCTTCTTGAGAGGAGAAGACGGTGGAAGAACAGCAGCAGAAGTAGTGTTGGTGGTAGTAGTAGTAGTGGGGGAAACCAGATCCTGAGCCTCCAGTGGCTCCACGACTTGGACCTTGTCCTTGACGAGCTCAGAAGCCTTTACCAACCTGCACTTCCAGGGCTTAGAACCCTTCCATTACTCGGTGAAAGCTTCAACATGTGCGGGCTTAGGGGTTAGGGCTCATTTTTTATGGACCTGGGGAGCTCGAGGGACCTTGATCACCTCTTGGTGGTTCTCGTGCTGGAGGGACACGATGCCCTCTAGGCCCCCGGGTCTGAGGTGTTCCTTGCTCTATAGCCATCGACATTTACGATACTTGGCAGGGATGGCTAGAGCGTCGTTGACAAGGTCGTGGAGAAATTCAATGGCCCTTGTCAGATCCACTGGAAGCTTAGGAAGGTGGTTGATGGCAGTAGGGACCTTTAAGCCGGCTTCTCGGCCGAGTTTCTCCCAATCCACAAAGACGAGGATTGGGGTCTTCTTCCAGTCCTTTGGAGAATATGGCTGGTCAATTAGTAGGGACTCCTTGACATACATGATCCTTTGCGAAATGTAGAACTGATTGACCAAGGTAGGCATGACTTAGACCAGGAGCTTGAACTCCGACAGACCCATACGGCAGTCAAACCACCGATTGAGCCTATCAAAGCAAGCTAGATGGCGAAAACTATCTGGGCACCATTGCTCTATAGCAATATCGTAGAACTCGAGGGCGAAACAGATAAAGGTAGGGATTGGGAAGGATAGCCCATAGACGATTTGAAAGGGATGAACGAGTAGGCCCGGGCCATGAGCTTTTTCAAGCTCCGACACTCTAGCTTCGTCCTGGATGAGAGCGAAACGAAAGTTGTCATTGTCCCCCTGGTGGAAAGTTTGAATGAATGAGGCAAGGGCCTCGGCAGAATCAATCTTCAAGGCGGAAGGGTAAAGTTCTTCATGAGTTTTCTTTGGAGCGACCTTGGTAGTACGTGGCTGGAGTTGCATGAAGGAAGGGTCAACTTCAGCTTCTAGAATGAATGGTTTGATGACTTCAATCTCATCCACCTTAAAAGTAGTGGGTGGGGGAGGATTTTTTACGGCCTCAGTGAGGGACTCAAGATTGATTCGACGACGACCGATTGCAGCTTTGGGAGAGATCCAACAGAGGCAAGCAGCTTAGAGCGGTCGATCAAGTCGGCAGCACTGGGATCTTGAAGAATGGTGACTTCCATCGGGATGGAAGAGGAAGTATTGTTGGAGGCCATTAGGTAAATTTGGGTTCTTAAAGAAAAATGTTGAATTTTTTCTAGGTTTTTCTGGAAAGGACTTTGAAGGCTGAATAGCTGCGGGAATGACCTTTCTGGGTTCAATGAGAGGATTTTGCAAGCCTAAAAAATGAAAATTGGGAGGGCCTTTGATTTATATACCGCAAAGAGATGTGAAGTGATACAATGTGGCCATTTTAAGAAATAAGCTGCTTCGGATTTCAAGGGATATGATTGATCTTTTGAAAAGAGTTAGAAGTGGGAAATGTTGTGTTGGACGGGGAGAAACGTAATGGCAGATAAGGCGTGATGACACACGGGTCATGATGAAGGTGGAGCAATACGAAAATGTTCTTAGGGTTTCACGCATTACTTGTTGGGAAAGAAGGAAGTGTCTCGAAGACCGAAGAGCAAGGGCGAACAACAGCGCGAGGTTAACACGTGTCGAGCCTCACACTACTGTGGGGGTATTTCTGGGAGTCAGTTTTGGCCATCCGAGTTGGGGAAAGATGAGCTCGGATAGGATAATTCTAGGTGAGATTTGATGAGGTCAGATATGGGCCTGGGCTCCGACGATTACAGGCTCGGTCAAAGAATGACCGATTTGATCGGGGTTTTTAGAAGTCTCTAGAACGATGTGGAGTCTTTTAGAATGTTCGATGGGGATGATAATCCTAAGAAAGATCAGACCTCAAGGCAGTCTGACCTCAAGGGACAGTTCGATCGGACCTTGAGGGGTAGTATTGTGCCAAAGGACTTGTGGTAATAATGAGATATGATTTGTACAAATCATAGTAAGATTGTACAAAAGGAAAGATTTGTACAAATCATAGTAGGATTGTGCCAAAGGGCCTGTGGTAATCATGAGATATGATTGGCCCTGGATATGGAGATCCATTCATTAGTGGATTCCTCCTATCCGAAAGTAAAGTAATCATATTTAATGTGGATTATGCGTAGATCTAACTCGATCAATATATGTAAACCATCTCATCATAGTCTAAGGGAACGTTACTCTGCCCAATTTTACTGTTCGATTCATGAGATAAGAACTGACTTGAGCGTCGGAGGGTCTGAGCATGGTACCACACCGTGCTCTGGCTTGTTTTGCATGTTCACGGAGATCTAAGCTGAAGCGGGATAAATTTGCTCTCATAAAAATAATATTCGAATTATTCCTTTAAGCAAGATAAATATTCGTTAGAGATTTTGCTAATCATGTATACTACAACCCCATCACAAAAATAGTGTCAAAGGTGCTTGCAACTCGAAGACTCGAAACTATATATCATCAAAGGCATCTGATTACTTGTTTGTTAATTTTATGAAGTTAATTATCATCATGTCTATCGAAAAATTAATTTTGTACTTTGTAACTGACAAAATAATAATCGACGAATCTTAATTCATATCATCTTCATCTTTGAGATCATATAGTTCCTGATTTTGCTAAAAATGCTCTTCAATTCAATAAATTTGGTGGATGGGTGTTGTGGGCTCTGACTTGTAGGTGTTTTTTCTTTGTCCTTGTTCATTTTGTTGAAAACATAAAAACAAAATCATGAAAAATAAATTACCCAAAAATCACTTAAAACCATAAGTTTGCCAAAAAAAGTCACTTAATTTTGTCAAGTTGCTCAAAGGTCACTAAACTATTGTCTTAGTGACTCAAAATTCACTTTAAAGCCTACAATTTGAAATAAAAGTATTTTTTACCCTTCCGTTTTTCCCCTTTTTTACAGAAAAAAAAATTCACAAAAAAATTCACAAAAAAATTATTTTTTTCTTCACTACTCAGCACAAACTAAAAAAAAGATACCAACTCAAGTATAGAAATATACTAACTCTAGTTCATAAAGATACCAACACAAGTGACAAGACTCGCCCCTAATTACAATAGTAAACCAGGGTAAGCCTTGCGGGACCCGTATTAAGGTCTCTAACACCGCCTAAACGGTACTAGCTACCCTAGCACGAGCAACCCAGAACTTGAACTGAGTACTTACACTGAGAAAATAGAAGTTGTGGACTATCATGTCTCGTACTCTAGACGGTCACGACTTCAACTGGCTAATCTGCAATCTGGGAAATTTAAAACAAAAGGCCCAGGGAAAAACATAAAAACATAAAACGAAATGTTAGAGTGAGTAGATAAAAATTATAAACTGCGTAACTGTGTAAAAGTATATTGTATGTCTTTCCACAGTTTCTACTAAAATGATGCGAGTTCGAAATATCATAAAACAAAAATAAAGTGGAGGTGGTCGCCCAGGTATTTTCCCTAACATGAGTCGACAATAAATAAAATAACATAGGTGATGGGATCGTCCCAGGTGTTTGTCCTAACTCGAGAGGATTCAGGGTCAGGCAAAGGATTTGTTCTAACTTCCCCTGACCTGGTTATTCAGTGATCAGCCGAATAGTCAGAGCATCGATGCAACTAAATATTACTATCACAAATCAAATCTCCAAAATATAAAGTTCTTAAAGCATAATCATAAACCTACTGTGTAATAACTGAAATCGCAATTCAAAAGTGAAAAAAAAACTTCCACTCACAGTACTGTGTCGTGATTTTTATCAAGCCAAATCCCGTCTGTCAGCATTTTTATACATCTATTACTGGCTACTACCACGTCGTCCTGAAACAACGATTATTATTTAATACCTAATTGTCAAAAATAAAGTCGAATAGCTAAGCTCGTTTACCAACGAGCATTACTGTAGAGAACAGTGCATTCTCGAATGTCTTGCTTTCCAAATTAATGTCGAGCTGTAATCTAATTTCAATTTCTAAATCATGAATGCTTTTTAAAGTTGCAACATAATCCTTGAACGTTACTCGACTCAAGGTTGAATCGAAGTTCGACTAAACTGTTCAAAATTATCGTAAAACTGTTTAATTACTATCCGATTAACCACACGTCTTAATAAACTATGTCCAAATAAATTTAATAACCACTTCATTACAATCAATATGTAATTACAAGCAAAACAGTATAAAATTTACATTAAAATTTCCTCCGCAAAAGCGCCGCTGTGAACCACCGCTGGTGATTTTTTCCAGTGAACCGAAGCTTAACCTATTCAATATCAACCCAGCAACAACTTTCTAATTTACACCAAAGTCCAATTCAACCTCTAACTAGTGGTTTACCTTCAAACCGAAATCTCCCAAAAACTTCAATCCTTCGATTCTCCTTGCTCTGGTTGAATTAGAACTTTTTTTGTTATCATTAGCCTCGTGGTGATGAGAGCTTCAAATCCCAGTAGGTCACAACCATCAATTGTTGCTCAAAACCATTGCCCCTAACACTTAAGGTTTTACGGCATCAGCTAGCATTCACGGCAACACCATAGCTTGAACTTTAGAAAATGGAGGTTGAGACCTTAAGGGTTTGAAAGAAGAGGCCGAGAAGCTCCTTTTGACACCATGACCACCAGATTTGGTGGCCTGCCAGAGGCCTGTCGCCCGCGAGGCCAATGGGAAGAGAGAGAGGTGTAGGAGAGAGAAGAGAGAAAAGAAAAAGAAAAAGCTGACTGAAATGAAAATTTTTGACTTTCTGAAGACGGAAAGTCGTATTTATACTTGCAAGTTGCGACTAATTTAAATTCGTAAAATCGTACCAAACTTTCGCTGACCATAACTTTTTCATCGTAACTCCGATTTTAACATTTGACATAGCTACGAATTCGTCTCGATAAACTCTACTACTTTCCTTAAATAAATTTCTTGAAACATTTTAACCAATAAAATTTTGATAAGAAGGCCATTGATAATTATTGATAGTAAAAACTAACTACCCCTTTCTCAATTAACCTTAAATAAATCGTAAAAAGAAAATTCTTGGGACGGGATGTCACAATCTACCCCCCTTAAGAAAATTGCATGCTCAAAATTTACCCATAAACTAGTAAAACACCAACGGGTACTACTTCCACATGAGTTCTTTCGGCTCTCAAATAACATCCACAACTGAGAGGGGGTTATCCGTAAAACCTTCACCACGTATCGCCTTATTAATAAATCTTTTCTTCGGATCAAGAGTCTCAAATAACTACTTACTATAAGCCTAGTACATGGAAAGGTCTTGATGCAAACTCCGTAACATAAAAACCTAAAATCTTCTGATATATATGCCAACACTATTGGCAAGTTCTATTAATGAAGTCAGAATATTCGGTCAATCTAGCCTGTCATTCCCTTCTGTTGCAGTCCAAATATGTCTGCTGTCTAGATGGCGATGCAGCTCTAACTCCTGACGTGGCTCCTGATCACCACTTGAACCCTGCACCGCAAGCCTACCAGAAGTGTCCCTCCACGAACACTCTCAAATAAAATGACCCCCATGGTCACAAAGGTAACAAGCTAAAGATCAACAGTGATCATTCTAAAGCCGTAACATAAGTGGACATCTGACTGATTTTAATGAAAGTTCTTATCCTACTCAATTATCTTATTCCTGAAAATTTGGAAAAATTCCCATTAAAACTAAAAGAAACCCAAAAACCTACATAAAGAGAACACTTTGAAAAAACCGAATCCCAAAAAGTAAACCGTGGGCACTAATTCCCATCCGGATTTCTCATAATCCAAATGAACAACTCAAAGAACATAAGTCACTAATACTCATCCGAATTTATGAATGACAATGATTGCAAAACCAAATATCTCCATAATTGATATAACTCTCGTTCAATATACTAACTGGACTAACTCAAATATCAAAATTAATAACTATAATGTAGAGAGGCTCATAAGAAATCACTGAGATTTGCCTTAAATATGCCCAAAACTATGAGCGGACTCTAAAGAGTCAAACTGTTTTCTCCAATCCCACTCTAATATGGAGATAACAACTATGCATTTCCTCCAAAGTCTAAATAATCGTGTTAACTATACATCTATTAGTAATGACAAATAATGTCAGTGCGAAACTTGAATCTCAAAACTCAATAACATCAGTCTCAAAATTCACGTACCACAATCTACATAACAAATCTTGTACCCATAACTAAGCATCAATAGTTCACATACAAAGAGCTCACATATAAACGCATCTATTACTGTCCAACGCTGAAAGACTAATTGAACAATAGATATAATCCTCTGCTTGCACATAAATGTATGCCTACTAATACTTGCCCACTCGAAGTGGTAAAATAATAAGATACTAATTTACTTACCTAGATCCATTATCGGATTGAATAACTAAATTGCTACAACTCCCCTCGTTGTACTATTATAGATATTCCTGATTTCGTTAACACTGCTGCTTATCCAACGATAACTAACCTGAGAAACAGAATGTTGTGATGTCCAAAGAACGAAACAATTCCTTGCCGAAATCATTGATAAGATTTTGTATCTCATCCAAGGTCTGAGTAATCTTGACCAGTTATGCATCTGGCTGCAATGAATAGGTTGAGTGCTAGAGCTCACTGTGACTATTTGCACAACTCAAGTACCACAATCTGAAACAATTAGTATCGTACTAGATCAGAGCACCCTATAGTGCACTATAGTTGATTCTACTACTATCCAATGCTAAAAGGTTCATTGGGACTTATACAGGGAATCTATTTAACTTCTGGAGATTAATTTATAACTTAATCAACTCCACATAAACCATAAAAAATGAACTTGAGTAATGGGTCTTGTACCCAAAAGAAGTTATCTCCCTTAACAAAGGGAAACCCAGTAACTTCTCGGGAAAACTAGCATGATTCTCCGCGTACCACTATTCACATACTCTGTAGTGAAGAATATTAAAGTGCCTTTTTGCATTCCCTCTACGTTTCTGTTGTGCTACTTTGGCATATGATCCTCTAAGCAAAGATTGCTTGCATTGTCTAAATGATACTCCTTCATCTATTCTAAAAGGGATCCTGCAATCATGCATCACCTATTGGATCAAGTGACACATTTCTCTCCGCTCTTAAACGTACCCATAAATAATCCTCTTTCTAAAGGATTATCGTGCTTTAAATGTTCTCTTTAAGGAATGTATTATGCACAACTAAGGCTTGTACGTAAACGTATTCTTTCTAGTAAGTTCTCGTGATTCCTAACTAAACTAAAGAAATTATAATCTCAGGCTAGTTGTTCAACGCTTGTGACATCCTGCAAGTGAGGAGTATGTTAGGGGTATATAAAAAGCGATGACTAACTCTTGTGACGAAAAGAAGTTGGCATCCAAATCTAAGAGTCCTTCTCTTGAAAAAAAAACTAAATAGGTTAACTCGCACATGGGTGAATGAACTTACATCGTCGACAATAGATTAAAATTTCCCAAAATTCGAAGCAGCTACATTGGTCTTATAAAACTTCATAATATGGTATGATAAAGAACGATGCAAAACGAGTACTATGTACCCACTCTATACAATAGAGTAAAACAAACTTATTGATCTCTTGGAATGAAATAAGATGCACTCACTACAATAGTGTGTCAGGCTGAAATCTTCATGAATCAAGATGCAAATATAAAGTTCTAAGCTAGTGACACAATCCACGATAAAGGACAAGGAGTTCACAATGTTGAGCTAATTAAGGATACATACCCAAGAAACTACTACATTCGTCGTATAACTTGATTATTCAATTCCGGTTGCATACTATACCGAAAAATAGTTAGCCTTACTCATGATGTCAATAACTGACCGGAGCACCAAAGAACATAATGGTAGTGCTCCCCGGAGAAAAATCTAATTGATTCACTCTGTCTAGTACCCATAACAACAAACAACCTGAAAAAGGAATCAGGAGATAGAAAACTTCAAAATGTTACCTTAAACGCCAACAATGGTGGCCGACAGAAGAAAAAAAAATGGTGGCGGGTCAAATAGTCTAGTCAAGTCGAAATGGTAAGAGTGGAGCCAAAGAATACACATGTGTCTCAAGGCAACATACTCTCGTTGAAACACATTACCCAAAACTATAAGAGGATCAAACATATCATCCCTCACTATGGGACAACACCCTTTCCCAATGGAAAGAGAAACAACTTAACTCGTAGCTCTAACATGTAGAAGGCGCAAGAGTCACCTTACTTGAGACAATGACCCAGAAGTATATACAATGAGGACAACTTGATAATTAATTTCATTCCCAAGGAAACTTTACTTCCTGCAGTTTTGATCACAAACACCTTGTCTACATCAGTACTCATGCCCATGACTCAAATCGTCAAACAAGTATCAAATGTTGTAACAAACGAAACGAGTACTGGGAAGGGGTTCATTGATACTCACATAACTGGGGGGGGGGAACAGTTATAAAACTGCCAAATGTTGTATCACTCCTATAAAGTCTCAATTCTAATCCTAAGAATCAAGTTCTCTAAACTCACCATGTATCTCCCCATTCTCGATAAATAAGTTTTTCCAGTAGGTTCAATAGATGTTAAAAAAACAGGCATAATCATTAAACAAGGATGAATACGGGTACTTAGTTCCATGCTTGAACACCAAAAATTAAGATGCTATATATGACACACTAAGAGTTCTCGAAGACAAATCGTGAAACGTGTGAAATGCTAAGGGTCGACGTGTATAATCTTCCTTGCCTGCTCAACAACATGTATCACCAAAAATCTTCCCCAGAAGCATCCTCGTGTGCTTAATTAACATCTGAGTCAACATCAGTAATCGATAATTGAACAACTACTGGCTCTGAATTCTCATAATGCCCTCATCTGACCCAATAGAAACTCCCAGTGATGCTCACCAGAACCTACTTCCTAGTGACATAAACAATAGCGATAACCTTCTCATGTCCTCCAAAGAATGGGAGATACAAAAAATTACAAGTTCACTTACTTCCTCAAACCCCACAACTACAATAGCGATAATCTTCTCATGTCCTCCAAAGAATGGGAGATACAAAAAAAAATACTAGTTCACTTACTTCCTCAAACGCCACAACTATGTGTGACCTGACAAAAGCTAATAACATATCATTTTATAACGACTTCCCGACCGAGAATGGAGATAATCTAATCTCATAACAAGGTCTCCCTAATGACTCACACAAGAGTTTCCAAGAAAGACTAATTGATTTCCCTCGTAACACTACACTACGGTGAAACTAACTATAAAAGACCTTCATTAGTAATCCAATATGACAACTCCAAATCCAACAGATTTGGAAATAACTATCATCATGATACCCATGACTGCCTCGCGATCCTACCACGTAGCAGAAATCATCAAAATATGTCATAATAAAATATTTAGGAACTATCTCATACACTATTGACAATAGGTTTTGCTGAAGTCATCGATCACGTCCATGAGTCATGACACTTGAAACCGAAGAGACTCACTATAGTGTGAGACAAACCTAGAAGATTATCCTATACCATTAGTGATCCATATATCCAAAGGTATACGATAGGATCCATTGCAGTCGGACCATCGTACTTTAAGAATCACTAAGAATATGAGATAATAAACAGGATCATAAAACTTAATGCTCTGATACCAATTAACAAGTCCCGCCCTATATTACAATAGTAAACTAGGGTGAGCCTTGCATGAACCCGTATTAGGGTCTCTAGCACCACCTAAACGGTACGAGCTACCCTAGCACGAGAAACCAAGAACTTTAACTGAATACCTACACTGAGAAAATAGAAGTTGTGGATTGTGATACATCATACTCTAGATAGCCACGACTTCAATTGGCTAACCTACAATCTAGGCAATTTAAAACAAATGACCCAGGGAAAGGCATAAAAACAAAAAAAACAAAAAAGAAATGTTAGAGTGAGTAGAAAAAAATCATAAAATCATAAAAAAATCATAAGCTAGGTAAATCTGTAAACGTCTAACTCTATGTATTTCCACAGTTTCTACTAAAATTATGCGAGTTCAGAATATCATAAAACTAAAAGAAAGTGGATGTGGTCGTCCATGTGTTTGTTCTAACCTGATTCGACAATAAATAAAATAAAAAAGGTGATGGGATCATCCCAGGTGTTTGTCCTAACCTGAGACAATTCAGGGTCAGGCAAAGGGTTTGTCATAACTTCCCCTGATTAGGTTATTCGGTGATATACCGAATAGTCAGAGCATTGATGCAACTAAATATGACCATCAAATATCAAACCTCCAAAACATAAATTTCCTAAAGCATAATCGTAAACATACTGTGTAATAACTAAATTCGCAATTCAACAGTGAAAAATAAACGTCCATTCACAGTACTGTGTCATGATTTCTATCAAGTCAAACCCCGTCTTTTGTATTTTAATACATCTGTCACTGGCTACTACCACGTCATTCTGAAACAACGATTATTATTTAATAACTAATCATCGAAAATCATATCGAATAGATAAGCTTGTTTACCAACGAGCATTACCGTCGAGAACATCGTATTCTCGGATATCGTGCTTTCTGAATTCATGACGAGCAGTAATCTAATTCCAATTTCTAAATCTTGAATCCTTTTTAAAGTCGCAACACAATCCTTGAACGTTACACGACTCGAGGTTGAATCGACATTTGACTAAACCGTTCAATATTATCGTAAAATCGTTCAATTACTATCCGATTAATCACATGTCTTAATCAACTAGATCCAAATCAATTCAATAACCTCTTCATTACAATCGGTATGTAATTATGAGCAAAGATGGAGCGCAGCCGTGAACCACCGTCGGCAGTGACTTTTTCCAACAAACTGAAGCTCAACCTATTCAAAATCAACCCAACGACAATTTCTCAACCTCTAACTGGTCGAACCAAAATCTCCCAAAAACTTTAATCCTTCGATTCTCCTTGCTCTGGTTGAACTTTATTTTTGGTGTCATTAACTTCGTGGTGATGAGAGCTTCAAAGCCCAGTAAGTCAAAACCATTAATTGGATCTCAAAACCATTGCTCATACCACTTAGGGTTTTATGGCATCGGCGAGCATTCACGGCAACACCATGGCTTGAAATTTGAAAAATGGAGGTTAAGGCCTTAGGGGTTTGAAATAGGAGGTCAAGATGCTCCTTTTGACACCAAGACCACCGGATTTGGAGATCGACCGGTGGTCTGTCGCTGGCGAGGCTAACGGGAAGAGAGGGAGGCGCAGAAGAGACGAGAGAGAGGAGAGAGAAAAGAAAAAGAAAAAGTTGACTGAAATAAAAAGTTTTGACTTTCCATTTTTAGAAAGTCGTATTTATACTTGCAAGTTGCGGCTAATTTAAATTCGTAAAATCATACAAAACTTTCGCTGACCATAACTTCTTCATCGTAACTGTGATTTTAACATTTGACATAGCTACGAATTTGTCTTGATAAACTCTACGACATTCCACACAAAAATTTTTGAAAAATTTTAACCAATAAAATTCTTATAAGAAGGCCATCAATAATTACCAATGGTAAAAATGAACTACCTTTCTCTATTAACCTTAAATAAATCGTAAAAAGAAAATTCTCAAAACGGGATGTCACAACAAGTTTGTAAAAATATCATGACTTAATTAGTTTTTTTTCACAACTCAACACAAACTCAATCGATAAGGATATTGTGTTGCATTTATAAGATACCAAGATATGAGAGAGAGAGAGAGAGAGAGAGAGAGAGAGAGATCATGTATCGAGTTTAGGGTTTAAGGTGTAGTATTTACAGTTTAGGGTATACGATATGGATTAAATAAGGATACCAATAAAACTACATAAAGATACCATCTTAGAGTTATAGATATACTATCATAGCATTAACTACGACGAAGAAGTTATGGTCAACGAAACTTTTGTAATATTTTACGAATTTAAATTAGTCGCAACTTGCGAGTATAAATATGACTTTCCAAAAATGGAAAGTCAAACTTTACATTTCAGTCAGCATTTTTTTCTCCTTTTTCTCTCTCCTCTCCCACGCGTCTCTCCTCTCTCACGGCTCGTGACCTCGCCAGAAACAGAGCTCGCAGGTCCGGCCACCAAAATCGGCGAGGCCGATGTCAAAAGTTTTGTCTCCCTCTCCTCTTTCAAACCTTCAAGATCTCAGTCTAAATCTCTCAAAGATTACCCGTGGTATGGACGAGAAAAGTCACCAATGAACCAAAATCCTAAACTTTAGGGGTGACAATTTCGAGCTCTAATTGATGGGTGAGACCTACTGGGCTTTGAAGCTCTCCTCAAGACAAACCTAATGACACCAAGAACACATCTCAATTGGTCAGGAGTAAGGAAAAACGAAGCATTGAAGTTTTTGGGGGATTTCGATTTCAAGGAAAATTGGACTAGTTAGAGGATGAATTGGACTTTGTTGTAGTTGAGGAAGTTGTTTGTTGTGTAATTTGGAGTAGAATAGGCCTCGGGTGGCCGGGAAATGTTACTGGCGCTGACGGTGGTCCACGGCGGTGCTCCGGCGAGGGGATATTCGACAAAAGTTATATGTTGCTTTACTCGTAATTATGTACTGAATGTAATAAAAAGGTTATTGAATAGATTTTGACATTGGTGATTAAGATGTGTGATTAATCGGATATTAATCAAACGATTTATAATATTATTAAACTGTTGAATCGATTGTCTATTCGACTTCAAGTAGCGTAACGTTTAAGGAATATGTTGCAACTATAAAAAGGATTCAAGAACTTGAATTTGGAATTTGATTAGCTCGTCATTAGTTAGGGAAGCACGTTGTTCGAGAATGTGAGGTTCTTGACGATAAAGCTCGTTGGTATACGAGTTTAGCTATTCATTATTATTTTCGACAATTAGTTATTAAATAATAATCGTTGTTTCAAGACAACGTATTAGCAGCCAGTGGTAGATGTTTAGAAACGTCAACAAACATGCTTTGGTTGGATGAGAATCGCGGCACAGTATTGTGACTGAAACCTTTTTAATTTCACAGTCGTCATGAGTTCATTTTTTAGTATTTCAATTTAATTTACAGTATATTTTAGAACAATTTATTTTACTAACTATTTGGTTGAACACCGGATAGTCCAGTCATGGGAGGTCAAGGTGCCTCGTCTAGTCCATCACCTAGAGTTTCTTTTTACAGATTGTCGACTCAAGTTAGGGAAAAACTCCCAAGTGACCACCTCCATTTGCAGTTCTGCTTATGATATTTCAACTCGCATTATTTCACAAAAATTAGTGGAAAGACATATAGTTATAGTTTTACAGACTTACATAGTTTATGATTTTTGTCCACTCACTTTAACGTTTTATGTTTTTATGCCTTTTCATGGGCCATTTGTTTTAAATTGCCCAATTTTCAGGCTTGCCAGCTGAAGTCGTGACCATCTAGAGTATGAGGCATGACAGTCCACAGCTTCCATTTTCTCTGTGTAGGTTTTCAGTTGAAGTTCACGATTGCTCGTGCTAGAGTATCTGGTATTGATTAGTTAGTGTTAGATACTCTAATATGGGTCCCTCAAGACTTACCTTGGATTACTACAGTAATCTGGGGCGGCTCTTGTCAGTTGGTATCAGAGCATTAGGTTTTTAGATTCTATCGATAATCTTATATCGTTAGTGATGCTTAGAGTGTGAGGGTCCGACTGTAGCGGACTCATCGTATGTCCTCAGGTATTAGTATCACTAACAATATAGGGTAATCTTCTGAATCTATTTTTCCTCAAGTGTCATCCCTCATGGACATGATTAACGACTTCAGCATCTACACTAGTCAATAATAGTTTAAACGGCGATTACCTTTTTGACCTTTAGAGGGAAAGGTATGCCTAACAGATTAGACTTGGAGTTTTTGCTTCACATATCAGATTTTTGGAAGTGCTTGGACATTCCTTAAGCTCAGCGCAACAAGGTGGTTTGAAATAATCGAGTTTTCAAGATTGTAAGTGTGGCAAGGAGACTTGTGTCAATGGAACGAATGCACACAAATTTGTGGACTATGCACTATCGCGAATTCTTTGTTTCCAGCTTCATTCTGTGTTGTGGATATTCGGGCGATTGCACCAGTTGAGTACACGAGGAGACTACCTGTGTGAATCATTGATGATGATGATGTTGAACGAGTTAGAGTAGTAGGTACATCGACCCCTAATTTTGTATATGATGTCGAGCAATATTCGTTGTGAATTCTTTGTATTTTATATGAAACATTTGATTCTTGTTAGAATATATAGCTAAGTACCTACATTCATTCCAGTTTTCTATTTACTCGTTGTCTAAGATTCATTCAAGCTACTTTGAAATTTCATCCAACTAGAAATAGGAGGCAATGAATGGGTTTTGGGGACTTGATAATTAGTAATTGTGTCGAAACTCTGAAAGAGCATGGTGAAATTTCACGACGATACATCGGATTCTCATTACTCTATTGGGTAATAGTAATTCTCTTTCTCATACTTGTTTCTTTTGTTCCAATTTTGAAATTATTTTTCGATAAGAGTAATGGACGTGAGCACAGATGTGGATAATGAAGCCATCATGACAACTACATGAAGAAAAGTTTATTAGTGAATGCTCTTGATGATCGGGTTGACCACGATGAACATACTTTGGGCCATTGATCCTCGAATTAGTAACTTCAATGATTTCTTCGGCTTTAACAAGTAATGTTAAAGGTTAGATGTTAGATGTTTCTGCACCTTTCGAGAAAAAGGTGTGGTCCCATAGGTACAAATTATACGAATAAAGTATCAAGGATATGCTATGATCGTGAAATTGAAGATGAAGTTATGGAAGTGGTTTAGTTTATCCTCTAATATCTTGCAAGGTTTGTGATTTACCGAAAATATATTCTTTTGAGCCATATATCTGACATAAGTATCTGACATACCACTATCTTTTTCTTGTTGGTCACTATCGTTAGCATTTAAAGTGATGTCTTAGAGATTTCTTCTTCCAAATTTGTGTTCGGTATGAGTTGTTGAGTATAGGTATGAGTTGTAGTGGAAAACGAATAGATTCTATCCGAGAAGAATTATTGTTAGGTTTATTTGTACTTCGGTTGGACTGAAAGGACTCAACCCCGATTCAGTTACCTAAATCGGAATCGAACCCCTTCTGAAAATACGAACCAACAAAAAACTTTCAAAATTTCGGCAGAGTTTCGTTACTAACGTGGAATTGCATAAACCTGCACCCTGAAAATAACACTTCGTCCTATGCCACAAAAACCAAACCGTGGGCATCAATCCCATCCGGATTTCTCAACATCATAATATAAGCAATAACAGTAAACATACTGTACTATGTATATATATATCCGAGAAAATCCGTATAAACAAGTATCAGAATGTATCAGAGCGACCTCTAGTGAAAATATAAACAATATACACATCAGTAGGTGAAACAAGAACCTACTGGAAAACACAGGTAGCTCAGATCACTAGCTTCCAAACCGCGACGTGAAACACCAAACCTGAACTGCAACTGGGCACGGAAACCGAAAAGCCCAGGGGAAAGACATGAAAACTGTTAGAGTGAGTGGACGAAAATAAATGTCTTTCACCAGTTGATATATATGTTATAAAAACATATGCGAGTCGAATGAATAAATATAATAAAATACGTGAGGTAAACTCATACTCCTCCAGCGTACAGAGCATGCGAGTAAAAATCTCACGGGGCCACTCATGGACACGTCCGTGCTAGTACAGCCGAATCACGGGATCCCAGACCCACACGTGATTTGAGCCAGAAAGGCCTCAGGTCAGGGTATCTGTTTCCACCCGGAACTACATCGGCACAAGAAACAGACATCTGTATCCACCCGGAACTACATCGGCACAAGGTACAGAAACCAGTACCCACCCGGAACTACATCGGCACAAGGTACGGTACCCCTCCTGGTAAGCACCCTCGTGGATCAGCCGGGATGCGAGTGTATCGATACAACAACAAGAACTATGACTGTACTCTGTGAAAACCAAATCATAAACAGTACGATGCAAATGCATGAAACAACATATAAGTGTATGTATACTCGTATACGTATATCCGTATAAGTATAATCGTATAATCGTAAAACACATGCTCAAGTAATCCGAAATCTCATACGCATGCTCAAGTTTGTAAATCATATAAAAGACTCGCAAGAATTCCGTGAAAAGAAATTGTCCACTCACTGGTGAGCAAAACGCGCACTCGCGCTAATCTCGTGGTCCAGCGGAAGATCCCTCGCCTGAAGCACGGTCACGATCTCGATCCCCTGAATATTCATAAAACACAACTGATCAAAAACATAGTCCACATCTCTGTACTGAATCACGGAAACCAACCGTTCCCGGAAATAAACAATGCAGTGCAAAATAATTAACGGAATTCCCGAAAACTCCACTCGAAACCCTCGACTGAAAATCGGCTAACCAAATCAACCCGAAAACCTCTGGACGATAATCAGGGCGCGATTTCGAGATAGACGACATTAAAAACGTCGAAATCTAAAAAAGTCAACCCTCGCCGGAGCTCCGCCGTTGACGACCGCCGCCGCCGCCGGCGGCGCGCCGTCAACGGTGAAATCTCACGGCGAGATTCTCCAGATCAAAAGATCTCCACGAGCCCAAACTATTTCTCAACTGGACCCAAGGCCAAAACTCACCGGAACAGGGTCAATTCCAGCTCGAAAGGTGAACGGAAAATCCCTTCGGCTACAAATCGGGTTCCAACAATTCATTAACCAATTCCAAAATAAATCACATGTGGAGCATCACAAGGTCAAGGGGAGTCGAACCCGCTTAACCTCCACCTTCAAATCTCGCCGGAACCACCGTAACCATCACCGGCGAAATTCCTCAACTCGGCCCGATTCGAACCCCCACTCCCCAAACCTCATCAATTTCCATCAAACTAAGCATCAATCAACTCGAAATCATTCAAGGATGCGAACCATACCTTCCTCAAGGTCTGAGGTGGCCGGAAAATGGGTCATCGGACGGCAAGCCGAAACGGGAAAGTCTTCTTCCTCGGTCAACGGTCAACAGCTTCCCAAAACGGAAAGTCAACTCTGGTCAAACTCAAACAGTGTTTTTCGACGATTTTACGACTATTCCCGATATTTATACTCGCGCCTCGGGTTAATCGACGGTCCAAAACGAATGTACAAAATGATTCGGATAAACACGAAACAATCGGATAAAACTCGTCGGAAACCGAAACTTCAAATAATCATAAAATATTCCTCGGTTATCGGAAAAATCTTCCGGAACCGCCCACGAGCTAGAAATCACGTACTCTACAACTTCCGTGAAGACACTCAACTCAAATTCTCGACCGAAAATATAGTCGCGAATAGTATCGGCAAACCACATATATAACGTAAAACTGCGACTATGACCAATCTCGAGAATCGTGCCGAATACGCAACTGATTCTGGTTCGGGTCGTCACAAATCTACCCCCTTAAAGAAATTTCTACCTCGAAATTTACGTACCTGTCAAGTGAACAGATGAGGATACTGCTCCCTCATACGCTGCTCAGTCTCCTAGGTGACCTCCTCAACTGAATGGTTCTGCCACAAGACCTTCACTAGCGGGATCACACGGTGCCTCAACTCCTGCTCACGACGATCGAGAATCTGCACTGGCTCCTCTACGTACGATAAATCCTCTCTGATCGGCAACTGCTGTGGGGTTAACACATGTGAAGGATCTGAGATGTACTTCCGCAACATCGAAATATGGAAGACATCATGCACACGAGCCATCTCAGCTGGTAACTCAAGTCTGTATGCAACAGCTCCAACCCTCTCCGTAATCTCATATGGACCAATATACCATGGTCGAAGCTTGCCACGCTTCCCAAAACGCACAACTCCCCTCCACGGAGATAATTTCAGGAAGACCCAATCACCAACCTCGAACTCTAAACTTTTCCTCCTCACATCCACGTAACTCTTCTACCGATCCTGGGCGATCTTCAACCGATCTCGGATAATCTGTATGTCCTCCATCGTGGTTTTCACCAAATCCGGACCAATAAGCCAACGTTCGCCCACCTCACTCCAACACAATGGAGTGCGACACTGCTTCCCGTACAGGGCCTCGTACGGTGCCATCTCAATATTGGCCTGATAGCTGTTGTTGTAGGCGAACTCAATCAAGTGTAACTGCTGATCCCAGTTTCCGCGAAACTGCAACACACATGATCTTAGCATATCCTCAAGAGTCTGAATGGTCCGCTCGGACTGCCCGTCAGTCTGAGGATGAAAAGCTGTACTAAATCGCAACCTCGTGCCTAACGCTCATTGCAACGCCTGCCAGATTTCAGAAGTGAACTGACTATCTCGGTCAGAAACAATGGACACAGGCACACCATGCAAGCGAACAATCTCGGATAAGTACAACTTGGCCAATCTACCCACTGATACCTTCCCTGGAAGTGCAAGAAAGTGTGCGGATTTCATCAGTCGGTCAACAATAACCCAAATGCCAGTGTTGCCCGCCGAAGTACGCGGCAACTGATAGACGAAATCCATCGTAATGTGCTCCCACTTCCAAACCGGAATCTCAAGTGGCTGTAGTTTCCCTGCAGGCTTCTGCCTCTTCGCCTTCACCTGCTGACAGATCAAACATCGACTCACGTATGCGGCAATCTCCCGCTTCATGTTGCGCCACCAATAGTACGCTCGAAGTGTACGAAACATCTTCGTACCTCCGGGATGCATCGCATACGCTGAACTGTGGGCCTCATCCAGAATCTCCTTCTTCAAGTCCTCGTCTCTGGGCACACATAGCCTGCCTCTGAACAACAACGTACCGTCGTCGCTCAATCGGAACTCTGTAGGCAAACCATTCTGTATCATGGTCTTCTTGCCCAACAGGTAAGAATCAGAATCCTGAGCCTCTCGTACCTGATCAACCACTACGGGTCGAACCTGAAAACTGGCCAACAAAGCTCCATCATCATCATACCCGAACACAGCACCCGTAGCTCGAAGCTCGGCTAACATCGATACTCTGGCCACACACATGTGAAACAACGAGGCTCCAGATTTCCGGCTAAGTGCATCTGCTACAACATTGGCCTTCCCCGGATGGTACTCGAAAGTGCAATCGTAATCGTTGATCAACTCCATCCATCGGCGATGCCTCATGTTCAGATCCGGCTGCGTCCGCAAGTAGGTGAGACTCTTGTGATCAGTGTAAATCTTACACTGAGCACCATACAAATAATGCCTCCAACTCTTCAACCCTAACACGATAGCGGCTAACTCCAAATCATGCGTCGGATAGTTGACCTCATGTGGTTTCAGCTGCCTGGAACCATATGCCACAACTCTACCATGCTGCATCAACACACAGCCAAGCCCCAACTTCGACGCATCGCTGTACACAACAAACTCACCACTGTCGTCTGGCAATGTCAGAACCGGTGCGGTAGTCAAAATCTCCTTCAGGAGCAAATAACTCTCCTCGCACGCATCAGACCACTCAAATTTGACGCCCTTCTTCGTCAATATGGTTAGTGGTGTAGCAATCCGGGAGAAATCCTGTACAAATCGTCGGTAATAGCCTGATAACCCCAAGAAACTCCGGATCTCCGGTACAGTAGTGGGTCTACTCCAATTCAGCACGGCCTTGATCTTGTCAGGATCAACACTAACTCCCTCGGCCGAAATCACGTGGCCCAGAAACTTCACATTATCCATCCAGAACTCACACTTGCTAAACTTCGCGAACAACTGATGGTCCCGCAAAGTCCGCAACACTGCTCACAAGTGCTTCTTGTGCTGGCCCACACTCCTGGAATAGATCAAGATATCATCAATGAATACAATCACGAACTTGTCCAAGAACCGTCTGAACACTCGATTCATCAAGTCCATGAAAGCTGCGGGGGCATTGGTCAACCCAAATGGCATAACCAAAAACTCGTAGTGCCCATACCGCGTCCTGAAAGTTGTCCTGGCTACGTCAGAGTCTCGGATCCTCAACTGGTGATATACGGATCGAAGGTCAATCTTCGAAAAGACTGTTGCTCCCTTCAGCTGATCGAACAAGTCATCAATTCGAGGCAACGGATACTTGTTCCTCACCGTAACCTGATTCAGCTTCCGATAGTCGATGCACAACCGCATGGACCCATCCTTCTTCCGTACAAACAACACCGGAGCACCCCATTGAGAAACACTCGGTCGTATGAAACCCTTATCTAGCAACTCCTGGAGCTGAATCTGCAACTCCTTCAACTCCGCAGGCGCCATCCGGTACGGTGTCTGGGAAATCGGTCCTGTACCCGGCAACAACTCAATAGTAAAGTCAATCTCACATACAGGGGGTATACCAGGTAACTCTGCTGGAAACACATCCGGAAACTCGGAAACAACCTCAATACTACCGAGATCCGGCACTGCAGCTGTAGTGTCCACAACGTGGGCTAAGTAAGCAACACAACCCTTCTTCATCAACGGATCCGCCCTCACCGCGGAAATCAAACACGGTAGTGAAGTGTTCTTCTCGCCGGGAAACAGTATCTCGGGTAACCCTGGTCGTCGAAACGCGACCTCCTTCCTGTGGCAGTCGAACATGGCCCAGTGCGACTCCAAGAAGTCCATACCCAAGATCAGATCAAAATCCACAATATCAAGCAGTAACAGATCTGCGGCTAATCCATGGCCATCAATAAACACCTCATAGTCTCTGTAAACCCAACCGATGCTCACAACCTCACCTGACGGATACAACACTCTCCACAACCCCGGAAGTGGAGATGCAAGTACCGTAGCCAATGATGACAGTCTAAATGATATGAATGAATGTGTGGCACCTGGATCTAACAATACAAGTACAGGAATACCAAAGACATGTAACGTACATATAACGACCTCCGGTGAAGCTCTGCCCTCACGTAGATTCATAGCATGAACCCTCGCCTGTCCGGCTGGTCATCCTCGCTGGGGCTGTCCCTGCTGCCTACCCTGGCCTGCAAACTGTGCTGGTCGAGCTCCCGTAGTGTCACCCCGCTCTCCTCCGGAACTCTGAGCTGCCTGACCATCAGCACCAGCCAACTGAGGACACTCCCTCAAAAAGTGACCCACCTGGCATCGTGGTCAGAGTCGCCTTGATATTCAAATTCAATCCCAGCTCAAACCTGCGACACTTGGCTTCCTCAGTAGCCACCATATCCTGCGCAAAACGAGACAAACGGGTAAACCGATCCCGGTACTCAAGTACAGACAAACTGCCCTGCCTCAAGTTCGTAAAGTCCTCATATTTGCGCTGCTGGGTAGCCTGATTAAAGTACCTCCGCATAAACAGATCACGGAACAATGTCCACGGAGTGTCAGCTGGAACTCTGTCGGTGCTAACCTACCAAAAGTATGCATCACCCTCAAGTAAACCAACTGCAGCCACTGTCATCTGCTCAGAAGTATACTGCAGACGCCCACAAACACGTTCAATCTGAACCAACCATGCCTCGCATATCTCTGGATCAACTGAACCCGAAAACACAGTAGCACCCGCAGTGCGAGCCTTGACCACAGGGTCAAAACGCTCTTCCAAACGCAGCACTCGCATCAGCAAGTTGCGCGTTCGGCGATCCTCATCAGGATCCTCATCCCGATCAACACAGGGACCACGTCGAGGAGGCATCCTACTGATACAAGACAAGCATTAGGTATAAGCAGAAAGAACGTAATCATGAAACCGCAGATATTTGAGAACACACAACACCCGAAGTATTGATGAGTACCGCTGGCCAGTCGGGTCATCACTCCAGTCATGCTGTATCAACTCAAATACCTTAAGCGTCACAACTACAAGAGTCTATAGAATCTGACAACCTAATGCTCTGATACCAAGCTGAAAGGACCCAACCCCGATTCAGTTACCTAAATCGGAATCGAACCCCTTCTGAAAATACGAACCAACAAAAAAATTTCAAAATTTCGGCAGAGTTTCGTTACTAACGTGGAATTGCATAAACCTGCACCCTGAAAATAACACTTCGTCCTATGCCACAAAAACCAAACCGTGGGCACCAATCCCATCCGGATTTCTCAACATCATAATATAAGCAATAACAGTAAACATACTGTACTCTGTATATATATATATATCCGAGAAAATCCTTATAAACAAGTATCAGAATGTATCAGAGCGACCTCTAGTGAAAATATAAACAATATACACATTAGTAGGCGAAACAAGAACCTACTGGAAAACACAGGTAGCTCAGATCACTAGCCTCCAAACCGCGACGTGAAACACTAAACCTGAACTGCAACTGGGCACGGAAACCGAAAAGCCCAGGGGAAAGACATGAAAACTGTTAGAGTGAGTGGACGAAAATAAATGTCTTTCACCAGTTGATATATATGTTATAAAAACATATGCGAGTCGAATGAATAAATATAATAAAATACGCGAGGTAAACTCATACCCCTCCAGCGTACAGAGCATGCGAGTAAAAATCCCACGGGGCCACTCATGGACACGTCCGTGCTAGTACAGTCTGAATCACGGGATCCCAGACCCAGACGTGATTCGAGCCAGAAAGGCCTTAGGTCAGGGTATCTGTTTCCACCCGGAACTACATCGGCACAAGAAACAGACATCTGTACCCACCCGGAACTACATCGGCACAAGGTACAGAAACCACTACCCACCCGGAACTACATCGGCACAAGGTACGGTACCCCTCCTGGTAAGCACCCTCAGGGATCAGCCGGGATGCGAGTGTATCGATACAACAACATGAACTACGACTGTACTCTGTGAAAACCAAATCATAAACAGTACGATGCAAATGCATGAAACAAAATATAAGTGTATGTATACTCGTGTACGTATATCCGTATAAGTATAATCGTATAATCGTAAAACACATGCTCAAGTAATCTGAAATCTCATACGCATGCTCAAGTTCGTAAATCATATAAAAGACTCGCAAGAATTCCGTGAAAAGAAATTGTCCACTCACTGGTGAGCAAAACACGCACTCGCGCTAATCTCGTGGTCCTGCGGAAGATCCCTCGCCTGAAGCACGGTCACGATCTCGATCTCGATCCCCTGAATATTCATAAAACACAACTGATCAAAAACATAGTCCACAACTCTGTACTGAATCACGGAAACCAACCGTTCCCGGAAATAAACAATGCAGTGCAAAATAATTAACGGAATTCCCGAAATCTCCACTCGAAACCCTCGACTGAAAATCGGCTAACCAAATCAACCCGAAAACCTCTGGACGATAATCAGGGCGCGATTTCGAGAAAAAGGACATTAAAAACGTCGAAATCTGAAAAAGTCAACCCTCGCCGGAGCTCCGCCGTTGACCGCCGCCGCCGCCGCCGGCGCGCCGTCAACGGTGAAATCTCACGACGAGATTCTCCAGATCAAAAGATCTCCACGAGCCCAAACTATTTCTCAACTGGACCGAAGGCCAAAACTCACCGGAACAGGGTCAATTCCAGCTCGAAAGGTGAACGGAAAATCCCTCCGGCTACAAATCGGGTTCCAACAATTCATTAACCAATTCCAAAATAAATCACATGGGGAGTATCACAAGGTCAAGGGGAGTCGAACCCCCTTAACCTCCACCTTCAAATCTCGCCGGAACCACCGTAACCATCACCGGCGAAATTCCTCAACTCGGCCCGATTCGAACCCCCACCCCCCAAACCTCATCAATTTCCATCAAACTAAGCATCAATCAACTCGAAATCATTCAAGGATGCGAACCATACCTTCCTCAAGGTCTGAGGTGGCTGGAAAATGGGTCGTCAGACGGCAAGCCGAAACGGGAAAGTCTTCCTCCTCGGTCAACGGTCAACAGCTTCCCAAAACGGAAAGTCAACTCTGGTCAAACTCAAACAGTGTTTTTCGACGATTTTACGACTATTCCCGATATTTATACTCGCACCTCGGGTTAATCGATGGTCCAAAACGAATGTACGAAATGATTCGGATAAACACGAAACAATCGGATAAAACTCGTCGGAAACCGAAACTTCAAATAATCATAAAATATTCCTCGGTTACCGGAAAAATCTTCCTGAACCGCCCACGAGCTCAAAATCACGTACTCTACAACTTCCGTGAAGACACTCAACTCAAATTCTCGACCGAAAACATAGTCGCGAATAGAATCGGCAAACCACATATATAACGTAAAACTGCGACTATGACCAATCTCGAGAATCGTGTCGAATACGCAACTGATTCTGGTTCGGGTCGTCACATGGACATTGATGTCAGTGTCAAGGATAACTGTATTTTAGTATGGTACTGAAAGACAATTTCATATCTAAATTAAGTAGTTAATTTTGTTGTTTATTAGGTAAGCAACCTTAAGTTATATCAATAATGAGAACTTGTCATCCATTTTTGGAAATATGTTATTTGTGGGACTTCATGTTTCATTCTGTTAGCAATGTCTGCAGCCAAATTTAATACTACCGTGTGGCGTATTAGTTACTCCCTTCATCCATTCACGTGCAAATTTATTTAATTCGACTCTTTATTCATTTTTAAAGAATTGACCTTAGATTCTGACTTCAATTGCTTTTGTTACGTGGGATAAACATCGTTATTACCCACCAGAGAAACATAGTGGAAAAGGAATGAGACACCTTTGTGTAGTCTTTACTACGACGTATAAATGATATAACTCTTCTTATGGTTACCTCATTATGAGATTTAAATTTGACTCCGGTAGTAGGGACTCATCCACTATTTTGGAATTCTAGTAATTCAGCTTTGTTAAATTATGAATAACCTCAAATGTTTTCACTCTTACCTTTTCTTGAATTGAGCGTGTTCATTTTATGTCATGAACACATTTTCCTTTGAAAATGTACCTTTTCTGATATATAATCAGTTTGAAAGCGTAATATTTTCCCTTTTGAATCGCGAGAGTTCATCAGGGAAATATTTTTATATCAACATTGGATCAGTGTGATGCGTGATATGCCGTAGAAATTGGACCACTAAAGCGCGATAATTGGCAAGAATTTCCAAGTATAAAAATTATGCATGGAAATATTTAATGGATGAGTGGGGTTTGAGACTAGTTTGTTGCACAATTTTTAGATTTTCGCTAGACTAAATATAGGCGTCATGCGGATGACCTAGTGTTTAACACGCACAAGTATATATGAAAAAGTTACATGCAAGTACAAGATCCGATTGGTGTTATTTGTCTGATCTTCTGATTAGTTTTTGTAAGTTAATGATCCAGTGTCAAGGGAAATTACAATATCTATAGTAGTACAATGTGGAAAGTTGCAGAAATTCAATTATTCAATTCGAGATGGAGTCCTGATTTGTAGATTAGCACCACAGTGTTTTATTATCTTCAGTGGACAGATATTGCAGGCATACGTCTATGTCAAATTTCATCGAGTTTTTTCAGCTCTTGATAGTAGTAGATATATGTTTGTTTGAGTCATTTAAGTAAACCATTAATGTTCAGCTTTTGATGCAGTTTAGTTTATAAATTCGTGTATTTTAGTCCCGGGGATGATCGAGCAAATTCACGTACTCAAATTGCGCATTGACATCAATTTCCATTATTGTGGATATGTGGCTTAGTATGAGTAGTTAGATGTTGATATAAGGGGCTGAGTTGATACCTTCATATTGGAGTGAGTTGGGAGATAATAGTAAGACTTTTTGGAGTCCATCCACATTATTAGGAGCTACGCAATTGAAAATCAGGTAAACGCATGAGAATTCCAATACGTTGTAGTTATATTGGTTAAGTTAATTGTTATAGTAAATTTGACATTTTATTTCAAATGGAATGCTAAGTCTATATCTCCAGATTCGTAGTAAATTAATATGACAGTTTGACTCCCTAGCATTCGCCCATAGTTTCAAGTTTATTAGATACATACTACGGGTAATTTCTTTTGGATTATGAGAAATCCAGTTGGGATACGGTGCCCACGGTTTATTTTTGGAATGTGGTCATTCGAAGTGTTCTCTTATACAGGTTTTTGGGTTTCTTTGAGTTTTAGGGGAAACTATGCAA
The DNA here is from genome assembly GCA_946800695.1 of Geum urbanum. Lineage (NCBI taxonomy): Eukaryota > Viridiplantae > Streptophyta > Magnoliopsida > Rosales > Rosaceae > Geum > Geum urbanum. The sequence continues at coordinate 19,693,742 of OX326997.1, read as the reverse complement.
AAAATTTCAGTAAAATTTTAAGAATAAGATAACGGAATATGATTAGAAGGTTTGCTTCTGATCGGTCAATTACCCACTTATGTTGTGAATTTTGAATGGTCAGTTTGGGTCTTCAGTTTATTACCTATGTCACCTTAGGTGTCACTTTATATGTGAATGTACATGGAGGAACACTTCGGATAGACTGTCATGGCAAGGTTCTGGTGGTGATCGGGGGGCCACTTCAGGAGTTAGAACCGCACCGCTACTCATATAGCCATTTTATCAAAACTGTAATTAGAAGTGATGACTGGAAGAATGGCCGATTAAGCTCAATTATACTAGTAGAACTAGCCACTAGCGTTGACATGGATACCTGATGTTTTTAAGTATTCACGTTACAGAGTACAGATTATGATGTCTTGTGTATCAGGTTTATAAGGTGTAGTCGATTCTGGTTCGAGATTTGAAAAGCGAGACTTTGTAACAAGATGTTAACATGATAGCAGTGTTATGGATAATTCTAATAGCTATAGATATTACTTACAAGATGAATGAATGCATGCAGGAGTAGTAACTATTGGAATTTTTCTAGTATATGCGTATGTATATATTTCGAGGACGAAATTTTCTTAAGAGGGGTAAATTGTAATATCCTGACCCAAGATTTACCTTGTTATTTTGATTAAATGTTAATCATCGATGGTAATTAATTTTTACCGTCGATAACTATCGCCAGCATTTCGTCGAAAATTTATTAATTAAGTTTTTGGATGTATTTCTTTGAGAAAAGTTGTAGAGTTTATCGAGACAAGTTAGTGGCCACGTCAAGTGAAAAAATCAGTCACGACAAAAAAGTTATGGTCAGCAAAATTTTTGTATGATTTTATAAATTTAAATTAGTCGCAACTTGCGAGTATAAATATGACTTTCCATTTTAGCCAGCATTTTTTTTCTCCTTTTCCTCTTTCCTCTCCCACCCGTCTTTCCTCTCTCACGGCCCGTGAGTTAGCCGGTCCGGCCACTAAAACAAGCGAGGACGGTGTCAAAAATTTTCTCGTCTCCCTCTCCTCTTTCAAACCTTCAAGATCTCAACGTTTATCTCTCAAAAAAGTAACCGTGGTGTGGAGGAGAAAAGTCACCAATGAACCGAAACCCTAAACTTTAGGGGTGACAATTTCGAGCTCGAATTGATAGGTGAGACCTACTGGGCTTTGAAGCTCTCCTCAAGATAAAGCTAATGACACTAAGAACACATCTCATTTCGACCAGAGCAAGGAGAATCAAATGATTGAAGTTTTTGAGGGATTTCGGTTTCAAGGTAAATTAGACTAGTTAGAGGATGAATTGGACTTTGTTGTAGTTGAAGAAGTTGTTTGTTGTGTGATTTGGAGTAAAATAGGCCTCAGGTCACCGGTAAATGTCATCGGCGATGCCGCACTGCGGCGCCGGCGGTGGTCCACAGCTGTGCTCCAGCGAGGGGATATTCGGCAAAAGTTATATGTTGTTTTACTCGTAATTACGTACTGAATGTAATGAAGAGGTTATTGAATATATTTGGATATTAATGATCAAGATGTATGATTAATCAGATATTAATCAAACGATTTATAATATTATTAAATTGTTGAATCGATTGCCGATTCGACTTCAAGTAGCGTAACGTTTAAGGAATATGTTGCGACTATAAAAAGGATTCAAGAACTTGAATTTGATTAGCTCGTCATTAGTTAGGGAAGCACGTTGTTCGAGAATGTGAGGTTCTTGACGATAATGCTCGTTGGTATACGAGCTTAGCTATTTATTATGATTTTCGACGATTAGTTATTAAATAATCATTGTTATTTCAGGACGACGTATTAGCAGCCAGTGGCAAACGTTTAGAAACGTCAACAGACAGACTTTGGCTGGATGGGAATCACGACACAGTACTGTGAGTGGACCCTTTTTATTTTCTAGATCGTGGCGAGTTCAATTTTAAATATTTCAATTTAATTTCTAATATACTTTAAAACAATTTATTTTTAGAGGTTTTTCTTTGTGATGGCTTTAGTTAGTTGCATCGATGCACTGACTGTTCGACTGATCACCGAATAGTCCAGTCAGGGGAGGTCAGGGTGCCTCGTCTGGCCCGTTAAAGGAGGTCAGGATACCTTGTCTGGCCCATCACCTACAGTTTCTTTTTACAAATTATCAACTCAAGTTAGAGAAAAACTCTTGAGCGACCACCTTCATTTGCAGTTCAGTTTATGATACTTGAACTCCCAGTATTTCACATAAATTAGAGAAATGGCATATAGTTATAGTTTTACAGATTTAGATAGTTTATGATTTTTGTCCACACACTCTAACGTTTTATGTTTTTAAGTCTTTCTCTGGGCCATTTGTTTTAAATTGCCCAGTTTTCAGGTTTGCCAGCTGTGGGGGATAAAATTTTGGGTCAACAGAGATGTTAAAAATAATGAGCCAAATGGGGAGGTTCGGCAGGGCCCAGGCAGTCATAAGATAATTGGGAGTGTAAGCCCAAAAATGAGAAGAGAATATGGACATGGCCAGGAACGAGGAAATTTTGGCGGTAAAAAGGCACATGATAAATATGTGAGCGCTGGAACAACCCAATTGTGTTAGTTAACGAGAAGATGGTGTGAATACAGTGAAAAATAAGGGAAAGCTGGAGAACATGCTACGGTGGTTGAGAAGCTTGGGGCTGACACCGACAAGAAGTTCTCAACGGAGGCTGACGCTATCGTTGAAGCCCCCGCCATTATCCCTAATTTTGGGGGAGGATCTCTGCTTATAAATACTAGTTTTAACTCTTGTTTCATTCATTCACTTATGATTACAAAAATCCTGCTTGAGAAGAGCTCCTAGTGACTTGAGCATCGGAGTGTCTTTGCTAGTACACCCCCCACATTTTGGCGTTGAAGAGTCAACTTCCAACGTGTCGAAGACGTGGTCAGTTTGGTGTTCGTTGATTGATTCTTGTTGAGGTAACTAGTCCTTGTCGATTTTTTATGCTCCAACATCAGGTGAAGTCGTGACCTTCCAGAGTACGAGGCATGGCAGTTCACAGCTTCTGTCTTCTCTGTGTAGCTTTTCAGTTGAAGTTCAAGGTTGCTCATGCTAGTGTACCTGGTACCGATTAGTCAGTGCTAGATACTCTAATACGGGTCCCACAAGACTTACCTTGGATTACTACGGTAATCTGGAGTGAGTCTTGTCACCATCATAGTGTTATAAAGATGTTATTACATAGTCATAAGGATACCAACACAAGTTCATAAAAATACCAACATTAGTAAAAAAAAAAACTTTTATATAAAGCTGCTAACCGAGCATCATAAAGATATTACCATAGGTTATCAAAGATATTATTATATTTTCAACAAAGAGAATAATAAATATATTTAAAAAATTGCTTTGGGCACCTATGGTGTCGAACTAAAATCGATCCGCGGCATCAATCGGTTAATCTTCGGTGGCTTGCATCGTTGAAGAGGCCAACGTTGATCAAGTCGCGAATGGGTCTGGCGTTGATTGACAGAGTATGGCGAAGCTGAGGCGAGGCAACAACGACGAGTGGCAGTGGTCTAAGTTTGGGAAGATGGGAGATGCCGGCAAGTCTCAGTAGATCGGATGACGTTAATTCAAGCTTAGGCAGACCGAGTAAAGATGGGAGACACTGGCTGGCAAGTCTCAGGCGAGGCAACATTGATGATGGGAGACGTCGGCGACTGCAACTAGGATGGAATCGCTCGCGTCTCACCTTTTTTCTTCCAGTGGCAAAAAACATAATTTTCCCGAACTTGAACCAGTGGCACGCGCATAATTAGTTTGATGTTCAGGGTATTTTTCGGGAGTTTTCAATTAAAGTGACAGAGGTCAAAATTTAAGTTTGGTGACTTTGATGGTGTTATTAGTTATAAGTGACCTATGGGTCAATGATCCAATCACAAAATCAGAGAGTGCATATAAAATTATTATAAATAAATCATAAAAGCTCTTTACAAAAATTGATTTAGAAGATGAAGGGTTTCCGTGAATTATATCAAATACGTACAACACTCATACAAGCCCAATTTTTTTTTTAGAACTTGAAATAATTTTAGTTTTAAATAGACTTTTCTTGTTGATCGAGTATAACTCTTGCTATCACTTTTGAGTATAATTTTTCAAATAAGTTATTAGTAATGCGATTTTTCATATAATATGATCAAGCATCCAAGCTGTCTGACTATCCAACTAATTAATGTTGAGCTCAATTTAACTAGATTTTACCATGACGAAATTATAGGAATTACATGTAAATTTTATTAAAAGCTTAAAAGTTAAAATGTAAATAAATGGACAAATTCTTGTTTAGTAGCATGTGGTTTGGGTACTTCTTCATGTTATTACGTAAGATTTAAATATTTCAGTTTATTAAGGTTTAGGTCTCTCTTCATGTTACTACTTCAGTTTTTTTATCTTTTCAGTTGACTGCTTGGAGTTTTATTTTCGTATCACTTTTTAATTTCTGTTAAAGAATTCATTTAAAAGAGAGGGCATTTTGGATAATTTCTTTGTAACAATATAAGTACGTCCTATTAGTTGATTTTGTTTAACAAATTGTCATATTTAAATTATCTTATTTCTAAATATTCTTAACATCAAAATAAGTTATATTTCTTAAGGCTGTGTTTGGATGACGAAAAAAGACATGGGATTTTATTTGAAATCAGAATTTGTCGAATTCTATGAATAAAATTCTTCATTCGGTAAACAACTTCTGAGAAATTAAGAAATTCTATGGTAAAATTTAAAAACTTAAAATCCTAACTTTAAATTTCACATATATAGATGTCATTTCTAAATTCTATTATTTATCATTACATTATCATATCTCAATAACATCATTTTAAAAAGTCATGTGCCTATCCAAACACCGAAAAACTGATTTATTGGAAATCTAAATACTGAAATTGTAATTCCCATCATAAAAGAATTCGCTACGAAATTCAAAATTTCTCCATCCAAACACAGCCTAATAGGACCATCCAAAATAAGTCAAATATTTTTAAATATGACAATCTTTTTATTTCTAAATAATTTTAACAAAATAAGTTATATTTGTTGAAGGAGAAATAGATGCACAAATAAATAGATCTGAAACTGTATTGTATTCATTAATAGATGACCTTATATAGGTATTACAATATGTTACAAATTCATATCCCTCTAAATCGTGGATTGAGATAATATCTATTTCTATTATAATTAGGACAAGACACACACCGGGATACCAGGAATATTATTTCCTTAAACACTCCCTTTGTGTCGCGATCATAATGTATGATGCATAACTTGTTGCCTCACTAAAAAAGTTTTGCCAAGCAAACAAAAACCCCTTGGGTAAAACAAAAGTTTGATCGAAGGAAAAAAGTGTACAACACATCAACTACAAAAGCGACCACATGTGTTGTAAATTCCCCCTGATATCTACGAAATGAATTCCCCCTGATCAATAACTCAATCTTAGAGTTCAGACAACCTTCACACATCAATGCGTCTCACATGCTTTGGAAATGTACATTTTGGTAAAGTCTTAGTGAAAAATTCTGCAACATTATCCACCAAACCAATCTGGTTCACACAGATAATCAATAACCGCAACAGCTGTTGATTGTAGGAGTACATTAGTGAGATAAGTTTAGTATGACCACCCTTAACATAATTCATCTTCGTTTGTTCATTGCAAGCCGCATTATCCACAAACATGCGAGTTTGTGTTGTCGTAGTAGATGATGATCCACTAGATCCTCGAATGAGGAGTATTATTATCCTAAACTAGACACACTCATTAATTGCTTCATGCGAAGCTATAATTTGATTCTAGGAAGTAGCAATAAATGTTTGCTCTGCAAATCTTCAAGAAATCGTCATGTTTTCCCATGGTGAATACATAATCATTTAGTGCATGTCCTTTGCGTAGGTGAGAGAGATATCCAACTGTAACGACCCGGACCGGAATTGGTATAGAAATCGGCTTAACTTGCGAGTTTTACGAGTAATCGAGATTTATCGTAATTAATCGATTATGCGGTTTTGATCACGACTTAATTTTCGGACACAAATTTGATTTGGGTATGTTCGTGGGAAATGTAGAGAATTTGATTTCGAGTTCGTAGGAGCTTTCCGAGGATTTTTCGGATAATCGAGGAAAAGTTGACTACTGCACCGGTTCTGACCATACCCGACGACAGTGGAGAGTTTGTGATTTACAGCGACGCATCAAAATTGGGTCCTGGTTGTGTTTTGATGCAGTATGGCAGAGTAGTGGCTTACGGTTCCAGGCAATTAAAACCACATGAAGTCAATTATCCTACGCATGATTTGGAGTTAGCTGCTATTGTTTTAGCCTTGAAGAGTTAGAGACACTACTTGTATGGAGCTCAGTTCAAGATATATACAGATCACAAGAGACTCACCTATTTGCGCACGCAGCCAGATTTGAATATGAGACAGCACAGATGGATGAAGTTGATCAATAACTATGATTGCACCTTTGAGTATCATCCAGGGAAGGCCAATGTCGTTGCTGATGCACTCAGTCGAAAATCTGGAGCCTCATTGTTTCATGTGTGTGTGGCCAGAGTTTCCATGTTAGCAGAGTTACGAGCTACGGGAGCTGAGTTAGAGTGGGATAATGATGGAGCCTTGTTGGCTAGCTTCCAGGTTCGACCGGTATTGGTTGATCAGGTTCGTGAAGCTCAGGATGCGGATTCCTATCTATTGGATAAGAAGACCATGATTCGGAATGGTGTGCCAACAGAGTTTCAGTTGAGTGATGATGGTACATTGCTGTTCAGAAGCAGACTTTGTGTACCCAGGGATGAGGGTTTGAAAAATGAGATTTTGGATGAAGCCCATTGTTCTGCTTATGCGATGCATCCAAGCGGTCCAAAGATGTTTCGTACACTTTGAGCCTATTACTAGTGGCAAAATATGAAGAGGAAGATCGCAGCATATGTGAGTAGATGCCTCATTTGTCAGCAAGTGAAGGCGGGAAGGCAGAAACCTGCGGGAAAGCTACAACCGTTGGAGATTCCAGTTTGGAAATGGGAGCACATTACTATGGATTTCGTGTATCAGTTACCGCGTACTTCTGCTGGTAACATGAGTATTTGGGTCATTGTGGACCAATTGACGAAATCAGCTCATTTCCTTGCACTTCCAAAGGCGATTTCAGTGGGTCGTGTATCAGACCCTCGAGGATATGTTGCGGTCTTGTGTTTTGTAGTTAAAAGGAAATTGGGACCAACAACTGCTGAAAGGACCCAACCCCGATTTAGTTGCCTAAACCAGAATCAAACCCCTTCCGAAAACACGAACCAACAAAAACCGTAGAAATTTTGGCAAAGTTTCGTTACTATCGTGGAATTACATTACCTGCACGCGAGAAATACACTTCATCCTATGCCACAAAAATCAAACCGTGGGCACCAATCCCATCCAGATTTCTCAATATATCAACAATAATGTAAAGTAGTAAATATATCTGTACTTTACTAAAATCCGGAGTAAAATCGTATAATATATACAACAAAATACTCAGAGCGACCTCTAATGTATAATCATATAAGTATACCACAGTATGTAGAACAATAAACCTACTGGAAGAAACAAGATAGCTCGAGCACTATGCCTCCAACCACGACGTGCGACACCAGAGTCCGAACTGCAAACTGGGCACGGAAACCGAAAAGCTCAGGGGAAAGACATGAAAACTGTTAGAGTGAGTGGACGAAAATAAATGTCTTTCGCCAATTAATATATGTTACAAAAACATATGTGAGTCAAATGTATAAAAATCATATAGTACACGAGGGAGACTCTAACTCCTCACGCGTACAGAGCATGCATAAAAATCCCACGGGGTCGCTCGTGGACACATCCGTGCTAGTACAGTCCGAATCACGGGATCCAAGACCCACACGTGATTCTAGCCAGAAAGGCCTCAGGTCAGAGGTCTGCCTCCCCCCGGTAAAGCCCTCGGGTCAGGAGTCACAGCCTCCCCCGGTACACATCCTCGGGGATCAGCCGGGATGCGAGTGTATCAATACAACAACATATATAAAGACTATACTCTGTGTAAACCAAATCGTAAATAGTTCGATGCAAATGCATGAAACAATATATAAGTGCATATACGTAATATATACTGGTATATGCATAATCGTATAACAAATGCTCATGTAAATCAAAATCTCGTATGCATGCTCAAGTTCGTAAAACGTGTAATAAGACTCGCAAACAATCCGTGAAAAGAAATTGTCCACTCACAGACTAGCGTAACGCAGTTCGCGTTAACCCGTGATCCGCCGGAAAGTCCCTCGCCAAACGAACGATCACGAACCCCTGAATAATCACAAAATCCATTTCTCAAAGTCATAACTCGACAATTCAAAACAAATCACGAGAAATCACCGTTCTCAGAAACATGTAATCCGATTACGACAAACTGTCGAAAATCCGAAAATCACACCTCAATACCTCGCTGTAATTTTGGTCGCTCAATTCGAAAAACAAACCTCCCCACTGCGATCGGGGCGCGATTTCGAGTGAAATAACATGCAAGTTGTCGAAAACCCCAAAAAGTCAAAGTTGACCACTGTTGACCATCGCTGGCGGCGGCGGCGTCACCCGAACGGGAAATTTCCCGGCGGAGAAACCTCTATTCCACTCCAAATCACCCACTGAGCAACTTTCTCAACTGCATCAAAGGCCAATTCTCACTCTAACCATGTCAATTTCATGATAAACCGAATTGTCACCAAAATTTCAAATCCAAAATTCTCCATACACAAGTGAAATTGGATCACCAAACTTACATGGTAGCTTCTAGGTGATGAGAGCTACAAAACCCAGTCCTTGGTTTAGCTCGAATCGGCCAGAATCGTTGAATCCGAATTCACCCAAAAACCTCCATTTTTCTTGCCAGAATTTCTCCCTTTTCCGGCGTCCCACGCCGTGAGAGGAGACCGGAAACGGATAGAGGGCGTCGAGGCGAAGAGTATGGGCCCAAGCTCGAGGCCGGTGGTGGCCAGAAGGCTAGTCACCGCCGCGAGCCGTCCCGCCACCGTCGCCACCTTCTCTCTCCCCGCGTTGACCAAATTGACCGGTCAAGATAATAAATGAAAATGTTGACTTTCCCAAACAGGCAACCCACTATTTATACCTTCCCAAAATGGAAACCTCGATAATTCACTTTTCAACAAACTTCGTGTACCCGTAACTTTCTTGTCGTAATTCCGATTCCAATAATTCTCGCGGCAACAAGCTTGACTCGACATGTTCTTTAATTACCACCCGAAGTCAAACACATCGACCAAACCGATAAAAAGTCAACGGTTCACCCAAACACATACTTTAACCGACTAAATAATCAACAATCGGAAATATTCACAACATAATCCTCGTAACTCGGAATAATGCTCCAGAAGTTCCCACAAGCTCGAAATTAAATTCTCAACAACTTCTGTGAAGAAGCCGAAATCAGATTCTCGTCCGGTAATTTAGTCGATAAGAATGCCACAATTATAAACTAATTATGCCGAAACTTCAAATATTCATAGTATATTCCTCGGTCGTCCAAATAATGATCCGGAACCGCCCACGAACTCGAAATCACACGTACAACGACTCTCGAGAAGAGACTCAGCTCCAATTCTCAGCCAATAATTTAGTCATTATCAAGTCTGGCGATTCGAATAACTGTCGGAAATCTGCGATTATGCGGTAACCTCATGAACTAAGCTGATTTCACCGCTGATTCTGTTCTGGGTCATCACAAATCCACCCCCCTTAAAAAAATTTCGACCTCGAAATTTTCAAGTCTGCCAACTAAAAGTAGGAGCATTGCCTCTGCATACAGCTCAACTCCCAAGTGGCAACCTCAACTGAACGACTCTTCAGTTCAACGCTCCGTGTTGTAATTCCTGTACCCTCAAATCTCAAATCTGAACTGGCTCCACACAGATGCCAAGTCATCCTGCATAAGGAACTGATAGGGTACAAAACATGCAACAAATCTGAAATGTAGTTCCGCCTCACGGAACACAACACACAAAAGCCAACGCTATGGACGATGCCGAACAATACGGCATAACACAAACTCGCCTATGATCACGTACGGATTAAAATAACGTGGCAATTCACAGCTCAGCCTACTCACATTAACATAACTCAAACATCGAACTCGGGCAATTATTAACCTGATCCCGCTAATCCGACAATCTGTGGTAGCACATTCCACAAAGTCTGAATCCCACGTCAGCTCACATCAAACTCGCTCTAACACGATGGAGTACGACATCGTTCCTCAAAACGACATCAAGCAACGTCAGAATCATAGTGGTCTACAAACTGATACTGCATGCAATCTCGAACAGTTGAAACTGCTGGTCCCAAATATGTCGGAACTGCAATACACAAGACCACCACATGCTCTCCAAGGTCTGAATAGTCCTCAAAGATCGCCGCCAATCTGAGGATAAGAAACTGTACTAAACTGTAACCTGGTCCCCAATACTCTCTGCAACACTTGTCAACACTCAGTTGTAACTGATTATCTCGATCAGCAATCTGAGACATAGGCGCATCACGTACATGAACAACCTCCGTTAAACATAGCTATGCCAACCTGCCACTGAAATCTGTTCCGGAAAGTACAAGTAAACGTACCAAGTTCATCAAATGGTCCACAATGGCCTGAGAACTGGTACCACAAACCGAAGTGCGTACTGGCACACAAAATCTACAGTGACAAGCTCCAACTTCTAATCAAAAATCTCTGATGGCTGTAACTCTCCGGCAAGTCTCTGCCTCCTAGCCATCGCCTGCTGACAAATGTGGCATCTACACACACAAGCTGCTACGTTCTTCTACGGGTTGCGTCACGAGTAGTAAACTCAAAATATCAGATACATCTCCGCATCACTAGTGCCAAATGTACGCAAAAAAATGAGCTTCAACATCATCACACTCAAACTCAGTTCCCGTACGTAGTACGCAACTCGGCTAATACGGAAACTTGAGCCACACACACATGAAACACTGAAGCTCCTGACTTTCGACTTAATGCATCATCAACAACAATAGCCTCTCTCGAATAAACTCAAATGTGCAGCCATAGTCGTTAGTCGACCCCATACATCTACACTGCCTCAAGCTCAAATCTGGCCGAAAATGCAAGTAGATGAAAGTCATGTGATCAGTGTACATCCTACACCGTGCTGCACACCGTAGCAGTAGTGTCTCGAATTCTCCGATGCTAACATAAGAACAGCTACTCCCAAATCACACACAGGATATGTAGCTACATAAAGTTTCCACTGCCCGTAACCATGAGCCATCGTTCTGCAAAGCTGCATCAAAGCATAATCAAATTTAAACCTCGATGCACTGCCATAACTACGAACTCACCACGATCTTCAGGTAGAATCAAAACCGAAGCAACGGTCAACCATCTTGCAGGAGTAAGTAACTCTCCTCGCGTGCATCGAACCACTCGAACTTGACGCCTTCTTCGTCAATCTGGAAAGTAAAGTGGCAATCCGGGAAAATCATGCACAAGCCGTCGGTAAAAGCCTGCCAAACCCAAGAGACCCCTGATCTCTGGTACAATGCTAGGTCAATTCCCAAATCCACACGGCTTCTATCTGGTCTGGATCCACGCCAACTCCCTCGGATAACATCACACAATCCAAAATCTTCACGCTAATCAACCAAAATTCACACCGGCTGAACTTCACAAATAACTAATCATCTCGCAAAGTCCGCAAAACCGCTCACAATTGCTTCAGGTGCTGGCCCACACTCCTGGAGTGAATCAGGATGTTGTTGACGAACATGACCGCAACTCGTCCAGAATCATCTGAACACATGGTCCATCAAGTCTACATGATCTACGAGGCATTGGTCAACCAAACAGCGTGACCAAAAATTCCTGATGCCCACACCGAGATCCGACAGCCATCCTAGCCACAACTGACTCATCAAACCTCAACTAATGGTATCCAGACCCGAAATCAATCTTCGAAAAGACTGAAGCTCTCGTGAGCTAATCAACCAATCATCAATCCGAAGCGGAGGATACTCACTCTCCTCTGAAGCAAATCAAGCTTCCGGTAGTCCATGCACCACCACGTCGAATCATCCATCATCCATACAAAGAATGCAAGAGCACACCACGCAAATACGCGGGGTTGCATGAAATCTCCTGAAACCTCCTCCAGCAACTCCTGGAGTCGAACCTGTAGCTCCACCAGCTCTGCTGGCTCCGAACGACAAGATGCCGGTAAAATGAGTCCAGCGCCCGGTACAAGCTCAATGGTGTAGTCAGTCCCCCGAACTGGAGGAACACCTGGTAACTCCTCCAGAACACACCTGGAACCTCTGGAACCACCTCAACATCAACAATGTCGGGCACAGCAACCATAGTATCCACATCATAAGCTAAGCAAGCAACACAATCCGTCTCCATCATCCGCTCGACCATCACCGCGAAACAGTATCTCGGGAAAATCTGGTCGTCGAAACACAACCTCCTTCTCGAGGCACTCGAACACAGCCAAATGCATCGTCAGTAAGTCCATACTCACAATCACACCAAAACCATAATGTCCAGCTATAACAGATCCGCAGTTAAGCCATATCCTCCAACAAGGATCTCGCAACCTCCGGATGGATACAACACTCTCCAAAAAACTCGAAAGTGGAGATGCAGGTACAATAGCCATGGATATCAAACAACAGTAACCTCGGAGAAAAGTCTGTCCTCAAACAAGGTCATGGCACGAACTCCAACATGCCCAACTAGCCGCCCACGTCAATTGCGACCTGCTGATTAACTCATCTAGAAGGCTGCGTTGATCAAACTCCAAAAACAGCATCATGACCTCCTCGTGAACTCTGAGCTGTCGAACTGCTAACACCGCTGATTGAGGCCGCTCCCTCATAACGTGACCCTCCTGGCCACCACCATAGAAACTGAGAGTGCTCCACGAACACAATTCACAGCGACACCTGCTGCGAGAAAAGATCACCAACGATCACCCAAACTCATGCCACAGGAGCAAATCCGCTACTCTGTGATCTCCGCCACCATCAAACGGATTCTCTGCTTTGATCTAATGACCCTCAACATAATCGAAAAGGCCACAGCCTGATGAAGTCACTGATCCCGAAGTGCCTGAACTCAACCTCGTCAAATATCTCAACTAAGTCCACTTTCCTCAAACCATCACATCGAAAACCGCGTACACTGTTCCTTTTCAATAGCCTCGCCACTGAGTGCAGCACACTAAGCTCATCGCGGTTATCTCGAGGCATAACAATCAGACTCTCTCTGATGCTCAGGTTCAAACTCATCTCAAACCTCGTGCACTACTTCCTCTGAAGCCACATAACACGTGCAAACAGGGACAAACATACGAACAATGCATCTCTGCCTCAGGTGGATAAACACTCCTCATTCGATTGCTGGGTAGCCTGATAAAACTATTACCATATAAACAACACCCTGAATGTAGGCCATGGAGTCGCAACAGGAACTCACACAATATCAGCCCACCAAATACAATGATCTGACTCAGGCAAAATATCAACTGCCATAATTCTCTGCTCTGAGGCAACATGTAGACGCTCATACACACACAACCAGGCAAACCGTGACACACAAATCTCTGAACTCAGAATACTCATCCAAACCTACAATGCTCTGGCAAATCGCGCGTCGATTGATCCTCAATAGGATCCACAACCGTACCGACACGGAAAGCACGTCAAGGAGGCATCCTAATGAATAAAACATTGTTCACAACAAGTAGAACGTAATCATGGAACTTCAAATATTTGAAAGTATACAACACCCGGAATATTGATGAGTATCCGCCGGCCGGTCGGGTCACCATTCCAGACATGTTATACATTCTCAAATATCCTTAGTAAACACGACTACAGAAGTCTACAGAACCTATAACCTAATGCTCTGATACCAAGCTGAAAGGACCCAACCCCGATTTAGTTGCCTAAACCGGAATCGAACCCCTTCCGAAAACACGAACCAACAAAAACTGTAGAAATTTTGGCAGAGTTTCGTTACTATCGTGGAATTACATTACCTGCACGCGAAAAATACACTTCATCCTATGCCACAAAAATCAAACCGTGGGAACCAATCCCATCCGGATTTCTCAATATATCAACAATAATGTAAAGTAGTAAATATATCTGTACTTTACTGAAATCCAGAGTAAAATCGTATAATATATACAACAAAATACTCAAAGCGACCTCTAATGTATAATCATATAGTATACCGAAGTAGGTAGAACAATAAACCTACTGGAAGAAACAAGGTAGCTCGAGCACTATGCCTCCAACCACGACGTGCGACACCAGAATCCGAACTGCAAACTGGGCACGGAAACCGAAAATCCCAGGGGAAAGACATGAAAACTATTAGAATGAGTGGACGAAAATAAATGTCTTTCGCCAATTAATATATGTTACAAAAACATATGCGAGTCAAATGTATAAAAATCATATAGTACACGAGGGAGACTCTAACTCCTCACGCGTACAGAGCATGCATAAAAATCCCACGGGGTCGCTCGTGGACACATCCGTGCTAGTACAGTCCGAATCACGGGATCCCAGACCCACACGTGATTCTAGCCAGAAAGGCCTCAGGTCAGAGGTCTGCCTCCCCCCCGGTAAAGGCCTCGGGTCAAGAGTCACAGCCTCCCCCTGTACACATCCTCGGGGATCAGCCGAGATGCGAGTGTATCGATACAACAACATATATAAAGACTGTACTCTGTGTAAACCAAATCGTAAATAGTTCGATGCAAATGCATGAAACAATATATAAGTGCATATACGTAATATATACTGGTATAGGCATAATCGTATAACACATGCTCATGTAAATCGAAATCTCGTATGCATGCTCAAGTTCGTAAAATGTGTAATAAGACTCGCAAACAATCCGTGAAAAGAAATTGTCCACTCACAGACTAGCGTAACGCAGTTCGCGTTAACCCGTGATCCGGCGGAAAATCCTTCGTCAAACGAACGATCACGAACCCCTGAATAATCACAAAATCCATTTCTCAAAGTCATAACTCGACAATTCAAAACAAATCACGAGAAACCACTGTTCTCGGAAACACGTAATCCGATTACGACAAACTGTCGAAAATCCGAAAATCACACCTCAATACCTCGCTGTAATTTTGATCGCTCAATTCGAAAAACGAACCTCCCCACTGCGATCGGGGTGCGATTTCGAGTGAAATGACATGCAACTTGTCGAAAACCCCAAAAATTCAAAGTTGACCACCGTTGACCACCGCTGGCGGCGGCGGCGTCACCCGAGCGGGAAATTTCCCGGCGGAGAAACCTCTATTCCATTCCAAATCACCCACTGAGCAACTTTCTCAACTGCATCAAAGGCCAATTCTCACTCTAACTATGTCAATTTCATGATAAACCGAATTGTCACCAAAATTTCAAATCCAAAATTCTCCATACACAAGTGAAATTGGATCACCAAACTTACATGGTAGCTTCTAGGTGATGAGAGCTACAAAACCCAGTCCTTGGTTTAGCTCGAATCGGCCGGAATCGTTGAACCCGAATTCACCCAAAAACCTCCATTTTCTTGCCGGAATTTCTCCCTCCTCCGGCGTCCCATGCCGTGAGTGGAGGCTGGAAACGGATAGAGGGCGTCGAGGTGAAGAGGATTGGCCCAAGCTCGAAGTCGGTGGTGGCCGGACGGCGAGTCACCGCCGTGAGCCGTCGCGCCACCGTCGCCACCTTCTCTCTCCCCGCGTTGACCAAATTGACCGGTCAAGATAATAAATGAAAATGTTGACTTTCCCAAATAGGCAACCCACTATTTATACCTTCCCAAAATGGAAACCTCCATAATTCACTTTTCAACAAACTTCGTGTACCCGTAACTTTCTCGTCGTAATTCCGATTCCAATAATTCTCGCGGCAACAAACTCAACTCGACATGTACTTCAATTACCACCCGAAGTCAAAAATATCGACCAAAACGATAAAAAATCAACTGTTCACCCAAACACATACTTTAACCGACTAAATAATCAACAATCGAAAATATTCACAACATAATCCTCGTAACTCGGAATAATGCTCCAGAAGTTCCCACGAGCTCGAAATTAAATTCTCAACAACTTCTGTGAAGAAGCCAAAATCAGATTCTTGTCCGGTAATTTAGTCGATAAGAAGGCCACAATTATAAATCGATTATGCCGAAACTTCAAATATTCATAGTATATTCCTCGGTCGTCCAAATAATGATCCGGAACCGCCCACGAACTTGAAATCACACGTACAACGACTCTCGAGAAGAGACTCAGCTCCAATTCTCGGCCAATAATTTAGTCGTTATCGAGTCTGGCGATTCGAATAACTGTCAGAAATCTGCGATTATGCGGTAACCTCATGAACTAAGCTGATTTCACCGCTGATTCTGTTCTGAGTCGTCATAAATGCATTTGATCGAGTTTGCATATAACAACAGTTATTAGGCCAATATCGATATGGCACCGTACGAGGCTCTATATGGGAGGCAGTGCCGTACTCCATTGTGTTGGAGTGAGGTGGGTGAGCGATGGCTTATTGGTCCTGATTTGGTGAAGAGCACCACAGAAGATATTCAGATTATCAGAGATTGATTGAAGATTGCCCAAGATCGCCAAAAGAGTTATGCAGATGTGAGAAGAAAGAGTCTCGAGTTCGAGGTGGATGATTGGGTCTTCCTAAAATTGTCTCCTTGGCGAGGAGTTGTTCATTTCGGGAAGCGTGGCAAGCTTCGGCCATGGTATATCGGTCCTTATGAGATTACAGAAAGTGTTGGTGTCGTGGCTTACAGGTTGGAGTTGCCTTCGGAGATGGTGAGGGTACAGAATGTTTTCCATGTGAAAGGACTCAATCCCGATTCAGTTACCTAAATCGGAATCGAACCCCTTCTGAAAACACGAACCAACAAAAACCATTCAAAATTTCGGCAGAGTTTCGTTACTATCGTGGAATTGCATAAACATGCACCCTGAAAATAACACTTCGTCCTATGCCACAAAAGCCAAACCGTGGGCACCAATCCCATCCGGATTTCTCAACATCATATCATAAGCAATAAATAGAAAACATATCTGTAATATATAATATATCTAAGAAAATCCGCATAAAACACGTATCAGAATGTATCAGAGCGACCTCTAGAGTAAATATATACAATATACACATCAGTAGGCGAAACAAGAACCTACTGGAAAGCACAGGTAGCTCAGATCACTAGCTTCCAACCACGACATCAAACACCAGAACCTGAACTGCAACTGGGCGCGAAAACTGAAAAGCCCAGGGGAAAGACATAAAAATCGTTAGAGTGAGTGGACGAAAATAAATGTCTTTCACCAGTTGATATATATGTTAAAATAACATATGTGAGTCCAGGTAAATAAAATAACAAAGTACACGAGGTAAACTCATACTCCTCCAGCGTACTGAGCATGCAAGTAAAATCCCCACGGGGTCACTCATGGACACGTCCGTGCTAGTACAGTCCGAATCACGGGATCCGAGACTCACACGTGATTCTAGCCAGAAAATCCTCAGGTCAGGATATCGGTTTCCACCCGGAAATACATCGGCACAAGAAACAGATAACTGTACCCACCCGGAAATACATCGGCACAAGGTACAGAGAACTATACCCACCCGGAAATACATCGGCACAAGGTACAGTTTCCCCCTGGTAGGCACCCTCGGGGATCAGCCGGGATGCGTGTGTATCGATACAACAACATATACTAAGACTGTACTCTGTGTAAACCAAATCATAAATAACTCGATGCATATGCGTAAAGCAATATAATAATACATATAATAGAAGCATAATCGTATAACACATGCTCATATAAAACATAATCTCGTATGCATGCTCAAGTTCGTAAATCGTATAAAAAAAACTCGCAATCATTCCGTGAAAAGAAATTGTCCACTCACAGGTGAGCAAAACGCGC
This sequence comes from Geum urbanum, assembly GCA_946800695.1. Taxonomy (NCBI): domain Eukaryota; kingdom Viridiplantae; phylum Streptophyta; class Magnoliopsida; order Rosales; family Rosaceae; genus Geum; species Geum urbanum. The sequence continues at coordinate 19,675,662 of OX326997.1, read as the reverse complement.
ACTCGCGCTAATCTCGTGGCCCGGCGGAAGATCCCTCGCCTGAAGCACGATCACGATCTCGATCTCCTGAATATTCACAAAACATAACTGATCAAAACATAACCCACAACTCTGTACTTAACCACGGAAACCAACCGTTCCCGGAAATGTACAATGCAGTACAAAATGATTAACGGAATTCCCGAAATCTCCACTCGAAACCCTTGACTGAAAATCCGCTACCCAAATCAATCCGAAAACCTCTGGACGATAATCAGGGCGCGATTACGAGAAAAATGACATTAATTTCATCGAAAACCAAAAAGTCAACCCCTCGTCGGAGCTCCGCCGTTGATCGCCGCTGCCGGCGACGGCGCGCCGTCAACGGTGAAGTTTCACGGCGAGGAAGCTCCAGAAATGAAGCTCATCACAAGTCCATCCATTCTTATAATTGGCACAAAGTCCAATTCAAGCTAGAACCATGTCAATTTCCCCTCGAAACAACTCGGAATTCAAACTCCGGTGACCTAATCGGGTTGCCTCAAAACCACATCAAATCCCAAAATAAACCACCCAGGAAGCTTTACCTAGGCTAGGGGAACTGAAACCCCATCAAATCCACCCCCACAACTCGCTGGAGCACCACATCCCAACTCCGGCGAACTCCGGCATCACAACCCGATTCGGGTTCCAACAAAACTCCACCAATTCTCTCCAAACCAAACACCAAGCAACTCGAAATCACATGGGGAAGCGAATCATACCTTTCACTTGGCCGGAGGTGGCCGGAAAATGAAAATCGGCCGGCAAAACCAAACGGAAAACTTTCTCCCCTCGGGTCAACGGTCAACTTTCCCAATTTGGAAAGTCAAAGCTCGGTCAACGTCAAACAGTGTTTTGCGACTATTTTACGACTATTTTCGATATTTATACTCGCGCCTCGGGTCGATCGACGATTCAAAATGGATAACCATCACGATTCGGACAAACACGAAACAATCGGATAAACTCGTCGAAAACTGAAATTTCAAATAATCGTATTATATTCCTCGGTTATCGGAAAAATCATCCGGAGCCGCCCACGAGCTCGAAATCACGTACTCTACAACTTCCGTGAAGACACTCAACTCAAATTCTCGGCTAAAAATATAGTCGCGAATAGAATCAGCAAACCACACATATATCGTAAAACTGCGACTATGACCAATCTCGTGAATCGTGCAGAATACACAACTGATTCTAGTTCGGGTCGTCACACCATGTCTCGATGTTGCGGAAATACATTCCAGATCCATCACATGTGTTAGCACCATATCAGCTTTCTATCCGGGAAAATTTGACATATGTGGAGGAGCCAGTACAGATTCTCGATCGGCGTGAGCAGGAGTTGAGACATAAAGTCATACCGATTGTGAAGGTCTTATAGCAGAATCACTCAGTAGAGGAAGCCACTTAGAAGACCGAGCAGCATATGCAGGAGCAGTATCCTCGTCTGTTCACGTAGCAGGTACATAAATTTCGAGATCAAAATTTTTCTAAGGGGGGTAGATTTGTAACGACCCAGACTGAAATTAGTATAGAAATCGGCTTAACTTGTGAGTTTTACGAGTAATCGAGATTTATCGTAATTAATCGATTATGCGGTTTTGATCACGACTTAATTTTCGGACACGAATTTTATTTGGGTTTGTTCTTGGGAAATGTAGGGAATTTGATTTCGAGTTCGTAGGAGCTTTCGGAGGATTTTTCGGATAATCGAGGAATATAAAATAAATATTTGAAATTATCGCCTAGATAGTCGTGCTTATCCGTTCGAGTTTGAGTTATCCGAATTGCGGATAGAGTTGATTCGCGACGTATAAATAGCCAAATAGTCATAAAAAAATTATCAAAAAGTTTCATTTTGGGCCGTTTGACCAGTGTTGACCCATGTTTGACCCGTGTTGACCGTTGACCGAGTGGGTCGAGTTAACCCGGTTCGTTTCCACCGTCGAACTTGACGTTTCCGGCCACATCCGGCCATGGTTTTGGTATGTTTAGCTTCTCCTTGTAATTTTCTACTGTTTCGAACTTGATTTGGTTGAAATTGATGGAGAATTGAAGGTGAACAAAATGGTTGAAATTGGGGGATTTCGTCGGAATCGGGTGGCGGATTCCAGCGAGATTCAATGTCAGGGTTGTGGGGAGAAAGGTTTCCCTCGACTCCACGATGCTTTCTGGGTAATTAGATTTGAGTTTGGTTGAGTTTTGAGGTGTTTGGAAGCGGTGACCGGAGGGAGAATTCCGGCATAGATTTCGGGTTGATTTCCGGCAGTTTGCGGCGGAATTGGGGGATGGTGTAGTGGAGAAAAGCATTGGGCTTGAAGAGGTGAAGAAATATGGGCTTTCCTCGCCGGGAAATCTCTCCAGTGACGGCGTGCCACCGCCGGCAGTGGCGGTCAACGTCGGAGCTCCGGCGAGGCATTGACTTTTTGGATTTTGACAAGTTTTATGCCGTTTTGCTTGTAATCACACCCCGATCGTCGTCTTGAGGTTTTTGAGTTGTTTTGAGTAGCGGATTTTAAGTCGAGGGTTTATGTGGAGTATTTTGGGATTTTCGACGATTCTTTTGTATCCGAGTTATATATTTCCTGAAATTGTTGGTTTCCGAGGTGTGGTTCAGAGTATTGAATTGTGATTTTGATCAGTGATATTTTGTGATTATTCAGGGGAAATCGTACATTGGGTGAGGGATCTTCCGTTGGATCTCGAGATTAGCGCCGTTGTGCGCTGTGCTTGTCTGTGAGTGGACATTTCTTTTCACTGATTGATTGCGAGTTTTTATTATACGTTTTACGAGCATGAGCATGCGTATGAGATTATGATTTATACGAGCATGTGCTTTACGATTATACATTTACGAATATGCATCGACAAATATACTTTCATAATTATATATTACGAATATGTATTTACATTATGCTTATTACACTTGCATGTAATGATTTATGATTTGGTTTACACAGAGTATAGTCTTAGTATATGTGGTTGTATCGATACACTTGCATCCCGGCTGATCGCCAAGGATGTTTACCAGGGGGAAACTGTTACCTTGTGTCGATGTATTTCCGGGTGGGTACAGATTTCTGTTCCTTGTGCCGATGTATTTTCCGGGTGGGAACATATACCCTGACCTGAGGCCTTTCTGGCTAGAATCACGTGTGGGTCTGGGATCCCGTGATTCGGACTGTACTAGTAAGGACGTGTCCATGCATGCTCTGTACGCTTGAGGAGTTAGAGTTTTCCTCGTGTACATTATTATTTTCATGCATTTTGACTCGCATATGTTTTTATAACATATATTATTTGGCAAAAGACATTTATTTTCGTCCACTCACTCTAACGGTTTATATGTCTTTTCCCTGGGCTTTTCGGTTTCCGTGCCCAGTTTGCAGTTCAGATTCTGGTCTCGCACGTCGCAGTCGGAGGCTTAGTATTCGAGCTACTTTTCTTTCTCAGTAGGTTTCTTGTTTAGCCCACTGTTGTATATTTATGTATATATATACTAGAGGTCGCTTTGAATACTCTGATATTTATATTTTCATATGATTTTCCCAGATTTCTGTAAAGTTACAGTTTTACTTATTACTTTATATTATGATGATATGATTTTGAGAAATCCGGATTGGTGCCCACGGTTTGGCTTTTGTGGCATATGATGAAGTGTGTTTTCGGATCTAGGTTAATGGTAATTCCGCGATATAGTGAAACTCTGCCAAAATTTCTATGGTTTTTGCAAGTTCGTGTTTTCAGAAGGGGTTAGATTCCGGTTTAGGAAACTAAATCGGGGTTGGGTCCTTTCACCAACATCAGCAAAACAAACCAAGACATCACAAGGTGTCTTTGAATAGGGGACTGCATTGAGTAGGTACAATGGTTGTAGCCTGTGTAACCTTCAATGGGTCAAGAAACACGTTATGTCTGATCCAGGAGCTATCATTCGATAGGTCGAGCTCCATGTTTGACTGATCGAACAGGACAGAATCAAAACGTTGCGTTTCAACCACTCCTTTTTTCTAGAATTTCAAGTTTCTCTCTTATTTCTTTGTAAGGGAAAGAATAGACCCAAGTCAATGGCTCTCTTCAAGTACTAGAAGGCATGTTATACTCCATTCTAATGACTTTGTGTAGGCGCAGACCGAGAAGGTAATGTCTGGATGTGTGCATTAAGCTAAATTCAACCAAGCTCCAACCGCACTAAGATATGGAATCTCAGTTCCAAAAGTTCCTCACCATCATCTTTTCAGATGAAATGATCATTTTGTGTTCCAGACTGCAAACAACCATTGGTGTGCTAAGGGTATGCTTTATCCATTGCCTGATTTAGACATAAGCATACTGGTGAATAAATATTCAACCAACTTGATGTTCCATGTCTAACACCAAGACAAAATTAAGGTATACCAAAGCCTATCATCTCAAACAACTTGTTCATCTAATGAACACACATGGATATAACTTATCATTCTTGCATCCCTTTCCAATCAAGTAGTCACTTAGAATAGTGAACATCTCAATTTGAACACATGAGCACTCCGTGGTTTAGTGGTACTTGAATTGGGTATAACCATGTTAATTGACATTCTCATGTATTTCTCTAAATCAAGATCCTCATAGAGATATATAACCACATCCATTGGCTGCATACTCATTTTTTCGGACACTACCAAACTGATAAGGTAGCGAAAAGTAGTGATGTCTATAACCAGAGGATACATCTCTTCATAATCAATACTAAAGTGTTGAGAAAAATCTTCCGCCATAAGATCTTCTCAATGTAAGAAAGTCTAGTTCAGCCTAGATTGCAACTTTCTATATCGGTCAATTTGCTGTAGGTTGACAATCCGCAACTAAGCAAAGTTCCTCTTCATCATCGTCATTTTTTTAGCGACGAAATAAGTAAATGCACCATCAACGACCATGAAAGAACCATCCATAATACCGCTAGCATTTGTCTAACTTGGTGAGATTTTCGTGTTTACTAACATCGTCATTGACTCTAAGGTGTCCCCCAGTGTTTTTCAATGTCAACTTTTAGACACAATTGTAGTCAGAAACAATATCATGTGTTGATGATGAACGGTTGTGCTTTAATAGCTTGCCTTTTCACCGACAACTCATCAGTGCATTTTGACCAATGCTACACCCCCATTATGAGCAGGAGAAATTCTACCTTGCCCAGGTGTTGCATTAACTTGCCCAATTCTAGGGACTTTCAACCTTGTAGGATTTGTAGCATGTATAACCGATCTTGTCACTCTCATGATATCAGAAAAAGAGTCAGGCATCGAATATGTTACTTTCTAAAGATCAAGAATACATTGCACTTTAAGCTCACACTGAAATATGCGTGGATCATGATAACACATAGTGGGGACATACCACGTTAATTTTCGACGTTTAACCAGAATGAAATCATTTCTATCTCCCCTTAACAACGAGAAGTATGTCTCATCACAGTGATTATCTATAAAACTGGCTGTAAAGAGATCTTCTGTCAAGGGTTCTAAATAACGGAAAACCGTTGGAAATTCACAACCAACATAAATGTTTAAACGTCGTTGAGAACCCATTCTAGTACGCAGTGGAAGCATAGTAGGCACATGTATCATGAAACCAAATATGCATAGATGTGAGATATCAGGCTCATGTCCAGCTACCAACTGGTACGCACTGAATAGTTGACGATTTACTGGTCTCAAAATGAATAAACATATATGCATGTAACGTTGCATATCCCCAATCAGATACTGGTAAATTTGTATATATTACCAAATCTTTGGCTACAAGCTTTAACCATTATGTGAATGAATATATGGAAATCTTGCATTATCCAATCTAATAAACCTGATTAGATTATTTGGGTGGTGATCCCGAAGTTTAATAATATGTACTATGAGGTTTGCAAATGCAGTGTACCATGTGGATTATAAGGACGTGTGACCTATGCGTCGATGGAGCAATCAAAACCATAATGTAATCCGTATACTGGTTTAATTTTCCTCAAATATATTTTTTAAATCTGTGGAGGAATGGAAATTATGTCTCTAATAAAAACCGTCATGCATGTAAGCAGTATTACAGGGTTTAGGGACATGAACAAGCTTTGCAAACCGAGTGATATACATTAGATTTTTCCATAAAGACATCCGGAGGGAAATATGCACAAGATTGTGTTGTGCTCGTCTTGGAGACCAAGCCTAAATCGAGTGAATTTAATGTCACTCCCCCTCATCTAAACTAATGGTGGTATATATTCTCACATACTTCTCTGCTCTTAAGAATTGATGACCATGAAAATTTCTCAATAACTTGATCATCATAATGCAAAAGTTTATATGAGGCAGAGTCACACATAATAATATAAGTGACTGCATTGGGTTTAATAATATAAGTGACTGCATTGGGTTCATGATCCGAACTGTAACGAAGGGGTACCTCGACGGGCCAAATTAAAACAAAACCAATATCGATTTTTCGATATCTATTTCTCAACAGGTCGAATAGAAAATTTCGACGAGTCAAGTTTGTGACAAATCTTAGATAGAATCGTGCATTCGACGGATCAAAGATAAGTTCGACAGGCCAAAGATTTGCACAAACCATTCCAGAGTAATACCATCGATGGGTCGAGAAAAATTTCGACGGGTTGAAAAATCTCTAGAATGAACATTTCTTTCTTTTGTTTTGTTTTAATGGAACTTTTGTGTCATATTGCCATAGAATTTTGTAGAATTTGAACCTTGTAACCAATATGTATGAACATAACTATTCTTAATACTTTTAAATACAAAAAGAAATAACTTTTCTTACTTTGTCAATATCAAAATTTACATCAAATATTGTCTTATTACAAAACCGACTAAAAGTCTCAAACCATGACTAAAAATAAAATCAAATACAAATCTAAACATGATACATAGTAGAGATATCAGTCTAATACATAGACTAAGCAAAATTCCTAGTCTCTGGGTTTGCATTAGGGATATCTGTTACAATTAGATTGGCTTCTCCACCATCTTCCATCTTTTTATCCGCAATGTAATTGGTCTCATGAGCCAAGTACTGCTTGCATCTTTTGTAGGCATTCTGGACATCTTTAGGCGCATGGCACTGCTTGTGCATATGCTTGCTCAAATCACACATATAGCAAGGTGTTGAACTATGTGTCGAAGGAGCAGATCTTGAAGAATTTCCATTGTTCCTAGAACCAGAATTGGATGGATTCTTGTTGTTGTCTTGGCGAGTCCAAGTCAGATTCCGACTGTTTCTTTTTCTGCCACGACCTCTACCAAATCCACCTTTACCACCACGAGTTTGATAAGGTTCTAAACAATTTTGTGGTTATCTTTTTGTGCATTTCCAGTATGATAAGCCTCACAGACTTTCTTTGTACCGGCTGGTATGACATTATTATGGAGAAGAATCTCCTAATGTCTTTCTTTCTTTGCCAGCACACTCATAAGAGTACTAAATGATCTCAGTCTCCCTTGCTCATAATCAATTCGATATAGGTGAGCAAGAGTGTCTATGGAGGTCGGAAAGGAAGTCAATGACTTTTCAACCATGGTTTTGTCGTTCTTAACGATGCTACAAATAGCAAGCTCGGACTATAACTAGCATATCCTAGTAAAAATCATTAATCTTGGGATAATCTAATAACCGGATTTGGTTCTTTCTCTCTAGAAATTCAGGAAGTTGTGCATTATGCAGATTCTTGAACCGTTCTTGTAACGTCACCCACAAATCCGCGGAGTCGTCCTTTAACAAGTATTACTTTCTTAAAGCAGGATGAATGTGTCTCCGAAGAAACATAAGAACTTGAGCCTTGCGAACTTTATGAGCTAGTTTTTGGAAAATATTTGACAGATTTTCGAAAACTTTTCCATGATATTTTCTAGCCTTTATACTTTTTATTTTTTATATCATCAGGTCATTAATCTATGTCTACACATGCCAAAACTCAAAATTCATATGAAAAACTGATAAAAAATTTTAAAAAGTGTTTATATTATTCTATAGGTTTCTTTTTGAGGTGTTAAGGATAACCCACAGACTTCCTAAGCCCAGAAAAAATCTCCACCCATATGAAATAATTCTACTATGCATTGCATCAAAGTGCCTAGGCATATTTATTATTCTGCAAACACATTTAGACGTCGTCAACGTTCTAACACATGATGTGAGTGACGAGATATGTTAATTTACTATGCTTGTGTGCTGCTATGGCTAAAAAAATGACGATTTTATTAAAAGACAACAACATAAAAAAACAATGATGATCGGTAAATGTAGTTTTTACAATGTAAATTGATTTCCAATAACAAAAAAAGAGCTCGCAAGTATAAAGATTTATGATGCATGATATAAAGTAGAGTTTTTTTTTGAATGTGAATTGATTTTATAATGTTTGATACTGAAGAAACAAAATAATTTGATGAAAATCCAAGTTACAACAAAAAAAAGTTGAGAGTAAATGAAAGTATTGGGAAAATCTTATGTTTGGAGGCTGAATTTGTATTAAGATTTTGTAGTTATAATTGAAGCTTAAAATCTACAAGAATCCAATATTTAAGAATTTCATAGATTTCGTAGAGTTTTTGAATACCCCAAAATATTCGTGGACTTAAAATCTCTATCTAGAAATTCAAATTAAATACCTCATCACTGTCATGAACTTTTTAAAAGTTTCAGTAAATCCTAATTGAATACCCTTAAACTTTTAACATCATTAAAAATACATTGAACACCTAAGAAATCTAAATACAATACACCCCATTTTAGTGTCACGAGGCAAAGACCAAAATGTATCATGTAGACATCTGTCATTGCTATGCTACTATCTTAAGTACTTAATTTTTGGTTCGACTCCTTTTAATTCTTGTATACTGTAACTCTCCATCTATGATACTTAAAACTTTGGCAAAAATGGACATGCTTTGTTTCTCACAAAATAAAGATTAGAATTCTCCCCAAAAAATCCTTAAAATAAGAAAAAGAATATTAAAACTTCCATATGATACACAGCTAAGACGAATGCGATTATGGTTATTAAAATGAATTCTGTAAAAAGGAAAAAAATTACTGTGAGAATTCACAAGCTTGGCGAAATCAAAGCACAATAGCAGAGCTAAAATTTCAAAATAAGGGGATAAAATTCTTTCAGAGTAAGTTCACTAAATAGTATACAAATTTAAGGAGGAGAGGGCAATTCCTTTATTTTGATATTTTACACTAAAATTTAACTATAAAATTAAGTATTTTTAAAGTTTAGATGGACTATGACCTACCGTAACGAGAAATTTTTTAGACTGACCATCAATCCACGTAGAATTTCTGACGGTCCAATAAAAAATCGACATGTGAGTCTATTTTTTTAAGAGGGTGTATTTAATTTGAATTTTAAAGGATTTCTAATAATCCATTAATTGTTGATTGTTTTAAATTCATGTATTGGTTTAAATCTACAAGAATTTAAAAAATAGTAAATTATATATAAGGTTAATTAGAGACCTTATTTTACACATGAGGTCATTTAAACTTTTTATCCTAATTAAGGTCACTTTCTTTAATTCATATTTTTTGTCTTTCCAATTTTGCCCTTTTATATTTACTTTAAAGATAATTTATATTTTTATCTTAATTAAGGTCATTTTTTTATCCATATTTTCTGTTTTTCAAATTTTGCCTCTTTATATTAACTTTTCAGATCATTTTATATTTTTTATCCTAATTAAAGTCATTTTTTTATCCATATTTTTTATGCATAAAGTTCCAGTAAAGTGGTATTAGAATGCATAAGTTCCAGTAGAGTAGTACTATCCAACAACTAGAGTAGTATTTTCTGAAAACTACAGTAGTACTTTTAACAAATTGTTGTAGTGCTTTTCATGAAACTGCCAAATGGTATTTTTTGCAATGTCCTCACTGTTTTTAGAGGCAATTTTTTATGAAGTTCACCCATGACTTTGCAAAAGTCTCTTAATGTCGATCTTATTTGGACTTTGGGTTTCTTAGGGTCTTCCATTTGTGCCATTTCTGCAAAACAATAAAATAGACCATCAAAACTACTTACATCAATTCTACATACTACTACATAACACACTACATACTATGCACAGCCAACACTGCAAACTACTACAGAGAACACTACATACTACTCACAGACAACACTGCAAACTACTACAAAACACACTACATACTACTCACAGACAACATTACAAACTGCTACAGACTACTACAGAGCACACTACATACTACTCACAAACAACACTACAAACTACTACAGAGCATACTACAAACTACTACAAAGCATACTACAAACTACTACACAGCGGACTACATACTACTCACAGACAACACTACAAACTACTACAGAGCACACTACAAACTACTACAAAACACACTGCAAACTACTACAGAGCGAACTACATACTACTCACATACAATACTGCAAACTACTACAGAGCACACTACAGTCTGTACATACTACTACAGAGTAACATATGTACTACCACAGATTATTATAGACACTGCTACGTACGTAACAACCAAAACACAACAATCTGCCTAACAATCAAAGCACACTTCTGCATACAAATAGATCTCCAACGCTCAGAGAGAGGGAGAGGGAGAAGGAGAGAGAGAGAGAGAGAGAGAGAGAGATTATGGCGGTGGGGTGACAACCTGAGGGAGAGGGAGCGAGGTACCAAGCGATTGATGGAGTACGACGACGAGGGAGAGCTCATGGTGGTGAGGGAGCGACGAGAACAATGGCAACGGTAATGATGACTAGATAAAGTTCACGACGGCAATGAATCGGAGAGGAGAGGAGATGAGCAGTGATGGTATTGAAGTTGGGGTTTTGGAGAGAGAGAAGGGAAGAGAGAGAGGCTTGATCCAGCAGATTGAAAAATGAGATAAGAAAATAATATGGAATGAGAGGATGGCATGGCTGTAAATAATTAAAATTTTAAGGTTATGTTTGTTATAGGGATGACCTGATTTGGGATAAAAATATTAGATGATCTAATCTAGTATAAATCTTATGTAAATTACCTTATGTATAATTTACCCTTTAAAAAAATTCTTTTGTATTGTTTTACCTTGATTTGTTTGAATTTCTAAGGATTGTCCTAGGCTTGCCAACTACTCTACAATCAATGTATACCACACATTTCTTCAACGAACACCAACATGTCTTCAACAAAGAGATGTACATTTCAAACTAATTTGAACCAGTTGCAACTCTGTTTAACAGTAGATTGTTCTCATGATCCCCACCAATTCAGTATATCAATAATTCCATTTCACTCTGTACTTGTTTTACAACCATGTCTACACCATCATCGACCTTGATAATTGACTACAGCAAAACGAAAATTTCAGATTATAATACATAGCTATAGCTATATATATATATATATATATATATATACCACACATAGCTATATATATATATATATGTATATAGACACACACGATACAAAACTCTCTTTAGATTATACACACATATATATATATACCACACATAGCTAGCTATATATATATATATATATATAGACACACACACGATACAAAACTCTCTTTAGATTATACATACACTACGGGAGGACTGTGTGTAACCAATTTTCATGTCTAATTCAAATTGGCTATTTGTGTTGCAAGTCTCCACAGCCATTTGTTTACTAGTTTGCTGTCGAACTTAGACCCAATCAACTCAGTAATTTTCCTACGCCCACTCGGATTACAATATCTCTCATGTATAATAATACATTGTTCATATTAGGAATTAGAGAATCAATTAGTTAGGCTTTCGAGCTATAAAGTGTGAGATTTGATATGAGTCACTGGAGGTTCCCATATAATCCTAATTATAGACAGTAGTTCACTGAGCAGTCTGAGCTAATACAAGTAACATCCAACACTAGAAACATTCGGCAAATTTCAATGTCAGCTACTGCTAAATGCCTAAAATCAATACCAAAAGCTTAACATCCAGGTGATACAATCTTCAAAATTATTTCACTACAATAAAATGAAGGTCTAAAATTGACCACAGAATCATAAAAAATGAGTCAGGAATAAGCAGGGTTAAGAAGTGTGACGAACCTATATTGGTTTGGGGCCGTACATAAAGAGAAAACATGAATTAATTCTTCTCCACCACTGGACCGAAAAATTACCAGAACCAATCGAAACGAGGTTCGAGCTCGTCTTTAAAGATCCCAGATCGATCTGACCAATCACGAACGACGCTGGAGAACAACAAATTGGTCAAAGCGAACCAATCTTACTGGCTTTCTGGGGCTTCTGTTATTCCCTTGTTCAGAACTCAGAGCTCAGAGCGAGAGAACACCTATTTCTGCAAATCTCTGGGGTTGGGGAGCAGATTTCAGATAGGGTTTGCAATTTATGGCTAGCGTCTTAAAATCCAACGAAATCAGTGATTTATCGAAATCCTTCAAAATGAGAGGATTATTTAATATATCGAGATTTAAATGAATTATTTCAAATCTGATTTGAATATATCAAAATTTTAAAAGATTTATTAAAATCTAAATTGAATACATCAAAAATTTAAAGGATCGTTGAAATACAAAACAATCCTTCAAATTCATTAACTACACCCCCCAAAGTTAATAATTTATAAAACTAAAGACAAGCATTATATAATATCAAAATTCCAACCGTTTTCCGTCATTCTCAACGTCCAGTCGTCATACTCAGTGCCTTGTGACACCTTTTCTTTTTCTTTTTTGTCGGTTCTGTATTTTTCATCACTCCAAAATTTCTGAGTTCGTCAACTTTTTGAGTTCTCCATTAAGAAGAGAACCCAACTTACTTTGTGTTGCCCTTCAATCAAATTTGCTCTTATTATTGATAGTCTAATTGTACCACCAATAGTCCAAACGAACCGCAAAGATACAAATTAGTTTGTACAAGAACCTATTGATTAAGTTCAATTGAATCCAATAGTCCAAATGAACCGCAAATAAACAATTAGGTTGATTTAGATAACCAATACATCCATAATTAGAATCATTGTAGCTGTTCAAAGTCTATCGACCACATAAACATAAACATAACACAAATCTTAACTAAAACGCTCGATCTATCCGAGCAACCCAAAGTTGGATCTCAAACACTTCCTTCGTAGACTTGACAAGGCACCCAATTTCACTTTCCTCATTGACACAAACGAATCCCTCTTTGTTGTCTGTCTATCTCAAGGAAAGCAAGGTTGGGGGCAATTGGGAAGGGAATGGGTCAAGTGTCTAGGGGTGGTGGCGGCTTTGTGGGTGGAGACAGCTAAACTTTTTAGAGTGAATATCAGATGACGTTAAGAATTTCCATGTTATAATTTATGCTTATTATCTCTCATTTTTATAGAATATTGATCAGAAACAATAGGCTTAAGTGTTGATTTTTAATTGGACCGTCAGAAATATTGACGGTCAGTATGAAAAATTTCTTCTACTATAACTCCAGAGAAATTTTTTCATGTTTTCTGTCATTCCAACTAGATTCTTTGACACCACAATAAGATTTTGACACGTGTACATTTTTTTTCACATAGATCTCTCATACTTGGACAATGTTATCTCTGACTTTCTAATATATGACGGATCTTTCGCATCAAACTCGTAGACCCAAAAAACGCATATCCAACTTGCAGCATCTATGTCATTTTCATTGCCGAAATTATCGTCCTGAGAAGCTTATTGCTAATATAATCTAGGACTTTGTTTGGGCAGATTGTTCTCTCTTGGTAAATGAATTGCCTGCAAAAAACTATCATCAAGATCGATGTGCACTAGCTAGAGTTAGGATGTGTTTCGGGAAAAGAAATTAAAAAAAAATAGTTTTGTATTAGATTGTAAGTTCACACTTATTTATCACGAATTAGGATGAATATGTGAGTGAGAGTATGAGACCCAGGCACACTTGAAATCGGAGGTGTTTTGCAGGAAAAAGTTGGAAACCCAGGCACCCAGGTGACCCAGCCACATAAGTCAGGTTGAACCAGAAAGAAGAAAACATAAGGATGCGGTGGAGAGAAGTTAAAGTTACTGAAATCTATAAATAATACGTGGCATAATCTTATTGGAGCGTCAAAGAGATGAGTTAGACTGACCAGAAGATGCAAAATGCGGAAAATAGAAAAATAGACATCAAATCCGTGATTATGGCACAATTTTAATTTTTGTAATCTGCCCTTTGTTTGCTTTAGATTAGACATGCGCTCTAATAATCCCCCTTATGGGCTCAAACTCAAGGCGGGGCCCTGCCAGACTGTGTCGAGTCCATACTCCACATTACCACACATGGGCCCCAGAAAAGCCCAAACCTTCTTTTCGTCCTCTGCTAGCGCAGATTGATCTAACGGCTAGTCAGGTCCCTCCGTGGCCAGGTCCCACCTATTTTGCCAGTCCAGATTGAACACCCCTTTCTTCCCGTTGCGGGTCTCCCCCTATATATACTGTTGGTTTACTCGCCACTATTACTCTCTCTCTCATCACTCTCTATTTTCTCTCTCATCTCACTCACAGCTTTTCTCTCTTTGCGACTGTGAGCTTCAGCTATGGATCGGAGTAGCGCCATCACATTTGCATTCATCTGCATTATCGTCGCCGGCGTTGGAGGCCAGGCCCCGTCCTCCGCCCCTACCAAATCCCCACCCACTGCAGCCACCCCCACCGCCGCCACTCCTTCCAAGCCCAAGGCCACCGCCCCAGTCGCTGCCACCCCTACCACAGCTCCCGTCTCTGCTCCACCTACTCCAGTCACCGCAGCTCCAGCTCCGGCCGCCACTCCTCCCGTCGCCTCCACTCCGCCTCCGGCTGCCGCTCCCACAGCCACTTCTCCAGCTAAATCACCACCGGCCGCCGCCCCCGCACCTACTGTCGTGGCTGTAGCTCCCGTCTCTCCTCCGGCCGTGACTCCTGTGGCTTCTGCTCCGGCTCCGAGCAAGACAACCGAAACTCCGTCGGCTTCTCCAGGTCCCGCCGCTCTCTCACCACCTGCGCCGCCGTCAGAGGCCCCTGGAATGAGCCCTGCCGCCGCCGCTTCTCCCGGTCCATCCGGTACTTCAGCTGATGAGGTATAATCTTTTTCTTTTTATTTAATCCTTTCAATTTTTGCAATGCGCTTCCAGATCTGTACATTTTAGCTTCGATATCTACTTCAAACTGGTTCGACATTGATTTGGTTCACTGAGACACGACACACACTGTTTAACTCGAGCACTAGACACTTGCATGTACTGTTCTTAGTCTGTTAACGGATGCTAGCTCTTACACACGCGATCTTTGATGCGTGTAGCAAGAGCTACCAATGTCATAGACAGATCTGGCCGTCGTTGTGGATGATGATATCTCACGCGCCACCTGTGGTGGTTAGTTGAGGTCTGTCTAGATTTGGTCTAATTTTACCGAATTGCCCCCGTTAGAGAATCTGACTGTCAGGGCATCATTTATAGCAAAAGCACACTGTTCTGCATGGTAGAGATAAATATTTGTGGACAAATCTTGTTTTTGAGGCAAATAAATAATCGAATCTTAGAAAATTCAAAATGTTAGATTAGTTAACCTTGAAAAATAAATGTCAGATTAGTTTATCTACTGGGTTCTGAATTTTTTGTGTGGGGATATTTGTGCAGAGCGGAGCAGAGAGAGTGGTGGTCAGATCCATTGCTTTGGGATGGGGCGTCATCATGGCTCTGTTGTTCTAGAGAGCGAGGAAGGAGATAGAAGAGATGAACATGATGACAGTGTTGTAATATTGTTATCCTTTATTATTTTAATCTTTTTTCACCCCTACTGTTCTCTCCATTGTTACAGACTGGACCCTAGAATTCTTATTTATTTTACCATTTGTTTCTATTAGTATTAGTTACAGTTTTACTGCTCTTGGTGGTGGTGGGGGTGGGGGTGGTGCCCCCGTGGATTGGATCTTTTGTATTCTTTTGGAGACACATATAAAATGCACTGCTTTTGTCCTCTTTTGACAATTTGGTTATTACTTTAGTCGGTGGTTTATATTTTCAATTTTTAATTTACATTTAGATCTGTAAAAGCAGTCAAAAGCTGATCAAGGGACAAAGTGTGGGGTTGGTGGGTTAAGTAAATTCTGCATCAATTGTCTTGTTACCTTTCACTTGTCACAATTAGTTGTAGTTGGGGAGTTATTGTGTCGCAAAAGTTGGATCACAGTTGGATTCTGTGATTAATTGTGGTTCGGTGAGAGCTAATTGCAACTGAAAAGCTATGGGGTTCACTTTCCTGTTGGACGTCCATTCCATTATTGCCTGCTACAGCATTTGCATGGTCTAATTATCTGTGAGAAATGATATATAACTCATTCGGGATGAAAAGAAGAGCAGTTTGTGCCGATAGGAGACGAAAAAGATTGGAGGGTGGGGAATCCATGGCCTAGCTAGTTTGATGTGTCGTCGTCTATCATGGAGAAACAAGAGGCGTGAGGAACGTGTATGGGGAACCTTTTCACTTTTCCTTCTCTGTTGCAAGGGCTATGCATTCTCATGTAAAAGAGAGGTGAGACATGCAAGGATGTGTGTTATCAAGATCCTTGCCGGCCTCTTATCAATATCCTTTTTCTTTTTTTTCATTTCCCAAAAAAAAGGATCATTTTTTAACCAAACCAATTCGAGCAGTGTTGGCTGAGTGACTCATGAGGCAAGATCTCGATAACACTTTCGAATCACCATAACTGATTTTGCAAAAGGGAAATGGCCTAAAATATTGAGGCTCCAAAGTCACGTCATTTTTATGTCATTATAAAATTTAATATATTATTATATAACTTATATATAATATATTTGAAAAGATAATCTTATCCATCATACAATCTAACGGTTATTTTTTTCCCAAAATTTATTTTTTTTCTTTTCTTTTTTCTTCTTATCTTCTATTCTTCTTCTTAAAAAAAATCATAGTATGAGTTCCATGTAAGATCGTGCTCATCTCTTAACTTCTTCTTTCGTCTCTATCATTCCTCATCTTAATCTTCCATAGATGCTCTTCTTATCTTATAATTACACTTTATACCAGCAACAAATCCAACAAATTGATCGATTATTTTCAATTAGGATCACTTTTGTAATATTACCACTCATTGTTAGATTTATTTAAGTATCGGGATATCTTTTATGATTTCTTCATTAGTTTATTCATTGAAAAAGAAATCAAACCCAAATTTTCCATCTCGATTTAATTCCTTTGGCAAAATGCTTAATAGCTACTAGGTTACCAGTGTAATTCATTTACTGTATGACCCAAAATTGAATTAGACAAATGACCATTTGTTGAAGAAACTCAGAAAAGAATGACGATGAAGATAATTATGGAGAAAAAGAGATGAATCCAATAGAAAGAAGATAGTGTCTTTTTTTTTTGTTAGAAAGAAGCGAGAGAGCCTTTTTAAATTATAAATTTTCGAACCAAATTTTCTTTTTGATCGACTTTGGTATTAATTTCTTTTCTTTTTAAAAAGGAGAGTATATTATAACATTTTTTTGTATTACATTTTAACTAATTAATAACTCATATTTTGATATTCTAAACTTCATAAAGATTGATATTTTGTATTACATTAATAAAGATTTTAAATTTCATAACAATCATAAAAAAAATTCAATCATTATTATAATTAGAAAGAATTATAAAATGTAATGAATAGGATTCCATAACTATTATTGAACATTTATATCTTTTAATTTACAAGGATTGATTTATTATAATTAGGATTCTATATTTAGTTATATTGACATTTATTATTTCGAGATTTTACGATAAATTTTATAGTTTGATTTTAATTAGGTAATTAAATTGCTAAATTAATTGAATAATTGATAGCCGATGCGCAATGATAAGATCGTCTTTTCACAAATTGATATCAAAATATGATAATATATATAATTATATAATGACACAAAAATGACGTGGCTTGACACATCATTTTGGGGCCTCAATATCTTGGGCTCTTTTGAGGTCTCCTATCATTCACTTTTGCAAAATTCGAGATTGCCTTTTAATGATTCAAAATTTCACATGAGACTTACACATCAAGTACGCTACATATCCGTTTGGAGCAACACTTCGGATGTCAAATTCCAAAATTATGGATCACCACTTTTTTTTCAATATTTGTAGTCTTGCACACTCTAACTAAAAAGAAAACATCTAATCTCCATAAAAAAGTTGAAATTAATGACAAAAAGGAAAGACAAACTTAAGCGAAAATCATCAATAAATCAAGAGACACTACCACGTTTTGCAACATTATCGGCGAGATTTCCAAAAACAAGGCCGGCGACCGGGAATGTCGCCGGTAATGTTTCAAAACATTACCGGCGACTTACTCCGTCGCCGGTAATGTCGCCGGAATTTCGCCGGTAATGTTTCAAAACATTACCGGCGACCTCCTCCGTCGCCGGCAATGTCAAGCCAAACATTGCCGGTGAAATTCCGGCCGGAAAATCGCCGGAAATGCTTGGCTTAACATTGCTGGCGACAGAGGAGGTCGCCGGTAATGTTTTGAAACATTACCGGCGAAATTCCGGCGAAAAGTCGCCGGTAATGTCTCCATTTCCGGCGATTTAATGAATCGCCGGCAATGCCTCTTATATTAGATGCAGATCGCAGCAGCTCATTCATTTGGATCGAAAAAAATCCGGTGAAATCGAAAGAAGGAAAACGCTCTGAAATCGATCCTTCGGTATTGTCAAAATTAAGACGCGCGTCGAAAACTCGATCACTCGGGAAGCTATATATATATAGGTACGTGTATATATACGTATATGTGTATGTATATATATATGTGTGTGTTGATCAAATCCAATTCGTGAGATATGAAATGTTGTTGATGTCACCGAAACGAGAAAATTGCTTGTAGTTAATCTTCTCTTGTCTCTGAATCAACGACTGGTATTATCGTAGTGCTATTGGAGTCAGGCTTAAGAGAGCCTCCTACCTAGTCAAATACTGAACTGAAAAAAGAAGAATACCATCATCGAGTACTGAATCGGATTCAGAGATTAGATCGATATATATATATATATGCATGCATGTGTTGATTTAATTAGAGTTGAATTGAGATATCGCGTCGATTATTAGTAGTGAATGTGTGTATATATAATACGTAAAATTTTTAGAATTTTCAGGATGGACAAGAGTTGGATGAGCCTCGAAAGATGGGATGTGAGATATCACCAGGGAATTAGGAGTTTTGTGAATTTTGTGAAGGCTAATTGTGGAGACACTACACTTCATTATTGCCCGTGTAAAGAATGTAAGTGTCGCAGCGATCGATTTCGTTTTCCCATTGATAAAGTCCAGAAGCACCTGAGTAAATACGGGTTTTGGGATAAGTACACTTGTTGGATTTATCATGGTGAAACATCGTTAGCGGGTCCGCATGATCATGGATAATTTGGTGAGAGGGCCAGTCCACGCTATGATCATGGAGATTTTGCTGAGAGGGGCAGTCCATCCTATGATCCAACATCGATGTTAATCAATGATATGTTTCCTCATGAGAGCGGTGTATTTGCTGATGAAGCACCAAATGTCCCTCCCGTCGTTGAGTGTTTCCCCCATATTGAGCCAGTCGAGCCATTACCTGGAGCTCATGTCAACACAAGCGGTATGGACAAGTACAACAACCTGATTGCATTGCAACAGACTCCGTTGTACGACGGTTGTAGTAAGACTGTTCTTGAAAGTGTGATGAGAGTGATGCAGCTCAAAATGGAGAACAAAATGTCTGTCAAAGCTGTTGATTCTTGGCTGAAGTGGACTGCTTCGCTACTGCCACCCGGTCATCGTCTTCCTACCACTCATCATAAGGTGCGACATATCCTGAAAGATCTTGGGCTTTCCTACATCAAAATCCATGCATGCAGATATGATCGTATTCTCTTCTGGGGAAAAGATCTTGAAGACCTTGAAGCCTGCCCGGTATGTTTTATAGAAAGGTATAAGTTGACTCCTGTAGGCAACAAGAAAGCTGTGAAGTTCAAATGACTACATGGATTTCTTCGACCCTGACCCGCAAGTTCCTCGACCCTGACGTGTAGTTGTAGTTAATTTTCGTATCGTTGCTATTTGTACTGTACGTTGGACATTTATGTGTACTGTTGAACTTGTATGATTGTACGGTTTATGTCTTTCAATGCAGGTTCTGGAATTGGGCCCAATCCATAACCGCGTGTTTTTTTTCAAAATTTTTCCAAGCATTGCCGGCGACATGGACCTAAGTCGCCGGCAATGTCTTCAAATTCCGGCCACGGCGGCGCTGACATTGCTGGCGACTTGAGTCGCCGGTGATGTTTAGGACATTACCGGCGACGGCGTGCCGGCAATGCTATCTCCGGCGGATAATTTCCGGCGACGGCATTGCCGGCGACTTGTCGTCGGTAATGACAATTCCGGCGAGTAAAAAAACAAGGCTGGCGACTTAAAGTCGCCGGCAATGTGTCTTAATCCGATAGTGAGATAATGGGTGAGTCGTCGCTTTCTTGATGTGTGTAATAATTCATTTTGCGATCGATTATGCGTCTGAATGTGTTGTGCATGATTTACTTTTTATTTCTAATATTCAGAATTTGGGATTGGACTAAGTCTGCACTTAGCTGAGATGAAGTTGGGCAAATACGGAGAACCCGACTGGTCTGTCGTAAACCTGTTATTTTGTCCGCTGTGAGATTGGCTTCTTGGATATATAGTTGACGTTGATGTTATTAAATAAACTAGAGATGACTGAAATGAGATCAAAGTTGTGAATTGAGTCTTTCTTCTTTTAATATGTTTTATTATCTTTCTTCTTATAATATTAGTGTTTGTTTTTTTTATAAGCCAAAAATTCATTTATGGGAGAAATCAGGTACAATATTTGTCTGTTGGAGCATTGAATGAAAAATCGTGGGATAGTGGGTATTGATTAAGGCCCAGTTAGCTAATATATGGGCAACATGATTTGCCTCCCGTTGAATGTACTCAAAAGAGGAATTCCTGAAATGTGTCAGTAGAATGACAACATCCTAATACGAATCTCTAAATTCCTGAGATCTAGTGTCCAAATCGTGAATAACCTTGACTAAGATAAGTGAATCTAAGTTATAGCGAACCATATCCAAACCATGGCGTAGGTTAATTTGACATGCTTCAAACGTTGCTGCAATTTCCACTGACAATAGGGAGTATTGGTCCTCAATACATCTAGAAAATCCCATTATAAAATTACCAAACAAATCCCGAACCACCACACCAATGTCACCCCTTGCAGAATGTCTATCAAAGGCTCCATCCATACAGATACAATACCGCCTGAAAGGGGGGCTTTCCATGTCTGGGGTTGTCAAATAAGTTTTTGAGGTTTCTTATTCACATAGACGTAATGTTCATGCCATGCCAGGCTATGAAGCTGAATTGCCTCCTCGGCAAACTCCAATTTATTTTGGACTTTACTATTTCTCCATATCCAAATGAACCGGAGAAAAGTTAGCAACTGACTGAAGGCATTATCAGATAACTTCTTACATTCCTGCAGCCAGTCTTGGAAATTGGCAATGTGAGTACCAATCCAATAAGTGATTGACCGAATTAGGGGGTCCATATAACGGCAGTCACGAAACAAATGTAGTTTTGTTTCAAGAGCCGCATTGCAGAGAGTATATTCAGGTGGTACATCTACCATTCAGGATCTTAAGCGGATGTTTAGGGGGAGGTACCCTCTAAAAGCTTTCCACATGAACATCTTGGATGCTGGAGCTTGTTACTACTTCCAGAGTGACTGCCAGAAAGTTGATTGAGCTATTTGTATTGGAAGTTTCTGTTTGGGTAATACAATAGTGTTTCAAGCCATTATGTAAGCACTACTAACCTTGAATATGCCTTGTGTTGTATTGTGCCAAATGAATCTATCCTTGTAACTATGTCTACTTAGGGGTATAGCTTTCTCCAATGCAACATCCTTAAGGTCCAGAAACTTTTCCATCAATGAAACATTCCATGTGTGGTTAGGCAAGATAAACTGAGATACATAGTAGATAGTTGTCAGAGTCCTCAACAGAGAAATTGGTCTGAATTGACTAGGACGAGAGAACCATTTGTCTTCATAAACTGCTATAAAGAAACCATCGCCTACCTTCCAATGAGCCCCACCCTCCATAACCATCCTAACGGCTAAAAGGATACGCCATGTATAGGAAGGAGCGCACGTCGTAATCTCATCCTAAATAGAGCTTGAATGAAAGTATCCAACATGATAAATTTGACGAACCAGGGAATCAGAGTTCTGGATTATGCACCCGAATTGTTTTTCTAACATAGCCATATTGAATGCATATAGGTTACGAAATCCTAACCCTCGTTAGTTCTTCGGCTTGTACATGATATCCCATGTGCACTAGTGTATTTTCCGCTTATCTTTGGTGTCACTCTAGAAGAAGTTAACACACAGCTGTTGCAACTCATCACAAAAGCTTTGGGTAATAGATAGCAATTTATGACATAATTAGGTAAGGATTAGGCTATTAACTTGATCAGGATTTCACAGCCAGCTGCACTGAGGAGGGATCCCTTCCATCCCGCTAGTCTAACCCTACTCTGTCCTTGATGTAGGCAAAAGTTGTCTTCTTACTATGATTAACATATGTAGGCAGTCCCATGTATTTATCATGATACAAAACCAGTTCCATGCCCAAAATTCCAGCCACATCTCCTTACTACCCAATGCAAGGTTCTAGCTACAACACACACTACTTTTACTATAATTCATAGATTGCCCCAAACACTCATCATATGTCTATAATATTTCCTTGAATTTACGGCATGCCTGCCCCGACGCATTGAAGAATACACTACCGGATTAAGACACATTGCCGGCGACTTAAAGTCGCCGGCCTTGTTTTTTTTCTCGCCGGAAATAGCTCGCCGGAGATAACATTGCTGGCGACGGCGTTTCACGTCGCCGGTAATGTCCTAAACATCACCGGCGACTCAAGTCGCCGGCAAGTTGCCGGTGATGTTTAGGACATTACCAGCGACTGGCAATGTCAGTGCCGCCGTGGCCGGAATTTGAAGACATTGCCGGCGACTTAGGTCCATGTCGCCGGCAATGCTTGGAAAAATTTTGAAAAAAAAAGCGATTCTGGATTGGGTCCAATTCTAGAACCTGCATTGAAAGACATAAACTGTACAATCATACAAGTTCAATAGTACACATAAATGTCCAACGTACAGTACAAATAGCAACGATACGAAAATTAACTACAACTACACGTCAGGGTCGAGGAACTTGCGGGTCAGGGTCGAAGAAATCCATGTACTCATTTGAACTCCGGTGGCTACCCTGGTCTTGCTGTGGCTGTGACTGGTGCGGTGGTGGTGGTGGATAATTGGGGAAACTGGGGAACACAGGGACCGGGGGAGGTGTGGAGAGCGGTTGTCCGGTAGTCTGAGCCGCGTACATCGTCTGTATCCAGGTGAACATTTGTGTCTGCTGCTGGACCATGAGGCGGTGTTGCTCGATCATCCCCCGGTACTCGGCATCTCTGGCTGCCTGCTGCTCGGCTATCTGCCTCATCTCCTCCATATGCCTCCTTTGCTCCTCCAACTCCCTCTGCGTCCTCTGAAGCTCCGCTGCGAGGTTACGACTAGAAGCTGAACTTCTTGACCCGGTAGAGTATTCTGAAGTGTTCTTCAATACTCCTTCACCCGCCGAGCCCATTCTCCTACAGTAGTAGGTATTCTTTCCAGTCCCGCACGCTTTTGCCATGATCTGAGCCGCTATAGGCCGATCAAGCGAATCGATCTGAGAGGCATACTGGGTGACTTCTTCCTCGGAGTAGTCAGGATGGTTATCCCGAGCTATATTCATGGTCACTTCTATGGTCGCCTCCTCCACTCTCGCCTAATTGAAAAGCGAAAATGAATAACGTATTATCTAACAAAATAAATTAATATCGAAAAATAGTTTTATTAACACATGGAGAGGCGAAAGACTTACCGCTTCTTCAGGGCACTACGGATAGAACTTCTGATGAATATACACCAACGGGTTTACTTCTTGTTGTTGCTGCGCCTTACTCGACCAACCCAAATAGTTCAGTGAACCTGCATGATGGGCCCTGGTGTTTTTCAATCTATTCGCCCGGTTCGTCTTCGAAATCGCCTTGTTTGATAAACATATGTAAAAAAATTAGTAACTAACTATTTGAATGTGATACGATACATTAGGCTTGTAAGATATGTTCAGGATGCATACCTTCGCTTTGGGGTGCTTGAAGTGGGCTATCAGCCACAGCCACTCGTACTCCCTAAACCGGAATTCGCTTGGGGTAGAATCTCGGCCTAGCTCCTTGTATAGAGTGTAATGTGAAGAAAGCTCGTTCTTCCACTCTTTATACCTATATTAACACCAGGAAAAAAAAGTTAGAGATATTAAAACACTTGATAAACAAAAGTCTAACTCGATATATACTCAAATAACTCGAAGCACATCACCTCATATGTAGTTGACGCTCTACCCACGTGTGAATAAGAACTTCATCCACGTCAAACCACACCTGCAATATGAATATATAAATGGTAAAATTATATATTTATTCAGACTTAATTAATAAATGTAAAATTTACGTAATGAAAATACGATTTAACTCACACTCAGTGCATTATGCACTTGCATCTTCACGTAAATAGGCACAGATTCCCAATCTGGCCAAAGCATTGGGACCTTGTCCCGCACGATCGCCCCGGCCATGCTGACATATTTTCACGTGGTGTCAAATGCCTCGATCACCTCGCCATCCTCATTGGCCCTAATGGGCGTTTTCCTTCCCCCGGTGGCCTGCTCAAGTCGCCGCCCGGTGCAGGTGCCTCTAGCCCCTTTCCGTTTTCCAGTACCATTAACGAAATTGCCTAATAATACAATGTCAACAAATTGATATCATTAATTGAACCTATCGTAAGTCTTAAGTAATAATTAAGTAATCAATCTAATGTTAAATAAAATTTACCTGCATCGTCCGTTTGTTGGTTGGTGCACCTCGCATTCCAAAGATACACGGGGTCGAACGGGATGAAGTTGTACGCTTCCTCCACGCTCAGGAACTCCGGTCGTCCTTCAACATAAATAGGCATCCCCCTATCATCGAATTCAGGGATCACCGGAATCTCGTCGGGTAGGAAGAGACCGGACGGCGGAGATAGACGAGGCCTGAACGATGAGGCGCCAGCACCATCTGCCTCAAATGATTCCCGTGAAACGGGAGTAGGCACCGGGAGAATTGGGGGCATTCAGATGGAGGGAGTTTCTGCTGCCCCCGTTGACTATCGCTCGTCTGAGGGTCTGCTGACGGAGGGACGTCTGCTGACTGAGTGTCTGCTAACTGAGGGTTGAGGCTCGACTTCCGGTTGCACGGCTCCGGATCGTGCAGCTTCCTCCTCTGCTCGCGCAGCTAGCAAGGCTTGTGTGCGAGCATTCATCATTGGCCCACTGCGCGTGTTGCTGACTGCGGCTGAGGAGGAAGCTTGACTACTGCTCCCTCCACTATTTCGGGAACCTCTCCGTTTGATGCCTCCAAGCCAATTTGCCGCAAAACCTCTTGGACACCGTAATAGTCATGGATTCGGTTCTATAACAAATCGGAACCGGACCGTTTGGAACCGGAACCGGGCGGAACCGGAACCGATTGAACCCGGAACCGTTTGGAACTGGAACCGTTTGGTTTCAAACGGTTCCGGTTACAAACAGTTCCGTACCCAAACGGTTCCGGTTCCATGCGGTTCCGGATTAAAACCGTTCTGGTTCCAAACCGTTCCGATTCCGATTTTTCACCTTAATTTATACGTTAAATTAACAACTATATCACCTTAATCCAAATTAAACACGTTAAATGCCGATTCCGATTTTTCACCTATTATACGTTAAATTAACAACTATATCACCTAAAGTAACATATATACATACATCATTTTCGACTTAAATATATACATATTAATCCAAATCACGCACCCTAATTAATTTTCCACATTTTTCACACATATATATACATCATGCATCTTAATTAAATTTAATTTTCACATATATATATATATACATCACATATTAATCCAAATCACGCACCTTAATTAATTTCCCACATTTTTCAAACATTACCGGTATATATATACATTGCATATAAATTAACCCAAATAACCCTAATTAAATTTAATTTCCACATACATTTATATATACACATGGCCACATACGTACATACGTACATACGTACATACGTATATATATATATACGCATAAAAATAAACAAAAATTGAGAGAGAGAGAGAGGGAGAGAGAGTGAGCTTGCATGCACCTACCATGGTGGAGCTCGAGCTGATTTTCCGGTGACGGATGTGAGGGGAGGAGGAGGGGAGGAGGAGTGGAGGAGGGGAGGAGAGGAAATTTCAATTTGAAATGGGGTTTTTTAGTGTGGAGAGAGGAGAAGGGAGAGGAGGTGAGGGGAGGGGAGAGGGGAAGAGAGGAAGAGAGATTTGAGGAGAGGGAGGTGGCCGGAACAGTTTGGGAGGAGGAGAGGAGGAGTTTTAGGGTTTGAGATAGTGAGAAATGAGGGAGAGGTCGAGCTGAAGCAGCCCATATGCAGTAGACATTGCCGGCGAGTTAGTTGCAACTCGTTGGTAATGTCATTACCAACGACATAAACTCGTTGGTAATGACATTACCAACGAGTTGATTAACTCGTTAGTAATGTCATTACCAACGAGTTGCTTAACTCGTTGGTAATGTCATTATTTCCCAAAGAATATCCAACATGATTTCAGACTACGATTTCCAACACGATTTCCGACAACAATTTCCGACTACATTTTCCGACTACGATTTCCGACTACGATTGCCAACACGATTTTCGACTACAATTTCCGACTACATTTTCCGACAACGATTTCTGACTACGATTTCCAACACGATTTCCAACTACAATTTCCGATTACAATTTCCGACTACAATTTCCGACTACGATTTCCGACTACGATTTCCAACACGATTTCCGACTACGTACAATTTTCGACTACATTTTCCGACTACAATTTCCGACAACGATTTCCGACTACAATTTCCGACTACATCATTAACGTACTAAGGATGATAATCGTAATCATCTTCATCACTTGAGTCTGACTCGGTTTCATAGGTAACCTCTGGCAATATGTGCCGCTCCTCGTCATCTGAATCAGCGTCAACTTCATATGGATTAACATCAAGAAGTTCTACTCCAGTCATTCGAACCACACTCCCAGATCTCACATTATTAAGGTGAATCGTAGATGATTCAGGAATGTCAAAAGCGTTCGGCTCTTGGTATGCAGTAACTTCCTTATCATCTGCGGTCTCACCAAGTGTGGCAGCACTGTATATGTTTCTATGAGCAACATGGTTAACCACCTTCCAAGGGACTTTGTTAAGAAGATCGTCAAGGTAAAACACTTGTTTTACTGATGAGGCAAGAACGAAAGGGTCATCTTCATACCAGCTAGTAGCAGTATTCACCGAAAATGTTCCGTACTGATCGGTCCTTGTGTTCTCCGGGCTAGTATCAAATCATCTACACTTGAACAAGTGCACTTTCATGCGGTTCTCATAAATTAGTTCAACAACTGAATGAAGGACACGGTAATAGTCAACGCCATCCTGCCCACCATGGACCATCACCCCACAATTCTGTGTTTTCAGTCGGTCGTCTCGAGCTTCACATATAAATTTCACGCCATTGACCTGACACATCGAGTAAACTTTTGAAGCTATCGATTTCATCGCCAGGACCCTCAATTCGTTTGACCACTCTGGGCAACCATCATTTGCTATATTGTTCATCTGAAAACGAGAAGAAATACGTACACAAGAAATTATGAACATAGAAACCACAAAACCACGTACATACACACATGCTATATAAGGATATATATATATAAAAAATAGACATATACACATATACCCTTACCCATTGACCAAAGTAGTTTACAAACGTCCTGTTGTGGTAATCAACATTTCCGGCAATAGCAGGGCAGTGAAGATGATAGTTTTTCCAATATTGTACTTCTTGACAGTTAATCAGTACCGACCAATGGGCAATGGCTACCTCATTTCCATCCAACTTGTACGACTTTGGCAAGCTTCCCTGTACTACCACGTCATTCGAGATGATAGAAAGGTTGAACTGGGGTTCATCTATCGGCATCTGTTGTTGGGGGTCCTCAAGCGCTCCCAAATACAGTTTGGTGTACGTTACACACTCGTGCGCAACATATGCTTCAGCGATACACCCTTCAAGTGCATATTTATTCTTTACATAGTCCTTGTAGGCTCCCAATTGTCTACAAGTACACAAGTGCATGTTAACTTACGTAAAAAATAAGAATTTACATATAAAAACAGAGACAAACCAAATGTATGAATCATTTGTACCTTTCCATGGGATACATCCAAGTGTAGTGTATGGGACCGGTAAGCAACAATTGTTTGGGAAGATGGATCATTAGGTGAGGCATGATGTCGAAAAAATTTGGGGGAAATATCCTCTCAAGCTTGCACATGATAAAAATGATGTCATCTTGCATCTCCCTGAGATCTGATTTTTTAACTTCCCTGGTGCATAACTTCTGAAAGAATCTTGATAAGGCCACCAACGGCTCCACCACCTCTTTGGGCAGGTACCCTCGAATGAAAATAGGGAAAAGGCGTTGAAGCAGTACTTGGCAGTCTTGACTCTTTAATCCGTACATCTTATTGTCCCAGAAGTTAACACACCTGCTTATATTTCCTGCATAGCCATAAGGATACCTGCATATATATATATATATATATAGCCATAGACAACAATTATATTTCTTGCATATAACCATAATCCGGTAAAAATTTAAGGCCAAATTCCTGCATAGCCATAAGAATATATACCTGACATTACTCAGCCACCGAAAAATTTCATGCTTATGCTTCGGCTTTACGGTGTAAGGAGCTTGCGGCATTTTTCTCTTACCATCTCTTAACCACAAATGTTTCCGCAGTCCCATAGCTTTCAGATCAATGCGTGCCTTGGGGATGTCTTTTGTTTTCCCCTCCAAGTTAAGAACTGTGTCCACCACACTTGCACACACATTCTTCTCTATGTGCATGACATCTAGGTAGTGTCTGATAGGCAACCTGGGCCAGTAGGGGAGTTCCCAGAATATGCTCTTGTGTGTCCAAAACTTATACCTTTCGGGCTTGTCTGGAATTGACGCCACTATGTCAGGATGATTGCTCAGCTGGCCAAAATCATATTCATTCAACACTTCTAAAATTTCTTCCCCTGTCCATCGCCTGGGTGCCACACATATTTCCACAGTCCCATCAAATGCGTCTGGATCCTGCCTAAATGGGTGATCATATGGAAGCCAACAACGGTGACGCATCTGAACAATTTTACTGCAATGAGGACTGCAACAATCAACCGTCATGTACTCTGAACAAGCCCTGTAACCCCTGGTAACGTTGCCCGACAACATACCGTGGGCAGGAAAATCACTGACGGTGCCAACAAGCATGGCATGCATCTGGAACATCTCATTTTTGAACCTATCGTAAGTGGGGTGGCCACACTCACTCAGGTACTTAAGCTCCTCAATCAAAGGCCTCAAATACACATCGAGATACTTTCCTGGATAACCCGGGCCCGAAATTAATAGAGTGAGCATATTGTATTTCTTCTTCATGCACATCTATGGTGGAAGGTTGTACGGTACCAAAATAACTGGCCATATACTGTATTGAAGACTCATGTTGCCAAAAGGGTTGAATCCGTCAGATGAGAGCCCTAGCCAAACATTTCGGACCTCTGTGCAAAATGATCAAACTCCCAGACCATGTGCTTCATAGCCTCTCTGTCGGAATGGTGTATAAGGGTGTCATCGTCAGGCAAATTCCTCTCAGCCCACCATCTCATTGCTTCGGCCGTGAAAGAACACATGAACAACCGCTCCAGCCTATCCATAAGCGGGAAATATCAAAGTATCTTCACAGCTTTCTTGTTGCCTGCAGGAGTCAACTTATACATTTCTGTAAAACATACCGGGCAGGCTTCAAGGTCTTCAAGATCTTTTCCCCAGAAGAGAATACAATCATATCTGCATGCATGGATTTTGATGTAGGAAAGCCCAAGATCTTTCAGGATATGTCGCACTTTATGATGAGTGGTAGGAAGACGATGACTGGGTGGCAGTAGCGAAGCAGTCCACTTCAGCCAAGAATCAACAGCTTTGACTGACATTTTGTTCTCCATTTTGAGCTGCATCACTCCCATCACACTTTCAAGAACAGTCTTACTACAACCGTCGTACAACGGAGTCTGTTGCAATGCAATCAGGTTGTTGTACTTGTCCATACCGCTTGTGTTGACATGAGCTCTAGGCAATGGCTCGACTGGCTCAATATGGGGGAAACCCTCAACGACGGGAGGGACATTTGGTGCTTCATCAGTAAATACAGCGCTCTCATGAGGAAACATATCATTGATTAACATCGACGTTGGATCATAGGATGGACTGCCCCTCTCAGCAAAATCTCCATGATCATAGCGTGGACTGGCCCTCTCACCAAATTGTCCATGATCATGCGGACCCGCTAACGATGTTTAACCGTGATAAATCCAACAAGTGTACTTATCCCAAAACCCGTATTTACTCAGGTGCTTCTGGACTTTATCAATGGGAAAACGAAATCGATCGCTGCGACACTTACATTCTTTACACGGGCAATAATGAAGTGTAGTGTCTCCACAATTAGCCTTCACAAAATTAACAAAACTACTAATTCCCTGGTGATATCTGACATCCCATCTTTCGAGGCTCATCCAACTCTTGTCCATCCTGAAAATTCTAACAATTTTACGTATTATATATACACACATTCACTACTAATAATCGACGCGATATCTCAATTCAACTCTAATTAAATCAACACATGCATGCATATATATATATATATCGATCTAATCTTTGAATTCGATTTAGTACTCGATGATGGTATTCTTCTTTTTTCAGTTCAGTATTTGACTAGGTAGGAGGCTCTCTTAAGCCTGACTCCGATAGCACTACGATAATACCAGTCGTTGATTTAGACACAAGATAAGATTAACTACAAGCAGTTTTCTCGTTTCGGTGACATCAACAACATTTCATATCTCACGAATTGGATTTGATCAACACATATATATATACATACACATATACGTATATATACACGTACCATATATATATATAGCTTCCCGAGTGATCGAGTTTTCGACGCGCGCCTTAATTTTGGCAATACCGAAGGATCGATTTCAGAGCGTTTTCCTTCTTTCGATTTCACCGGATTTTTTTTGATCCAAATGAATGAGCTGCTGCGATCTGCATCTAATATAAGAGGCATTGCCGGCGATTCATTAAATCACCGGAAATGGAGACATTACCGGCGACTTTTCGCCGGAATTTCGCCGGTAATGTTTCAACACATTACCGGCGACCTCCTCCGTCGCCGGCAATGTCAAGCCAAGCATTTCCGGCGATTTTCCGGCCGGAATTTCGCCGGCAATGTTTGGCTTGACATTGCCAGCGACAGAGGAGGTCGCCGGTAATGTTTTGCAACATTACCGGCGAAATTCCAGCGACGGAGTAAGTCGCCGGTAATGATGAACATTACCGGCGACTTTCCCGGTCGCCGGCCTTGTTTTTGGAAATCTCGCCAGTAATGTTGCAAAACGTGGTAGTGATAGTAGGCTATCATCAACACAGAGTAAGTGATGAAGAGTTGGGGCACGCCTACAAATCTTTATCCCTTGTAGCTCATTCGAATTGTGAGCCTTCCAATGTAAGCCGAGAGACCTGAGGTACATAACAAAAAGAGGTAAATGGAGATGGGGTTCTATGAGGGAGAAAAATTTCTCCACGTCGACGAGCAGGATAAGGTTTTCGGAGAATGAGGAGGCCTCAGATCGTTTGGATGAAAGGTGAACGAGAAGATATGAAAGTGAGTAAAGCTCGACGAGGAAAGAATTGCACGTCAAAAAGTCGACGAGAGAAGGCCGCGCACAGAGAGGAGCACGACAGAGTCAAATTCATTAAGATATTCATGGCGTAGGAGCCGGTCTCGCCAAGAATAACTCGAGGAAGTTTCAGCCTCATCGAGAGCATCTCGGGTAGTTCCTCTCGATGAGCTGCAGAATGTGAGCCTTCGAGTAAAGAGTAAGTTTCGGATGGGAAGGTTCGAAACTTGTGGCCCATGAGATGGTTACTGATTTGGAGGAAAGGTTTGCACTATAAATACTTCCCAGCAGATTAGAAAACATTCACATATTTCATAAATTCACTTGCATTTACACTCTCAACTAGAGCACTTTGAGTGACTTGAGCGTCAGAGTGTCTTTGTAGGTATCCCCCCCCTTACCACCTCGTTCGGCATTAGGGAGCCAAAACTCAGGCTTGTCAAATGAGTGGAATTGTTTGGTGTTCGTCGAGAAATTCTTGTTGAGGTAATAAGTCCTTGACGTACCCTTTTTACCCCACCAACAAGTGGCGACGTCTGTGAGAAACGATGGCACCAAACATCCCTGAAAATGATGACAACGAGGCTTTTCCACACAACGACGATGGCAACCAGTTCGAGGATTATGAGAGTGGTGAGTTTTTAGAAGGAGGAACGACTCGACAAGCTGAAAAGCGACCCATCGATTCGGACGTGTAGGTAGTTCAGGAAAATGGTGAAAGCTCAAGGAGAACTCGGTGAAGGAGAGAAAACCCAAGGAGGAGCCCTCTCGAGGTAAATCTCACCGCCCAAGGCATCCAAAATATATACTTAGAACTCGAACGCCTCCAAGAAAAAGAATGAAGGAGGAGGAGAATGAGTGATACCATGGAAAAAGGCGACACCGAAGATGAGATGCTCGAGGATGAAGAGCTATGGGAGGATGACGAGTCCTCCGATGAGGATTACGAGCCATAGAAGAAATCTTGCCGAGAAGGAAATCCTGTCGAGAAGAGCTCATCAATTCCAATAAGAAACCAATTGAAGGAGCTTGTGGCCAAGGCCATGAAAGAAGCCACATGGGCGAGGTCCCAAGACATAGCTGCTGATTTAGCAAAAGGAATCACATAGTCCCCTTTTACCGACCGGATCTTGAGGGCTAGGAAACCAAAACATTTCCTGACTTCAGCAACACTGCCCAAATATACGGGCAACACCAACCCCATTTCTTGACTTCGACAACACTACCCAAGTACATGGGAAATATGAGATTCGAAACAATCAATGAAAGGTTAATGTGCAAGCTTTTCCCCACAAGCCTCTCAGGGCCGGCGGCGAAGTGGTTCTGGGAACTCACACCAAATTCTATAGCTAGCTTGGATCAAATGGCTCAAGTCTTCATCTCATAATACTTTTTCTCGAGAAAGCAGAAAAAGAACCTGTCGATCTTGTTCAACGTCAAACAGAAGAATGAAGAAAAATTGGAGAAGTACTTCGAAAGGTTCAAAGAAGAAATGACTAGTATCCGCTCTGACTCAAGTGTATCCCGTCATAGCTTTTCGATAGGGTTTGCTTGATGGATCACCTCTCTACAAGGAGCTTATCTGTCACCAACCAACAAACATGGACGACATCCTCGACAAGGTCGAAGGAGAGATACGACTCAAGCGCTTAATATATTCTTGATGAGGAAGGATGGTAGCTAACATCAAGAACAAGACGAAACAGGAAAGTTCAGCGAGAAAAGAGAAGGCCAAAGCTATCCTGACTAGGGGAAAGGACAACGACAAGAAGCAGTAGGGAAAGTGCGGGAATAAGAACATGAAAGATGAACCATGGTTCACACAAAGCCTTTCCTTCATTTACCGAAGGCACGAGGCCGAGGGAATTTTCATGGACCCTACACCTCAACCAGAGTCCCCCAACGTCTTCGAATGGAATAGATATTTCATATACCATAACACAAAGGGACACAACATCAATAGCTATGAAGCAATCAAATTGGCCATAATGAAGCTCATCAGACAAGGGAAGCTCTAACAATACAAACCGGTGGAAGACGAGGTCGAGTGAAGGATCACCGACGAGGAACCTCCTGTTCGAGAGATCCTCACCATCCACGGAGGACCATCTGTAATGACCTGAACCTTGAGTATGTGATTATCGGCACGACACGTGATTATCGTGAGTAGATTGTACATATGTGGTTTGTTAACGACTAAATCATCGGGCAAGAATTTGAATTAAGTTCCTTCGCAGAAATTGTACTGGAGTTGATTTTGAACTCGTAGGAGGTTTCGAAGGATTTTTCGGATAATCGAAGAATATAAAATGAATATTTAAAATTGTCGTTGACTTAGTCGTACTTATCCGATTGTGTTGGAGTTATCCGAGTTGTGGGTTTGGTCGGTTCGCGACGTATAAATATCAAATTGTCGTAATGTGACGCCCAGAACAGAATCAGCAGTGGAATCAGCTTAACCTACGAGCTTGCGCGTAGTCGCAGATTTCCGACAGTTATGTGAATCGCCGGATTTGTTAACGATTAAATTATTGGCCGAGAATTGGAGCTGGGTCTCTTCTCGAGAGTCGTTGTACGTGTGATTTTGAGTTCGTGGGCGGTTCCAGATTGTTATTTGGACGACCGAGGAATAAGTTATGAATATTTGAAGTTTCGACATAATCGGATTTAATTGTCGGATTTCTTAACGACTAAATTACCAGACGAGAATTTGGTTTCGGCTTCTTCACGAAAGTTGTTGAGAATTTAATTTCGATCTCGTGAGAACTTCCGGAGCATTATTTTGAGTTACGGAGATTAAGTTATGAATATTTCCAATTGTTGATTATTTAGTCGATTAAATATGTGTTGGTTTGAACCGTTGACTTTTTATCAGTTTGGTCGATGTATTTGACTTCGGGTGATAATTGAAGATCATGTCGAGTCGAGTTTGTTGCCGTGAGAATTATCGGAATCGGAATTACGACGAGGAAGTTACGTGTATTTGAAGTTTGCCGAAAAGTGTGTTTGTTGGTTTCCATTTTGGGAAAGCTATAAATAGTAAACTTGCCAGTTTGGGAAAGTCAACATCCTCATTAATTAGTTTGACCGAGTTGACTGAGTCAACTCGGTGGGAGGAGGAGGCCGACGACAAGCTTTGTGCTCCACGGCGGCGTGGTAGATTCCGGCCACTCCAGGGCACGGGACAGGTCCCGTTCGACGCGCCATGTTCCCCTCGTTCTCAAGCCGGCCACCGTTCACTGCGAGGTGGACGGTGGAGGGAGATAATTTCGGCCCAAGTTTGGGAATTTTTGAGGAATTCGGGTTTTGATTTTCCGGCCATGTTGAGCTTAATCAAATAGTGGGCTTTGAAGCCCTCATCTCCATGATTCTAACCATGTAAGTATGGAGTTCTAATTCGATTTGTGCTTGGAGAATTTTGGATTTGAAATTTGTATGAACATTCGGTTTTTCGTGAAATTGGACAAGTTAGATTGAGAATTGGCCTTTGTTGTAGTTGACAAAGTTGCTCAGTGGGTGATTTTGCATGGAATGGTGGTTGCTCCGCCGGGAAAATTTTAGTTTGGTGGCGGCGCCGCCGTTGGCGGTGGTCAACGGCGATCAAAGTTTGACTTTTTGGGATTTTCGACAAGTTGCATGTCATTTCACTCGAAATCGCGCCCCGATCGCAGTGGTGAGGTTCGTGTCTCGATTTGAGCATCCGAAAGTACTGCAAGGGGTTCGTGATCATTCGTTTGGCGAGGGACTTTCCGCCGGATCACAGGTTAACGCGAACTGCGTTACGCTAGTCTGTGAGTGGACATTTCTGTTCACGGATTATTTGCGAGTCATTATACACGTTTTACGAATTTGAGCATGCGTATGAGATTTTGATTTACATGAGCATGTGTTTTACGATTATAGATATACGGATATGCGTATACGAGTATACATACACTTATATGTTGTTTCATGCATTTGCATCGAACTGCTTATGATTTGATTTTCACAGAGTACAATTTCAGTTACGTTGTTGTATCGATACACCGCATCCCGGCTGATCCCCGAGGATGTTTACCGGCTGGAATCACGTGTGGGCTAGGGACCCCGTGGTTCTAACTGTGAGATTTTTACTTGCATGCTCAGTACGCTGGAGGATTATTGTTTTACCTCGTGTACTTGTTATTTTTATTTACCTGGACTCGCATATGTTATTTTAAACATATATATCAACTGGTGAAAGACATTTATTTTCGTCCACTCACTCTAACGATTTTCATGTCTTTCCCCTGGGCTTTTCGGTTTTCGTGCCCAGTTTGCAGTTTGGACTCTAATGTCGCACGTCGTGGTCGGAGGCATAGTGCTCAAGCTACCTTGTTTCTTCCAGTAGGTTTATTGTTCTACCTACTGTGGTACACTATTATGATTATACATTAGAGGTCGCTCTAAGTATTCTGTTGTATATGTTATACGATTTTACACCGGATTTCAGTAAAGTATAGATATATTTATTGTTTTACTTTACTGTTGATATATTGAGAAATTCGGATGGGATTGGTGCCCACGGTTTGATTTTTGTGGCATAGGATGAAGTGTATTTTCCGCGTGCAGGTAATGGTAATTCCACGTTAGTAATGAAACTCTGCCAAAATTTCTACGGTTTTTGTTGGTTCGTGTTTTCGAAAGGGTTTGATTCCGGTTTAGGGAGCTAAATCGGGGTTGGGTCCTTTCAGCTTGGTATCAGAGCATTAGGTTATAGGTTCTGTAGAATTCTGTAGACGTGTTTACTAAGGATATTTGAGAATGTACAGTATGTCTGGAATGGTGACCCGACCGGCCGGCGGATACTCATCAATATTCCGGGTGTT
Organism: Geum urbanum; assembly: GCA_946800695.1. Taxonomy (NCBI): domain Eukaryota; kingdom Viridiplantae; phylum Streptophyta; class Magnoliopsida; order Rosales; family Rosaceae; genus Geum; species Geum urbanum. Next base: position 19,638,720 of record OX326997.1, on the reverse strand, counting down.
GTATACTTTCAAATATTTGAAGTTCCATGATTACGTTCCACTTGTTGTGAACGATGTTTTATTCATTAGGATGCCTCCTTGACGTGCTTTCCATGTCGGTACGGTTGTGGGTCGTATTGAGGATCAATCGACGCGTGATTTGCCAGCGAACTGTGGGTTTGGATAAGTATTCTGAATTCAGAGAATTGTGTGGCACGGTTTACCTGGTTGTGTGTGTATGAGCGTCTATATGTTGCCTCAGAACTGAGAATTGTGGCAGTTGATGTTTGCCTGAGTTAGATTATTGTATTTTGTGGGCTGATATTGTGTGAGTTCCGGTTGCGACTCCATGGCTTACATTCAGGGTGTTGTTTATACGGTAATGGTTTTATCAGGCTACCCAGCATTCGAATGTGGAGTGTTTACCCACCTGAGGCAGAGATGCATTGTTTATATGTTGTTTCCGTTTGCACGTGTTATTTGGCTTCAGAGGAAGCGGTGCATGAGGTTCGAAATGAGTTTGAACCTGAGCATCAGAGAGAGTCTGATTGTTTTGCCTCGAGATTACCGTGAGGAGCTTAGTGTGCTGCACTCAGTGGCGAGGCTATTGAGAAGGAAATTGTACGCGGTTTCCGATGTGATGGTTTGAGGAAAATGGATTCAGTCGAGATGTTTTGATGAGGATGAGTTCAGGCACCTCGAGACCAGTGACTTCGTCAGGCTGTGGTCTTTTCGATTATGTTAAGAGTCATCAGATCAAGCAGAGGACCATTTGATGATGACGGAGATCACGGTGTAGCGGATTTGTTCCTGTGGCATGAGTTTGTGCAATCGTTGGTGATCTTTTCTCGCAGCAGGTGTCGCTGTGACTTGTGTTCGTGAAGCACTCTCAGTTGCCATTGTGGTGACTAGGAGGATCACGTTACGAGGGAGCGCTCTCAGCCAGCTATTGTAGCGGTTCGGTAGCTCAGAGTTTACGAGGAGATCCTCATGTTGTTCCTAAAGTCTGATCAATGTACCCTTTTGATGAGTTATTCAGCAAGTCGCAATTGATGTGGGCGACTAGTTGGGCATGTTGGAATTCGTGCCACGACCTTGTATGAGGATGGAGTTTCTCTGAGGTTACTGTTGCTTGACATTCATGGCTATTGTACCTGCATCTTCACTTCCGAGGCTTGCAGAGTGTTGCATCCATCTGGGGGTTGTGAGATCCTTGGTGGAGGATATGGCTTAGCCACGGATCTGTTATAGCTGGACATCGTGGTTTTGATGTGACGATGAGTATGAACTTTTGACAATGCATTTGGCTGTGTTCGGGTGCCTCGAGAAGGAGGTTGTGTTTTGACGACCAGATTTCCCCGAGATATTGTTTCGCAGTGATGGTCGAGCGGATGGTGGAAACAGGTTGTGTGGCTTGCTTAGCCCATGTTGTGGATACTACGGTTGCTGTGTCCGACATTGTTGACATTGAGGTGGTTCCCGAGTTTCCAGGAGTATTCCGGAGGAGCTACCAGGTGTTTCTCCAATTCGGGAGACCGATTACACCATTGAGCTTGTACCGGACGCCGGACTCATTTTACTGGCATCTTGTCGTTCAGAGCCAGCAGAGCTGATGGAGCTACAGGTTCGACTCCAGGAGTTGCTGGAGGAGGTTTCAGGAGATTTCATGCGACCCCGCGTATTTGCGTGGTGTGCTCTTGCATTGTTTGTGTGGATGCAGGATGGTTTGACGAAGTGGTGCATTGAATACCGAAAGCTTGATTTGCTTCAGAGGAGAGTGAGTATCCTCTGCTTCGGATTGACGATTTGTTTGATCAGCTTGTGAGAGCTTCAGTCTTTTCGAAGATTGATTTCGGGTCCAGGTATTATCAGTTGAGGATCGATGAGTCAGATGTGGTTATGTTAGCTTTCAGATCATGGTGCAGGCATTACGAGTTCTTGGTCACGCCATTGGTTGACCAATGCCCCCGTAGATCTTATGGACTTGATGGACCAGGTGTTCAGACGATTCTGGACGAGTTGCGGTCATGTTCGTCGGCAATATCCTGATGTACTCCAGGAGTGTGGGCCAGTACCTGACGCAATTGCGAGCGGTTTTGCGAACTTCGCGAAATGATCAGCTATTTGCAAGTTCAGCCAGTGTGAATTTTGATCGATTAGCGTGAAGATTTTGGGTCACGTGATGTCAGCCGAGGGAGTTGGCGTGGATCCTGACCAGTTTAAAGCCGTGTTGATTTGGGGTTGACCTACCATTGTACCAGAGATCGGGAGTCTCTTGGGTTTGGCAGGCTATTATCGACGACTTGTGCAGGATTTTCCCGAATTGCCACTCCATTTTCCGAATTGACGAAGAAGGCGTCAAGTTCGAGTGGTTCGATGTACACGAGGAGAGTTACTTACTCCTGCAGGATGGTTGACCGTTGCTTCGGTTTTGACCTTACCTGTCGACCGCGACGAGTTCGTGGGTTATGGCGATGCATCGAGGTTTGGATTTGGTTATGTTTTGATGCTGTGTAGCAGAGCGGTGGCTCATGATTTCAGGCAGTGGAAACTTTATGGGGCTACGTATTCTATGTATGATTTGGATGTAGCTGTTCTTGTGTTAGCATTGGAGAGTCCGAGACACTACTACTACGGCGTGCAATGCAGTGTAGGATGTACACTGATCATTTGAGTTTCATCCACTTACATTTTCGGCCAGATTTGGGCTTGAGGCAGTGTAGATGGATGAGGTCGACTAACGACTATGGCTGCACCTTTGAGCTTGTTCGAAAAAGGTTTGAGGTTGTACTTTGATTATCCATTTGGGATGATGTTGCTGATGCATTCAATCGGAAGTCGGGAGCTTCAGTGTTTCATGTGAGTGTGGCTCGAGTTTCCATGTTGGCCGAGTTGCGGGCATCGGGAACGGAGTTCGAGCCTGATGATGTTGAAGCTCATTGTTTTGTGTGCATTTGGCGCTAGTGATGCGGAGTTATGTTTGATACTTCGAGATTACTACTCGTGACGCAACATGAAGAGCAATATAGTAGCTTGTGTGTGCAGATACCACAATTGTCGACTGGTGATGGCTAGGAGGTGAAGACTTGCCGAGAAGTGTCAGCCTTTTGAGATTTCCGGTTAGACGTGGCTATTGTTGCTGTGATTGTGTATGTTTGTATGTGTGACGACCCGAACCAGAATCAGTTATGTATTTGGCACGATTCACTAGATTCTGTTTAGTCGCGGTTTTACGTCGTATAAGTGGTTTGCTGACCCTATTCGCGACTATGTTTTTGGTCGAGAATTCGAGTTGAGTGTCTTCACGGAAGTTGTAAAGTACGTGATTTCGAGCTCGTGCGCGGTTTCGGAAGATTTTTCCGATAACCGAGGAATATTTTATGATTATTTGAAGTTTCAGTTCCGACGAGTTTATCCGAATCGTGGTGGTTATCCATTTCGAATCGTCGATCGACCCGAGGCGCGAGTATATATATCGGAATAGTCGAGAATTAGTCGTAAAAGCTTTGACTGACGTTGACCAAACTTTGACTTTCCTGTTTTGGAAAGCTGACCGTTGACCGAGGGGGGAAAGACTTTCCCGATTGGTTTTGCCGTTCGACGATCTACTTTCCGGCCACCTTCAACTTCGGTGAGGGTATGGTTCGCTTCCTTGTGTAATTTCGAGTTGAATGGTAATTGAATTTGTGGAAATTGGTTTGGTTTTGTGTGAACCCGAATTGGGTTAGGTCGCCGGAATTCGCCATTAACGGGGGGAGGTTTTCCGGTGAGCCTTGGTGGCGGTGGGGTGAGGGCTTCGACTCCCCTTGCCCCAAGGAAGCTTCCTATGTGATTTAATTGAGGATTAGTTGGGTTTTCCGGTGAACCCAAATGGGTTGCCGGAGTTGGTTTTGCGGTTGGATTTCAGTTGAATTGATGAGGTTCCGGTCAGTTTTGGGTCAGTTATGAAAATGGTTCGTATGGTTGTGACCTTGAATTCTGGAAGTTTTGGCCGTGGAATTCCACCGTTGACGGCGCGCCGGCGGCGGCGCCGGCTGTCAACGGCGGAGCTCCGGCCAAAAGTTGACTTTTTGGATTTCGATGTTTTTAATGTCGTTTTTCTCGTAATCGCGCCCTGATTGTCGTCCAAAGGTGTTCGGGTTGATTTGGTTAGCCGATTTTCAGTCGAGGTTTCGAGTGGGGATTCCGGAATTTCCGTTATTCATTTTGTACCGCATTGCATATTTTCGGGAACGGTTGGTTTCCGTGATTCAGTACAGGGTTATGGACTATGATTTTGATCAGTTATGTTTTGTGAATATTCAGGAGATCGAGATCGAGATCTGGATCGTGATCGTGCTTCAGACGAGGGAACTTCCGCCGGACCACGAGTTTAGCGCGAGTGCGCATTTTGCTCACCTGTGAGTGGACAATTTCTTTTCACGGAATTCTTGCGAGTCTTTTATATGATTTACGAACTTGAGCATGCGTATGAGATTTCGGATTACATGAGCATGTGTTTTTACGATTATACGATTATACTTATACGGATATACGTATACGAATATACATACACTTATATGTTGTTTCATGCATTTTCCTCGAACTGTTTATGATTTGATTTACACAGAGTACAGTCTCAGTTACGTTGTCGTATCGATACACTTGCCTCTCGGCTGATCCCCGATGGAAGGCCGCCAGGAGGGGCGTTACCCCGACTTGACTGGTGAGAGGCGTTTCCCCGGAACCGAGGCCATTTCTGGCTTAGAATCACGTGTGGGTCTGGGATCCCATGATTCGGACTGTACTAGCACGGAGGTGTCCATAAGTGACCCCGTGGGATTTTTACTTGCATGCTCAGTACACTGGAGGAGTATGAGTTTTACCTCGTGTACTTGTTATTTTATTTACCTGGACTCGCATATGTTATTTTATATATATATCAACTGGTGAAAGACATTTATTTTCGTCCACTCACTCTAACGTGTTTCATGTCTTTCCCCTGGGCTTTTTGGTTTTCGTGCCCAGTTGCAGTTCAGGTTTGGTGTTTCACGTCGCGGTTTGGAGGCTAGTGATCTGAGCTACCTGTGTTTTCCAGTAGGTTCTTGTTTCGCCTACTGATGTGTATATTGTATATGTTTTACTCTAGATGTCGCTCTGATACATTCTGATACTTGTTTATACGGATTTTCTCGGATATATATATATATATACTACAGTACTGTTTACTGTTTATGATTCATATATTGATGTTGAGAAATCCGGATGGGATTGGTGCCCACGGTTTGGCTTTTGTGGCATAGGATGAAGTGTTATTTTCAGGGTGCAGGTTTATGCAATTCCACACTAGTAACGAAACTCTGCCGAAATTTTGAAAAAGTTTTTGTTGGTTCGTGTTTTCATAATGGGTTCGATTCCGGTTTAGGTAACTGAATCGGGGTTGGGTCCTTTCAGTATGCACTTTTGTTTGTGATACCAGTTGTCAGGCCTTTGGGGACCATTTGACAAACTCAATACATTTCCTTGTACTTTCGGAGACGATTTCAGTGGCAGACTGGCATAGTTGTGTTTGACGGAGAATGTCCATTCACGTGGTGTGCCTATGTTCCAGTTCGCTGATCGAGACAATCAGCTGCAACAGAGTGTTGGCAAGCTTTGCAGCGAGCTTTGGAGACCAGATTATGAGTTAGTACCGGTTCTTATCCTCAGATTGGTGGGCAATCTTTGAGGACTATTCAGACCTTGGAGGGCATATTGTGGACTTCGGTATTGCAGTTCCGGAGGATTTGAGACCAGCAGTTTCAATTGTTCAAGATTGCTTGCTGTACCAGCTTGTGGACCACTATGGTTCTGATGTTGCATGTTGTCGTTTTGTGGACGATGTTGCACTTCATTGTGTTAGAGTTTGGTTTGAGTTTGAGTTGACGTTTGATTTTGTGGAATGTGCTACCACAGATTGTCAAATTAGCAGAAACAGGTTAATAATTGCTTGAGTTTGACGTTTGAGTTATGTTGATGCGTGTAGACTGAGTTGTGATTTGCCAGGATGTTTTGATCCGTATGTGGTCATAGGCGAGTTTGTGTTGTGCCGTATAGTTCGGCATCGCCTATAGCATTGGCTTTTGTGTATGTTGTGTTGTGTTCTATGTGGTGGAACTACATTTTAGGTTTGTTGTGTGTTGTGTGCTGTGTACCCTACCTGTTCCTTATGCAGGAACACTTGGCACTTGTGTAGAGCCAGTTCAGATTTGTGATTTGAGGGTACAGGAATTTCAGCACGGAGCTATTTCCTATTATAGAGTCTGTTGTCAGAATTGTTCAGTTGAGATTGTTACTGGAGAGTTGAGCAGTATGCGGAGGCAGTGCTCCTACTTTCAGTCGATAGACTCGGAAATTTCGAGGTCGAAATTTTTTTTAAGGGGGGTGGATTTGTGACAACCCAGAACAGAATCAGCAGTGGAATCAGCTTAACCTACGAGCTTGCGCGTAGTCGCAGATTTCCGACAGTTATGTGAATCGCCGGATTTGTTAACGACTAAATTATTGGCCGAGAATTGGAGCTGGGTCTCTTCTCGAGAGTCATTGTACGTGTGATTTCGAGTTCGTGGGCGGTTCCAGATCGTTATTTGGACGACCGAGGAATAAGTTATGAATATTTGAAGTTTCGACATAATCGGATTTAATTGTCGGATTTCTTAACGACTAAATTACCGGACGAGAATTTGGTTTCGGCTTCTTCATGGAAGATGTTGAGAATTTAATTTCGAGCTCGTGGGAACTTCTGGAGCATTATTTTGAGTTATGGAGATTAAGTTATGAATATTTCCGATTGTTAATTATTTAGTCGATTAAATATGTGTTGGTTTGAACCGTTGACTTTTTATCGGTTTGGTCGATGTGTTTGACTTCGGGTGATAATTGAAGATCATGTCGAGTCGAGTTTGTTGCCGCAAGAATTATCGAAATCGGAATTACGACGAGGAAGTTACGTGTATTTGAAGTTTGCCGAAAAGTGTGTTTGTTGGTTTCCATTTTGGGAAAGCTATAAATAGTAAACTTGCCAGTTTGGGAAAGTCAACATCCTCATTAATTAGTTTGACCGAGTTGACTGAGTTAACTCGGTGGGAGGAGGAGGCCGACGGCAAGCTTTGTGCTCCACGGCGGCGTGGTAGATTCCGGCCACTCCAGGGCACGGGACAGGTCCCGTTCGACGCGCCATGTTCCCCTCGTTCTCAAGCCGGCCACCGTTCATGGCGAGGTGGACGGTGGAGGGAGATAATTCCGGCCCAAGTTTGGGAATTTTTGAGGAATTCGGGTTTTGATTTTCCGGCCATGTTGAGCTTAATCAAGTAGTGGGCTTTGAAGCCCTCATCTCCATGATTCTAACCATGTAAGTATGGAGTTCTAATTCGATTTGTGCTTGGAGAATTTTGGATTTGAAATTTGTATGAACATTCGATTTTTCGTGAAATTGGACAAGTTAGAGTGAGAATTGGCCTTTGTTGTAGTTGACAAAGTTGCTCAGTGGGTGATTTTGCATGGAATGGTGGTTGCTCCGCCGGGAAAATTTCAGTTTGGTGGCGGCGCCGCCGTTGGCGGTGGTCAACGGCGGTCAAAGTTTGACTTTTTGGGATTTTCGACAAATTGCATGTCATTTCACTCGAAATCGCGCCCTGATCGCAGTGGGGAGGTTCGTTTCTCGATTTGAGCATCCGAAAGTACAGCAAGGGGTTCGTGATCATTCGTTTGGCGAGGGACTTTCCGCCGGATCACGGGTTAACGCGAACTGCGTTACGCTAGTCTGTGAGTGGACATTTCTTTTCACGGATTATTTGCGAGTCATTATACACGTTTTACGAATTTGAGCATGCGTATGAGATTTCGATTTACATGAGCATGTGTTTTACGATTATACATATACGGATATGCGTATACGAGTATACATACACTTATATGTTGTTTCATGCGTTTGCATCGAACTGTTTATGATTTGATTTTCACAGAGTAGAGTTTCAGTTACGTTGTTGTATCGATACACCGCATCCCGGCTGATCCACGAGGATGTTTACCGGCTGGAATCACGTGTGGGCTAGGGACCCCGTGGTTCTGAATCACGTGTGGGCTAGGGACCCCGTGGTTCTGACTGTACTACCTCAGCTAGGATCACATGTGGGCTAGGGACCCCGTGGTTCTAACTGTGAGATTTTTACTTGCATGCTCAGTACGCTGGAGGATTATTGTTTTACCTCGTGTACTTGTTATTTTTATTTACCTGGACTCGCATATGTTATTTTAAACATATATATCAACTGGTGAAAGACATTTATTTTCGTCCACTCACTCTAACGATTTTCATGTCTTTCCCCTAGGCTTTTCGGTTTCCGTGCCTAGTTTGCAGTTTGGACTCTGGTGTCGCACGTCGTGGTCGGAGGCATAGTGCTCGAGCTACCTTGTTTCTTCCAGTAGGTTTATTGTTCTACCTACTATGGTACACTATTATGATTATACATTAGAGGTCGCTCTGAGTATTATGTTGTATATGTTATACGATTTTACACCGGATTTCAGTAAAGTATAGATATATTTATTGTTTTACTTTACTGTTGATATATTGAGAAATCCGGATGGGATTGGTGCCCACGGTTTGATTTTTGTGGCATAGGATGAAGTGTATTTTCCGCGTGCAGGTAATGGTAATTCCACGTTAGTAACGAAACTCTGCCAAAATTTCTACGGTTTTTGTTGGTTCGTGTTTTCGAAAGGGTTTGATTCCGGTTTAGAGAGCTAAATCGGGGTTGGGTCCTTTCACGTAAAAATTGGAAAACCACACATTTGGACAGAGTTAGACTGAGTTTTACCGAGTTGACTCGGGTTGACCGGAGCTCCACCGACCTGTTTTGTTGCCGCCGTCAGACCCGTCGATTCCAGCAACCTCCGGTCATGTTCTTGGTATGGTTGGAAAGCTCTCTTGATTTTTTATTGTTTCATGTATTTATTTGTGAGAATTGGTTATGTTTTGAGGGTGTTTAAACTCAGTGAAGTTTTGGATTTTCGCCGAAATTGGGTGGCGGTTTCTGGTGAGATTTGGTGTCAGGTTGGTTGGGGGTTAGGTTCCCCTCAACCCCTTGAAGCTTTCTGGGCATTCTATTTTGGGCAAGGAGGTGTGTGGTGGTGACCGGAGAGGGAGAAACTGGTGAGTTTTTTTAGGGGAATTCTGGCCGGTGTGGTATGTTTTGGCCATGGTGGTAGAAGGGAAAAGTATTGGACTTGAGGAGAGGAACGTTTTGAGGTAAGGTTCGCCGGAATTGGTCACCGTTGGCGCCACGCTGCCGGCGGCGGCGACAGTCAACGACGGAGCTCCGGCGATGGGTTGACTTTTTGTGGCTTTTGGAGAGTTTTCTGTCATTTTACTCATAATCGCGCCCCAATCGTAGTTGTGAGATTTTCAAGTTGAGTTGAGTGTGTTAACTTGGGACAAGGGTTGTTTGGGTGTATTTTAAAAAATTTATTATTCTCATCGAAATTTCAGCGATACGATTTTCGAGAACGCGGGGTTCTTGACGTATTTGCTCCGTATGTTGAAATTCATTATGTATTGATCGTATCCCTATTATTCAGGTGATTGTGATCGAGTGTTTGGCGAGGGATCTTCCGCTGGGCCTCAAGGCTAGCTGTTATTTGTGAGTGGACATTTTATCACACGTTGATTTTCATACTTTGATTTTTATAGTGGATTTGCGAGTCTTTGAGTATGCTTTAAGATTATGGATTTATAAGTATGCATTTATGATTATGCATTTTATGAGCATACGTTGATTTGGAGGCATATGTGATTTGTTTTTACACTGAGTATGGATATATGATGCATTGATGCTATGGCCTCTCGGCTGATCCCTGAGATGCTCCGAGAAGGTTACGACTTGTGAGTACCTGACCCGTGATACACAGTACCCGGGAGAGTTACAACTTGTGAGCACTTGACCCGGGCATATTGTAACTTGAGGAAAACGTACTCAAGTTACTACCTTCACACATACAGTACCCAGGAGAGTTACGTCTTTATAAGCACTTGACCTGGGATTGATTGTTTTGACTCGCATGATTTTATATGTATTTATTGTGAAAAGCATGTTGAATTTATTTACGCGGCATATATTGATTTACGTCTACTCACTCTAACAGTTTTATTATTTATATGATTTTCTCTGGGCTTTTCGGTTTTTGCCGCCCAGATTGCAGTTTCTTTTCCGTGGTTGCACGTCATCGCAGGAGGCCTAGATTTCGAATCACATTTTCCTTTTAGTAGGTTTTTGATGTAACCTGCTAGTCTTGTATATTTTGTAATTAGAAGTCGCTCTGAATACTTGTGTAGTGTTGTTCAGTTTGAGCTATACTCCTGAATACTTTCTGAATTTCTTGTAAACCTTGGGTTTTGTTATATATGTGGATTTTGAGAAATCCGGATGGACAATGGATGTCCACGGTGTGTCTAGGAATTTATCTATGAAGTGTAATCTTCTTGCAGGTTTTTAGTTTATACATTTTATAAAGTAAACTCTGGCAAAAAATTTGTAAGTCATGGTTTCGTTAGGGCCTAATTTCGGTTTAGACAACTAAATCAGGGTTGGGTCATTTCACCATCAACTATACGAGAAGAATATGTACGGTTGAGAAGTGAGAATAGACAGCCCGAGAAGATAAGAAGGATATGCATCATAGAATGGGGAGCCGTGAAGGCAGAAACTTTATAAGAGGAGCCCGTTATCAGCTTTTCAAGCAAAGATGGTATTGGGATACAGTTCCCGCACAAGGATGCCCTCATCATCTTGATGAGGATTAGCAACTGTTTGGTGCGTCGAGTTCTTGTCGACGCTGGGAGTAGCATCAACATCATTTACTTTGGAGCATTCGAAAAGCTGAAAATTGACCCAAAGAAAGTAAAAAGGTGTAAATCACCCATTTTGGCCTTCGACGGAACCGAGTCGTGGCCTTATGGTGAGGTGACAGTGCCAGTCGTGACGTCAAGAAAAAGGGTTGACGTCACCTTTGTCGTGATCGACAAGCATTCATCTTATAATGTCCTGCTAGATCCGGGATGGCTACACATTATGGATGCCGAAGCTTCGATGAGGTATATATTGCTTGAATTTATCTCCACTAACCACCAGAAAATAATATTCGTTTGAGGAGATCAACCGCAAGCGAAGAGATTGTACGTGATAGAAATAAAGAAGTTCCTCGAACAAAAGGACGAGGACGAAAGTTTGGTGTGATTATAGCAATCACAGAAAGGCTTGAGGGCACAAGCCATAATGGACAAAGAGAAGAGACAAATGCCCGCCACAATAGAGGCCCCAAGAGAAATGTTCCTCGATGAGGAAAAAAACAAACCGGTCTTTATCGACGAGTTTCTATTCGACGAAGAGACACGAGCCTTGATGGATTTCTTGAAAGTAAACCAAGATGTGTTTGCATGGACTCATAAGGACATGTCAGGCATTGATTTAAGGATCGCCTGCCACAAGCTAAACACCGATCCAAACTTTACGCCGTACTAGCGAAAGACGAGGAAACATACCCCCCAACATAACTAGATAATCAGCGACATGATTCATCGTCCGCTCGAAGTAGGCTTCATAAGAGAGGTTTGATGTCCAACCTAGATATCCAATGTGATCGTCGTGCAAAAGAAGAACGGGAAATGGCGTGTGTGCGTGGACTTTGCCAACCTCAACAAAGACTGTCCCAAGGATTGTTACCCATTACCGATAATAGACCAAATGGTTGATGTCACCGCCGGCTATGAAAGGCTATCTTTCCTTGATGCGTACTCGGGGTATAACCAAATACCGTTGTCTCAAAAGGATTAGCTCAAAACCACATTCATGTCTAAAAGAGGGTTATGCTGCTACAAAGTAATGTTGTTTGGGATCAAGAATGTGGGAGCAACTTATCAACGATTGATCAAAATGATGTTCAAAGAGCAACTTGGTAAGACAATGGAAGTGTAAATTGACGACATGGTGGTGAAAAGCAATTGAAGAAGTGACCACATCAAGCATCTAGACGAGCTCTTTAGGATATTAAAGAAGTATGGGATGAGGCTAAACACGGAGAAGTGCATCTTTAGAGTATTATTGGGATAGTTCTTAGGGTACATTGTGAACTAGCGAGGAATATAGCCAAATCCGGAACAAGTGGAAGCTATATGCAACATGCAAGAGCCGAGCATAGTTGCGTTGAGTAGGTTCATATAGCTTCCACTTGAGTAGGTTCCACTTGAGTAGGTTCATATAGCTTCCACTTGGAACCTACTCACTTGATCCTAAGAGGGGCATCCATGTCTTAATGGGGAGGATAGTTGCGTTGAGTAGGTTCATCTCTCAAGTGACTAACCACTGCAAGCCATTCTACAAGGCTTTGAAAACCCCCAAGGATCAAGAATTTTAGGGAGAAGAATAGAAACAGGTGTTCATCGAGCTAAAAAGATACATAGCTAATCGAAATTTTTTTCGTCGTTCCAAGAGAAATGGAGCCTCTGTGTCTATACTTGGCCGTAATGGAAATAGCCACAAGCACCGCGTTGTTCAGAGAAGAAGGAACATACCAATGGCCAGTCTCGTTTTGCAGCCATAGCTTAATTGATGTGGAAACAGGGCACACGTCTGCCGAGAAAATTATCTTAGCCTTGGTGCACTCTAAGAGGAAGCTTCACCAATATTCCAAGGGGAGGCAGATATCGGTGTACATGAACATGCCACTTTAAGGAATCTTGACAAAGCCAAATGCATCGGGGAGGATGATGAAATGAGCAATAGAGCTCAGCGAGTACGACATAGAGTTCAAGCCGAGGATGTTGATAAAAGGTCAAGCATTGGATGATTTTCTCGTCGAGTGTCACCTACCATTGGACGTAGACAATGTTCCATAGGAAGACCCTATGTGGGAAATAGATATCGATGGTTCATCGAACCATGCGGGAGCCGGAGTAGGGATTGTGTTGAGGAGCACAGAAGGATTTAATTTAGATTGCACCGTAAAACTGGAATTCCCCGCATCAAAAAACGTCACCAAATATGAAGCACTTGTGACCGGACTTAAGTTGGACAATCAATTATGCATTCGGTGTGTCCAAGTGTATTCGGATTCGCAACTAATAGTAGGACAGTCCAAGGACGATTATGCGACAAAGGATCCGAAGATGGTGGAGTATCTGGAGCTAGTGCGCGGGATGATCCGGGAATTCGAACAAATCTCGTTGATAAAATTTCCACGAGAGAAAAATCGGCGAGCGGACGAGTTGGCAAAGTATGCTTCGGGATTCATCCAGGAGCCCGTACCAATTTGGCTCGATACGCTTAAAAATCCCAATATCGACGAGAAAGTTGAACGAAGCACAATGGCAATAGGGTCAATTCCAAGTGATTGGAGAGGAGAGATAATCAATTTCTTGGAGTTCCACATCCAACCTGAGGATCTCGTTGAGGCAAGAAAATTGAGGATGAAGGCCATACGGTATGTGTAGCTCAATGATATTCATTATCAAAAATCATTTTGCTGGCCATTTCTGCGATGTGCGGGGACAAGGCAAGCCGAGGACATCATGGGGGAAGTCCATGGAGGATTGTGTGGAAGTCATGTTGGTGTGAGGAGCTAGACGAAGAGAATAATCACGCAAGGATACTTTTGGCCATACATGGTGAGACAATTAGAGCAGTATGTAAGAAAATATCCTTAATGTCAAAAACATGCACCCGTAAGTCATGCACCTGCACAAGAGCTCATTGCACAATCTGGTCCATGGCCTTTTGCTCGTTGGAGAATGGACATTATGGAACCATTACTAGTAGCACATGGAGGACTCAAATCGATACTTGTTGGGACAGACTACTTCACGAAATGGGTAGAAGCAGAGCCGTTTGACACCATCTCCTCAAAAATTGTGGTCAACTTTGTTTGAAAGCAAATAATATGCATATTTGGAATACCTAGAGAGATCGTGTGCGACAATGGAACTCAGTTCAACAAAGTAGTATTCTACAACTTCTATGACAAATATGGAATTAAGCTAAGATTCTTGTCAAGAAGTTATCCTTGAGGGAATGGTCAAGAAGAAATCATCAATCGAATTATTTTCGAAGGGGTGAAAAAGACGTTAGAGAGAAAACGAGGTGCATGGGCTAAGGATTTGTCGAGGGTGATGTGGGCATATAGAAAAACACAAAGGAAAAAAACAACGGAGACTCCTAACTCATTGGTGTATGGAGTCGAAGCGGTAGTTCTCGTCTAAATATGTTCCCAACAACAAAGACGATGGCATACGTTGCCGGTGGCAACAACGAGCACATGGCCATCGAGTTGGACTTGGCAAAGGAATAATGAGAAGAAGCTGCGGCTGGAGTGGTAGAGTACCAAAGACAAGTTGAGAGGTACTTCAATAAAAATGTTCGACCATGAAGTTTTCCGCTCGACGAGCTAGTTTTCAGCCAGAGTAGTAAAGTTGTTCTGATTTTTATGATGTACTTTGAATTTATTTCTAGAATTGTAAAATGCTTATGGCAAAGACAAAGTGAAATAAATAAAGTCTTCATTGAGGCCAAAACTTTGTTGATATGGCATTGTGATAATTGTAACCAAAAAGCCGCAGGCATAATGGGGATTAACAGACATAAAAGCTTAAAGAGAAAAAATGTATAAAGATCGAAAAGCTAAGAGTATATCGATGTAAATACTCAATGAGAAATTCTCAACGAGTATGTGACCCAAAAAGCCACGGGCATAATGAGAATTAACAGGCATAAAAGCTTAAAGAGCAAAAAAAATGCATAAAGATCGAAAAGCTAAGTGTATATCGATATAAATGCTCGATGAGAAATTCTCGACGAGCATGTGACCCACAAAGCCATGGGCATAATGTATAAAGATCAAAAAACTAAGTGTATATCGATATTAATAGGCATAAAATCTTCAGAGAAAAAACATGCATAAAGATCAAAAAGCTAAAGAGCATATCAATGTAAATGCTCGATGAGAAATTCTCGACGAGTATGTGACCCAAAAAGTCGCAGGCATAATGGGGATTAACAGGCATAAAAGCTTAAGAGTGAAAAATGCATAAAGATCGTAAAGCTAATAGCATATCGATGTAAATGCTCAATGAGGAATTTTCAACGAGCATATGACCAAAAGCCAAGGGCATATGGACTGTGAAGAGTCTTATATACCAAAGGATGAAATGGCATAAAATCAACGAGAGATTGTCGAGATATTTTCTGTCCTCGAGAAATTTCTTTTGATGAAATGTTTCCAATGAAAAGACATTGGGGGCATGCACAAGGGAATAAGCAGAAAATATATGTTTTATTAATAGTACTTGTAGGAATAAAGGCTCAAAAATTCGAAATAAAAGAGCTTGCTCTATGCGAAGCCCAAAATTATTTTCCATCGAGAAAACATTCGACGTACATTTTCGATGAGTTCGGAAAAGAAAAATTATAGAAACGAAGAACTACTGCGCGTTAGAGTTTGAGAACAATGGCAGGAAGTGCGCAGGGATCCCTTGTCAGGTAATCAAGTTGGTCCGTTAGCTGCTGGCTCCGGCAATCATCCCACGATCATAAGCAATGTCTACTGATAACGCTAAAATTAAGCACCAAATTAACAACTTAATACCTAATCTAACACATTGAATTTAAACCCTTTTTGTGTAGATGTAGCATTGATAAGTAGGGTATCGTTCTAACCGTGGATTAAATGGTGCATGTAATTATTGTGTAAAGTAAATGGGGTGTCAAATTTTATTTTTCTAACCTATTAATTCTACCTAAAAACATCATAAGCACAAACAAAATTCCTAGGACCTTTAGTATGCATAAACTCATACACAAGCAATACACAAAAGACCCCTAAAAACTTTAATTCATGTTATGACAAAAATAAACCTAATTACTATTTACATGCGATCATCTCATTTCTTCATTTAGACTAATTACAAATTAAACATATAACAATAATCAATCCAAATTTTATTGTTTAAATCTACGATGCATATGCCTATTATTTTGTCTAAGTACTCGGGATCACCCTAATACTCTAATCATTGACTCTAAGATTGGACACACCGAAGATCCTAGACTCAAAGCATTAAATTCATATAAACACATGCCTTGAAAATCAAAACAAAGAACACATGGAAGACTATTGAAAATAATATAATTTATAAAACCAAGTTTTTTCACACCAAATTCAATACAAAAACAAAATCACATAAGAACTACGGAGTAAAGAGGTCATTGTTACACTTTTGAATTGTCAGGATCGCTCTAAACGCAAGGAGAGTAACGACTTCTTGGATGGAGGATGATACTTGAGAGCCAACGCGGATCAAGTGCGATTTGGTGGAGGGGAAATAATTCTTTTGTTGGTGGTGCTCAAGTATTTCAGGAAAGAGTATGGACTTATTTTAGCAGCCTAATGCTGGAGAATGAGAGATGATTACAATTAGGTTCGAGTTTTTGCATATATAGGCATTACAAATAGGTTTTACTCTCCAAAAAAGGTTTTCCTTACTCTACCTTGGTAAACTTGGCATCTTGTAAAGAATCGCACATTCCCGGAGTTGTAGACTTCCAAATATTATGATTTTTGGTTCATTGGAAAGAATACTCGAAGATATTTCCAACCATATACTAAATGTAGTCTAACTTCTCATGAGATATTCTCAGTCGTCCGTTGAATGTGGCAAGTCTATACAGGCAGATTCTTCTTTCTTTATTTTGATAGATTTCCTTCTTCTCTTCAACTTGGGAATCCTAATCTTGCCTAGTGTTATTCTCCACGAAATTGGATTACTTGGTCTTCAATCTTGGGCCTCTTGAATGGTTTTTTAATTAGTTTGGCCCATCTTGCATTTGTTCTTCTTCCAAGGATTTTCCGGAAGCTTCCTTTTCCTGGATAACACAGGAAACATTTTCTTCTCATTTTTCTTCATGTCTTCCTTAGAATGTTTCGGCTATTATTCTCCTTCATCTCCATCATTAGAATGTCTTTCATGCTTGTAGCCTTCTTTACTCCGTCTCTTTTATTCGAAAACTAAAAATAACAAAATAAGTAAAAACTAATAATACTAAGTAAATAACATAGTCAAAATGTAGAGAATAACACATTAATTAACATGCATAGAACAAATTCTCCTACACTTAGAATGTGCTAGTCCCTAACAAAAACTAAAATAAAATAAAGACTATAAATAAAGAAAACACAAAACACCAACGTTGGAGCTCGTCTCCAAGTTGAAAATTTTAAGAAAAATTTAAAGACTCAAATATTTAAACACTACTAAGTCCTTAGCTAAAAATGTCTCAAGAATTTTCTTAACTATATGGCAATGGAATCACAAAATTTTAGAGTGAATGCTCAATGATTTCGAGAGATAATAGAGATATGATCATGTCATGAACAAGTAAGACTTGGAAGAAAACGATGGTGATGTTAAAATTGTGCATGTTTCGAATAAGTTTAAATCAATCTCACATGGATGCACTCATCATATTTTCACTCATGAAAAAAGGTTTACTCAATATATATATGAATTAAATCGAAAACCTCATGAATATGATGAATTACTTGCACAAATGAACCAAAACCATATGCTTACTCATGCGACATACTCAACCAATTGAAGACTACACATCTTAAGAATCATAAAAGTCTTTAGAAAGGTTATAATGTGGCTGAGGCTAAAGCATTCAAAATTTAGATAAGTGGTGGTAAAAACTTTTCAAAGACTAAGTCAACACTTTATCAATTCGAGGTCCATCCTTTTTCATGTGTCCATCTTCAAAAACAGGGGCCAAATTTTTTTTTTTTGGGCCCTAATTTCATTCTAAACTTTACTTGATCCAAATTTTCACACTTAGAACATATTGCCGGATAGCTTTATTTTATTTCCCACTCTCGAAAATTTCTCTCTTTTTTTTGGCAACAACACTTTTTTCACAAACTTTCAGACAAGTCTTCCCTTGATTTTCATTCTTTCATCATCTTCACGCCATCCTCTTTGTACTAGCTTCGAAATTCTTCACCAAGTCTTTTAGAACAAGGGTAGAAAACTCTACACTAGGCTAAGAGTTTGGATATATATGCGGCAATGAAAGAAAAGACTTAACGTAGGCACAAGGGGGTTATCTAAGGGTGTCGCAACTCTCGTGCGCACAAATGGGACACATGGAAATTTGGTTTAAGTGGTGGAAAATCTAAATGTCTTTAATCATATTCAAAATCAGAACATACATCAACTTAAAAGCTTTGCAAATCTACATGAGTAAGTTCTAGTATTCTCTAGTATTCTCTAGTTCATTAAAATCTATGGCAAACAATTAGATGAGGCATGTAAACAATTTTTGAAATCGTAATGCACGAAATTCACTCTCAAAGAAGTAATGTAGGCTAAAAAACTCACTTAAAGATTCATATGATCTAAAAGCTTATTCTAACATGCGAAATATGCATCATGTTTATGCAAACCATATCCACTACAAGTCATGACAATCAAAATATCTCAATTAGCACAAGAAATTCCATGCAATGCTATATGTTTTTTTTTCCGATCTATTTCTCATCATAGACTAACTAAGGGCATCTTAAAGACTCTTAAAAACATTAAGTTAAACAAAAAGACTCAAGACACTCAAACAAGCATAGACTTAGTTCTTGTCTTCTTTGGGCAACCTTACTGAAATAGCCAGTCAGCGAGAGAGACCAAGAGAGGTAGGAGTGATTTTTGAGCTCGTCTTTTCTCACATCCAAAACCCATCTTAGCATCCATCCCTTTCTATACACCAATTCACATAAGATTTTCTTACCAAAAGACAAGTGTTCATCTATTACAATAATCAGAGTCTGAAAATACACTAAAAGATTTGTTTTTTTAAGGCATCATCCTCCAAAAATTCTTTGTTCGCCCAATTTTGACAATTTATGACTAAATAAGTTGTTAACCCCTCCCTTATACTTAAACTCTACATTGTCCCCAATGTAATCAAGTAAAATATAGAATGAAGCATAGAGTATAGGTTTTACTAAAATCTAACTAAAAAAATAATGAAAGATACAAAAAGAGAAAGGGAAGAGAAAGCAAATATGTTGTCGTCTCCTCCATTTGGTTGCCTCCCAACAAACGCTTGTTTTTTAATGTCTTACAGCCTAGATATGATGCACTTCTAATCACAGGAAATGGCCGGATCTTTGAGGGGCATTGCCTCAACGTCGTGTTCCACAAATGCCTCAAAATATGGCTTCAAGCGATGACCGTTCACTTTCAATTCTCTCCCTAACGTTGGACTCTTATCTGAATGGCTCCATGAGGAAAAATTTGTGTGATAAGGAAGGGGCCCATCCAACATGATATAAGCTTTCCAGGAAATAACTTAAGTCAAGAATGAAAGAGTAATACTTTCTATCTGACTTTAAATGACTTGTTCTTGATCATTTTGTCATGGAATGCCTTAGTCTTCTCTTTGTAGATCTAAGAACTCTCATAATTTGCATTTCAGATTTCTTCAAGTTCATCCAGCTGCAATTTTCGATGGAGGCATGCTTCATCATAGCAAACGTTGAACTTCTTTACTGCCCAATATGCTCTATGCTCCAGCTCTACCGGAAGATGACATGTTTTTCCATAAACCAATATGTAAGGTGATATTTCAATGGGTGTTTCATAAGCAGTTCTATAGGCCCATAATACACCTTTTAAACGTTGGCTCCAATCTTTTCTGTTAGGCACCACAGTTCCTTCCAAAATCTTCTTGATCTCTCGGTTTAAAACTTCAGCTAAGCCATTGGTTTTTGGATGATATGGCATTGAAACCTTGTGAGTGACACCATATTTCTTCATCAACGCATCCACTATCTTGTTGCAAAAAACACTCCCTCCATCACTAATTAATACACGAGGCATGCCAAACCTGGAAAAGATGTTAGAACGAAGGAAATCTGCAATAGCTTTTGAATCATTAGTGCGCTTAGCTTTAGTTTCAGCCCAATTTGAGACATAGTCCACTACAAGCAAGATGTAGATGAAACCGTTAGAGGTAAAAAAGGGTCCCATGAAGTCAATTCTCCAAACATCAAAGATCTCTACGTTAAGCATATAAGTCATTGGCATTTGATCCCTTGGTCCCAAATTTCCACTGCTTTGGCATCTATCACCTGTAGCACAATAGTAAGCAGCATCCTTGAATAATATCGACCAACAAAAACCTACATCCAACACTTTCAATGTTGTTTTTTTTAAACCAAAGTGGCCTCCACAAGTTTCATTATGACAGAACTCAACAATCGATCTATGCTCGCTGTCCGGAACACACCTTCTAATTAATGCATCGACACAGTGTTTCCACAAATCAGATTCATCCCACACACATTGCTGCACCATATGCTTGAGGTGATCATGATTTGCTTTAGGCATGTTGGCCGAAAACTCCCTTGTAACAAGATAATTTACAATGTCTGCATACTAAGGTAATTCCTGTGAATTTGTCTGAATTCTGAAAAGTTGTTCATCTAGGAAATTCTCTTTGATATCAATGAGCTCCCTTTGATCATGTAAAATTAGTGAGAGATGATATGCCACAACGTTTTCTACTCCTTTCTTGTCACAAACCTCATTATCAAACTCTTGGAGAAGTAGAACCCATCGAATAAGCCTACGCTTTGCATCTTTCTTCACCAACAAATACTTTAATGCTGCATAATCTGTGTAAATAATTACCTTAATCTGAAGAAGATATGATCGAAATTTGTCTAAGGTATAGACCACAGCAAGTAACTCCTTCTCGATTGTTGTATAGTTCATCCAAGCTTCATCCAGAGTCCGAGAGACATAGTAAATGGTGTACGGTTTCTTGTCCTTATGTTGCCCTAAAATAGCTCCAACTGCATAATCTGAGGCATCACACATAAGCTCAAAGAGCAAGGACCAATCTGGGGTGCAAAGAATAGGAGATGTCATTAGAAGCTCTTTCAATTTGTCAAAGGCACGTTGACACTCATCATTAAAGCAGAATGGCGTCTCATTCTGAAGCAAACGGCACATGGGTCTTGCAATGTGAGAAAAATCATTGATGAAGCGTCTGTAGAATCATGCATATCCAAGAAAAGAACGAACCTCCCTCACACTTGTTGGAGATGGTAGATGTTGAACAAGATCCACTTTAGCTTTGTCAACTTCGATCCCACTGGCAGAAATAATGTGTCCAAGAACAATGCTTTGTGTTTCCATGAAGTGGCATTTCTCCCAATTTAGCACCAACTTAGTTTCTACGCATCGTTGTAAAATCAGCTCCAAGTTACTAAGGCATGTGTTAAAACTGTCTCCAAAGACACTAAAGTCATCCATGGATACCTCAATGATCTTCTCAATGTAGTCTGAAAAGATTGCTAACATGTTTCTCTGAAAGGTGCATAATCCAAAGGGCATTCTTCTGTAAGTAAAAGTACCAAATGGACATGTAAACATGATCTTCTCTTGGTATTCTTCGGCTATGCTGATTTGATTATACCTGGAATATCCATCAAGGAAGCAGTAATAAGCATGGCCAACCAACTGTTCAAGTATTTGATCAATGAATGGTAAAGGAAAGTAATCCTTCCTGGTGGTGGCATTTAACTTCCTACAATCGATGCAAACTAAATGTCTAACGACTGTTCTTTGAGGCACTAACTCGTTTTCTTTATTTTTCACAACTGTAATTCCGGACTTCTTCGGAACAACTTATACAGGAGACACCCAACGATTATCTGAGATAGGGTAAATCACGACACAAACATATAGCTTGATTACCTCCTTTTTAAAATCACTCCATATATCTGAGATGGAGTCTACATTGAGCCTCTATACTAGGCTTGGTGCCATCTTTAAGTAGAATCTAGTAAACACAGGTTGCCGGATTGATTCCTTTGATATCAGCAAGTGCCCAACCTATAGTTGGTTTATATTTCTTTAAAACCTCTACAAGTTATTGTTCATGAGTACCTTCCAACGTTGCAGAGATAATTACTTACAACATTTCCTCTTCCCCCAAATAAGCATACTTCAAATGTTCAGGTAAGACTTTTAGCTCTAGTTCCGGTGCTTGAACAATCAAAGGTAACATCTTGTTTTCTCCAAACATGATCGGCAAGGGAGGAGAGTGTCTGAGATCAAGTTGTGTTGCATCTAACAAGGCCAATACTTCACAAGCTGCAGGTTCCATCTCGAGCCAAAGTTCATTAAAATGGGCATCATCCCCGAGTCGAGTCCGCCCTCTTCTTCTTGAAGTACCAAATCCGATGTATCCTTCTTCCTTGTGTCCAAGTGTGCTTATGCCAATGAGTCAACAATGTCCACAAAAAAGCATGAATTGACACTAGCTGAAGGATGTCTCATGGCATCGAAAATATTGAACTCAATGACATCACCATCGAATTCAATGTTGAATGTTCTACTGAACACATCAATCTTTGTTCTTGCAGTTCAAATGAAGGGACGTCCTAGCAACATAGGCGTGGTGTTGATGCCACTATCTTCAATGTCCACAACATAGAAATCAGATTGGAAGATAAGCTGATTGACACAAGAACATCTTCTATATATCCTCTTGGATAAGTCTCAGAACAATCGGCTAACTGAATGATCACATCATCTTTCTTCAACACAGGAAGACCTAGAGCTTGATACAAAGTGTATGGCATAACATTGATGGAAGCTCCTAAGTCTAGCATTACATTGTTGAAAGATCTAGCACCAATCACGCAGGGAATAGAGAAACTCCCTAGATCCTTCAGTTTGGGGGTAGCCGTCGTTGAATAATTGCTAAAACAGTTTCATTCACCTTCACAATCTTATTCTCTCTCGTTTGCCTCCTCTTGGTGTACAACTATTTAAGAAACTTAGCATATTTCGACACTTACTTGAGGCACTCGATGATGGATAGATTTACTTGCACCTTTTTTAAGATTTCCAAGATTTCTTCATCCGTTTCTTACTTCTTCTTGCTCACTAAATGACTTGGAAATGTGCTGTGAAAAACAGGGAATTAGTAGGAGTCGAACTTGAAGGAATTGATCTCTTGCCTTGTGGCTTCGGGTCGACTTGTGAAGATGAAGGTGCCGAAGTGACAAGTGGTGTCACTTTATTCTTCTCGGCCTCAAGTGTGGCTAGATCATTCTCAACGTCATCTAGGTCAATGATTTGTGACATTGGCTTCTTCTTTTGGTACTCACTTAATTGCTTCCCACTCTAAGTGGCTACGGCGTTTGTTCCTCTGAAATCTCTTCCTGGATTCAAAATAGACTAAGTTGGAAGTTTTCCAGATCCTCCCTTAATCTGGCCCATAAATTCAACAACCTGGCACATCTGGTTCTTCCATTCAGCAATGTCATTCCCTTCTTGGGCCTATGTATTCAGAAGAACAAGTGTTGACGTCGAAAGCTGCAACAACATTTTGTCATAATCCGGATCGGTGAAAATAGGTTGAGTTGGACCATTGTTGGAGTAAGAAGCCCGTTGCTGATTTGATTGTTATTGCTAAAATGGTTGAGGTGCAGGAGGGTTAAGATATCCATCATTGTTCCTCTTCTGAAAACCAGGATGATTGTTTATGAACCCCTGATTGTAGTTTTCATAGATGTAAAACCGAGGGACGTGTTGGTTATGTTGAAAACCACCAATGGCGTTGACTTCTTTTGCTGCTGGAGGTGGTGTGTTTTGAGGACACTGATCATTGTAATATCCATCTAGCAGGCAAATTCCACAAACATGTGTGGCAGGTGGCATTGGTTGAGGTTATTTGGTCTCCAAAAGCTTGGTGATCAATGATGTGAGCTTGGCAAGTTTTGCCGTGGTGCTTGAGGAAGGCACTTCTTAAACTTTTCTACTCTGCTGCAACACCATTCCTTCATACTACTGTGTATTAAAAGCACACTAGTTTAATAGTGTACGGCCTACAGCTGCATGCTTCTCTAGGAATGATCCTCTAGCTGCTGCGTCTAGGAGCTCCCTCTCCAAGGGTTTGAGTCCTTCATAGAAGTATGTCAAGAGGTTGCTTTCAGATATTCCATGTGATGGACAAGATTCACACAACTCCTTGAACCTTTCATAGTAAGCTGAGAAAGACTCATCATGTTCTTGCAGGACGCCAATTATCTTCTTCCTCAGTTGAGTGATCTTGGACGCCAAAAAGTACTTGGTGAGAAACTCCTTCACACACCTGTCCCACGTTGTGATTGATCCAGCAAGGAGACTGAATAACAAATGTTTAGCCTTATCTTCAAGTGAAAATGGAAACGCTCCAAGTCTGAAGGCTTCTTTTGAAGTACTAGATGGACACATGGAGTCACACACAAACAGAAATGTTGTCAAGTGTGTGTTTGCATCTTCAGTAGATAGACCATGGAAGCATGGAAGATGGTGTATGACGCCACTCTTAAATTCTTGGGCAGTCTGGCATGCTGATGGCTGAGGATAGACAAGAGAAGTTGGGCCAAAGTTACCCAAGTTTGAGGAAGTTCGCTCTCTGATGGATTGTTCTACGCCATCTACTCCAGCCATCTCTGATTCTACTTCTAAAATGTGTCCTGAGGGCGATGTAGGTGGACTTTCCTAAAAAACAGATGAATCCTGTTCTACAATATTTGGATTTCGTTGATGTCTAGGTACAGTTCAAGATCTAAGTTCAAGTTGATGCAATATTGGCTCGGTCATTCATAAGATGCCTGAATCATCAACAAATCAAGTGTTAGTATCATCAGAAGATAAAAATATACAAGGTACACAAAAATTAATTAACTAATTAAACACACTAAATGCAGAAACACAATTAAATGTGAATGCAAGATGATATATAACAAAATGTTATGCATATGAATGTGGTAGCTAGGAAATGCATAGGAATAGATGTTAATTTACACGTTGGAATATACTTAGAACATATTTGAGGCACTTTTTATACAATGTCACACTTTGATTCATCGTGGATTGCACATTTACTTAATTGGAAATTTAGCTAAATGCATCAAACAAGATCAACCTAAAGGATAACATGGTGTGAATGCATAAGAGAAAATTGGTTAGAACCAGCACAAAACACTCAAGTTACAATAACAGTATGAATAGAATGACTCTTCCTTTGGTCTCAAGTCCCTAACTTCACTTAGGTTAGGGTACCTGGTGGTGAAATCCGAGCATCACAAAACTGCAGGGGAGTTATGAAGCTAATATGCAACATTGGTTATAGCCTTACAAGTTCAAAAATTTCATGCAAGATCTTAGAAAACATGTCTAAGTTGAGTTCGCCAAATATGTAAAGAGAGTACATAGCTTGATCTTTAGTTCTTTCTTCGAATGTGCGACCTGTGTGATAATGTATGCTAATTTCAATCATTCTGCCTATTTCACTTTTAGAAATGGCCAGTAAGGATAGAGATAATGCGAGAGGAATGACTAATTTCAAGAAACACCTGGAGGCTAACCGACCAATGGTATATACTCTATTGATGTTTCTCTTTCTTAGATCCAGAACCTGTCACTAGTCATAACCCATCTAGACACCAATTCAACAATCAACCAAATTTTCAAGGTAGCACACACCCTCAAGTCCTTTGTAAACTTTTTCCTCAACCTCATGTCCATAACTTCACTTAGATTATGGTGTGCGGGGATGAAATTCACACATCATGAGGGGTTAAGGAGATAAACAAGAAAGAGAGGCGTCATCTATTCCATAAGAGTGACACTTATTCAACCAAACATCTATACTCAATGTAAAACTAAGACTATTCTTTAACATGCCTAACAATTATTAAATATATATATATACAAACACCGATAAATATTTACAAAAATTAAAATTAACTAACACATATTTACATGTATAGGCAGTTATTGGCACATATTGACAAAAGCAATGAAGATTCTAAGCATGTAAATTATGTACAAAATCCAAGTATAAATTCCTATAAACAAAACGTTAGTCATATATACAACTATAAGAAAATATGCACATATACATACAAAAAAATAACAAACAATTTTCAATTTCCAGCAACGGCGTCAAAAATTAATAACGCTAAAATTAAACCCAATCTAACAACTTAATACATAATCTAACACATTCAATTTAAACTCTTTTTGTGGAGGTGTAGCATTGATAAGTAGGGTATCGTTCTAATCGCGGATTGAAGGGTGCGTGTAATTATTGTGTAAAGTGAAGGGGGTGTCAAATTGTCCTTTTTTAACCTATTAATTCTACCTAAAAATGTCATAAACACAAACATAAATTCCTAGGAGTCTAGCATGCATAAACTCATAGACAAGCAATACACAAAAGACCCCTAAAAACTCTAATTCATGTTATGACAAAAATAAATCTAACTACTATTTACATGTGATCATCTCATTTCTTCATTTAGACTAATTACAAATTAAACACATAACAATAATCAATCGAAATTCCATTGTTTAAATCTAAGACGCACGTGCGTATTATTTTCCCTAAGTACTCTGGATCGCCCTAAAACTCTAATCATTGACTCTAAGATTAGACACATTGAAGATCCTAGACTTAAAGCATTAAATTCATATAAATACATGCCTCGAAAATCAAAACAAAGAACACATGGAAGACTATTGAAAATAATATAATTTATAAAACCAAGTTTCACACTAAATTCAATACAAAAACACAAAAACAAAACCACATAAGAATTACAGAGTAAAGAGGTTATTGTTACACTTTTGAATTATCGAGATCGCCCTAAACTCAAGGAGAGTAACGACTTCTTGGATGGAGGATGATACTTGAGAGCCAGCGCGGATCAAGTGCAATTTGGTGGAGGGGAAATAATTCTTTGGTTGGTGGTGCTCAAGTGTTTCAAGAGAGAGTATGAAGTTATTTTGACAGCCTAACTTTGGAGAATGAGAGACAATTACAATAGGTTTTCCTCTCCAAAAAAGTTTTCCTTACTCTACTTGGGTAAACTTGGCATCTTGTAAATAATCGCACTTTTCCGGAGTTGTAGACCTCCAAAAATTATGATTTTTTGGCTCTTTAGAAAGAATACTCAAAGATCTTTCCAACCATATATTGATTGTTGTCTAACTCCTCCTGAGTTGTTCCCAATCGTCCGTTGAATTTGGCAAGTCTGTACAAGCAAATCTATACAGTCTTCTTTCCTTATTTTGATAGATTTCCTTCTTCTGTTCAATTTGGGAATCCTAATCTTGTCAAATCTTGTTCTCCATGAAATTGGCTGACTTGCACTTCAATCTTATGCCTCTTGAATGGTTTTTTAATTAGTTTGTTCCGTCTTGCATTTATTTTTCTTCCAAGGATTTTCCGGAAGATTCCTTTTCCTGGATAACACAGGAAACATTTTCTTCTCATTTTTCTACATGTCTTCCTTAGAATGTTTCGGCCATTATTCTCCTTCATCTCCATCATTAGAATGTCTTCCATGCTTGTCACCTTCTTTACTCCGTCTCTTTTATTCAAAACCTAAAAATAATAAAATAAATAAAAACTAATAATACTAAGTAAATAACATAGTCAAAATATAGAGAATAACACGTTAATTAATTCGCCTAAATTGTGTAGATCACCTACTTCGGTTTGGTAATGGCTGGCATTGCTACTAAGATGCCTGATAATGTCGTCGGAGTATGCAAGCTTACTGCGCAGGCGGTTGACAACACCTTCCAAGGAGCCAATCTTGAAGAGGGCACCCTCCAATTCATACTCAAGGTCACGAAAAGTAGGTCGGCGACTCAACCGAGGAGAATTGGGGGCAGCACAACCGCAGCCTCCAGAGTTGTGGCTTGCTTATAAATCAACCTCCCAATCTCAAGGAGTAGCACAATATTTTGATCGAGAAAGGGTGTGAGTCAGGCGGCTAAGATCTTCGAAGCTTCTACTTTGATGCATTGTGGAAATGTTATCGGCTCGACAATGTGGAGATGAGAATGAGGGGGAAACAACGTGCTCGAGGTTACGGACCCGAACCTCCAAGATGGAAAGTATGGTGAAACTAGTTTTTAAAGCCCACGTGGATTAGGGTTTCTCGTGTGAGATACAAGAAAGAGGATAAGACGGAACCCCAAGGTGACCGATATCAAAGGAATTTTGAAAATTCCTAACTGAAATCAGTTTCGGAGAAGAGACGTGGTCAAAGGGTCGTTGGAGAAATCTCGTCGACAAGAGGTTAGGTCTTTCTTGAAGAAATTATACTTGTGGAGAATCATCTCGAGGACCATACAACAGGTGCAATTGTTCGTCAAAGAAAGAAAGACGAAGTAAATGCGGCAAGCACAAAATCAACGAGTATGAAAAGTGCATAAATATAGAAACTAAAACATCTGTACGAAATTGCAACTGATAAAGCTGTTCAGAGGTCGGCTTAGGCCAAAAAATTACAAACCCAAAGAAAAAGAAAAAAGAAAGGCAGCAGAACTTCAGCTTGGGACTTCGGTGGAGCGAGGTGGTGGCTGTCGAGTTTTGCCCCTCGGTCTTTTCTTCAGCGAGCTCCTTGATGCTCGAGGGGGGCCTATGTTGTTGAGGAAGAAGGCTCAGTGTTCTTGGAGATCACGTCAGCTACAGGGACAACCTCATCAACAAGTTGGGTTATAGTCTCAGCGGGAGCATCACTTTCCAGTGCCGGAGGAGTATGAAATTAACCTAGATTAGAGCCAAACAAGGGCTCATATTCCCCCACACATTGAAAGAGATCCTCGATCGCATACGGTCCCTCGTAGACACGTTCCTCGGCAGGGAGAGAAGACTGGGCCCATGTGAGGCGGAAGTACTTCGTCGAAGATTGCCTTACCATCTAGTTGGCATTCTCGAACTCCTCGTCACATATCTTCTCCCTTTCGTTAACTTGCATCTCCAACAATGAAATACGCTCCATGGCCTCCCGGTTTTATTTCTCGAGTACGGTGATCTTTCTCAAGGCCTTTTCCACCTCGTGGTCCTTGACGAGACATCTCCCTTGAACAAACTTGAGGTTATCGGGGAGCTCATTGTTGGATTTCTCGAGGTTGGTGAAGAGCTCTTCGAGGGACTCGAGCTTTCGCACCTTATCCCTATATTGGGAGGAGGAGGCGGGCCGTTTGGCCTTGGCCTCGGTAAGTTCAATCTCAAGGGCATAGATGAGGTGATAGTCAAAGGAGAAGATTGTCTATGCGTGGAGCACAATCTGAAAAAGGAAGATTTTTTAGAGGTGAAAAGAGTCATGGGTAAATCTTAGGGGAGGAAAGAAGAAAGGTTTTCAGCGAGCTTACGTCCATGTCCTTGAATAGCACCACCTCCTCATGTTCCTTACAAGATCCTTGTCAGAGAATGTCACGGTCCAGAGAACGCTTGCAAAGTTGGAGAGCCATGCTATGCGCCACCTCGGGGTTGCCAAGGAGGGGCTACTCCTTCTTAAGTAGGGGTTGGACCTTGGTGGGCTTTGAGCCACTGGTCAACGAGCTTTTCTCGATGGGGGTCGTAATGTTCTTTGACGGAGGAGGCTTGGGTAGTATTGAGGCTGCATGATTGTTGAAATTAGTTAAGTAAGGAGAGAAGATATGTGAGACAAGTTAAAGTGAGGATAAATAAGTACCTCGAGGAGAAGAACGATGAGGAGCTTGCTCATGGAATAAAGGGTCTAAATCCTCCTTGGGAGGTGCGCAAGCTTCAGGTGCGCGCCTGACGAGTCCGGGATGAGGAAGCTCGATGGTCTTGGTTGATGCTTCACCATTGCTCGACAAGGTCTTACGCCTCTTCTCCTCGAGAGGGTCTTTGAAATTGACAGTGCGTGGGGAAATGTGCCCTCTCTTCTTACTGCTGGAGGTGGTAGCGGACTGCGAGTCATGATCGAGGTGGTGGAAAGCGAGGATCGGGGTTGATTCCTAGGTTGGGAAAGGATCAAACTCCGAATTGCTTTTGGGAGAAGAATAGTTTAAGATAAGGTGAAGTGGAGAAGATGATATATATATATAGTGTGTGCGATAATCGAGGAGAAATGAATAGTGGTTATGGAATTTTAAAATATGAGGAAACTAAAGTGGAGTTCTGGCTGCATTGAGTACGCTGAACATGGGGGACACGGACGAGACGCATGGGCGAACAAAGGGTTTTTCAGTTTCTCGGTGAGAAAATTCCTTTTGGGTTTTCGGTGGAAGTCCAAACGAAATTTTGAGGGCATTTGTAGAGGAGAAATATTTCTCCACGTTGACGAGCAGGATGGGGTTCTCGAAGATTTAGGAGGCCTCAGATCGTTTGGATGAAAGGTGAACGAGAAGATTTGAAAGTGAGTAAAGCTTGACGATTAAAGAATTGTGTGCCAAAAAGTTGAAGAGAGAAGGCCGTGCACCAAGAGGAGCATGACAGAGTCAAATTCGTTGAGACATTCGCGGCGTAGGACCCAGTCTCGCCGAGAATAACTCGAGGAAGTTTCGACCTCATCGAGAGCATTAGGTAGTTCCTCTCGACGAGCAGCAGAACGTGGGCCTTCGGGTAAGTAGTCAGTTTCGAATGGATAAGTCAGAAACTTAAGGCCCACGAGTTGGTTGCTGATTTGGAGGGAAGGTTTACACTATAAATACTGCAATTCCCGGCAGATTAGAAAAATATTCACACATTTCGCAAATTCACTTGCATTTACACTCTCAACTGGAGCACTTTGAGTGACTTGAGAGTCGGAGTGTCTTTGCAGGTAACTCTCCCCCCCCCCCCCTCCCCCCCCATTTCGGCATTAGAGAGCCAAAACTCGGGCTTGTCTAAGGAATGAAATCATTCGGTGTTCGTTGAGAAATTCTTGTTGAGGTAATTAGACCTCAACTTACTTTTTACCTCCCAACAGGTCCCCTTGCCGCAAACCTCGAGAAGGTGTGAGACACCCTTGGGGGATCCATTGATAATAGATGAGTACTTAACATCTGTCACATATGTCATGATAATATCCACCCACTGTTGAGGAAACCCCATTCAGAGCATCACTGCCTCAAGAATGTTCCAGTCCAATATGTCATAAGCCTTACTCGCATCCAACTTTAGGGTCATTTGTCTCAAATCTCCCTGTTCCTTGGTCCATAAATAATGAGCAACCTCATTGGAAACAAGTTTGTTATCTGTGATTACTCGGCCCGGGATGAAAGTGCTATGACATGGGTCAATAATCTGATCCAGGATTAGTTTCAACCTATTTGCCAGAATTTTGGTACATATTTTGAAAATAACATTGCATAAAGCTATAGGTCGATAATCAATAACTTTTTTGGGATGAGGACCCTTTGGAATCAGACAGATATGTGTAAAATTAAGTCGTTGCAAAATCTGACATGAAGTGAGGAAATCATTCACGGCAGAGATCACATCAGAACATAACACTTCCCGATGCTTTTGGGAAAAGAGAGGAGGCATGTCATCAGGTCCAGGTGGCTTGTGCAGGCCCATTTAAAATAGTGTCCTCTTGATCTCATCATCTGTATATTTGCCCAGGTGCCGGGTGTTGAAGATTGTAACCCCCCTACACTTAGTGAGCTATTTACTAACCCATAAGTGTAAAAGTGATCTTCACCCGCAAGTATAAGGGGTAAGTTATAGTATAGAAAAGGTAGTCGAGTGTTAAACCCTCGAGGATTATGCACTATAACTTCTTAACTTGGAATAGAAAGCACTTAGACTACGGACACACTAAACACTGGCTTGACACTAAAAAGGAAATAATTTATGGAAATGTATCTCACAGCATTGCAGGGGATGGTGAAATTAAGATGAATGATTAACGAAGTTTGATTGGTTGGTTATTACACTAAAATGCGCACGAAAATAAACAAATAAGTTCTTATAAGGAAAGCTGGTAGACTAGGGCAATCCCCTCTAACCATATGATGCATCAAACAATGTCCCGGTTAATGTATATAAATTTAAGTCCATTCACGCAAATGAATGTCCAAATCACGACCTTGTGATTCACATTTAGTTTTGAACCTAAGCTCCTAGGCCATTTCTGCTCTAGACTACTCAAGCCCAACATTGAAGAATATCGTGAATTGGAGACTAAGACCCAAGCCATTTAAGCTTGCATCTAAATTATATGTCACATTGTGAAATGAGCAAGCATATTGTATAAAGAATGTGGAAGGTTCTCACCTCTCAAATCTCTATTGGAGAATCTGAGAGGAAGTCTAGATGAACTCTTCGACTCGCACCTAGTATGTTACGAGCCAAGGAATTCCACGAATTGACACACTAACATTTTTGTATTAATGTGTGCTTAACTAGAGTCTCTCGGGTTTATTGAGGCTCAAGAGAAGCTCTAGTCCATGCTAGGTGCTAGGGAACCAAATCTTAAGGTAAATCTCTTAGATAATACCCTAATCATGTTTACATGCTCATCTATCCTTAAGTGAGTAGCTAGTTCATTCAAGGGTCATTTTTATTTCCTTTTAACACATACATCAACTTAGATAGGGTCAACACATGCATATACGAAACTTAGACAATGAGCTCAAGCATATAAACATCCACAATCACACTACAAACTTGTTTACAACACAAAATTGCATAACATACACTAAAACCATAAAGTATACATAATCCAAGACATGTCCCTTTATATCACATGGCTAGGGTTCTAACCCTAGCCTCCCAAAATATACTACTCACTACCCATAGCTAGCATAGAGTATAAATACATGATTTAGAGACAAATAGGAGAAAAAATAACCAAGAGTCCCTAAAAGCTCCAAGGTCTTCTAGCTCTTCTTCCTCCAAATATTCTCCAATGCTTCAAGGGATTGAGTCACCCACCCTAGGCTTAGGAGGAGATGGTGTAGATGAAAGTATGGTGGTGGTGGTGGTGGTGGAGATTTTCGAGCCTTTTTGTGGTGCTTATGGGTGTTTGATAGGTGAAGGAGATGGCTATTTGATTAGGGTATGGATGAGGGAGCTAGAGAGAGACTAAAACTATGAAAATCTGAAAAATGAAGTGAGATGTGTGTGGGTGCAAGGGGGAGCTCGAACTTGGGCTGAATGAGAAGGCAAATATGGACCCTTGGATGATAGAAAATGTTGAGGTGGAAGATCACAATATTAACTTTGAATTAGGGAGACCATGATCCACATTTTTAGGCTTTGGAAGCTTAAGCTCCAAATTGGTGACATCATGCGGTCCATCTTCTCCTCTTTCTCTCCAAATCAGATTTGTAAGCATAGATGGGCTGAATGGGCCTTCATGAGGCTGGACTCCATGTGATTGGGCCAGCCAAGGTGGGCCATCGAAGGTGGTAAATTCCAGCGGGTTCCGGGCAACTTTCGGCGACCTCTGGTGAACCTATTTCGTCTTTTTCCCAAAGTTGCTCCAAATTCTCTCTTGACCTCAGAAGTGTATACATCTTCTCCAATAAGTATCTAATTCTTCATATTTAATACATTTCTGAGCCAACTCCATATTTCTTAACAAGAACAGGAAACGTCATAAGAACAATGCTTTATTCATAGAAAACAAGCTATAAGCACAAAGTTAGGATCATAATAGGTACATAGTTATGGTCCTAACAACTATCTCACACTTAAGCTTTGCTTGTCCTAAGCAAACTAAGTCGAAAAGAAATAAGCTAAGCTAGACTCAAAGCACAAAAACACATAAAGCATATACAAGTATGTAAGTGTCCTGACTTAATGATCGATATCTCTCAAAGAACTATAGCTAGATGGATTGAACTACTTTTGAGCAACACTTTTAAAACATAAAATCAATGCATATGTAATAAGCCAAAATGGTTATGCACTATGCTAAGCCAAATGCATCACAATAAGATGTATTCAAATTAATATGTTTCCTAACCATCAAAATCACTAGATATCACTCAATGAACACAAGTATTTTAGGGTTAGTGTTTGCACTCATAAATTGCATCAATCACATGTTCTCCATATGCTCGATTTTCAACCAAATGCTCTAACAATCTAAAAGCATAAGCATTTCAAACTAAAAGGACTTTTCTTCAGGTTGTAACGGGGCTTAAGGTAGGGGTTTAATGAAAGAAGGGTATAGGAATTCGAGAACCAAGCAACCTAGCAAGCAATTCACATGTCAAAGTTCCTTACTAAACATTTAGGTGCCATTAACTTCTTTTTTTTACACAAAACTACTTCCCACAACTCTTATTCTTTATGTATAACTCACTCTTTTTGTGAAACTCTTTTGTTCTTTCAATTTTTTTTCTTTTCTTTGGTACTCTTTTCTCAATTTTTTTCATTTATTTTCTTTTTGAGAAAAAAAACACAACATAAATAATCATCACAACGACCTCCTCCACCTCACACTAAAGCTTTTGCCAAAGTTCACAATAAGCACAACTCTAAGCACATCCTAAAAGGACTTCGTTATCGCTTGCTCGATTGCCTAGTTAAGGGTAGGAGTAAGTGTTTAGGCTTGGTAAAGATTTGTGGTATTCAAGAATTAAAAGACTAAATAATATCATGCTCAAATTGGCTCACTAAAGGATATATGCATCATAGGGTTCAAAAGTAATTTGGCCATGGTGATGATCATCCTAATGCCTCTATCATTTTCAAAACAACTTATGATTTGGAAAACGTTTTACATGGTTTAAAGTAAGTTCTAGATTACACAATAATTGATCGATGTCACAGAAGAAATAATAGGTGCATAATGTAGCTATGCATGCACAATAAGGCTCAAAATATCACATGGGCATGGATAGCTTCGAAAACATATCAATCATTCTTTTTCTCATGTGAACTCATTTTGAATGACATATACACTTTTCAAACCGATTACATATGCATTGTTTTCTCTTTTAAACATGCTCAAAATTATACAATTTACTAGGCATTAGTTCAATTTCATCATTGAGAGTGGTTATTAGGACACAAAACATACCAACACATATAATTTTGTATTACATTTTCTCACATTTTTCAATTTTTATTGATTTTCAAGATAAAGAGTGATAATGACTTAGCCGCCTACCTCACACTTTAGAACCAAATTATCCTCAATTTTCATAAAACCACATAATAACCAAAAGTGTAAAAAAGATAGCAAGGCCTCATCGTTTCACAAAATTATTCACCTAACACATGTTCTCCTAGGCATAGCAACTAGCATGCATTCACACTTAAAGGGCCATATAGTCTCTAAGAAATAATGAAGCTATTAGAGTCATATCAACCACAATGGGGACATACATACTAATCATATTTCAAAAGAAAACCACATTGTTATCTAGCATGTAATACGAAAGAACCTCACACTTAGAACTTTAACATGTAGAAAGGCATTTAAGTCATAGGAATAAGTATCACAACATGTATCACACCAAGACTACCACATGCTAACATGACTCAAATGGACACTAAGCATCATTCCTAAACATGTCCATGCGAAGCAAGGAAATAAATAGAGTAGGGAAAGAGAGTGTGCAAACGCTTTGTTGACCAACTCTGAGCTCCATATGCAAGAGAATATGTAAACCAACGAAGACCAAGTTAGGTCTCGCAATCCAGGGTGGCAAGAATTAAGGACCGGCAAGCGGCGCCCTCACATTGAGATTGATGACATTGACAGGCCCGAGGGAATAGAGGATCAAAGCCATGGCATATGGACTCAAAAGAGGCATGAAACATGTAGATGTGGAATAACCTTCGATGGATCGAAGATTACCCTTCGATCCATCGAGGCATAGCCTCAGGTCCATGTATAGCAGTGACCTTTGATGGATCAAGAAATACCTTCAATACATCGAGGCAGGCTCTCAGGTTATTGTATGGCAGGGAAGTTTGATGGATCGAGGAGAACACTACAAGAAAACTTCACTTAGACCGCGGAGATTACTCCGTTTTCCAAGTGTACACTTGGACGACGGAGATCAATGTCTCCGTCTTCCAAGTGTACACTTGGACAACGGACCGACACGACGTGGTTCGAGTGGCCAGTTGGACCGCGGAGAAGTTCTCCGTCGTCCTTGTAATCACTTGGACGACGGAGAATTGCCAAATCCGTCCTCTAAGTACGTTGCCACTTAGACGACGGACCGAAACCTCCGTCGTCTAAGTGAAGCAAATAAGGCCTATGCCGAACTCTCTTCCTCTCCGCTCACTCGTCTCAACTGATCTCTTCCTGTCTTGATCAGACTCTCCTCACACGTACATGCGCGTGTGCATGCAATTCAAACATACTAGCTAGCTAGCTAGATAGCACTATATATATCTTCGGCTCTGACCATCGAATAATTCGCCATATATCGGAGAAAGCTAGGTACGTACGTAGTTAATTTTCCAACACCATTAACGTAGGTTTATATATATAATTAATTGTACGTTTGATTGATTGCATTGTTAATTAATTAGTACGTCTAATATATATTTATATATAATATATTAAGTTAGGAAATTGATGATATATATTTTAGTTAATAATATATAGACCAATACGTAGTACGTATATATGTATGGATGTTTAAAATTTTGGTTAATATTTAGTTAAAACGTACGTACATGCATGTTAGACATATTAAAGTAATTGATGTAGAGTACGTACGTATATTCACCAATAATTAATAAAGGTAATTATATATTGAATGTAAGTATTGAAGATAATGAATTAATAATTTCTTTTAATTAGGGCAGTTGAAAATTTGTGTATATATATAATAGTTTAATAATTACTTGAAAATTTGTATATATATATAGAATTAATAGTTAATCGACTAATATGATAATTAATTATAAAATTTTGTAGAAGTATGGACAAGAGTTGGCTGAAGTTGCGGAATAGATGTAATGTCCGGTATATGGATGGAATTAGTGAATTAGTGAATTTTGTGATAGAACATGGTCAAGGAAAGAAGCGTTTCAGGTGTCCGTGCCAAAAGTGTCTTAATTGTCAGTATGTGGAGGTTAATGTTATGGTGCAACACCTGTACGAAAATGGTATGATGTGGAGTTACACTACATGGAGCGAGCATGGTGAAGCAGTAGACTTCAGCTCAGCAGACTTCAGCTCAGGGTACAGTTACCAGGGTGCCTCATCCAGTGGCAGTGGTGCCGGCCCCCTTGCTTGAAACCCAACTGCAGATTTGGTTCATGATGCGTTTCCGGGATTTAGTCATGGTGGACACCAACACCAAGATGGAGGTTACAATACCACTCATGCGCATGATGACACATTCTCAGCTGCTAGTTTGGCCACTGACACTAGTGAGATGGATAAGTACAACAGGATGCTACTTGAAGCGCAGACCCCGGTGTACCTTGGATGTCGAGAGAATGTGTTGCAATATGTGATGGAGATAATGAAGATAAAAGTAAAGCACAAAATGTCAGTCAGTGCTTTTGACAAAATTTAGGAGCAAATATGTAAGTTGTTTCCTGATGATCACAATCTTCCTAAATCCCATTATAAGGTTAGAAATATCTTGAGCAGCCTCGGCCTAAAGTACAGGATAATTGACGCATGTCTGAATGATTGTGTGCTATTTTACAAAGAGTATAAAGATTTAGACTATTGTCCTGTATGTGGCCAGTGCAGATATGAGCTGAATATGAAGAGTTCGAAAAAGAGAATTCCTGTGAAAGTTGTTCGATATTTTCCCTTGATTCCCAGATTGCAGCGCCTGTACATGTCTCTACACACAGCAGACGCGATGCGATGGTACGCAGAAAAGCGAATAGATGACGATGTCCTGAGACACGCCGCAGATGGGGAGGGTTTCAAACATTTTGACAGAGAATTTGGAGACTTTGCTGCAGAGGTTAGAAATGTTAGACTCGAACTATCTGCAGACGGATTCAATCATTGGGGTAGTAATAGCTCAGCCATCAGCACTTGGCCAGTTATTGTGATGCCGTACAACTTGCCTCCGTGGATGTGCATGAACAAGGAATTTAATTTCCTTACTCTACTAATTCCAGGTCCTAAATCTCCGGGGAAGTGCTTAGATGTCTACCTCAGACCTTTGATCGACGAGCTGAAACTGTTGTGGCAAAATGGAGTCCCAACTTATGACAAATTCACTGACACGATGTTCACAGTGAGGGCTGCCGTAATGTGGATGAACAGCGATTTTCCAGCGTATGGGATGTTGGCAGCCTGCAGAACGAAAGGATATAATGGATGTCCTATATGTTTGGATGACGTGAACTCTAGTTGGCACGCGGGGAAGGTGTGTTACTTGGGTCACCGTAGATGGCTTCCTCACGACCACCCGTGGCGACAGGATGAAGCTCATTTCGATGGCACAGTAGAGAACAATCCTAAACCCCGTAGTTGGTCGGACGAAGAGATTTTAGAGAGGTTGAGCTATTTCGACTTTGGTATGTTGACCAATGACGCGGATGTAAAGAAATGTAATCCAATTCCTCCACGTGATCTCAGCTATTGGCATCACAAGAGTATATTCTTTGAACTCCCTTACTGGTCGAAGTTGAAGCTGAGGAAGAACTTGGACGCGATGCACATAGAAAAGAATATGTGCGATAGCGTGGTGGGAACAATTCTCGGTATTAAGTTCAAGACTAAAGATACTCCCAAAGCGCCAAAGATCTGGAATCAATGAATCTACGTCGTCCCTTGTGGTTGAGGAGGGATATGAGTGGAGTGTACAATAAGATGCCAGCTGCACCTTACACAGTGAAGCCAACACTTAGACGTTCTATATTTCACTGGTTTAAGAGCGTTTGTTATCCGGTTACATATGCAGCTACTAGAATTGGAGCAGTGGATGAGGTGCAACACAAGTTTGTTGGTCTAAAGACACATGGCTATCACGTTATGCTGCAACGTTTGATTCTAGTGGTAATTCGACCATATTTACCTCGTAACGTCGTAGAACCAATAGTGGCATTGTGCAGATGGTGGCAGAGGTTATGCGCCAGAGTTAAAGAAGTCAGATGTCGTGGAACTGCAACAACAAATTGTTCACATCATTTGCAAACTATAGATGATTTTTCCCCCTGATTTCTTTGACATCATGATTCACCTAATGATCTACTTGCCCGACCAGGTGCTCATTTCTGGTCCGGTCCAGTACACTTGGATGTATCCTCAAGAAAGGTACGTACAACTAATTAATTATACAAGTTTTTCGATTCATAATTTGTTCCACTGGAGATTACTAGCTATATGTACTTATTCTACAATATATTAATTGAACGTTTGAATTTGAAGACAGCTTGGACAGTATAAAGGATTCGTCAAAAACACGTCGGCCCCGGATGGCTCCATAGCCGAGACATACCTAATGCATGAGTGTGTTACTTACTGCAACAGGTATCTCAAAGATCCACCACCTCCCACTGCCTCCGATCCTAGTGCCCGCATCAATCTTTCTGTCGTCACAAATGTTGTACGACCATTTAGAGAAGTATTAAAGGAATCATTAACACGGGAAGAACTTATTGAGGAACATTGGGTAGTGTTGCGAGACTATGACGAAGTTGAGCCGTACATGATGTCATACAGGGAGAGGCTTCAGGCATTAAATCTAGAAAGTTCCCTGATTATTTCTTCCAATGGGTACGTACGTACGTATGTCTTGGTATTTAGTAATTTATATACATATCGATCATGTTTGTAGAAAGTAAACCCTTAAATTTTCCCATTTTCAAAGATGATTGGTCTACAAAAATCTCAAAACCACGGGGGGTGGTGGTCCTAGCCAAAGCACTTGCTAGCAGGAAAGCCGATTAAACACTATATTTATCCCGGATGTTTTGTGAACGGTGTAAAGTTCCATTCATTGGCCCGAGATGAAGGAAGAAGAACACAAAACAGTGGGGTAGCAGTTGGGAAAGACAATGATCTATATTACGGGGCTATTGTATATGTTGTTCAACTATGTTACGAGAATGATGTCAACGTTTTCCTATTCAAGTGTAGATGGTTCAAACGTACAAAGGAAGACCTGAGACTTTTATTAGTCGATACAAACTCAAGCTAGTATGAGGATGAGCCTTTCACTCTCACCACCTTAGTGAGGCATGTGTTCTATCTCGACGATCCTAAAACTGGTGAATGGTGGATAATAGTGAACCATATCTCTCATCGAGAAATATGGAATACTACGACAATTGAAGGGACACCGGTGACTGAAGATGCTGCTGAACCAGAAAGAGACATTCCTGCCTATCAAGAGCCTAATATTTCTGTCATCTGCTCCAATATAACGGACCTGGTTCAAGATGGTGAATGCTTACCCATGTTTGATGGTTGTACAGATCTAACTGAAGATGAGATTATTGATGCAATTAATCAGGTAGATGAAGAAGATGTGCAGGATGAGGACGAGGACGAGGACGAGGACTCAGGTTATTCGTCGGACGATGTTGAGTATGATGAGGAGGAGGAGCAATCGGATAACGGGGATAAGGATGATGACGATTATGACGAAGAGTACAATATAACGACGAGGAATATTAATTGGTAATTAATTATTGTAATTATTGTAATATATGATGCATCATCGATCAATAATTAATATAAATCTTATGAGGAGGAGTACGTACGTATGTATAACTATTAATTTTGTACTTAATTAATTACATAGCGTGGTCGGTTTGACCGACGTAAATTAAAATTAATTAATTAATTAATCGATCCGGATCGGAGGAGGATCGGATCGATCGATAATTTTATCGATTGAATTGAATCAGATCAATTAATTTTCATGTCGATCGACTATTAAAACGGGGACGAAAAAAATGACTTTTCGTAGTCCATAAGAAGGTAATTAAACGTACACAATTCAATACGTATGTACTCGATCGATCGATATCGATATATATATATATATATATATATCAACCCTAAATTATACCTATATATATTTATAAAATCCTAAATCCTAAAAATAGTACTTAGACGACGCAACCTTAAACCCCAAACCCTAAGGCCCCAACCCCTAAATAAATTTCGTCGTCCAAGTATACACAACCCTAAACCCTAAGGCCCCAACCCCTAAATTCAGGGTTTTCACCTGGACGACGGAGATACAAGATTGCGTCGTCCAATTACGCACTTAGACGACAGAAAAGGTTGTTTCCGTCGTCCAAGCTTTTTCGTCGTCTAAGTGCGTACTTGGACGATGCAATCCTGTATCTCCGTCATCCAGGTGAAGATTTTGTAATTTTATCTAAGACAACGACCATCTAGACCATGTCCCAATGCATATTCTTTTCGTCAAGACTATAGAGTAAACAATTCTTAGAGTGTGAGTTCCGAAGGTTCCAAAATAGGAGTTACAAAATTTCTTGTATCCACGTTTCCGATTTGTCAAAATCTTGGTTTTGCGGTTGACTGTGCCGATGAAACCCTTCACGAACTTACTATTTTCTGAAAATTATTCTAATTACATATTGTCTTACGGCGAATGTATCCAATGGTTGTTTTGTCAAAATTCAATTTCGTTAATATCGATATGCAATTAGCCTATACGTAATAACACTTAAGTCATAAAGATTAGTAGATACTTAACAAGTTTAAAGACGTAAGATTATTAGTCATCTTAAATTCAATTATTTATATATATGATGCATTAATCGATATTTTACGACTATTTCATTCAAATGACAAATCGGTAACTTCTTTGCGAATTATTTTTAAAAATTAATTTAACGTAAATTTCACTTGGACCACGGAGAATACACATCTCCGTCATCCAGGTGGTCACTTGGACGATGGAGATACCATTCTCCGTCGTCTAGGTTCAAAACCATGGCAGTCCAATACTACCGCCTTAATTTTCAGCACCATTTCAAATGTTGACTTAGACGACGGAGAATTCCATCTCCGTCGTCTAAGTGAAATTTGAAACGGTGCCCAAAATTAAGGCGGTTAACACCCACCCGCCAATTTAATTGGACGTCATTTCAAAATTTTGAAATGGTTCACTTAGACAACGGAAACACCCTTTTCCGTCGTCCAAGTGCACTTAGATAACGGAAAAAGGTGCTCCGTTATCTATGTGGAACTCTATATATAGGCAGTGGCTCATCCTCTTTTCCTCATCCCATACATTCTCCTCTCCTCTCCGCTCCTCTCACTCTCTCTCAAAAATCCGGCCTCCCTCCTCTGGCGACCAAAATTTCCGGCGTTTCCCTCTCTCCGACGACTTTCCGGCGACTTTCTCCGGCGACTCATCTTTTAGGTAATATTTAAAAAATTTAACATCATTATCATTTAACTAATAAATTAGTAAATTGGTAAATTAATTAGTAAAAATAATATATTAGTAATATATAATTGGTAATAATAATTAATTATATTAATAAATGAATAATTATTATTGTAAAGGCATGGTAAATAATAATTAATTATTGTAATTAAATATTGTTTTAATTAATAGTATAATTGGTGATTATTATTGCATGTAATTTTAATTTGTAAATATTGTTGTAATTAATATTGTAAATTTGTAGTAAATATGATAAATTAATCAGTGAATAATTAAAAATAATAAATTGGTAATTATGGCAATTTTGTAGTAAATTGGTAGTTTTTGATTTAAATTTAGTACATCAGTTTGGTTTATTAAGTCACACTCTTTGGAATAGATGCCGCCTCATTTCCTAGTTTATCTCCTTATTCCCTCGTGATGTGTGGATTTCATAACCGCACACCATAACCTAAGTGAAGTTATGGACACGAGGTTGAGGGTGGAGTTTGCAAAGGACTTGAGGGAGTGTAAATTTTCGAAATATTGGCTGAATGTCAAACATGGTGTCTAGAAACGGGTTATGACTGGTGACAGATTTTGGATCTAAGAAAGACTAACACCAATAGAGTATATACCATTGATTTGGTTAGCCTCGGGGTGTTTTGTCGAAATTAGTCATGCCTCTCGCGTTATCTCTATCTCTAACTGGCCATGTTTTTCGATTGAACCAAGGCTGATTTATTGAAAGTTTACACTTTATTGCGTGGGTCGCACGATCATTGAACGACCCAAACACCAAGCTAGTGTACTCTATTTAAATCTTAGGCGCAGTCAATACTTGTATGTAATTATCGTAAATTTATTCATATAATTGTTATGGTAATAATATTTTAAGAACTCCTAGGTTAAAATGGCCCCGTCGGGAAAGAAAAAGGCCCAAAAGGAGGCCGAAGATGCTATGCTTCGATGCTTGGCAGAGCAAGTCGGTTGAGATTTAGAGGAAGACAACGACGATATTTAGTAAGTCATCGGCTATAGTCCGTTGGCTAAAACCCGTCGGTAATAGTATAGCCGACGAGTTTTTTATTCATTTTCGTCTGCTATAGTACTATATCTGGCGGAAAAAAAAACTCGTCGGCTATAGTTTTTAAAAATTCGTCGGCTATAGTGATTACGCTGGTAGTGATACATCAACTTAGCTAGGGTCAACACATGCATATAAGAAACTTAGACAATGAGCTCAAGCATATAAACATCCACAATCACACAACAAACTTGTTCACAACACAAAATTTCATAACATACACTAAAACCATAAAACATACATAATCTAAGACATGTCCCTTCAAATCACATGGCTAGGGTTCTAACCCTAGCTTCCCAAAATCTATTACTCACTACCCATAGCTAGCATAGAGACAAAGAGGAGAAGAAATAACCAAGAGTCCCCAAAAGCTCCAAGGTTTTCTAGATCTTCTTCCATTCCTCCTTCAAATATACTCCAATGCTTCAAGGGCTTGAGTCACCCACCTTAGGCTTAGGAGGAGATGGTGTAGATGAAAGTATGGCGGTGGTGATGGAGATTTTCAAGCCTTTTGGTGGTGCTTATGGGTGTTTGAGAGGTAGAGAAGATGGCTATTTGATTTGGGTATGGATGAGGGAGCTAGAAAGAGACTACAACTATGAAAATCTGAAAAATGAAGTGAGATGTGTGTGGGTGCAAGGGGGAGCTTGAACTTGGGCTGAATAGGGAGGCAAATATGGACCCTTGGATGATAGAAAATGGTGAGGTGGAAGATCACAATATTAACTTTGAATTACGGAGACCATGATCCATATTTTTAGGCTTTGGAAGGCTAAGCTCCAAATTGGTGACATCATGCGGTCCATCTTCTCCTCTTTCTCTCCAAATTAGATTGGTAAGCACAGATGAGCTAAATGGACCTCCATTGATTTGGCCGGACAAGGTGGGCCGGCCTACTGTGAAAAATTTCGGCGGGCTTCGGACAACTTCTGGCGACCTCCGGTGAAGCTATTTCGTCATTTTCCCAAAGTTGCTCCAAATTCTCTCTTAACCTCGGAATTGCATACGTCTTCTCCAATAAGTATCTAATTCTTCATATTTAATACATTTTTGAGCCAACTCCACATTTCCTAGCAAGAACAGTAAACGTCATAAGAATAATGCTTTATTCATAGAAAATAAGCTATAAACATAAAGTTAGGAGCGTAATAGGCATATAGTTATGGTTCTAACACCGGGCAATCATGTGCTCCGTGATTACTGGTGATAGTGAGGTAAGAATTGGTACCATTTTTTTCAGGGGTGATGATACTTGTGGTAAACAATTTCTCATAGTATCTGAGTATCACCGATTCTAGACCTGATGGAGTATCCTGCCATATATACACCCTGATCATCAAACAAG
Organism: Geum urbanum; assembly: GCA_946800695.1. NCBI lineage: Eukaryota > Viridiplantae > Streptophyta > Magnoliopsida > Rosales > Rosaceae > Geum > Geum urbanum. Next base: position 19,594,131 of record OX326997.1, on the reverse strand, counting down.
CCTCGGACCCAGTTCTTCTTTTTCCTATTAGAAGCCTGACAATGTAGATACTTGATATTCTTATCACCATTTCGCAACCACATGTATTCTTGGATCTCTGTTTTCAGTAAGTGGTTTCTTGCTGCAAAAGTATTTCCTGTCTGGCATACAGTTCCTTCTTTTTGGGAATGTCAGCGAGATCAAAGAATTTATTAAGAAATTCCTCCAACTGTTTATGTATAGAGTCCAATTCTTGCTTTTGATTCCCGAATAACTCTTTTGACCAGGCTTTAAGATCCATCCTAGTATTGGCAACATGATTTACAAACTGATTCTGCATGTGACCATGGGGGGGCCCTGCCATGCTTCCTTCCCCGCATCTATGCAAGTCTCATCATCAACCCCCCACATTGCCTCAAATCAAAAAAATTGTTGTCGACCCGAAAAATGAATTTCTTTTTCTTATCTGACAAGGACTAAAATAAGAACATGGTCAGAACCAATAGGTAAAAGATTGACTACATGTGCCACTTTGAATTGTTGTCACCAAGATGTCATGGCTAGACTGTGATCTAAGCAGCATTGAGTGGTAGAGTCGTGCCCTGTGAATAATCCACCCGTACGATCTAAATCTTCCAAAGCACAGTCATTCATGCATTGGATCATTCAATCATCTGCCAATATGGTCTAACTGGTCCTCCTAACTTCTCTAAGGGTCTCATAATCTTGTTGAGACAAGGAAGACAATGCACCAGTTATCCGAGCCAGCCTATTGTGATAATAGTTGAAGTAGATCCCATGTCTGATAACGTGTAGAAACATAGGGATCACCATAGACTCCTATATGCCTCCAGGTCCGTCCCAATATCGTCGACATCCGAATATCAGCATCCCTGAACCACGACGAATGGTCACGGAGGTGGAGATCGATATCATGAGCCCAAAGTAGCATCAAGCCTCCAGCCAAAGTGTCAGAACCTGGGACCATTTCCCCTTGCCAAAATCGGATTTGATCAAAATGAGTTCTTGACTTACACTTCGTTACTTGAAGAAAAAATATATCTGGTTTCTTCGAGGAAATAAGGGATCATAAGGCATCAATATTGGTGTCGAATCCCAAACCTCGCATGTTCCATGCCAAGATGTCGTAGCTTGCTGTCATGGAGGTTAGTAGTCACCCGATGAAGGAGACGAAGAGGATGATGATATTGGTAGTTGGTCGGTGATAGGCTGGGTAAACACCTACTCAAAGATACCTTATTTCAACAAAGATATATTATTGCAATAGTCACTTATAAGGGTTGTCGAACACAAGGAGTTGGTGACACTAAATCCTAACACAAAACTGAAATACTGACAGACTCAACTACAGTACACTAATGACACTATGAACCTAACCTATAATGACTCAAATGCTACGAAATTTTGACACAATAATATAGACACAATGGCGGACTACCACACAAAAATTGAGGGTATTCGGAGAAGTTTTGGGTACCGAAGTAAATCCGCTAAGCTACAGCTAATGCAGAAAATAAATGCTGAAAGTAAAAATGCTTATGAATGCAAATGATTTTAAAACTATATGATTAATGGGTTAAGAGAAATGCAATCCGCCACCGCCATTCCATCTTCCTAACACATACCTAACCTAATGCACATATCCAATGAATGAAAGTTTCCAGAAAGAGTTGTGACGACCCGGACCAGAGTCAGCAGTACGACCAGCTATGTACGTGAGTTACCGCGTAGTCACTGGTATCCGACGGTTGTTTGGAATCGCCGAGCTTGTTAACGACTTAATTATTGGCCGAGAATTGGAGCTGGGTCTTTTCTCGAGAGTCGTTCTATATGTGATTATGAGTTAGTAGGAGGTTCCGGATCGTTATTTGGACGACCGAGGAACTAGTTATGAATATTTGAAGTTCAGATTTAAGTGATGGGCTACTTAACGACTAAATTATCGGACGGGAATTTGGTTTCGGCTTCTTCACGGAAGTTGTTCAGAATTTAATTTCGAGTTTGTGGGAACTTCCGGAGCGTGATTTGGAGTTAGAAGGAATTAGTTGTGAATTTTTCCGATTATTGTTTGTTTGGTTGATTTAATGTGTGTTGGTTCGAAGGGTTGACTTTTTATCCATTTGGTCGATGTGTTTGACTTTGGGTGATAAACGAAGAGTATGTCGAGACGAGTTCGTGGCCGCGAGAATTATCGGAATCGGAATTACGATGAGGAAGTTTCGCGCATTTGAAGTTTGCCGAAATGGATAATTATGAAGTTTCCTTTTTGGGAAGTCTTTAAATAGTGGAGTTTCCTATTATGGCAAGTCAACACATGGTATTTTTGGCTTTGACTCGGTCAACTCGGTTTGACCGAGCTGTGGAGGTGGAGGCCGACGCCGTAAGGCTTCGCCGGCGGCGAGCTTCATCCGGCCACTTCACGGCTTGGTTCTTGTCCCAATGTCTTCGTCTTGCTGTCCCGAAGCTATCCCCGGCCACCATGCACGGTGAGACTCACCGGAGAGGATGAATTTTCCGGCCAAAATTCAAGGGTTTTTGATGAAATCGGGTTACTTGATTCGGGCCGATTCGAGCTGAACTTTGGGGTGGGCTTTGTAGCCCTCATCACCATGATGCTTCCCTGTAAGTTTCGTGTTTCAATTCGATGTATACATGGAGAATTTTGGATTGGAAAATTTGTGTACAATTCGGGTTTCATTGAAATTGGATGTGTTAGAGTGAGAATTGGCCTTTGTTGTAGTTGACAAAGTTGCTCAGTGGGTGATTTTGCATGGAATGGTGGTTGCTCCGCTTTGAAATTCTCCGTCCGGCAGCGCCGCCGCCGTGGGTGGCGGTCAACGCGGCGGTCAACGGTCAACGGCGGTCAAACTTTGACTTTTTGGGATTTTCGACAAGTTGCATGTCATTTGACTCGAAATCGCGCCCCGATCGCAGTGGGGAGGTTCGTTTTTCGAGTTGAGCGTCCGAACGTAAAGCGAGGTATTGAAGTGGTATAAACGGATTTTCGACGATTCGTCGACTTTGAATTATCTGTTTCCGAGAACGGTGGTTTCTCGTGGTTTGATTTGTATTGTCGAGTTATGAGCTTGAGATATGGATTTTGTGAATATTCAGGTGTTCGTGATCGTTGTTTTGGCGAGGGACTTTCCGCCGGATCACGGGTTAACGCGAACCGCGTTACGCAAGCGTGTGAGTGGACAAGTTTCTATTTTTACTGTTGATTTTGCGAGTTCGTGGATTTATTGATTTCCGTATTTAATTATACGATGATTGTGATATATGTTATTTTCGGAGGTATGTTATTATGTGTTATTGGTGATTGGCATTTATTGCATCGATGCTACCAGAGTTGAGAGATTCCTCTGGCCCAGAGTTGAGAGATTCCTCTGAAGCAGGGTTGAGAGATTCCCCTGAGTGCCGCCGGGGTTGAGAGATTCCCCTGGCCTTTCACCGTCAGGTTTGAGCGATTCACCTGACGTCGGGCTTGAGAGATTCGCCCGACAACCTCCATATATATATGTGTTGTGTTGTTGTGTTTTCCGAACTCGCACTGTTTTATATTGAGTATGTTTATAAACTGGTGAAAGGCATATATTTATTTTCGTCCACTCACTCTAACGTTTATCGTTTTATTGCCTTTCCCCTGGGCTTTTCGGTTTCCGTGCCCAGTTTGCAGTTCGGACTCTGGTGTCGCACGTCGTGGTCGGAGGCATAGTGCTCGAGCTACTTTGTTTCTTCCAGTAGGTTTATTGTTCTACCTACTGTGGTATACATATATGGTTATGTATTAGAAGTCGCTCTGAGTTTCCTGTTGTATATGTTATACGGTTTTAAACCCGGATTTCAGTAAAGTACTATATTTTGTATTGTTTACTTTACTGTTGAGATATTGAGAAATCCGGATGGGATTGGTGCCCACGGTTTGCTTTTTGTGGCATAGGATGAAGTGTATTTTCAACGTGCAGGTAATGGTAATTCCACGCTAGTAACGAAACTCTGCCCAAATTTCGAAAAGTTTTTGTTGGTTCGTGTTTTCGAAAGGGTTTGATTCCGATTTAGGGAGCTAAATCGGGGTTGGGTCCTTTCAGCTTGGTATCAGAGCATTAGGTTGTCAGATTCTGTAGACTCTTGTAGTTGTGACGCTTAGGGTATTTGAGTTGATACAGCATGACTGGAGTGATGACCCGACTGGCCAGCGGTACTCATCAATACTTCGGGTGTTGTGTGTCCTCAAATATCTGCGGTTTCATGATTACGTTCCACTTGTTTTGAACGATGTTTTATTCATTAGGATGCCTCCTGACGTGCTTTCCGTGTCGTTTCGGTTGTGGATCCTATTGAGGATCAATCGACGCGCGATTTGCCAGTGAATTGTGGATTTGGATGAGTATTCAGAGTTCAGTGAACTGTGTGGCACGGGTTGCCTGGTTGTGTGTGTGAGAGCTTACATGCTGCCTCAGAGCTGAGATTTATGGCTGTTGATGTATGCCTGAGTCAGATCAGTGTATTTTGTGGGCTGTTATTGTGTGAGTACCGATTGCGACTCCATGGCCTACATTCAGAGTGATGTTTATACGGTAATGGTTTTATCAGACTATCCAGCAATCGAATGTGGAGTGTTTACCCACCTGAGGCAGAGATGCATTGTCCACATGTTTGTTTTGGTGTGCACGAGTTATGTGGCTTCAGAGGAAGCAGAGCACGAGGTTCGAGATGAGTTTGAACCTGAGCATCAGAGAGATTCTGATTGATATGCCTCGAGACATCCGTGAGGAGCTTAGTGTGCTGCACTCAGCGGCGAGGTTATTGTGAGGTAAAGATGTACGCGGTTTTCGATGTGATGGTTTGAGAAAAGTGGACTTAGTCGAGATTTTGATGAGGTTGAGTTCCGACACTTCGGGATCAGTGACTTCATCAGGCTGTGGTCTTTTCGATTATGTTGAGGATCCTCTGCTGATCCATTTGGCGATGGCGGAGATCACAGAGTAGCGGACTTGCTCATGTAGCATGAGTTTGGGCGATCATTGGTGATCCTTTCACGCAGCAGGTGTTGCGGTGATTTTTGTTCGAGGAGTACTTTTAGTTGCTGTTTCGGTGGCCAGGAGGGTCACGTTGCGAGGGAGCGCCTCAGCGAGCTGTTGTATCGGTTCGACAGATCAGAGTTACGAGGAGACCCTCATGTTGTTCCTGTAGTCTGGCCAATGTACCCTTTTGACGAGTTATTCAGCAAGTCGCATGTGACGTGGGCGACTAGTTGGGCATGTTGGGGTTCGTTCCATGACCTTGTTTGAGGACAGACTTTTTTCCGAGGTCACTGTTATTTGATATCCATGGCAATTGTACCTGCATCTCCACTTCCGAGGTTTTGGAGAGTATTGCATCCATCCGGAGGTTGCGAGATCCTTGTTGGTGGTTATGGTTTAGCCGCGGATCTGTGATAGCTGGACATCGTGGTTTTGGTGTGTTTGTGGGTATGGACTTACTGACGATGCATTTGGTTGTGTTCGAGTGCCTCGAGAGGAGGTTGTGTTTCGACGACCAGATTTTCCCGAGATGTTGTTTCGCGGTGATGGTCGAGCGGATGGTGGAGACGAGTTATGTTGTTTGCTTAGCACATGTTGTGGATACTATGGTTGCTGTACCTGACATTGGTGACATTGAGGTGATTCCCGAGTATCCAGGTGTGTTTTGGAGGAGTTACCAGGTGTTCCTCTAGTTCGGGAGATCGACTACACCATTGAGCTTGTACCAGGCGCTGGACTCATTTTACCGGCATCTTGTCGTTCGGAGCCAGCGGAGCTGATGGAGCTACAGTTTCGACTCCAGGAGTTGCTGGAGCATGTTTCAGGAGATTTCATGCGACCCCGCGTATTTGCATGGTGTGCTCTTGTATTGTTTGTACGGATGATGGATGGTTCGACGAGATGGTGCATTGACTACCGGAAGCTTGATTTGCTTCAGAGGAGAGCGAGTATCCTCCGCTTCGGACTGACGAGTGGTTTGATCAGCTCGCGAGAGCTTCGGTCTTTTCGAAGATTGATTTCGGGACCAGATACCATCAGTTGTGGATCGATGAGTCAGATGTGGCTATGTTGGCTTTTGGATCTCGGTGTGGGCATCAGGAGTTCTTGGTCACGCTATTGGTTGACCAATGCCTCGTAGATCGTGTGGACTTGATGGACCATGTGTTCAGACGGTTTCTGGACGAGTTGCGGTCATGTTCGTTGGTAATGTCCTGATGTACTCTGAGAGTGTGGACCAGTACCTGAAGCAGTTGCGAGCGGTTTTGCGGACCTTGCGAGACGACCAGGTATTTGCGGAATTCAGCCAGTGTGAGTTTTGACTGATTAGCGTGAAGATGTTGGGCTGTGTGATGTTATCCGAAGGAGTTAGCGTGGATCCTGACCAGTTTGAAGCCGTGATGATTCAGAGTTTGCCCTACCATTGTAGCAGAGATCGGGAGTCTCTTGAGTTTGGCAGGCTATTACCGACGACTTGTGCAGAATTTTCCCGGATTGCCACTCTACTTTCCGGATTGACGAAGAAGGCATCGAGTTCGAGTGGTTCGATGCACGCGAGGAGAGTTACTTACTCCTGCAGGATGGTCGACCGTTGCTTCGGTTTTGACCTTACCTGATGATCGCGACGAATTCGTGGGATATGGCGATGCATCGAGATTTTGGTTGGGTTGTGCTTTGATGTTGTGTAATAGAGCGATGGCTCATGGTTCCATGTAGTGGAACTTTGTGAAGCTACGTATCCTATGTGTGATTTGGATGTAGCTATCCTTGTGTTAGCACCAGAGAGTTGGAGATATTATTGCTATGGCGTGCAGCGCGGTGTAGGATGTACACTGACCACTGAGTTTCATCCACTTGCATTTTCGGCCAGATTTGGGCTTGAGGCAGTGTAGATGGAGGGAGTCGACTATCGACTATGACTGCACATTTGAGCTTGTTCAGAAAAGGCTAGTGGTTGTACTTTGACCATCCGTCTGGGATATTGTTGCTGATGCATTCAGTTGAGAGTTGGGAGTTTCAGTATTGCATGTGTGTATGTGTGGCTCGAGTTTCCGTGTTAGCCAAGTGTGGACTACGAGAGCTGAGTTTGAGTATGACGGTGTTGAGGCTCGTGATTTTGCGCGTGTTTGGCGCTAGTGACGCTGAGAAGTGTCAGATACTTCTATTTTATTACTCGTGACGCAACATGAAGAGCAATGTAGCAGCTTGTGTGTGCTGATGCCACATTCGTCGACTGGCGATGGCTAGGAGGCAGAGATTTTCCGAGATATGTTAGCCATTCGAGATTTTCGGTTGGACGTAACGGTTACTGCTGTGATTGTGTGTGTTTGTACACTTTGGTTTGTGATACTAGTTGTCAGGTCTTTGTGGACCAATTGATGAATTTAGTACGTATTCTTGTACTTCGGAGACGATTTCAGTGGCAGGCTGTTATGGCTGTGTTTGGTGGAGGTTGTCCATTTCGTGATATGCCTATGTCCCAGTTCGCTGATCGAGATAATCGGATACGACTATGTGTTGGCGAGCATTGGGGACCAGATCACGAGTTGGTACCGGTTCTTATCCTCAGATTGGTGAGCGATCTTTGAGGACTATTCAGACCTTGGAAGGTATGTTGTGGATCTCGGTATTACAGTTCCGGAGGATTCGGGACCAGCAGTTTCAGCTGTTCGAGATTGCTTGCAGTACCAGGTTGTGGTCCACTGTGATTTTGATATTGTTTGATGTCGTTTTGAGGACGATGTTGTACTTCATTGTGTTGGAGTGAGTTTGGTTTGAATTTGAGTTGATGTTTGTTTCCGATTTTGTGGAGTGTGTTACCACAGATTGTCAGATCAGCGGAAAGGGTTTGGTTATTGCCAAGTTCGATGTTCGAATTATGCTGATATGAATGTGTGAGATATATTGATGTGTGAACTGATTTGTGATTTGCCTTGATGTTTTGATCCATATGTGGTCATAGGCGAGTTTGTGTTATGCCGTATGGTTCGGCATCGCCTATAGCATTGGCTTTTGTGCGAGTTGTGTTCTGTGTGGCGGAACTGTGTTTCAGGTTGGTTTCGCATGGTGTACCCTGTCTGTTCTTTATGTAGGAACACTTGGCGATTGTGTGAGCCAGTTCAGATTCGTGATTTGTGGGTACAGAGATTTCGGTACGGAGTTATCTCCTATTGTGGAGTATGTGATCAGAATTGTTCAGTTGAGATTGTCGTTGGTGAGTTGAGCAGTATCCAGAGGCAGTGCTCCTACCTTGTAGTCGGCAGACTCGGAAATTTCGAGGTCGAAATTTTTCTAAGGGGGGTGGATTTGTGACGACCCGGACCAGAGTCAGCAGTACGACCAGCTATGTACGTGAGTTACCGCGTAGTCACTGGTATCCGACGGTTGTTTGGAATCGCCGAGCTTGTTAACGACTTAATTATTGGCCGAGAATTGGAGCTGGGTCTTTTCTCGAGAGTCGTTCTATATGTGATTATGAGTTAGTAGGAGGTTCCGGATCGTTATTTGGACGACCGAGGAACTAGTTATGAATATTTGAAGTTCAGATTTAAGTGATGGGCTACTTAACGACTAAATTATCGGACGGGAATTTGGTTTCGGCTTCTTCACGGAAGTTGTTCAGAATTTAATTTCGAGTTTGTGGGAACTTCCGGAGCGTGATTTGGAGTTAGAAGGAATTAGTTGTGAATTTTTCCGATTATTGTTTGTTTGGTTGATTTAATGTGTGTTGGTTCGAAGGGTTGACTTTTTATCCATTTGGTCGATGTGTTTGACTTTGGGTGATAAACGAAGAGTATGTCGAGACGAGTTCGTGGCCGCGAGAATTATCGGAATCGGAATTACGATGAGGAAGTTTCGCGCATTTGAAGTTTGCCGAAATGGATAATTATGAAGTTTCCTTTTTGGGAAGTCTTTAAATAGTGGAGTTTCCTATTATGGCAAGTCAACACATGGTATTTTTGGCTTTGACTCGGTCAACTCGGTTTGACCGAGCTGTGGAGGTGGAGGCCGACGCCGTAAGGCTTCGCCGGCGGCGAGCTTCATCCGGCCACTTCACGGCTTGGTTCTTGTCCCAATGTCTTCGTCTTGCTGTCCCGAAGCTATCCCCGGCCACCATGCACGGTGAGACTCACCGGAGAGGATGAATTTTCCGGCCAAAATTCAAGGGTTTTTGATGAAATCGGGTTACTTGATTCGGGCCGATTCGAGCTGAACTTTGGGGTGGGCTTTGTAGCCCTCATCACCATGATGCTTCCCTGTAAGTTTCGTGTTTCAATTCGATGTATACATGGAGAATTTTGGATTGGAAAATTTGTGTACAATTCGGGTTTCATTGAAATTGGATGTGTTAGAGTGAGAATTGGCCTTTGTTGTAGTTGACAAAGTTGCTCAGTGGGTGATTTTGCATGGAATGGTGGTTGCTCCGCTTTGAAATTCTCCGTCCGGCAGCGCCGCCGCCGTGGGTGGCGGTCAACGCGGCGGTCAACGGTCAACGGCGGTCAAACTTTGACTTTTTGGGATTTTCGACAAGTTGCATGTCATTTGACTCGAAATCGCGCCCCGATCGCAGTGGGGAGGTTCGTTTTTCGAGTTGAGCGTCCGAACGTAAAGCGAGGTATTGAAGTGGTATAAACGGATTTTCGACGATTCGTCGACTTTGAATTATCTGTTTCCGAGAACGGTGGTTTCTCGTGGTTTGATTTGTATTGTCGAGTTATGAGCTTGAGATATGGATTTTGTGAATATTCAGGTGTTCGTGATCGTTGTTTTGGCGAGGGACTTTCCGCCGGATCACGGGTTAACGCGAACCGCGTTACGCAAGCGTGTGAGTGGACAAGTTTCTATTTTTACTGTTGATTTTGCGAGTTCGTGGATTTATTGATTTCCGTATTTAATTATACGATGATTGTGATATATGTTATTTTCGGAGGTATGTTATTATGTGTTATTGGTGATTGGCATTTATTGCATCGATGCTACCAGAGTTGAGAGATTCCTCTGGCCCAGAGTTGAGAGATTCCTCTGAAGCAGGGTTGAGAGATTCCCCTGAGTGCCGCCGGGGTTGAGAGATTCCCCTGGCCTTTCACCGTCAGGTTTGAGCGATTCACCTGACGTCGGGCTTGAGAGATTCGCCCGACAACCTCCATATATATATGTGTTGTGTTGTTGTGTTTTCCGAACTCGCACTGTTTTATATTGAGTATGTTTATAAACTGGTGAAAGGCATATATTTATTTTCGTCCACTCACTCTAACGTTTATCGTTTTATTGCCTTTCCCCTGGGCTTTTCGGTTTCCGTGCCCAGTTTGCAGTTCGGACTCTGGTGTCGCACGTCGTGGTCGGAGGCATAGTGCTCGAGCTACTTTGTTTCTTCCAGTAGGTTTATTGTTCTACCTACTGTGGTATACATATATGGTTATGTATTAGAAGTCGCTCTGAGTTTCCTGTTGTATATGTTATACGGTTTTAAACCCGGATTTCAGTAAAGTACTATATTTTGTATTGTTTACTTTACTGTTGAGATATTGAGAAATCCGGATGGGATTGGTGCCCACGGTTTGCTTTTTGTGGCATAGGATGAAGTGTATTTTCAACGTGCAGGTAATGGTAATTCCACGCTAGTAACGAAACTCTGCCCAAATTTCGAAAAGTTTTTGTTGGTTCGTGTTTTCGAAAGGGTTTGATTCCGATTTAGGGAGCTAAATCGGGGTTGGGTCCTTTCAGAGTTGATTGTTACAACCACAACCTATTACCTAATCCTTATGCCTATGCATGTTTGTCATGAACCTCCCCTACATCTCTCCCTGTATTGAACCCATAGTCATGGACCCCGAGGTTTACAAAGAAGAATGCATTAAACTCTAGAAAAGGTTTGAGAATCTACAAGGGTTCACAGGTACACTATAGACGTGTCCTGCTAGACCTATGGACTTCAATCTCCTGACGGTAAAATCAGCGTATCACTATAGAGAATCCGGTGGAAGAAATTATCTTTAGTCGCCCGTATCTCATGAAACTAGAATCCTAGCATGCATACTAAGTTGTGCACCAAAGCAAACATACAAGAACTCATACAGTGATCATTCAGAGAAAGAAACCTCATTCAAAGAACATGTAAAACTAGGTTAAAGTGTATGCATTAAAAAGACTTTATGTACGGGGCTTCAAGCAACCCCTTAACAATAAGTTTAGCTACTGAAAGAAATAATTAAACAACTAAAACAAATCATAGAGTTGAAACAAACAAACTAGATGAAGAAGAGTTCTGGTCGGCCAGATTTCGACCGGTCGAAATAATCCTCGACATGTCGAACCGATACTGCTTGGAATTCTCTTTGCGGCTCTCTCCCTTCTTGCATGAATTTCTCTTCTAATGATCTGATTCCTTTTCTTCTAAAACCTAAAAATAGGTTTATATACTTCCTCCAATTGCTCTCCTAGAGTCCACGTTGGAATAGGCTTCTATAATTGCACAAAACTTCTTCGTCTTTCTGTATTGAGCTAGGAATCCCTCTTTTGTTTCCTTTTCCTTTATTTCTCCACAAAACCTATTAAAACAATAAACATAATTAAATCACTCAATTAATAACAATAAACTAAATATGGGGAACAAATTAAATACCGAATAGACGCATAAATATGCGATTATCAAAATACCCCACACTTAAACATTGCTAGTCCTTGAGCAATACACTAAACCAAAACTTTAAAACATAACTCAACAAAACTCTAACTACATGACTCTAACGCCCCTTAACAAATTGTCTCAGCAATCTACCACAATTGTAACACCAAGATAAGTATGACTCTATATTCACCTTCCATAAAGTTTCGAGAGTTAATTTCAGTATATGACACACATGTAATATGTAGGACGAAGATATAATCATGGTGAAAGGAACTGCAGCATGCAACAAACAAGTCAAGATTCAACTTCACTTAGATATGCTCTCATAAGTGTTTCACTCAAAATATGTCTAAGGTCTCCACTCAACTCAACTACTTGCCAAATGGACCAAACCGTATGCTTACTCTTGTGACAAATCTCCACAGATCAAAGGCTGCCATCTTGAGGATCAAAAGGACTTTCATGGGTTGTAATGAAGCTTGGCTCATAGGTTAAAGAATAAATGGATATGGAATTCAAACATGATTCTAGAACCTAGTAGAGCACCAAATAAGAGACTTCTTCAAACTGTACAACCATGAACTTTTCACTTTTGTGGCCGAATTTCATCTTGTTGGGCCTTCACATCATTGTTTCCATCAACAGTTAACTCGGGTATCAAGCTAGACATCACATTTTTTTTCTTCTTTTCATTCTATTTTCTCTCTTTTTCTGATTTTTTTTCAAACACTAGCTTGATACCCCACACTTATTTCTTTGTATCACCTTTCGACATCATCGTCGTCTTCACATACCTGTCTCATGTATAGCTCTACCAAGTCCTAGAACAAGGGTAAAGATATAACTATTCTAAAGTTGAAGGTCAGAGGTATGTGGGTGATGACATAAAGTTTAAGCATGTAGGCTCAAAGTGGTTAACTAAGGGATGCACATCTTGTGTACCCAAAGTCGGGACACAGGTTTATATGGCTATGGCGGTGTCCCCTAAATGCCTTTATCACTTCCTCAATCAAAACATGTATTGACTATAAGCTTTGAAATGCACAAGAGCAAGTTCTAGTTATATCTAAAGTCCATTAACTTAATCTGTGGCAAGCAATTAACACTCAACAAAGAAAGCATGTGTATCACATTTAGGCTCAATCGCTCACTGGTTAAATGAATCTTAACAAAGTTTAAGCATGCTCAAAAATTTGTACCATGTTAACTCATTTCTATATCCACTACACATTCGCATATGCAACATATATCAAGATTAACCAAAGAAACTCAAATAACATGATCATCTTTTAGTCACAAATCCGAAAGATATAATCACATCATGGACTAGTTAAGGGTACCTAAGACTCAACATATAAATCAAAAGACTCTTTTTGTATCTTTCTTGAAACTTTTTACTTTTGTATTTGGTTTTTCAAATAAGACACTAAAACACACAAGAAAAACTCAGAAAAACTCAAAAATATCAAAACTGGGCGAAAAGACCCTTCCACGACGAACTAGTCGTCGAAAAAGGGCCCTTCAGTATTCGGCAGGTCGAGGAATTCCTCGACGGGTCGAAGACATGCATCTATCTAAAATCTGCCAAAATTCGACGGGTCGAGAATTCCTTAAGGAATTTTCTCGACGGGTCAAAATGGATCCCCTATACTGCACAACTCGACTTTCATAATTTATATAGAATTAATCACACATCGGAATAAGCTGAAATTTTATGAGCATAAACTAGACACATGTTAAGACATTCCCTCAAAATTTCAGAATTTTAGGAGACCTCTAGCTATAGAAATTAAATTTTACAAGACAGTATACTACACAGTACCAGAAAAAAAAAACACCTAAAAACGAAAAAAGTATACATAGACGCTAAGGATATGATATAAACCCCACCCCACACTTTAAATTTGCATTATCTTCAATGTAAAATAAAACTAAAACATACAATACATCAAACAAGCATGGAATGACACACATAACGCATCACAAATCACACTAAACATGAAGAAATAAAGTAAAGGAGAAGGGATAATAGAGCAAATCTGGTCGCCAGCTTCTCCATCAACATGGGTTGCCTCCCAAGTAGCTCTAAGTTTAACGTCTTCAGCCAGACGGCAATTCTCATCACTTCACATAAGGAGAGGCGACTTCAAGGTTTGCATCCTCAAAGATGTGCTCCACAAATGATTCATAGAAGGGCTTGAGTCGATGCCCATTCACTTTAAATGTCTTCCCTGTTTTCGAACTCACAATATCTATAGCACCATGAGGAAAAATATTAGTGATAACATAAGGTCCAGTCCATCTACTTTTTAGCTTACTTGGAAACAAGCGTAGATGACTACTGAAGAGTAAAACTTTCTGACCAACAAAAAAATCTTTTCTCTTAATATTCCGGACATGAAAAGCTTTAGTCTTTTCCTTGTAAATCCTGCTAGACTCATAGGCATTGTGCCTTATCTCATCAAGTTTGTTCAGCTGCAACTTCCTATGTAAACCCGCATCATCTATGTCAAAATTAAACTTCTTCACAGCACAATGTGCCTTATGTTCCAATTCCACCAGAAGATGTCAAGTTTTCCCATACACCAACCTATAAGGAGACATTCCAATAGATGTTTTATAAGCTTTTCTATAAGCCCACAACGCTTCATCAAGGCGTTGACTCCAATCCTTTCGGGTTGGTCCAACCGTCTTCTCAAGGATTTGCTTGATCTCCCTATTTGACACTTCCACTTGCCCACTGGTTTGGGGATGATAAGGTGTGGCCACCTTATGTGTTACACTGTACTTCTGGAGTAAAGCATCAAAGGTTCTATTGCAAAAAAGAGATCCTCCATCGCTGATAATGCATCTAGGTGTTCCAAATCTAGCAAAAATATCTTTCAGATTACAAAGAACAACCTTAGCATCGTTAGTGCGGGTGGCTTTAGCTTCCACCCACTTAGAAACATAATCCACAGCTAGAAGAATAAACAAATAACCTTGAGAGTTAGGGAATGGTCCCATGAAATCAATACCCCACACATCAAATATTTCAACAACAAGAACAGGGTGTTGAGGCATTTGGTCTCTTAGGCCAATGTTACCTGTCATTTGGCATCGCTCACATGATTTGTACATGACGTGAGCATCATGAAACAAGGTTGGCAAATAAAACCCACTCTCAAGCACTTTGAGAGCAGTTTTCTTCCCTCCAAAGTGTTCACCACCTGCGTGTGAGTGACAAAAAGATAGAATAGGTTGAAATTCAGACTTGGGTATGCACCTGCGGATGATGACATCAGTATAATGTTTCCAGAGGTATGGTTCGTCCCATATGTAATACCTGGCTTCCTTGACCAGTTTGTCTTTCTAAGCTCTACTAAAATTAGGAGGAATGCACTTACTCTCCTTGTAGTTAACAATATCGACATACCATGGCACCATATCTTGGAGAGCAAGGAGTTGTTCATCCGGAAAATTGTCTCTGAGAGGAAGATTGTCCTCTTCTGCGTTGGAACCATAGGTGAGTCTACTCAAGTGATCCGCCACCATATTCTCATAACCCTTCTTAGCCTTGATCTCAATGTCAAACTCTTGAAGTAAGAGCATCCATCGAATCAACCTGGGCTTGGCATCCTGTTTAGTCATCAAATATCTCAAAGCAGCATGGTCAGAAAATATGATAACTTTAGTTCCTAATAAATAAGATCTAAACTTTTCAAGAGAAAAAACCATTGCTAAGAGCTCCTCCTCAGTAGTTGAATAATTGAACTGTGCATCATTCAACGTTCGGGAGGCAGAATAGATGACATGGGGAAGTCTTTGTGGTCGTTGGCCAAGCACAGCGCCAACAGCATAGTCCAAAGCATCACACATTAGCTCAAATGGTAAACTCCAATCAGGTGCTTGTATGATGGGAGCTGTAATCAACAACTCCTTGAGCTTATTAAAAGCTTGTAGACATTCCTCAGTGAATTTGAAAGCCACATCCTTCTGGAGAAATGCACATAATGGTCTGGATATCTTGGAGAAATCCTTGATAAACCTGCGATAAAATCCTGCATGTCCAAGAAAAGATCTCACCTCCTTCACGGTGGAAGGAGGTGGTAAGGTACGTACAATATCCACTTTAGCCTTGTCTACCTCAATTCCCCTAGCAGAAATAACATGTCCTAAAACTATACCCTGTTCCACCATAAAGTGGCATTTTTCCCAATTGAGTACTAGGTCAGTTTCCACATAATGTTCTAAAACCAAAGATAAGTGATGTAAACGCATGTCAAAAGAATCACTAAAAATTGAAAAGTCATCCATAAATACCTTAATGATCTTTTCGACCATGTTTGAAAAAATACTAAGCATGCATCTTTGAAACATTGCAGGCGCATTGCATGAGCCAAAGGGCATCCTCCGATAAGCAAATGTGTCATAGGGGCAGGTGAAAGTGGTCTTCTCCTGATCATCCTTGTGTATGGCTATTTGGTTGTACCCTGAATAACCATCCAAGAAATAATAGCATGCATGTCCTGCCAACCTTTCCAACATCTGATCAATGAATGGGAGTGGAAAGTGATCTTTTCGTGTGGTAGCATTGAGCTTGCAATAATCAATGCACACTCTCCATCTCGTTTGCACTCGTTGAGGCACCAACACGTTCTCATCATTCTTGACCACTGTTATTCCAGAATGTTTCGGTACTACCTGCACAGGACTAACCCACTTGCTGTCAGAAATAGCATAAATTATACCCTGCATCGCGGAGTTTGATCACTTCTTTCTTGACAACATCCATCATTGGAGGATTTAGGCGACGTTGAGCTTCTCTAGTTGTCTTAGCGTCCTCCTCAAGATGGATCCTGTGAGTGCATAAAGTAGGGCAAATTCCCCTGATATCTACAACTGTCCAGTCAAGTGCGGACTTATTTTCTCGAAGAACAAGCAAGAGTTTCTCCTCTTGCACTTGTGAAATTTTCGAAGAGATTATAACCGGCAAAGTTTCACCGTCACCAAGAAAAGCATACTTCAAATGTTCAGATAAAGATTTAAGTTCTAACTCGGGTGCTACCTGAATAGATGGAGAAAGAACGTCAGTTGAAATCGGAAGAATGATTGGTTTAGAAGGCTTACCTCTCATACTCGGAATGGATTCAAATGCCTCTTCCATTGCATAATATTCTTCGTCCATCTCAAGGTCTTCAGCAGAAGCTATCTCAAACACGGACTCAAATTCGACGGGTCGAAAATTTTCTGAAGGAAAATCTCGACCGGTCGACGCTTCACCACTAACCAAAATTCGTCCAAATTCGACGGGTCGAAAATTTTTTGAAAGAAAATTTCGACCGGTCAATGAAGTGCTATGGCCTCATCTTGTCCCTCTTTTTTTATGGGTCGAATATTCCTTAAGGAATTTTTTGACGAGTCGAAAACTGGCCCTGGAGCGTCTTTTTTCCCGGCCACTTCTATGACCTTTCTTAACGGGTCCTCATCCAATGTATACTTGATAAACTCCTGCACAAAATTTTCAAACACATCAATAGAACAACAAGAGTATAAATCATCACCATTTGGATGCTTGAGGGATTCAAAAATGTTGAATTGGATCTTCTCTCCCGCTATTTCCATGCTAAGTGAACCTTCATAACAATCAATCTTAGTACGTGCGGTTCGCAAAACTGGCCTCCCAAGAATCAGTGGTATCTCGGAGGGCATTGGTTCATGCTCCATCTCCAACACAAAGAAATCTGCTGGGAATACTAAATCTTCCACTTGCACCAAAACATCCTCAATAATACCTCTAGAGTAACAGTTAGACCGATCAACAAGTTTAATGGTGACACTTGTGGGAATAAGTTCTCCCATTTTTAACCTGTTATAAGCAGTGTATGACATTAAATTAATGGAAGCAACTAAATCAAGTAAAGCACCCGCAAACCTGTGATCACCAATGGTACATGGGATCGTAAACCATCCTGGATCACCCAACTTAGGTGGAAGCTTTCTTTGAAGCACAGCAGATACTCTTTCACCCAAAGCTACTGTCTCAGTTCCATAGAATTTTCTCTTTGTAGTGCACAAATCTTTCAGGAACTTAACATACTGTGGTATCTGCTTGATCACATCCAACAAAGGGATGTTTACTCCTACCTTTCTAAACACATCCAGGATTGCTTTTTCTTTGTCAACCTTCTCCTGCTTCTTTAACCTGCTAGGAAAAAGTACATTAGAAATAATAAGAGAAGAAGGAGGAGAGGATACCTGTCTTGATTTTTGATTTGTCAGTTCTTCTGTTTCTGGTGCATTTTTAACGGCTCGAATTGGGGTTCCTGCAGAATCGTCTTACGGCTTATCCAACGGCTTGTAAGGGATAAGTTGTTCAAGCACGGACTCCTCCCATTTTTTGTTTGTTGACTTGGGCTGTTATTCCAACATCTTCCCACTCTTTAAGGTCATGGCATGAGCTTCATATTTTGTGTTGGGATTGGGAAGAGTGTTGCTCGGAAGACTTCCTTCCTTGACTTGAGTCATTGTTTGCTGAAGTTGGCTCACTTGTCTTTCTAGCAAATCGATTGCCTTCCCCTGCTGCTGAGTTGTAGCTTTGATATCTTGGCGGAAAGCACTGTTCTCCTCTCGTTCCTTCTTGATGTCAGACATTATTTGTTTGTTGTCAAACATCAATTATTTCATCATGGCTTCCAAGGTAGAATGTTCTGATGATGTTTGAGCTTGAGCTTGTTGTTGCTGAGGCATACGCCTTTGCCCAAACTACTGCCCATCTCCTGTAGGCTGTCTCTGCTGAAATCTAGGTGGAACAATAAGAGGATTGAGCACATTGTTGCTCCTATAGCTCAGCAGGTCCCTATTTCCACCATATGTGTTGGGTTATCTCTGGAAGTAATTTACTTCTTCTTCTTCATCAACCTCCTCATCTGCTCTGAACTTTGGACAATCTTCTGCTAGATGGTCTGAAGCTGAACATATAGTGCACACAACCTGAGCTACAGCGATTGTTGTCTTTTTGGCCACTTTCAGACTACTAGTAATCAGAGCAATATCATTCTCCATAGAGCTTAATCTTTTTTCCATGGCTCTATCGATTGCGACTGCATTGAGAGATCTTCTACTTGCTCTCATGGATCTATCCCTTGACTGAAATTGCCTTGAATTTTTTGCTTGGTTCTCAACAACTTCTTTGGCTTAGTCCAGTCATATTCCACCAATTTCCCCCACAAGCTGAATCAAGCTTTGATCTATTGAAAGAATCGAGTCCTTCATAAAAGAACTTCATTTGAGTGTTGATGTCAAACTTATGGTGAGGGCATTGTCGAAGAAGACCCTTAAACTGACTCCAGGCTTCATGTAGTTCATCTCCATCTTTTTTCCTGAAAGTCCTAATTTGCTTCTTCAAATTCTTAGTATGGGAAGCAGAATAAAATTCCTTCATAAATGCAACACATATCTTCTCCCATGTGTCAATCGATAAAGGAGCTAAAGAATTGTACCATGCCTTAGCTTGCTCCTTTAGTGAGAATGAAAACAATATGAGCTTCACATTGTCTTTTTCTACATTTGTTGATTTTTGAATTCTGCACAAAGCTGTGAACTCATTGAGATGATCCTGAGGGTTTTCAGAAGGTGTTCCTCTGAAGTATGGCAGATTCGATATAAGTGATAGAGGAATAGAATAAGCCCCCAAATTCTCTGACAGTACAATTGGTGAATCTGCTGCACCTGTGCCCGGTATAAAGAACTCTCTCAACTTGGCTACGTTTGCCATTCTTCTTGGTGATGGTAGTGGTGTTGGAATGTTTTGCTCTTCCTCAAACTCAGATTCTAAACTTGAATGTCTTTCTTGCTCAGATGATTCACCACCACTGCTCACACTCATAGACTGTTGTCTCCGCTGTTTTCTCTTTGCTTGATTGAGCGTTCAATTTCTGGATTAATGAGTAGTGGCTCAGTGCTTCTGATGTGCCTAGTACACATAAATAATGTTCCTGCACACAAAAGAAATAGTAAGACTCAACAGAAAAAGAAAACAAAACAAAACTGAAAATTAAAGACTATTAGAACTTAGAATTAAGCAACTCCTCGGCAACGGCGCCAAAATTTGATAGGCTGGGTAAACACCTACTCAAAGATACCTTATTTCAACAAAGATATATCATTGCAATAGTCACTTATAAGGGTTGTCGAACACAAGGAGTTGGTGATA
Organism: Geum urbanum; assembly: GCA_946800695.1. Classification (NCBI taxonomy): domain Eukaryota; kingdom Viridiplantae; phylum Streptophyta; class Magnoliopsida; order Rosales; family Rosaceae; genus Geum; species Geum urbanum. The sequence continues at coordinate 19,574,288 of OX326997.1, read as the reverse complement.
CTAAATCCTAACACAAAACTGAAATACTGACAGACTCGACTATAGTACACTAATGACATTACGAACCTAACCTATACTGACTCAAATGCTACGAAATTTTGACACAATAATATAGACACAGTGGTGGACTACCACACAAAAATTTAGGGTATTCGGAGTAGTTTTGGGTACCAAAATAAATCAGCTAAGCTACAGCTAATGCAGAAAATAAATGCTGAAAGTAAAAATGTTTATGAATGCAAATGATTTTAAAACTATATGATTAATGGGTTAAGAGAAATGCAATCCACCACCGCCATTCCATCTTCTTAACATACTTAACCTAATGCACATATCCAATGAATGAAAGTTCCCAGGAAGAGTTGATCGTTACAACCACAACCTATTACCTAATCCTTATGCCTATGCAGGTTTGTCATGGACCTCCCTTACATCTCTCCCTGTATTGAACCCATAGTCATGGACCCCGAGGTTTACAAAGAAGAATGCATTAAACTCTAGAAAATGTTTGAGAATCTACAAGGGTTCACAGGTACACTATATGCGTAACCTGCTAGACCTATGGACTTCAATCTCCTGACGGTAAAATCAGCGTATCACTATAGAGAATCCGGTGAAAGAAATTATCTTCAGTCACCCGTATCTCGTGAAACTAGAATCCTAGCATGCATACTAAGTTGCACACCAAAGCAAACATACAAGAACTCATACGGTGATCATTCAGAGAAAGAAACCTCATTCAAAGAACATGTAAAACTAGGTTAAAGTGTATGCATTAAAAAGACTTTATGTACAGGACTTCAAGCAACCCCTTAACAATAAGTTTAGCTACTGAAAGAAATAATTAAACAACTAAAACAAATCATAGAGTTGAAACAAATAAACTAGATGAAGAAGAGTTCTGGTCGGCCAGATTTCGACCGGTCGAAATAATCCTCGACATGTCGAACCGATACTACTTGGAATTCTCTTTGCGGCTCTCTCCCTTCTTGCACGAATTTCTCTTCTAATAATCTGATTCCTTTTCTTCTAAAACCTAAAAATAGGTTTATATACTTCCTCCAATTGCTCTCCTAGAGTCCACGTTGAAATATGCTTCTATAATTGCACAAAACTCCTTCCTCTTTCCGTATTGAGCTAGGAATCCCTCTTTTGTTTCCTTTTCCTTTATTTCTCCACAAAACCTATTAAAACAATAAACATAATTAAATCACTCAATTAATAACAATAAACTAAATATGGGGAACAAATTAAATACCGAATAGACTCATAAATATGTGACTATCAGTCGGAGATGAACGAAGTTAAACAAGGAGGCAGTTGCTGTGAGAATCACGCCTGACCGATTCCCCTAGGAAGCGATAGGGTTTTCACGTCGTCTCCAAGAAACTCGAAGCCAAGAGTTCAACGCTGAATCAAACTTGAATCGATAGTTAGTAATTTTTTGATCCTAAATAATCTTATAATTTGACAAAATTATAAGATTGAAACTCATTTAATAACTTATTCAATAACTTTAATAACTAATTTAAAAATTATCTACAAACTATTTTTCCTTTTCCTGTAGATAAGATAATATATGTTGCGGCTAATGATTCTCATCCATGAGCGTGGAGGTTTCGTAACAGATAAGTAGTCTTTACTTCAATCGGCTCGTTTGATTAAGCAATCAATTGGCTCGGGATATAGATCAAGTCAGCGTCAACTTATCTTCTTTTGAATTAAGGAAAAACGGAGTGAGCTATAGCATAGCTAAATTGTTTGACCATCGGGGGTACGTACAGTGGGAGCCGTATTTTTCGACAAGTACGTACAAACAGTCAGAGACGAGCCGTATTCGTAAAAAAATATACGAGCTGGTCGATGATGATGATAGCAACGTTGTTGCGCTTATCTTAGCTATATGTCACGAGCTTATTTTTCTCCTAGCACTCGTGCGGCCTTAGCACTCCCCTTATGCTAAGTCAGCCTAACTGTCGCCAACGCTTGGCTAGAACAACCGAAAGATCGAAGGGAGAAGAGCTTTAAAAGAAGAACTTGTATTGCTTAAAGAAAGCTTTACAAAGGTGAGTTGCTAGAGTTCCTTACTCTTCTTCTCACTACTTCTTTCTAATCTCTCTAATCTACCTCAAATGGGAGAGGAGGTTCCCTATTTATAGTCTCCACCTCCAAGCCTATGTGTTTCTAGACTAATCTAGCACATATACAAATATAGGGAGTTCTAGACCTATCTAGACAACTCCAAGATGTCCCTTGACGCTTCTAGAGATCTCCGGAGTGACCTTGACCCATGAGCCTCTCTAAGGTTCTAGAGAGTTCAAGACCTCTCTTGATGCTTCCCAAGTCTTCCGGAGACTTCCGTAACCTTCTAAGGCCTTCCACGGCCTTCCGACACCTTCCGTAGTGTTCCGGGTGCCTCCATACCATTCCGGACCCTTCCGGATGGTACCACGCTGTTCCGGACCCCTCCGGAACTGACCCCGCTGTTCCGGACCTTTCCGGAACTGTCTTTGCTGTTCCGCACCCTTCTAGCACCTCCCAGGCCCGCCTGGGTGCTTCTGGCAGCCCCCTCGGGTACTTCTGGAAGCCCCCGGGTGCTTCTGGCAGCCACCCGGGTGGCACCCGGCTGCCTCCTGTTGCGCCAGGCAGCCCCCTGGCTGGCACCCGGCTGCCTCCGGGTGCTTCGGACAGCCCCTGTATGTCTCTGGCAGCCCTCTCTGGGTGCCTCCAGCTGCCTTCGGATGCTTCTAGGGTGCTCCAACCCTATCCTTGAGCCATGCTTCCCTCGAGAATGCTCAAGGCAATCCTTAGAATGTTGACGGGGCGTGACATATAGCTAGCTTTGCTCTCCTTTCTATTTCCTTTCGACATGTGGTTCTGCTTCTGATGATACTCGCTTAGATCCGCGCTCTCTCTCCTCGGCACATGTCTCATGCCATTCTTTCTTTGCCTTATTTGGACGAAGCTTCCCATTCCGTTTCCTCACATCACTCACTCACTCACACGGTGATCGATCAGTTGCGTACACATCAACACACTCCTATATTGCATTGCACCAGCTATCAACTCAGAAAATTGCAAGCAAGAAGAAGAAGCCAAAGAAAGTCATGGCTGTCTCCGGCAGCTTAGAAGCTCCGTATTGCGCTCTCTCTCTCTCTCTCTCTCTCTCTCTCTCTCTCTCTCTCAAAGAAAGTCATGAATGATTCAGATCATTCATGCTGCTGAGAAATACCCATCTTTTCTTTTGACTCGCTCTAGCTCAGATGGATCAATCGGATCATCTCTGAATTTTGAGTTTGGAAACTAGCTTTCTTTGAAAGAAGTATATTGTCGGTTGCTAAGTTTCTATGAAATAGAATAATGAAACTTCTTCTCTTTGTATTGGTTGCTAAGTTTTGTTGGTTAACAAAAATAGCTGCTGATTCCAAAATATGAATAAGTTGGCACGACTTCCTTGTTCGGATGAACTAGATTTCATTCTTTATTAACTTTCATTAGATAATTATTTTTAAAAACTTTGACTTTACATAACGTACGTAATTAATGATCTTAATTACAATTCTTACCCGAACTCGTTTAACCCATCATATCTTTATACAAATAGGCTGATAGCTAGTCAAATACAAGTGGCATCTGAAAGTCAAAAGTCCAAACCACATAAACAGTGTGGTGAAACTGAATTTTATTTTTCATTTTCAAAATATTAATTAAGTGCATAGAATTTGTAAGATAGAGATTCAAGTGTTGCATTGAAGAGACCAATTCTATAACTTGGGACGTAATCTTAACGAAGTCTCTACTTTCTTTCACCACATAGGTTAACTCGAAGAGCTTTCGCATCATTTTTGTGATAATTGATCAGAGTGTTTCGTTGTTTCGAGTTAGCTTCAGAATATGTACTTTATCGTTCATTTTGTTGTTCGGTGTTCTTCGGAGTAGACTTCAGAATGTGTACCTTATCATTTTTCTAGAGCTAGAATCGAGCATGATTAGGTGCATATCTAGCAATCTATGATAGTTTGATCAATAAATCTAGAACTATTGTACAGGATTCATCCTTTTCTGAAAAGAGCATACCTCTCTAATTTCCGAAAAATAAAAAAGAAATAGATAAAACATATTGCTCTAATTTAAGTGACTCATATACAATCGGTAGTGCGCACTCTTCTGAAAACACTCAAAAACAGAGAGAGAGAGAGAGAGGCTCCGCTCCGTTCTGTTCTGTTACTCTCTGCAAGTGACTGTCCTATGTCACTTTAGCCCCCATGACTCTTCTGTACATGCCTTTATTCAAGTCATGTACAACCCTACGAACACTGACCCAACTCCACGCCCATCTCCTCGTCTCAGGTCTCCACAGAGACCCACAAGCCTCCACCAAGCTCATTGAGTCCTACTCCCAAATGGGTTCCCTCCACTCCTCAACCCAAGTCTTCAAAACCTTCCCAACCCAACCAGACCCTTTTATGTGGGGCGTCCTCATCAAGTGCCACGTCTGGAACCGCCATTTACGCCAAGCCATTTCACTCTACCAAGAAATGCTGTGCCGAGGGGTCAGCATGAGTAGGTTTATATTTCCTTCCGTTCTGAGAGCATGTTCGGGTTGCGGTGACTTGAGTGTGGGTAGGAGGGTCCATGGGAGGGTAGTGAAATGTGGGTTCGACTCCGATGCTGTCGTTGAGACCTCGTTGCTTGGTTCTTATGGAGAATTGGGGTGTTTGGATGATGCATGGAAAGTGTTTGATGAAATGTCTGAGAGAGATGCTGTGTCGTGGAGTTCGATTATTTTGTGCTGTGTGGAGAATGGGGAGGTTATAGAAGGGTTGGAGATGTTCCGTGGGATGGTTTTGGAAGGTGTTGTGCCGGATGAGGTCACAATGCTGAGTGTAGCCGAGGCTTGTGGTAAGTTGGGGTTGTGGAAAGTGGGGAGGGCAGTACATGGTTATGTTATTAGAAAGGGGTTTAGAAATGATGAGTCTTTAGATAACTCTCTGATTACTATGTACAGTAGATGTGGCGACTTGCAAAGTGGGGAAAGGATTTTTCGTAGTGTTGCTCAGCGGCACACTGCATCATGGACCGCGATGATTTCCGGCTTAAATCAAGTTGGTTCTTTCGCTGAAGCACTAGACATGTTTGTTGGGATGCAAAAGTCTGGTGTAGAGCCGAATGCGGTGACGTTGATGTGTGTTCTACTGTCTTGTGTTAGGTTAGGATTTCTCAGAGAAGGGAAGTCTGTTCATGGGTTTGTTATTAGAAAGGCTATAGACCCTGACCTTGGTTTATTAGGATCAACGTTGTTAGAGTTGTATGCTGAAATTGGGGAGCTACCATATTGCCAGAAAGTTCTTTGTGCGATTGGAGTTGAGAATGTTGTTCCATGGAACACAATTATTTCATTTTATTGTCAGAAAGGTTTGCTTAAAGAAGCATTGCTACTCTTTGGGCAGATGCATGCCCAAGGACTAATGCTTGATTCATTTGGTATGTCAAGTGCTCTCTCAGCTAGTGGAAAGATGGGTTCATTAGAGCTGGGGCATCAGATACATGGTCATATAATCAAAATGGGCTATTTGGATGAGTTTGTCTTGAACTCACTAATTGATATGTACTCAAAATGTGGGTTCATAGACTCAGCATACATGATATTTGACAAGATGAAACATCCTGGTATCATTACATGGAATTCTATGATCTCTGGATTTTCTCAGAGTGGTAACTCTCTCATGGCTATCAATCTTTTTGACCAGATTTACTTGAACTGTCTTCAGATTGATGAAGTCACCATTTTAAGTGTTATTCAAGCTTGCTCTGAAATAGGCTATCTAGAAAAGGGAAAATGGGTTCACCATAAGCTCATAATCTATGGGGTCAGGAAGGACCTCTATATTGATACAGCACTAACTGACATGTATGCTAAATGTGGTGATCTTCAATCAGCTCAAGAAATATTTGATACGATGGTGGAGAGAAGTGTTGTGTCTTGGAGTGTCATGATTGGTGGGTATGGAATGCATGGCAAGATTAATGATGCTATATCACTCTTTAGTCAAATGTTAGAAACTGGAGTAACACCAAATGAGGTAACCTTCATGAATATTCTTTCAGCTTGTAGTCATGCAGGCGCTGTTGAAATGGGTAGGTTCTATTTTCGATCTATGTGGGATTTTCACATTGAGCCCAATGCAGAACACTTTGCATGTATCGTTGACCTTTTAAGTCGAGCAGGTGATCTGAATGGAGCGTATGATATCATCAAATCCATACCATTCTCTGTTGATGCCAGCATATGGGGCGCCCTGCTCAATGGATGTCGAATCCACCAGAGAATGGACTTGATTGATAGCATAAAAAAAGACATTTCGGATATTAAGACAGATGACACTGGCTACTACACCTTATTTTCTAACATATATGCTGAAGGAGGGAACTGGGAGGAATTTGGGAATGTTAGATTGATGATGAAAGGAATTGGTCTGAGTAAGGTCCCGGGATACAGTGTAATTGAGGTAGAGAAGCAAGTGTACAGATTTGGAGCTGGAGATGCTCCTCTTCCTGAAATGAAGGAGGTTTATATGTTTTTGGACAACTTTCAGAGTCTCTCTCATGAACAAGGGAGTACACAGATTTTGGTATGTTGACATTTTTGAATAGAGTATACTCAAGTCTGATTGTCTGCTTTCATGGAAACATTTTTGTTTAATACCATGATGCCTGCTTTCCTTCTCTTCGATAAACTTTAGTAAGGACTAAGGATATTGTTAACTTTTTTGTTTTGGGTGAAGGATAATGTAATTGTTATTTTGTTGGTCTAGTGGAGTTTGTTCTCTTAATTTTTACGTAACTCCCTTGTTCTGTTTCTAGGTACCTTAAATCTTGCAGAAAGCATGAGGTGGAACCCGATTCAACTGCTCTCTCATGCTTCACTCAGGTTCATTTGAGAATCAAAGTGGCATATATCGATTTGCTTTCTGATTTTAATTGTAAGTATTAACTTTTTGGATGTCTTTTAATATTGGTCAGGCCAAACTTCAAAGTTTTCAGAATGAGAAGTTGAGCATAGCAATTTCATTAGACCAGCTAAAGGATACTGACATTTTGCCGATTAAGGACGTGCTTATGTCAAGTGACTCAGCTCATATTGATGCAGTTGACTTGTTTCTGGAATTCCATAGTGACTTGGGCGAAGAATGTATTGTCGATTTGATGCAGGGAATAAATGCAAAGCTTCGAGTTGTCGATCACCAAGATTTGTCTTTGGGGAAGGAATTTCTGCGGTCTGTACTCACAATTCTTAATTCATAGATCTCAAAAAGTGTTCATTTGTTCTCAGTTTTCCACGTTCACTAATTTCACTATGAGAATATGTCTTCATGTGGATATGAAGTAGTGCACTTATTTATGATATTGTCATACTCATATCTTTATTCTGGCATTACATTTTCAAGTTACATGACCCTGTGTATTGAACACTTTTGTTGTTGTTTAAGTGAAAAGTAATTTGATGTAATTGATTCACAACAAGTAGCATTTTATTTTACATATGAAACAATTTTTCTACTTACTATTGTTTTGGATTCTCTACAGGGATCTATGTCAAGGTTGTTTTGCTTGCCAGGTCTTGAACTTGAGGTCTATTCATATCCAGAAACTCACCATGGTAGGAAGCTTCCTGCGACTACACACCCTTAATCTCGACTTTTGTACTTCACTAGCTAGTTTTCGGAAGGACTGTTTTTCCTGCATGCCAAATTTGATGCGCCTCTCCATGTGTGAGACAAGAATTTCTAATCTCCTGACCACCACCGGTGCTCTGTCAAGACTTCCTTGTTTGATAGAACTACGTTTCCAAAGCTGTTTATGTTGCAAGGAAACTGGATCATGTCCTGGTTTACAAGGGCAACTGAAATTGCAGATTGAGGTGAGAATACATCGGATTTGTTATTTGTTGGTCTTGGATTAATTAGTAAATTAATACTTGTATGGCATATTGTAGGGTGAAGAAAATGATGAAGCCCTTTGAAGTGAGTGTAAGAAAGCCTCGACGAATTTGAGCTTTACATTTAAGAACTTTGTAACTCATCATCCTTCACCCATATGCTTTGAGAAGCACTATCGAGAGTATCATATCTTCACTGCCTGGTCTGGAAGTTTTAGATAATTTTCCCATTAGAATGATGGAGAGGGAACTGGCCAAAATGACCTCAAGCAAGTACTATGAATACTTACCTTATAAGAGAAGGCACAAAAAAAGTGTTGTTTCTGTTTTGAATAAACGTGAAATGGGAACAAGCGGTGTACACTTCCAGAAACCATTCAAGCCAAAACAACTATATCCTCAACGACATGGTCTGAATTTTTTCAAGAGGTCACTTTGCGCTGCCAAATTTGGGTCTTCAACTTGGCCACTGTTACATTCACTATCCAATTTCAACCACACATTTGAAGCAGAAAACAAGAAATTCCGTCCAAGGCAGTTCGAGTATAGTCCATCAAACCCAAGTTTTATGGTTTTTGGAACGCTGGATGGTAAAGTAGTTACCAACCACGAAAATGGGAAGATGGTCAGTTATATTCCATGCATAGGATTTATGAGCAGTGTCTTGGGGCTGTGTTGGCACAACACGTTTCCATCCAAGGTGCTTCTTTGTATACCATACAGTATCAGACTATCAGTCTAATCAATGTTTCGGGTTTTTTCAAAAGTATTAATGGTTTCAGTTCTTATGGTTATTCTCTTTTGTCTTCTTTGTTGAACAAGTAGCTTGTTGCTGGTTCAGATAATGGTTCCTTGAAGTTACTCGACATCAATAACATGTCACCAGAGGTTGCACTCTTGTTGTAGCTCTAGTTGTGCAACTTTTGATGATTTTGAGCAATTGACTTCTCTTCATGTAAATTCGACAGATGACCAGCCTCTCGTTAGTGGATACTCAAAAGGCGTTGCTCTATATGATGTTGGCAGTGGAAAGCGTGTACAACTGTTCAGTAATCTTCACCGAGAACCTATGAATGTTGCCAAATTTGCACACCATTCACCTTATATGTCTGCTACTTCATCATTTGACCATGATGTGAAGATGTGGGACTTGAGACAGTGCCTAAGGCAGCCTTGCTATACAACTTCTAGCTCAAGAGGAAATGTGATGGCTTGCTTTTCTCCTGATGACCATTATCTTCTCGTTTCAGTTGTTGACAACAAGGTGCACCTAGACTACAAGGATATGGTGGTTTTTCAATTTTGAAGTTCGAGGCTAAATTTCTTGATTTGTCACTTGCCAGGTTAAGCAACTTTTGGTGGCAGATGGGAGGCTGCACACGAGTTTTGAGATAGTGTCTACAGGAAGTCCTCATAACTATACGCGGTCCTATTACATGAATGGAAGGGACTATATCATCAGTGGAAGTTGTGATGAGGATGTGGTTCGCATTTGCTGCGCACGAACTGGAAAACGACTTAGGGATGTTTATTTGGAGGTAAATTAGTTCATGACATTTGTAAATTACAGAGTATCTACAACATATGTTCACTACCACTTTCTTTACAGGATGAATCAGGAAATTCAATATTCCTGCAGTCCTTAAGGGGAGATCCTTTCAGGGTGAGGTGTTGACAAAACAGTGTTTAATTCCGAGTGATTCTCTTCATTTGGTTCTTGGAAATAATGTTACAAATAATTTGCTACTCTCATTGTCATCTTAACAGCACTTAAACATGAGTATATTGGCCACTGCTACTCGTCCGAGCTCCAAGCGAGAGATTATCAAGGTATATTGTATTTGCAGTTCATCTTTATTTGTCATTGAAGGTTTAACGGAGCATGATTATATTCTGTAAGATTTTGCAGGTCAATTTACTTGCATCGAGTGACTGACGAAGAACTTTGTTATGGCCAGTGTTTTCAGCCTTCTTGCTGTGTGGGAGGTTAATATAGGCGCATCTGTATATATTGGAAGAATAAAGGCTTTATGGGATGGTTGAGTTTTAGACCATAAGCCGAGTGGATATGTATCTATATAAAATGATTCTCTATGATGATGATTTTTGTTTATGCCTCGATTATGGTTTAGTGAAATACAAAGGTCTCGATTAGTCGTTTTTTTTTTAATTTCTTGGTGGAAAGACACCGGAAAAAGTCATGAAAATGATGAAATGAAATTGTGTTTTTTTTTTGACAAAAACTACGTGTACAGATAAAAAGACGTAACTATCATCACAAGCACGATTTGCCCTCGGGATGCCACCACCAAAGATAGAACTACATAATTAATGTCAATGAAACCAAGAATGAGAATAGAATAATGTGACTACACAAATGGGAGAAAAAAGAAAATAAGAAAAAAGATTTAAAAAAAATGGGAGAAGGGCATCAACAGCAATACCAAACTGTTAAATAACTAGATTCACAGGTGTGCATTACTCTTTTCCAACATTCACATGACAATTAACTAGTACTTACAAGCCTCTTTAAAATCCTCTATAGACTGTTTCCTCTTTCTAAAACTCGCATCCAATCAATCCACACAAGATGGCCTTCAAATGAATTATTTGCAACAACAATGTATACATCTATAAAATGTTGAAAGAAAACCTCTGGAGACAACAAAGATTCTATTTTAGCTATTATCCTCGTCCTGCATTACCATGTCTATGGTTTCTGAAGAAGCTAAGGAGTGTCTGTGCCTGCAAGGATACCAAAACTTGGTCAGCACTAATTTCCGCCATGTTATATGATGACATCAAGTCTAGGGTGTTAGGGTGACAAACCATCAAAAAACACAAATAGCATCAAATATTATACCTTTTCCTTGGCCCTTGGGGTGCCAGATTGTGACAATAAGACTAAAGGTGGTACAGCTCCTTCAGCAAGCACCATACTGCAGTACCTATTACTATTTGTGCAGAGCTGTAAAAGAGCAGCAGCTGCATTCTCCTTGCCTCTCGCAGAGCCCAACTCAACAACCTCAACCAGAACAGGGATCCCACCCTCCTGACCAATTGCCGTCCTGCCTTCAGGAATTGTAGAAAGATTAGCCAGAACAGCAACTGCCTTATCAACCATTCCAGCTGCAGGGTCCATTAACTCCACTAAATACTTCACAGCACCGGCTTGAACAATCCGACCCTTGTTCTCATGGTAAATTGATAAATTGAACAAAGCAGTGGCTGCATCTTTTCTCCCTCTAGGAGTTCCGTTCCCCAATAGATCAACTAGAGGCCTAATAGCTCCTGACCGTCCAATACGAACCTTATTGTCCTCAATCACCGAAAGACTAAAGAGGGTGGCAGCTGAGTTTTCCTTGGCCTCAGCACTCCCTGTCTCAAGGACATGAATGAGAGGTTCAATTGCATCAGCAGTAGCAATTGCAGTTTTGTTGTTATCATTGATCGACAAGTTAAGAAGTGCTGTGACAGAATTTTCCTGAATACTTGAATCTGTAGAACGGAGTAATTCCACCAACAAGGTAATGGCCCCACAGTTTGCAATAACAATCCGATTATCCATACTATGCTTCGCAAGCATTCGAAGTTCATATGTTGCATCTCGTTGAGTATCAAGCGACATGCTTCTCAAGTCCTCTACCAGAGTCCGAACTTGGGCTTCTAGAGCAGAAAGGTCAGGTCTTGGTTCAGCAGCAGGAGTCGAAACTATCCTTTGGATTAAGTTCCCAGAAGGTCGGCGCCACATCTGGCTTCGAGGTCTTGTTTCCGGCAATCTGGTTGGCAACTCAGGTTCTCTCTGTCGAGGGGTAGTAGCTTGTGTTTCTGATTTAAAGTCAGCAGAAGCATCACTGCTGTAGCCTGACAAGTTGCCTGACAGGTTACTTGATGTTTGTAAGGACCCATTGGCATCTACTGGAGTTTCTCGAGTCCCATTGGGACGAGATAGTATGCTGGATGCAGAGGCACTTCTATTATGGCTTTGTGACAACTGGTCAGCTTCAGAAGTATTTGGAAACTCACATCTGGTTGGTGATGTAGAATGTTGGCTCCCTAGATCTGTACTGCTTTCTTCTATATTGGCAGGTCTGTCTTCAGAACTTAGTGCAGATATTCTCGTGATTTCCAAAACCTGCCCGATTCCAGCTACACCCGACAAGGAACCTTCTGATGCCGAACGTGGGTGCAATGGAGAACATCCTTCCCGGTGCAATCCACCAGATGACATCATGTTAGTGGGCAAACCAATAGACCGAGTTGACTCAGGTGACACCAATTGATTGAGCCTAGAATGAGGAAGAATATGCACGTCATTCGAAGGATTGGGCAGTTTAACATTGTTCGACTCACACCAATTTGCAATCAGTGCCTTTACAGTGTAATTAGGTATCAAATTGGGGTGAGCTAGGGTCTGCCGTGTTTTTGGACAAACTGTGAGGCCAAGATTGATCCAGTTCTTGATGAACGTCCTCTCATAGGTTTGTCCTGATGCCACAATCACAGGATCCGTCATCAGCTCCAAAGAGAGAGGACAACAGAAATCAGCAGGTATTGGAACTGGGCTGCTGCTCTCGGACTGCTTTATCGCAATGAGACGCTCGTGCATACGAGTTACAAGGGCTATCATATTCTCAATATACTCCGCTTCCTCAATCTTTTCAGATTGTTCAGCATTCTCCTTCAGCTTTTCAAGTGCTACAGCCTCAATAAGAATCTCCTGATTTGACTTCAAGCTAAGTCCCTCTGCAATTTTCACTAGGATCTCTGAGCTAGGCCCAACACCCTCCACTAGATCACTTATAGCATCTTTAATGACAGTTGATGTTTGCTCATAGTTCATATGCTTAAGCTTTTGTATACAGAGCTGCAACCAAATGATGGTGAGTCTTAGACATTACAAAAAATGACAGCTAAACCTTTTCCAAACTAAAAATCCACTAAACTGCTACAATATAACTTCACTGATGTTAAAAAAATTTAGGGTTTAAGTAGCACTGTTGATTGAGACTACTTTATACCCGGACCATCACATAAGAGGATTGCCATCTAATGGATGATCCTTTAATTAACAATGTCCTTACAATAGGCAACAAGTTAAAAAATAAAAATAAAAAATTAGCCGAGTGTCATTCTCTACTCTAGCACACTAAATAAAGGTAGCGAATTAACAACTCGTCTAGCACATTTCATACCTCGAGAGATGCTGAACCTAATTCATCGGGGAGATGTTCCTCGAAAGTTTTCAGCAGCTGAAAGACATCCAGGCCAGATGTCCAAATCTTTGATATTAATGATTCAACTTGCAGAACCTTAACAAAAGAAGATAGATGGTTAGAGAAACTGTCACTTCTGAAAATGCATTGCTACCTATGGGGAAGTAAATTTATCGATATTTAATTTGTTTTAAATCATTTTTGTAACACCATTATAGGACAAAGAATATAATTAGTTAAGTTTCTCTCATTAAGGATATTGCAGTATCTCATAAAGCTACACAGATCTGGTTCTACGTGTGAAGTATGGGAAAAAAGCTCAGAACAACCGATACGGTAACAAGACAAGATAGGTAAGTAAAACCTCGATGAACCACACTTCATCTTGGTCCAACTTATGACATGAGACTATAACCATGATAAGTCTGTTTCCGGTAAAGTTGATTCAGTAAAAGTGACAGGCTATACTAAATTGTATAGTAACTTACAAGATTCACTTTACTAAACAATGGTTGCCAGTCTTCGAACTGCTCCCTCAATTCATCAAGATAGTGACTCAGTTCTTCAAATGGCTGATTAAGCACATCATTAGAAGCTATTTCAGAATCAACAATGGCATCAAGTACAGTCTTCAACAGTTTTAATATCTCTTCTGCTTTTTGGTAATACTTATGAACAGGGTCCAACTTTATGTTCTCATGGGATGAAAAGTGGAAAAAAGAGGAAATGTTATCGAGAAGTGCTTTGAGCAGTGATATCTCCATCAGACCTGTGTCAATATAATTACACCCATGTCAGGATATAAAAATTATCCAAAGAACGAAAGGAATGGAGAAGAAATTAGTGGTAAAGGGCAAACATGGATAGGATATAAAGAAAAGATATCTAATTAAGATGAACTGAAATGTATTACTCAATGCCTCTGATGGAGCTGCCTATCTGTTTGAAACTGAGAACACTTCATGATATAAATATTGGATCACATAAGAACTTTTTGTACATGAATGATTGTAGCACAAAAAAATTATGATAAAGAAGAGAAATAAGGTAGAGGCTTCTCTCTTCCTTCAAACTGCTCTACGAGGCATATTCAAGGATATCTGAAGTGCTCATTCAACATATTCCTAACAAGCTTTCTCAGAACACACCCATTCATTACATTTTGTTAAAATTCACAAACTTTTGTAGCCTTTAGTTTTCCTCTTTTTTACTTGCCTTGACATGGATGTCCCCTTCATCGGCTTCAACATTATACATGATTAGAAAAGAAAAAAGTAAGCGCGTTTACAGAAAAAACTCCAAATATTTATTAGTTATCAGACATGAATAAGCATAACAAGTGAATCATTATATATGTAGATGAAAATATGTATAACTTCGAGACAATAGATGTCACATAAAAAAGAAAAGAATAATCCACCTTTATCCACCATAAAGTACGCAACTATTCACACCAAAGCAAATGTTCTCATTTCTGATCCTTCAAAACCTAAAGTAATCCATAAAAATGAATAAAGGACTTATCAAAAACCATTGAGAACCTACAGAATCACTATTGACCGATAAAAACCAATCTTGGAAACCAAATAACCGCCACAAGTGAACCCTGCAAAGAGAGAAAGGAAAAACACAAAATATGAGCTGCATATATATGGAAACAGCAGTCATGCAATTATTGAGTGTTAAATCTTTAGTTGTCCATCAAGACCTCAAATTTTTATATACCGAAACAATCGTCACAAATTTACTCTGTCAGCTTTCCTACTACAACCCCCTCCCCAAAACCCCCAATCTAACCGTCATAAATTAACAATTAATGACCCTCAAATTACATCTGTTTCCCCTATAGATTTCACAATCAATGTGTAGATGATACCAAAAGAAAACATAAGAGCTTGCCATTATCCGATCCTAACTTTTTCTGAAAGCCAATTTAAAGTTCCTCGTTCCAAACATTCTGTTGCAGGCTTTGGCCATGCCAGCTCCAATTTATGACATGCGTACCACATTTGGGCATAGATTCATATCCAAATTCCCCAATTTATTGCTTAATATCATCTCCAAACTCCTTTAAATCATAACCGTCTCCCGCTTCCCACATGATCCTAGAACAAGAAGGCCTGGATCCTTAAACCCACCTGCCCAGCTCATAGTTTCATAAACAATACCCTAATTTCCATCTTTCTAATATTCAACGCTTCTTTGCATGAAATCTATCAAGTACTTCTTTTAATTAATTTCCATCCAGATCATCGATGTAACGAGGTTAAAAAATTTGCAGACAACAGTGAGACCCAGAAAATAAGATTGGACTCCCAGAAATGAAAACACTACAATTAAACTCCAACTCCACCTTAAGCTAAGCACAAAATAAGAGAGCAAAATTGAACAGCAAATGTAGGAAGACATACTCAAACAAGCAGTCAAACCAACAAAACAGGCAAAACTTGCAGACCAACAAAACCTTCATACAATTCAATTCATAAACCCTATACAGATCAATCTAAAGAAGAAGAACAACAACAACAACATGAACAATAAGTAAAGATGGCACCTTGATTTGGGTAGCAAAAACCCAGAAGCAGAATGACCAAGACAGCGTCGTTTTGGGCCCCAAAAGTCTCCTACTTTCTTCTTCCTCGTTTCACAAAAACTCCACAGACACTGAAACCCTTTGACCGTTTTCCCTAATTCTCTCTGTGCCCAGTTCTCTCTGTAAATTTTCTGAAAGACTTGTGCTTTGTTTTTGTGTTTTTTAGTATTTGTTTGTTTGTTTAATTTAGACTTTGGAATTGGCATTGGAATTAGGAGAGATAAATACTACGAGAGTTGTTGCTACCTGCTGCTGATTGTAGTGGCATATTCGTCATTTCGGATCCTACTTGGTTGAGTTTTGACTGGAAATGGAAGTTCATTTGGAAAAATGTGATTTGTTAGAAACATTAAATCCTCCATTCTTTTTCATCTGGTATTTCCAAATGATCAATAAGTCCCACTTTTGTTTTGGTAGCATCATTCCCTCATGGATCTTGGCAAACAGAGAGAGCAGGGGATGTGGAGCGAGGTTGGATTAAGGCTTTTCATTATGTCTTTCGTATTGTTCGAGTGTCAATTGGTTGTGCAATTTTTCTGTTTTCTATATTCATTGTGAGATGTGCAATATGAATGCACTCTTGCTCTTACTTGAGAGGAAACACATACAAATTCCTAAAGGGATCCAAATGGCTCTTCCTAGGAAACATTTGGCACTCCAATTGAAGAAGAAAACATTTTTAATTATATGCACTACTTTTAAAAGAGTGTAAGAAGCTTTATTGGTATTAACCGAAGAAAAAGAAACTAAAAAAATTATTATACAGTACCTCTCCCTTTTTATCCAATTTTCATCAAATTATTAGTGCAAGAAAAATGACATGTCAAACCTGTCATGTTGACTAATCAAATGAATGGCACTAGTCAAGCATGTAACTATTTGAATTGTAAGAGATAAAATAAATAAACAAGTAGGGGATGTAATAGACAGAATAGACAAGATCATATAATTGGAACTGATAAGTTGAAGTGATATGAGCACCTCTATCTAGGAGTAAGCTATTAAGTCTTAAGAAGTAAGCTATTAAGTCTTATTAAGTTTTGGGTTTGAGTCGGGAAGGATAAAAATGAAGTGAAAGCTTATAATCTATGTTTTAAGAATAATAAAAAAGCTAAAGAATGAGTAATGTATCATCTTCTAGCCTACCATAGAACATACAAATTTTTGCTGCCCCAACCACATAGCATGGATATTATATCATGCTCTATCAATCCTAACACATATTTCAAGAAACTGAAACCGGATACTATATAAGAATAATGTTGTAGAGGAAAATATGATAGACTGAAGATTGTAACATTTTCATTAATAGATTGTCTTATATATAGGCTGATACAATCTGTTACAATAATTGTTCCTATAAAATAAGGATTTTCTCTATCTCTACCTAAACTAAATCGTATCTGACTAGGACAAGATACACATCGAAAGTTACGGCGAATAAATCTCCTTAAACACCCATTTTTGTGTCGATGGCCTTAAGAATGATGCATAACCTGTTGTCTCACTAAAAATCTTGTTAAGCAAACAAAAAACCTCATGGGTAAAACAAAAACTTTGTCTAAGGGAAAAAGAGTACAACGCATCAACTACAAAAGTTAATACATGTGACGTAGACTCCCCCTAATGTTTACTGAAATGTAACTCTACCTGATAATAATCTCATTCACAAAGTTCAGATAACATGCGCATACCAATGCGTTTCACATGTTTTACAAATGTAGATTTGCGAAACGACTTGGTAAACAAGTCCACAACATTATCCGCTGAACCAACCTGGCTCACATGGATATTCAACAGCTGTTGTTGTTACTGATTGAAGAAGAATTTCGACAAGATATGTTTTGTATTGTCACCCTTAGTGTAACTCAACTTCATCTATTCAATGTATGCCGCATTATCCTCAAAGATGCAAATGTGAGCAGTGATAGTAGATGGTAATACACTAGACCCTCGAATGTGATGAATGGCTGACCTAAGCCATACACATTCTCTAGCTGTTTCAGGCAAAGCATTAATTTCTGAATGATTCGAGGAAATAGCAACAAGAGTTTGCTTAGTTGATCTCCAAGAAATTACCGTGTTTCCCATGGTGAAAATATAACCAATATATGAATGACCTTATGTGGGTCAGAGAGGTATCCAACATCAGCAAATCTAACCAACACATCAATCAGTCTTCAGAATAGGGGAATACAGTAAAACTGCTCGTAGAAGGGGAGGAAATCGACGAGTCAACGCCCTCACTCGACGGGTGGAACATATGCTTCTGTTTGATGCTGAGCATCGGTTTCGACGGGTCTAAAGACACCTTCGGGTTATCACAATTCATTGTCTTCGATGGGTCGAGAGATTTACTCGACGGGTCGAAGAGACCAGAACCTGTATGCTGTGATTCAACCATCCTTTCTCTGGGACTTTCAAGCTTCTCTCTGTATTCTTTGTAAGGGAAGAATAAACCCAAGTCAATGGAACCATTCAAGTATCTGAACATTTGTTTTAGTTCATTCTAATAACGTTGCGTAGGCGCAGAGATAAATCTAGCCAACAAGTTCACTAAGAATGCAATATCTAGACGCATGAACTGAGCTATATACAACAAAGCACCAATAGCACTAAGATATGGAATTTCAGCTCCCAAGATCCCTTCATCGTCATTTAGGGGACGAAATGGATCATTCTTGGGGTCTAGACTGCGAACAATCATTGGCATGCTAACAGAGTGTGCTTTGTCCATATTAAATTGCCTGAGCATATTTTGGACATAAGCAGACTGGTGAATAAGGATTCCACCAACTCAATGTTCCAGCTCTAATCCAACACAAAATCAAGTCCTACCAAGGTCTTTCATCTCAAATTCAGATTTCAAGCAGTCAACCGTCTCATTGATCTTTTTAAAGAGTCCTGATGATGTTCATGTCATCTACATAGACTGTTACTATAGAAAATCCTGAACTTGTTCTTTTAATGAACACACAAGGACATAAGTCATCAGTCTTGTATCCCTTCTCAATCAAGTAGTCACTAAGACGTGTACACCACATCCTACCAAATTGTTTCAATCCTTATAGTGAATGTCTCAATCTGATTACATGAGCACTTTGTGGTTTAGAGTTACTTCATTTGGGTATAGCAATGACATCCGACAATTTTATATATATCTCTTAATCAAGATCTCTATAGAGATATGCAGTAACCACATCCATAAGCTGCGTGTTTAGTTTCTCGAACACTACCAAACTTATCAGGTAGCGAAAGGTAATAATGTCCATGACCGGAGAATATGTCTCCTTATAATCAATTCCAGGGCGTTGAGAAAAATCCTGCGCCACACTTCTAGCTTTATAACGCAAGACCTCATTCATCTCATTACGCTTCCGGACAAAGACTATCCTATCGGCTTAACATTTAGTGGGCATAGCACTACCGAACCAAAAACCTACCTTTCATTCAGAGAGTCTAATTTGGCCTAGATTGCTACCTTCCAATTCGACCAATCTGCTCTTTGTTGACAATCCGCAATAGAGCAAGGTTCCAATTCATTGTCATCTATAATCTCCTGGGTGACAGAATAAGCAAATGCATCATCAACTGACATAGAAGATCTATCCATAAGAACACACGCATCATTTGTTCAAAGCAAGATTTCTTTGTTCTCTGACATCACAAAAGGTTATGAGATGTCCAATTGTGATTCAAGGACATAAATGTAGTCAGAGACAATCTCATATGAAGGATTCACAATGTTGATGATGAATGAATCATTTTATGCCTTGATGGCCTACCTTTTAACCAGTGGCTCGTCAGTGGATTTTTTTGGTCTTCCTCTTTTCCTGGTGGGAGTCGAGGCCAATGCTACACATTCCACATGGGTAAGAGGAACACTTCCTTACTCGGTGTTGGTACTAACAAATCCCTTTTTCGGGATTTCCAGCCTTGTAGAAATATTTGCAGCAGGTATATCCGATCTTGTCACTTCAGCGATATTGGTAAAGGAGTCAGGCATAGAGTCTGCTACTTTCTGAAGATCAAGTATTCTTTGCACTTCTATCTCACTCTGAGATGTGCGAGAATCATGATGAGACATAGAGGGATTAGAGCATGTCAATTCTTGACGTTGAACCGGAATAGGTACATTCTTTTCTCCTCCTAACGTCGGGAAGTATGTTTCATCAAAGTGACAATATACAAATCTTGTAGTAAAGATATCTCTTGTCGAAAGTTCAAGATAGCAGACTATTGTTGGAGCTTCGTAGCCAACATAAATGCTTAATCTTTGCTGATGACACATTTTAGTGCGTTGTGGAGGCGTAATAAGCACATATACCGCACAACTAAAAATGCATAGATGTGAAATATCAGGCTCATATCTAGTTACCAACTGGTGCACACTAAATGGTTGGCGTCATACAGGTCAAAAATGAAAAAGCATAGCTGTGTGTAACACTGCATATCCCCATGCAGATACCGGAAAGTTTGTATGCATTACCAAAGTGCGAGACATAAGATGTAACCACTTGATATGAGCTTCTGCTAAACTGTTCTAAGAATAAACATGAGGAACAGAATGTTCAACTTCAATCCTAACTGACATGCAGTAATCATCAAAATATTTTGATGTAAACTCTTCTGTGTTGTCCAATCTAATAGACCTGATTGGATGATCCGGGTGGTGAGCCCAAAGCTTAATAACTTGTGCCAGGATTTTTACAAATGCAGCATTCCTTATGGATAACAAAGCAACGTGTAACCATCTCGTTGATGCATCTACCAAAATGATGAAATATTTAAACGATCTACATTCTGGTTTGATAGGTTCACAAATATCACCTTGAATTCTTTGTAAAAATGACATATTGTCGGTATTGTCAACAACAAAAGAAGGGTGTGCCTGTAATTTTGCTAAAGAACAAGCTTTGCAAAACGAGTGATGTGCATCAGAGATTGTTACATATGAATCTGGTGGGATAACGCACGACTCCACAACAGTACTTTGTTGGGATTGTGCTACACACGTCTTAGAGACCTAGTGAGGAATGAAATGAGTAGTCTCATCCGTCTCATCTAAACCGATGGATTTAGTTATTCCCACATACTTCTTCGCTCTGAAGAATGGATGACCATGAGAATTTTTCAATATTTTGATCATCATGTCACGACCTCGGTGTCCCAGTCAAAAATTTCAAAACTTGTATGAGTTTGAATCACACGAAGTCGTGTGAGTCATGACATTGGATTCAATGATCTGAACCACGGTTAGATATAAACTACTACGATTAGCCAAAAACTTCTCTAGAATGTTGTTGCGGCCACATTCAACAGAGGTAATACACAAAGATTCTTGTCCATTCTCACAATATGTTTCCAAGTGGAACCCGTTGGCGCAAACATCCTTGAAACTTAGCAAGGTTTGATTGGCCTTTGGCGCATATAAGGCATCAGTGATAAACAATCTTGTACCATGAGGCAGCAGAAATTTTGCTAAACCACACCCTTGAATAACCAACGTTGCACCAATCATGGTAGTCACTAAGGATTTGTATGGAAAAAGATCTACAAACAATTGCATATTCCACAGGGTAGTACCACTATTTGCAAGACACTCAATCTCAGCTTGAGACATCTACAAAAGCAATGTAAATAAGTGAGTCTTTGAACTAAAGACCAGGTGAACACTTTAAGTAAACACTTAAAGATTTGAATAGGGATATGACCCTTGTTGTGTGCTGATATGGCATGCTAACATTGGTCTGAACCATTATCTTTCGATAAAAACTGATGTAGAACACATCTGAAAATACCACATCCGTGTACATCCTTCGACGGGTCGAGAAAATCCATCGATGGGTCGAGGAAATCCAAAATATAATTTTAATTTTTTGATATCGAGTTTCGACGGGACGAAGAAAATGTTCGACTGGTCGAAAACCTATCCAAAGGCACCCTTTTGATGGGTTGAAAGAATGGCTCGATAGATCGAAGAAAACCTAAAACCGATATCGGTTGTCCGATATCTATTCTCGATTGGTCGAGGAGTGTTCTCGACTAGTCAAAGTGGGACAGACACGGAGACAAAAGCGCTCCTTCTACGGGTCGAGGAAATCTTCAACGGGTCGAAGGTGCAAATATAGGTAACCAGGGATCACCTTCGATGGATCAAAAGATGCATAAACTGATCCAAAATGTGGTATTCGACTGGTCGAAGGATCCCTGAGATCTAAAACATCATCTTTTATTATGTCTTGTTTTTACAGTATCATTGTGTCATTATGCCATATGTAATTGTAAACATCATACCATACACTGAATTGGTAGGGAAATAACATTCTCAACACTTTTATAAACTGAAAAATATAGAAAAATCTATTTCTTGCCAACTAAAAAGTTATATCATGGATATTCTTATTTGAAAAACCAAAACCAAGACAAAAATTCTACTAAAAATGACTAAACACAAGCCAAAAACTAAACCAAAAACTTGAATGTATTACAGAGATAATCGCCTTTGACATAGGCTATTCAAAATTCGGAGTAACTAGGTTCTTCTCCTTGTCCTCTGCAAT
The DNA here is from genome assembly GCA_946800695.1 of Geum urbanum. Classification (NCBI taxonomy): domain Eukaryota; kingdom Viridiplantae; phylum Streptophyta; class Magnoliopsida; order Rosales; family Rosaceae; genus Geum; species Geum urbanum. The sequence continues at coordinate 19,551,977 of OX326997.1, read as the reverse complement.
AATGAGATTGGTGTCAGCATTCATCTCAAAATCTCTAGCAAAGTTGGACTTTTGAGTCAAGTACTGCTTATGCTTCTTGTAGATGTTTTGGATTTTTTTGCTAGCACAACACTGTTTGTGCATATGCTTTGTTGAACCACCCCGGTAACATGTGAATTTTCCAGAATTGGAATGCCTTTGCCCATCATTTTTCGAACCAGACTGGTTCTTGTTAGAGTTGGTGTTCTAATCTCTATGCCAAGTCAGATTTTGGTTGCAACCTTGGTCATGCCCATGCTCTCATTTCCCGCCACATGGAGCTTGTCTGCCACGATTATACGGTTCTGAACGAACGTTTTATTTGTCCTTACGGGCCTTTCCTCCAGTTTGGTAACTCTCAGGCTTTTTAGTACCAGCTGGTCTTGAGTTATTATTTAGGATGATCTCATGATGCCTTTTCTTTTTAGCTAGGCTATTGATGAGATCACTGAAGGTAAGAATCCTCCCATGTTCGTACTTGAGTCGGTATTGATGAGCAAGAATGCTCATGGATGTTGGGAAGGTATTCAACGAATTTTCAATCATGTCGTTCTCGGACTTTTTCACCCCACAGAAACTCAATTCAGACTGCAGATCCAACATTGCTTGATTTTAATCTTGGATCTTTGGAAAATCCAGAAACCAAAGGGCTTCCTATCTCGCAGTCAACTCAGAAAGTTGTGCATCATGCACATTTTCAAAGCGTTGCTTCAGAACATCCCACAAATCCAGGGGATCCGTTTTCTGTAAGTATTACTTCTTGAGAGTTGGATGAACATGACGCCTCAAAAACATAAAGGCTTAAGCTTTCGATTCATCTAATGGTGGAATAATATTTGGCCCAGCGGGTTGGATGGTACTCTTGAGTCTCTTTCTGATGAATGTGTTAACCACATCAGAGACCCAACGATGGTATTCCTTACCTTGAAGATCAAGGATGTCGAATTTTGGCATCACTGGCTCATTCGAACTCATCTACAAAATACAAAGATAATTAATTAGTATCAATCGAAGAACCGCGATCACTAACATCAAGTTTTAATGAATAAGAACGTGATCCATAATGTATGGTCACAAGAATCGATCATCAATAAACGGTGGCTCAAAAAATCACACCCAGAACTATGATTAACCATCACATAGAATCGATTTTCCTTCTTTTTTTCTAAACCGTGATTCCCCCAGAACCGTCACTTATATTCTATGAATATAGGTCCATAGGAACTAGGGCATAGGTATGCAATAATCACAAATCACAATATCACAATCCTAAGATCTAGGGTTTTGTAAAAAGTAAGTTTTATTCCTAGATCTAAAGATTAACGATTTAGAAAATTTACCTCGGTTGATGTTATGCTCGATATGACCGGTACAAAATTTGGACAACGTTGAGGAAGAGCTCGTTTGAAGCGGTCCTTTGGAAGTCGAGCAATTTTGTTGAAGTAGAAAGGTTCTTCGGAGCGTGTGCTTCACAAGGAGGATCGAACTACAAAAATCGTCGGAAGAAGGAAGAGCCGACGGTGGAGATAGGCGGTGAAAGGTGGCTGCCGGCAGTGGAGAATTTTAGGGTTAGAGTTTTTTTGTGTGTGGTGATGGCTGACTATCAACTCATAGCGTGCTTGATAACGTGTTGTAGAGGAAAAAATGATAGACTAAAGACTGTAACCTTTTCATTGATAGAATGTCATATATATAGGCTGATATAATCTGTTACAATAACTGTGTTTATAAAATAGAGATTCTCTCTATCTCTATCTAGACTAATATCTGATTAGGACAAGACATATATCAAAAGTTATAATAGAATAAATCTTCTTAAACAAATAATTCATTTTGCTCTATTCATTTCTTTATTTATGTAATATTAGTTGGATCAGATTTTTTTTTTGGCGAGAGTTGGATCAGAATTGGTTCTTCACTTTTCCAGGATGGCACCAAGCATTTCATACTTTAACAGCTAGCTAATTGGAAATCTGGACTCTATGCCCTTCTAAAACCAACTTTGACCAGAAGAAGAAGATTCTTTTTGCGTCAAACTTGTTCGATATAGAAAGACGGAGGAAGCGGCTCAAAATGTCAACCATGCAACTTCTATTATACCACTCAGAATCTGCTTCGTTTTTTTTGTTGTGGAACGACTCATTCCAACGACTCTTGTATGAGTAATCTTTGATCTTTGTTGAAATACCTAAAACATATGATTCAGGATACCACACGAATCCGTGATCATTTGACCCAATCTACAAAGAAAAATTCTTATGCTCGATGGAATGGGACGAGCTACAATAGCTATACCAATATTCTTAGATCACCTAATGGGGTTGAGAAGAAGAGTAGTAAAACTATAATACAAAAGAAAAAGAGTTCAAAAAGAGACCTTATTGGGCATAACTTGATTCACTTATATGTTACAAATATTCACATACAAATTCAATGAAGTTTACATAAACAAAATGTGCGTTCTATCTATACCTCTACAGTATCTAGGCTTTAATAATGAGCATCCACTTTTTGCGAATGCAAAGAATGATTCATCAACAATGATCTTGATCACTCCAAGTATTTTGTGATTACAGAAAATTATTTTGTCATGCGAGTCAAAAATGCAAATGGCAGACATTTCATGCCATCAACCAGTGAGCAAAGACAGCTTCCAGTGTTTCAAAGTGGCTGGAGTTCTGCCTCTGTAACAACTGCATCAACAGGCTTGTATTGATTGACTGTCCGTTGCTGGTGTCTCCAGAAAAGCCACAATCCCGCTACTAACAATCCAATAATAAGAATGACTAAAATTGATATTAATATTACCACCGTATAACTCTTCTTCCACCATGTCCTGGAAAGTTCAGAAGAGAAACTGTAAGAGGCTAACTTTACTTTATTATGTTGTTCTCTGATGGACAGGTCCTCACTCTAAATACATCAAAAGGCTACCGGACCTTGGGTATGCACATACATAATGATATACATCTTATTTCATGACAGTCATGTGAAATACATTATTATTATATATATATATATTACATAATGTAATGTGATCTCAATGTAATGTGATCTCAAATAAATAGAGTGAGACATAAGATACCATTTTGCCTTGGCTTCAACACTCCATCCAATGAACTTATAACTTCCAAACATGACAGGAAACTGCAACTGATGTTCAGCAAGCCTGGAAATTATACCCTGTTCGCAGAACAAATCGTCAAGCAAGTAGTTTGGAAAATTGGCACAGACATACTTGTAATTCTACAGGGCAGACTCACCGCAGCTGTTGAATTCGAAATGTAGTCAGTAGAAGCTGCTGGGGATATGGACCATTTAGTGAATGAATCATTTCCACTGGAAATAAATTTTACCATGTTGACCTGAATCATACATTCAGCAAAACTAAGCTGAAGATGCAGTTTTTTTTATATATTTACCTATTTGTATGTACAGAGTATTGAACCATTAGCGAAAAAGTACGAAGTAAATCAATCGAATGTTCAAGGTCTTGCCTGACCTGTGAAGTGTTAAGTTCTAACTCATGAGCTATGAATTCACCAAGTTCTTTAATGTGGGGCTTCAGCTTGGAGTAGGTGATGTTCAACAACATTTCAAATGTTATGTGTGCAATTTGAAGGTCTCCTGTATATTAATGTTAACAAGATATTATAATCATCAGACAATTTAAAGATAGAAGGTTGGATGATATATCTTTTCTCCGAAAAGGAATGGGGATATTATCACACTTCCCTATAACTTGAATTTGAATATTGTAATTTTGAATATCAGACAAGCAAACATACATAAATCATGATGCTGAGATGAGAGCAACAGTACTATTTTAAACATTGTTTTTTACTTTTTAGGTTGAGAGATATAGTCATTCGCACCAATACAAGAACTCGAATATGAAAACGATTACTGGATGCCAAATTAGCTTGAGAATTACTCAAGGTGCTGCAACAAACAGTACCTGAAAGTACATATGGTGCTCCAGCTGGAGCTGCTGAAGGATGTGATTCGGTAGTTGAATTATTTTCCTCTGAAGCAGGAGGCACTGGTAGAGGTGAAGCAGATACCTGAAGTCTTTCCCATAACTCGGAACAATTAGTTTTCCAGAAACCAATCTTGGAATGCTCACGGTCATACGTTACAAGAGTATTGCGAACAAGAATTCCTAGCATAAACATGATACAGAAACAAGACAAGATTATAAAATTCAGTTGATAGTTAACGGAATACAGTATTACAAGGTGTATCATGTAAAGAATCAAGGAAAGGATGCAAGAAATCTACCTCCCAAAAGTGTTGTTGGATCCTTTCCGTTTTGAAAAATTCCCAGGCAATAAGCACCATGGACCTTTGAATGCTTCATAGTTGATGTTTTAATAGGGTAGAAAAATAATTTATTAGTGACATCAAACAACCAATTTGATAAATCATAAAGCTGCAGTATAAGACCTACTCGGAATAAATAATTTTCAGGAGATAGGGCAAACTTTTTCCTATTGCCAAATACCATGTCAACTGCTGGAAAGGTGCTCGAAAGTTGGGAAACATCACTGAAAATATTGAGAAAAATTGTTAATTGCATCTTCAAGCATGTAATGCAGTATAGCAAACCAAGTTCTCAGTCTCCTATATGTGATACCTTCCATCAGTCGCAAAACAGATGTCATTATAGTTAGGATCAGGGCCACGGATCTGTTTGAGAGAACTAAGTTCCCTCATTATCTACATGCACATGTAAGGAGGAGAAAAGAAAAGGGTTAAAGTTGAGATCAAGAAAGCTGCAATGAAAGACCACAAAATAGTAATGATAAATATACTAGGAACATAAAGAATCAAAATACAGAAAACTTTTGTAAGGAACCAAGGTGCTTGGAGTGCTAAATGTTTGATTACAATTGCGGAGCTACTAGTTATTCTATCCCAACTAACATTTTATTTAAGACTGAAAGTTTAATCAGTCATAAATATGAATGATTTCCACTGTATTTTACAGCCATTCCTCTTTGTCAATTGTAATACACCACATGCACATAAAAATTGAAAATCCAGCTTATTTTTACGCAATATCAGTTGGAAACAACTTCAAGGTAGTAGCTAAGAAGAATATAGCAGAATCCAGAATATTTTCTTACATGGTATTGTAACATACAAAAACATTATCTACACTTTATAGTAATGAACAAGGTAAGAAGAGAATCTTACAGCCTCTTTAAATGCGAGAAATGCTACTTCCGGCAGATAAGCATATGTTGTGCCACTGTCCAGGACAGTTCCATGTTTTCCATCAAATACACTTGGATTCAACGCCAATTGCTTCCCAGCTACATGTATCTCCTTCAAATCAATATTGTAGTATGGACTGTTGCCATCCCGAAACTAGAGTAAATGTGTGAAATGTATAGATTATATTATTTTTTATTTATTTATTTTAGCAATTTTGACATGCTGCACTACATGTGGGAGATAAGTTTTTCTAAACAAACACACCTTCGTCCAGGATTCGATTGCGCAAAGACCATTTCCGAGGGAGCTGAAATACCACCTAGAACCATCGCGCCCCCACCAATGTCCATCCCACCATAGCACAATGAGAATGAATCACTTATCACACCTTTCTCCACAAGCTGATCCACCACGCTGAGATCCCCACGTCCCAACCCCATAATGCCATCAGCAGGCTGGCTAAAAAGGTCGCCAGTCTCCGCATTCTCACACCCAAACACTGCACGCTGCGGCTTCAGATCACTCCTATTCCCAAATGACACAATATCCTCACCTAACACACCAGTACTGCTGCTCATTTCGGCATACTGCCTCTCATAAATACAATTCACCCTCTCATTGTCACAAGAACAATCTATATTACATTTCACAGCCTGGTACGAGCTCGAGGATTCCGGATCAAACTTAGGATCCTAATCACATATCCCAAATCACAACATTACAAATTTCACCACCTACAGTTTCACATTACCAAATCTAATAGAGCAAAAAGTTGAAATTAAGATTCACCTGGTGTCTTCCACACTGTTCACAGGAGGAGCAAGGCACATAGGTGACAGTGCTACCAGTGTCAACAATTAGGGCAAACATTTGCGGCGGCGTCCCGATCCAAAGCCGCGTCGTGTAGTACCTTCCGCCACAAGAAACGACGCCGTTTTCAAACTCAAAAAAAAACGAATCATACAGAAAAAACAAAACGACGACGGAGAGAGAGACAGGGAGAAAGAAGAGACGTACCCGTTGCGAAGGAGATCGTCGTAGAGGCTCATGCGAGCGTTGGGGCGGCGAGGAGGAGGAGGCTCGGATCCGTGGAGGTGTCGCCGCGAATTGGGAAACGACGGCGTCGTTTTGGAGGAGGAATTGGGAGCCGAGTGGTAGAGAGGTAGCACCATAGCCGGGACCGGAAGTGAATGGAGGAGAAGGGTGGGATTAGCAGCCACGTCGACATGATGATGATCGACGGCGAGGATTACGACGAAGGCGAAGAAGGTGAGGTGGTGAGCCGGCGGCTCTAATGCCATTTGAGATTTGAGAGAGATTATTATCAGATCAGAGATGAAAACAAAGGGAAGAAGGAGCTGAGCCTTGAGTGAAGAAGAAGGAGAAGAAAGAAATGGTGGTTTAGTTTAGTTTACAGAGAAAGTCACCAGGCTCTTTTTATTTGGTCGCTTCTCAGGTTGTTGACCGGTGTTTGATTATCTGAAAACGACGTCGCATCTAAACCTGTGTTGTGTTGTGTTGTGTTGCCTGATTCTCGAGGAAAATACCACCGTTTTGGCAAAGCAAAGCCCTACTTCTTACAAAAAAGTTGTGCCGAATCCGAATCGGAATGGGAATGGGCAGAGCAAGAGGCTCGGAGATAGGAAAAAAGCCACAACAAAAAAATGGCTATCCGGTATTCAAAAATGAAACTGCATTGTTGTATCGCAAGTCTCCTAGTTGTCTGAGGATTACATATACGGCTGGTGTTGAGACTGCAATGCGCTACTGAGATAGCTTCCGTAAGTAGGCGGAGTAGCATTGTATGAGGTTGGTGTGACTCGGTCATCTGGGGAATAGTAGTATAGCCTTTGTTCACTGGATTGTGGAGCATAAGTTGGCTGGCTGGGGACTTGATAATTATAGGTTTGTGGAGCGGCATGACCATACCTCTGTGACAGCCCAGTGTACACTGCCCTCTCGCCATAAATAGGTTGCACATGCCTAGTAACGGCTGGGGAAGAGGCGAGGGCGAGGCCAGGTCCACCACGGTATCCACGCCATCTCCCAGTGGCTTTGTGCTTCTTTGGTACTTGTTGTTGCCGTTTACCAGTATCACCATTTCGCTTCCTGTCAGCTTTTGATTTCTCTAGTTGAATAAGCCTTTTCTGCAGTGGATCAAGGGGGTATTCAGCTTCGAGCTTGTACTCCTGAACACAACCTACTACTGCCTTCAGACCAGAAAGTTCTTTTGCATTAACATCCTCCTACATTTTAATGCATAGGAAGATCATCAGTAAAATATTATTACAAAATATGTTGTTAATTGCTCGATTATTAACATTTACCTGCGCGTCTCCTGTGCTGTCTCCTTGTGAATTTCTCCTCAGTTCTTTCAAGTACATTCTCAGAAGTGGCACAGGGGGGAAACTTTCAGTAAGCTGGAAAGCTTGAATAAAATGCACAGCATCGATTTGTTTGCCATTCTTAATAAGTGAATCAACAAGACCTGCCAAAAAGAAGTTCAAACACACTTATATCCAGAATCTGAAGGAAAAAAAAACCATCTAACCACTGAAGTTTTAGGTTTAACTAGCAATACGTTTTTATTTATGACTAATATCGCCGATTACTTGAGGAACATCTTTCGGAAATAGTGCACCTTACGCAATCCAGTTTTAAGTTTCCAGACCGCATCGGGTCAGTTAGGTAAAAGATGACCAACCTGGCATTTTGTCTGTTAACCCAAGGGAGCGGCAGAGCTCAGGTGTCTGCCTGCGGTGAGCAACTGCTACAAGAACAAGCTTGCAGAGTTCTTCTTCATCAAACTCTAAAGCAATTTTAAAGGTTGCAAGGAGCTGCACGAATGCCTCTGCTTCCAATGATATTCCATTGGCAGCATCAATACCTCCACTAAGCAACTTAGGTCTCCACTCATCAGCAATTGCTTTGGCTTGCTGCTTGGTCTCAGGGGTTAATAGGTGATCAGCACCTGAATCAGCCTTTTCGACTAGAGTGGTTAAGGCTTCCATGAGCATGATACATGATATACGCTTGGCCCGAAGGGCAGGATCCCTCTTACCCTCTGGTTGGTTAGTTTCATGAGGAGGGTAAAACCCCTCCAGTGAATCCAGCACCAACTGAGCTGGCTCACTTGCACTTTCTAGTGCAATAGTAACATCCTGACGAGAAACATTTAGTTTTTTATGATTGTCAGCTATATAATTTAGAAGGCCTTTTGCATCCATCTGCTCGCAAAATTGGCTCACTTCTGGGAGTGACTTAACATCACTAGCTATACCCTTACCCTTATCACTTGTTTTAGTCGGAAAAACTTCTTTTCGTGAATTTGTATCGCTGCTTACCTTGCTGTCTTTGTTAGCCACACCATCCATGGGTTCCAAATTTTTGGGCTGGTGAATGTTCCGTGCCTCTGTAATAGCAGCAACTGCTGCATCTTTGACCTCCTGCACCCTATCCAGCAGGTCTTGTTCATTAGCATTAACAGATGCTTCTCTCTCCACAAGCAAACTAGAGGTTTCAGCTTCCTGCTCCTCAAATTTCTTCTCCCTGGCTTCAAGCTCCTCAGATTTCTTCTTCAATGTCATCTCAAGGTTGCGAAAGTGCTCTTCAATTTCTGTCCACTGAACTCTGTCCTCAGATGTATCATTATGAGCATTTAGTTCCAGTAATGCCTTACCAAGCTGATTTATCAGAGAAGGTGATGTGTCAATCGTAACCACTTGCTCTGCATCAACCATTATTACTGCAAATGCGGGCTTCTGTTTCAAAATGACAAATACTGCTGCATCAGTTACAACAAACTTTATCTAATGCATTGGCAAGTTACAAAAATAATGGCATATTGACTTGATTTTAGACGTTGATTTTAAGATGTAAATTTGAAACCTCTACCCACCCCTGGGAAGCTCAAACACATCAAAAACCTTGAGGAATTTTTAGAATTGGGAATTAGGTAGAATCACTTAGGACTAACTCAGAACTTGCCACTCCCAAGTCCACCAAATCCTACAACATTTTAGTCAGAATCTGTTCTCATCCTCATCGTGACAGTTAATGAAGCTCAAACAGACTCAACAATATTGCTAAGATGATCGATAAATAAAAGGCACATTTCCTTAACTTGTGCACAGAAACTTGATGAAATCATAGAAACCACGACCAAAGAGATCCTCAACACTCTTCTTCTTTTACCGGACAATTGACCAAAATTCATTTACAAGTTTTTTTTTCTCCTCTTTGTATTTATAACTGAAATACCAAAACCAGCAATCTAACTGCCAATCTACAACCCAAACCTCCCTTCCTAGACTTGCATTGTTCACCCGTAAACCAGTTTAGTCCAATCTAAAATCTTCACCCAAACTACACTTTCCGGTCAATACACAACCAATGCCATTAGCTAACACATTTCACAGCAACAGCATTACTACGATCATGTTTCATACACTACACTTGACAGACATTACAGTAGCGCTCAAAACCTATTGAAAAGAAAATTCCAATCCGAAAACTGAAGCACAACATATCGGTCACCACAACTTGCAAGGAATTACAGGTAATCATAGCAAACCGATTAGACCCGAGGCAATCAAATCAATTCGTTCTCTTTTACTTGTTATATCCCCAGAAATAATTAAAACCAAAACAAAAAACCCAGGTCTCTAAATAAAGCTTAAGCCTTTAAGCCATGCAAGAATGAAAAGAAAACAAACACTAGGGTAAGATTAAAATTGGGGGAGCAGTGCGTACCTTGATGAGCAGAAACGATGTGTACAAGAAATTAACAACCCTAAGATGTTACACAGTCTGAGAAGAAAACGAAAGGGATCCAATAACGGGTACGTGAATTTGAGGAATTGGGTGAGGATCAAAATGTAATTACAAGCTCTCTGGGCAGTGAGATTTGTTTGTTCTTGGCCGAGTAGCGAGGGAAGGAACCAATCCTCTGCGTGATTTTGGTTTAGTGGTGCAGAGGCCAGGGACTCGGATCTTCTACGATCGAGTGAGTATTCAGACCAGCCGTCCATTTTGATCATGTCACTCTTTTTTTCATACATCTACTTCTTCTTTTCTTTCTTTTTTTTCCTTTTTTTTTATTTGCAATTTGAACAAAACAATTAGCAAACTACATTTACAGACGAGATGTAAATGTGCCATACACCCAAGGATAAGTGGACATTATTTAGACACGTGAAAATAAAAATTAAAAATTAAGAACAAGATGACTCTGTATTTTTTAGATTTATACCTTTACTTTCTTAGTACTAGCCTTCCTGCACGCGCTAGACGTCGCGCTCGCGCGTGCGATTTATCGGTGACATACTTAAAAGTATGCAATTATATCGTTTTCACGTAATTGGCCAAGTCTATTGCTCATGACAGATACTATCGTGCACTTTCAAGCTTATCTCTATTATTCGAATACTGATCTATTTGAGATCTCTGTTATTCGAACACAGATCTAATTGAGATGTGAGAAGAATTACCAATGATCGATGATAATAAATGCAGTGTTAGTGCATATGAAAATAGAACGAAAAACACACGAATAGAAACTATTAAAAAAAATAACAAAAGTTTCAACTATGTTGACGTCGATATGTCGAATGAATACAATATCAAATACATAATATGTGTCCACATTCACCATGATTAGTCAATCATCACTTGCCACATATCTCTTTATATCATCTTCGTCATTCGATATTATGAATTTGTCTTCATAGCAGTGATAGAGTTCAAGATACCATAGTCCTGAAAATGTATACATGTTATATATTTGATTATTTCATTTTCGTGAACATTAAAGTATTGCAAAAATCTTATGTACCTTTTAAAGCTGGATTAATCGTAGGGTAGCAAAACTTCTCTATACACAACGTTTGTTGTGAAAACCCCTTCCTCACGTTCTACTGATCCCTTCTTCACCAATATTCTAGTAGTGGCCTTTGAAACTCCTCTTGATAGAGCCACATATAACTGTCCATGGCTAAACACATGATCTGGAAGGTAAATACCAACATTTGGTATTGTTTGTCCTTGTGATTTGTTGATTGTCAGTGCAAAACTCAATTTGACAGGAAACTGCTTTCTTTTCAACTTAAAAGGAAGTCCGGCACTCTCAGTGGTTTTTAGCTCAATTCTCGGTAAGAAGACTCTTGTTCCCGCAAATTGTCCAGATAAAATCTCAGCATCAATGAGGTTGTTATACAGTCCACGGAAAATAAGTCTTGTACCATTGCACAACCCAATTTTTGGGTCAATATTTCTTAGAAGCATAAGGGGAGCTCATTTCTTGATAATTAACTGATGCGGCGGCATGCCAGAAGGCGAAATTGAATTCAAGAACTCTTGTTGATACATATTTCTGGTGTCATCCTCCACTGAATCAAAAGAATATAGGATGCGTTCTGATCCTGGAAACTGCTTTACAATCTTGTCATTGAGTATGTCAACATCAAGATTCTTTGGAGTAATTATTGCCCTGTCAACCATGTATGTTATATCATTAACATGGGAACTTAGATCTGGAAAAACTTGACTGATTAATTGGTTGATTGATTCTTCACCCTCCCATGGTATGACTATACTTGAAGGTAATCGTATCATGTCATCAATCACATTTGGTTCATCTCCATTACCAACATCAAGTAAGAACTGTGAGAATTCTGGATCATTGATAGATCTCATATTCTGTTTTAAACGCAGAATCTTTACAATAGGCCAGAAAGAAGCGTTAACCAAACTTGCTTGGACCATCTCTGCTCTTGTGCCTCTATGTATAACTGGGAGAACTTGTCGAAAGTCTCCGCCAAAGATCATCACCTTTCCTCCAAATGGCAAGTCATCACAACTCATGATATCTTTAAAGTTTCGATCAATAGCTTCAAAGGCATATCTATGCAACATCGGAGCCTCATCGTAAACAATTGCTGATGATAGTCTGATTAGATCACCTAAATCTGAATTTTTACCAACTCCAGATATGGAAGACGCATCAAGATTGAGTGGGATTATGAACCTCGAGTGTGATGTTCTTCCACCTGGCATTAATGTTGCCGCTATACCAGAGGTAGCTGTTGCCAATATGATATGACATTTTCTTCTCAAAGTTGTTAGTAGTGCACGATATAGATAAGTCTTTCCCGTTCCTCCTGGGCCGTCAACGAAAAATAGGGCACTACTTTTACTCTCGATTGCCGATAGTATAGTGTCATACGCAAAAGTTTGATCAACATTCAAATAATTAACTGCTTCTCGGTCTTGTTGAGGAAAATCTATTGAAATTTCATCTTGTATCAACCTTGGAAATTCTGACTCTTCATCACAGTCTTCAATAATCTTTGGCAAATCATAGTTCGAGATAGACTTATTATGCTGCAAAAAAAATCCATTCAAGTCTCGCAAAAGTCTATTTGTAATACGTGTGGTGACAGCGGTGCTCGAAGAAGGATAGTCTTCGATCATGAATTTCAAAAATTCATCCCACAAACTTCGCACCCCTTGGGATCGCAATATACCAAGATCGTTACAAACAATCTTCTTAACGACGAAGGCATACGAATGGTTGAAGCTTCACACAAACATTGTCGGATGCTATCATCATTTTCTAACAATCCCCGTTGTTCAACAGCCTCCTTAAACGTTGGTTGCAATACGTCATCCACAGTCCTTAAATCTTCAAGTGAAGTAGCTCCTCTGACATGATTAAGAAGAACACGCAGATAGAATTTTTCTCCCTCTGAAGGCGAGACTGTATATATTCTTCCTATCACTTTTTGGGTGGTCTCCCTTGGCTGCCATTGCTTATGTTTTGCAACCCAGCGGAATCGTTCAGGGAACTCTCGATATAAGTAGGCACGTGCATCTTCATAGTACATGTTCATAGTAAAATACTCAGTAAGCATCGTCATCGAGTTCCTATCGTTTGCGACCACATCAGTTACCCTTTCATATGCATTAAAGAACACCATATGCTGGTTAGGAAGATGAATTTGCAATCGTTCCACCGAAGGATACATTCGGTTCATTAAAAATTTGAAGATCCTCCATAAAGCTTCCGGTGCACAAACCCATCTTGCATCAACAAAGTTCCGTATCTCGTCTTGATTAGCTTCATGACTAATTTCTAACGTCACTCTATCTGGACCTGTATACACATACTTGTACAAATACTTCACACTCTTAATGCTGCAACAGATTTCAACATTGATATGACAATCATACTTTGTAAGTAGCCAAGGATTGTAAGGAATAACCCAACTGTTATCTGTCGTACCAGATTGAACTTGGCGATTATCTCGCCTACGGTATACTGGATAAGAATCTTTCCCTTGAAATGTGGCTTGCGAAAATGACTTTGGAAAACCTCGCTTACAACTCCCACATTTCATACATGGAGCAGTGCGCTTATGTATCCCACAGGGACCATGTATCATGTGCCTCAATACTGCGTTGTGCAATTCTGGCTCCTCCTCTGCATTTGGTATCTCGGCCCGGACAATCTTATCATAATCATCAGGACTATTTAGCTTATCATCTTCCTTTAACATGAGAAGCATATGCATATGTGGGAGTCCACTTTTCTGAAATTCGATGACATATGCATAAGCCAAAACTTCACCAAGAACTCCCTTTTTGATAACGTCTTCCTTTAGTTGTTCAAACTTGGAACGAAAAATACGTGTTTCTAAATCTGGACGATCTTGTGGTACTTGGCCAGGTAATAACTCAACTAGTATCTCTTCCCAGCCAGGGTTGCAAGTCATTGTGAGAAAAATATCAGGCTTTCCAAACTTTTGGACCAAAGTCATTGCATCTTGATACCGTTGGTGCATATCCCTTGGACTTCCGATGAAAGATGATGGCAAAATGGTTCGACGACCAACATTACCTATTGTTAATTAAGAGTACTTTAATACTCACAATTGAATAAATAAAAATTGACTAAATATTAGAGAATACTGAAGTTCATACCTGCATTATTTTCGCCAGTTTGTAGCGAGTCGTGTAGTCCATCGTACAATTCTTTTCGTAGAGTACTCTGATTAGTACGAACCCATCTTAACTTTTGCGTTTCAATTTTGACATAATTATCAACGACATATTGTTGCAAAAGGCGACCTCCTTGGAGTAAAATTGATTCGTCATCTTGACGAATCTGCAACGATAATCATGTTATTGAATGGTGTATGTTATTGTTGAACTGAAATTGAAAAGAAGAAATAGAATAGTCACCTGTAGAATATATGCGTAGTAGTCACGACATGTCAATTTTCTTCCACGATTTGTTTGACTATTAACGTCCCATCCGTATGTCCCATATGGTAGCAATAGTGGATATTGCAAAGGATCATAAAATCCAACACAATCCTGGATATTTTGAAGTTGACCATGCTTTGTCTGTATCACGATATCACGACCCATTAAATGTTCGGCATCATCTGCTCCCACTAATATTGCAGCAACTTGTGATGCTGAGGGCAAAATGTACTGTCGTTGGTTTGCAGGTTGCTCTTTAATGATGAGTCTACAACTTTCTAAGTCTTGGCGTTGAGCCAAGTGATGAAACTGTTGAGTGAATGGGTTGTGACGATTTAAAATATCTTGTATTTTTTCAACCAAAGCTCTATGCAATGATTCATTTTCCAGCATACGGTTGTCCACTTCATGGTCAGTATCATATATATACAACTGCAGAAATCTCGGTCTATTATCTCTTTCTGGGAGAAGACTTCCTATCTTATGATATATGGATCCTTGAGCCCGGAATGTGAAAGTAGACCCTCTTGTTGCTAGATTTCTATCGACATTCACTCCCATTGATGTGAAGGAAAATACATGGTTATAGGCTCGAATATTTTGCCTGAAATGTGTTCCTTCATGATTTTCAGCAGAGAATAGATCTCTTAGTTCTTGAGGTGCTTCTATTGGAGGAAGGACTATGGCCCCATTTTTACAGCACATATCTCCACTTTCACGATGAAATAGACGGGCGCGACAATGTCGACATGTGTTCGGTGTTGGCAAATGAAGTCTAGCCACACCAATGTTCTCATGAAAATTTCGAGCACAATTATAAGAGACACGTCGTTCTCTAGGTCTCGCTCGTACTTGCACAACAACTATATGTAAAAAAAACCGTAAAAACAAACATTTAGCTCAAGGATACATGTCAATAATAAAAAAAACTAACAGGTGTCTTAAACTTTTTACCTTCACTGCCCACAATTTGCTCACTATCATTGATTGAGTTCTGATCAACCATATCGTTCAACACAGGTAACCTGTTTGACCTTGCTAGTTGCCTTATATTTGTCAAGCGCATTCTATTTTGAACTTGTACATTGTCCTCATGATATGTTGTTTGCTCTGTGAATCGTGCTTGTTGTCGTATATGTGTCAAGCGCATTCTATTTGGAATTCCTACATTATCTTCAGGATGCGGATGAGCCTGACAACCATGATTTAATGTTTGAAGTGTAGAAGTTGTATGATGCGATTGGATTTGATTATCACGATAATTAGCTCGACGTTGAGCTAAATAAAAATCTCGTTGTTCTTGAGTCATTGAGTTTCGATGATTACTTTGATTTGTTTGCCATCTAACTCGTTGACTCTCTCTCAGAGAAGTTGCTATATTGTGTTCATTGGCCTCATCGTCTTGGTTATTGTGTTCATTGGCCTCATCGTCTTGCTGAACACCTATATTTCAAATGTTAACAAATTATTCGAAAATCAAAAGACCAGGCTCATTCTTACAAAAATTTAGTATGTTACCATCCATCAAATTGGATTGACTTAGCACACTTCTGTTTTCCATTGCCCTTCGAATTTGATATCTAGCACGTCTTCGAGCAGAATTTTCAGTTTGTTGTGAAGAACTTAATAATCGCCGTCTCTCTCTTTCTCTGTTGTTCCTACGTTGTCTTTCTGCCTCTAAGGAATAAAGACGGGTGTGCCCCTATAAAAAAATCAATTAAAATAGTCAATTCAATTGTGTTACTGTATACATCAATTGAAATTCTTTTGTTAGAGAATATGTACTTGATTCTCATTTTGTAGTTGTGAATGTGATGACAAACTTATTTCTCCTTCGGTTATATCCATATTCTGTCTTTCTTCCCTTTCTTCTCTGAGGGTTTGTCTTTGTACTTCTTGTGAATGAAAACTGGCAGAATCCTAGTAAATTAAACCACAATGAGATTGAACTACGATTTAAATTAATAATCTATTAATTTTGAACTCCTATATTAAGGATGTCAAATATATACCAACCCTACATGACCCTCATCTCGCGGTTGCAAACGTAATGAAGTAACTTGACCCATAGTTTCTGTCAATATTTTGTATTTTTACAGTAAATACCTCAGCTTAAAAGCAACAATAATCTCGACAATGATTGTGCAACATAGAATTTATGAAATTATGTATCGTGTCGACTAACTTTACACATTTAAATCTTAAGCACAATATCTAAACTACATCACCATTTAAACAAACCTATATGCATGATAACTACATATCCACATTAATGTTCATCATCTCCCATCAGTCCATGTCAGCCATCCATTGCCTTGTACTTTTTTTTGTAACTACAAATACAAATTAGCCATGGTATGAAATACAAACCCCCGCCAAAAAAAGTTATTAATACTACTTTTTTTGTAGACATATTTTAAAGTTTAAAGTACATACATACCAATATATCATAATACTCATCAATCGCAACAGCCTTGTTCCAGTTACATGAAGAACTCTGTAGTAAGAGCATCTATTAATGGATTTTTACCATTTTACAAATATTGAGTAATTTAAAAATTACGATGTAATCACCTTGATTTTATCTATTGATTCTTGGATACAGAGAGATGTACGCTTGTTGTAAAACTGTTCAAGAAACACATACTTGTTCAAAATTGTGACTGCTTTAATGTTAACTAAATATGTTTATGACACTCAATAAAGGAATTTGTAATACCTTAGCTAAGAAAAACTTGTTTCTATGATCAATTGTGTTCCTGCTCACATAATAAAACTTGTGAGAGAGTTACTTATATCGTAGGTAATGATGAAAATAGACAGTTACACATTATAATATCATCAATGTTTTTAAAAATCTATAAAAAAAAATATTTGAATCAATACTTACCTAATTCGCAAAACTTTTTTGCATACACGTATAATTTCTGAATCTGGCTGCAACCTCAACTCCGTAATTGCATTTTTTTGGCGCAAACTATAGGAAAGATAAAGAATAGACAAAATGTTATTTAAACTTCATTAATTTGAATGTGAAAAGAGAATCAAAAATGGGAAAAATGCTGAGATTTGATAGATTTCATACTGCTCGTCTTTTTTCTTATTCCATTCTTTCAAGATAAACTTGCTCAAATCAGCGGTATTTGTTCTTACTGAAATTCCTTTATACCAACCAGGTGATGATAAAACACATCTCCTTAATCCATCTTGTATATTTTTCTTCAGTTGACACCGATGTACTAAACCTGAAAAATGGGAATAAAGAAAAGGTTACGTTTTCATAATACTTGAATATCAACTTCCTTTGATCAAAGGTGTGGCTTTATTATCAAATAATTTTTTTTGACGCACCTGGTGAAAATATTGAAACATGTCTCCTTACACCGTTTATCCTTTTCTTTGGTTGGCGGTGATGTCCTATTCCTGCAAAAGGAAACAATCAGGAAATGCATAGCATAAAGCACAATGCCAATGCCAAAAAAAAAATTAAAAAATACAATTAAACTACACTATATGTCATAATGGAAGACAACTTTGTGCGTATATAGAAAAACAATGACAAAAAAAAGATCTTGCTTCATGCAGAGTCAACTTTAGACATTTCTTTATACACAATCAACAATAGAGCTTGTTGAAAGACACAATAAACCTTTTTCACATTTACTATGAATTTATTCAAATAACACAACAACGGTAGACATGCATCTCTTAAACATTGTTCAGAACAAATATATTGACGTGGCATACTCATTACAGTTTTAGTGAGCAAAAAAGGGTTTAAACTAAATGGACTGTTTTCACTGTGCTCAGTGTTTGGCATGGATTTCAAACAGACAATTAGTAAGATGCTTCATCCCAGTCTAGATAATTCAAGGGTGCAAGAATATAAGTTTGGATACAATTGAGCGATTGACCACTGCAATAAAGAGATTAATTGTGATTAAATTACAGAGAATGCAGAGGGTAAATACCTTTTCTAGTTGAAGTCATACGTGGTTTTCAATAATCTGCATGCCTTAACCCCCTACAACTTAAAGATCTTGCAACTATCATGAACATTCTGAAATGAGAAAAGCTAATTATCAAATCTTATATCTACACACAACCAAATCAATATCTGACACATGTATGTACTACATTTTACTTCATCAGTATATGATAACTATTATCCTTTCAATTAAAATTTATGATTCAATAATAGTAGATACCTGCTCCAATCTATTGCTCTATTACCTTTGTTTGATGAACCAAATAATAGTTAGATTGCCAGATCATAGGAAGAAATAAGAGCATGTAAGAAAGAGCACAAAAACTTTGAAAAAGGAATATACATGTGACATTTATGAGTATTGATTTTTGCTTGTGGAGTGACATTTAGGGAATAATCCACAGTACCTATAAACATGACTACAAAATTGAATATACGAAATGCAGATTTTCAAACACTACAAATTTGGAAACCCACCAGTTGCTCTTGCTCTGATGATCTGTTGGAGAAACAACTCTTTTTTATTCTCTTTATAGCAACATCTGTTCCTCTCCACTTCCCATGGTAGACAGTTCCAAATGCACCAGATCCTATCTCTTGTAGTTCTTCAAGATCAACATTCTTTATGATCTGCACATGAGAAAGGTAGTATAAAGGCTTGTATAAATTGTGGAAATAAAACTAAGCAAAGTGATATAATGTCTCCAGCTATATACAGGAAATATAAATATAGGAACTATTTTAAGCAAAGTTTCATTGTAAATGTTGTTTGATTACTCTCATATCTACAGAGTAAAATAGCACCACCTTCATGCTCGAACAATAAAAGTCAAGAGTAGAATAGAGCTTCCATCTCCTAGAACCTGTGTACTGAGCGCAAAAGCCCTTTACAGACAACATTTTAGAAGGTTCCTATTCCATTTTGTCCCATGCATAGTCTCAAGGAATATAGCACTAACTACAGCTTCAAGTTCTTAATCACTTAATACATGTACATGATTGTGATTGTATTATTATTTATAAATGTGGACAATGCTTCATAATACAGCAACCCAAAACCATAAGTTTAAACGGACTATCACAAAAAAGAGAAGTAGAATGAATAAGAAAACTCAAACTGTTAAGAGTAATATTTGTTACGTTAAAGAGCTTCAAAGGCTATTGAAGTTGATCCTAGATATTTGAAGGGATACTGCAGGCGAGGTGCAGCTTCCCTTGCCATGGCAAAATTCAAAGAGGCATTAAAGGATTTCCAGCAGGTACCTTTCCTGAAACTGTGAGAAGTAAATTAGTATATATCGAATGTTATCCATTTGTTGTTTCTTTCTATAAACACTTATCAATTTCTAATTTTATTAATTTTAATATATCATATGGCACCAGAGTATCAGACTATATATCTGTCTAATATGGTTGCAATTGTACCAAAATTGTTTCAACAGCATCGTTATTTTTAAGATCAAGTGTCTTCCTAGTTAAGTTGTAGCTTGTGACTTTATTTATATGATACATCTGATACTTTGAGAAAAAATTCATGTAAATATGAAAAAGTTATCATTTATGTATATTCCTAAGGACTTAAATTCATATAGTTATTATCAAGCTGCAGTTCTGTAAATCTTGAAGATATTTAGCTCACAATCTCCAGTGTTATTATTCGTTAGTCATGTAAATTGTATTTACTAATTCATGACTAAAACCTGGATAGATATGTTCATGCCTTGAAAATTTATAATCATACTTCATTAACCCTTTATTAGTATGGTTGAGTGAAATGATTGAATAAAAAGTCGTCTTTTATAAATTATTAATAGCCCACAAAATTTACATGAGTATATCTGTTTATTCGAAGCTTAAAACAAAAGATAAAGGAGAAGGATGCGGAAATTTATACATGGGTTCAACTTTGTAGCAATTATCTCTAAGATGTGCCATTATACAACTTATTTTACTTTATGTAACAGGTTAAAAGACTTTGTCCAAATGATCCTGATGCTACAAAGAAACTGAAGGAATGTGAGAAGGCAGTGATGAAACATAAATTTGCTGAAGCAATCTCTGTACCAGAGTCTCAAAGGCGTCCTGTGGCTGACTCTATTAATTATCGTTCTATAGGTACTTATGTGTTTCTTGATATGATTTTCTCATCTTTAATCTTCGCATGAACTTTAACTGCTAACGATGTGTAGGTACTTTGTAATTTTTTTGTGTGTGTGTGCATATCTGTATGTTTCTGTTTTGGTTTTGAACTTCTACATAAATTATGATTCTCTTTAGGTGAAGTTCATAGCATAAAAAGTAGTATTGTATAATAGAAAGACAGTCACATATAAATGATGAAAACAAAGAAAGAAATGTGATGAACGATTATTCTCATACTACTTTCTAAAAGTATAGCTTGCTATGTATAGATATGTTGTGCCAATGGGCAAATATACATGAAAATGTATTGAAGTATGAAGTGAAGAAAATTAATAAGCCAAAAAACCTGAAGTTCAGGTCTTATATAGCATTGTCCATCTAGCTCTACCAATTGTCTCTAGTATTTAGCATCACTGTTTACATGATGTGCATGTGGTATGATCGATACCGGAATTACCACAACTTTGTGTTGGTCATTTTTCCTTTGGTGATTGCTTCGTATGTAGCCATAAACATATCAGGAAGAACAATTGATTGCACTGTCTGAAGAGAGCAAAAGAATACTGGGCACCAAATTCATAAATCATATACTACAACAGAGCAATCAGCAACCTTGCAATTAGATTTCAAATTTCCAATTGAAAAGCGTGGAAGAGGCAGACAGAACTAAACTATGAACCCTTGATATCTTGCTATAAATGAACATGATTCAAAACCAACTGTATCGAAGACAATTACAAATGATCACAGAAAATATCATTCCTACAAAGATCATAGAATTGCAACCATCATGCAAATCCATCTTCTTTCAATCTAAATACCCAATTCGATTTCTCAAAAACAATTACTCATATACAAATAAAAAAACCCAAATGTAACTTCTACCGTGATAATCAAAGCGAGGCTTTACCTGACGAAGAAGTAGAACAACAAAGCAACAGCAGTAGCGATTGGATTTTGAATTCAAACTCAGAGGTATATACCAAGTTGCTTCCTTCAACAGAGTCGGAGAGGATACCAAATTGCACAGACCCATCTCTAAGGATAGGTAAATATAGTTGCTCAGACCCATCTCTAATCATGCGGCCACTACTCCACAGCAGTTTCACAGCAGTTGCTTAATCAAATGCTCTTCCTTTTTTTTTGCTCGGAATGTTTCTGCCCCTTCACACGTACTTCCTCTTCTTTTAGTTTATTTTTTTTCTAATATCTTTAATCCTGGTAATTTTACAATAGTAGCCTTTTAATCATTGCATGAATTTTTTTATTTTTTTCGGATGTTCGATATTTATAAGGTTAGTTTTGGTTTTCTAAATTTTGGTATGGTAATGACACTGAAGAAGGGCTTCCCTTTATTGTAGTAGAGATGTAAACATTTTTGCTGGAAAAAAAATGGATCGAACAAAACTCTCTCACGTACAGAAATGTTCCTTTTTTTACACATGTCTTCCTTATATTGGTTTAAATAGTCTGCGGTCAACGAGTTTACGATGATCTCAGGGCACCATCACACCACCTGGGCCCAGATAACTCAGCCCACTCTCTGCCTCCTCCGGCCGCCACGACTCTATCGCTGGAAATTTCTGGCGCCGCTCTCAATTTAGTCCCAGAAAGAGCAGCAGTGCGGTGGCCGGAAAACATTCGTCGTCGTTTGTCCCTCTCATTTCCCTCGTCGGGCTATCTCTCATTTATCTCTCTATGTCGCCGGAAACCTCATCGAACGGCACTGCCGCCATCCACCTCATGTCCTCTATCTCTCTGCGTCGGTGTTGCCATAGTGAAAAGAAGGATGGCACGCCGACGATATATTAAAAAAGGGTTCCATGGCGTCTCCTCGACGCGGACGACACCCAAGAAATGCGATTTCATTTCCTTCAATCGTTCATCTCTGGTTTGTTCTGGACGTTGTCGATGAGAAGCTGTGTGCTTGTCTCAAGCCTCAACAGTTCACAATTCAACAGCACCAGAAAAAAAAAAAAAAGAGTCGGTCCTATCTCTCCTCCTCTCTCATTCCAATTCGATTGGCTCTGTTCTAGTTTCGCTTGTGAATATTCGATTGAAGTAGTTGACTTTTTTTGTGTGGTGTATGCTTGTATTTTACTCGTTTCCAACTTGGGAATGAACATTTGGTGAAATTTGGTAATGGGGCATTGAACATATGCTTTTGATGGATTGAATGGCATTATGGGTATCTTAATGTTTGAAACTTTATCACATCAGGCCTCATAATTTGATTAGAGAAGTTGAGAGACTGTTTTCTGGTTTGTAGCATAGAGCATTTTATGTAGAATTTTGCGTTGGAATGTGACAATTTGAAACATTTGTTTTTGATGAATGTATGTCCAGGTTTATCTGTCATTGATGACTGTTGATTGAGGAAGTTGTTTATAGCTGTGCCTGCATCATCATCCCTCATGAGTTCAACAATTTCGACACCTAGAGGGATGCTCTCACCTGCAAGGCTTAGCTCATATGGATCCCCTGATGTTGAGTCATCGGGGCCTTTTAACCCGCTTGAACCTGACTACAATGTTGGTCACGAAACAGAGTTGCATTCTGTGTCCTGGAATCATCAAGACTATAGCTGCTTTGCTGCGAGCACAAGTAATGGTTTTCAGATATACAACTGCAAGCCGTTCAAGGAAACCTTTAGACGCGATTTGAAAAACGGGGCATTCAGAATTGTTGAGATGTTGTCCCGGTGAACATAGTGGGTCCGTCAGTGACTTTACTCGCCACGAGCGGCGGCAACACCATCAAGCTCTTCTATGTGTCCGTCAAGTCCGGTGATCTGTGCGTCTCTAGCTACATTCCTTCTCCTGGATTCCATGTCAACTCCGTCAAGTGGAACCACACCAGTTATTCACTCTCTCTCTCTCTCTCTCTCTCTCTCTCTCTCACTCTCACAATCTCTAGTTCATTTTTGAAGACTGTTGATTTCATTGTGTTGATTTAAAATTCTTATAAATGAAGAAGATTTAGGTGAAGATATTCTGAATTTTCTATATTAAATTTGCAGATTTAGTTGTGGTGAGTGCTGGAGATGATAAGAAGATGTCACTGTGGCACAAGAACGGGCAGAGCTTGGGGACTATTCTGGTGGCCAGGACCGATAGTGGTGACAACATCGATGTAACTTTTTAAAATTGTAAAACTTGAAGTAATGTAGGTGTGGCATTTAAGCTATAAATGCTTTGAGTGGTTATACAGGAGTCTATATCGGCGTTGAGCTTTAGTAACAAGGCGTCGAGGTATATATGTTCCGGTGGGAGCGGTCAGGTTGTGAGGATATGGGATTTGCAGAGGAAGAGATGTATTGAGTGGTTGAGGGGGCATTCGAGTACGATTATTGGTGCAGCGTACAATCTTGGCTTCGATTAGTCTTAGTGGGGATCTTATAATACACAACCTAGCATCTGGTACGAGAACAACTGAATTCAAGGACCCTAACGAACAGGTTCTTCTTTTTGTTGCAAGTTGAGGCAGTTTTTTGTTTGCATGGTGTGTGTTTGAGTTTTCCGGCTTGTAAGCTAATTTTGTGTTTGCTGGCTTTCAAGACCAGGTTCTGAGAGTGCTAGATTACTCGCAGATCAGCCGACACCTTTTGGTGACAGCAGGTGATGATGGGAATGTGCATTTGTGGGACACGACTGGTCACAGCCCAAAGGCGCGTAGTAGGTTAATGAATCTTGCTATGTTGATTTATACTGTGATGGGTTGTCCACATATCTTGTGTTGGCTAATTCACTTTGGGTCGTTTAAACTAAAATCTGTTCCCACTACACATTTGTGAAACATGTAATTGAAAGTAAGAGAAATTTCATGTCTTGATTGTTTCACATTGTTTCCTAGGGGCCATTGAGGCTATATTGAGAAAATTAGCTCTAAATCATGATCCTTTGATTAAATTTTCTGTTATCTATTCATACTATCTAGGGATAGTAATAGTGGAAAAGATTGTCTCTTTTTCTTGTTATATTTCTGAAAATGTAACTGCTTTTTCGTCTCCTTTTCCAATTTTCGAACTTGCAGATTTCTTGGTTGAAGCAGCATTCTGCACCAACTGCTGGTATCAGTTTATCACCATCTAATGACAAGGTGACATAAGTAAACGTTAATTGTAGTATTTTAATTCATCATGGTGGTCATCAGGGTTGAAGTCTATAATTATTACGTAATATGAAGTAGTGGAGTTTCATTCTTAGTAATATCTAAAAGTATATTGGTTGTGTATTCTGATATTCAATATACTTTTCTTGACAGATGTTTGCTAGTGTTGGGCTCGAGAAAAAGTTGTATACTTACGACGGGTCTAGAAGACATTCATTGCACATCATGTATGAGGCACCTTTCTCCGCATTAGCATTTAGAGATGATGGCTGGGTACTGGCAGCTGGAACAAGTAGTGGCCGTGTTGTGTTTTATGATGTCCATGGTAAACCTGAGCCTTTCACTGTTCTTCGTGCTTATATAGTTCAGAGGTAGATCTCTTTCTCTCTCTAACTCACTGTTTTATGATCTACCTAAGAGTTTCTTCACCTTTGCTTTACTAATGAGTTGCACTATTAATCAGGCTGTCACTAGTCTTTGCTGGCAAAGGTCAAAACCTGTCATTGTAAATGAAAGCAATTGTTCTGTTGAAGATTCAATCCTTATGCCAGACCCACTTCCTTCTTTGACTTCATCAAACCTTTCTCGATCTATTGCAGGTCACTCTTCTTTTGATGGATTGATGTGCTTAAAATGTCATTTATTAAGACCAAAGCTACTGCTAAATTTATGCATCAGGTGTCTCAATGGACTGTGAGGATCAGATTTTAGAACTTGAAAGCATTTTAAATTCCCAGGTACCCACTTTTTTGTTTAGTATATTTTATTCTCAAATTGAGTTACTATTGGTGGAGTATATGTGATCAGTTGTTGTCTCGTAATCTGATTATACTGCTAATTCATGCATCAAGTGTCTCCAATATGCTTGCTTCTCCTGTGTATACACAAACAATAGCTTATTTTCCAAATCCTACAAAAGGAGAAGCACTTCCAGGCAACGAAATTACCCGGTAGTCGGTCTCCAAGTTCCTTTACAATGCTTTTTCAAGATTCTAGTAGATTGTCATTTGTAACCGTCTAAGGGATTGCTTTTATTTGGTGCTCTATATTGTTTCAGCTGCTAGCCGATGGTGGAACAAAGGGATTGATAGAAAAATACACATTTTAGTTGAGGCAAGTTTACGTTATCTCGATGCTCTTTATTTCACAAAACATGATTCATTTCAAACGTTGGATGTGTGAATGTGATTACGCCTACTTGCCAGTCCATGTGTTTAAATTGGATGGCATATCTCTGTATCCCATGAGGTTGGTCTCTACTGAGCGTGTCTGAGGAACATCAAAGGTAGGATTGGCGCCCTTTTTATACTAATAGCACACTTGGATAATTGAGTTGTGTTGTAATCGTTTGGTATAGCCTATATATATATATATAGCACCTTTCTACTAGATCAAACCTGTAAATTTTCAGCCAAATGGTGATCGTTAAGGTATTCAAAACTGCAATTGAAGTTTATAAGTATGAACGGTTCAGGTTTGGCAGATTTGATCCGTCCCTTGATTTAACCTAATTCGATACTTTAACGATCACCATTTTGGCTAAAAATTTACAGGAATGATCTACTTATATAAGCCTAATAATTAGACGGTGAAGATGTTAAAATATGATTGAAAAGTTTGTGTAATGCCCTATACCTGAAAATGACAAAAAATAGGTATACATTAGTGGAAGAGTTTCCCATATATATATGTATACTTGAGTGGAAGCATTTTCAGGTATATGGCATTACGCCAACTTTTCGATCATATTTTACCATCTCCACCGTTCAGATTTTGGGTCATAATGTGTAGATCAAGCATGTAAATTTTCAACCAAAATGGTGATCGTTAAAGTATTCAAAACTGCAATTGAAGTTCATAAGTATAAACGGTTCAGGTTTGACAGATTCGGGCCGTCTATTGATTTGAACAAGTTTGATACCTTAACGATCACCAGTTTGGCTGAAAATTTACAAGAATGATCTACTCATATAAACCTAGTAGTTGGACGGTAGAAATGGTAAAATATGATTAAAAAATTAGCGTAAATACCATATACCTAAAAAAGCTTCCACTCAGGTATACCTGAGTGGAAGCTTCCTGTATACATATATATAGCAACGCTTGTGAATCGAAGAAAGTGAGATACCTAGCAGAATGCAAAGAGTAGATGATAGTGGTACTTCTCATGTATAATGTCAATGCAACAACAGAGAATGCATGTCTCGTTGCTGTGGTTCACCTTTAGCTGTAAGACAGTGATTCTTAGATTTGTATTTCATTGTTCTGCTTTCCTTTCCTTCTCCAAGCTCCCCGAATTGGTTGCTTCAGTCATGTGTGTGCATCCCTTTTTAGTTTATTAACTTGTGACCTTTGTTCAAGTGAAATTATGTGCAATATTCAGGGGCATGAGAGGGGGATCATCGAGCTACATAACAGGTAGAATTCTCTATTCAGGAATATGAGAAGATGTAGCATTTTCAGGTTAGACACTCTTCTGTTTTGTATAAATGTACTCTTTCCTTTTAGCATATGAAGTTTGGAACCGTGAAGTTTATGCTGAAGTATCAGATCTGGAAAACTAGTTCGCTTTTGTTCTCTTATCGTGGGCAGCGATCGATTGTTCTTATACTCTCTGTAAGACTAGATTGTTTCCAGGTGGAGGTTTCTGTACATACGTTCTATAGTAATGTATGCTTTTAATTGCAAATGTGGTCTGAATGAGTTATGCTATCACTAGTTTGGACCAATTGAAGGTGTGGTTCTACCAAAATGATTAGTTATTTTCCAATCCGCATCTTTATTGAATGAATCTAGCTCTGTATACTTAACAATACACTCTTTTGTTAATGAGAACTGTAGTAGAATGTTTGATGGAAGGAGATGGAGGTTATAAAATATATTCTGGAGAAAATCTAGAAAGGATAATTTCATTATTTAGGTGTTCCTAGCAAAGTTTGCTGAGGAAATGGGTGATTCATTGTTAGAAGAATGGTTGAGGCTGATGGAGCAACATTAACTGGTACGGAAGAGAAGGAATTAAAAGAGGTCAATTATCCTTGAATTTGTTTCAGCGTCTCGTTCCTTGAAATTAATGTCTCATTTTAGCTAGTTTTCTGAATATTTTTCAGCAAGGCCATGGAGAAAGCCAGTAAGAATCCAGCCATTCTAGAAGTTCTAGGGTTCCCTGTTGCGGAGGGCCTGTGTCGTACAATGCTCAGCTTGGAGTAACTCATAAGAGGCACACCGTGTCTTGCAAGTTTCCTTTATTTGGACCAAAAGGCTCGGGAGTCCTCAGTGTGAAGGTTGTACGCGATGATGGTTAGAATTGGTTTATATGTAATTTTTATATTCATTGTGACAAAATATGCTCATTGTGTGACCACGTATCTTATTTTTCTGTTTAGGATTTCTGGAAAACCAACCTATGCTTTA
The DNA here is from genome assembly GCA_946800695.1 of Geum urbanum. Taxonomy (NCBI): domain Eukaryota; kingdom Viridiplantae; phylum Streptophyta; class Magnoliopsida; order Rosales; family Rosaceae; genus Geum; species Geum urbanum. The sequence continues at coordinate 19,523,821 of OX326997.1, read as the reverse complement.
TAATTCACAAGTTTTAGTCTTTTGTATGTTGGTTGTTTGGAGTTGAAGGCCCAGTGTGGCAAAACAAATTGCTGCTGGAAAATGTCGTTTCAAGGCTACATGTTCTCAACTTTTGAGGATGTATTTCAGTGGCGAAGCAATTTTTGAATGGCTTCCTCTAAAAGCAGTTTCAAAAGGAATGCAAAATGTTGGTATATGTGCTTCTTGACACAGAGAATCCCAATATGGTGGAGTTGGTATTACCGGGCAAACCCTGTAGCCTGGAGTCTTTATGGCCTGTTTGCTTCGCAGTATGGTGACAATGAGAGTCTTTTGACACCAGCCGATGGGGAAACTAAAATGTCAATAAGGGAGTTTCTCAAAGTTGGTTTTGGGTACCGGCATGATTTTCTTGGTGTAGCCAGATTCTGCTTACTTTTTGCAATAGTCTCAGTATGAGCGCAATGTAGACAGTTGATTGTTTGAAACAAACAGTATAGACTACAGAAACCCAATTGCCGAATAAATTCAGCAATCATTTGTTGAAACTTGAATATGGATAATGTTCATTGCTTCTGTATTTATGGACAGTCTGCTTGCAATCTGCAGAATCTTTATCAAATTTCAGAACTTGAGTGAGCGAGAATGGGCTGGAGCGTTCTGCATCATTGATCTTGACTGTTTTACATCTTTGATCTTGATGTTGGTGGTGATATCATTTTTATAGTGTTTGCATTCTCTATTTTGTTCCATTTTTTGGAAATAAAAGTTGTGTAGATCATTGTGTAGGAATGAGACTATATTGGTCACAAAGGAGCAAATTGACTTGTGGCTGCATTTGGGATCTATAACACACGGTTTTGGCCACGAACAATTTCCAAAAAGACACATTATCAGTTCGTTTATAATAAATAAAAAATAAGATTCTTCCAATTGGGCATGTACAATTTTCACCACTCACTAATCTATCGGTGCTCGTTACTCACAGTCATAAACAATTGTCACTATTGGTTCATAGAAGGGAAGAAGCCGGTGAAACAAGAGATGCGTCGAATGAACACAGAAACAGTAATTCTAGTCAAGGAAGAAGTTGAGAATATGCTCAAGTCAGGGATCATACGAGTAACCAAGTATAATGAGTGGCTATCCAACGTAGTCCCGGTAAAGAAAAAGAATGGAAAAATGAGAGTGTGTGTTGACTATAGAGACTTGAACAATGCAACTCCAAAAGATGCATACCCAATGCCAGTAGCGGATCTGTTGGTGGACTCAGTGGCTCGTCATGAGATGTTAACATTCATGGATGGAACTGCTGGTTACCATCAAATTGCAGTGGCATAATCAAATAGACATAAGACTGCGTTTCAGTGCCCAAGATTTGCAGGAGTATTTGAGTACATGGACATGCCATTTGGACTCAAGAATGCAGGGGCAACCTACCAACGAGCAATGAACTTAATCTTCCATGATCTTATTGGTAAGACTATGCAAGTCTATATCGATGATGTGGTAGTTAAAACGAAGTGTAGAAGTGATCACATTGAAGACTTGCGGCAGGTGTTTCTCATAATGAGACAACATCAACTGAAGAAGAATCCAGCTAAATGTGTATTTGGAGTACAAGCAGGAGACTTCCTGGGATTTTTGGTTCGTCAGCGTGGGATTGAGATATCGGACGACAAGAAACAAGCGGTTCTTAGTGCAATCCCACCAAAGAGTAAGAAGGAACTATAACGATTATTAGGAAAGATCAATTTCTTACGACGGTTCATTACCAATGCTGCTGGGAAAACACAACCATTTTCAACGTTGCTTAAGCTTCAAAATCAGAAAGACTTTGTATGGGCGCCTATCCACCAAGAGGCTTTTGAGACCATCAAAGCATATTTAACTAACCCGCCAGTCTTGGTACCTCCAAGGCCAGGGGTTCCTCTTAAGCTGTATATTTCAGTTACCGACCTTTCTATTGAGAGTTTATTAGCTCAGGACGATATATCAGGAACTGAACGTGCTATTTTCTATCTCAATCGTACCTTGAATGAGTGTGAAACGAGATACTCACCAATGGAAAGATTGTGCATGGCTTTGCATTTTTCAGGATGCAAGTTAAGGCACTACATGCTTTCCTTCACCACGTACATTATAGCACAAACAGATTTGGTGAAGTACATGCTGTCCTGACCCATTCTTCGGGGACGGATTGGGAAGTGGATTCTGGCTCTGTCAGAATTTCTTTGCAATACGTTCCCCAGAAGGCGGTTACAGGCCAAGCAGTGGCCGACTTTCTGGCCCATCATCCAATGAAGGCTGTTCACGAGGGGCCAGAACTAGAACTCACTCGTATCGATTTGGTCCCTTAGTATTTATACTTTGATGGGTCAAGTACGAGTACTATGGCTGGGGCAGGAGTCGCATTAGTCTCTCCACGCGGCCAAACTATTTTTTATTCTTTCAGGTTGGACTTCAGATTCACAAATAACCAAGCAGAGTATGAAGCTTTGATCATTGGATTGGAACTTCTATTAGATATGGAGATCACGAATGTGCATGTATTTGGAGATTCCCAACTAGTAATCCGACAACTTAAAACCAAGGATAAGGCTGGACCAATATTAGAACCATACACTAAGCGAGCCTGTGAATTACTCAAGTTGTTTACTGAGGTGGAGTTGAGCCATATCCCTCGCGAGAGGAATTATGCAGCAAACGAGTTGGCTCAACTAGCAACGGGGGTGAGCTTGCAAGATGGAGTACGTGAACGGATATTAAAGATCGAATGAAGGACCCTGCCATCTTTCTTTGCTCGCCAAGAAGATAAAAATGAGTGGTACGTTGCTACCCTTGATCACATTGATGTGGACTGGAGACAGGATATTATTTCCTACCTCCAGAATCCTAATAATTCGATAGATAAGCGGATTCGTTTTTTAGCTCCTAATTATGTACTCAAGGATGATGAGTTGTATAGAAGAGGAGAGGAAGGCATACTCTTGCGTTGTGTCTTTTGACGTGAAGCAAAGTGATTAATGAGGGAAGTCCATCTTGGGATAGCAGGGGCACACCAGGCCGGTCCTAAGATGAGATGGTTAATACGACGACATGGCTTTTATTGGCCAGGAATTCTCAGAGATTGCATCACATTTTCTAAAGGTTGTGAAGAATACCAGAAACATGGACTAATCAGCCATATGCCCAGAATACCATTACAGCCTATAATCAAGCCTTGGCCAGTTCGATGATGGGCTTTGGACTTAATTGGAATGATTCATCCTCATTCATCTGATGGACACAAATTCATCATCGTGGCTACTGATTTCTTCACAAAATGGGTTGAAGCTCGACCTCTCAGGATATCATCAGCAAAAGCCATCCACCCGTTTTTTTGAAGACATTATTTGTAGGTTTGGCATTCCTGAGAGTTTTTTTTCAGACCGTGGGGCAGCATTCATGTCTGGAGATGTAGACGAGCTTATGAAGGATTTTAGAATACATTTTCTGCATTCTTCTCCATATTATGCCCAATCTAATGGTCAAGTTGAAGCAAGCAACAAAATCATTATACACGTCCTCAAAAGGTTGCTTGCGAGAAATGTCAGATTGTGGCATGAAGAATTATTTAACACCTTGTGGGCTTATAGAACAAGTAAAAGGACACCCACAGGTACCACTCCTTATGCACTAATGTTCGGCCATGATGCGGTCTTGCCTCTAGAAGTTAACGTTCAATCTTTACGGGTGATGGAACAACATAGCCTGATCGGTGAAGATTATGTACAAGCAATGTGGCAAGAGCATGAAGACTTAGATGAACAGAGAATACAAGCTTATGATAGTCTATATGCTGAAAAATGAAAGGTGGATCGTGCCTATGACCGATGTACTAGGTGCATGAGTTTTGCAGAAGGAGAACTGGTCTGGCGAGTCATTTTGCCCATTGGCGAGAAGACTGAAGCCGAGGAAAATGGTCAGAAAAATGGGAATGACCATACATTGTCGATCGACTTTTGGGTAAATGAGCAGTTCGTTTACGAGATCGAGATGACACCATACATGCTAATCCTATAAATGGTCGTTTCCTTAAGAAGTTCATTCAACCGGTTTGAGAGTATGAAGACCCTCCAACTGTGGCTTAATCCAGTTTATTCATGCTCATCCCATTTCATTCGCATGAGTAGACTGCAGGGGCAACACACAGGGATTATGTACATCATAATAGTCTATACTTGGGGGCTAAATCTTTAGTTAAGGCCTATATTGGAGGCCAAAATTTTACAATTTTACTTTTTCTAATCTTCTGAGTCAAGAGAGTTCATGTTAGTCAATCACTGTGGCCAAAGTTATGTACAAACTACATCTGAGTTTATCAATATAAATTTATTGTTTACATAAGTAACTCTTTGCTTCAAACGAAAATATTACATTCATCATTCAGAAGAATACAAAGGCTTTACGGCCTCAAGCTCTGATACAATATGAGAAACAAACTACAATCAACAACAGAACAGAAAGATAAATACAGTTTGTTTTTCCAAATCCTCAAACAGTTGATATCCAGTCCTTGGGTCCATGTATCAAATATGCACACATTGAAAAGAAAATGCGACCTCAAGCGGCGAGATGGAGAGGATTTGAAACGCCAAGGAAGCTAGTTCAACGGATCAGAAGACCATTAAAACTAGACTTGGCGTTTGTTGCCTTTTTTCCCAATTGAAGTCCCTGTCGTTTCTCTTCTGTGCAGCCATGTCCATAGGGCTTGCAGCCTCTATGCATATGGATACTGACCGGGTGCACAGGAGGAAGACGAGGTGTTTTCAACCTCGGGATTATGGCTTTCCCTTCTTGTGGAAGCACAGGTTTGGTCAGCCAAGGCAACGCCTGGATGTAGATATTACTATCTAGTCCAGGTTTGGACGTGGATATTGCTATCTAAAGACTACGACATGAAAAATTTTATCTGGAGGTTTCTTTAGGTAGGAGAACCAGAGCAAACACACAAAAGGGAAGTTCATTCTCGCAAGGAAGTTTGGAAGGTTGATCACAAGACAGTGAGGAGGAAACCTTTTATAGAAATGAGTCATAGCAGTAAGGCTTCGTGAGATTAAATACACCCGTCAATAGAGGACACGCGTCTAATTAGAATTGGGCCATGTTGCGGTTTATTTACCCTCAAAGGAGAGCATGATGAATGAAATATTTTTGGGGCAGGTGCAACGTATTTTGAAGATTTGATTATTTGACGCGATACGGATTTCAAGCATGGAATTAAATTCAATTTAGTGTTGGACAATCAGGGCAAGCGAGCGGTTAGAGTCTATAAATAAGACTAGTTCCATTTGAACAAGTTTTGGGAAGGCTTAATTCTGAGGCCCAGTCTTGCTATCGGGCCCAATGGACACATTGCTTCCAAAATTTGGATTGAACAAATAAATACTTAAAGAATTTTGGAGTAACGAAAATGGCTTAAAATCTGAGGCCCAATGATTACAATAGGAGAGTTTGTCCCCTCACGGATGCCTTTGCATATTCAAGAGCTATCCAGGAGTGTTTGAATGTTTGTAGAGCGCTTTCGGCTTCTTCTGTTGCCTCCTACAATAGTTAAGCTTGGCTCTCTCCTTCAGTCATGAGTTGGCACATGGTGGCTTGTTCTTTAAAAGTATCAGCAAGCATACCGTCTACTTCAACTGCAAGGGCAGCCACTTCAGCTTTAAGGACAGCTAGTCTAGCTTTTTTGGTTTCCAGAGCTTCTTAATGAGTAGACGTGTCCTTCAGAATGGCTTGGATTCGTTCTTTCTCTTCTTGAGTTTCACGGGCCAATGTCTCCACCGTTTTCTTTTTATGTTCTGCTTCGAGTTTCAGGCGTTAGTGGTCTTCACTTTGGCTCAAGAGTTGATATAGTTTCTCCTCAAGGTCAGGAATATGATGAATAAATTCTGCAGGGGCAGTAGCCTTTAGTTCCCTGACTTGTTCGCGAATGCGTTGAATGTCTTGACGAGAGTCCAGGTTGTCAGAAAGAATGTTCTGAAGGGTGACATCAATTGTAGAAGGAGATCTCAGTGCACACAATTTGCTATAAATTCCTTGCAACTTTATTGCTGCTTCTTGTGGTTGGAGTGCCTGAGAGGAAGTTCCTTGTGATGAAGACAGTGCAATAGTTTCTTCGATGGTAAGTTTAGGGTCTTCATCATTAACACATAGTGAACTGGTGGACTGATCCATGGCGGCCATTTCAGGAAGTTCAGAAGATTGGCCTGGCGAGTTCGGTTGTTCCTTTGGACTTGCTGGTAAATCAGGAGTCATCTCATCATTGTCCAAAGGAATGCTTTTGGACTAAAAAAATAATATACAAGTTTTCAGGATCAATTAAGGGTTAATAAAATACAGAACGAAGTAAGCAGATAAATTCTTACTTGGACAGGGAATAATAGCAGTGTTTCTTCAGTCGCTTGAAGCTTAGGCTTTGGCGAGGAAGGAGTTGGGTCCTTTAGTTCTGGATTAACCTCAACCAATGACTGTGGTTTGGCGACTGGGAGCTCTGGCGAGGAAGAAATTTGTTGTTCTTGCTCTAAGATAACTTGGTCATTTTGAGTACTCATGCCCTCGCCAGAGGAGGGAGGAATGAAGCAAGATTGAAACTCAATCTGCAGGTGCCGGAACAAAATTACGATATCAATGGGCTTGTTCTTCTCTTCTTCCTCAAGTTCTTTCCGGTTTATTCTAGCCAGAAACTGGGCTATGGAGTCTTTGCAGCACTCTTTGCTGCTGTTGATGACTTCCAGTCCTGTATCATGATCTTCAGTTCCATACATAATGCTGGAATCATCGAACTTCATAATATAGGCTTTGCAACATCCTTCAGAGAGCCTTTCCCCGAGTGAGTCTATAATATAATAGGCTTCGTCTTCAACTTTGAGGACGAAGAAATGATCATTCCAACTCACTATATATACTTGAGACTTGGTGCTCTTGCTGACTTGCTCCCATGTCATATCAAAAGATGCAAGACCACCTAGGACTGTAAACCTCTCTGGGTTGAAATACCCAATGAAGGAGTCATCAGATGAAATCTTCAGGGGTCTAATGTTAGCCTTCGAAATAACCTCGAGATCAAAATGTTGATCTGGGTAAGAGCTTGCGAGGGCCTTGTTCTTGCACAGTTTCTGCCACTCCGAAGAACCTTGGATCAGGAGGTCATCAAACTCGGAGACCGTGGGCATGCTGTTTGGATTTGCATATAGCCAGTGTGCAATGGTGAAAACCAGTGCCGAGCAGGTGCTTGTCCCGGAGGCTTTGTCACTCTTTTGATCAAAGGTGGCATGGGAGACTTGAGCTTGAAGCTTGGCTTGTCTATCCTTGCTAGTAATCTCTGTAGCTATCCAGATGCCACTTGGAGGCTCTTCAGGCTTGGAGTGAATCTTCTTGCGTTTTTGAGACTATCAAAAGATTGGGTCAGCTACAGTTCAGTGACAAAGTCAAACAGTCTGTTCTGGGTAAATAAATTGTAACACTTATCGATTGCCCAGAAGGATTGGACCTCTTCTTCTTGAAAGATTACAAGCCTACAGTCACGTCTGGCTCTAGGGCGTGCTGTTTTTGAGAAGAAAGGTTAGCCAGATACAATGTGAGAAGTTGCTAATACATGTGGCATTTTTTGGATGTAAGGAATATACCTGTGGCCAGGGAGTAGTACTTATGTTCTTGTACGACTTCCTAATAACCGCCAAATCTTCTTCATTCGAAAACCTTTTTCCAAAGTCATAAAAGATAGTGGCAAAACGGGAAAGTGGTCCCTTGTGTCGTACATCTTCCCAAAGTTGGGAGCGCTAGACCTAGTACGACTCAGTGATCGATTGAAAAATCACAAGTGGCTTTGTTAAGATAGGAATTACCACTGTCGGGAAGCCAAAGTGCTCATCCTGCACTTCTGTTGCTGTAGGATGGTTTGTCCCTCGCCAAAGGGTATACTTGTTCACAGAAAAAGCGAGGGGCATAGGAGCGTCTTGAGTGAGCCTAAGCTGTCTTGAGAAATGGTTTGGAGCATAGAGCTCATACCCGGGGCTTGCAGAATCTGGAACTGCTGCTCCTTGTAGGTGTGACATTGAAGGAAGAAGTTCCTCGCAAGATCATTTTGCTCTGACGAGGGCATAAATCCACTCGCAAGGATGCCAGAATGACGACGATTCAGAATCACTTCAACTGCTGTGGTTGGGAAGTCTTTACACGAGCAGAGGTAGTTGAAGCAAACTAGATAGGACCATACTCTAGTCCTAGTTGGTGCAGAGACCAATGTTTGGCCCAACAGCTTTTGATCTTCAAAGACATGAGCTGTTGTAGGGCAGAAAAAAGGAAAGTACATTCGCAACCAGAGCTCTACCATCCAGAGCGGTCCTGGTTGATTAAGGTCGAGCTTTGAAAGGACGACTCGCCTCAAACCATAGTAGATGTAGGAGAGAACAGACTCAACCAAGCCCAATTGTTCATAGTTGAAAAGGTGTTCGGCAAGTTTGGTCCAACATCTATTGACCTTTGCAGAAGATGGACAGAATATGTACTTTGATAGTCAATACTCTAAAAAGGTTATGCCTCCTTGGTTGGTGTCTTTATCCTCCTGAACAAAATGTTTAACCTAGGAAGAGTAGGAGGAAGGACGGTTGAGGGAGGCTTGAACTGGTGTCCCAGTGTGTTGATTATGCGACCAGGAGATTTCGAATATTGGAACTCCAAAAAGGATATACAAATCAAGGATTGTAATGCTCACATCACCACAGGGAAGACGGAAGCAGTTGCCGGTGCAATCCCAAAAGCACATAGCTGTGGCGAACGGTGCTTTGTTGCCACCAGCTGGGAGAGAAAGGCACAAGTCAATGAGTTGGGTGATTCCAACCACTTCCCATCGATCGATATCTTATCCGCGACGGTGCCGGTACCAAGCGAGATCCTCTGCGTTTGAGTGCGGCCACTTCCCAATTAAATAAAGGGTATCTTTGTTTGTCTATTATTTGGGTTCTGCTTTGGGATGTTCTTGAACTGTCAAGGCTGAATTGCAGATGGGATGGCGGAGGATATTGAAAAGCTCTGGATTTATTGGAACATCTAGAAAGGGACCAAGCAGGACAGTGCCTTCGTTTAGGTCTATGGTTAAAGAGATTATTGCCTCTGGGTTCTGTCGTTTGGCGACGGCTTTGAGGTGTCTCGAGAATTTCTTGATGCTACGTTCTGAGTAAGGTATGGAGATGTCTTTACGTGGAGGCATTGTTTTAATCGGAATAGATGAACGGCGGCGTAAATGAAAGGTCTTAGCTTTTGACTAAGGAGGTTGAATGTGCAAGATCAAGGCAAGTGAGAAGGTCTCGTTGGGAAATGAGATTTTGTTGATGTGAACTGGTGCTTTTATATTACGTCAGTCGAGTGACGCAACTTTTTAGAGGAGTTGTGTAACGTGGCGCTTGGGTGTTATGTTACCGTTTGGTTTAACAGCGCGTCATTCGGGTAATATTCAAGTCTTTTCGCTTGCACAGGTAATTCGAGTTCAAGACTTGAGGGGCAATGTTTGGGCCTGAAATAAATATTTCATATTGGTCTTGAAAGGCTGAAGTCTTGGCGAGTAGCCCATATTCTATAAGAGTTTGGCGAGCGGCCAAGTGAGAGACAAAGTTCGTTTAGGATTGTAAATTATGAATTAGCTGATTCCATGCGGCTTGGATATCTATCATACCTTTTCTATTTCAGATAGGGTTCTTTTAATAAAGGAGTTGTGATAGCATTGAAACTACATAAGGAGGAAAACCCGTATGCTGGTGTTAGATTTATATTGAAATTCAAAGAGCAAGAGCATAAGAAGTTCAAAGGAATTGAAAGACAACTATTGAGCATTATATAAGGATAGTAAGAGCTTTGTGGAAAAGGTCCCCGATAAAACATACAACATTTGCTATACGCAAGTACACCTAGACATCTCGTCAAGAGATTCTATCTTCTTTGCAACCAACAGATCAAAGTGTTTGTCACCTATCGAGTGAGAGTATTGCGATCAGAAGGAAGCAATAGCGACTGGACGATTGAAGAGCTTGTCACCTATCGAGTGAGAGATTGGATATCTAAAGGAAGCAATGTTCTCAACACATCATCAGAGAGATTGCTCTGCTTTGCACTGATAAGGGAGTGTGAGGTATCGATTTCGAAGGCTCTGCTAGAGACACATATCAAAAGTCCTAGGTTACTAGGCGAGAAGGACCTATTCAGACAGGGTTAGTGCTCTCCTTATCTTAATCGCTTATCAAGAAGTCAGACAGCTTTACATTCTATATTTCGTTGAAGAACGGTGGCACGCCAATATACGAAGCACATACAAGATAAACCGATACCTGCGGTCAAACTATCCGAAGTCAATAAAAGTGACTGATTTGCGGAAGGATCTCTCCGCAGGAGATATTTGAGCATCGAACATTTTGGCAAGCAATGGTCTCCGTGACTCCGTCGACTTGGACATAATTGGGATCGGAAATTATATATTCCAATCGATTCTAACATGGATTCCGACTGCTCCAACACCTTTTCTCTACAATTGTTATCTAGGCTCTGACTGCTCAGCATGGACTTCCTTCTTAACCTTTTTAATTATGGTTGTCGGTGCCCAGCCGCTTACTCATTCATGGCTCACTATGGCGGCGCGACAGCCGCTTACTTGCTACTCGTACGTTTATAGATCACTATGGCGACACCGACGCAGAGAGATAGAGGACGGGAGGTGGATGGTGGTAACATCCTTCGGTGAGGTTTCCGGCGAGAGAGAGAGAGAGAGAGAGAGAGAGAGAGAGGGAGGGATCGTCGGAGGCGGAGTTCTGGGTGTCCAAAGGAGAGCTGAGGGCGAGGGGCAGAGGGAGGACAGAGAGATCGGCACATACAGTAGCAACTCGAGATGGAGATCGAAGCTCGCCGTTGTTGCCTCCACCTCGTCGATGTTGCCTCTGTCTCCAGCCACACCGCAGCCTCGCCAAGCCTACGCTACCTGATCTGCATCTGGACAATCCCACACCGCCTGGCACTCATATCTCTCAGACGTCCTGCCGTGCAGTCGCAACTCGCCGACGACCTCATCACTCCGAAAAATAGCATGCGCTGCTTAGATCTTAACCTTGCCGCGCAAATCTTGAGCTACACACTCCTAAGAACACAGCAGCTTGACAACGCAGCCCAGCGACCCTCACGTTCCAGCTTACTCCGCCTCCTCGCCGTCACGCAGCACTCTTCCCATCCATGTTTCAACTCCAACGCCTGGCTGGAAATGTAATCCTAGGAAATTAATTGATTGGTTGCTACAATTCTACTGTACGTGTGTGTTCATTAGTTTCTGGCATGGGTAAAATTACTGAGTTTTGATTGGTTGTATAGATTGATTTTTTATTTATTGGCTTCTAAATCGTCATGTTGAGTCTTAACATCTTTTGATCTTGTTTTTGAATTATTCGTCTACTAAATCATTTGCCTATATGTTATTAAGTTGTGAGTCCAAATGTATTTTTTTTAATTGTTATTGTGTTTTTTGAACCGTTATTATATTTTTTTAATTTGTTGCTACTGAATTGTTCGTCTAATTGCAACTAAATTATTTGTGGATCTGCTACTAAATTGTGAGTCAAACTGCAAATTGCTACTGTTTTTTTTTTAAATTTAGTAGCAGTCTAAATACAACTTCAGTGGGAACTTCAATAAAAATTCAATATCAATTTTTTGATAAACTTTTTGTAGCATTTTAGTGCTTTACATTCAATAATACTTATTTTTAGTAGCAGTGCTGAAAAGAACTATGTATCCCTTTTGATAAAAATACAACAAAAATTTCGAGAACGATATAGTAGCAGCTTGAAAATGACTTCAGTAGCAATTCAGCAAATGATTCAGTAGTAGCTTGGTGAACGATTTAGTAACATTTTGACGAACGATTCAGTAGCACTTCGAGAATTATTCAGTAGCATGTTGAACAAAATTTCAGTAGCAACTCGATGAACGATGCAGTAGCAGTAGTTTTAAAAAAGCAGTAGCATCAGTTGAGAAAACACAGTAGTAACAGTTGAAATACGAAGACTATTTTGATGCAAGCAATTAATAAAACGAATTGCACTTTTTGGGATAGGAGTGGAAACATTGTCCATAAGTAAAAACAACATACACAAACAAGTCAATTTCTATTGCTACTATATTTCGAAAACGAATAATCTAAATTCCAAATCTAATTCCAGATCTATTGCTACTACCTAAACCAAATCAAAAGCATACACAGTAACAGTCGAAATACCATACCACACTAAATGACATGAACCAATCCTACTATATCCAATCAACCCCGACAATTGCTTAATTTCAATAGGTCTCTAAAACATAGCACACTCCATGATGTAAAACACAAAACTAAAATTAAACTAGAACATAAGAATAGCACGCACACTCATGGTCGTGTAACCTTAGGACTCCACAACTACTCAATAATACAAAATAACACTTAAACACTCAAGAAAAACCACTCAAACACTCATGCATGCTAATTGAAATGAAAACCACGCTAGCAAACTCAACCATTGTAGTGTTAAAAAAAGATTAAGTATCACTTTCAATATCAATACAATAAAGATTCGAAAACAATGCAGTAAAAGCTCGATGAACAATCCAGTAGCAGTTCAACTAATAATTTAGTAGCATCTCAACGAAAAATGCAGTAGCACTATGAGAATGATTCAGTATCAATTGGATGAAACTTCAGTAGCAGCTCGATAAACGATCTTGTAACAATTTGACAAACGATCCAGTAGCAACTCATCGAATGATGCAGTAGCACCGTAAGAATGATTTAGTACCAGCTAGACCAAACTTCAGTAGCAGCTCGACGAATAATATAGTAGTAGCTCGACTAACAATGCAGTAGTAGCAGTTTGAAATACAATAGCAGCAGTTAGAAAAATGAGTAGAAATCTAAAAAACATAATAGCAGTTTTTAAATCACAATAATAGTTTTAAAACGCAGTATCAATAGTGTAAGAGAACGCAATAACAGTGTAGTAGTTTCAAACAAAATGCAGTAGCAACAAAGTAGTTTAAAAAAAAGCACAATAAAAGCAAAAAAAAAACATAGTAAACACATAAAAAAACACTAACACTTTGAAAAAAAAATTCAGTAACACTTTCGATTCAAAGTTCAATATTACTTTAATAACATTTTGATAAACTCTGTAACACAATGAAAAACCTCAACAATAGAACCTTCAAAAAACACACCCAGTAGCAGCAAAATCTTCCTCAACCAAAAGTCATATATACTAAATTTGTGTTTTTGTGAGGAAAATAATAATAATCAAATTCATATGTAGCAGCACGTGGTTGTAGGGTTCATCATGGGCTGAGTTAGGCCAGTCTCGACCCTAAATTTAAGGCTTAGGGCTGGGCTGGGCCGGCCTCTGCCTAAATTTAAGACTTAGGGTTGGATTGGGTTGGGGTTGGTCAACAGTCAAATATAATAAGGTTGAGCTGGGCTGGGCCAATGCCACAATTTAGAAACCTTAGCTCACCCATTAAGGTTAGGCCAATGAGGCTAAAGAGCCTGACCTCTGTGGGCCGAGCCAAGATGGGCCTTAAATTGAGAAAAATTAATATATAAAAAGTTCAATGTATTGTTATTATTGATATATGATATTTACTTTGAATATATAATTTTGTGCGGACAGAACATCGAGGTGAATAAAACGAGAAAATCAAAGTACTAAAAAATATGATAATAATAATAAATTATATTATGTTTCCTAATAAATTGATCAAAATAGGTTAGATTAAGTTTGGCCTCTAGCAGGCCTTTAAAGTAATATAAAAATATTTATATATTAATTAATTTTCTTATTTGAAAAGAGAATGGGTTTGATAAGATTTATGAGACCGAAGCTGGACTAGGCTGAAGAGACTTAAATAAGCTGTGTCAAGAGGTTGGGTTGGGTTTCAAATGTATAGCGCAGACCCTATTCTATTTCAAAAGAGGCTGGACCAGGCGGCCAACCTAACCTCGGTTAAGACTAGCTAAGCTTCGACTTTAAAAGTTGAGCGGGTTAGATAAAGCTCGAGATCGATGGGTCAAATGATGAGACCTTTGTGGTTGTGTGTTACTACTTTTCTACATTTTGAAGATATCAAGTAATCACAGCTTTTTATGTATCGTTTAATAGGGTTTAAAAAGTCGTACTACTGTTAACAATACCAAAATGCATAGCCACCGAAATTTTACTACCACAAGTTGATATCTACACACTCTCGACTATTTCTTGTCTACCCAGATAAAATTTCTCTATTGAACAACGTCAAGCTGCTTCAACCTCATCACTTAACTTAAACAATGATCGTTTTCCCTTACTGCATAAGTGCATATAGTAGCAGCGATCATGTACAGGTGATTGATGTCCTTTCTGCTCGATCTCACAACGCCGGCGACCACAACCAAACTGAAGATGAAACTCGGAAGAAGCACGACGGCAACGGCGTTACGATGTAGACCGTAGTAGCAGTGCGCTGTGGAAACCGCGATGGAAGCGCGATTGGAGCACAACGAGGTAAAGATTGAGATGGAGCGGCAGAAGTGAAGATCTTTGTGCTACTAAATTAAGTTTAGCAGTGCAGTCCAGGGCCGATGACGACGACGGAGGAGTTTTACAGATTGGTCGAGCTTGAAGTTGACACGTGGAGGCAAGGAGGCCACCATCCCCATGCAGTGGCGCCAGGCGGTGGCGAGCGGAGCCTGAACTTCTCTGCTACTACGCTTTTACTATTGGGAGAGAGAAAATGAATTTATTGGTTTAATGAGGCAGGGTTTTTTTTTTATTTATATAGGAAGGCAGTATCATCTTTTTATCATTTTTAATGGACTGGGTTCACTGTTATTAGGTTTTCGGTTTAGAGTCCAATATTTGGTTGTCTATTATATTAGGATAGTTGGTTTATTTGTATTATTAAGGAAAAAATTCACCTGAGGTACTTGAACTCTCGCGAACATATAAGTTTAATACTCGAATTCTTAAAACTATCAATATGGTACTTGAACTTTGAAAGCACGATGAACATGATACTTCCGTCCAGTTTTTCGTTTACGAACCGTCTATTTGATGACGTGAATTATTTTATGACAAAAAAACTAAGAAATGACCTAAGATCTCTCTCTCTCTCTCTCTCTCTCTCTCTCTCTCTCTCTCTCTCTCTCTCTCTCTCTCTCTCTCTCTCTCTCTCTCTCTCTCTCTCTCTCTCTCTCTCTCTCTCTCTCTCTCTCTCTCTCTCTCTCTCAACCGTCCTCTTCCTCCTCCTCAACGTCATGATCGGTAACATCCAAACCTTATTTTCTTCCCGCCAAATAACCAAAGCCTCTCCTGCCTCATGCATATGCTTCTTCGCTAAAGACCCTGTTGTCTCTTCCACTTTCCTATTTGACCCTCACCATCTCGCCTGGTGCCCTCTCCCTCCCATGCCTTGTAACCCCCACGTGTACGGCCTCTGTAACTTCTGTGTCGTTGCCATCGGGCCCCACCTCTATGTCATCAACGGCTCCTATAGATCACCTTATATATCGCCCTACCCCTTCCTCCACCATATTTCGAATCGACTTCGTCTCTGCCACGTGGCACCGTTTGTCTCCGATGCTCTGCCCTCGCGGGAGGTTTGCCTGCGCCGCCGTCCCAGAGTTCGATCAGATATTCGTCGCCGACGGGGCATCAAGGCACACCGTTTCCAGGATGAGCTCGGTGGAGAGGTATGACGTTGTGAAGGACGAGTGGGTTGCCATGGAGGCGTTGTCGAGCTTTCGGCCTGGGTACGTCGGGTTCTTCACCGGTGATGTGGAGGAGAGGGAGTTTTGGGTGATAGGAGGGTATGGCAGAGTGAGGACTATATTGGAGGTGGGGCTGGTGGAAGAGTATTGCCGAAACGCCATACCGAAACCCAGATTTTTTTTAATTATTTTTATTTTTTTAATCAAATAGATCAAAAAAGACCAATTTATCCTCAATTTAGAATAAAAAATTATGTCACGTCATCGAGTAACTGTGAAACTAACTGAAAACTGGACGGAAATAAGTTTATCGTGTTTTTAAAGTTCAAATACCATATTAATAGTTTCGAGAATTCGAGTACTAATCTTATATGTCCGCGAAAGTGTTTATAGGAAAATATAATTGGAAGCTTCTGGTTACATCTTTAGAGAGATGTAACCTAACCCGCGCTGTCTTCAGTCTTCACTCTTTACAATTAGTTCGAGTACCATAATTGTAAGCTTCTGGTTTTACAGAAAGTTTTTTCTTTTCCGGTTTACTCATTGGCCTAGAATAGAATTCTCATGCATTTTGATCGGAAGCCTTGTTGAAATTAATTTGTTCATTTTAGATTTAGATTAGTTTATCATTAACTGGGCCCGAGTTCTTAATTATGATGTTCTAGGTTTTTCTTTGTCTTTATTTTGTTTACTGCTTCTGTATGTGTGTCTATGCTAGCCTAGTGCATGGAATCTTGCCTCTAGACTATCATGTTGTTGCTGAAATTGAGCTACAGTTGTATTTCATCATCAAGAGTGGAAATTTCTAGACGGTTTTTGTTTTTTGAGCTTGAATTTGGGATTTTTAGTAATGGGTGGTTGAATCTGCATTAGGTGCTTGTTCAAGTGTTTGCAGGAAGATACTATATTACTTTTTCTGCAAAAACATAGATAACTTTGCATCTGCATTGCTTTATTTGAATTTGACTGTGTAGGCAGCCATGGGTTCCATTTCAAATCCTGGGATAGGAGCCAGAGATAGAATAATTGAACTTCCGGATTCACTTATTTCTCACATACTATCCTTCCTCGAAACTGTGAGAACCTCAGTCTACCAGATGGAAGAAACACTGGACTCGTGTTCTCATTTT
Organism: Geum urbanum; assembly: GCA_946800695.1. NCBI lineage: Eukaryota > Viridiplantae > Streptophyta > Magnoliopsida > Rosales > Rosaceae > Geum > Geum urbanum. The sequence goes on along the minus strand of OX326997.1, from coordinate 19,506,925 downwards.
AGACTTCGATGGAAATGGTTATCCATTGGGATAGATCGTGTACTTTTCTTCCGTGGCTCTGCAAATATACATAAATTTAGGCTCTTCTTCTATGAGGCAACAAAGCTGGATTTTGCTCGTTTTGATGGTTGGATCTGCGCTGCCATTTGGCTTAATGTTGTTGAGCTTGATCTTTGTATTGAGTTGCGTGGTTTGGATGAGACTGTGGAGTTGCCTCGGAGCCATTTCACATGAAAAACACTGCAAGTTCTGAAGCTGCATACAAATTTTATTGTCAATCCTCCTACAACAGTTTGTTTTCCAAGTCTGAAGGTTCTATATGTTAGGGTTGTATGTCTTGATCATGGTAACTCTGTATTTGAAAAGATGTTCTCCAACTGCCCTGTACTAGAAGCTTTGACTATAGAAGCTGAGCTTCAACATTGTGAAGCCTGTGACATTAACATTTCTGCACCTGAGATGAAGATGCTAAAAATGGGTTTCGACTTGGAACCATACGATATGGATGAAAATGAGGAAGAGATGGATGCATATAATACTTGTATCAATGCTCCAAAACTTGTGAACTTTGACCTCAGGATGAATAATTTGTCAGCTTTCCTATTCTAAGTAAATGCAAATTCTCACTTCAAAGCCAATATTGCTCTTTGTCCCGTGGAGAAACAGTACGACTGGAATTGCAATTCTGGATACAATCTCCCATGTCAAACACCTGTCTCTTTCAGCTTATTGTGATTTTGAGGTAAGTGTGCTAATAACGTCTTCCCTTCTAATAAATATTTTATAGAGGATAATAGAATGCAATGGAAAGATAGCATTTAAGTGATCACAAGAATAGTAGTAGATTCTTCTTGACACAGCTTGTGATGAATTGGGTTCTTAACAGAACATTTGTGAGATACACTACACAGCTGTTAGGTCTTTTATCATATCTAGTGTAGCACACTGTTAGTGGTTTGCTTTGTTGTCCTTTTGCATAATGATGGCATACATCAGTAGAACGATTAGCATGAGTAAATGTTTATTCTGCATGAGTATCCTTGTGATCAAGAATTTTTGTTTTCATGAAGGTGTTACCTGATTTTGACAATTTGACCCATTTGAAGCTGGATAAATTGTTTATTTTCAATGGTTCGGCATATCTAATAGAGTTTCTCAAGAGATCCCCGAATCTTGAATATCTTGTCATTGAACCTGTAAGTTGTTGTATTTTACTGATGCTATACAGTACGTATTACCGACTTGAAGCATTTGAGGATTTTCATTTTCATATTATTTTAAATAATTTGCAGTGTAATAGGTGTGATGAGTTCAATCCGCCAGAGGTTGTGCCAGTTTGTATGTTGTCTCACCTCAAGAGTATCACCTTAGGAAGATTCAAGGGAAGACAAGATGAAATGAGGTTGGTAAAATTCTTGTTGAAGTATAGTGAAGTTTAGGATGAGATGACTATTATTAAAGATCTCCCAGGGGCAGAAGATGAAGCATTACGCAAAGAAGTTGTAATGTTTGAAAAGGGCTCAAAATCGTGTCAAATCAAAATAATCGACTAGGAAACCTGTATTCTACGTTTCAAACAAAGTCCCTTTTGAGCATGTATTCTATGCTTCTGATTTTTTTTTTTTTAAATTTTAACTATGTTGTTTGAACATATGCTCAATGTTCTGTCAAGTATTAATCAATAGCTATGTGCTGCTAAATGCTTTGGATTCTGTACCATGAGTACATGATGCTATCGGCCACTGCCCACTGGTTGTGGTCATTTTGCGTTTTCTTCTGATCCTCTCCTCATCGCATCTTACTATCTTAGTGTTCAGTCGTAGGAGACGAGAAGATCATGAGATTTCTTTCATAGATTGTTCACCACAGCATCGTTATTTGTGGGCATAAGATACAGTTCCATGGAGCTTGTCAGTTGGGAAGTGTACTAATATTTCTTTTTTGCTGTAGATCAAGTGCACTGCTTGATGAGTGTCATGGGAACAGCAGGTTATCTAAACCCAGAGTACATCCAAATCTTTCCATTAATGTATTTTGATGCTATGAGCTAGTGAAATAGTATACTGTTGCCAGGTACTACAGTTCTCACAAGCTGAATGAGAAAAGGGACGTTTACAATTTCGGCGTAGCCCTATTAATTGGAGCTGATCACAGGCAAACTAGCGGTCATAAACATTGAGGAGCGAATCCATGCAGTGCAGCGGCCAGCTGGTGAGTCCTGAGCTCCTCAAAGGGGATATAAGCAAGTGTGGTTAAGCAAAGAAATGAAAGAGATATTGATGTAAATTCAGTTCGGAAAGCTTTCGAAATAGCAATGACATTTTGTGCTATCTGAGTCATTATGGATTATGTGCTATCTGAGTCAAAACAATGTTTGGAAATTGAGTTTTTTAGGCATCTGCAGCGAAATATTTGTATTTACTGAAGAAAGTGGAGGCGGCTTGTGAGAAACATAAGAGAGAGAATTGAAGACGATAATCGACGGATAAATTTTGGATTGCTTCTGGAACTCTTTTTATCTCGGGTATGGTGACTTCTGCGGTGAAGAGCTCGTCGCATGGGCAGTCTGTCCTGACTCCTCATTCAGTAGTCTTCCACTCTTCCTACATCCAATGCAACTGTCCAGTCCCCAAGTAAAGTATTAGCCCTTGTTTAGTTGTTTAAAAGCGGATGACTTTGAAGCTCATAGTCTTCTAATTCCTCCTGTCTCACGTTCAGGTTTCACTCAAGTCATTGGGAAACTTGATAACTTGTATAACAACTTATCAAGTTTCCAAAGTCATAGCAATAAGAATGGCGCAGTTTTAGCAACTAAACTTGTGTACAATCCCTTTCCATACCAACTTATCAACTCTTGTCGAACAATGATTTGACCAAGGGACTCCCAAAGTCAATTTCTCGTGTATCCTGTGGTAACCAGACTTAACGGAGTAACATCCATTCTAATTGTAAGGCCAGATAAGCCTATCAACATACTCACCACCACTAATAGGAATTGACAAGAAAATCGCCTTGTCCTCCTCCGAAATAAAATATGTAATAGCTGACAGATTCCAACACATAGATGCAGGGTCGATAATATCCTTCACCAAACCCGGAACTCCAGCAATCTCCCTAACAAGAAGAAGAAGCCTGCCCTCGTTAAGCCACTTATCTTCCCACAGTCTAACAGTAGGCCCGTTCATCACTTGCCACTGAGAGCCATCGATGATCAACTTTCTAGCTTGGAGTAAGCTAGACCAGCCCCATGAAGGCCTACACCCTTTAGTAGCTTCAAAAAAATTACAAGCTAGACCAGCCCAAAGCGGCTCAGGGTTCTAAATCAACCTCCACACCTGCTTAGCAAGAAGAGCAAGATTGAAAGCCTCAATGCATCTAAATCCTAGCCCTCCATCCTCCTTTGCCTGCCCTAAAAACTCCCAACTCCTCCAATGACATTTATTCCCATGCTCAGGAGATCCCCACCAAAAATTACTAAGCAAAGAGTTGATTTCTTTGCAAAAAGTAGATGAAAATTTAAACTAGGAATTTCTATACAAACTTTAACATAATTTTCCTCTACAAAGTGGACTACCAGAAACCTACAAGAAAATTCACACTTCGGATTTCCCACAAACAATACCGTGGACCACTGATGTCCATCCGGATTTCTCAATAAAGAGTAGAAAATAATTTAATTAAAATGCTGGAGTAATAATACGGAACTAAAAACTCATAATCCAGCAATACTAACAATTCACTACCAATACTGAAAAAAAAAATTACAACACTAGTGTTCAGAGCGACTTCTAGGAGCAAAAATAAAACATAAGCAAATACACTGCTAATGGCCGAAACCTACTGGAAGGTATGATAACCCGGTGGACTAAAAGCCTCAGGGGATCCAAAATCTAGCTCACAAAAAGCACTACAACCGGGACACGGAAAAACCGAAAGACCCAAAGAAAGACATATAAAAATATAAAAGAAAACGTTAGCATGAGTGGACAACAGCTCATAATCAGTGTAAAATAATAAAATATTTTATCTGTGCATTTCCGCTTATTTCAGTGAAATCATGCGAGTTCAAAATAATAAACTGAAATAAAATATGGAGGTGGGCACTCAGGGTGTTTGTTCTAACTCGGAGCGTCTCCAAGAATGTAAGTACAAAGGTGATGGGATCGTGTAGGGGTTTGTCCTATCCCAACACAATCTGGGCCGACAGGGTGTTTGTCATAACCCGGTCTGACTCGACTAGTTAGTGATCAGCGGACTAGTCCAAGCATCGATGCTGAAAATAAAATCATCACAAACATGCCTCCAAAGTCGACTATAATAAAATACAGGAGACTGTAAATCTGCATAAACATGAACTCACAACAACTATGAAAATAAATAAACGTTCACTCACCGTACTATGTTGGGATATTCGTAAAGTCGTAACTTGCTAATCGGCGCAATAATCATCCGACACGGCCCGCTAACTCGTAATTTTGAAAACATGATTTTAATTAATATCTACTCGTCGATATTCATAATGAATGGCTAAGCTCGTAATTCTACATGCAATAATGTTGAGAATCTTGCATTCTCGAATAACTTATTTTCCGACTAAAAACGCACTTAATCGAATTCTGAATTCAATTTATTGCATTCCTTCACTATAACTAAATTTTAGAGTCGCAACATAAATCTCAAATATAGAGCGACTTGAATTTAAATCAATAATTGAATCGTCTATTAGTAATATCGTGAAATTAATTAATTATTATACGATTAAATACACGTCTAAATTATTCAAGTCTAAATCCAAACAAGAATCTCACCATTGTATTCATCACAAAATTACGAGCGGAACGACATAAAATTTTGTCGAAAATTCTAGCTCGCCGGAGCTCTGCCGCGCACGGCTGCGCTTAAGGCCACTCACCGCCACCGGTGGCAGCCATAATCTCACCGGCTCCAAATCAAGCAACCTACACATGAAAACGTTCATCTAAACAAGTCTAACAACATTTATGAAGAACACGATGTCAAATTCTAACCGGAAATGCACAAAATTGCCGAAAAATCGAAAACCCACCAGAAATTTCATCTCCTCCGATCGCCACCGCCTGGCCACGGCAAGGGCCGAGACGTGTTGAATTCGACTCATCTCTCCTGGGGCTTCAAAACCCCCATAACTTCGACGTCATATGCCACCACAACCGTCGCCATCGTCGCAGTGAAATTCCACCCAAATCGGATCGACTTCTCCGCCGCAAATCTCCTTCCTCTGGCCACCAACATCGATGATGTTGCCACAAAAAGATAGAGGGGCCCAAGTCCAACAGAACCCGATTAGTTTCACGGCCAAAGGTGGCCAGAAATAGTCGCGTTGTCGCCGTCACCTCCGACGACGATTTTGGCTGCTGGTGACCGAGTCAACTCGGGTCAACCTGATTTCCGAAAATGGAAACTTTTGACTTTCCCAAAATGGAAACCCGTATTTATACAGCGATTTTGCAAAAAACGTTTTCCGATATTTTCATAAAATTTCCAATGACCTTAACTTCTTTGTCATAACTCCGATTTCAACACTTGGCGTGACCACGAACTCGTATCGACAAACTCTACAACTTATCCAAAGATATTTCTCGAAAAAACATATCCGATAAAATCTCAACAAAACGCCAGCGAAATTTATTGACGGTAGAAACTAATTACCATCGATGATTAACGTAATTAATTAGCGACTAACCGCATAAGTTCCGATTATCGTGTAATATTGTTCTGGGTCGTAACATTAAAGCAAGACATGAGGGAGGTATGGCAAGAGCCACTGACTTCATCATAACCTCTCTACTGGCTGCCGAGAGCATGCACAACTTCTAGCCACCAATCCTTCTTTGAAGCTTCTCTTTAACAAAACCTAAGCCAACTTTCTTTGATCTACCCCAAATCATAGGAAGACCATGATAGGTTCCAGGATTTCCAGAATAAGGAACACCAAGAAGTAGGCTCATAAGCCTAATCCAATCACTTGCAAAGCCAAACTCCACCAGAGTTTCTTCTAAGAAATCACATTCAACTTGATCATAGGCCTTATTAAAATCAAGTTTCAACCCCAATTCATGGTTGTCCCCTATTTTCTTTAGCTTTAAGTAATGGAAGATCTCATGTGCAAGGAAAATGTTATCTTGTATTTGTCTATTAGGAACAAAAGCATATCTGATTGAGGGAAATCAGATTAGGAAGAATACTTTTTAGACGATCTGCAAGCAGCTTGAAGAGGACTTTGTAAGAGAAATTACATAAGTTGGTAGGTCTGATGTGGTTTGTACAATCTGGATTTTGGACTTTCGGTATCAGGGCTATATGAGTTAGATTATGTTCCTTTAACATCAATCGGCCTTCCTTGAACTCAGAAGAAGCCCGAATCACCACCTCATTAACCACACTCCAATACTTTTGATAAAACAAACCAGGAAAGCCATCAGGACCCGAAGATTTTAAATCTCTCATTTGAAAAGTAGCCTCTTTCACCTCCTCACGAGAGAAATGAGCAAGCAATTCATGATTCATCTCATCAGTTACCTTATGAGAAACACCACTCATAGCATCTCCCTAATTTTGTTGTCCTCTAGAAGAGAACACGGATTTGAAGTGGTTCTCAAACTCCTTTCTAACAACACTCTCACCAGAAATCCAGTTCCCATCACAATCAGCTATCTTCAAAATACTGTTTTTCCTCCTTCTTTGAAGAGTTGTAAGATGGAAAATTTTGGAGTTATCATCTCCCACCTGAAACCAAAGAATCTGAGACCTCTGTTTCCAGAAAATCTCATCACGCCTCCAAAGATCCCCAAGCTTTTCTTTTATGGAAGTCTGCCTCAAATCTCCATCAGGCCCAAGATTACATTGAATGCCATCTAACTCCTCCAAACATTCACGAATCTCATGTTTCATGTTGGGGATTTTTGAAACTCAACCTCTTTAGTTTAGACCTACATCTAGCTAGGTTAGAGTCTCAACACTTTTCCGCACCAAAAGACTCTACCTCCTTCCAGTTTTCCTTAACCACCTCTTTGCATTCCTCCCCTGTTGTCTAGTAGGCTTCAAACTTGAAGGCTTGATTTTTTCTACAAAACTTAGGTTCCACCTCAAAAGAAGAGGACAATAATCTGATCCTATACGAGGTAGATGAGTCACTGTTGACTGAGGCCATGTCAACAACCATTCTTCATTATATACTCCTTTATCAAGGCGCTCTTTAAGAATAACTAACCCATCCTCTTTCTTCTCCCACATATAGCACTGGCTAGCGTAACCCGCATATAGCATAAAATTTACCTCCATAAAATCGTAGAGAAAACGTCTTCGACTAGGGCACCAAGCAGCACCTCCTTCCTTTTCAAAGTGCCACAGCATCTCACTCATATCACCAATTACTAACCTCGAAATATTGTCCAACCAATTTCTGACCTCATGGCTACACCAAAAGTCCTTTTTATCTTCTTGGTACAGAGGGCCATGGAACCAAGAAATCTGAACCATACTACCAGCCTCCTCATCACTAACAATAATATCGATCTAATTCTTTGAGAAGTTAACAATTTCCACCTTTAAAGAATGTCTCCACCAGAGGTTGAGCCCTCTAGCAATGCCTACAGGATCGACATTAAAACTCTTATGAAAACCAAGCTTTCTCCTAACCATGTTCACAAACCTACTTCCTTGATGTGTCTCCGAAAGAAAAACTATATATCTAGCATGTGGGAGCGGGTAACCTCCCTTAAGGTTTGAACTGTCAGAGGCTTCCCCAAGCCTTGACAGTTCCAGGAGATATAACTCATTGATTCCTTGCAGCTGGTTTCAACTAGCCGCCACAACCCTGAAGGTGGGTTAAATCCTCCATACCTTGAATGACACTTCCCTCTTGAGTGTCTGGCACAGTAATACCAGTGTTCCTTGAGTGCTTTCTCATAATCTTCTTTCCTTTCGACGAAGAGGCACCTCCAAAATTCTTCGAGAGTCTAAGGCTTTTCGAAGCCGCCATTTTTATCTTCTTTGTTGCGTTCTAGATGTCCCCATCATAAATTTTGCCATCCTTACATATTTTTCCCAAACTATGATTATCTACTGGCTCCTCAACATATGCAGAAATAGTAACTGAGTTGGGCCTTGGTGTTAATTTCAACATGATAGGCTCAATCTCTTGCTTAACATAATCCGGCAAGGGGTATCTAGGATTTTCTTTCAAATAGTCCTCTTTTCTTTTGAATGCCCATGGGGGGATTGTTGTTGGGTTGGCCCAACTTCTGTTATTAATTCCAATTCCATTGAGAGTCTTCGTCACACTACCATTTCTATAGTGGACTCTATTAACACATGAATCACATTCATTGTAGGAGTATAGATAGCTGACTTTGCGTGTAGCTTTTGCTAATGGAGAAAAGTTGAGGTCAAACTCTTCCCCATGCAAACCTAGTCCAGTCGACGTAGCCCTATTCGCCCTACCACTAGCCATCGAAATGTCCCTTTCAATAGTACACCGTTCAACCTTGCTCCTAGATTCAAATTCTTTGGTCTCCTTACTCTGAATTGGTCACCGGATTAACAAACCTTGTTTCCGGGACGTAAGGAAACTCAATAGGGTACTGCGGTTGAGTAAAAATTGCCTTTTTCGGTGACTCCGCCACCAAGCTAAGGTCGTAGGCAACCCCAAGGCTGATGAAAACCGAATGGACCTCATGAATACAGTCTTGAACCACATGCGCTAACCTCCCACACTTCTAGCAAAACTTCTTCAGATTCTCATATTTGAGCCGGATCTTTGACATAGTTCCATCACCCCTTAGGAGTTGCAGAAGGTAGCAAGAGGTTTTCTGACGTTAAAGTCCACACACATACGCAAAAAACCTCGATGCCCCACTTATTTTGGGTCCTCAACTTCTAACACAGACCTTATCATGCTCCCCAGCTTTCTGCTATTTCCCACCAAGAGCTGGTCTTTAGGAACACCATGAGCATATATCCAGTATGTTACCCAGTCAGGTTAAATGTCATCGACAGAGTAATGATTTGGCCAGAATCTGACCGAGAAGCTAAAGCCTTCATGCTCCAAAGACTAGAATGAATCAGCTTCCCAGCTAGCTTCTCCGATCTCACCGTAATGGCAAATACATTCTTCTTCAATGGGACAATCCGCATCTGGCTGAGGAGTTTCCACATTCCTTGTAAACAACTCTTAACTCCAATCGGGTTTGGCTCACAATCTTCAATAAGAAGACCAATCAGATATATCTCATGATCAAGGTCCATCATATCAACATTGGTCACAAAGTTACATGCCATCAACGGCGGATCCATATAGAGGCGAGGTTGGGCAGCTAGCAGTTGCCCAACCTGAATTTCTAAGTTTTGCTTGATAATATGTGTTGGGTGTTACTAATTTTGGCAAAAAATGACAGAAAACTTGGCAAAATGACGCACTGATAATATGTGTTGGGTGTTGCTTGATAACATGCGTTGGGTGTTACTAATTCCAATGAACGTGAAACTTTCAATTGACTAAAAAGACCCTCCGGCCAACGACGTCGTTTGGCTGAAAAGAAATATTTAAGGGCAACAAGGTCGTTTAGTCTTTACGGTTTCTTCTTTTCCTTTTACATTTCTCTTCTGAAGTCTTGGGTGCGTATGTGTAGCTCATGCATGGGTCGCTTCACTTGCATCTATTAATTAATCTACCAATTATAGTTGTGGTGGGAGGAATGGACTAGTAGTACACCCCAAGTACCACAATCTACTAGTTGACATTTTAACTAATCTCTGTATTCGGTTCAATCATATGGTTAAAATATGAAGGAAGTTCTCTTTTAAAATTATTTCCTAAACACTTGATTTAGCTATTTAAGGTCATTGTCATTCAAAATTAGAATTTAATATCGATCACTTTGATAACATATATTGATATATGAATATTGATATGCTTGAGAAACAACAATATATTTTCGAATTTAAATGAAAATATTCGCATATTACTTACATTTCTTTTTATAATTTAGCTTTATGTAATGTTGTCCAACCTGAAAAAAAAAAATTGAATCCGTCACTGCATACCATTGCTTCGATGATATCCTCATCCACAAAAGGAATCTCCTCCCGAGATAATGAAGAGAATGCCATGATGGTCAGCTCAAGAAGAGACAAAGCTCCAGAAAACACCACCCATAAAGGAGGACGAAGCCTTACTCCTCAGAGAAGGACAACAGAAAAAGGGCCAACCTTAATTGGTCATAAATACAAAACAGTGACTTCAAAACTCAGGAAAGATCTGAAGGAAACCAGAAATTAAGAGAGTAGTAGATGCAATTTGACACAGAGGTAGCTTTCTCCTCTTTTGTAGACTCCAGTCAAAGACTAGAATCAAAGCGCAGAGGAGAGAATTCAAGCTTGAGTTGCCTCAAGAAAACCTACCTCTTTCGCAAACCAAGCAAAAACTAAACCTTAAAATCAGAAAAGTTTCCAGATCTGGAAAGAGAGAGACTGCGTTTGCCGGAAGCAGAGATGGCTGATTTGGGCTAGTGTGAAAACATAAAAACTTGAAAAGTCTACGGACGAACAGAACAGAAGGTTGCATGGTGCACCGGTAAGAACTGAAATTAGCTCCTCAAATCTAGGTGACACCAAAGGATAGCAAAGAAGATTATAGTCATCATACAGTGGTCTTGGATGTTTGGAAACTTGGGATAGAGCCCTCATGATCACTCACTCATGGAGTATGGAAATTTACAAGGATCACATCCATCGTACAGTGACCTTCTTGGACCTTTGTTCTTAGCATACTGTTCATTCTGCCGAAAAATAAGAGAGAAAGAATGGCAGACGATAACAGGATAAAAGGATTTGACATTACTCATTAATGATATAGATTCAGTACATAGGGGCAATGTCACTCATGTTGACTACGTGACAAGCTGCAACTCTAGCTAGCATTCTACTATTACAAACATTTGTAGCTAAATGTTCGTAATCTAGCCTCCTCTATTATACAACATAAAATACACTTCTATAATACAGACGAAACATTGAGCTTATCTTTCGTAATCAGCAAAAGCTGTGTGTGTATGCACTACTGAAAGCCTCTGGCAATATTATACAGCACATTTCTCCGTTAACAAATTGCATTGATTATCACTCAGTTGACAGTCTCTGTATATGTCTTTGATTTGCACCAATTGGGAAGGGTGATGCCCCGGAAAACAAGATAAACGATAAATGCTGCATATCCAGCAGTGAAAGCACAGACTAAAGATCCAAACATGACCCCATTCACTTCATTGGAGAAGAAATCCAACAGCAGATAGCCATTGATAACCATCACTAGGGCAGCCACAAGCCACGCGACCATCTTCATAGATAAAGAACATGTGAGCAACTAAACATGCAGTGTACTTATTATTTCTAACTCATAAATCCATATCAGAACATCCAATGGATTAAGATACTTTCTCTTTTTAGCCTATGGAAACAGGTTAGCTGTAGAAGAGGCATACAGGAACACACTCAAGAAAGCATTGAAGAACAAATAATTCAGCAGAAATTGTTGTTCCATGCATCAGATTGCCGTGAATTCTCAGTAATCTAAATTAGTTTATAATAATAGTAGCAATGTGATCCTATGCTACACAGTTTTAACTTGAAACATCAGGAAATAATCAGATAGTAGGAGTATATGACAGGTATAGGCAAAAAAAAAAATCAGCATGCATATTCTGAAAGGAAATCAGTGTACCTTGAGAACCGGCCCAATTTTGAATGATCCCATGATTCGCTCAGTTGAAACCAAGAAAAGCAAGGGAATCAATGCGAAAGGGATCTGAATTGACTGAAGCACATTAAGCCACTCATTCAAAGCATCCAATGATCCCTCCGACGTATCAAAAACAAGAGCAACAATGATAGTTGGAATGATTGCACAGCTTCGTGTGATCAAAGCTCTCATCCATTTCTTCAATCTCAAGTTTAAGAAGCCTCCCATGATGAACTGCCCCGCATAGGTACCTGTTATGGTGCTGCTCTGGCCAGCTGCCAATAAACCAATACCCCAAATGTAAAGAATAGGGAAGAAACCACCCCCATACTTCTCCTGAAGAAACTGCCCTGCATTTTCAAGGCCTATGCTCTCCGCAATTTTCGTACCATAAAATCCCTTGGCAAACACAGTAGTGACAAACAAATTGATGACAAAGGAGATAATAAGAGCGATGGTGGACTCAATGCTGTAGTAATTGAGAGCTTCTTGAATTCGACCCTTCTTGTTGTGATCAATCTCCCTTGATTGCACAAGAGCTGAGTGCAAGAACACGTTGTGAGGCATGATGATGCAGCCCACAACTCCAACAGCCTGCTTGATTGTCCTGGAGCTCAGTTTCGGAATCAGAATACCTACAAGAGCATGCGAATTAGATACTAAACTTCAAACAACCTCAGCGCCTAAAAAACAGAAGAGTGGAATCAGATACCGATAAGAAGCTCAGTGCCACTAGGCTTTGCTTCACCAAACATCCAGGCAAATGAGATGGCCATCGTCGCAATAAGAAGAGCGAAAACTGCTTCAAGCTTCCTGACGCCATAGTTCTCCAGAAGTAGAAAGATAAAACTGTAAAAAAGTAACGAGACACAAATCATTCTCAAGTTCAGTTGCAACTATTGCTTCACTTGTATTAAATTGTACAAAAACAAAATCAGCGCTTGGCCCCCTAAAAACATTCTTTTTTACAACTAAAAATCTGTCAAATCCCTTCACACCCAGAAAAATGAAAATAGAATAAAAATTAAAGACCAACAAAAACCATTATTGAAGAACAAGACAAACAATTCCAGAACTAGAAAGTAAAAGCAGTTGAGTTGAGTTCAAAGTAGTTACCAATCGGAAGCAGTTATGAGGACTCCAGCCCAGAGCGGTAAAACTCCATTAGTCAAAATCTTAATGGCAATCGCACTCCCTATAACTTCCTGAATATCAGCGCCGATGAGCGCCAGCTCAGCCATGACCCAGAGCACAAGCCCGGCCCACCTCGGATACTCCTCCCTACACAGCTCAGCCAGGTGTCGCCCCGTAGCCACGCCGAGCCGAGCCGACAAGAGCTGCACCAATAGCCCCATGGCCGTGGCCCACATGAGCAACCACAGCAGCGAGTTTCCGGCGATGGCTCCGGCCTGGAGATCGCCCTCCAGATTTCCCGGGTCGAGAAAAGCGATGCTCATTAAGAACCCGGGGCCGGTGAAGAGCCAGAGCTTCTTCCACGAAAACGGCGGCGTTCTGGAGCCGGTGCCGTCATCGTCCAGGTCTTCGGAGATTCCGACGATGTGGACCTTGTCGTCTGAGTCGTAGGCTGTCTCTTCGAGCTCCTCGTGGAGGAGCGGCTCGTCGTGCTCGTGTGGAGCCATGATCGTGTGCAGCAGAGTGTACTGTAGTAGTCTAGACTCTAGAGGAGCAGTGTCACTGATGGTAGAAGAAGAGGAAATTAAGAAAGAAAGAATAGAAAGAATGCGGGAGATGGAAGCTCCCCGGGGAAAACTACCAGTCCTCCTCCCTCCCACTCTTTCCTTTTATTCTCTTTCCTTTTGCCTTTTTTATTTTTTTATATTCCCTTTTTTATTTCCTTTTATTTGTTTCTTTTGTTTATTGCTCCACTTGGGAGATTCTTGTGTAGAGCTCCGGTTGTGAATGTTTTTCTAGGAGACGAATCGGTGCCCTCCGCGTGGGGGTTTTGAATTAGTACACCACTGTTTGAAAATGCATCCGCCTAATCTGCTAGCTCCGCCTAGCCGTTGAAAACGACAAAAGCGACTAAGTTTTGCCCTATGTAATTTTCTTAGGCACTCTTCCGCCTAGTCAACGCTTAGGCGGTCGCCTTGACAGGTTAATATGCTTAAGCGGTCACTTAAATAAAAAACAGGTAAAACTTAAACATTTGCATTTTAGTATTTTGACTCACTTCGTATTAGAGACTATAATTTTGTAGAGTCCACAAGAATATAAGTTGGAGAACTTGAAAACAATGTATTCTAATGACATTTTTTGATTATAATGGTATATATTTTTCATATTACATCTATATATAGTATACTAAATAATTATATAATTAATTAAAAAAATAATTATAATAATCCGCCGAGAATCCGATTAATCTTTCGCCTAGGCGACTAGACACGTAGCAGTAACTCCACCACCTAATACCGTCTAACGCCTTTTTGAACCTTGAGTGTCACACCGTCACTTTCATTATTTGTAATAGAAATTTAAATTCATCAAACCTCGTAAATTGTATATCAGTGATTCCTAATTTGATATTCTCATTTCCTCAGAAAAATAAAATAAAATACATTCTTACATGATTATCTTCTTTCGGTTGTTAAGAGATTGGATTTGAACTGACGGACCTCAAACTTGTGCATTTGAGGTTTGAATGTGTATACATTAGAGCAAATGCACCCATTGCTTGAGCAATTGTTCAAGCAATTCCCCAAATTGTTTGAACAATTTGAAATCACCAAACTGCTTGAGTAGTTCCAAAACAGAATGCAACAGTTCACAAACTGTTCAAGCAGTTACTATTCAGTGAACAAATGAGGGTGTGACACGTGTCATCTCCAAATTGCGATTTCGACAAAATAAATATGATGTAGTTTTTGGCAAGTAATTTCATAAAGGAATTGCAATTTTATTTCTCAAAAATTTAAATACATAATGGAAAGATAATGAAAACATAATGGAAACATAAATGACAACATTTATTCTTAATACAATTGCTAAAATTACACTGAAAAATAGTACGTGTAGTTGATAACAATCCGCAAATGTATCATCGCTAGCTTCACCTTCCTTAAGGATATCTAGTTTCATCTTGGTAAAGTACCTTTTGGAGATCGGGGTCATAGCCTCCAAATTCATTGTCATAATCTTTGTTTTTTCCTCTTGTTTCTTGAGTTGGAGCTCACTTGCCGCCATTGCTTCTTTTTGTTGTTGAAATTGTATATACTCTTTGTAATAATTTAGTTCACATTCATTATGCATCTTCCTCGCGAAATGCCACGATGCTTGATCACTTGCCATGGTTTGCAAAACCTCAGTGCGTTGATCAATATGAGTCTTACCTTATTTTTTTTGATGTCTTACTTCTTTTTCCGCCTTGCATCCCATTAGTCTAACTGGACTCGACAGATCAGTGCCAACGTAGGCGGGTTGGTGTTTCATTTATTTCCTCGTCACCCAAATTTATGATTGGAGATGATTCAGTAACTTAGGGAGTCTCTTCATATGAGCTTACATACGGAGACAGAGTACTTGGTTCAACATCTCGGTAACTTGGATGGTCCTTAAGAACTTCATAACATTCAAAGTGGGTGAATGGTCTTTTCTTAGCGGCATAGTAGTATGCTTGAGCTTGCTTAATCTAAAAAAATGCAGTAAATTAATTAGATTAAAATGACACACAAAAAGTAAATTAAAAATTCACTAAATTAATTACACAGTAGAAATTAAATAAAAATGAGATGATGAGTATAAGGAGTTACCTCATCCATGTGAGAAGTGCCGCTAGCTCTACGCTTACGTGCGTCTCGCAAACATTGACCCCATTTTTGTAATGATATCTTGAATTTATTGTAGTGAGACGCAAACACAATTTGAGACCTAGACTCCTCTAGAGGTGTTTATCCTTCCGATGACACCCAATTTTGCATGTAATCAACATGAATTTTCTCCCACAATTTATCCTTCCTTTGTTTGTTGCCGTTAAATTCATCAATACTATGACGTGCGAAAAAGATGTACATTTGTAAATCTTCGGAAGAAATTCAATGGGTGGCCATTTTTTCGGAAAAATGCTCAAGAAAATGAGAGTAGAGATGGATGGAAATGTGAAATTTGTTGTGCACAAATTAATGTGAGTTGTGAAATAAATGGTGTAGTATTTATAGGAAAATATTATGGGGTGTCATGCAATTTTTTGGGATTTTTTAAGGTTTTTTTTGCAAATATTTTGGGTATTCCCGTTTATATCCGTTCTGAAAAAAGTAACCGTTTTGTTTGAATATCAGCCGTTGGATCAGATTTTAATTTCAAAATCAACGGCCCAGATCAACTAGCCCGTTCGATTTTTTTCTGGTTCCGTAAGGCCACATGTCAGCCCATGATTAGTTAGTAAATTCTTTTTTTTACCTTTTACTAGGGTAAGTAAAAAAACCAACGTCAGCTGACGTCACCCACCTGATGGTGGGCTCCGCCAGCTGCTCGATCTGCAGCTCGCCCCATTTCTGCTCGAGCTCGAGCTCGAGCCCGTTGACTGAGCGATCTCCTCCTTCCTCCTGCTCGCCGGTGCGTGGCGGAATTGGAATTGCTCGAGCAGTTCTCGACGAACTCCTCCATCTGCTCGAGTTGCTTCACCGCCGGTGCAGTTGCTCTTAAAGTGACAAATGGTAGAATCATCTTACAATGAATCCATTATTAGTATGGATTGAAAAATATATATCATAGCATTTTTTCAATACAACGTAAACAACATATGTATGTCATTACAGATCCCATAAAGTAAAAAAAAAGTTCTTGTAATATTAGTATTGATTTGCCAAACCTTGGGTGCCAAAAGTCAAATTTTCCGACCAATATCATTTGCAGTTGTTCCAATTTATGAAGTACGGCCACACATATGGTAATTAACCTACCTAACCAATAACATTCTGGATTTGCATTTTTCACAAGGAATATTTTTCTTCTAATTCAACATCATATACGTTATTGTCTTAAATCCTATATGTACAAGCCACAACAACCTCTGTCCACGGACCACAAGACCAACGCACATCAGCTAACTAGTTAGCTAGCTGCCTTAATCCCCTACATCAACAAATTAAACGCCGTCTTAATCTCAAAATTCTCCGCATTAACAAGAAATGCCACGTGAGCGCCTTATCTGGTTCCGTCCTATGCTAAACGATGCCGCATCGCTGCGGTTTTGGACTTTTGGGTGGTGGCGTGGCGCCAAATGTGTGTGGGCGCGCGAGAAACCGACGGTTTTGTCGTGGCGGAACCGTGCGGGCGTGTGACAACAAGGCGCGGGAACGACACGAACCAACTCCCTAACTTTTCAAACTCTTAAACTCCGTACGCACGTGGATTGCTTATCATTTTAGTGACGTCATGGGCCAATGCGATAGGGCTTGGGGACAAAAGAGGAAGTTTCCAGTTTCCCCTATCGCTGCTGCTGCAGTACCAAAGCTACAAATCCTACAATCATGATGGGTTAGCACAAATAATATATGGTATAAGTTTTTGGACCCCAGAAAATGGGCCCGCAATTAGGACGTATCGTTTTTTGGGGCCGGGGCAGGCAAGCCCACACTGCGTCATGCTTGTAACTTTGTAACTGAACACGACTGAAGCTTCGTTTTGGTGATGGTCACATATAGCCAGCATGTATGTGTCTAGCTACTTGTTTTCTTCAAGTAACTTGACAAACATGGTGTTAGTTACTATGTATTGTAAGCTTTCTTTAGTTTACAGTTGCTGTATATTCATCAATATGAAACATTGGACTACTTAAATTTTATCTTCGCTGCCACGAATATCTCATTAGGCAAACGATAGTAATTTGATTGATAAGTTCACGAATTTGTTCGGGCGAATTATTGATCTGCATCATGATTGTTTGATCCATTAGGTGCATTGAACTTTAATATGGCGTTGTCAACCTGCTGTACTACTCGGAGGGCAGAAAGAGGGATCACTCACACAAGCACAACTTTCCGTAATGTGACTTTGTTGCCTTAATTAACGACTTTGGCACATCCTACATTATTGTTTTCAACTGTTTTCAATCTTCTATTTTTAGAATGCAAGTTGCTAACAGAAAAAATGGTTGGGATAAATCTTTCATCATCTGTCAGTCAATTCTTCTTTGTTTTGTTTCCGCTCTGTGTGGACCAAACGCAATCCCTTTCAAGTGCTTCTCTTTATCACAATTTCAATGGCGATAAAAAGTTTGATCTCTTCTCTTCCGGATTTTTGTTCATCATTAGGCTTTAGATTGAAGCAAAAGAAAGAACATTGTTGTTGCGTATCTACAAAAGAAATTAAAGAATGGGTTTGTTGGCTGGAATCATACTACGTAGAATTTTTATAAATTGGACTCGAGCCCAAGATTGATAATTTTTAGTGAAGAGGTGTCCAACCCAAAAATTCTCAGCTGATTCAAACTAGGTGAAATTGATTCCCATCTAAACCTAGCAACACCGGAATTGAATGTACATGCAATTTCAAGACTATTAATGTCATACAATTTCAAAATATACGTGCAATTGAATACTAGTGTCCAACTACAATATATAGGATTACTATCCCAGCTGAGGGCATGATGAACCACTGTGAGGAGTGCCAGCCGACGTCTTTCCAATAATTATTTCGTCCTCATGTGAGAATGTTTGACACAGATTTCATCGAAATCAACAAAATTTAAACAATTGGAAGCAATAGATCATTGAATCGAATGATTTCTTAGCAGCCGCACAACGAAAATCAAATCTAAATTAGAACTGTGAGGAGAGAAGCCTTGGTGAAAGTGAGTGCTCTACTGATCTCCAGCCAAGTCTCCGTCTTTGAGCTTGAAGTTGGATGCTTCGAAGATGAAGATGATAATGACGAGAAGAGAAAGGGTCTTCTTTTGTGTGCTGTGTTTCTGGCGTCGACCTTGGCTGAGATGTGACCGAGTGAAGGGCAATCTCTCGAGTGAGAGAAAGCCTGCGAAAAAGGAAGAAATGAGGCTGATTAATTATCTAGGTTTTTCTTTACGGTCCATGCCGAGCCTTGAAACATTTTAGAATTGTATCTTGTAGCCCATCCTGTTTTCGTCAAATGGGCCAAGATGGGACAAGTCTCTATGTTGCAAACTTCAAACCCGTCCCGTTCTGTTGCGGGCCGGATCGGGATAGGGATAGGGACGGGCCAGGATTCTCGGGCCCAAGTGTCCAGTCCTAGTTCAAACTGTATTCTCAAATATTTGGATCTAGATGTTATTTTGGTCCCTTTTTGACGAGGTTAATCTTTTCCCTAGCTAATTGGGATTGAATTCCCGGTCGCAAAAAAATTAGAATATCATATCCTTTTTTTTGGGAAAGGAATTTCATATCCTTTTATGAGTAGGAATAACGGATCACTTTCCTGTCTTATAAATACGTAGTAACAACGTCAAGTTTACTCAAAATCATTTAAAGAAAACCCAAAGGATCGATAACAATGTCGTCAGAGTTGTTCTTCATAAGTGTAGCTGAACAAGTGCTCGACGAAGATGATCGGTGGTATGGCCAGTGCAAGCGATTAACCTCCTTCTTGGAGTATGATGACTCATTCTTGACCCCGTGGAATTGGAAACCCAGCTGTTCCAGCACCATGAATGTTAAGCCAAGTAGGGAACCATATCAAGGGTGCAGGATGAATTTCAAACATGACTTTGATTCGTTTGATTCCTTCTTTAGTCATGACTTTGATAAGTTCATGGGTAAAAAAGCCTGTGCAAACAATGAGGAGGATAAAGCGCCAACGGAGAGGACACAAAATCTATTTTTTGATGAGAAGAGGACACAAAAAGTTGACAAAAAAAAGAAACAACGAAAGAAGAGACTAAGAAACAAAGTGTACGTCCCGAAGAATTCACTCCTGCTTATGCAAGAACCATCCAACCAGTTAAGCCACGGTCTGCGGTTGGGGAGTGACATGGGTTTTAACTGTTTACGTTGGCTGTTAGAATAGAACGTAATAGGTTCATGTTTTTTTATTCTTTAATATCTTTCTGTCCTGTAGATTGTGCTAGCATGTGGTTAGATTCTGTGAAAACAGAGATGTAGTACTAATATAATATATGGAAGTGCAATCCATGAATTTCTAATGACTAATTAGTGAGCTATATTATACACTTTGGATGTTTGTGAACAATTGGATGCTTTTAATACCTGGTAAGTAAAAATTTATAAATGATATCCAAATTCTTTGTGTTATATTTAGAAGAGTTCTGAACTTTAAAAACTATCACCAAAGTACTCAAATTCTTAAAAGTTATTATCGAAATACCTGAAACGATTTTTCGTCTGTTCTTCGTCAAAATTGATGAATTGTCAATTTTTTGTTTGAAAATAGAGATAAAAAGACACTAATACCTTTTTTTCTTCTAATTTTTATCCTGTTATATTTTTTTCGGTACTCTCTCTCTCTCTCTCTCTCTATGACCCGCACTTGCCCTAACATTGACTGCGCTAACGACTCTCCCTGTCTCATCGACCTTTGATTGGTGCATAAATATGCACTTCTATACTATTTATTGATTTTCATATACTTATTTTTTGCTATTTATTCAGCAATATTAGTTTATTTGATTATTTTACAGGTATTTTGAGTCAATAAGGAGAAAAAGAAGTAAAAAAAGGGGTTTAAAACTTAATTTGAGAAATCTGCCTGCGCAGGTCAGTCAACTTCGACAGAGAACTGAGAGCATCTCGGGATGAACCAGAAAATTGTCTTTACGTGGAAAGCCCCAAATGTCTAGTTTCCATATCTTCTTCCAGAACATGATTATCATGTGTCTAGAGAAAGTTATGGTCATTTTAGTATACGGAGGCCAGTCTGCTCTGAAATTTAACTTTGATGAGAAAGTTGTGTTTGAAAACCCAAATCACACCAAGGAGCCCAATGACGAATTTGTGCTTTTAAAATCTAATTTAATACTGATGTGACTTATGAAAAAGAATTCAAGAGCTAGAAGGATAAACGAAGTTTGACTTGCCAAGGAAAGAGCACAAAACCTAAGTGAGCAAGGAGATGCCCAGTCAAGCTTCTATAAATACTCTTTTTAGGGTTTTGGAAAAAGGAATTTGCTTTGGGGGAGAAGAATAATTCGAGAGAAGAGCAAGAAGCCGTAAGAGGAGCACCAGTCACCTGTCGAATTGTTGACGGGATTTCTCCATCTTTTAGTTATTTTTGCTTTTCTTTATTATGATTACTGGTAGTTTAGCTTCCTTGTCTATGAGATACTAATTATTTAGTTAGGAGTTTATCGAAACCCTAGATATGTTTTGATTTTGAACCCTTCTTGAATAGCATAATTTTTTATGAGAATTTCTTCACTATAAATCATTGATTTCTATTATATGTTTCTTTGGTTGCAAACTTAGATGCATGTGGTAGGATCTATTGTCTTGGATGTGTATATGACCGTCTTATCATTGCATATTTTGTTGAGATAAAAGCAACATGATTAGTCGTGTGAAGCAATTCCTAGGTTCTGCAAGAGCATCCATCATAGTAACTCTAGAAACCTTGTTGTTTCTCAGACACTGTATGAATCTTAATGACTTATGTTAGGTAGATTTGGACCCATATCTCTTAAGTTAAGATCACGTTAAGCCAGGCAATCAATCCGGATAACATGCCAAGTAATGTTGGAAAAAATGGTGATTTTCACCATTTTTAATAGGACAATTTAAACAAAATAATTAAGTGAGATGCACTTAAAATTATTGAAAGGGAAATATATATTTGTGTTCTCCTACAAGAGTACATGAAGTTTATGTATTCATTTGTTTAAATTGGTCAAGGGGTGAATGAAAAATTGTCACCCAAAGTTGGTCACTTGAAAATGAGAAAGGATGTTTATCCTACATGGAAAAAATTAGGATTGTGGAGGTGTTTAAATGTAGTTACACTCCACTATACTTTGAGTAAGCATGTAGAAAGACTCTCTCTCTCAAGCATGTAGCGAATCTCGGTTGGACTGGGCTTGCGATATGGCTTTGTGTGTGCCCGTGTCCTGCGGACACGAATGCCCCTCCAATTTGGGCTGGGTTGCACAAGTTTCCTTTTGCACTCAGGAAAACCTGGCATGACCTTACAGTTTCCTTAAAGACTTTTGGCCTCTCAACTTCTCTAGTTGCACATATTATTGACCGGTTTATGGGGGGTTTGCACCTATTATTGGCTAGTTTTATGGTGGGTTTTTCACCCATTATTGGCCGGAGTTATTGGAGGTGTAACTCGTGACCTTTTTTTTGGGGGGGGGGGGGGGGGGGGGGAATCGCACAAGTTTCCTTTTGCACCCAGGAAAACCTGGCATGACCTTTCACTTTTCTCATAGACTTTTGGCCTTTCAACTTCTCTCCAGTTACACATATTATTGGCCGGTTTATGGTGGTTTTTTCACCCATTATTGGCCGGTTTTATGGTGAATTTTTCACCCATTATTGACTGGAGTTATTGGAGGTGTAACTCGTGAACTTTTGGTGGCTGGCTATAATGGCCACCTCTTTTCCTACGTGTATAAATAGAGGCTCATTGATCCTCATTTCTCATCCCATCATAAAGCAATCTACTCTTCTGATCTCTTCTCTCTCTCTCTTTCTCTCTCTCAAGCGAGTTCAATTTCAGTGATAGAGTAAGGTACTCTTTAGTTCGACCAGAAGTTCTTGTACTACGGTACAAACTTTGAAATTGTTTTATCCTTGGAGAACAACGCCATACAACCCTGTGTGCGGTGTAAAAGTTCTTAAAGAGAGCGTGTGATACATGTGACTCAACTTAGTTCATCTTCTTTCCCAGAATTTGTTCTTCGTTCATATGTTTAGATTTTACTAATTAAATAATTATTATTTGTCATAATTTATTTATTTTAATATCACTACTTTTTCTTACAAGTAAGAGAGTGTAATATGTATGTGACTTAATCATAATTCATGCATGGGAAACATTCGTTCATTGTTGTGTGAGGGGGTAGATCGAAACTATCTAGGGTGGAGATAAGTTCTTAGATCATCTTTCATTGTTGGTTCACTTTTACTTTGCAGTTTTCTTTTCTGTTTCGTATAATTTATTTCGACAACAAAATAATCTCCAAAAACTCTATAAATTTACATGGTTGTCCGCCACAGTGATATTGAGTTTATGTTTTCTTATAATTTTGGGTTGAGTCTAGATAGTTAAATAAATTAATTATTCATCTGTAGGTTGAGTCTTCCAGAGTTCTAGTATTAGTGTATCAAGTCTTTTCAAGTGATTAGTTTCATTAGTCCTCTGCGAGAATAACCCCTACTTTAATTGCACTACGATGACATCTATTGAGCATAATTGAATAGTTAGTAGGGACTATCTTTAATATGTGATTTTCTGCCTATTAGCCTCTCTCCATCTCTTTGTTCACCACCACCACCACCAATCACCATTGAACCCAACAACACCATTCAATAGTTAATTATCACCTTCTGTGATGGCCCTTTCCCAAATAGAACTTGCATTATCACCATTGTTTGACTCTTCCCACTCTGCATACTTGGACCAGACACCGAAAGTCTTCCCCCTTGTTCTCTGGATTCGATCCTCAAATTCCTTGTGCTTTCAGAAGGGGTGATAGGCTAGCTCGTCGGCGTATGTGATTTGGTATCTGGGAGGTCGGGTTTGCGCAGTGTCGTGGAGCTCACGTGCCTCGCGGAGGTACTGCTAGTTAGTGTAGATCGAATCTCAGAGCCCTCGACTTTGAAAGTTGTCGAGCCTTCAACATGGAACCTCGGCCTCCGATTGTCTTTGAGCCTCGCCGCCCGAGCTCCTTTACTAGTTCTCGCGTCACACTGGATCTCGCATTGCGGCGCAACGGGTAGGAGTCATTTTTCTCATAGCACTGTGCTGAATGCAATGCATTGGGTTTGTTGGGAAGTAATATCGCGTTGCATGTAATCGATTCTAATATGGGATCAGTTTTGCATATGAGCAGATTGGGTTGAGAGGTGTTTTGATGTGGGCGAAGATGACGATCAAACTTCTCGGTGAGGTTGTCAGAGGGTACTGGAGAGAGAGAGAGAGAGAGAGAGAGAGAGAGAGAGAGAACCGTAATACAAAAAGAAAAAAAATTAGAATTAAAATTAAAATAAGGGCATTAAGGTCTTAAAATTAAAATAAGGGCATTACGGTCTTTGTCCAAAGGACTGCCGAGCAAAGAAGGTCTCTATCCTATACAATTTGATCCACCAACACTCAAAAGCAAGTCTAGAAAATGTGAAGGTGCATATGTAGCTTTTGCTCATCTTGGACAGCTGGTAAAACATTCTGTTTGGCATCAGAGGTGTGGTCACCCTACAAATAAAGTCATTCAAAGCATAATTAATAAGTGCAAGTTCAAAGCACACAGGATAATCTCATTGCAATATGTGAAGCTTATCTCTTAGAAAAGTTTACAAAACTGTCATTCTAAATTTTTGATACTAAAGTGTAAAGCCTTTTGAGCCGGTGCATTTTGATGTCGGGGGTGCTTCTCTACATCCATACTTACATGGTTATAGATATTACATAATGTTCATTGATGACTTTAGTCGATTTACATGGTTGTTTCCTATGAAAGAAAAGAATGAGGTGTTCACATATTTCAAGTGTGTTCGCTCATTTGTTCAAACACAGTTTATTACATAGATTAAGTCCTTTTGTAGTGATGGAGGAGGAGAATTCATGATCTTGGCTTTCAAAGCCTTTTTGGATGACAGTGGTGTCATTCATCTAGTTTCATGTCCTTATATGTCACAACAGAATGACGCCTCTGAACGAAAGAACTGTCATATCCGAGAAACTGATGTTACTCTAATGCAAGCTGCATGTCTACCCTCCTTCATTTTGGTACAATCCATGTGCTCATTCAATATATCTCATAAATAGAGTGCCAACTGCTACATTACAAGCAATGTTCTAAAAGGTGTTTTGGAGGCGCGACTTTAGGCGCGAATCGGGGCGAAGTACACGAAAATTACCTAGAGGGGTTTGCAGGAAGGCCCAAGTCATCGGAAGTGTACGTTTTTGATCGGAAGGCATGTGCGTCTTGCCGGAGATGACCGGAAGGCATGCTCTTCCCGCCCTTTGAGAAAAAAAAAAATCAGAAAACCCACATAAGAAGATGATGAGCAATGTTGGGAGAAGTAGGGGCGGATCCACTTTCTGACGAGGTAGGAAGTTGCCTGACCCGAACTTTTTTCAATTAGCTTTAGATCACAGAGTTGGGCAAAGCTCTTGTAGAAACAAGTTAAGGTAGAAAGAAGAAGAAAATGATAGAATGAAAACCAAACAAGGTAGAATGAAACGACGCCGTAAATAAGATTAATATAAAAGAACGACGTCATTGAAAACCAAAGAAGCATATCTAAGCCATAATAAAAATAAAACGTGTCCAAATGTAACTCTATAATCCTATTTTAAAAGGCTTAATTATCTCCTATGGAAGTCAATTATCTCATTTTTTTTTATATATTTTGCTTTGCTCATATTTTCTATTTTATTAATATTAGTAAACAGTCTTGGGTTTTAAGTCTATAAATTACTATGGAGTATTATATGGATATGTCATTTTTTTGTTCAAAGCTTTGCGTTATTATATATAAATTTACGTTTCTGGCAAGCACAAAAATCTTATGCTTTTACGACTCGAGGTTTACACCTCGCTTCGACGGACTTAATATGCCTCGCCTTGCGCTTTTCGCCTTTAAAAATATTGATTACAATGACTCTCACCTTTGAGACTCTATGTAAAATAAATCATATTTGTTTCCATGCACATGCATAATCGTAAATGCATACTCGTACGTGCATAATCATAAAATGCATAATCACAAATGTATAATCGTAAAATGTATAAATCAAGACTCGTAGGTCAATGGTGAAAATAAAATGTCCACTCACAGGTTGCCGGGATAAACATAAAGCTGAAACCCTGTCGATCAACACAATTATTCATCTGAAACGTCCGCTAACTCAATATTCTGAAACCACGATTAAAATAATATCTGATCATCGGAGTTCACACTGAATAGCAAAGATCATAATCTGGTGAGTAATAACATCGAGAACCTCGAATACTCGAATAACGTATTTTCTTGTTTAATCACTGACTCAATCAAATACTGAATTCATTTCCCTATGATCCCTCACTTTAAAGAGTCGCAAACGAATTCCGAATATCAAACGACTCACACAAATTGATAATCAAAGCGTCATTTAATATTGTCGTGAATTAAACTGATAACTGTCCGATTAAATACTCGCCCAAATTTAACAAACTCAAATCTGAATATAAACCTCACCATTGCGTTCGACACGCAAAAATGAGTGAAACAACATAAAACTTGTCGAAAATTTCACCTCGTTGGAGATCCGCCACGCATGGCGGCACGTGGGGCCACCGCCGGCCACCGGAATTCCACCTACCCAAAAAACTTCGACCTATACATCAATTTGAAGATCTCAACATTTCCAACAACTTTGTAGTTCAATGGTAATCCCAATTTTAACCAGAAAACGTCCAAAAATTCACCGTGAAATTCAAACACTTCATCGGTATCATTTCCTCCGATCGACCACCACCGGCCATGGCAAGGGCCGAAAACACTTGGGATTAACTCACTATTCCATGGGGTTCAAAACCCCCATAAAGTCGATGCCCAACGCCGTCGTCTCTGCCACCTCCGTCACCGGCGAAATCCGGCCAGAATTCCCTCACTTCATCACGTCGATTCTTTTTCCTTCGACCACCAAACTTGATGATCCACCTATCAACTTGAAGAAGAATTCAAGCCCAACAACTTTCAACAAGGAAGCACGGTCAAATATGGCCGTAAAAGAGCACACCGTCGGAGACAAGTTTCAAGACCAAAACGGGTTGACTCGACCCATGGTCAACTCGGTTAACCCATAATTCCCAATATAGAAACTTTCCAAAAATAACTTGTAATTATACCATATAAATACCGTACACATACCAGCTCAAATCAACGGCTACGATTCAATCTGATCAAGATCGAACGGTCACGATTAAATCAACAATAAAATAACACTTATATATATATATTCGCCAACTGACTTCAAAACTCGTTAAATAATTGCTCACTTATCCTAAAAAGTCCCCAAAAATTCTCACGAGCTCAAAATTAAATACTCTACAATTCTCGTGAAGGAAGTCAATTCAAATTCTTGCCTGATGAAAAAGTCGTTAACAACCCCAATTACGCGACTAATCTACGATAATTCAATTTCGTACTGATTAATACGTAGATTTTAGTTCGGGTGATCCACCCCCTTACAGAAATTTCGTCCTCGAAATTTACATACCTGCTACGAGAACGAAGCCACTGCTCACACAAACTGTTCTGGCTGCTACGTGGCTACATTCACTGTATGATTTTTGTACAACACTGATACTAATCGAATATTCTTGTTCCAGAGAATCTATTCTCGACAATTAAGAACATCCAACGGTTCCACAACATGAATTGAAACTCTCTGCAACGGGAATTTTCTGAAGCACGCTAATATCAGGGGATTAGAAATATTCATCCATAATCACGATATGTGAAATACATATATACATATACCAACCCTGATAATATTTCTCAAACGCTAAACCATAACTCCCATATCCTTACTAATCTCATATGGTTCCATGAACCGTGAAAACAACTTGTCGTGCCCACAAATATACATATAACTCATTCCATGGCGATAACTAGAGAAATACTCAATTACCACTGAATACTCTGGCTGACATTTGCGCAATCTTTTCTGATGATCTGACAGCTTCAATCATAAAATGCCTAATAAAGTGGTATCTGGATATTCAAATGAAAACTGTAATCGTAGATGAATTCCGTCCAAATGCTAATACTTCATAAGAAAATAACTGTAATACACATAATCTTAGCATACCACAACAATCTGAGTAGTTCTCATGAACTGATGCACCAATAGAGATGAAAACTATGTTAACCTGCAATTGATATACAACACTGCTATTTATTTACTTTAGAATGCTCAATCAAATCGAGCAACAAGCCTCACCAAAAATCTTCTGTTTTCGACTAATCTTTAACTGATACACAGAATATAACAACAATCTCATCTCATATCTGCAAGAAATCAGGCAATCCACCAACATACAATTTACTAAAGAAAGATCACAACCCTGGAGTTCACAAACTCGATAAGAAGAAACTGGTCGAATCAGGAATTAGCAACAAAACTTCTGACTCAATAACTGTGATATAAAAGAAAACATTTCTAACACACATCTCTGACTGAAGTAGTATTCGTGATTCTTGAATACGCAATAATGTAACACCAAATTTCTAGCTAAATATATCAGCAGTAAAATCGAATTCTTTTCTCAACAATGAAGTCAGTAGCGCCGTAATACGCGAAAAGTCTAACACAAATCGGCGATAAAAAAAAACTAACCACAGAAAGCTCCAAATAACTGCCACGTTAATAAGTTAACTCCAGATCAACACATCTTCAACCTTATCTGGGTCAACATCAACATGCATACTAATAATACATGGTCGAGAAATCCAGCACCACAAACCAAAACCTGTACTTACTAAATCTGGTATACAGCTAGAGTTCTTACAAGGCCATTGATAATAAATCTGATATCTCACCTGCTGCTGCACATTTCTAAAATTAAACTAAAATGTCGGCAATACAGTCAATAACGAATTCACATGAATATACGCAGTATACACGATTCATTATACTCATATAGCAACAGATGCATTCAGTAAAACAAACTGCATCACCTGAAATTAACATCGACTGAAACACAATCGAAAGTCAAATTTAAGCAATACTGAAACTCCTTCAGAATTATCTAATCAACCATCACAACGAACGGTGGATAATTTCTCTTCACAATAACTCAGCTCAACTACCGACATACATCACACAATCATATAAAATCATCTGGTACAACGCCTATGCAATGAGACAAATACCGGGAAAAGAAAACTCATACATGTAAACAATTGCCCGTAATAGAGGAAGATTTAATAATTCATCAGAGCAGACATCAGGATATTCCCTGACTACTGTAATCTCTTCAAGATTAGAAGGGGAAACACAAGTATTTGCATTGTTCGCTAAATATGAAGTGCACCATTACACAGTATTCCGCTGTTTCACAACAACGATCACTGATAGGGATATTCCACCTTTCCAAAAGCTATATAATGTTATCGGCTCGACAAGTTTGTCCAATCCTCACAACCTCTAATCCTGCTAAACTGACTGCCTGGGTGACAGTGCGGCTCTAACCTCCGAAGTGGCTCCCTGAATCACTACAAGTACTCTGCACCAAAACTCCACCTGAGGGGTCCCAATATGGATACACCCTCCCCAAAGTAACTCAACTGACCACAATAAAAATAATTTAAATCTTGAAAGGATATTGTCCGCGAAAATACATGTGGCACCTGCCACAAAAGAGAAACCTCTGAGTATAGAAGGGTAATTTAATAACTGCTAATTTTACTGATACTGGCTCCTGACACTCACCATTAGAGTCAACTCTTCCCAACTCAATGAGGTGAACAACATACACAAGGAGCAGAATATAAGCTTCCATGCCTTGCATCAAACAATAATACTAACTACTATTTAAAACAACGCGTATTACATCTGATAGATACAGAGCGACATCATACCACAAACTCTGCTCAAAACCTCAACATTTCCCTTTCACTGTCCTGCTAATATTTGGTGCCAACTCGAGCCAAATAGGTGAAACGATCTCGATACTCTAACCACTGAGCAAAAACTTCATTTTTTTCTCAATACCCTGCCACTAGCAAACTACATGATCCAACAACAGACCAGCAACCACTATAATTCTCTGCTCAGAAATCAACTGAGATCGCAAACGATCAAACTCGACTAATTCCACTAGCCAAAATTCGCTAGCCACAAGGTTATGGGAGTATGCAAAAGAAATTATTCTTACAAAAGTAACTTTATTAATTAATTCTCAAAATCCACTCACAATATTGGCATCATGCATGCAATCAAATCACGCATAAGCAAACCAGAGTTTGTGTATCATGCAGATAAGCTGGGTGTCGAGGCGTACCAACTGACTGACTACTGAGTCCAAAATTGACAGCTCACTGAAAAAAATCACAAAACAAATCAATTAGGAGACTCTAGACATCTGACAAAGCACAACACTTAGAATAATAAGCATCTGCCAGCTGGCCGGGATATCCTTCCAGAAGTGTCGTACGTTCTCAAATGCGTGGGGCCGCCGCCGGCCTTCGGAATTCCACCAACCCAGAAAACTTTGACCTATACATCAATTTGAAGATCTCAACATTTCCAAAAACTTTGTAGTCAATGCTAAGCCTAATTTTAACCGAAAAATGTCCTAAACTCACCGTGAAGTTCAAAAATCTCGTTGGAATCATTTCCTCCGATCGGCCACCACCTACCACGGCAAGGGCCAAAACCACTTGGGATCAACTCACCATTCCATGGGCTTTAAAACTCCCATAAGGTCGACCCCCAACGCTGCCGTCTCCGCCACCTCCGTCACCGGCGAAATCCGGTCGGAATTCCCTCAACTTCATCACGTCGGTTCTTCTTCCTCCGACCACCAAACTTGATGATCCACCTATCAACTTGAAGAGGAGCTCAAGCCCAACAACTTTCATCAAGGAATCACGGCCAAATATGGCAGGAAAAGAGCACACCGCCGGCGACAAGTTTCAAGATCAAAACGGGTCGACTTGACCCATGGTCAACTCGGTCAACCCATAATTCCCAAAATAGAAACTTTCCAAAAATAACTCATATTTATACTGTATAAATACCGTACACATACCAACCCAAATCAACGGCTACGGTTCAATCTGATCAAGATCGGACGGTCACGATTAAATCAACAATAAAATAACACTTTATATATATTCGCCAACTGACTTCAAAACGTTAAATAATTGCTCGCTTTTCCAAAAAATTCCCCAAAAATTCTCACGAGGTCAGAATTAAATACTCTACAATTCTGATGAAGGAAGTCAACACAAATTCTTGCCTGATGAAAAAGTCGTTAACAACCCCAATTACGCGACTAATCTACGATAATTCAATTTTGTGTTGATTAATACGTAGATTTTGGTTCGGGTTGTCACATCTCTACAACATCTTCAACAACATCTTCTACAACATCTTCCTCTAGATCAAATGGTCTACCTCACTTGATCTTTACTCAGTTATCATCTTCAACATAGAATCCACCAACATATCTCCTCTCTAAACATCTAGGTGAGTCTCTTTTAGCTCCTACTTGTCATACTACTAAGGTTGAAAGAAGTACTGCACATAATGGTGATACACATACTTCTCCTGATATGTCAATTAGCACCCTACTTCTCTCTCCATTAGTACCTCAGTCTCTACCTAATGATGATTCTATTCAATTTAGTCCTCAATCACATACAGAGGTTATATTAGAAGAAGATGCAGGGTCTTTAGATGTGTCCTCAGGTCCAGGAGAAGGCATTTCTCTTACTGTTGAATGTGCAAAGTCTAGACCTCAAAGTCAAGTTTCTTCCTCTTACGTGCTTCATCCTATTGAAGGTCTTATAGACACTACTATCAATGATCATAGCACACTGAAACGAAGTAAAAGAGGTATTATAAAGAAGAAATGCTACTTAATTGCCATAAAACAAGGCTTTGATAGTTTTCATGATGTTGAACCTGTTGGATACAAGTTTGCTCTCAAAATTCCAATATGGTGGAACTATGCAAGATGAAGTTGATGCTTTGCATAGACAGAACACCTGGGCATTAGTTCCATTATCACATGATAAGAATTTAGCAAGGTTAAAAAAATGATAATTGGCCGTGAATCGTTTTGGTATCGATTACCGTTTAGCCGATTAATTAGGAGTAATAAAAAATAGTGTTATAAATATTAAATATATATAATAATATAAAATATTATTAATTAAAAGATAAAAAGATTAAGTCAAAAGAAAATATTATGAAAATGATCAAAATAATCAAACACATAGTCAAATAATTAAACGCGGGTTGTGGGGGCAACATTGGTGACAGAGGCACGACAGAGAGATGAGACATTGGAGGACGATGTGATGCGAGACTAGCGAGAGAGAGAGAGAGAGAGAGAGAGAGAGAGAGAGAGAGAGAGAGAGAGAGAGAGAGAGAGAGAGAGAGAGAGAGAGAGATGAGGCGCCGTGAATTGTGAAATTAGGTTTTGAGTTTTTGTTCTTTTTTTTTATGAGAAAAAAAGTTTTTGGTTTTCAGAATTTCAGTTTTGGTTTTGCTATAAAAAAATAAGGCCAAGTTGGCCATGTAATAGGGCATTCATGCCCAAATCAATACATTTTCTCACCGTTTATTGAATAATCACCGTTTAATCGGCCACGTAGGGCCTTTTTTTTTCTTTTCCGAACATTGGTTCATTTAGTTTCTTGCAAATGGATCTTTAAAGTGAAGATGAATGTAGATGGAAGTGTGGCAAGACACAAAGAAAGGTTAGTTGCTAGAGGACTCAGTCAAGAATATAGTGTTGACTATGAAGAAACCTTTGCTCCAATAGTCAGACATACCACAGTGAGGTTACTCTTAGGTTTAGCAGCTCATCATGGTTGGAGTCTGCATCAACTTGATGTCAAAAATGCAGTCTTACATGGTACATCGAATGAGAAAGTGTATGTGGCTCAGCCTAGTGGTTTTGAGGATCCAAATCTTCCTTTGCGTGTTTGAAAATTGCAGAAATCTTTATATGGACTCAAACAAGCATCAAGGGATTTGAATGAGAGGTTTACTTCATTTCTTCTCTCTTCTTGCTGACTCCTCTATATTTGTGAAACATTATGGCACATCCACAACCTACCTTCTTCTTTATATAGATGATATTATCTTGACTGGAAATGATAATGATCTCATCTTTAGCATTAAGGCATCTCTATAATCAGAGTTTGAAATGACAGATATGGAATATATAAAGTACTTTTAGGTTTGAAAATTTAGCATTGTTCAATTGGTGTGTTCATGTCCCAACAAAAATATGTTCGAGACTTAATCCATAAGGCTGGTTTGGATGAGTGTCATACTTATCTGATTCCATGTCAATCTGGAGTAAAACTTCTTCGTGATACTAGTACACCTTTGAGCTGTAGTGATATTCCTCATTTTCAAATTCTTATTGGTTTCTTATAGTATTTGACTTTCGCCCGACATTGCCTACGCTGTCAACCGTGTGTGTAAATTTCTCCATGCTCCCACCCAAGAAAACTTGAATGCTGCAAAGAGAATCATGAGATATGTCAAAGGAACACTTGATACTGGTATATATTTCAGGAAAGGTTATGCTGCACATGGTCTTGATCTTAATGCATATTGCGACGCAGATTGGGCTGGTGATCCCAATAATAGGAGATCCACTACAGACTTTGTTGTCCTACTCAACCAACTACCTATCTCTTGGTGTCGTAAGAAACAATAATGTATTAACAGAAGCATGGTTGATACCACTTTTGAATTACAGCGGCTCAAACATTTTCTCCATGATCTACAGATTAATCTCACTACCACTCCTACATTGTATTGTGATAACGTATCAGCCCTTGCTTTGGCTTCAAATCTAGCTCATCATTCCAAATTAAAACATGTTGAGGTCGATGTTCATCTTACAAGAGACAAGGTCAAAGAGTGATCCATTTGGCTTCAATCAAGTTGTTTCCTGTCATAATCGGCAGATATCTTTACAAAAGGTTTATGCTCTCCACAACATCTTCATCTTAGTTCCGGCTTGATGCTTCAAAAGCCCCATCAAGCTGAGGGGGAGTGTTAACAAAGTCTAGTTAATTAGTATTGCTTAGTATCCATAATATAGTTAGGCTAGCGTGATTTCCTTTTGTTATGTGAGCTGTAGCTGTACTACACGTGTCACTCACACACATGTGACCTTATCTTGTATATATATATGTACTGGCCCTAGTTCATTTCGATACAACTGAGATATTTTGCTCAGCTTAATACATACGTGTTCTCTCAAATAGCCTAAGCTCTGTGTTGAGCTTTCAAAGCTTATGTGAAGACAGTAAAATGGCTGCAAGAATAGTAAATTCTTGAAAAAAAAAAATTCGGTGCCAGGATCGAAACCCTGATATTCTCAATTCTTAGAAATTGTAGCTACACTTGTGATCGATATGTTTGAATCTATAAAGTTCTTGCACTAAATTCACAAAAAATGATGAAATGAAGTCTAATCTTCCTAGCTCAGTGCTCACTCGCCCAGCGAAATTGGGCTTCTAAATAAGAATATAGAGGAGGCGGAGTTTCAGGCCTATACAGTACACAGCTTTCTCACTTTCCTAATCAATCTTCTGCATATTGGACAAGTTCTGGCTTCCCCTTCAAAAATCCTGCAACAGATCAAAACATGTAAACTCTTCTCTGTTAGATATTCAAACATTAATTTCGGAAGATTTTTAAAAGCTGTTTGAGATCACTACCACATACGTACCTTTGTGCACAATCATAACATGTAGCACAGTGACCACAAGGAACCAAGAAACAGTTCCTTGGCTCAGTGTAGCAGATCACACATATTTTCCCATCGTATAACTCCTCGGAGGAGCTAGTGATGCTGCTACTGCTACCACCACTGCAATTTCCGGATTCTATATCCCACTGATCACATGTCCCATATGTTTCTGGCATGGTCTTCGCCGGCGTTAATATTGGACTGCTTTCGTCGTAATCGTGAACATCCTCTGTAGTGCTCCTCCTATCCTCATACTCGCTTATGTACTTCATTATCATGTACACAACAATTACAAGCAATGCTGCAAATATATTCAAATAGGGGTTAGCTCCTCCAATATCTGGCTTTTCTATCCTATCATATTTTTCTGTATGTTAGGGACACAAGAGATGGCTTGTTCAGAATGTAACACTTCTTATTAGTAACACTTCAGAATGTAGCAGCAGCACTCCAGCGAGGATATACATACTCACTTCTTGGCGCTTGCATTTTCATTATTGCAAGGCAGAGAAACTCAGAAAGTAGAGAAGACTTTTGCTTGGAAAATTAATTCAAAGTCAGGAGAGTTCTGTTTTTGACAGTGGTGAACAAATTGAGTCTTATTTGACTATATGACAACATAACATACAACATTTGGAAATACAATTGGTAAGAAGTTAGTTGGGAGATTTAAACTAATTTACTTACATAAAACTGTAACGTATATGAGTAGACGGCTCAGAAATATAACAGTGATATACCAATCCATCATATCATCCTGCAAAGAAATGCACGTAATATGGTAAAAAAGATATGCAATATGTAGAACCGCATCCAGAAAATGAATGAATATATACAATCCTCACTTCATTTGAACGAACAATACTCGTAGTTGAATTATAAGAGTGGGAGCTAATAAGTTGAAGAAGCTTCCTATGAGATTGCAGTCCATCCATTGTAGAAAACATGCCTACAACTATGATCTGCCTCCACTTGGTTATGTTTATTTCCTGCATTATGAAAACAGAGGATTAGAATATGGTTCTTAAGAAAACCTTCCCTACATCACTTGGCCTCTTCCACTAATTAAGATGAAGATTTGGTAATTAAATTTCAATTTATATATCAATGATTAGTACAAGGTAACAGACCGGTTAAGATCCGATTTGGAATAGCCTCTCAACCAAATGTTCGAAGTTTTTGCATATTTCATAGAAGAAAAGAAGAAAACAAGCTAGGAATAAGAAAATGACAATTCACAGCTTATAAAAGAGCAGTATGCATTACCTGATCAAGAGACCTCGACAAGTTCAATTGGGAGTTGAAGGCCAGCTTTTGCAGAATCCATGGACTAATTAACACGTACCAATTAAGTTTGAGTAGAGATCTCAGATACGAATCGAAGAATGACAATGCCAGCATGTCTTTTCCATGAACGAGCACATATGATGATTATATACCAAGTCAATGTGGTTAATGCGCACAACCTGTACCAAAAAAATTGGGTGAAGAAGCAAAATTAAACTAGTTCGATGAGCATGAGGAAGGTGGTCCAAGCTATACCAGGTTGGAAATCAAGACAACATTATTACTATTTAAGCTTATATGTATATGCATGCACTAAAATCATTAGAAGCTAGAAGGTGGTGTTCAGAATGGTAGTTAAAGTCTTTAGTACTGGACAATCTCAACTAACCATCTTTCAGAAGATCGAGTCCGGTATGGAAATGCAAGCAAGACTGGACTTTTTATCTTGAAAGGTAGGTCAGAATTTTTTGGGTCGGAAGCTGAGTGATCCAAAACCCAAACATAGTGGATCAACATGGTCAATTTTCAATGAGGTGAAAGAACAAAGTGATTGGCTTCACAACTTCTGCTTCTAGTGTTTTTAAGGTCAGTTCGGAAATGACAGATTATGAATCTGCATTTCTGATGTCAGTTTAGAGTTTTCAAAGTCAACCTGTGGCAGATGAAAGATGAAACTAGTCAACTCTCATGAGTTCTTCCCCAAAATCTTCACGGTACGTGTTGGGCTCACTTGTGAACTTTTGCTGTAGTTTTTGCATATTGCATATGTGGGCCGTGAAATCCAATTTAATAGAGAGCCAGTTTCTGAAACAGTAACTCCCGCAAAACTTCAAAAGGGTAGACACAGTAAACCTATGACGGCACACAATTTAAGAGAAGCTCGTACAAATGAGGAAAAAAGTTATTCACTGGGATTAAATTTTTGTCGTGATATCAAAATGATATCTAAACTTTAAAAATTATCAAAGTGATACCTCAACTTTTGAAATTATATCTATGTGATGCCTAGAGCTATTTTTCATCACGGAACTGATGACGTGTCATTTTTTTTGGGTTTAAAAACAAGGAGAAATGACTTTAATACCCTTGTATTTTTCAATTTTTTTAAAGAATTTTTTTCTACAATGTCTGAACTTTCGTCGTCGTATCAAAAAGGTGTCCGAACTTCAAAAATAATCAAAATGATGCCTAAACTCCCAAAACTATATTTACGTGATGCCTACAGCCACATGTACGTGCACAAAATTGCTATGGGCACCCCCAAAATTTATTTGGGCACCAATTTTTTTTTGTCTCTCTATCTCTCTCAACATAAACACAGCAGCAGTGAGTGCCCCATGGCTCAAGCTCGATCCACACTTGGTTCCTCACCATCGAGCATCAAAGCTCGCGGCGCCTCTTCCCTGAGCTCGGCCTTGTGGCTAGTCGTTTTGACGACCACTGAATCGCCACCTCGCAGATCCTTGTGAGCCTCACTGCTACAGCTTCGCGCCTCTAGGTGCCTCAGCCTCCCATCTTCAATCTTTTTTCCTTAGCTCAACCACATCCATTTTCTCACAGAAAGACACTAATTTAGGTCGAGGAGGCACTGCCTCTGCACCATCATCAAAATTGTTCTCAACGCTGTTCTGGGTCGGAATGTTTGATCAAGCAGATGTGTCTTTTTCTATTCGGGTCAGTGAATTTGGATCCAAAATATGGCTCTTTTGCAATCTGGTTCTCTAAATTCGATATGAGATTTTATGGGTCTTGTTGTTTGGGGGTCGTCCTGGGTAATTAGGGTTTGTGAGATTGTAGTAGATGAAGAACATGGCTAATATTACAGGTAATGGCTCATTAGATGAGTTCTCAAAGGGAAATATTAGTTATATAGGAACTCAATGATATGAGTCAAGAAAGACTAATTGAAGAACAATAGCTGAATGTGAAACTGATGACCCCGACCTTTAGAATTTCAAATATAAATTGTAGGAGATTCTTGTTAGCTACTCTTGTTGGGTTTCTTGGGTTGTTAGCTACTTTTTCTGAATTTTAAATGTGAAAATGAGGTCGAGAGTGCGGTGTCTTTGGAGCTTGGAGAGGCTCACCGAGATTTTTTTCGATTGGGATTGAGACTCTAGGGTTTGAGGAGTTGGAGAGAGAGAGAGAGAGAGAGAGAGAGAGAGAGAGAGAGAGAGAGAGAGAGAGAGAGAGAGTAACCAGATGCAGATCGAGCTTGAGCCATAGGAGGCTCACTGCTACTGTGTTTATGTTGAGAGAGATAGAGAGAGAAAAAATATTGGGTGTCTAAATCAATTTTGGGGATGCCCATAGCAATTTTTTGCACATAGATATGGTTCTACACATCACATAAATATAGTTTCGGAAGTTTAGGTATTATTTTGATTATTTTTGAAGTTCAGACATCTTTTGATACGACGACTAAAGTTTAGACCCTGTGAGTGACTTTTTCCAATTTTTTTTGAAAAATACAAGAGTATTAAAGTCATTTCTCCTTATTTTCTAATAAAAAAATGACACATCATCAATGTTAACATAGCCATGACAGAAAATAACTATAGGCATCACGTAGATATAGTTTAGGAAGTTTGGGTATCACTTTGATAGTTTTTAAAGTTTGAGCATCATTTTGATATCACAGCGAAAATTCAGATTCTGCGGGTGACTTTTTTCCGTACAAATAATAATATGCACATGCACCAAGTTAATAGATTTTTAACGCATTTTAGATAAGAAATTGTAACCCCAAAAATTACTCTCAGTAAAATGCGCTCTCTCTCTCTCTCTCTCTCCATATTCAAGACCACTGCTGGTCTCCACCTCCACCTCCCGGCTTCACAACTTGCAGCCTCCGCCTCCAGTCTGTTGGAAAGAATATTCCTATTGTAATTGTAATTAACTTTTGTAGATGTGATAGGATTGTGTAAATATTTTTCTATTAGGATATCACTTGTAAAGCTCTATTTGCTGGGACAGGCGAATAATACCACCAGTTTTGATAAAGCAAAGGAAGATGTGTGGTTGTGGCACCGTCGTCTTGGTCACTTGGATTTTTATTATTTGAAAAAGCTTCAGCCTCAACTATTTTCTCATGTGAATGCTTTAGAATTTCAGTGTGATACATATGAATTTGCCAAGGCCACCATATTAGTTATTCGCCAAGCTTGAATAAATTTATCATTCCTTTTTTGAAAATACACTATGATGTTTGGGGTCATGCACAAGTCTCTAAACGTTTTGATTTTCGTTATTTTGTGACTTTTATTGATAAATGTACTTGGATGACTTGGGTCTCCTTGATGAAGCGCAAGAAGGAAGTGTATTCCAAATTTATTGAATTTCATAACATGGTGGCAACTCAGTATCAACAGCAAATCTAGGTATTTCAATCCGATAATGGGGGCGAGTATATGAATGGTGAAATTTCTGTATTCTTGAGCTCTCATAGAATTCGACACCAGATTTCAATTGCGTATACTCCTCAACAAAATGGATTAGCTGAAAGGGAGAATAGACAGTTAATGAAAGTTGTTCGGGCCTCTCTCTTTGGTCGAAACTTGTAGGGATAAGTTGTTCGTTATGCTGCATACTCGATCAATCACACTCTTTCCCATGTGATGGAGTTTCAAAATCCTTATCAAAAGTTACATTAGTTGTTGAATGTGCCATCTTTGCCAAATTTGGAGCCAAGAGTTTTTGGGTGTATTGTGTATGTTCACATCAACAAACAACTAAGAGGCAAGCTTGATCCAATTCTTAACAAAACGCATGTTTCTCTGGATGTCTCTTTCAGTGAATCTGAACTATATTACTCAGGGGGAGTTTGAGAGTCTTCCCTTCAGGGGAAGAACAATAAAGGTGAAGGAAAGCCTCTAAATCTGAGTGAATTTGAAGAAATAGAAAGCTTGGAAAATTAGTTTAGAGCTGAAAATCGAATTGAAGAAACTGCAGGAGGTCTGTTCGACCTGTTGAGAACTCTTCTCGACCCATCGAACACCGAACCCGGAAAGAAACAAAAGGATGCTTTCGACATGTCGAATAGTGAACCCAAAACGAGGCAGAATGATACCTTCAACCCATCGAGCATAATTCTCGACCCGTCGAAAAATGGACCAGAGACCAGATAGATGAATCCTCCCGACCCGTCAAGAAACAATTTCGACCCGTTGAGAAACGAACCTGGAATGTTAACATAAAAAAGTCCACCTGAAACTCAAATTCCTTGTACTGAAATATCCACACCTGAAGACGTCTCTTCTACTCCAACAACCGAAGAACCTGTCCAGAGTGTCTTACCAGAGGTACATACTGATAATATAGAATTGGGTAGTGAAGAAACCATTCCTAGGAGATTTCAACTGGAAACAAAGGGGATTCCAAAGAAACAATATGAGTTTACTATAGAAGCCAATGCCAAATATCCCATTGCTACACTTGCTGTTAGGTTGTCTGAATCACATACACTTGACGACAAATTTACTCGTTTAATGTATGGTTTTGAAGAGGGAGAATGTTTCCAGTCTACTGGTATTGATGGACTGGTAGCTCAGAGTACAGGAGGAGATCGAGGTACTACTTCTGGAGCTCGACCAGTGCAGTCTTCTAGTCAGGGCGGACAGCAGAGTCACCATCAGCGTGGACGACCAACCGGATAGGCCAGGGTTCATGCCATGTCATTGCGTGAGGGCAGAGCTTCACCGAAGGTTGTTATTGGTGCGTTGCATGTTTTTGGCTATCCAGTACTTAATTTGATAGATCCAGGTGCTACGCATTCATT
Organism: Geum urbanum; assembly: GCA_946800695.1. Lineage (NCBI taxonomy): Eukaryota > Viridiplantae > Streptophyta > Magnoliopsida > Rosales > Rosaceae > Geum > Geum urbanum. The sequence continues at coordinate 19,466,482 of OX326997.1, read as the reverse complement.
CATATCATATAGATTATCATCTTTAGCTACTATGCATGCATCTCCACTTCTGGGGTTATGGAAGGTGTTGTATCCATTCAGTGAGGTTGTGAGTATTGGTTGGGTGTATAGGGATTGTGAGATTTTTGTTGAAGGTTATGGTTTAGCCGCGGATTTGTTATTGCTAGATATTGTCGATTTTGATGTGATTTTGGGTATGGATTTCTTGGAGACACATTGGGCTATGTTTGACTGTCACAAGAAGGAGGTAGTGTTTCGACGTCCAGGTTTCCCAGAGATATTGTTTCACGGTGAGAAGAATAGTTCATTGCCATGTGTGATTTCAGCGATGAAGGCCGAGCGGATGATGAAGAAGGGTTATGTTGCATACTTAGCTCATGTTGTGGATACAAATGCTGCTGTACCAAACATTGGTGACATTGAGGTTGTTTCTGAGTTTCCAGATGTGTTTCCGGAGGAGTTACCAAGTGTTCCTCCAGTTCGAGAAATCGATTTTACCAGGTACTAGACCTATATCTCAGGCACTATATCGTATGGCGCCAGCAGAGTTGAAGGAGCTACCGATTCAACTTCAAGAGTTGCTGGAGAAAGGTTTCATACGACCCAGTGTATCACCGTGGGGTGCTCTTGTTCTATTTGTGCGGAAGAAGGATGGTTCCATGCGGTTGTGTATTGATTACCAGAAGCTGAATTAGGTCACTGTGAAGAACAAGTATCTGTTGCCACGAATTGTTGATTTGTTTGATCAGCTCATAGGAGCTTCAGTCTTCTCGAAGATTGATCTCAGGTCTGAATACCATCAATTGAGGATCAGAGAATTAGATGTGGCCAGGACATCTTTCTGATCACGGTATGGGCATTACGAGTTCTTGGTCATGCCGTTTGGATTGACCAATGCTTCTGCAGCTTTCATGGATTTGATGAACAGGGTGTTCAGGCGATTCCTGGACAAGTTTGTGATCATGTTTATCGACGATATTAAGATTTACTCCAGGAGCGTGGGCCAGCACAAGAAGCATTTACGAGCTGTTTTGCGGACTTTGCGAGATAATCAGTTGTTTGCGAAGTTCAGCAAGTGTGAGTTTTGGTTGAATAGTGTGAAATTTTTGGGTCACGTGATATTTGCTGAGGGAGTCAGCGTGGATCCTGACAAGATTGAAGCCGTGTTGAATTGGAGTAGACCTACCACCGTACCAAAGATCAGGAGTTTCTTGGGTTTGGCAGGTTATTATCGACGCTTTATGTAGAATTTTTCACGGATTGCCACTCCCCCTTACCAAACTGACGAAGAAAGGCATCAAGTTCAAGTGGTCTGATGCATGTGAGGAGAGTTACTTGCTCTTGAAGGAGAAGTTGACTACTGCACCGGTTCTGACTCTACCTGACGACAGTGGAGAGTTTGTGGTTTATAGCGATGCATCGAAATTGGGACTTGGTTGTATTTTGATGCAGCATGGCAGAGCAGTTGCTTACGGTTCCAGACAGTTGAAACCACATGAAGTCAATTATCCTACGTATGATTTGGAGTTAGTTGCTATTTTTTTAGCCTTGAAGAGTTGGAGACACTACTTGTATGGAGCTCAGTGCATGATATATACGGATCACAAGAGTCTCACTTATTTGGGCACACAACCAGACTTGAATATGACACAACGCAGATGGATGAAGTTGATCAATGACTATGATTGCACCTTTGAGTACCATCCGGGGATGGCTAATGTCGTTGCTGATGCACTCAGTCAGAAATCTGGAGCCTCATTGTTTCATGTGTGTGTGGCCAGAGTTTCCATGTTAGCAGAGTTACGAGCTACGGGAGCTGAGTTAGAATGGGATGATGATGGAGCCTTGTTGGATAGCTTCCAGGTTCGACCGGTATTAGTTGATCAGGTTCGGGGAGCTCATTGTTCTGCTTATGCTATGCATCCCGACGGTACGAAGATGTTTCATACACTCAAAGCCTATTACTGGTGGCGAAATATGAAGAGGGAGATTGCAGCATATGTGAGCAGATGTCTTATTTGTCAACAGGTTAAAGGAAAGAGACAGAAGCCTGCGGGAAAGTTACAGCCCTTGGAGATTCCGGTTTGGAAATGGGAGCACATCACCATGGATTTCGTGTATCAGTTACCACGTACTTCTGCTGGTAATACTGGTATTTGGGTTATTGTTGACCGATTGACGAAATCATCTCATTTCCTAGCACTTCCAGGGAAGATTTCAGTGGGGAGATTGGCAAAGCTGTATTTGGCCGAGATTGTTTGATTGCATGATGTGCCTGTATCTATTGTTTCTGACCGAGATAGTCAGTTCACCTCAGATTTTTGGCAGGCATTGCAGCGAGCTTTGGGTACCAGATTGCATTTTAGTACAGCTTTCCATCCCCAGACTGATGGGTAGTCTGAGCTGACTATTCAGACCCTCGAGGATATGTTGTGGTCCTGTGTATTGCAGTTCAAAGGGAAATTGGGACCAGCAACTGCATTTGATCGAGTTTGCTTACAACAATAGTTATCAGGCCAGTATTGATATGGCACCGTATGAGGCTCTATACCGGAGGCAGTGCACTACTCCATTTTGTTGGAGTGAGATGGGCGAGCGATGGCTTATTGGTCCTAATTTGGTGAAGTGCACCACAGAGGATATTCAGATTATCAGAGACAGGTTGAAGATTGCCCAAGATCACCAAAAGAGTTATGCAAATGTGAGAAGAAAGAGTCTCGAGTTCGAGCTGGGCGATTGGGTCTTCCTGAAATTGTCTCCTTGGCGAGGAGTTGTTCGTTTCGGGAAGCATGGCAAGCTTCAACCATGGTATATTAGTCTGTACGAGATCATAGAGAGAGTTGGTGCCGTGGCTTACAGGTTGGAGTTTCCTTCAGAGATGGCTCGAGTACACGATGTTTTCCATGTCTCGATGTTGCGGAAATACATTCCAGATCCATCACATGTGTTAGCACTATATCAGCTTCCTATCAAGAAAGATTTGACATATGTGGAAGAGCCAGTACAGATTCTCGATCGACATGAGCAGGAGTTGAGACACAGAGTCATACCGCTTGTGAAGGTCTTATGGTAGGATCATTCAGTTGAGGAAGCCACCTGGGAGACCGAGCAGCATATGCAGGAACAGTGTCCTCATTTGTTCACTTAGCAGGTACATAAATTTTGAGGTCGAAATTTTTCAAGGGGGGTAGATTTGTGCCGACCTGGACCAGAATTGGTATAGTAATCGGCTTAATCCGCGAGTTTTACGAGTAATTGTGGTTTAGCGTAATTAATCGGATATGCAACTTCGTTCACCACTTAATTTTCGGATACGAATTTGATTTGGGTTTGTTCGTGGGAAATGTAGAAAATTTGATTACGAGTTCGTGGGAGCTTTCTGAAGATTTTTCGGATAATCAAGGAATATAAAATGAATATTTGAAATTATCGCCGAGTTAGTCGTGTTTATCCGTTCGAGTTTGAGTTATCCGAATTGTGGATAGAGTTGATTCGCGACGTATAAATAGCCAAATAGTCGTAAAGTTATCGAAAAAGTGCGAAAATGGGCTGTTTGACCGAGTTGACCGAGCTGGGCCGAGTTGACCCGTGGTTGACTCAGTGAGTCCGTGACTCGCCGACGTGGTGGCTGCCGGAATACGGCATGGTTGCCGGAGTTCAAGGTATGGTTTTGAAGCTCTTCCTTTGGGCTTTCGATTGATGTATATAGGTGTGATTTGGTGGCGGTTTGGTTGGAGATTTTTGGAGGGGAAAGTTACCGGAATCGGGTTTAATGGTGGAAGGTGCTCCGGCGTGTTTCCGGTGGGTTCTTGGGTTGGAACAGCTTAGGCTTGAGCCAAGGGTGAAAACCCCCTTGGTTTGAGGCATTTTGGTGGCGTGACGGCGCCGGAATCGGCCAGGAAAGTTTTCCGGCGATTCTTGGCCGTGGTGCTTTCGAGGCGGTTTTGGAGGGGTTGCCGGTCGAATTGGGTCTTAGTGAAGAAGAGTTTTAGGTTGGGCCTGAGGAGAAGAAGCTATGGTGGTCTAGGTCGCCGGAAAATCTCTCTGGTGACGGCGGCGGCGGCGGTCAACGGCGGAGCTCCGACGACGAGTTGACTTTTTGGATTTTGACAAGTTTTATGCCGTTTTACTCATAATCACGCCCGATCTTCGCCTTGAGGTTTTCGAGTTGATTTGGATGCTGGATTTTAAGTCGAGGGTTTATGTGGAGTATTTTGGGATTTTCAGAGACTATTTTGTTATCCTAGTTATATGTTTACGGAAATGGTTGGTTTCCGAGGTGTGGTTCAGAGTAATCAATTGTGATTTTGATCAGTGATATTTTGTGATTATTCAGGGGATCGAGATCGTACGTTGGGCGAGGGATCTTCGGCCAGATCTCAGGATTAGCGCGTCTGCGCACTGTGCTTATCTGTAGTGGACATTTATTTACACTGTCGTAGCAAGTTCTTGGTTTCATTATTTATTTCCAGTACAGTATTGAGATTATCTATTGTTTTGGAGGTATTGTTTTATTTTTTATTGGTGATGGCATTTACTTAGCATCGATGCATTGACTACTCGGCTGATCACCGGTAGTCTAGTTCCAGGCTTGAGAGATTCTCTTGATGTGCCTACTAGGCTTGAGAGATTCGCCTAGTCTATCACCGTCGGGCTTGAGAGATTTGCCCGACACCTTCATTTATTTTAAGAACTCGCAATATATTTATGTTATGTAAATGGTGAAATGCATATGTTTATTTTCGTCCACTCACTCTAACGATTTTATTTGCCTTTCCCCTGGGCTTTTCGGTTTTCGTGCCCAGTATGCAGTTCGGATTCTGGTGTCGCAAGTCGCTGTCGGAGGCTTAGTGTTCGAGCTACCTTTCTTTCTCAGTAGGTTTCTTGTTTAGCCTACTGTTGTGTATTTATATATATATACTAGAGGTTGCTCTGAATACTCTGATGTTCATATTTTCATATGATTTTCCCGAATTTCTGTAAAGTTAAAGTTTTACTTATTACTTTATATTATGATGATATGCTTTTGAGAAATCTGGATGGGATTGGTGCCCACGGTTTACCTTTTGTGGCATAGGATGAAGTGTGTTTTCGGGTGCAGGTTAATGGTAATTCCTCGATATAGTGAAACTCTGCTGAAATTTCTATGGTTTTTGCAAGTTCGTGTTTTCTGAAGGGGTTTGATTCCGGTTTAGGAAACTAAATCGGGGTTGGGTCCTTTCGTTCTGACACAACTCGGCATCTTCCAAAACTACTCAGCTACATAAGCAAGTTCAGAGGCAGGCGACAGAGCATCAGAGATAGATGAAAGTGATGGAGCAAGCGAGATTAGCGCAGGAGGTTAAGACCCGTGCTTATGCGATCGCACAACAGGCTCAGATAAATTCCTGGTTTGAGGCATTTTCTGCACAATTTCAGGCGCAAGGACTCCCGCTCCCGCCCCCACCTTCGTTGCCATCACTCCAGCTCTCTTTCGATGCTCCACAGCCACTGGAGGTTCTGCATGATGATGGTTGTACCCCATCTATTTGCCAAGACATAGATTTGGATAATAATTATTTTAGGTGTTATGTGGGTTTAGTTTGAACACTTAAATTAGTTTAAGTGCTAGTTTAGGTGTTAAGTTTCATTAATTTGTGTTTGTTGATGAATATGTGTTTTGTTTTCATTTTATGTGTTGTTGGCTATTGTGAAAATAAAATTGTGGTATTGGCAGGTTTTGGGAATAGAAATCTAGAATCTGCAGTTTTTTTTCCTGAAATCAGCAACCTTAGCTGACGACAATAGTCAAAGTCGTCGACTAAAGTGCAGACTTAAGCCGACGAGTTTCATACGTAAATCGACGATGAGCAAAAACTTTTTCCGACAAAAGTCTTTACTAGTCGTCGGCTAAAGTCTAGTTCGGGTCAACCATTTTGTCATGAGGGGAAGTTTTGGCTGAAAAAATTTCGTCGGTGAGAGTTCAAACTTTATGCCAACGACTAATTTTGTCGTCCATACTTAAAATGAATGACTGCTACTATTGTCGTTAGCTAAAGTATGACTGACGACCTTTAGCTGATGATACTATAACCAAAGAACGTTCGTCGGCTTTTACTTTAGCCAATGAAAATGTCTAACAGGTCAACGAATTATTTTCGTCGATTAAAGTATTTTTTCTGGTAGTGTGACGAAACATGATATTCGTCGTCTAAGAACACACTTAGATGACGAATATCATGTTTTGTCTTGTAACACTGCCAAAATTCCTTTGTTAGTAGACGAAACAAATCTGTTTCCTAACAAAGGTTTTCTGTTTCCTAAAGATGTTAGGCAACGCACATTCCATTGCCTAAGATCTGTCTGCTAAGCGATGTCGCGAACATGGATAGGCAACGAAAATTACAAATTCCGTTGTTTAACAAACTTGTTGAGAGACGGATTCTATTCCTTTGCCAAAATGTTAAGAAATGGTATATTTCAAGTTAGGACGACAAAAAAAACCGTCGTTTCACAGAGTTTCTGGCAGACGGAACTATTTATTTCCGTCGGTGAATGATTCATCCAAAAGGACGGTTATGATGCAAGATTCCATCGTTTAGATGGCTCTTTAACAGGTAAAAATATATTTCCGTCGGTTAAGGAGTAAACTAAACAACAGAATAATTGTCACCTAATTTATAACTAAGTCTGTCGGCTAATAATCATTCCAGCTCTTAACAAAAAATTAATTAAAAACATTATTAAAAATAAAATAATATTGATTTGAAATATTCATGATTTCGTTCGATAATTTAATATTGATTTTACGACTTTGATCGATAATATAATATTGATTTTAAATATTCGATTCTTGGGTACGATTTTGATCGATAATATAATATAATATAATATAAATACTCTAGAAAAGTGACGTCCCGATCGAAAAATACTTCCGGGCGTGACTGCTGAGATAGCGTAGTGGATGTCGGCGTAGAGGAAGTAGGCATATGACCGGCCATCATCAGCATAAATTGCAACCGCATCTCCGCCGGCATCTTTGCTCGTAGACGCACCTCAAAATCTCAAGCCCACGCGTCGGCGTCCGCCAGCATCGCGGCAAGACGCGCCTCGGAGTCTCTAGCCCGGTTCTCAAGCTTACAGATTTGCGCCTCTGATTGCTTTGGACCTCCTAGATTCGCGCCTCTGATTGCTCCTGGACCTCTTGCATTCGCGCATCAACACCACTAGAACGAGCACGCGATGCGGGATTATCCCTAAAATTTACAAATTAACCAAATAATCCAAAAAAATTATCAAATCCTCTCCAATTTGCAAAAAATTAACAAATTATCGAACAAATTAACCAAATATATATATATATATATAAAATTAACAACCTAACAAATCAACTTATATATGCAATATATCAATAATAATCTAATAATATCATAAAAAAAATCACCATTAATAATCTAATAATCCAATATGCAACCCATAAGCCAATATTAATGCAATATAACCTATTTCGATCAAAAATCACGTAAATCATTGAAATTACCTTAATTAAATTAAACAAAATTCACCATAATTCACCATAATTCCAATAAAATTAACCAATCACAAATTCACTAAAATTTTATATAATTAACCATTACACATGGATTAACCAAAATTAAATCAATTAATTACAATAACAAAAATTAAATCAATAACCAATAAAATCAAATCATTAACAATAATCAATCTATAACTAGTTAATTAATCAATTTCTATAATCCAATAATATATTAACCAAACCAGAAAAAAAAAATTGTACCTTAATGGAGGACGGAGGCCAGAGGACGTTTAGAGCATGGCGAGGGGGCAGATATGGCGACGGAGAGGCGAGCAGAGGAGGCTCAGGTAGGGCCCTAGGCGGCGGGAAACCTCGAGGTTCAGCGTCACCGAAATCCTGATCGGCGGAGGTGAGAGGAAGGTGGCGTTGCGTGGAGGAGGAGGAGCGCCAGAGTGTGCGTGTTCAAAATCGGGATGGGGAGAAATCGACCGGAGAGGTATATATCGATCGAATGAATTGATTGATCGAAAAGCCTCAATCTGAGGATTATATCGATCACTGCTAGGAGACGGAATTGGACGTCTTCCAATAGATTAATTTCCGTCTGCTAACCTCTCTTCGCAGACAGACATAGGGAATTTCCGTTGCCTAAGAATTACCAAAATATCCGAGAAAAAGGCACAAAAATGTGCCGCCATGATTTTTTCTATTGACAGACGGAAATAGGCACTGTCCGTCGCTTAAGGATTTTCAAATATTCACCAAATAAAGGGCGCAAAATAATACCGCCAAATATTTATGTCCTGGCCGACAAAATATGTATTTTCCGTCTTTTAATGCGTGCTACGGCAACGAAACTGTACAATTTCCGTCAGCCAATAAATTTTTACTTTAATTTTAGGAAGAGTATTGAGAATAATTCATATATTTTAGATGATCGAAAAAATGACTAATACGTACAACATGCACTATATGTACAATTTGAAATGATCAAATTTTTTTTTCTGCCTAAAACTACCGATCGAGTTCTACTTAATTACCCATGCATATATGTAATGTGAGGACCATGCCTATTTATAACGAACCATAATTTTTGGACGTAAAAAGATAAAACAGAAGTAATTAATAAATATTCGTACCTTGGTAATATAATATCACATGTATGCAATGTCCAAAACTACCAAATTCAGTGATCGAATCATAACGTGACTTGGTTTGTGATCACTTACAAATATCATAATTATACGTTACGTACGTCGTACATAGTTGAATATATTAATTACTTATATCGGATTAATTCGAATTCTGATCTGGACCGAAGACACTATATATATGCGCTATGTCCTTGAGGAAACAATTATGCATTTTGAAAATATTCGTTGTCATTTTTTGGTGGAAGTCAACGCTTCATAAGCAGACGGAAATATTTTTTTTCGTTGCTTAAGATCTGTTAGGTAACGAAGATTCGTGGTTGCGTTGCCTAACAATACATGGTTTAGGGTATAGGGTTTAGGGTTTCATGTTAACCGATGAAATACTGACAATTCCATTGCTAAAGAAAAAAGGTTTAGGGGTTGAGGTTGGGGTTGGGGTATGTGGTTTAGAGGTAGGTTGAACTGAAACATCTGAGTAACCTAAAGGAAGGGAAATCAACCGAGACCCCGTTAGTAGCGGCGAGCGAGAGCAGATTGGGGGTTTGAAGAAAAATAAACACGAAGCATCCTACGGCAAAGTGTTCACTTCTTTTTTGACAAGTTTCATTCGATTTGTTGTGGATTGGATGATGGAAAAACCAGCAAGCCAATCTCCTTGATTCTCAATTTGAGGGCACAATGAACTGTAATTGGGAAAAGGTTGGAAGATTTGGCCAAATGGTCTAGGTTTTCTGTAAGACAATGGATATGAAGAGTCTGTCAGTTAACAGTGTTGGTTAGCAGATGCAAATTGTCAGATCCATCAGATAACGAGGTTGTAAACAGACGGAATATGAAGAGTCTGTCTGCTAAGTGTTGAGTCAGATTTTGGATGGAGTTTTGGTATTTGGCTGCATCTTCCCTACTTGTAACTGTTCATGCGTAAAACAATCATAATCATTCATATAATTAAATTCAAATCGCGATCAATAATTCGATCAAAACTAGCTAGCTAGGTAGAATTAATTAATACAAATCCAAATAATTAAGTTATGCATGTGTTACATTATTCACTTTCATAATCACTGTCATCCTCATCATCCTCATCCTCTGACTTTTCATCCTCATTATATTCATCTTCCTCAGCTTCCTCTTCATCCATGTCATCAGTGTGGTCATTGATGTTTAAGAGTTCTTCGAGTTCAGTGGAGTTAAGCGTCCTGGTCTGCAGTTGTGTAGTTCATGAATCTTCGTTCATGTGTAAAAGAGCTGTTTCTGGAACAGTAGTGATATTAGGCTCTTGATATGGATTGCTGACATCATTCCTGTTATGTACTTCTGTTTCGAACAATCCCTCAAACGTTGTTGAGTTCCAAATATTACAATGACACATATGGTTAACTACTTTCTAAGCACCCCCCTCCTTCGGGTCATCAAGATAGAACACTTACTTAGCTAATGTGGCAAGAGTGAATGGCTCATCATTGTACCAGCTTATGTTACCATTTACTGATAACAAGCCAAGATCCTTCTTCGTGCTATTTAGCATGTTCGGGTCAGTGTTAAACCATTTACATTTGAAAAGCAAGACATGCATTCCATTCATGTATATTAACTTGACGGCGTTGACAACAACCCCGTAGTATAAATCATCTTTTTCTCTTACTGAGATCCTACAATCATATGTTCTCTTGCCTTCATCTCTGGCTAATGTCCGAAACTTTACCCTGTTCACATCACATGCTGAATAAATGTCATATCTTTGGGGTTTGTTGGCCAAATTGTGCAGGGTTGTTGTGTACTAACCGCGGTGGTCAATTATTTGAAGGCTCGTCATCTACAAAATTATGAACATAAGCTAAGACAAGAAATATTTTGATGCAATATATAATATATAATTTACATAATCACACATACCCATCCTTGGAAATAATCTGAAAATAGCTGTTGTTGTTCTTTCGACTGTTCATGAATAAGTCTCGGAGCTTCTTTATGAAGTGCTTCCAAATATGAAAGCATGAATTGATCAACCTCCGTACAGTCCCGCAACACAACTCAGTATGGCTCAATGAGTTCTTCTCTACTTAATCTCTCTGAACTCTTGTGTACAGGTCCGAATGCTCGTACAACATCTGTGACCATAGAAAGATTGAAGCGATCAAGTGTATTGGAGGAGTCAGAAGGGGGTGGCTCGACGGAGTCTTTGAGATACAAGTTGTAGAAGGTCACACACTCATGTTTAATGTACCTTTTTGCTATAGAACCTTCCGGGTTAGAGCAATTTTTGACATATCTTTTATATTGTCCAAGTTGTCTGCAAATAATTGTGATGAAATTATTCAATAAGACTTTTGCATATATATAAAAGTCGGCGATAAGAAGTGATCCATCAATCATGAGTAAGATAATATACGTACATTTTATGGGGATACATCTAAGTGTAGTGTACGGGACCAGAAATCAACACTTGTTCCGGGAGGTGGATCATTAGGTGAATCATAATGTCAAAGAAAGCAGGGGGAAAATCCTCTCAAATTTGCAAAGAATGTACACAATCTCTTCTTTTAATTCAACTACATCTGACTTCTTCAACTCTCTTGCACATAACTTCTGCCACCACCTGGACAACGCTACCAACGGCTCTATCACGACACGATGCAAATAATGTTGAATTACCACTGGAAGAAGACGTTGCATCATAACATGATAGTCATGAGTCTTGAGATTTATAAATTTGTTGTCCCCTTCATTTACATAATGAGACATAGTTGCTACATAGTTGGAAGGATATCGAACACCTCGAAACCATCCGAACACTTTCTTCTTCTTGTTCGGCTTCACTATGTAAGGTGCCATAGGGATCTCAGCCTTGCCAGACCTCCTCTTCTTTAACCATAAGTGGTGGCGTATGTTCATTTCTAGCAAATCTTCACGCGCTTTAAGAGTGTCCTTATTCTTCCTATCACGACCCAGAATTGTTCCAAGGACGTTGTCGAATACATTCTTCTCAATGTGCATGACGTCAAGGTTTTTCCTCAATCTTAACCTTGACTAGTTGGGGAGTTCAAAGAAAATACTCATGTGACTCTAATATCCAACTTCGTCGTGAACCACAAGTCAGTTTGAGGCCGTCACACGTGGTTACTTGCTCAGTACTCCAAAATCAATGTGTTGGAACCTTTGGAAAATCTCTTCACCGGACCACTCTTGGGGTTTCGGATCATCCTCTACCATTCCATCAAAACTTGCCGCTTCGGATCTCCATTGGTGATTTTCAAGAAGCCATCTACGATGTCCCAAGTAACACACATTTCCCGCGTGATAGCTAGAGTTGACGTCGTCTAAGCAGATAGGACAACCCTTGTACCCTTTAGTCATGCAAGATGTCAATAACCCGTAAACCAAAATATCGTTAATGGTCCATATAATGGCTACTCTCATGATGAACGACGTTTTAGTGTAGCTGTCCCAAATTCGCATCCTAAATTCCACACCTCCTTCAACTCGTCAATCAAAGGTCTCATAAACACATCAAAATACTTTCCAGGAGAATATTTACTCGGAATTATCAGGCAATTAAAATTAAACTCTTTTCTCATACATATCCAGGGAGGCAGGTTGTACGGCATCACAATAATGAGCCAAGTGTTGTATTGGTCATCATTAAAAGGATTGAACCCATATGTAGAAAGTCCTAGTCTCATAGTTAGAACCTCTGATGCAAAGTCTGCAAACATCATGTCGAAAGACTTAAAAACCTCCCCATCTGCGGGGTGTCTAGGCACACCGTCATCCAACCTCTTTTCACCGTACCACCACATTGCCTTTGCCATGTACGAAGACATGTATAATCGCTCCAGTCTAAGAATCAACGACAAGTGACGAATAACCTTTCATGAAAAAGTTTTCTTCTTCTTGTTCTTCTGCTTGACCCGCCATCTTGACTCGCCGCAAACCGGGCAGTACTGAAGGTCTGTGTGTTCCTTATAAAACAAGACACAACTATTTTTGCACACGTCAATTTTTGTGGAAGAAAGGCCAAGGTCGTTCAATATCCTTTTTACTTTATAATAACTGTCTAGAAGTTTGTGATCATCAAGAAGAAGACTACTTATGTGTCTCTGGACATCGTCGAACGTTGCATTCGACAATTTGTGCTTCACTTTATACCCTATTTCCTCCATTACCGCACTCAAAACAGTCACTTTACCCTGTGGGTGCACTGGTGTCTGGGCTTCCAATAAAAGTTTGTCGTACTTGTCGTAATTAGTGGATCCTATGAAGTCGCTTGTTGGCAGAACAGTTTCATGGTTGGGAGTATCGTAATGACCCTCGGAAAACCCGTATCCACTTGAACTATATGACGAAAATGCATCGTGGACAAGTTCCATAACGGAGTTTGGAGCAGGTCCATCAATATTACTGGATGAACCAACATGATACCATAATCCGAACCCTGCCATCGCAGTATGAGCATTGACCTCTGGTTCTTCACCATGTTCAATACGTCCATGAAGTGTACTCCCACATCATACCGTATTGAGACAAGTGTTGGAACATATCTGCAACTGAATGATACTCTGAGTTACGACATCTCCTACATGGATACTTGAAATTGGAGATTCATCCACCACGTTGAATTGCGAAACGCATGAAGTCGTAAATTCCTTGTAAATACCTTTGATCACCTCTCTCCAACTATAACCAACTTGTGTCCATATTCTACGTAAGTACGTAACTTATAATGAGCGAAATAATAAATTGTCTGGCCAATCATATTTATAACCTTAATTCTTCATATATCAAGCTAGCTAGAACCTAGATACACACACACACACACACACACTCTAATCTTTATATCAAGCTAGCTAGCTAGCTAGAACCAATAATCTTCTCACGCTTCGATTCGATTCGTTCAATATATATACCTAATCTTCATATATATCGATCAAGCTAACTAGAATTCGAACCATGCAATAATCTTCATATATATCGATTAAGTTACGTACCTAGCTATTAATTAATTTTCTGTCCATATATATTATGCATATACGTACGTACATATATATATTAATCTAGCTACGTACCTATGTATATATCAATGAAGAATCTTTCTTCCATATATATATACACCCAAAAATTAGTAATTAAATTGCATAACCCAAATTACACTAATTAATTAATAATATATATGTAAATATATTCAAAAATCCATAATTTTTCAACATATATAGCTACTAATTGATCTAATATTTCAGCAAAAGTTAGCATTATACATGCTTCGATCAAGAGCGGGATTCTAGCTACCTATCAAAATTTTTGCCGGAAAACTATTGTTGGCCGGAATTCGATCAATCGCCGGTTAACTTCTCAATACACCGAAGTATTACAAAAAAAATAAGTATATACAAACACTAACCAATATATAAAGTTTCGGGAATGCTATGGAGGATTTGATCGAAGCCTTTTCGTTGTAGATCAAAAATCGCCCAAAATAGGGTGTTAGAACGTACTATAGTGAAGAGATAAGAGATCTAGTTCGATCTGGAAATGCTACTGGCTGTTATAGAAGATACTTCTAGCAGACGGACATTTTCCGTCTGCTAGTGAATAAATTCCGTCCATTAACCTATTTCTAGCAAACGAAAATTTTCCGTGTTCTAACAATCCCTTTAGACAACGGAATTGGCAAGGAAATTTAAATTCCGTCTTTTTAATGTTTCTTGGAAGACTAAACTTGCCAACGCAACAAATCCATCATTTAAAAACGTTCTTGGTCGTCGTATTTGCGACGGAAAATATTTTCGTTGCCTACCAGGTTTTTAGAAGACGGATATGTTTTCAAAGTAGACAATTTACATATCCACCACCTAAGAGTTTCATAGGCAACAGACTGAAAAAAATTTCTTCTGCTAAGGTAGGTATTTTGGTAGTGTAAGTCACACTTAGGCGACGAAACCTTAAAGGTTTCGTCGCCTAAGTGTATTTTTCTGATAGTGTTGGAATAGTGCTGCTGAACCCGCTCCCACACTCATCACCATCGTCTCCCCTTGGAGGCGGCACATCTCGGATCATCACCTTAAGAAAATTTATTAATAAATTAATTTCACCTATCAAATAAACCAATTCAATTATAAAAACTACACTAATTATCACAAAATTCACCAAAATATTCCATAAAAATCACCTTAAAATCAAACCAATTTTATTAAAATTCACCAAAAAAATCAATTATCACACCACTTGTCATAAAATTATCACATCAATTATCACATCAAATGCACCAAAAACTATCAATTAATAAACCCAAATTAACTTAATTAACCTAAAAAATTAACCTAACCTAAATCAAAATTAATATAATCCAAATTAAACTAACCTAACCTAAAATAACCTTAGCTAAATCAAATTAGCGTAATTGACCTAACCGAATTTAGGTAACCTCAATTAACAAAAAAAAAACTTAATCTAACCTAGTTAAGCTAACCAAAATGAAACTAATTAACCTAATAAAGGTAACCTAAATTAACAAAAAAAACAAAAAAAATAATAATAATAATTATTACCGTACGTGCGGTGGTGGCCGGAGTGCGGTGGCGTGGTGGTGCAGAGGTCGGTGGTGGTGGCGTGTTGTGGTGGTGGCAGTGATGGTGATGGTGGTGGCTGGTTTGATTGAGAGAGAGAGAGAGAGAGAGAGAGAGATCTGTGTTTTTAAACGACGACATAGACGACAAAACCTAATAGATTCGTCGTCTAAGTGATTTGAAATTTTGTCAAAAATTTTGGCGGAAAAAAAAACCTGCCAACTTTTACGACTTAAATGACGAAACCTAATAGATTCGTCATCTAAGTGTTTTAAATTTTCTAAAATGCTGCCAACTTTTATGAATTAGACGACAAAACCTGAAAGATTTGTCATCTAAGTGTTTTAAATTTTTTGCAAAATTTTGGTAGAATAAATCTCCCCCCCAACTTTTATGACTTAGGTGATGAAACTAATTAGATTTCGTTGCCTAATACTATTTCGACTTTCGTCGTCTAAGGTATATATGTATTTTTTTAAATATCTGAAAAAATTATTTGTGGGTAGTCGCTTAAAAATTATCAAAAATCAACTGTCAGATGTAACCATTACATATATATAATGTTGTAGAAAAAATCCAATTCATATTAGTTTAGGATTTGATCGATTAAATAAAGTGATTATCGAAAAATAGTTAAAAGACGATAATGATCATAAAATATAATTTTTAAACCCATTTCCAAAGTTACGATGTTTGTGTTATCGTAAAAACTTAATTTATCAACTTGATAGAAATTAATTGAAATCTAACATAAAAAGTTGATGTAAGGCTAAAAACTTGTTATATATTTACCAATGTTGTATGACTTAAGTGTTCGTATATCTATATTCACTCCACATCAATATTAATAAAATTGAATTTGAACAAAACAACAGTTAGATATATTCATCATAACATAATATGTAAGTGGACAAAATTTTGATCAATATGAAGTTTGGTAAGGGTTTGATCGGCATAATTAACCATAAAACTAAAAATTCAATGAAACGGAAACGTTCATAAACGAAACTTCATAACTCCGTTTTTTGAACTGTCAACATTTTCAGTCTCAGAATTGTTTACTCTCCGTCGACGAAAAAAATATGAATTTTAAGATGATATACATGGTCGTACTCTTTGATCTGAGGCTATGAAATTGATCTTAGCCGACGAATTGGTCCACGTACCGTTCGTCATCTAAATACGATTTAGATGACGAATATATATATATATATGTTCATCGTATAAGTGTTTATAGGTTAAGGTTTAGTATTAGGGTATGGTCTTAGATGACGAACACATATATTCATCGTCTAAGTGTTTATGGGTCAGGGTTTATGGGTTAGGGTTAGAAGTTAGTGCTAGGGTATGGACTTAGACGAAGAAATGGGTATCAATTTATCCTCTAAGTACGATTACTACGGTGACGAAACTTTTCATTGTTTTATGTAATTCTACTTAGACGACGAAATTATTTACTTAGGCGACGCTTTTGGATTTCCTCGACTAAGTTTTTCTTAAACGACAAAATTTGTTCTTTTAGACAACAATTTCTGGTTTTGTCGTCTAAGTTTTTCTTAGACTTCAATTTTTTTTCTCTTACGCGACGCTTTATATTTCGTCGTCTAAGTGTTACTTAGACGTTGAAAAATTTATTTTCGTCGACGAAGTATGTTTTCGTCGACTAAGTGGTACTTAGACGATGAATCATCTACGATTTTGTTGTCTAAGTTCATTTTTCTGGTGTTATATACACATAGTAAAGTTTAGTTGAGGATGTCTTCTAAGTTCATTTTTCTGGTGGTGTTATATTCACTCGTGATCAATAGAAGATGTACATGCTCTTAATTAGCTGTGTAGAACTATCAATATCGATTCTCCTTTATATGTGTTTGTTGCAGAGAAGAGAGATGGTTTACTGAGGCCGGATCAGAGAAGTTTGGTGTTATCATTGATAGAGTTGAAACATTACACAAGCAAGGTACTTACCTTTAATCTATGCATCATTGAATTTTTAAAACTGGTTTAGCTGGTAAATTTTGAGTGTGAGAGATTAGAATTTTACGGAAGCTCTATTGAACTTTGCTTGCTGTTTTTGAATAGATACATGGGTATTTCAATTTTCAGAATGATAAATTTTGAGTATGAAAGATTTAAACTCTTCAAGGAGTAATTAATAAGTAAATTTAGGGAGGCTTTATGGAACTTTGTTTGCTGGTCAAATATTGTATGCATTTATCTTCTTTCTTTCTTTTAGTCAACATTCTTTTGATCTTGCTTTGGTTAATTATGATTTTGTTGTATTAATTTTCGCCGTCTAAGTTCATATATTTTGAAACCCACATCTCATTTGTCAGTCAATTCAATCTTTGTTGTATATTGGCATTTTACTTTACAGATAATACATAAGGATGGATTATATATAATTCTATATGAAAAAAGATACACAAGCTAGGACACATATAAATTCTGGCTAATAACGACATTTAGAGTAAGCATATAAACATACACTAAGAAGTATGTCATAGATAAATAAGCATATACATAAACACATAATTATACCAAGTATTTATCCGAAAATAACATACACTAAGAAGTAAGCATATATCTATATGTTCCTCTGGGCTATGTTGATATGCGTCTCAATTACATGTTTTGCACATCTTTTTATATGTGATTATCCATTTTATTTGCCCATACATTCTCCCTTTTGGAGTTTCTGATATCAAGAAGTATTAATTGAATATATGTAATCACAAAGTTTGAGCTTCTATTTGTATATGTGTAGAAAACTTTAGTATTTAGAAATCAAATCACTTGAGATCTTTTATATTTGACAATTGAAGCTTAACAGAAAGCTTAAGATATATTTTTTTTTTGAAAGGTAGATGTGGACGTCAACTCTATTAGAAAAAATAGATATGAATACAACCTTGACTACCCATTTAAGGGAGACGTCAAACAAGAAAGTTAAATCCTATGTAAACTAAGCAACAAATTCACCTAACTTACACAAATATTCTTATACTAGCAATAAACATCAAAAGTAACCAGTGACGTTACTGTGGAAGGGATAATAAGAAATATATATCCCAACCACAGCAAAAAGACGCAAAGGAAAACTGAAAGTTAAAGCCAAATCTAGACAACTGTAAAAACATAAAAATATAAAACTGAAAAGAATAAACTACTACCACGCAGTAGTTCACTCCTCCTGTGCTGCAGCCCCCGGATCAACCTCTATCTCCATTAATTTTGGAGCCCCGACAACACAATTCTTGGAAGCAAACATTGAAGAGCGCCACTACCAATCCTCTGCACTAGCAAACACAGAAAAGCTTAAGATATATGTATTGATATATATATATATATGTATATATAATCACAAAGCTTAAGGTATATGTTTGTATATGTAATAGAAAATTGTAGCATGTAGACATCGAATTAGTTTGGAACTTCAGATCCTATGTTTTAATATTGTGACCATAACACTTTCGACAATTATTGAATGAACCTTATTTCAACTTCGTGTTTCAGCTGTACAGAAGTATGTAAGTGCATCAACAATATAAATGGACAAATGTTTGGACAATGTATTTATTTTACTGAGTTTCTATCTCTAATAAGTACTATACCGTATTTTATATTTATATTATATACAATAATATGATTAATCTATGTCATTTATATCTACCAGTTTTTTTTTCTTTGATCGAGTGCTTGTCGTGCCGTGCGTCTAAGCTTTTCATCTGCGTGTTCACATTATTTGTACATTACCTATTTCGTTTGTAGAGCAATACTTTACCCATTTACTTTATCAGCAATTTATCTACCTTGAGAATTTCGTTTCCCGCATTATACAGTTAATCTTATAGAGTTAATCATGGCTAAAAAAAGAAAAAAGAAAATTAAAATAAGATTTGATCAGTTATATAAATGGTCGGTTAAAACATAAGGTGTATGAAAATGAATTTGAGGTTCCTATTATTATTAACTAGCAAAAAATTTCGGTGTGAAGGAAAAGAGTAGATAAAACTAAAATAATGTAACTGTTTTGTTAATATTTTTTTTAATATATTTATTTTTTTATTCCTTGAATTGTTAATTATTTTATATTACTTTAAAATTATAAAAAAAGAAGGATATTTTTAAAAAAATTTAAAGTTCTACTTTCTAACCGTCATAAACACTATTTGAGAAATTTTAATATGCAACTATGATTCTCATATAATTTTTATTTTTATCTGAGTTCAGATGATTCAATCATCGCGCGTCGTCGCGCGTGGACTTTCAATCTAGTTAAGTAACCGAGGGTTAGCCCGGACATATGTCATGGAATCGCAACCATATGAATGAAGCTGCACGTGACATGCTTCCAAACAAATATATATATATATATATATATTTATATAAAGAAAGGAAGCTAGAAATCATAGCTACTTGGTTGTTAATCACTCACGCAATATGCAATATGCAGTTGATTAGCACCCGCATATGAGGAATAATTAACACGTGAACTAAAATCCATGCAAGTAAATCAAAATCCCACAGATCATAATCAGATCTTAAAATATATAAACACTAATATATGTAACACACAATCGATTCATCCATACATATTTTCTTTATACAAACTGCCAACCGGACCCCTACACTTTCCCCCTTAACTTTAAAGAAAGATGATCCTGGAAAAGAGCTAGCAAAGACAACTGACACATGCAAGGACACCATTGGACCCAGCAAACACATAACATCCAATGACTTCAACTTATTGCACACGGACAATTAAACAAAGGAGATAGCATACTGAAAAAGAAGAAGATACTTATAAAAAGCTTAGAATCAGCCATTTCCAAGCTGTGTTTTTTTAATGACGTCGCTCAGGGGTCCAGTGCGGCAGCGCCGGACTGAAGTGCACCGATTGAACCCTCGAGTCCAGCAGCTCCATGATGGGAGAGAAGTTCACGCACCTTGGCGCCTTGTATTGATTTATGGACGCCCCGCGAGATATGGCGTAGTCCATGAGCTCTTCAAAAGTCCCACTTTTGACAACCCTGATCTCTAGAGGACCAATCGACTTGTCAGCCACCCTGCATTGCCTGTAGACCGAGTTCAGTGACTCCTCCATGGCGAGGCAGCATTGGTTTAAAACCTCGTCGCTCGGGGCACTGATCACCGGGTCCTTTACCATCAATTCCCAATAGATAACGTAATGCCCGGGGAATGTCTTGGCATCGGCGTAGCTTGTGTATTCAACAACCGATGTGTTGAACTCACGTAGCAGTTTTGAAGCGTTGTCGATGCCTTTTTGCAGCTCGGCCTCGTCAGTCTTGTCAGAGTCAATGCTCAGCAACACATTCTTTCGCCGCACAAAGCGGAACTGCGGCGCTGCATTGTAAAAACCGGTGACTAAGAGGATGTCCCCGACTCTATAACGGCACAATCCAGCGTATGTAGAAATGACAAGTTCGTATTCTTTTCCGACTTCTAAGTCGGCAAGGTCTATAAGTCGCGGAGGAGACTTTTTAGATAGAGGAGGAGCTGATGGATCGTGTGGAATGAACTCGAAGTAGCCCATCATGGGCATAATGGTGTAGACGACTTCCGAAGGGTCACACATGGGTTTGAGGTTGAGGCCGAAGTAGCATTCGGACGAAGCGTACATAGTACAAGCCTTAGGTAGGCTATTGCTATAGTAATCAAGTGTTGGAATGTACTGAGACATTGCACCGGTGACAATCACGTCGAGAAACTTGGCGTTGGGCCACATTCTCGGGATGATCCCCTCCCACTTTCCTCCTTCACACTCTGTGGTGATGAACTCCGCCAACTCGGCGTTGGGTTTTAGAATGTCCACCATCTTCTCCTGGATAGATGCGTCTGTGATTTTAGGGTTTAGAGTTCCATACTCAATGTCACAGACTAATTGTTGCCAGTTGAGCTGTAGGAAACGAATGGCTCGGAGCAGGCCAGAGGCAAAAACAGCTCCGACGCGAAGGACTTGCTTTCGCATGATGAGGCCACAGAGCATTTGGGTGTACATGCTCTGAAAGGAGTCGGGGCAGAGAATGGCCTGGTTAGGACTAGTATAGACATTGTAGGGGTCGAGCGGCCTGGTTTTGAAGTGCTCGCTCTTGTAGTAGCTTGTCAAAACCGGACGAGCAACTAAGCCGCCTGGAGTTTTGGTTTCGGCTTTGATGAACAAAAAGTACAAGCCCTTTCCCTTGTCCAAGTTCGGCACGTAACTGTAAAGGTCAACAAAAAAATTCCAAATTCAGTTGCTAACTACTTAATTGCATTTCTGAAACTTTAGCCGCAAGTATTAACTATCATACAAACTTTACCAAAAAGAGAAGTTAATTACACATAACAAAAGCTCATAAATAGTCAATGGAATAGTGATTTACAGATTCATCACAGGCTGGAGCAAGCTGTACAACAGTGTCCGCCGGTCAAGTTCTTCATGAATAGTCGGCATCAATTTCCTTTCGCCTGCAGAAGTCCCAGAACTGCATGCAAAATATAATTAAACCTTTTTTCAACATGAAATATGACATAATATATAAATATAACGATGAACTAAGAAAATGAGCAAACTACCTGGTGAGGAACTCAGAGATGGGACGAGAGCTCAAGATGGGTGAGCGGTCACCATTAGCAATACGTTGGATCTCTGGCTGAAGATCTTCATACGTGACGACCGGGATTTTGGACTTGAAAGTATCACGGTCTGTTGCTCCGTTCATTCCGAAACGCTTCAGATACTCAGTCTCCGCGTTCTGGCAAAGTATTTCCCTCAATACTCTCTCCTGAATGGCGTCGGTGTTCTTGGTCGTCTCCTCTATGAACTGAAGTGCCTTGGCGTCCTTCTCGGTTGCCGGTGTGCCCAAGAGGGATGACGTCACTAAATCCACAGTCATGTTTGAAAATGACGAAGAAGGAAGATGAAAACTGCTGAAGGTTTATCAGAGAAGAAGGAGATCTGCGATGGTGGTGGTGTGGTGCATACCGAGCATAGGGGGTTATATATACTCGAGCTCCAATTTCGTTACTGTACATGTTTGCCTTTGTCATGGACGCCACGTGGACAAACGAACACAATTGTTACTTGGAGGAACGCCGACGGATCCGAGTTGGTCATAGCTAGCAGACAGTGGAAATATTTGTGTCCCAGAACCGGCTACGAAGGGATCGGAACACGCGGACTCCGACAGGTGGTCCCAGAAAACTGCCCTGTCAGCTTAAGGGCTTCTTATTTCGGGCCCCGCAAGTCAGCCGGACCACGCGGCCTCGTTCGTGAGAGAGTTTTGTTGGCATTTTTTAGCTGGCGGCGAGGAGAGTTGTTTTGGATATAAGGGAGAAGAGCTATAAGGCTAAGATATTAAAATTTCGGTTAAATATATTTCAATTAGTGGCGTCGTTAATTCACAAATAAGAAAGATAAGCAACGTAGGGCAGAGTTTAATGACTTTGATTTTAGTTTGGCCGGGTTCGGGCATGCCTTGATTTCTACTTGTTAGAAATGTCTAGCTAGGCAAGAGTGGACAGAATTAAATAGTTAGTTTAATTGTGGCAGCAACGAGGGTAGGTGGTGGAGTTTTGCATGACGACAACATTATTTACTTCGCTATCTTTTGAGAATGGTTTTAAGTTTCATTGTTTGATTGTTTAATCTTAACGAATTATCCGTGTACAGTTTTTAGTGGTTTTCTAGTGGCAATGCTACGATGACAGTGTTTTTTTGCCGAGACATACAATGACAGAGTTGGAATCCTATGAAATAGAGGTTTTTGATGAGAATTATGTGTGATTTTTTATACAACTTTTTGAAGATCAGAAAGGTAATTATTAAATAATATTAGTGGTAAGTTATTAATTTTATTTTGAAGCTCATCGATATATTTCATCAAAAGTTTATTCATACATATGAGAATTTGAGAATATTTGATCCTTTCGGAATTTTATGACAAGGTGGTTTTGGATCGGGACTACCTTTTTTACATAAATTTTGACACACCTTATCAGTTCTAAGATTTAAAGACCTCTAATCACTACCAGAAAAATCTACTTAGGCCACAAAATCTTAAGGTTTCGTCGCCCAAAGTTTACTTAGGCGACAAACATGTACTTGGTCGCCTAAGTTTTATCGTATACGACAAACCAGTTACTTTGTCGCCTAAGTGACCTCTTAGACAACGAAACAATTATTTTGTCGTCTAAGAAGAAACCTAAAACAACGTAAAGTCAGTGACTTAGACGGCGACAGTGTAATCGTCGCCTAAGCCCTGCTCTCCTTCTAGCTGATCAAAGGTATGTATTTTAACTCGTTTCTCACAAATCATTTATTTAAATTTAATACCGTAGGTATGTACGTACGTAAATCCGGTGAAATATTTCGGCGAATACATAGTTTTCGGCGATCTTAATTAGGTAGCTTAATTACTAGCTTGTTGTACGTATTGTATTGTATTCTATTATTAATGTACGTAATTGTAAGGTAATTGGTTAATTAGTTAATAATTAATAGTATAATATACATTATATAATTAATTAAAACATGTTAACTAGCTAGATTAAGCTAATTGGTAATATATAAGCGCGCTAATTAATGGTTTAATTAAGATAGGTAGTACGTTAAGGTTAATTAATTAATAGTATATATATAGTATATATAAGCTAGGTACGTAGTAGTACGTTAGCAAGCTATGTATATAGTGTATATATAGATATATAGTACCTATATTTAGATTAATTAGTTATTGGTTGAAAAATATAATTAATATGATATATAATTGTTAACTTATTACGCATGCAGAAATATGTATAAGAGTTAGATATAGTTGGCGATTCGAAGTGATGTGCGGTATATGGACGGAATCAGAGAGTTTATGGTTTTTGCGATGGAACATGGTCGGGGAAAGAAGTGTTTCAGATGTCCTTGCAGAAAATGTTTTATCCATCAGTTTGTGATAGCTAATGTTATGTCACAACACTTGTACGAGAACTGTATGATGTGGAGTTATACTACGTAGAGCGAGCATGGTAAAGTAGTAGACTTAAGCTCAAGACCAGACTTCAGTTACCATGGTGCCTCATCAAGCGGTAGTGGCGCCCCTTCGTGGAACCCAACTATGGATTTGGTTCATGATGCCTTTCCAGGATTTAGTCACGGTAGACACCAACGTCAAGAGGGACGTTACGATACCACTCATGGGCATGATGACACATTCCCTACTGCTAGCTTAGCCACTAACACTAGTGAGATGAATATGTACAACAAGATGCTACTTAAAGCCCAGACCCCGGTGTACCCTGGATGTCAAGAGAATGTGTTGCAATATGTGATGCAGCAAATGCAGATAAAAGTGAAGAACAAAATGTCACACAATGCTTTTGACGAAATACATGAGCAAATATGTAAGTTGCTTCCGATAATCACAATCTTCTGAAATTCCATTATAAAGTTATAAAGATCTTGAGCAGCCTCGGCCTAAAATACAAGATAATTCATGCCTGCCCAAATGATTGTGTACTGTTTTACAAAGAGTATACACATTTGGACTATTGTCTCGTATGTGACTAGTGCAGATATGAGAATCGGGGGAAAATGAGGAGTTTGAAAAACCAAATTCCTTTGAAGGTTCTTTGATATTTTCCATTGATTCCCAGATTGCAGCGTCTGTATATGTCTCTATACGCAGTAGAGGCGATGCGATGGTACGTAGAAAAATGAATAGATGACGATGTGTTGAGACACACCACGTATGGGGAGGCGTTCAAACATTTCGACATGGAATTTAAAGACTTTGCATCACAGGTTTGAAATGTTAGACTCAGACTTTCTATAGACGGATTCAATCCTTGGGGTAGTAATACCTCTACCATCAGCACTTGGCCAGTTATTCTGATGCCGTACAACCTGCCTCCATGGATGTGCATGAACAAGGAATTTAATTTTCTTACTCTGCTAATTCCAGGTCCTAAATCTCCGGGGAAGTGCTTAGATGTCTACCTCAGACTTTTGATCGACAAGCTGAAACTGTTGTGGAAAAATGGAGTCACAACTTATAAAAAATTTACTGACACGATGTTCATGATGAGGGCAGCCGTAATGTGGACGATCAACAATTTTTCAGCGTATGGGATGTTGGCAGTCTGCAGGATGAAAGGATACAATGGATGTCTTATATGTTTGGATGACGTGAACTCTAGTTAGCATGCGAGAAATGTGTGTTACCTAGGTCACCATAAATG
This sequence comes from Geum urbanum, assembly GCA_946800695.1. Lineage (NCBI taxonomy): Eukaryota > Viridiplantae > Streptophyta > Magnoliopsida > Rosales > Rosaceae > Geum > Geum urbanum. Next base: position 19,441,016 of record OX326997.1, on the reverse strand, counting down.
GCTTCCTCATGATTGCCCGTGGCGACATGATGAAGCTCATTTCAACGGAACAGTAAAGAATAATCCTAAACCCTGTAGTTGGTCTGGAAAAGAGATTTTATAGAGGTTGAGCTATTTTGACTTTGGTGTGTTGACCAATGACAATGATGTACATAAACGCAATCGAATACCTCCACAGGATTTGAGCTATTGGCATCACAAGAGTATATTCTTTGAACTCTTTTACTGGTGGAAGTTGAAGCTAAGGAACAACTTGGATGTGATGGACATAAAAAAGAATGTGTGCGACAGCGTGGTGGGAAATTTTTTTTGTATTAAGTTCAAGACTAAAGATACTCCCAAAGAGTACAAAGATCTAGAATCTATGAATCTACGACGCCCGTTGTGGTTGATGAGGGATAAAAGAGGAGTGTACAACAAGATACCAAATGCACTTTACACAATGAAGCTGACACTTAGAGGTTTTGTATTCCACTAGTTTAAGAGTGTTCGTTATCCAGCTACGTATGCAGCTACTATAATTGTAGCAGTGGACGAGGTGTAACACAAGTTTGTTGGTCTAAAGACACATGACTATCACATTATGCTGTAACATCTGATTCCATTGGTAATTCAACCATATTTGTCTCGTGACATCGTAGAACCAATAGTAACATTGTGCTGATGGTGGCAAAGGTTATGTGCCAGAGAGTTAAAGAAGTCAGATGTGGTGGAACTACAACAACAAATTGTACATGCACATCATCTGCAAACTACAGAGGATTTTTTCCCTTGCTTTCTTTGACATCATGATTCACCTAATGATCCACCTACCCGAACAGGTGTTCATTTCTGGTCCGATCTAGTACACTTGGATGTATTCTCAAGAAATGTACATATAACTAATTAATTATACAGCTTTTCCGATCAATTATTTGTTCCACTCGAGATTACTATATGTACATATTCTACAATTAATTAATTGAACGTTGGATTTTGTAGACAGTTGGGACAGTATAAAGGATTTGTCAAAAATAGGTCGGCCCCGGATGGCTTCATACCAGAGACATACCTAATGCATGAGTTACACTACTTACTGCAACAGGTACCTCAAGGATCCATCACCTCCCATCGCCTCCGATCCCAGTGGCAGCATCAATCTTTCTGTCGTGACAAATGTCGTACGACCCTTTAGAGGAGTATTAAAAGAATCATTAACAAGAGAAGAAATTATCGAGGAGCATTGGGTAGTGTTGCGAGGCTGTGACGAAGTCGAGCCTTACAAGAAGGCGTATAGGGAGAACTTTCAGGCGTTATATTCGAACAAGTAGTTAAGAAGAAGTTCCCCGATTATTTTCTCCAATGGGTACGTATGTTTACTTATTTAATTATATACATATTTATAGAAATTAAACACTTTAATTAATTATATTTCAATCCGAATTGTTACAGATGATTGATCTACAAAAATCTGATAACACAGGGGGTGGTGGTTCTGGCCAAAGCACTTGCTAGCAGGGAAGCCGGTTAGACTCTATATTTATCTCGGATATTTTGTGAATGGTGTAAAATTTCATTCATTGGCCCGAGATGAAGGAAGAATAATAGAAAACAGTGGGGTTACGGTTGGGGATGACGATGATATATATTACGGGGCTCTTGTATTTATAGTTCAGCTATGTTACAGGAATGAAGTCAACGTTTTCCTATTCAAGTGCAAATAGTTTAAGCGTACAAAGGAAGACCTGGGCCTTTTATCAATCGATACAAACTCAAGCTAGTATAAGGATGAGCCTTTCGCTCTTGCTGCCTTAGTTAGGCAAGTGTTCTATCTTGATAATCCAAAAGCTGGTGAATAGTGGAAATAGTGAATCATATGTCTCATCGAGGAATATGGAATACCACGACAATTGAAGGGACGCCGGCGACTGAAAATGTTGAACCGCAAAGAGACATTCCTACATATCAAGAGTCTAATATTTCTATCATCCGCTCCGACATAATGAAAATGGTTCAAGCTGGTGAACGCTTACCCATACTTGATGGCTCTACGGATCTAACTCAATATGAGATTATAGATCTAGAGAATTATGGCAGTAAAGATGAGGCGTAGAATGACAACGAGGACTTAGGATATTCGTCTGATAACGTTAAGTATGATGATGATGAGGAGCAATTGGGTAATAGTGTTGAGGAGGATGATGATGATAAATACAATATAACGATGAAGGATATTAATTAGTAATTAATTATTGTAATATCACTTTTTCGAGGTAATAATGATTAATTATACTATGATCGACGAGGAGTACAATATAATTAATATTCTGAATTTGAAGATTTTTTGAACGAGGATCAGAGTACTAGTACAATTATTCTGTCATTCCTGACATAACTAATGGATCTGGAATTGACCTGGTTCGAATCGATCGGCCTCAATCACGAATTGAATTTGAATAATTAATTAATTAATGCTTAATTAATTATTAATTACCGTATGTAAACAACCTTACATCGTATTTCTTCGCGTCTACTGAGGAGGATACTTTGATGCACAAATTTCATTTTGGTATGTCGGGTATGACTTAGGCGACGAAAAGAGTTGATTTCGTCGCTTAAGAAGGTACTTAGACAACGAACCAATCTCTTTTCATCACCTAAGTGACTTCTTAAGTGACGAGAGCAACTCTTTTCGTCGCCTAAGTCATACCCTAGACCCTAAATCCTACATACCCTAAACAATTAAACCCTTTCCCCCCCGGAATTACTTAGGCGATGAAATGTAACTATTTTCGTCGCATAAGTCATAGTTTAACAATCTGACCTCTAAGAGCATGACCATGCATACCATCTTAAAATATAATTTTTTTTCCTTCAGGGTATAGAGTAACAAATTCTTGGACCGTGAGTGTCGACGGTTCGGAGTTACAAAGATTCGTATATCAACGTTTCCGTTTAGTTGAAATTTTGGTTTTATGGTTGACTACGCTGATCAAACCCTTAACGAAATTCATTTTCAATGAAAATTCATGAACTTACATATTATTTTATGATCAATATATCTAAAGGCTGTTTTGTCAAAATTCAATTTCGTTAATGTTCACGTGGAGTAAATATAAACATACGAACACTTAAGTTATATAACGTTAGTAGATATATCACAAATTTATAATCTCTAATAAATTTTGGCTATTAAATTTCAATTAAATTTTTTAGTTGATAAATTAAGTTTTTACGACCAGATAAACGCCCGTAACTTCGAAAATGAGTTTACGAATTATTTTTACGATAATGCCCGTCTTTTAACTATTTTTCGATAATCACATACGTACTAATTAAATCCATTCAATCGAAACCTAAATTAATCAAAATTAGGTTCAATTTTTTTTAACAATATTGTAAAAATATAATGGTTATATCTAACGGTTCATTTTTTTTAATTTATAAGTAACTACACAAAAATAAATTTCTTATAATTTTTTGCCGGTTTGGTTCGTGCCCCCAAATTTTCAGGCCAGAAAAAATAACAACTTAGGCAACGAAATATATCACGTTTGTCGCCTAAGACCAAAAATTTGGCGGTTTAGTTTTCTGACCGCCTTTTTTTTGCCACATTTGAATATCACTTAGACGACGACAGAGTTCGTTTCGTCGCCTAAGAGTAGGGTTGAGGCGACGAAAAAAACCATTTCGTCATCGAAGTGGGTTTAGTTTCCTATGCGTCTCATTTTTTGGGCCATATTAAATTCCACTTAGGTGACGAACCGATGGTTTTCGTCGCCTAAACTCACTTGGGCTACGAAATTCATCGGTTCGCTGCCTAAGTGATTGTCTGTATCGAGAAATTTATTCGCGTATCAAACCAGTCTCTCTCTCTCTCTCAATTCTCTCTCTCATTCTCTCCAATCCACTCTCCTTCTGCAACATCGTTGCCGCCTCTCCTCTCCCTCTCCCGCCGTCCGGCTGCCCCCCTCACTCCTCTCCTCAAAAACCGTCGACGCCCCTCACTCCTCCTCGATCTCTTCTCTAGCCTCCCTCCTCCCGTCAACGTCGCCGCCACCTCCTCTCAACGTCGTCGTCGGTATCGATCTCTCACTCTCTCTCTCTCTCTCTATATATATATATATATTTATATATATATGTATAATACATGTCGTGTACGTATTTCATATATATATATATTGTATATATAGATTTAATTTGTATATATATATTGTGTATATATATATTTTTGGATATATTGTTAATTAATAAATGAAATATTAATGGTCTATATTGTGTATATATATATATATGTTTGGTAATGCATGTACTTAGTACGTATAATATATTTAGTATTGTATATATAATGTATAGATATAGTTTTGAGTATATTGATGTTAATTATTTGGTAAATTGGTAATATAAATTAGATAAATAAATTGTTAATACAAATTTGTAATATAAATTGGTAATTAATATAAATTGGTAATATAATTGCCACGAAATAAATTGGATAATTAAATTGGTGATATTTGAATAAATTAGATAAATTTGGATATATTTGTGAAATTTGGTTAAATTTTTAAAATGTATATAAATTGGATAATTTTGTAAAATTTGGATGCATGGTAATTTAGTAATATATATTGAATTGAATTTATTCGTAAATTGGTAATATATATCGAATTGAATTTAATCGTACGTATATTGATGTTATTTGTGAAATTTGGATATATTCAATTTTTTTTTTGAAATTTAGATAAATTGGATATATTAATTTGTGAAATTTAGATAAATTGGATATATTTATATTTGATGAAATTTGGTGAAAATTTGGATTAATATGAATGAATTAATTTGGATATATATTGTTAATAAATAACTTTTTCATTTTCATTAATTACGATCGATGGTGCCAAAGAAGAGGCGATCGCAAGAAAAAAGGGAAGCCGAACTCCATTCCATTGCACAAGCACTGGGTTGGAGCCAAATTGAGTCGGAGGAGACCGCTTCGGCTCCTCCGAATCATTCGGATTTGTCGACTGGCCCAATCTCTCATGCTCCAAATGAGACGACCACTTCAGTGGCGAAGTCTGAAGGTCCCACGGAGTCGGTCGATGACTCCGTTCACTACAGTGCACCACGCACGACGAGGAGGTAGCCATCAGATGAGGTCCACAAATTGAGTCGGGGACTTTGGAAGGTCGCGAAAACCGAGCACATAATCAGGTCGATTGGGAAGAAGATCCCAATGTCGTTTGACGATTTCACCCAAGGCCCTCTATCCTCGCAACTCGGCAGCTTCACATTGCACACCATCGGCTCAATCATATAGAACAACATTCGTATGGTTGCCGCTTCTTGGAACAAGCTGCCTAAATCTGAGAGGTTAAGGGTGTACCGCGAGCTCTCGGCAATACTATTGAATTTTTTATATTTTTATAATTAATTACCAACCATGAAGCTAGGCATAATGTTTAGGTTCTAATTTTTTTTTCTAGACACATTTCGATATCGACGGGACGCCGGAGATGATGGAGCACATCAACACCGTGGCCAAAAACATTTTCAAGGATTGGAAGTACGACCTGCACAAGTAATATCTCCGACATGGCGTCACGCCTGTCCCACATGAGTTGTAAAACGAAAGGGAACATGAGTGGGAATTGTTGGTCGAACACTTTGAGTCCGACAAGTATAAGGTCTGTCTTCATTTCCTTTAAATTTTGAAAATTAAATAATTTATTATTTTTAACCATTTATTTATTATTTAATATTTTTTTTGTTAACAGGTTAGGTCGGATGCCAACAAGGCAAACCGTGTGAAGAAGGATAACACCATACTTGGGGCTCCAAAGGCTTCATCTTCATCGCTAAGGAGCACAAGGATGTGGATTCGAAGCATTCTCTCCTGGATGCCAGTGTCTCGGCTTATGTCATGCCTGGGGTTGATGATGAAGTGAGTCAACAAGGGGTAAGTGACTCATCTTGCCTAACTCAATATAATTTAATCGTACTTCCAAAATATATTGAAATTTACTATAACAGTAATTGTATTTTTAATTTCAGGTGCGATTGATAGAAATGGCCCAGGAGAAGTTGGCGAACACCCAGCTGAAAAACTCGGGTATGACGCCCAAAGAAGTGCCCCCTCTATCGGTGAAGAGTCATATCGCCATCACCGATGCTGTTTACAGCTGCCGAGCAGGCAAAGAGATTCGTGGGCTTGGATGGAGGGTCCATAGAGATTTGTCGTCCTAGCCCTCCTGCACAAGAGCAGGCTCAATTGGCATAAGAGTCGGCTGATCGGGCCTAGAAGCAGTCCAGGGCGATGCAGGGGTAGGTGGACGCGAAAAACCAAAGGATGGTCGACTGCTTTGAGATGTACGCACGCATGGGGTTGTCTATTCCCGAGGACTCCTGTCATCCTGCCCCTCCTCACGGGCCCAAAGACGACGATCAGACCGACGACGACGAAATATGAGGCCTATTTACCCCCCCCTCTGCATAGTTTAGTTTTGTATTTTCTTTAATTTGTAAAAACTAAACTTGTATTTTCTTTACTTTAATGAATATTTTATTAATATAATTAAATTTTATATTAATTTATAATTTTTAAAAGTATTATTAATTATTTATTTAATTCAGAGAAAAAAACATAATTATTAACTCAGGGGACGAAATAGACGTGTTTCGTCGCTTAAGTGCATGCACTTAGACGACGAATTCGCTTCGGCATCTAAGTAGGGTACTTAGACGACGGAACCTCGTCGTTGTCGAAGTGGTTTTTGAGACAACGGAATGTGTTCCTTGTCGCAGTGGGCTCTGAGACGACAAACATATTTCGTCGTCTAAGAGCTCTCTAAGACGATGGAAACGTTTTGTCATTCAGAGGGACAATTTTTTGATGCACAAGTACTTAGATGACGTAACACTTTTCGTCACCTAAGAAGGTACTCAGGTGACAAAATTTATCAGTTTTTTCGTCTAGGTACCTAGGCGACAATTCTTAGGCGACGAAACCTGGGCGATGAACTTTTTGTTACCTAAGTATTTAGGCGACGAAAAACGCCACTTAGGCGACGAAAATGCTTCGTTGCCTAAGTGTGTTTTTCTTGTATTGAACGGCTGAGATCTATACTTAGAATTAGTATTTTTATATTATATTTTTCATTTTAATTACATGTTTACAAACAAAATTAAAAGGAAACAAATTTATTTTCCGTTTCCTCGGTCTTTGATTTCTCCGTTTCTTCTTCAATCCCGGGAGCATTCAACTTACTCTTTCAGTTTAAAAATAATAATAAGCAAACTTGCCATAGGTATATGTAAGGCACCTTCTTGACTTCTTCTTTCATGATTCAAGTTTCTCTAGTATATTTAGCATAATGATACGCATTAGTCAACTGACAGAGCTCCTTTATATATATAATTGAGTTATCAAACCAAAACTATTTCCCGATGTGAATTATAGGGCACAAAATCTCCAACTCATGAAGGAATTAAAACAATAGGAAATTACACCTAAGGTCACTTAGAGACCTTAGGTTACACATAAGGTCATTGTATAAGTTTTACAAATATAAGGTCATTATACTTTCCTTTAAAAAAATTAGTTTTCAAAATTTCCCCTCATATATAAACTATCTACTGATTTCAAATTCAATTCAAATCAAAATGGCCGAAACACAGAGAGAGGGAGAGAGAGCCTTGCGATCGTTCTAGAAAGTTAGAGCTCCAAAATGAAGCTCCATTCTTTCCATCAGCTCTGTGTTCATGTGTATGTGTGTTAGAGAGAGAGAGAGAGAGAGAGAGAGAGAGAGAGAGAGAGAGAGAGAGAGAGAGAGAGAGAGAGAGAGAGAGAGAGAGAGAGAGAGAGAGAGGAGATTCCAGTGAAATCAGTGAGAAGAAATTCCTGCGAATCGGAGGATTTTGGTGAGAAAAGGTTGGGTAAGGCTTTGATTCTGTTCACCTGTAGATGTTTCTTAAATGCACATCAATTTCGAATTTTGATTTTTTGATTGATGCACATCAATTTCTTATTTGTTGTTCGATTGATGCTTTTGTTTGAGTTGTAATAAAGGATTTCTTAAATGCACATCAATTTCGAATTTTGATTTTTTGATTTTGATTTTGGTACTTTGGATTATGTATGGCGCATTGTAGTGATATTATTGTATGTTTTCTTTTTTTGATTTATGTGTTTATGTGTGATTGATGTGGCTGATTTGTGTGTTTTTGATATTTCGTATAAATTATGAGATGTTACAGACTGTGAATACTACCTCTGTTGAGTGAATACACTACTTCATCTCATTGAACACACTAGTTAGCTGTTCTGTGTGTTTTGTGTGTGTTTTGACTTGATAGTACTACCTCTGTTGAGTGAGTACACTACTGCATCCCATTGAACACACTAGTTAGTTGTTCTAAGTGTGTTTGGACTTGATAGTACTATCAGTGTTGAGTGGATACACTAGTGATGACTATTAAGGATACTACTGTTTTGTAAGTATGTTTTGTTTGGTTTGATGATTGGTAGCCATGGATTTGGATTTGTATACGAAGCACACCTACAACCAAGGTATGTAAAATCGATATTATCGACAATATTTTGTCGATATTTCGATTTTTTGGAGTTACCTGAAAAATCCTTAAATATATCCCTAAATTTCTCGAAATTTACCGATTTTTATCGATATTTCCGAAATATCCCTGATATTTTCGATATTTCCCAATATTTTCTGAAATTTCCAAAATTTCCGTAAACTTTTCACATTTAACATTTAGTTTGGTAAATGTCCAATCTTCACATGCTCAATATCTAATCCACATTTCACGTGACATGTCCAATATATGCAGAATTACATGGGAAAACAATCATTTAATGATTATTCTTCACAATACACACATGATTATGCACAGGGAGATGTAGAAAATAGTGTGAATTTCAAACCTCATAGGTCCCCTACATGGTTTTGAAGTATTATATATTTGATTTTGTGATGTGTGATGTGTAATATATTGTACAAAAGACGTGATGGCTTAGCCTCCCATAAGTTTTAGCCATCAAAAAATAAAAATAGAACTAATAAATTATATTTTAATAATTATCAGCACTTAACACCTACTAATTCATATAGTAATATAGCAAATTCATATGTCTTGATGTTTGATCAATATTTTCTTTTCACATAAGATAGATAATTGATCATGTAACAACCTCCAAAAGTTTCATTACAAATTTCCATGTATTTTTATTAGTTTCCGTCATTTCCGTCAGAATTTTCACTGGATCGATATTTCATTGATATTTCCGTCGATATATCCAAATTTGAGAACGTCGATATATTCTCGATATCTGATATTTTACTCCTTACCTACAACAACCATACAATCATGTTCGATCTTACGCCTACTAAAACTTTCATTGATGTGGTGATGGAAGTGTCATCGCGTTTTCCTGGCTTGAGACCGGATTCTTTCACTCTTGGTTTCTCATTGCCACATTATCCGAATTGCATGATATTTTGCGATAGGGACTTGAAGTTGATGATAAAGACCATGATCAAACTTGAGGTAGCCTCTGTGGATATTGTTGCTAAGGATTGTGGGAAAAGTAGTTTGGGTACCTTGTGCATTTCGGCATCTCCTATTTGGATGATGCTTCTTCTTCTCTGAGTTGCACATAATCATCTTCGAATAAATTGCTTGATCGAAATGACTATTTGGTTTTCTTTAGGCCAGAAGCTCTGATTCTTTACTTGACGAATGAATGGGCAAGTTATATCAGCCATGTCAATCAGAAGTTTGAAGGTGGTGTTGTCGAGTTTAGGGTGAAGCTGAATCGTTATGCATTCGAGTCTTGTTTTACCTTCAAGTACTTCAGAAATTACAAGGATAGAATTGTTGCACAATGTTCTCAGAAGGAAGGCGGTTGTCCCTGGAAAGTTTGTGCTCTAAGATGTAAGGCAAATAATTTTTTTGTCATCCGAGAGCTCAATAACACTCATACATGTACTGCTGGTATTCGTGATCAAAAGAGTAAGCGTCTTGGTTCTCATGCCATCAAGTCCATTGTTTGTTCTGAGTTGAAGTCTAATCTTTCTGTAAAAGCCGAGAGAAATCATGTCAACATTGCAAAATTCTTATAGATTGCATGTGTCTTATCGCAAGGCTTGGTCTGCAAGAGAGTTGGTTACACATTCTGTATGGGGCAACAAAGGTGACTCCTACTCTCAGTTGTCGTGGTATCATGAGCAGGTGTCAGCTACCAACCCTGGTTCTCATCGCATCTTAGAGGTGAATCCGCTCACTAGACGTCTTGAACGCTTCTTCTTATGTTTTGGTGGCTATATTAAGGGGTTTGTGTCATGCATGCCCATTTTTTTTGTTAACGTTGCTCAAGGGAAAGTATAAGGGATACATGCTCTGTGCCACTAGAAAGAACGGGAACGAATGTTCGTTTTTCAGTTTCTGGATAGTGTGTAAAACTAGTAATAGTAGTACGTACTGTCCAAAAACTAAAGTAGTACTTTCTGAAAACTACAGTAGTTCATGCATTAAAGTTTTAGTTAGCATGCATTAAGACCCAGTAGAGTAGTACTTTCCAACAACTAGAGTAGTACTTCCTGAAAACTACAGTAGTACATGCATCACAGTTTTAGTTAGCATGCATCAAGTCCCAGTAGATTAGTACTTTCGAACAACTAGAGTAGTACTTTCTGAAAACTACAATAGTACATGCATCAAAGTTTTAGTTAGCATGCATCAAGTCCCAGTAGGGTAGTACTTTCCAACAACTACAGTAGTATTTTCACCAAATTGTTGTAGTGTTTTCCATGTGATAGCATAATTATCCAAGTTTTTTTTTTCTAACTCTATCTCTTAACAATTTGCAGAATTCTACCCTTTTGCATTTGCTGTTGAGAATTCTGAAAATAAAGCCAATTGGTTGTGGTTTTTGATCATCTCTACACTATTTTTTCGCCACAAGGAAGAACTATTACTTTCTTCATGGATCGACATGAAGGGTTATTGAATGTTGTGGCTATGGAATTCCCTGATTCTCCTCATTCCTACTGTTACTATCACTTGAAAACGAATGTGGAAAAGCTTTATGACACTACCAGAAATGGAGACATTACCGGCGACCTGCCGTCGCTGGCCTTGTCTTTTTTTTTCGCCGGAATTGACATTACCGGCGACTTGTCGCCGGCAATGACGTCGCCGGAGATTCCCCGTCGGTGTTGACATTGCCGGCGACGGGAAACGCCTTCGCCGGTAATGTCCGAGACATTACCGGCGACGGCGTCGCCGGCAATGGCAGCGCCGCCGTGGCCGGAATGTGAGACATTGTCGGCGACTCGAGTCCATGTCGCCGGCAATGTGGGGAAAAATTTTGAAAAAAAAACGCGGTTCTGGATTGGGCCAAATTCCATAACCTGCATTGAAATACATAAACCGTACAATCATACAAGTTCAACAGTACACATAGCAAAGACAGTCATACAAGTTCAACATAAATGTCCAACGTACAGTACAAATAGCAACGACGATACAAAAATTAACTACAACTACAGGTCAGGTCCAGGAACTTGCGGGTCATCAGGGTTGAAGTAATCCATGTACTCATTTGAATTCCGGTGGCTACCTTGGTCTTGCTCTGGCGTTGACTGGTGCGGTGGTGGTGGTGGATAGCTAGGGATATGAGGGACCGGGGGAGGTGTGGGGAACGGTTGTCCGGTAGTCTGAGCCTCGTACATCGTCCGCATCCATGTGTACATCTGAGCCTGCACCTGTGTCTGCTGCATTTGGTACTCGGCCATCTGCCTCTTTTGCTCCTCCAACTCCCTCTGCGTCCTATGGGCCCTGGTGTTTTTCAATCTATTCGCCCGGTTCGTCTTCGAAATCGCCTTGTTTGATAAACATATGAAAAAAAATTAGTAACTAACTATTTCAATCTGATACGATACATTAGACTTGTAAGATATATTAAGGATGCATACCCGAGCTTTGGGGTGCTCGAAGTGGGCTATCAGCCACAGCCACTCGTACTCCCTAAACCGGAATTCGCTAGGGGTAGAACCTCGGCCTAGCTCCTTGTATACAGTGTAATGGGAAGAAAGCTCGTTCTTCCACTCTTTATACCTATATTAAAACAAGGAAAAAAAGTTAGAGATATTAAAACACTTGATAAACAAAAATCTAACTCGATATATATTCAAATAAGTCGAAGCACATCACCTCATATGTAGTTGACGCTCTACCCACGTGTGAATAAGAACTTCATCCACGTCAAACCACACCTGCAATATGAATATATAAAAGGTAAAATTATATATTTATTCGGACTTAATTAATAAATGTAAAATTTACGTAATGAAAATACGATTTTACTCACACTGAGTGCATTATGCACTTGCATCTTCATGTAGATAGGCACAGATTCCCAATCTGGCCAAAGCATTGGGACCTTGTCCCGCACGATTGCACCGGCCATGCTGACATATTTGCGCGTGGTGTCGAATGCCTCGATCACCTCGCCATCCTCATTGGACCTTATGGGCGTTTTCCTTCCGCCGGTGGCCTGCTCAAGTCTCTTCCCGGTGCAGGTGCCTCTAGCCCCTTTCCGTTTTCCAGTCCCATTAACGAAATTGCCTAATAATACAATGTCAACAAATTGATATCATTAATTGAACCTATCGCAAGTCTTAAGTAATAATTAAGTAATCAATCTGATGTTAAATAAAATTTACCTGCATCGTCCGTTTGTTGGTTGGTGCACCTCACACTCTAAAGATACACGGGGTCGAACGGGAGGAAGTTATATGCTTCCTCCACGGTCAGGAACTCCGGCCGTCCTTCAATATAAACAGGCATCCCCCTATCATCGAATTCAGGGATGACAGGAATCTCGTCGGGTAGGAAGAGACCGGACGGCGGAGATAGACGAGGCCTGGACGATGAGGCGCCAGCACCACCATGTGTCTCAGATGATTCCCGTGAAACGGGAGTAGGCACCGGGCGAATATGGGGCATTCAGATTGAGGGAGTTTCTGATGCCCCCGTTGACTGTCGCTCGTCTGAGGCTCTGCCACCGGAGGGACGTCTGCTGATTGAGCGTCTGGATACTGAGGCTCGAGCCTCGACTTCCGGTTGCACGGCTCTTGATCGTGCAGCTTCCTCCTCAGCTCGCGCCTCTAGCAAGGCTCTCGTGCGAGCATTCATCATTGGCCCACTGGGCGTGTTGCTAACTGCGGGCGAGGATGAAGCTTGACTACTGTTCCCTCCACTATTTCGGGAACCTCTCCGAAGCCAATTAGCCGCAAAACCTCCTGGCATGGACACCGTAATAGTCATGGATTCGGTTCTATAACAAATCGGAACCGGAACCGTTTGGAACCGGAACCGTTTGGAACCTGGAACCATTATATTACAAACGGTTCCGGTTACAAACAGTTCCGGTTCAGAACCGACTGGGGTTCTATAACAGTTTGGAACCGGAACGGTGTGGAATCGGAACCGTTTGAAACCAGAACTGTTTGTAACCGGAACCGTTTGTAACATAACGGTTCCAGTTACAAACAGTTCCGGTTCGAAACCGTTCCGGTTCCGATTTGTTATAGAACCCCAGTTTGGAACCGGAACGGTTTGGATTCGGAACTGTTTGTAACTGGAACCGTTATTTTACAAACGGTTCCGGTTACAAATAGTTCCGGTTTCAAACCGTTCCGGTTCCAAACCATTGTGGTTCCAAACTGTTCCGATTCCGATTTTTCACCTTAATTTATACGTTAAATTAACAACTATATCACCTTAATTTATACGTTAAATTCCGAACAATTTTTTCACCTATTATACGTTAAATTAACAACTATATCACCTAACTTAACATATATACATACATCATTTCCGGCTTTAAACTTTTCACATATATATACATCAAATATACAGTTTGTATACATCGATCATTCATCTTAATTTCACCTTAATTCACACATATATATATACATCACATATTAATCCAATTCACCCTAGCTAATTAATTTTCCAAATTTTTCAAACATACGTATATATATACATTCCATATATATTAATTAATTTTTCACATATATACATCACATATATTGCTCCTTCACCCCACAATTATCCACATTTTTTTCCCACAATTTTCAAACATACCTTAATTACATTTTACAAATATTTTCCACATGCATACATATATACATCCCACAATTATCAAAAATTAATTAATCAAAATACACAAAAAAAAATTGTGGAATGAGAGAGAGAGAGAGGGAGAGAGAGAGGGAGAGAGAGTGAGCTCAAACCTGGCATGGTGGAGCTCGACCCAACTGTGCCGGCGACGGAGGTGAGGGGAGGAGGAAGAGGAGGAGGGGAGGAGGAGAGAGGGGAGGAGAGGAAGAGAAGGGAGAGGGAAGAGAGAAGAGAGGATTGAGTAGAGGGAGGAGAGGTGAGAATTTCGTCCTAAGAGAGGGAAGAGGGAAGAGAGATTCGAATTCGGCCGAAGAGAAATGGGGAGGAGGAGAGCTCGAACTGCCTATACCGCCACCATTGCCGGCGAGTTAGGTCAACGTCGTTGGTAATGACATTACCAACGAGTTGATAAGCAACTCGTTGGTAATGACATTACCCACGAGTTGCTAACTCGTTGGTAATGTCATTACCAACGAGTTGCTTATCAACTCGTTGGTAATGTCATTATTTGTCGACTATTATCCGATCGACCAATTTCCGACCAATTTCCGACTACATAATTTCCGACAACATTTAGTCGACCATATATAACTACAATTTCCGACTACGTACGATTTCCGACTACGTACAATTTCCGACTACATTTTCCGACTACAATTTCCGACTAGGATTTCCGACTACAATTTCCGACTACGATTTCCAACACGATTTCCGACTACATACAATTTCCGAGTACATTTTTCGACTACAATTTCCGACTACATTTTACTACGTACATTTTCCGAGTACATTTTCCGAGTACATTTTCCGACTACAATTTCCGACTACAATTTTCCGACTACAATTTCCGACTACAATTTCCGACTACGATTTCCAACACGATTTCCGACTACATACAATTTCCGAGTACATTTTCCGACTACAATTTCCGACTACAATTTCCGACTAGGATTTCCGACTACAATTTCCGACTACGATTTCCAACACGATTTCCGACTACATACAATTTCCGAGTACATTTTTCGACTACAATTTCCGACTACATTTTACTACGTACATTTTCCGAGTACATTTTCCGAGTACATTTTCCGACTACAATTTCCAACGTACTAAGGATGATAATCGTAATCATCTTCATCACTTGAGTCTGACTCGGTTTCATAGGTAACCTCTGGCAATATGTGCCGCTCCTCGTCATCTGAATCAGCGTCAACTTCATATGGATTAACATTGAGAAGTTTTGCTCCAGTAATTCGAACCACACTCCCAGATCTCACATTATTAAGGCGAATCGTAGATGATTCCGGAATGTCAAAAGCGTTCGGCTCTTGGTATGCAGTAACTTCCTCATCATCTGCGGTATCACCAAGTGTGGCAGCACTGTATATGTTTCTATGAGCAACATGGATAACCACCTTCCACGGGACTTTGTTAAGAAGATCGTCCAGGTAAAACACTTGTTTTACTGATGAGGCAAGAACGAAAGGGTCATCTTCATACCAGGTAGTAGCAGTATTCACCGAAAATGTTCCGTACTGATCGGTCCTTGTGTTCTCCGGGCTAGTATCAAACCATCTACACTTGAACAAGTGCACTTTCATACGGTTCCCATAAATTAGTTCAACAACTGAATGAAGGACACTGTAATAGTCAACGCCATCCTGCCCACCATGGACCATCACCCCACAATTCTGTTTTTTCAGTCGGTCGTCTCGATTTTCACATATAAATTTCACGCCATTGACCTGACACATCGAGTAAACTTTTGAAGCAATCGGTTTCATCGCCAGGACCCTCAATTCGTTTGACCACTCTGGGCAACCATCATCTGCTACATGGTTCATCTGAAAACGTCCATATATTAATACGTACAGAAGAAATTATGTCATCTTGAAACCACAAAACCACGTACATACATACATGCTATATAAGGATATATATAAAAATAGACATATACACATATACTTACCCATTGACCAAAGTAGTTTGCAAACGTCTTGTTGTGGTAATCAACATTTCCGGCAATAGCAGGGCAGTGAAGATGATAGTTTTTCCAATATTGTACTTCTTGACAGTTAATCAGTACCGACCAGTGGGCAATGGCTACCTCATTTCCATCCAACTTGTACGACTTTGGCAAGCTTCCCTGTACTACCACGTCACTGGAGATGATAGAAAGGTTGAACTGGGGTTCATCTATCGGCATCTGTTGTTGGGGGTCCTCTACATTTTCGAGGTACACTTTGGTGTACGTTACACACTCGTGTGCAAGATATGCTTCAGCGATACACCCTTCAGGTGCATATTTATTCTTCACATAGTCCTTGTAGGCTCCCAATTGTCTACAAGTTAACAAGTGCATGTTAACTTACTTAAAAAATAAGAATTTACATATAAAAACATAGGCAAACCAAATTTATGAATCATTTGTACCTTTCCATGGGATACATCCAAGTGTAGTGTACGGGACCGGTAAGCAACAATTGTTCGAGAAGATGGATCATCAGGTGAGGCATTATGTCGAAAAAATTTGGGGGAAATATCCTCTCAAGCTTGCACATGATAAAAATGATGTCATCTTGCATCTCCCTGAGGTCTGCTTTTTTAACTTCCCTGGTGCATAACTTCTGAAAGAATCTTGACAAGGCCACCAACGGCTCCACCACCTCTTTGGGCATGTACCCTCGATTGAAAATAGGGAAAAAGCGTTGAAGCAGTACATGGCAGTCATGACTCTTTAATCCGTACATCTTATTGTCCCGGAAGTTAACACACCTGCTTATATTTCCTGCATAGCCATAAAGATACCTGCATATATATAGATAAAGCTATATATATGCAACAATTATATTTCTCGCATATAACCATATATACTCCGCTAAAAATTTAAGGCCAAATTCCTACATAGCCATAAGAATATATACCTGACATTACTCAGCCACCGAAAAATTTCATGCTTATGCTTCGGCTTTACGGTGTACGGAGCTTGCGGCATTTTTCTCTTACCATCTCTTAACCACAAATGTTTCCGCATACCCATTGCTTTCAGATCAATGCGTGCCTTAGGGATGTCTTTTGTTTTCCCCTCCAAGTTAAGAACTGTGCCCACCACACTTTCACACACATTTTTCTCTATGTGCATGACATCTAGGTAATGTCTGATAGGCAACCTGGGCCAATAGGGGAGTTCCCAGAATATACTCTTGTGTGTCCAAAACTTATACCTTTCGGGCTTGTCTGGAATTGACGCCACTATGTCAGGATGATTGCTCAGCTGGCCAAAATCATATTCATTCAACACTTCCAAAATTTCTTCCCCTGTCCATCGCCTGGGTGCCACACCTGTTTCCACAGTCCCATCAAACGCGTCTGGATCCTGCCTAAATGGGTGATCATATGGAAGCCAACAACGGTGACGCATCTGAACAATTTTACTGCAATGAGGACTGCAACAATCAACCGTCATGCACTCTGAACAAGCCCTGTAACCCCTGGTAACGTTGCCCGACAACATACCGCGGGCAGGAAAATCACTGATGGTGCCAACAAGCATGGCATGCATCTGGAACATCTCTTTTTTGAACCTATCGTAAGTGGGGTGGCCACACTCACTCAGGTACTTAAGCTCCTCAATTAAAGGCCTCAAATACACATCGAGACACTTTCCTGGATAACCCGGGCCCGGAATTAACAGAGTGAGCATATTGTATTCCTTCTTCATGCACATCCATGGTGGAAGGTTGTACGGTACCAAAATAACTGGCCATATACTGTATTGAAGACTCATGTTGCCAAAAGGGTTGAATCCATCAGATGAGAGTCCTAGCCAAACATTTCGGACCTCTGCTGCAAAATGATCAAACTCCCTGACCATGTGCTTCTAAGCCTCTCCGTCGGAAGGGTGTATAAGGGTGTCATCGTCAGGCAAGTTCCTCTCAGCCCACCATCTCATTGCCTCGGCCGTGAAAGCACACATGAACAACCGCTCCAGCCTATCAATAAGCGGGAAATATCGAAGTATCTTCACAGCTTTCTTGTTGCCTGCAGGAGTCAACTTATACCTTTCTGTAAAACATACCGGGCAGGCTTCAAGGTCTTCGAGATCTTTTCCCCAGAAGAGAATACAATCATATCTGCATGCATGGATTTTGATGTAGGAAAGCCCAAGATCTTTCAGGATATGTCGCACCTTATGATGAGTGGTAGGAAGACGATGACCGGGTGGCAGTAGCGAACCAGTCCACTTCAGCCAAGAATCAACAGCTTTGATAGACATTTTGTTCTCCATTTTGAGCTGCATCACTCCCATCACACTTTCAAGAACAGTCTTACTACAACCGTCGTACAACGGAGTCTGTTGCAATGCAATCAGGTTGTTGTACTTGTCCATACCGCTTGTGTTGACATGAGCTCCAGGTAATGGCTCGACTGGCTCGATATGGGGGAAACCCTTAACGACGGGAGGGACATTTGGTGCTTCATCAGCAAATACACCGCTCTCATGAGGAAACATATCATTGATTAACATCGATGTTGGATCATAGGATAAACTGCTCCTCTCAGCAAAATCTCCATGATCATAGCGTGGACTGGCCCTCTCACCAAATTGTCCATGATCATGCGGACCCGCTAACAATGTTTCACCGTGATAAATCCAACAAGTGTACTTATCCCAAAACCCGTATTTACTCAGGTGCCTCTGGACTTTATCAATGGGAAAACGAAATCGATCGCTGAAACACTTACATTCTTTACATGGGCAATAATGAAGTGTAGTGTCTCCACAATTAGCCTTCACAAAATCCACAAAACTCCTAATTCCCTGGTGATATCTGACATCCCATCTTTTGAGGCTCATCCAACTCTTGTCCATCCTGAAAATTCTAACAATTTTACGTATTAATTATATATATATATATACACACATTCACTACTAATAATCGACGCGATATCTCAATTCAATTCACACATTCTCTGAATTCAATTCAGTACGTACTCGATGATGGTATTCTTCTTTTTTCAATTCAAAACGTATTTGACTAGGTAGGAGGCTCTGTTAAGCCTGGCAACGATAACTGACAAGGCGGTTTAACACCTCTCAAAGATACCCTATTCACAACCTGGATATATCAATGTAGTAAAATAAATAGGGGTTATCGAACACGAGGAATTGGTGAAACTAAATCCTAACAAACTACTATGCTGACAGACTCGACTACTGTACACTAATGTTCATCGAACCTAAGCTAGACAGACTCAAATGCATCGATATTTTGACACAATAAACTAGACACAGTGGCGGACTACCACACAAAATTTGAGGGTATTCGGAGTTGATTTGGTTACCGAAATAAATCAGCGAAGTTACAGCTAATGCAGAAAATAAATGCTGAAAGTAAATATGCTAATGAATGCAAATGAGTTTAAACTATATGATTAAAGAGTTAAGAGGAATGCAATCCACCACCGTCATTCCATCTATCTAACACATACTTAATCTAATGCACATATCCAATGAATGAAAGTTCCCAGGAAGAGTTGATCGTTACAACCACATCCTATTACCCAATCCTTATGCATATGCAGGTTTGTCATGGACCTCCCCTACATCTATCCCTCTATTGAACCCATAGTCATGGACCCCAAGGTTTACAAAGAAGAAAGCATTAAGTTCAAGAAAAGGTTTGAGAAGCTACAAGGGTTCACAAGTACACTATGGGCGTGTCTCGCTAGACCTATGGATTTCAATCTCCCGACGGTAAAATCGGTGTATCACTATAGAGAATCCGGTGGAAGAAATTATCTTCAGTCGCCCGTATCTCATGAAACTAGAACCCTAGCATGCATACTAAGTTGCGCACCAAAGCAAACATACAAGAATTCATACGGTGATCATTCAGAGAAAGAAACCTCATTCATAGAATATGCATAACTAGATTAAAGTGTATGTATTAAAAAGACTTCATGTACGGGGCTTCAAGCAGCCCCTTAACAAAGGAAAATTAGCTACTCATAGTCATAAATAAAAACATCAAAGAATTCATAAAAGATAAATAAAAGATGGAGAAGGAAGAACTCTTGACGACGTCGAGATCGAGCTCGCTTGAATCCTCTGTTTTGTCTCTCGTTCTTTATTCTCTAGCCGTCCGTATATATCTTCTTCAACCCCCCCACTTGCTATATATATATATGTTTAGGCTAGATTAATTAACCTAGCAAGCATGCATCACGTGCTAGACTCCTTTTCCTAGTCCAAGTCCAAGTTGCCATCGAACTTCCTTTTTGCTTTATGGCTCTACGTACGTAATCCCACTTGCAAATATATCCACATGCATGCAAGCAATATCACGTGCCAAGTACTTCATTATATATGTATCGAATTCCAACAACTTCTTCTCACCAACTTTGCTCGATGGCACCAACGTACGTAACCACCTCGCCAAGGCATATATGATTGCAGTCATTAAACCCATCGAGCTCGCTAGACAGTTCCTCGATAAGAAACTTCCAAAACACATTATTTAATCTCATTTTCTCCATTAATCTCCAAAACACCTAAAAACAAATAAACATAATTAATTCACTCAATTAATAACAATAAACTAAATATAGGGAACACATTAAATACCAAATAGATGCATAAATATGCAACTATCAAAATACCCCACACTTAGACATTGCTAGTCCTCGAGCAATACACTAAACTAAGACTCTGAAAAAAAAACTCAAAGACTTAACTATATGACTCTAACACCCTTAACAAATTGTCTCAGCAATCCTCCACAATTGTAACACCAAGATAAGTGTGACTCCAAATTTATACCGTAAAATTTCGAAAGTTAATTTCAATGCATGACACACATGTAATATGTAGGACAAAGACATAATCATGGTGAAAATAAAGCTGTAGCATGCAACAAACTTGTCAAGATTCAACCTCACTGGTATATGCTCTCAAAAGTGTTTCTCTCAAAGTATGTCTAAGGTATTCACTCAACTCAATTACTTGTCAAATGGACCACACCATATGCCTACACTTGTGACAAATCTCCACAGATCAAAGGCTGCTATCTTGAGGATCAAAAGGACTTCATGGGTTGTAATGGGACTTGGCTTATTGGTTAAAGAATAAACGGATAAGGAATTCAAATATAATTCTAGAACCCAGTAGAGCACCAAATAAGAGACTTCTTCAAACTTTACAATCATGAACTTTCTCACTTTTGTGGCCGAATTTCATCTTGTTGGGCCTTCACATCATTGTTTTCATCAACAATTAACTCGGGTATCAAGCTAGACATCACAATTTTTTTTTTTTTTTTTTTTTTTTCAAACACTAGCTTGATACCCCACACTTATTTCTTTGCATCACTTTTCGACATTTTCGCCGTCTTCACATACCTGTCTCATGTATAGCTCTACCAAGTCCTAGAACAAGGGTAAAGATATAACTATTCTAAGGTTTAAGGTCAGAGATATGTGGGTGATGACATAAAGTTTAAACATGTAGGCTCAAAGTGGTTAACTAAGGGGTGCACATCTTGTGTACACAAAATCAGGACACAGGCTTGTATGGCTATGGTGGTGTCCCCTAAATGCCTTTATCACTTCCTCAATCAAAACAAGTATTGACTATAAGCTTTGAAAAGCACAAGAGCAAGTTCTAGTAATATCTAGGGTCCATTAACTTAATCTGTGGCAAGCAATTGACACTCGATAAAGAAAGCATGTGTAATCACATATAGGCTCAATCGCTCACAGGTTAAATGAATCTCAACAAAGTTTAAGCATGCCAAAAAAAATCTGTACCATGTTAACTTGTTCTACATCCACTACACATTCGCATATGCATCATATATCAAGATTAACCAAAGAAACTTAAATAAAATGATCATCTTTTAGTCACAATTACGGAAGATATAATCACATCATGGACTAGTTAAGGGCACCTAAGACACAAAACAAAAGACTCTTTTTATGCTTTTCTTGACACTTTTTACTTTTGTATTTGGTTTTTCAAATAAGGCACTAAGATACCCAAGGAAAACAAAGAAAAACTCAAAAATAGCACCATCGAGCGAGCAGCTTCGCTAGACTCTGTGTACTGCACAGTACATCTCGCCAGAATTTTACAAAATTAATTACTCATCGTAATTGGCTGAAATTTTGCGAACACTAACTAGACACATATACAAACCTACCCCCAAAATTTCAGAAAATTACGAGACCTATAACTATGTCAAATAAATTATACAAAACAGCAGACTGATTGCTCGCCAGCCCATCGAACTTCGATGGCGAACAACGTGCAGCGAGGCTCGATAGGATTTTACAAAATTAGTCATTCATCGAAATAAGCTGAAATTTCGCGAGCACTCGATAGACGCATTTACAAACCTGCCCTCAAAATTTCAAAAAATTACGAGATCCCTAGCTATCGAAGATGAATGACACGAACAGGTTACTGTTCAGTACTGAGAACTGTTGCTCGCTGGACTCAGCTCCACTTCGCCAGAATTATATAGAATTAATGACAGAGTGGAATGAGCTGAAATTTAGAGGGGACAAACTAGACACATTTATAAACATTCCCTAAAAATTTCAGAAATTTACGAGACTTCTCGATATGGCGAACAAATCACACACAACATCAAACTGAACAGTACAACAAGCGAAGCTCGCCAGAGACCCATTCCCTCGATAGAATTTTAAAGAATTGATCACACATTGGAATGAGCTGAAATTTTAAGAGCACAATTTGGACACATGTAAAAACATCCTCTAAAAATTTCAGAAAATTGCGAAACTTCAAACTATGTCAAATAATTGACACGAAATAGCATACTGTACAGTACCAAAATAACGAAAAATTTATACATAGACGCTAAGGATATGATATAAACCCCACCCCACACTTGAAATTTGCATTGTCCTCAATGTAAAACAAAACTAAAACATACAATACATCAAACAAGCATGGAATGAAACACATAACACATCACGAATCAAACTAAACATGGAGAAAAATAAAGCAAAGGAGAAAGATAGAGAGTTTAAGAATTTCAAATCTGGTTTTCCACGCTCTCCATCGACATGGGTTGCCTCCCAAGTAGCGCTAAGTTTAACGTCTTCAGCCAGACAGCAAGTCTCAACACTCCACGGACAGAGATGCCTCTCCAAGGGTTGCATCCTCAAAGACATGCTCCACAAAGGACTCATAGAATGGCTTTAGTCGATGTCCATTCACTTTAAATGTCTTCCCTATTTTTGAACTTACAATCTCGATGGCACCATGAGGAAAGACATTAGTGATAACATAAGGTCCAGTCCATCTACTTTTTAGCTTACCTGGAAACAAGCGTAGACGACTACTGAAGAGTAAAACTTTTTGACCAACAACAAATTCTTTTCTCTTAATATTCCGGTCATGAAAATCTTTAGTCTTTTCCTTGTAAATCCTGCTGGACTCATAGGCATTATGCCTAATCTCATCGAGCTCGTTCAGCTGCAACTTCCTATGCAAACCCGCATCATCGATGTCAAAATTGAACTTCTTGACAGCCCAATATGCCTTGTGTTCCAATTCCACTGGAAGATGACAAGCTTTTCCATACACCAACCTATAAGGAGACATTCCAATAGGTGTCTTATATGCTGTCCTGTAAGCCCACAACGCTTCATCGAGGCGTTGGCTCCAATCCTTCCTTGTTGGTCCAAAAGTCTTCTCAAGGATTTGCTTGATCTCCCTATTCGACACTTCCACTTGCCCGCTGGTTTGAGGATGATAAGGTGTGGCCACCTTATGTGTTACACTGTACTTCCTGAGCAAAGCATCAAAGGTTCTATTGCAAAAATGAGATCCTCCATCGCTGATAATGCATCTAGGTGTTCCAAATCTAGCAAAAATATCTTTCAGAAAACAAAGAACAACCTTAGCATCGTTAGTGCGGGTGGCTTTAGCTTCCACCCACTTAGAAACATAATCCACAGCGAGAAGAATATACAAATAACCTTGAGAATTAGGGAATGGTCCCATGAAATCAATACCCCACACATCGAATATTTCAACAATAAGAACAGGGTGTTGAGGCATTTGGTCTCTTGGGCCAATGTTACCTGTCATTTGGCATCTCTCACATGATTTGTACATGACATGGGCGTCATGAAACAACGTTGGCCAATAAAATCCACTCTCAAGCACTTTGAGAGCAGTCTTCTTCCCTCCAAAGTGTCCACCACCTGCATGTGAGTGACAAAAAGATAGAATAGATTGAAATTCAGACTCGGGTACACACCTGCGGATGATGGCATCGGTACAATATTTCCAGAGGTATGGCTCATCCCATACATAATACCTGGCTTCCTTGACCAATTTGTCTTTCTGAGCTCTGCTGAAATTGGGTGGAATGTACGTACTCACCTTGTAGTTAACAATATCGGCATACCATGGCTCCATAGATTGAACAACAAAGAGTTGTTCATCAGGAAAGCTATCTCGGAGAGGAAGAGTGTCTTCTTCTGCATTGGAACCGTGGGTGAGTCTACTCAAGTGATCCGCCACCACATTTTCAGAACCCTTCTTGTCCTTGATCTCAATATCAAACTCTTGAAGTAAGAGCATCCATCGAATCAACCTGGGCTTGGCATCCTGTTTAGTCATCAAATATCTCAAAGCAGCATGGTCAGAAAATATGATAACTTTAGTTCCTAACAAGTAAGACCTAAACTTTTCAAGAGCAAAAACCACTGCTAAGAGCTCCTTCTCAGTAGTTGAATAGTTCAACTGTGCATCATTTAAAGTACGGGAGGCATAATAGATGACATGTGGAAGTCTTTGTGGTCGTTGGCCAAGAACAGCGCCAACAGCATAATCTGAAGCATCACACATGAGCTCAAATGGTATACTCCAATCCGGTGCTTGAATGATGAGAGCTGTAGTGAGCAACTCCTTGAGCTTATTGAATGCTTGCAAGCACTCATCGGTGAAGTTGAAAGCTACATCTTTCTGGAGCAATGCACATAACGGTCTGGATATCTTGGAGAAATCCTTGATAAACCTGCGATAAAACCCTGCATGTCCAAGAAAAGATCGCACCTCCTTCACAGTGGAAGGAGGGGGTAAGGTACGCACAATATCAACCTTAGCTTTATCAACTTCTATACCTCTAGCTGAAATAACATGTCCCAAAACTATACCTTGTTCCACCATAAAGTGGCATTTTTCCCAATTAAGTACAAGGTTAGTTTCTACACAACGCTCTAAAACCATAGCTAGATTATGAAGACATATGTCAAAAGAATCACCGAAAACAGAGAAATCATCCATAAATACCTCAATGATCTTTTCAACCATGTCTGAGAAAATACTTACCATGCACCTCTGAAATGTGGCAGGTGCGTTGCATAAACCAAATGGCATCCTCCTATAAGCAAAAGTGCCATAGGGACATGTGAAGGTGGTCTTCTCTTGATCATCCTTATGTATGGCTATCTGGTTGTACCCTGAATAACCATCTAAGAAACAATAATATTCATGACCTGCCAACCTTTCCAACATCTGATCAATGAATGGGAGCGGAAAGTGATCTTTTCTTGTGGTGGCATTGAGCTTGCGGTAGTCAATACACACTCTCCATCCCGTTTGGACTCTTTGAGGTACCAACACGTTCTCATCATTCTTTACCACTGTGATTCCTGAACGTTTGGGCACAACCTGCACAGGACTAATCCATTTGCTGTCAGAAATAGCATAAATGATACCTGCGTCTCGAAGCTTGATGACTTCTTTCTTGACAACTTCCATCATGGGAGGATTGAGACGACGTTGAGCTTCCCTTGTTGGTTTAGCTCCCTCCTCCAGATGGATCCTATGGGTACACAATGTTGGGCAGATGCCCTTGATGTCGGCTACTGTCCATCCAATGGCGGCCTTGTACTCCCTAAGTACATTCAGTAACTTCTCCTCTTGTAACCTTGAGAGCTTGGAAGAGATGATGACTGGAAGTGTATCATCCTCCCCTAGGAAAGCATACTTTAAATGCTCGGGAAGAAGTTTAAGCTCTAATGTGGGTGCCACCTGTATAGACGGAACTAGAACGTCATCTGAAATTGGAAGGAAAATGGGTTTAGAATATTTACCTTTCATAATTGGCAGGGATTCAAGTGCTTCTTCCATAGCATAATACCCCTCTTCCATTTCAAGATCCTCAGCTGAAGCTATCTCAAAAATAGGTTCAACTTTCTTTTCCTTGTCAAGCTTCAGACTTGGAACATCTTCTTTTCCAGATACCTCGATGACCTTCCTCAAAGGATCCTCCTCCAATGAATAGTGAATGAATTCTTGCACAAAACTCTCAAAAATGTCAACTGAACAACATGAATAAGCATCATCACTATTCGGATGTTTGAGAGCTTCATAAATATTGAAGTGGATTTTCTCCTCAGCTACTTCCATACTCAATGATCCATCAAAACAATCTATCTTTGTACGCGCTGTTCTCAAGAATGGTCTCCCAAGAATCAATGGTATTTCTGATGGCATTGGCTCATGCTCCATCTCCAGCACAAAGAAATCTGCTGGGAATATCAAATCTCCCACCTGCACCAAAACATCCTCAATAATACCTTGAGGATAACAGTTAGACCGATCAGCAAGTTTAATGGTGACACCTGTGGGAATAAGTTCTCCCATTTTCAACCTGTTATAAGCAGTGTATGGCATTAAATTAATGGAAGCACCTAGATCAAGTAAAGCACCCGCAAACCTGTGATCACCAATGGTACATGGGATCGTAAAACGTCCTGGATCACCTAACTTAGGTGGGAGCTTTCTTTGAAGCACAGCAGATACTCTCTCTCCCAAAGCCACAGTCACAGTTCCATTGAATTTTCTCTTTGTTGTGCACAAATCTTTCAGGAACTTTGCATATTGTGGTATCTGCTTGATCACATCCAACAATGGGATGTTTACTCCTACCTTTCTGAACACATCCAAGATCTCCTTCTCTTTTTCAACCTTCGCCTGTTTCTTCAACCTGCTAGGAAAAGGTAAATTAGGAATAATGGCAGGAGAAGGAGTAGAGGATACCTGACCTGATTTTTGATTTGTCAGTTCTTCTATTTCAGGTGCATTTTCGACGGCTCGAATTGGGGTTCCTGCAGAATCTTCTGACGGCTTGTAAGGGACAAGTTGTTCAAGCACGGGCTCCTCCCATTTTCTCTTTGTTAACTCGGGCAGTTCTTCCAACACCTTCCCACTCTTCAAGGTCATTGCATGAGCTTCATATTTTGTGTTGGGATTGGGAAGAGTGTTACTAGGAAGACTTCCTTCCTTGACTTGAGCCATTGTTTGCTGCATTTGGCTCATTTGTCTCTCAAGCAAGTCAATTGCTTTTCCTTGTTGCAGAGCTGTAGCCTTGAGTTCCTGAGTTGTGGCCTTGATATCTTGGCGAAAGGCACTACTCTCCTCTCGTTCCTTCTTGTTGTCAAACATCATTTGTTGCATGAGGGCTGCCAAGGTAGAATTGTCTGATGATGTTTGATCTTGAGCTTGTTGTTGCTGAGGCATACGCCTTTGGCCAAACTGCTGCCCATCTCCTGTAGGCTGTCTCTGCTGAAATCCAGGTGGAACAATAGGAGGATTTAGCACATTGTTGCTCCTATAGCTCAAAAGGTCTCTATTTCCACCATAAGTGTTGGGTTGTCTCTGGAAGTAATTTGCTTCTTCCTCTTGATCAACCTCTTCTTCTGCTCTGAACTTGGGACAATCTTCTGCTAAATGGCTTGTAGCTGAACATAAAGTGCACACAACCTGAGCTGCAGCAACTGTTGTTTTCTTGCTCACTTTCAGACTACTCGCTATCAGAGCAATATCATTCTCCATCGAGCTTAATCTTTTTTCCATGGCTCCATCGATTGCAACTGCATTGAGAGACCTTCTACTTGCTCCCATGGATCTATCCCTGGACTGAAATTGCCTTGAATTTTCTGCTTGGTTCTCAACAATTTCCTTGGCTTCTGTTCCAGTCATATTCCACCAATTTCCCCCACAAGCTGAATCAAGCTTTGACCTGTTAAAAGAATCAAGTCCTTCATAGAAGAACTCCATTTGAGTGTTGATGTCAAACTTATGATGAGGGCATTGTCGAAGAAGACTCTTAAACTGGCTCCAGGCTTCATGTAATTCATCACTGTCTTTCTGCCTGAATGTGCTAATTTGCTTCTTCAAGTTCTTGGTGCGTGAAGCAGAGTAGAACTCTTTCATAAATGCAGAGCACATCTTCTCCCATGTGTCCATAGATAAAGGAGCTAAAGAATTATACCATGCTTTTGCTTGCTCCTTCAAAGAGAACGAAAACAAGAGGAGTTTCACAGTATCCTCTTCCACATTAGTCGATCTCTGGATTCTGCACAATGCTGTAAATTCATTGAGATGGTCCTGAGGGTCTTCAGAAGGCGTTCCTCTGAAGTGTGGCAGATTCGATATAAGTGATGGGGGAATAGAATAAGCCCCCAGATTCTCTGGTAGTACGATCGGTGAATCTGCTGCACCAGTGCCCGGTATAAAGGACTCTCTCAGCTTGGTTGGATTTGCCATTCTTGTTGGTGATGGTGGTGGTGTCGGAATACTCTGTTCTTCCTCAAACTCAGACTCTGTATCAGAATGTTCAGGCTGACCACCACTGCTCACGTTCATGGACTGTTGTCCCCGCTGCTTCCTGTTTTGCCTTGCTGAGCGTTCAATCTCTGGATCAAGTAATAATGGCTCAGCGCTTCTTGTGTTCCTAGTACGCATAAACAATGCTCCTGCACAAAGAAGAGACAGTAAGACTCAAAAGAAACAGAAAACAAAACAAAACAAAACTGAAAATTAAAGACTCTATTAGGACTTAGAATAAAGCAACTCCCCGGCAACGGCGCCAAAATTTGACAAGGCGGTTTAACACCTCTCAAAGATACCCTATTCACAACCTGGATATATCAATGTAGTAAAATAAATAGGGGTTATCGAACACGAGGAATTGGTGAAACTAAATCCTAACAAACTACTATGCTGACAGACTCGACTACTGTACACTAATGTTCATCGAACCTAAGCTAGACAGACTCAAATGCATCGATATTTTGACACAATAAACTAGACACAGTGGCGGACTACCACACAAAATTTGAGGGTATTCGGAGTTGATTTGGTTACCGAAATAAATCAGCGAAGTTACAGCTAATGCAGAAAATAAATGCTGAAAGTAAATATGCTAATGAATGCAAATGAGTTTAAACTATATGATTAAAGAGTTAAGAGGAATGCAATCCACCACCGTCATTCCATCTATCTAACACATACTTAATCTAATGCACATATCCAATGAATGAAAGTTCCCAGGAAGAGTTGATCGTTACAACCACATCCTATTACCCAATCCTTATGCATATGCAGGTTTGTCATGGACCTCCCCTACATCTATCCCTCTATTGAACCCATAGTCATGGACCCCAAGGTTTACAAAGAAGAAAGCATTAAGTTCAAGAAAAGGTTTGAGAAGCTACAAGGGTTCACAAGTACACTATGGGCGTGTCTCGCTAGACCTATGGATTTCAATCTCCCGACGGTAAAATCGGTGTATCACTATAGAGAATCCGGTGGAAGAAATTATCTTCAGTCGCCCGTATCTCATGAAACTAGAACCCTAGCATGCATACTAAGTTGCGCACCAAAGCAAACATACAAGAATTCATACGGTGATCATTCAGAGAAAGAAACCTCATTCATAGAATATGCATAACTAGATTAAAGTGTATGTATTAAAAAGACTTCATGTACGGGGCTTCAAGCAGCCCCTTAACAAAGGAAAATTAGCTACTCATAGTCATAAATAAAAACATCAAAGAATTCATAAAAGATAAATAAAAGATGGAGAAGGAAGAACTCTTGACGACGTCGAGATCGAGCTCGCTTGAATCCTCTGTTTTGTCTCTCGTTCTTTATTCTCTAGCCGTCCGTATATATCTTCTTCAACCCCCCCACTTGCTATATATATATATGTTTAGGCTAGATTAATTAACCTAGCAAGCATGCATCACGTGCTAGACTCCTTTTCCTAGTCCAAGTCCAAGTTGCCATCGAACTTCCTTTTTGCTTTATGGCTCTACGTACGTAATCCCACTTGCAAATATATCCACATGCATGCAAGCAATATCACGTGCCAAGTACTTCATTATATATGTATCGAATTCCAACAACTTCTTCTCACCAACTTTGCTCGATGGCACCAACGTACGTAACCACCTCGCCAAGGCATATATGATTGCAGTCATTAAACCCATCGAGCTCGCTAGACAGTTCCTCGATAAGAAACTTCCAAAACACATTATTTAATCTCATTTTCTCCATTAATCTCCAAAACACCTAAAAACAAATAAACATAATTAATTCACTCAATTAATAACAATAAACTAAATATAGGGAACACATTAAATACCAAATAGATGCATAAATATGCAACTATCAATAACACTACGATAATATATACAAGTCATTGATTTAGACACAAGATAAGATTAACTACAAGCAGTTTTCTCGTTTCGGTGATCACATCAACAAAATTTCATATATATATATATATCTGCTCACGAATTGGATTTGATCAACACACACACATATATATATATACATACACGTACATATACGTATATATACACGTACCTATATATATAGCTTCCCGAGTGATCGAGTTTTCGACGCGCGCCTTAATTTTTACAATATACCGAATGATCAATTTCAGAGCGTACGTTTTCCTTCTTTCGATTTCTCTGGATTTTTTTTGATCAAAATGAAAGAATGATCGGGCTGATGCAATCTTCGTCTAATATAAGAGACATTGCCGGCGACGGAGTAAGTCGCCGGAAATGAAGACATTACCGGCGACTTTTCGCCGGAAAATCGCCGGTAATGTTCCAAAACATTACCGGCGACTCCAACCGTCGCCGGCAATGTCTAGTTTCACATTACTGGCAAAATTCCGGCCGAAAAATTGCCGAAAATGTGAAACTAGACATTGCCGGCGACGGTTGGAGTCGCCGGTAATGTTTTGGAACATTACCGGCGACTTTCCGGCGACATTACCGGCGACGGTGTATGTCGCCGGTAATGTTGAACATTACCGGCGACTTTTTCGGTCGCCGGCCTTGTCTCCGGTGATCTCGCCGGTAATGTTAACAAATGTGGTAGTGTGAGAAGGAAATGGGCATTTATGATGTGGAAACCATTATTCATGATTTCATGACTGTGGCATACTCTCCAACAGTTGCTGGTTATGAATTCAACCTTCGAAAGTTGTTGATTTCTAGCTAAGATCTTATGAGGAACTTCTTGAGTACGCTGATTTTGGAGAAGTGGTGTAATGCCTTCTTCAAAGGTGATAGATATGGGGAAATGTCCAACAGCGTGGCTGAATCTTTCAATAATTGGATACGTAAATTGCGTCGTCTTCTTATTTTTTAGATGCTCGAGGGTTTAAGACAGAAATTGATGGTGAACATGGCTGAAAGGAAAATGAGATCGGAAACTTGGACCTCTATGTTGTGTCTTAAAATGGAGGAGACTTTGAAGGCTAGGATGAATGTGGGGACGCACTGGACAGTTCGAAGGTCTAGTGAGACATTGTATGAAGCCCAGGCGTTAAAGAATGTGGTGGTTGATCTCGAGGCATACACTTGCAGCTGCCAACATTGGCAGATTGATTCTTTTCCCTGTCCCGATGCACTTGCTGCTATACAACATACCGGTATTGAGTCTATTTACTCTTACATCGAGAATTTCTATGAGGTTGGAAGTTACAGGGCTGCCTATGAGTATGGTATTAAGCCAATACCAAACATTGAGAAGTTTTACCATGATGCTCTGAATGAACCGGTCATTGTGAAGCCTCTGTTGATAAGAATCCCATCCGGTTGTCCAAAGGATACTCGCATGAAGTTTTCCGTTGAAGGTGGGAAGGCACCGAGGCCAATCAGATGTGGTCATTGTGGCAAAAAAGGAAGACACAACAGATTGACATGTACCAAAGTCATCAACAGCTAACTAGTGTCTATGTTACTCACTGATAGTGCATTCACCAATCTACAGTAGTACATTCTGCCTGAACAGATAGTTTTCTCAACTAGTGTCTATACTAGTCACAAGTAGTGTTTTCACCAGTCCACAATAGTACACTCTGCTTGAACAAATAATTTTGCTGAGGTATGTCCATTTCATTTACATACGTTGTATTAGCCACAAGATATAGTTGGTACAAATACAAGTCATTGGTAGTACACTTGGTCCAAATCGCTTATCGCTTGTATCGCTTGTTTTTCGATAAACATACAATGTGATTCTTCATTATATAATACATACTACTTTAACATATTTTTTCCTTGTGCGATTTGTTTAACATACTAATTCGATTTTGTTGTTCTTTGGTTTTGTGATTTTGTGTTGGTCAATTGTGTGTTTTTGTATGCGACAATGCTTTGTGTGTGAAAACTAACTAAATTAGTACTATTCAACAATAATAGTAGTACACTCATCATACAACACAAGTAGCACTACTCCTATTAAAAACATTCACCGCATTAAATCAATTTTGAACATTCATCGCAGTACTCTAGTAAGCATTACTGTTTCACAATATAAAGTACTACTTCACGAAAGTTTAGTGTACTAACACTACTGTTGTCTGTAGTAAGCACTACTCCAAAACATTCAGTGTACTACTTCAACATATGGTAAGTACTACTGCTTCACAACAGAAAGTACTACTTCACAAAAAGTTAGTGTATTACTAACACTACTCCAGTCTCTAGTAAGTACTACTCAAAATATATAGGGTACTACTTTAACACAATGCAAATACTACTGTTCAATAATGTCAAATTCTAACACAAAAGAAAGTACTACATGAAACCCAACACAACATAAATAACAAAAAGAATTACTTGGACTTTGCTTTGTTTCTTGGATTTCTTCTAGTAACTTTGTAATCATAACGTGGGTCCTTTGTTGTAGTCTTCATCTTCTTGTTCTTGACAGCTTTTATCATTGAAGGAGGTGACTTCCATTTTTTTTCTCGTCCTTCTTACTTTGCGACCTCAGTTGTCGTGTTGGTGCTTGTGCCATGCTATCATTTTTGAATTTTGATCTGATCTCATACCTATCATTGCATTGTTGTTTTCTTGCATGTCATCAAATTCAAAAAAAAAGAAAATCAAATTCTGGAATACACAAAAGTGGGCTGCTAAGAATACTATAAATAAGTACTAAATGCACTAATACACAACATATCAGGGTGATTTCGTCATCTTCGGCTTCTTTTTCACCTTCTTCATCATCATCATCATCATCATCATCATCATCATCATCATCATCATCATCATCATCATCATCATCATCATCATCATCATCATCTTCTTCTTCTTCTTCTTCTTCTTCTTCTTCTTCTTCTTCTTCTTCTTCTTCTTCTTCTTCTTCTTCTTCTTCTTCTTCTTCTTCTTCTTCTTCTGTAATCACATTGGAAACAACACATTAAGCTTTCTGGAAATTGAAATAAGAGAACAACACATTAAACTTTCTGATACCTAACATACCACACACCACCACAGATTAATGTAGATACTACTACTTAACAACATATGCATTACCACTGTTTCACATATGCACTACTACTATTTTACAAATGCACCACTACCACTGAATCACAGATATACTGCTGCTGTTTCACAAATTCATTATTACTGTTTAACAGATGCATTACTACCACTTTCACAGATGCACTACTACCACTATTTCACATATACACTACTACCACTGAATCACAAATGCACTACTACTGTTTCAAAGATGCACTACTACTGTTTCATAGATGCACTACTACTATTATTTCACAGATGCACTACTACCACAAAATCACAAATGTATTACACAAATGCACTACTGCTGTTTCACAAATGCACTACTACTGTTTCACAACCAGCATTCAGACAAGTGATATTAACTTAAGCACATGCACATATATTAGAGAGAGAAAGTTACCCTCTTCCTCAGAAATTGGAATTTGAGAATCCAAAAACTTAATTTTGGCCAGCTCTCGTTCAAGCTCTTCATTCTTCGATTCCAATACTGCAATCTTTAGAGCTTGGTCTCTTTCATTCTTGGACTCATCTTCGATGGAGGACTTTCCCTTCAACTTTGACTTCATAATCTCCAGTTTCTTGGCGCATTCCTGATTTTCACACATAAACTTTTCCACCATCCCCATCCAGAAGTAATTTCACTCTGCCATCTTCAGATTTTGGTCATGAAGTTTGCTGATCAGTTTTTGAGTGTCGTCAACCTTTTTCTGAGTTGGAGACGACTGCGATGCTGCCATATCTTGTAGAGAGGCAATGATGTCTACAAGGTTCTCTTGGGCTCTCTTCTCCATCTCCATCAATTCTTCTTTAGATATTTCCACCTTCAAATTTAAAACAGAAAGCACTAAATCAGATGACAAAACACATGAAGCACTAATATAGACAACAATTTATACTACTAGTTCAAAACAGTGAATAATTACACACATATTGAATGAGGGAGCATCCATGTTCTCTTCAAACCAAAGGAAGTTCTCCTCCCTCACCCGTACCTTCACAATGTTTACATGCATCTTCTCTTTAAGCTTCTCG
The DNA here is from genome assembly GCA_946800695.1 of Geum urbanum. Taxonomy (NCBI): domain Eukaryota; kingdom Viridiplantae; phylum Streptophyta; class Magnoliopsida; order Rosales; family Rosaceae; genus Geum; species Geum urbanum. The sequence goes on along the minus strand of OX326997.1, from coordinate 19,406,135 downwards.
TCAGAGAGCTTTTGGAGCTCAATGTGAAGCTTCATCAGCTGCCAATGCGCGAATTTAAGAGGATAGTTCTTTCTCGCCTCAACTCTTGGACAGATTTGTGTCCTCTCCGCAACCCAATACTGTTCCACAACAAATATACTATTAGAAACCAATAAACACACTATTACAGACCAACACTTATACTATTAGAGACCAATAAAGATAGTACCATACCATTATTAGAGGGAAACATCCCAATAGATTCAATGGACTCTTCTTTGACTTTTGAAGCCCCTTCTCTAAATGTTTCAAAAGTATTTTGGACCAACAGTAGTTTTGAAGGCCATTCAAATCTTGAGCCAAGTTTATTGCATTCCACGAGACTATAGAGGATGAATTTGCGAAGAAAAATGTTGATAGCAGATAAATGATCAACAATGTCCTTTGCAATGTCCTTGTCATCCTTATCCTTGTTGCTGAATGCTTCCTTTACATAATCATCAAGGTTCAAAATTGGCACATGTTGTGGAATATTGTACTTCTTCGTGAAGCGTGTCTCGCTCTGTTTTCTATGCATCGAATCCGTGTCAATTTTCAACCCTAGAGCATCAATACCAGAAACAGTACATAGGTGAATATACTTCTGTAAGCAATTGCATGTACTATCACATGAAAGCAAATGCACTAACACAATAAAAAAGCAGAGTTATACCATCAATTAGCAGACCAAAGAGGTTATGAACATCTTCTGGTGTAAGATAATGCCTTTTCCCACATATTATAAAAGCCCTCTTTTCTACCTCCCAAAAGTTCTTCATTTTTCTTATGTCATCTATACACTTGTTTGTGTCTTCGGATAACATGGTGCAATGAGAAAATAACCATATCACCCTTCCAAAGGGTGTATTTTCGATTAATTTCACCCTCTCATCAGGCAAATCATTTTTGTGTCGCTGCATCATGTTGAAGAAGCCGCGAAATGTAGACCGATTTTGAACTTTCGATTGTTTTTTCACCACTACTTGCATTTCTTCAGCTGCAAAACAACAAAATGGACATCAAAATACTACCACAGACTACCACAGACACTACCACAGATTTAACGTAGACACTATTGCTTAACAACACATGTACTACCACTGAATCACAAATGCACTACTACTGTTTCACTAATGCACTACTATTGTTTCACAGATGCACTACAATTTTAACAAATGCACTACTACCGCTGATTCAAAAATGCACTACTGCTATTTCACAAGTGTACTACTACTGTTTCACAAATGCATTATCACTGATCCACAGATGTACTACCACTGTTTCACAAATGTACTACAATCACAAATGCACTATCACTGGTTCAAAGATGCACTACCACTTTTCCACAGATGCACTACAATCACAAATACACTATCATTGTTCCACAGATGCACTACAATCATAAATGCACCATCAATACAGTAAATCGTTATAACCTTTATCTATTTGTGTTACTTGTTCGACGGGATGCACTTTTTTGAAGCTGCGGGAGGAGCCATTGGCGGAGGATAGGGTTTACAGTTGCGGGAGGGCAACACTCATAGTTAGAACTTAAACTGAACCCTAACAAATTGATGTGAAGTATGAGACACAAAATGCACACAAACATTCACAAAAAAATCGCTATATTTCACACACACACACACACACACACACACACACTAGTTCAAATGACGTCGGTTTGATTCGAGGAGCAGACTAGTTCGGCGGTGAGTTCGGCGGAGTGGCAGAGACAAACGGTGGCAGACGATGAAGCTCTGCTAGGGCATGTTTTTCAATTTTGGGTATTTTGGGTTTGATTTTGGTCTGAAGAAAAGAGAGTGAGAGAGAGACCAGTTTATATAGGATGACATTAGACATAAATAAATTGAATGTGAGGATTTGTTTTGTTAAATCAGGTGATCTTAAAATTTTCACTTAAACATCAGGTGACCTTATACATAAGTAATTTTACGTAAGTGACCTTATAAGTAATTCACCATTAAAACAATCCTAAAATCTAAGTAACTCATTTAAAAGATGGCAACCAATATTCAACGCGGGAATATTCGGAGCTAAGTAAAGAAGAACGCACAAATGAAAAATCCCTAATTGAATTCTATATTAAAAGTCGGATAGAACTACGTTGTTGTTGCGAGATTTGGAGGTTGAGACACTAGATTTTCATAGGTATTTTTCTTTTAATTTTGTTTGTATATATGTAACTAAAATGAAAATATAATATAAAAAATTAATTCTAACAATAGATCTTAGACATTAGATATCTTTAAATCTAATGACTCACAAGATATGTAAAAATATGTATAAAAAAAGTGTGCATATTTGGACCATTTTATGAATATATTCATTGTGAATGTAATACAATTATTATTTGAAGGTACAGTCTTTTTTTCTTTGTGTATTTTGAAAGGTAAAATTTTGTTTTAAATATATACAAATTAAAAACCTCATCATTTTTAACAAATGGAAACTCCCGTTGTGGAAATGTTTATCCATAAGAATCTTGTATTATTAAGATGGATATGGTTTCTAAAGCATGCCATGTCGTTTTCCAGACTTGAGCCTTAAAAATCATTTTAAAAGAACAAGTAAGTGCCAGATAAGGAATAAAATATCGATAATATCCTCGATATGAATTCTATATATCAATATCTTTTATTTGATATTTCCCGAAATATTTAATATTTTGTGATATATTGCCAAAATCTTTGATATTTTCAAATTTATCCGAGATTTTGACTTTACATAAATGTTGATCGCACTAAATCAAAAACACAAAACTCTCTACGCTAATAATTCAAAAGCTCAATCAAATAATCTCTATAAATAATCAACAAAACACAACTCACAAGTTTCAAAACACATATTGATCATATAAGAATTCCATAAAGTTCAATAAAAAATTTCATCTATTTATCTCAATTTCTGTCGTTTTTTAATTGAATAAATATTCTATCGATATTTTCATTGAAAAATCCGTATTTTTGACTGTCAATATATCTTCGATATTTGATATTTTACTCATGTACGTGTAACCAATAGTAGTTATGTCGGAAGAAAAAACGTGAGAAATTTTGATAAGTACCCTCTTTTACTCTTTTAAAATTGTTTTTGACCAAATTTTTGTAGTTCATTGAAAAATGCCCACATGAGAAGTTTAAAAGACTTATGTAGCCCTAATATGATATGGATTGCCCACAGGAGAAGTTCAAAAGAATTATTTTTCAAATCTTATGTTTACTCGAGCAGAATTTTGCCACATGCGATTCTCTTCTCTTCTGTTCTGTTCTACTATTGTATCATCTGTTCATCAATATATTTTTATATTTTTTTTGTACAAGTTCATTAATAATTCAATATCCAGTGTATGTTGTCCATACATGGCGGCAACATCAACAACTATTTCATTTTTTCTCGTCTCCCACAACTAACCCTCATAAACCCATAAAGAGGAGACCTCGTGGTCTCTACTTGTAAACCTAATTTGTCTTATCTTGGTTTCTTTCAAGTTTTGATTTTTATTAGTGTTGGGTTTGTTATGGCCAATCTTTGACTCTTGAAATTTCATTTTTAGCTAAAATTCCTCATGTGAGAGCTTTAGAACCAAGCATGTTCGCAATGAATTGGCAGTTTCTGAATTGATGAATAACGATTATGAAACAGACGTAATTAAACAAAAATGAAACTGAACATTTTGAATAAGATAAAATTTTTTTTATCAAAAACACCTCAGCGGTTCAGTAGTCACAACCTAGCCAAGTACATCACAATATGGGTTTACGCCGCATTGACCTGTGGAATCAATTCGGAGAATTTGGTTTTTTTTTTCATCTACAACTTTTGAATTGATGTGGGTGATTTTTTGGGTATGATTTGAGAATCAGAGAGAGAGAGAGAGAGAGAGAGAGAGAGAGAGAGAGAGAGAGAGAGAGAGAGAGAGAGAGAGAGAGAGAGAGAGAGAGAGAGAGAGAGAGAGAGAGAGAGATTAATTGAGAAATTGTGAAAAATAGTGGGTGATTTTTTTTATAGGAGACAAAACCAACAGGTTTTGTCGCTTTGTTGCCTAAATGATTTAAATTTTTGGTAAAAAAAATTTTGCTGGAAAAATTACCGCCAAAAATTTGAACTTAAGCGATGAAACCAACAAGTTTCGTTGCTTAAGTGATATTAAATTTTTGGTAAAAAAATTTGACGCAAAAAAGAACCAGCCAAAGTGAATTTTTTAATTTTAATTTTATTTTATTTTTAACAAATAAAGTAAACTTCACTTAGGCGACCAAAATAGATAGTTTTATCGCCTAAATAATTTTTTTATATTTTTTAAAAAATTCACTTAAGCGATGAAACTAATAGATTTCGTTGCCTAAGTGAATTATTTTTTAAAAAATATGAAAATTAATTCTGGTTAATTGCTTAAAAATCGTCAAAAATTAACTGTTAGATGTAATCATTACATTATTTATACAATATTGTAGAAAAAAATTCAACCCAATTCGGATTAGTTTAGATTGCGATCTAAGTAATTGAGTGATTATCAAAAAATAGTTAAAAGAGTGAAACGATCGTAAAAATAAATTCGTAAACACGTTTATGAAGTTACAGGTGTTTATCTTGTCGTAAAAACTTAATTTATCAAGTAGATATAAATTAATTGAAAATTAAAAAAAATAATTGAAAATTAAAAAAAATTAATTTAAGACTAAAAAAAGATATGACGCTGCTACTGGAAAAATATGACGCTGCTACTGAAAAATATGACACTGCTACTGTGTCATAAAATAATAATGCTACTGAAAAATCAAATAAAAGTGCTACTAAAAATATGGCACTGCTATTGAAAAATCATCATTATTACTCGAAAATTCTAAAAATTCTAAAAAACATAACAGATCTACTCGATCCAACACAAACTACTTTCTCTCGATACTATTGTTAGTCACAAAAATGTCACAAACAGATGAGATAATCCTAATCGATCAAAGAAATCAACAAAACTCAAAGAAATCCATAAATTTTCAGAAAACTCACAAAAATAAATCAAAGCAAAAATGGTAGCTAACGACAAAAGGACAACTTATGGTAGAGATGCTCGTGGTTCTCCGCCTCTTTGTCCATTTTCAGTTCAATATTGTGTCCCTAATAATACTTCAAATGGCACTCATGGCAGACAAAGGTTTATTAAAAATAGTAGCAACTTCAAGTCTGAAGTGCAGGTGCAAGAATACAAAGAGTCAAAGAGATCCATTTGTGTGAGCAGATTGATCTGGACTCGGAAGAGGCTGAGGATGAACAAAGAGATGAAAGGCTACCACATCATATTTTGTGGAGCTCGAGGCACAGCTCAGCGAGCCACTGCCGAGGTGCAGCGATCTAAGGCGATGGAGGCGCAGTGGCTTCTGTACCTCGAGGTCTACATTGGAGCGGGACGTAGATGTGAATGACGGTGAGATTAGTGGTTGAGTAGTCTTGGCGACGCTGTGCTGTGGCGCGAGTCGATGGCGGCTTGCACGACGGAGGTTGAGGCGCGTGGACGAGAGACAGTCACGGTGGATGATAGAGTTGGTTGGAGGCGAAGCTAGCCGAGTAAAGAAGCCACGACTGCTACTGCGTGCGACAAACTCGAATAGGTGGCAGACAGCGGTGAGATGAGATGAGATCGAGCTAGTGGTAGACGACGGTGGAGGCTAGAGATGGAGCTAGCCGAGTACACATGTCGTGCGTTGTTGTTTTGAGCTGCCACTACGTAATTGTTGAGTAGAGATGGTGGAGTCCGAAGACGGAGCTAGCCGAGATCGAGCTGCTACTGTGTAAATGTTGTTTAGAGAGAGAGAGAGAGAGAGAGAGAGAGAGAGAGATATGTTTTTAATTTGAGGTAGGATTTTTAATATATATGAAGGGGTAGAATCGTCTTTTTGGCTATTTAATAGATTGGGTATAATTTCTACTACATTTGGGTTTCAGGCTCAGTCATTTATTGTCTAAATCAGGTTGTGATTGGGTTATGAGTAATATTGGTACTTATTTTGTCCTTGGCTGTCATTCTCCCACATTTTTTCTAAATCAAGCTAGCATACTCTGATAGAAGAGGTTTCAGATCATAATTTTTTTTCCGTTGCTTTCTAGAGAAATAGATTTTTTTTCCTGGAGAAATAGATAAGTTAATGGAAACAAATCAATCATAGATAGATATGATGCTGGTAATTTATACATAAAAATGAAAAAGACAATGTTAGGGGTCTTCATGGGGCCATGAGGTGTAGACCCCAGCCTGACGTGACATACCATGTCATATAAATAATTGGTTTCCTTGTAAATTCATGAGAAAATATTTAACTTATAAAATCAATCTTAACCTTTTATATATTTAATTAAATTTATAAAATATTATTAATTAAATTTATATATTTAATTAAATTTTTCTGGTGGTTTCCATTTTATACATACATATACCTCAAATATGCATGAATGAGACGCCATGTGACAATGAATAGTTCTCCAGAAATTCATTTTTGTTAAATTTCTAACAAGTTTACCATATATTAATCCGGGTCATTGTTATTCTTTTTCTTATTGCGAAGGCATGCTGTGCATGATGCAGATCGGTCATCTTTCATATTGTGAAAAGAATATTCGAAATTAGACACAAATTTAATGGATATTGACCATCCAACAACTTCGTATCTAGAGCAAAGACTTGGACTCTTGGACAATAAGAGTCAAATACAATTAATTGGATGCGCAAGACATAATGTTTTAATAGTGACTCCGGCACGTACGTATACAACTCATTCCAAACCCAAAAATCTTCTTTCATGAGAAATTACATATGCTTGCATGGAAGGTTCAATGTGAGTATTACTAATTATCTGTAAGAAGATTATTTGAATAATCATTTAGCCAAATGCTTGTCCCCAAAATGTTTTACAACATATTACATTTAGCTTGACCACGACCCGTTCGATTTTTCTACTAATTGACTTCTACCATTTCAGCTGCTTCAAATGGACAGGAAAAAAAAACATGGTCAATAAGGTTGGCGGAATTAAGGAAAAATTGACTTTAAAAAACAGTTTCTTAAAATCCATCGGATTGGAACCGAAGGTAGTGGCCAGCTGAGAACTAGCTAGGAACGATATCTTATCTAGACCATGCCTTAACATGAGAAACCAATAGATAAAGAAACATATTCTGTAGAATTATTGAAGTACTGGGATAAAAAAAATATAGTCGCCAGCACTCACCGAATGACTGTACCTAGCTAGAGTATAGCCGTCCCTTTTCAAATATGCATCCGGCCAGTTTCATTTTCAAGTTTACAATAGTTTAGACTGAAAAAGAAATGTGCTCCATAATTGTATTTTTTTTGGGCAAACTTATCTAATAAGATTTTCAAAACAAAGTGCGGATAAAAAATAATGAGCAATGATACGGGCCTTAAAGATTGTCATATTTAATTTTATGGTTTTAAATCTATGTTACATGTCACATCACTAAATCGATTATTATTAATAATTTTACATAATCAAACATGTTATATCATAGTGTTGTAATACTTTCTTCATCCTCTCATATTAGTTGTATTTGATCGATTGTTATCTGATCAATAATTACCAAATATAAAATTCAAGCTAAGAACCCTAATTGGCTGTTTCTCTTGCTTCTCCAGAGTCTCTCTTCCTTCACGTTAACTTCGAGTTTTTGACTCTTTGAGACTGTTGGATTTCAGTTTCAATATCTCTCATGTATGTGTGTGTATAGATATATAATATATATATATATGATAGATATATATCATATATATATGTATATATATAAGCCATGGCCATGAATCTTGTTGATCAAGATCGAGATCGAAGCTATATATATATAGCTGTTAATTAGATGGAGATGGAACCATGGAGATCAAAGCTATGGAATTATTGGAATGAAAGAAATAGTTCAAATACATAGAACAACAATAATAAAATTAAACAAAAATTCTGGAAACAATAATGAGATTAAAGAAGATGAACATGCTTACAATATTAAGATGAATATCAATGCATGTGTGTTTTTTTTGTACCCCTAATCGATATGCTTGAAATTTTTGTTTTATATATGGTAGAGTGGAATTGTATTGAAATAACGAGATTTTTCAATATCCGTCAGTGTATTCTATAAAAACATAATATTTCGACAAATCCATACAAAGACAAATTAAATAAAAAGGGGTAAATCATAAACAAAGTAATCCTGAAAATTTTTTAGACATTAGATCATTAAAGGATATGATGGACTTTTTACTATAATAATATGTTAATATATAAATATATAAATTTAACAGAGGATGACATGTCGTGTCACGTAGATGTAAGGCCATAAATTAATGACATTCCTTAAAGCCCAAATTATTTTTCAAAAATAATTTCCCATACTTATAGTACGTCATTTGAATCTGAAAAGCATCTTTCACATCTTTATATTGTACATACTACCGTTGGAAACACTATAGCCGACGATTTTTTTAAAACTATAGCCGACGAGATAAAAATCTCGTCGGCTATAATGGAAAAAATGATTTTTTTAATTTTTTTTTAAAAACTCGTCGGCTATAGTACTATAGTCGACGATAATGGGTAAAAACCTCGTCGGCTATACTATTACCGACAGGTTTTAGCCAGCCGACTTTAGCCGAGGTTTTTACCCATTATCGTCGGCTATAGTACTATAGCCGACGAGTTTTAAAAAAAAAAAAAAAAAATTATTTTTTCCACTATAGCCGACGAGATTTTTTTCTCGTCGGCTATAGTTTTAAAAAAATCGTCGGCTATAGTGTTTCCAGTGGTAGTGACATGCTAATTTTAAGTTAGATTTTTCCCCAAGGTTAGCTAGGCACGACTTTACGTTACAAACTAGCAATTGGGTTCTACGTATACGCGCGGTAGTCCAAACAAGCTCCTTGTGACCTTGTATATATACACACGCACGTTTTGTACGTACTTGTACCATACGTATCAGTTTGCATGTTTTACTCCAAGCCCTAGCATGCAGGAATGGAAACTGGATCGCATCAGCACAACTTGCGCTGGGGTTTGATGAAGACTAGTTCCTTAGAGCATATGCATCTATGAAAGTGGAGTGGAAATCATATTTTGAGGAATTCCTCACCTATTTGAGAAATTCCTCAAAATAGGAAGTCATATTCATGTTTTTCGTGCAGCGGTGTCCAAAATAGGACTTCCTATTACTATTCATTATTATTTAAAATATTTTTCATTTAAATCCGAATAATACTTTCACCAAATAACTAGTCGATATGTGTCATTCTGGATCATATAATTGGTAGCGGATTTCCGATAAGATTTCCGACAGTAATTTTTCGACCCGTGTCATGTCTACGTGGCGGTGTCGGCAACATTATTGATTGAAGATATTCGGTAAGATTTTCGGTAAGATTACAAACCAATGAGAATGGGACACGTGTAATGTCTATGTGTTGGTGTCGGCAAAATTATTGATGAAGATATTCGGTAATATTTTCAACCAATCGACGGTCAACACGTGTCGTTATCTAAAAAATCTGGTAATTCAAAATGGCTATAAAAGAAAGAGCTATGGGAGAGGTAGACTCACAGCAACTACACATCACTTGTAGTTCTACTCGTATCTAAGCCACTATAAACACTTCACATTTTGGTTTCATTAAGATGAATCCCATGGGTTTCGGTACTTTTTTCAGTAGGAGGCGACAACCATGCCGGCGAAATGTAGAAATTGCCAATCAATTCGTTATCGACGCGGTGGCTGTCGATGCAGCATTTGATAATGAACCACCACCACGCTGCTGTGCAAATCAACCAAGGATAAGGGAGTCCAGGGGCCAAAATCTTATGGAAGATTACTTCATTAAACGCTCAGTCTTCACCGACCATGACTTTTGTCGACGGTTCTGAATGAGCCGAAATATATTCAACCGTATAATGACGGACTTCTACAACAACGACCCATTTTGGCATCAAAGAGCCGACGCCACTGGAATGGTCGGACTATTTCCCCAACAAAAGATGACCGGTGCTCTTCGGATGTTGGCATACGGCTCAATTGCTGATCAGTGTGCCGAAATCACAAGGATGGGGGAATCAACAAATCTTGAGTGCATGAAGAAGTGGTGCACCCAAGTTGTAGAGCTTTATGATACCCGTTACCTCTGTTCTCCTGATCAGACAGACATCACTCGACTTCTAAGAAGGGCTAGATAGTGAGGATTTCCTGGTATGATCGGAAGCATTGATTGCATGCATTGGGAGTGGAAGAAATGCCCAATCGCTTGGTCCGAGGCATACTCAGGGAGGAAGGGTAGTCCAACTATCATCTTAGAGGCAGTGGCCTCATATGACACGTGGATCTGGCACAGTTTCTTCGGGGTACCAGGAGCTCAAAATGATATCAACGTGCTCTACCAATCAGATGTCTTCGATGCAGTGCTTGCTTGAAGAAGTCCGGCTGCGACTTATAAAGTGAACGGTATGACATACCGTAACACTTATTACCTTGCAGACAAGATATATCCGAGGTACTCCTTATTTGTCAAAACGATTTCTAATCCTCAAGAGCTTCCACAAAAGTTTTTTGCGAGGAAGCAAGAGTCGTACCGCAAGTATGTGGAGAGGTGCTTTGGCATCTTACAAGCTTGGTGTCACCGCCTTTCGACGTTAAAAAGCATCATGTTGGCGTGCATCATAATGCACAACATGATCGTTGAGAATGAATTCGTGGAGGATGAGTTTGAGGAGAACGAAGAAGAAGATCTCCAAAACTCATCTACCGCATTCACAACTTATGATGGGCCAGTGGATGAAGTGGGAAACCGGATTCCTTTCGAGCCGGTTGGAAGAGATGGACAAAATGAACAATGGTTTAATGACCGTCTTGTAGATCTCTAATTTGCTTACATCCATGAAGAGCTTCAGAAGGACTTAGTTAAGCACAACTGCTTTTTTGAGACAGTTGAACACCTATAAATATGTTGTTTTAATTGTTTGTTTGCATTGTTGTGTGTTTGAATTATGTATTTCTATTATGTGTGTTTTAATTTTTGTAATGTGTGGGAACTTGATAGAAATAAAGAAAGTGCAATTTTATTTCTGTAAAAGGGAAACTACATAGTACATAATTTAAATGCTTTGAAATTTAAATTACATAAACAATAATTTAAGTGCTTGGAAAAAATAAAGGGGGTAATTTAAGTGCTTGGAAAAAGGGGGCGATAACAATTGGAATAGCCTTCTTTGCTAGCTTCTTCTTCAACCCCATCCAATTGAGAAAGGATTTCGGCTTTCCTCTTTGTGAAATACCTCTTGGATTTAGGAGTCATGCTCTCGGTATCCATTGACATAATCTGAGTTTCCTCTGCCAAAGCCCTCAATTGGATGTCTTTCTGTTGAATGGCGATTTGCTCTCGCATAAGGGAAACCTCAATTGCATCACTATCTTTTTGATTGCGGCCATAAGATTCTTGATTTGTCGCAATCCTATTCAAAGCCTCGGCTCTTTCATTTGTAGGCGTTACGGCCTTTTTCCCTTTCTTTTTTGCTTCCTTGGCCGCTTTCACTCCCATAAGACGCCTCGGGGAAGAGGGACATTGGTTGCTCATTGGTGTGGCAAATGCATCATCCTCGTCCAAGTTGACGGTGGGAGGCATTGAGCTTGCAGGATGTGATGATGATGATGAGTGAGGCGGAGTAGATGATAAGTATGGCGGAGGTGTACTAGCTTCGACATGGATGAAGTAAGGATGATTCTTCACCACTTCCCAACAAGCAAAGTCTTTAAACTCTCTCTTCTGAATTCAACAGCTGTGCTGATTTTTTCTTGAAGATACTTAACATATTTATGTCACGAGTATCTTCAGTTTTAGATTCTCTAAATTTGATACTAGACAGATTTGTTGGAGAATCTTGAAAAAATGGTCTTGACCCCTTTTGGAACTTGTAGTGGTTTGAAGTCATTACTTTTCCTAATGACTATTCGAGGTGGATCGTCGCTTGTTCTTTTATGTTCTCAGGCTATCATTTGAACATAGTCAAGGATCTTCATCTGTTAAAAATTTAGTCATTCGATCTTACTATTAACCTTTGTTAATAGTTCTTTCTTGTCTTTCGGCTGATTTTGAATGTAATCCATTTTAGTTTCCAATTTCTATATTTGGATACTAATTGCTAGAACAATTTCTAGTTACTCTCTATATCTAGAGATCTCTGATAAAGATTCTTGTTGCCTTGTATCTGTTAATTCTAATAGAGAATCTAGTTTCTCTATTATTTTCTCAGATGCTGATCCCTTCTTTGAAAAATTTGAGCTATAGCAAGCTCTGATAACAGTCAAATGTGGATCTAACCCAAAGCTCATATGGAAAGTTTATGTAAATGTTCTTCAAGTTTGGCTTTATCTTTTAAACAATTATCTAAAAAGATTTGCTCAAAATCACTTTTTCTATAAACTCATACTCTATCGTGAAGAGGAACTTCTCTTTTCAATTTTTCTAGAAGTTTAATTTTTTGTTTGCAATTACTAATAAAGTCTCGAATTAACTTAAGCTTTCGTTGTAGCAGGTGATTGATTCTAAAATGAGAATATTTAATGATAAAAAATAATTGTTTACCTTCAAGTGTTAAGGATAGATCTTTAGCTGCAAGTGTTATAACAAACAAATTATAGGCCCACTACGCTTTCTAAAACTAAAAATATAGAAAAATACTCAAAACGAGCAATTTCGAAAAAGATTGGAAAATACTATCCCGCACACCACTCATTACCAGAAAACACACTATAGCCGACGAAATCAAGAAAAACAAGCCGACAACAAAATGGGGTTGTGAAGCCAACGATAAAAAAAAATCGTCGATTTTCGTTGAAAAAAAAATCGTCAGTTATAGTTTCGACTAAAGCCGACGACATATTAAACTAAAGCCAACAACATTATTATGTTGTCGGTTAAAGTTCTTTATTATAGATCTGGACAACTTCTCAATCCTTAAAAAAAATCGGTAAGAAAAACACAAAACGCTCTGAAATCGTTGGGTGACGTCGGAAGCAGTTCATAAAGAGTTCATGAAACTATATCCCGTTACATATATATAAGTACGTATATATATGTGTATTGATTGTTGATTTTGAGTTGATTTTGAGTTGAGTTGAGTTGATTTTGTGTTGAATTCGATGAAAAAATATATATATATATAATTATATGTAAATTGTTGCTATATATAGTATGCATATATATATATATATGTGTGTGTGTGTGTGTTAATTATTAGTTAAGGAGTAGAATAATTAATGTGATTTGTAGTTTAAAGAATATATAGATATAATGATGAATTTTAATTAGTGCATGTACATATATATACAGTTGGAATTTTCAGGATGGACAAGAGTTGGATTTGCCTTCCAAAATAGGATCAAAGATATGGTGCTGGAATGTGGAGTTTTTGAAAGGACCCAACCCCGATTTAGTTTCCTAAACCGGAATCAAACCCATTCTGAAAACACGAACTTTCGAAAAACATAGAAATTTCGGTAGAGTTTCACTATAGCGCGAAGTTACCATTAACCTGCACCCGAAAATAAACTTCATCCTATGCCACAAAAACCAAACCGTGGGCACCAATCCCATCCGAATTTCTCAAAAACATATCATAATGTAAAACAATAAACAAAACTATAGCTTTACAAAAATTCGAAGAAAAAAAAACATATGAAAATATAAACATCAGAGTATTCAGAGTGACCTCTAGTATATACATATATACAGAACAGTAGGCAAACCAAGAAGCCTACTGAAAAAGGAACAGCGGCTCGAATACTATGCCTCCAATCTTGATGTGCGACACCTGAATCCAAATTGCAAACTGGGCACGGAAACCGAAAAGCTCAGGGGAAAAGCAAATAAAATCGTTAGAGTGAGTGGACGAAAATAAACATATGCCTTTCACCATTTACATAACATAAAAATAATGCAAGTTCTTAAAATAAATGGAGGTGTCAGGCGAATCCCTCAAGCCCGACGGTGATAGACTAAGCGAATCTCTCAAGCCTAGTGGGCACATCAGGCGAATCTCTCAAGCCTGGAACTGGACTACCGGTGATCAGCCGAGTAGTCAATGCATCGATGCCAAGTAAATGCCATCACCAATAAAACATAAAACAATACCTCCAAAACAATAAATAATCTCAATACTGTACTGGAAATAAATACTGAAACCAAGAACTCACTACGACAGTGTAAATAAATGTTCACTCACAGATAAGCATGACGCAAAACGCGTTAATCCTGTGATCTGGCAGAAAATTCCTCGCCAAACGAACGATCTCGATCTCCTGAATAATCATAATTACCACTGTTCAAAATCATAACTCAAAACCCTGAACCACATCTCGAGAACCAACCATTCCCGGAAACATATAACTCGATATCGACGAAATCGTCGAAAATCCAATAAACACAGTATAAAACCTCGCTACAACTTTCAATGCTCAATTCAAAACATAAACATCACAACTGCGATCGGTGCGCGATTCCGAGCAAAACGACATAAAACTTGTCGAAAATCACCTCGGCCGGAAAACCGCCGCCGCTGCCACCGCCGCTGAAAAATTCCTTCGGCCCAGAAAATTTCAACCTACACATGGATTTGAAGATCTCGACATTTCCAACAACTTTCTAGTTCAAAGTTAAGCCCAATTTTGATCGGAAAAGGTCCAAATCTCACCTTAAAGTCGAAAACCCTCGCCTGAATTCATTAACTCCGATCTCCTCCTCCGGCCACGGCAAGGTGCAAGACCACTTCTAAAAGTTTTCTCTCCCCAAGGGCTAGAAAACCCCCAAGTTGACCCCCAACTCAGCCGCCTCCGCCGCCACCATCGTCGCCAAAACTTGCCGGAATACCACCGAAACTCCCAAACTTTGACAAGCCGTAACTTCTTCATCCGGAAACCAAATTGAATGAATGACCTATCAAAAGAAAGAGGAGCGCAAGCCCAAAAACTTTCATGAAGACACCATGGCCAAAAGAGGCCGGAATCGAGCTCAACGACGGCGAAGAACCCACGGCCCGAAACGGGTCAAAACCACCCACGAGTCAACATGGTTCAACACCCAGTTTCCAAAATTAGAAAGTTTCCTAATTCGTCACGTACTCCTTCTGTATTTATACCGTACACGTATCGAAACTAAACGGATAAATATGAAAAAATTCAACGGCCAAAAATATTCATAATTTATTCCTCGTAACTCGAAATAATCATCCAGAAGTTCCCACGAGGTCGAAATTAAATTCTCTACAAATTTCGTGAAGAATCTCAAATTAAATTCTTGCCCGATAATTTAGTCGTTAACAAGCCCGCCATATTAACCAATTACGACAAAATTACGACTAATCACGAAACTCGTAAATCAAGCCAATATACATACCATTTTCGGTTCGGGTTGTCACAAATCTACCCCCCTTACAAAAATTTCGACCTCGAAATTTCCAAGCCTGCCAACTGAAAAGTAGGGATACTGCCTCTGCATACTTCTCTAACTCCCAAGTGGCTACTTTAAGTGAATGACTCTGCCTACAGACTTTTACAATAGGAAATATCTCTGTGATGTAACCCCTGCACCCTGAAATCCAGAATCTGAACTGGCTCCTCCACAAATGTCAAGTTTTCCTGTATAGGGAACTGATAAGGTGCTAAACATGCAATAAATCTGAAATGTAGTTCCACCACATGGAATGCAACATACACATTGGCCAACGCTATAGGCAATGCAAAACTATATGTCATAACACTAACTCGCCCCATGATCACATACGGACCAATATAACGTGGCAAAGTATACCACACCACCTAGAACAAATCACACATTTCCAAGGAAACCTTAATCACCAACCTTGAACTCAATGACTTAACATACTCACATCTGCATAATTTCTCTGTCGAACTCGAGCAATTATTAATTTGTCCTTGCTAACCCGAAGGTTAACAGTAGCGCATTCCACTAAATCAGGACCAAAAACCATCTCATTCCTAGCTCACTCAAACACAATGGAGTGCAACACTGTTCCTCATATACAACTTCATACAATGCCATAACAATACTGGTCTGCAATCGGATATTGCAAGCAATCTCGAACAAATGAAACTGCTAGTCCGAAATCCTTCTGAACTGCAATACACAGGACCACAACATGTCCCCCAAAGTCTGTATAGTCCTCTCAGATTGCCCACCAGTCTGAGGATGAAAAACTGCACTAAACTGTAATCTAGTCCCCAATGCTTATTGCAATACCTGCCAAAACTCTGTTGTAACTGATTATCTTGATCAACGACCAGGGACACATGCACACCATGCAAATGGACAACCCCTGCCAAATACCACTGTGCCAGCTTGCCCACTGAAAATCTTTCCTGGAAGTACCAGGAAAAGAATTGATTTCGTCAAACGGTCCACAACGACCAAAATACCAGTATTACCATCCGAAGTACGCGGTAATTAATACACGAAATCTACAGTGATATGCTTCCACTTCTAATCGGGAATCTCCAATGACTGTAACTTCCTCGCAAGTTTCTGTCTCTCTGTCTTCACCTGCCGAAAAATGAGGCATCGGCTCACATAGGCTACTATTTCCCTCTTCATGTTGCGCCACGAGTAGTAGTAAACTCTAAGCATCTGATAGATCTTCATACCACCAAGGTGCATAACATACGTAGAACCATGAGCTTCAATAAGCATTTTTCTTTTCAAATCACTATCTCTAGGTCCACATAGCCTCCGTCTGCACAACAAAGAGCCAACATTCATCAATTGATACTCTGCTGGAACACCATTCTGAATCGCATTCTTCTTGTCCAACCAGTAGGAATCCGCATCCTGAACCTCACAGATCTGATCAAGCAACACAGGTCGATCCTGGAACTAGCCAACAATGCTCCATCATCTCACTCTAACTCAGCTTCCGTAGCTTGCAACTTAGCTAACAATGAGATTCTTGCAACACATACATGAAACATAGAAACTCCAAATTTTTGACTAAGTGCATCAGCAACAACGTTGGTCTCCCCTGAATGGTAATCAAAGTACAAATGTGCAGTCATAGTCGTTAATCAACCTCATCTATCTACGCCGTCTCATGCTTGAATCTGGCTGAATACGCAAGTAGATGAAACTCAAGTGATCAGTGTACATCTTACGCTGCACCGCACGCCATAGCAGCAGTGTCTCCAACTCTTTGATGCTAACACAAAGACAGCTACTCCGAAATCATACATAGGATACGTAACTTCATAAAGTTTCCACTGCCTGGAACCATATACCATCATATTGCCCTACTGTATCCCAATACGACCAAAATCTAGTTTCGAAACATCACTATGCATAACATAATCCTCATTGACATCACATAATGGTGAACAATAGTGCAGTTATCAACCTCTCTTCTAACCACCACATGTAACTCTCTTCACAGGTACCTGACCATTTCAAACTCGACTCTGATCGAAACTGATGATACTCAAATCTGAAATCAATCTCCGAAAACTGAAGCACCAATAAGCTGATCAAACAAGCCATCAATCCAAAGTGGAGGATACTTGCTCTTCTCTGAAACCTGATTCTGCTTCCGGTAATCGATGCACAACTTCATCGAACCATCTTACATCCTCATAAAACATACTGGAACACCCCAAGGTAAAACACTGAATCAAATGAAGTGTTCCTCAAACAGTTCCTGAAGTTGAATAATCAACTCCCTCAACGCTGATAAATTCTCTGAAAAACACTTGAATACTCACAGATAACCTCAACATCGCGAACATTAGGTACAACAACCTCTACATTACGAACATGTGCCAAGTACGGCATACATCCTTGCTTCATCATCAGCTCAGCCTCATTGCTGAAACCACACATAGTAGAGAAGCATTTCTTTCACATTTAAACAAGATCTTTTAGCACGAATGGACGTCAAAGGACTACAAGATTCTTGTGACGAACAACCATTCCGCAGCTAGTTCACAACCTCCTGCAAACCTTATAGTCTCGATGCCCCACCTGGTACACACAATCTCATCAAATGGATACAGCATTCTCCACAAACTCGGAAGTGAAGATGCAAGCATAATAGCCATGGATGTCAAGCAACGGTAACCTCAGAGAAACTCTACCTTCACACAGGGTCATGACATGAACTCTGGCTTGTCCAACTAACCGTCCACATTGATTGCGACTTTGCTGATTGACTTGTCTAGAAGTCTGTGTTGGTCAAACTTCAGAAATGGTACCTTGGCCTCCTCTTGAACTCTGAGCTGTAGGACCATGGAAAGCAGCTAACTGAGGATATTCCTTCGTAACGTGACCCTTCTGGCCACCACAATAGCAACTGAGAATGCCCCTCTAACACAAACCACAGTGACGCCTGCTGTAAAAGTTACATAATGGAAACTCCTGCTGTGTGGAAGGATCACCAACGGCCATCCTGACTCATGCCACAGGAACTAGTCCCACTACTCTGTGATCTACTTCCCCACCAAACGGATCTTCCGCCTTGTCCAAATGACCCTCAACATAATCGAAATGACCATAGCCTGATGAAGCTACTGATCCCGAGGTGCCTGAACTCAACCTCATCAAAATATCTCGACTAAGTTCACCTTCCTCAAACTGACATGTCTGAAACTGCATATGCCTTTCCTTCTCAGTGTCCTCGCCTCTGAGTGCAGCACATCAAACTCCTTACGGTTGTCCAGAGGCATAATAGTCAAAATCTCTTTGATGCTCAGGTTCAAACTCATCTTGAACCTCCTGCATTTCTTCCTCTGAAGCCACATAACACGTGCAAACTAGAACAAACATGTGAACAATACATCCTTGCCTCAGGTTGGTAAACACTCCATATTTTCATTGTTGGATAGCCTGATTGAACCATTACCGTAAAAACAATACCCTGAATGTAGGTCATGCAGTCTCAACAAGAACTCACACAATACCAACCCACAAAATGTAATGATCTGACTCAAACACACCATTAGCTACCACAATTCTCTGCTACGAAGCAATATGTAGGCACCCATACACGCACAACCGGGCAAACCATGCCACACTCAGAATGCTTATCCAAACCCACAACTTATATTATCAAGTCGTGCGTCGACTGATCCTCAACAAGATCCACAACCTTATTGACACGGAAAGCACGTCAAGGAGGCATCATAATGAATAAGACATTGTTCACAATAAGTAGGACGTAATTATGGAACTTCAAACATTTGAAAGCATACAACACCCAAAGCATTGATGAGTATCCTTAGTAACGGTCGGTCGGGTCATCGTTCCAGACATGCTTCACACCAACAGCCGGTCGGGTCATCGCTCCAGACATGTTGTACATTCTCAAATATCCTTAGTAAACTCTCTCTTTCTCTCTCTCTCTCTCTCTCTCGCTCTAATTTTTAGATTATGTATCTATCTCTCTCTCTCTCTCTCAACACATATTGTCTAGGGTAGTTTTTATTGTGGTTTTGATATGGTTTAGGCTTTTGGATGTGTTGTGATTTTGATTTTGTGATGAAGTTATGGATGATTGTGATTTTGTGCGTTTAGGATGATTATGGATGATTGAGGGAATTGATTATGTATTATTGAGTTATTGATGTTTGTTAATGGATTTTGTTTGTGATTAAGGTTCGTGATATGTGTTATTGAGGTTATGTTAGTGATGATGATAGGATTGTGATTGAGGTTATGTTAGTCATGATGTTAGTTTAGATGTTAGTATTATAATTGTGGTATGTGAATAATATTACGTATGCTTGAAAGTGTTAGATGCATGGTTGTGTTATATTTGGTTAGAGTGGTATTTGACGATTATATGTAATTGGTATTGCATATTTGGTTAGATTGTTATTAGTAATGGATTGTTAGTTATAGGGTGTGGTAGTGATGATGTATATGTCTTGAAGTGTGTTGTGGTATTGTTTATATTTTTTAATATTGTCGTATGGTTAAGTAGGAATGGTAATTGCAGATTATATGTATTTGTGTGATTTATGGGTGGTTTTTAATTGTAGACATCATGAATTTGTTCGGAAAAGGGAAGAGGGGATCTCAGAAAGGAAACAGGTCTAACGTCGACAGTTCTGGGTCTGCCTTTATCAACAACCCGCTCGCCACATTTGGTGGCCCTCAATTGAGCTCTCAACATAGTTAAATACTACAGCAGATGCTACAGTAGGATGTAGTAGCCTATCCTCATCGACCACACAACACGAGGTAGCTTTTCAACGAAGACTGCACCCCCATGCCCTCAACAGCCAGCTCTACGGGTCTCGCACCTTCGGGTGCTCGTATGCCTTCCATTATCCGGCATTTACCTTCTCTCTCTACGGCTTAAGCTCATTCTACCTCTCATGTTGGTGCTTCCGCTACCTTGTCGTCGGAAGTACCAAATGGACTGCCGGCTATCCTCTTCATGTCTTCAAGCGTACCTGCCTTGCCTAATGTCAATGACCACGAAAAGCCTATTCCAGGAGAGCTCCATTACATCCACTCGCAAGAAGCATATGTCTATGTGCCATTTTATACACCTCTTTTTAGTGGGAGGGTAACAAACACATCTACGTCAGAATCGGGTAAATACCTTGGTTATTTAATTTGTAACTTATTAATAGTTTTTATATTAAATTGGGTACTTCTATTTTAATATTTTTACTTTGTCTTATGTGACAGACGCTGGAGGCAACAAAAAAAAAGGCCAGAGGATGCGTCACCGGCAAGCAACTTGAGAAGGACGTGAAGGATAATGGGCCACTGGTCATAGAGACCAATCTTGATAGATCGGTGAAGTTGGGGCAGAAGGCGGTGCTGAGGTACTCCAGCCAACTAGGAATTATCATATGGGACAGAGTCCCTATTATGTAAGGAGAGTCGTCCTTGGTGCCGCAGGAAGTGAAGAACATGGTGTACAATGCTATCGGTGAGTTAGTTAGATATTCATTATGTATAATATGCATATATTAATTAAGTTTTAATTTATATATATTACCATAAATGGGTACATTGCAAGTGTGGTTTCATGTTCCAGAGCACCTTAAATCCACCTAGGCAAATGAGGTTCAAGAAACAAGGTAATGGGAGTTATATAATATATATTGAGATATTACATTGATCATGTATAGTCACTTTCTAATAATTTTGTTGCATATATAGGTACAAAGAGTGGAAAACTGAGCTGTGTTCACACAGGCAGACGCATGGCAATGACCGTTTGGGTACCCTCTCGAGTTTATGTATAGGGAGTATGAGTGGCAATAACTTCTAATCCACTTCAACAACCGATAATTTGATGTATATATGTAACATCATATTTGTGTTTACTTGTATCCTATTTGGCAAAATTAGTTTCATAATATTTTTTAATTAATATATGTTTATCCATGAAAGCCATTTCTAAAATAAATGCGGCGAACCGAAAAAAAAATACGAGTAACGATCATGCCAGTTCTAGATCCTTTACGAGTTATATGGACGAGGCGGCCAATCAACACCCAGAAGTCAATCAGTTCGCGTATACACTCGAGAAAGCGTATCCTCAGTCCCCCGAAGATATTGTAAGTCTTATGCCCTTATAACTTAAAATAATTGCTTATATATGTATTTTCTCTATAAAAAAATATGTATGTTTGCTAATATGTTATTTTGTTTTCCTTGACAATCAGGCGAGAGTGCAGGAGCTGACTGAGGAGGTGCTGACTCAGATTGTGAGGGAGCGATGGCCTGAGACCCAGAATGAAGACCTTCCCCAGGCCATCTCTCAAATTTATCAATCTAATGAGACAGTTGAGGCGAGGATCATGGCTAACGCTTTTCCCCAACGAGGGAGCAATTACTACTGCAAGGGTCTAGGATAGCTCGACGATGGAGTATTGAAGAAGACGCACGGTTTCACAAGCAAGTCGGTATCTTCTAAGGCTGCTCAGCTACAGGAGCAACTACAAAGGCAGACGATGGAGCATCAGAGACAACAGGAATAGACTGAGAGATGGATTGCCGCCCAGCACACTCAAATGGAGGAGATGCAAGCTCATATGGCTTCCTTTTTTTCAGGCAATGAATGCACAACTTCGGGTGCATGACTCTAGGTCTCGGCCCAACATCTGTTTTTATCTGTCCAACGCCCTTTCGATGCTCCACATCAGCAGGAGGATCGGCAAAATGATGGTAGTACCCATTCTATTTTTCAGAACATGGATTTGGATAACCTTTAATTTATGTGTTTTCCGGGACAAGTAGGATGTATCATATTCTTAAGTTTCATTATTAATTTGTGTTTGTTAGTGAATATGTGTTTTGTTTTCATTTTATGTGTTGTTGGCTATTATGGAAATAAAATTGTGGAATTTGCAGAGTCTGGAAATAGAAAACCAGAATTTGCAGTTTTTTTTTCTTCCAGAAATCAGTACTTTAGATGACGACTTTAGTCATAGTCGTAAGCTATATTGCCCATATAAACCGATGAGTTTCATACTATAGCCGATGAGTTACATATTATAGGCGACGACAGTAAAAAACTATAGCCGACGATGGTCGTTCACAGTCATCAGCTATAGTATAGCCGGGTCAACCATATTGACTGGAGGGGGAAGGTTTTGCCGACGACTTTATTGTCGGAAAAAGTCACAAACTTAAACCGACGACTTTTTTTGTCATCGGTTACTGTCCAAACTATAGCCCACGACGTTCTTCCGACGATATTATTGTGAACGACTAGTTGTCGGCGTTTACTATAGCCGATGACAAAGGCTAATAGGCCGATGATTTTTGGTCGTCGGTTATAGTGTGTTTTCTGGTAGTGACTGTGCAGAACAGTGTAGATGCATTCAATATTACTGATCGAATAGAAGCTATCATGCACGTATGATTTAAGACCTTTCAATGAAACTGTAAAGCGCGCTATCGTCACGATTGATCTCTTACGAGGGGCGGAGGGGGGACACAGTGTACGTACAACTCATTCCTACACCAGTAATATAGTAGTTGTATACCAGCAACAAACATGATGATCGATCACATCGAGTACTGGGTAGATTCTTGTTTTGGAGAGACATCATTCCCATTGTTATTACTGACAAGTTGAAAAACGGTTCCTAGTGCTCGATCCGATCGATCCCATACATATATATCATCAATCAACTTTGTTTAGTTGCAGACTTATTGGCTTTTCGACCCATAAATACTACCTAGCAGAACAAGAAGGATTATGATTTTATCTGCCCAAATCTTGCCAAACCATAATGGGCACTCATTCAGTACATTATCCTTGATCACTCTGTTATCCGTGATCTCGTAGAGTAATACTCTAGGTTGCACGAAAATGGATACGGAAACAGGGATACGATACGAGTAGGATACGAAAATCAAATTATTCATTACAAATTCAAATATAGTTAAAATAATAATAATAATAATAATAATAATAATAATAAGTATGTAATTTAAGTTTATGTCATTGTAGCTTCATATAGAGGCAGTAAACATCTTAGGCATTTTCCAAATCAACTTCTTCATCTTCATCTTCATCTTTATCAACATTAAAGATCATCGCTTCCAAGTTTGTTTCATCAAGGGAAAGTTGAGCAACCTCAAGAACAGGAACATTAGATACATCCAAAGAATCCATTTTATCACCACCAAGATCCTATTATTGAGTCACGCCTTCATTGTAACTTGGACGTCTCCTAGCCAAAAGACGAAGATTAGTATGAACAAAAACTAAATCTTCCGCCATTTGAGGTGTCAACTTGTTCCTAGCCAATGAATGAATGAAGTTGTAGGTACTCCAATTCCTTTCACAACATGAGGAAGAAGAGGGTTGACCAAGTAACTTGTACGCCAAGTGTTGGATAGTTGAAACACTTGCTCCATGAACCGACCACCAAATTACAGGCTCCATATAATACCTATCTCTTATAACATCTCCATCACAAAGACCATTCGTGCAATTGAAAAAATCAGCAAACTCAATTGCAACTTTTCTTTGGTCTTCGAGATTGGTAAAATACTAAGCAATACAAGCTTTCCTTTCTATAGAAATCTCTTGATCATTATTAGGAACAACCCGGTTGTTGTCCTCTTGAAGCCACTCAAAGCTGTAATACATAAACAAGATAAGAAAAATAATAAGGAATTCCATAATAACAAAAAGTACCAAAATGAATTGAGTATATGCTATACTTACTTTGGAATCAAAGAATGTGCCAAGCAATGTAGAGATGTATAGCTCTTGGTCCACCTTGCTATCAATACTGATTCCACAGCATTCCAAAACTCTAAACTTTCATGTAGTTGCTTTCTTTCTTTTCGGTAAATAACATGCTTGATTCGCTCTATCATGCTATCCCACCATTCATACACCAAATGAAGAGAAGGCTTATCGGTGTCGGCATTTCTAACCATCTTATGAATGGGACCAGCGAAAGTGAGGATGTACTCAATGTCATCCCAAAATTGCTCATCTAGAAGCTTTACTTTCACAAGCCCTGCCTTATGATAATCATCAGCTCTATAATCCTCCCACTTCGAACTAATCACCATTTGCTACAAGCCATTCTTGATTTTTTTAAATCTCAACATCATGACAATAGTTGATGCAAACCTTGTAGGAGCAATTGAAAGTAACCTCAAGTCACAATACTCTGAAAACAACACCAATCTCATACCATGATTCATAATAAAGTTTCTAATAAACACAACATCATCAGAAACAGGCATGATCCCAGAACACGCATCATACACATCTTGAGTTGCATCATTATGTCATGAAGGGAGTGTAGGTGCACATATGTTCTTTACAACAAGATTTAATGTATGAACTACACATGGTGTCCAAAATATGGTGGGATATTGGGTTTCAATAAGCTTACCAGCCTTGGAACATACCAGAACATTGTTGGTGACAACTTGCACCACATTTTGATACCCAACTTGCTTGATAGACTCTATAATTAGGCTTGCAACCAACTTTTGATCCTTGAATTTACCCTAGCAATTTACCACATTGAGTATCATTGCACCAGTTTGATTAACTGCTAACACATTGATTATAGGTCTTCTTTGTGGATCCGACCAGCCATCACTATATAAGCTCACACCCTTTGTAGGCCAAGTCATCTTGATTGGCTCAAAATGGTGCTCAATATTTTTCTTCTCTCTGGCTAGAAGAGTGGTTCTCAATTTGTTATATCCTAGTAGGGTATAACCTGGAATAGTAGATGCACAGCGATAAGACTCCTGATAATGTGGATTTCTTGCAAGGTTGAAAGATAAACCACCGGTATAAAACATCCTCCCAACCTCCTCATCACATTGTGCTCTAGCTTCATTGTTGAAAGCTTTGTGAAGATGACCAGATCCTCCTTTTCTCTTCTTCGGATCACAAGATGTAGAAAATGTCATCCCATAACAACTAGTCGAAGAACTTCCTTGGCCTTAGACTCTTGATGATGATGGCAAAGGAACTTGCCTAGGAGCTGCATTTGATTATCTCTCCTTGCTGTCCCTCACTATCTTTATCATCTGAGTATGTGCTTGTGAATTCACCTTTGAGCAATATGCAACTCCCACCGGATTACCCTCTTTCAGGAGATGATACTTCACTCTAGTGTACGAGCCTTGGAAATTCAGCTTGCAAAAAGTACATTGCCATTTCCAACATCCTCCTTCTGGACTAGTTTTCTTGATCTTCTTTACAAATTGCTAGAATGGAGCTTTATCATTGAAGACGTTATGAATGTCATGGGCACTAGCATTAACACTGGCACTAGAACTGATTAGAGGAATATCTGCGTCATCGTCGGCCATCTTCTTGAAAACTATGAAAAGTGAAAACAACATTCAATACTTCCAAAGTGAATTGTCGGCATCAATTCATCACTTCATCACAATCATACGAGTAGGATACATAAATTAAATAATCCAGTAAAATTTAAATATAGTTAAAACAAATAATAAACATGTAATTTAACCATTTAACCAACACTGCAAGTCTGCAACACAATATCATGGTTATCATCTCTAGTTCACTACCATGTCTAACACTCTTAACATCATCAGGTAGCTGAGAGACTTGAGGTTAAAAACGCACAGAGCTTGTACAACGTCTATGAAGATATATGCGGCAGCGCAACAGAGATTTATATGTACTTGTTCGTCACCTAGTAGTAACTAAGCATGCATACAGTGGTAATTAATTTACTGAGCAGTTTTCACCTATCGATTAGAAATTGTACTAGTACCTCTATCTGCAATGTGCATGTCGACGTTCGGCCAACTTACTGTTTACCTCCATTCACCGGCAATCATAGATTTTCTGAATTTAGCTACCATAGTTGATGTACAGTACAATGATATAGCTAGCTAGTTATGGCTAGGGGTTCATTTGGTGCATGTACTAGCTATTGACTATATCAATTGCATGAGAGGGAGGACATGATTAGATCTTTGCCTTTTTGGTATGAAGAAAATTATGAACTTATAGATTGCTAGCGCTTTAAAAATATTGTTTGCACCATATGATGAATTAAGACTCGACCGTTTTCTATTCTTTTTCTAAGTTACAGAACTAAATGTTCATGATCAGTCAACACACAATGTTCTCTCGAAGTGCAGCTATTTTTGTTTCTAAATCAAATGTATAATCGTGTGTATCATGCAAACCATGTCACACTGCAATGTTATAGACTTATAGTTACAATGTGCACATGGAAATTAAACAAAAAAAGGAATATCCTTAGAGTTTGGGATCAAAATTTCTGAAGCACAAACATTCGAGTTTATATACTTCATGGCCAGCTAGATCCATAAACTACTTTCCTAAAACCATAAACACTATACTAGTACATATGCAGACGCCCCTCAAATCATACCCCATTTCATGGAATTATCTAGTAATCACTTCATCACTTCATCACAATATCACTTATCAAGTTATCACAATCTCAACATCACACTATAATAGTAGGGACAAAGATTCTCCTAACTCTTTTACAATGTTCACCAAAATCATATTCACTAACAAAATTGTAATGAACCATCTGAAACCGTAGTGCAAACCGGCAAAGTATAAGAAAAAGACATTAACAGAACTTGAGAAAAGCAACACCCAGAAAATGATGATTGCATTGCAATCATAACTTCAGCTATAAAACAAAAATCACATGTCATCAGTTCACAGTGACAACTGACTCAAAGAAACAAGAAACAAAGAGGGAAATAACTGATGAACATGTTTATCACCACGGTACCATGAGTATAATCACTACAAGAAAAATGCACTTAGACCGCGGAGCGTTTCCGTCGTCTAAATGCGTTTTTCCGTCGTCTAAGTACTTAGACGACGGAACCTCCGTCGTCCAAGTTCCGTGTTCCAAGTGCTGTCGTCCAAGCACTTAGACGACGGAGAATTTATTCTCCGTCGTCCAAGTGCTTATTTAATTTTTTTAAAAAATTAAATTGTAATTAAATATTAATAATTTAATTTATTATTAATTGAATTTAAATAATGAAAAATGTTAAAATTAATTAAATAAACTAAATTTGTAATATTACTTAATTAAATAATTAATTTGTACATACATAATCGAAAAAACCCATAAAAATTAAAATATTGTTCGGAATGCGGAAAGAAACGAGATAATTAATAAACTACTAGCTAACACACTGGAGGAGCAGATGCGCCGCCGAGTCCCCCGCCTCCAGCCGGGACGTCGTCGTCGGGGTATGGGTTCGGAGGAGGTTGACATTCTCCTCGAGATTGTTGCATGAGGGCGATGAGTTGGGTTATTTGTGCTTATTGCTCATCAAGTCTTTGACGCATGGATTGATTTTCCTCTCGTGCCAGTCGAGCCTATTGAATGGCTGCTTCGACGGCCGCAGCCTGAGTCCTTCTCCGCCGTCCCGAACCTCCCGTAGATGATGAGTCGGAGGTCGTCGACAAATATCGAACCACCTTAGGTCTGAAGTGCCCAACCTCCTTGCCAGCTCTACGACCGTAGACCTCATCCGCGATTGCAATTTGGCTCTCCATAGATAGAGGAGGCAGGTCTTCCGGCGGCAAATCTAGGAACGCAAGCTGAGTGCTAGCCAATTCTTCCTGCGCACGCTCTATCACCCTTGCCTACAAAAGAATAATTAAAAAATTATAATGAAATAATATTTAAATAATAATTACTACAATTAAAAGCATATATATATATATATATATATCACTTACGCCGTATTGACTCGCTTCATTATCGAGTCCAGGCGTCACGTACGCGCTTATGCTTGCATCGAGATAAGGGTGTTTGGAGCCCTTATCCCTGTGCTCCTTGGCTATTTGAATATGTTGCTTGGCGCCGGAAGTATGGTGTTTGTTCTTCTTCCCCCGGTTGGCTTTGTTGACTTCGGAGAATTTCTGTTAGACAACATAATTAAATCATTAAAAAATTAATAAGTAACTAAAATTTAAATAATTCAATTCTCTTAATTGAAATAAAAAAGTAAACACCTTAAATTCGTCATCCTGAAAGTGGTTACACAACCACTGCCACTCATCTTCTCTATCCCCACGCAGCTCTACGGGGGCAGGCACGGGACCGATATTTTCGAAGTACTGATGGAGCCTGTACTTCCAATCACGGTAGATGGAGTTGGCGGTTTGGTTGATATGCCTCAACATCGCCGGTGTCGGATCCACCGCAAATTGTTCCTATCAGAAATAAATAGAAAATTATAATCGTATATATTATGAAATTATAACTAATATTAACAATATTATATAATAACTAAAATTGTACGTATTACGTACCGAAAGTTCTTTAAAGACTTTCGCCTTCTCATCATCCGGCACCTCCTTCCAAGTAGGGGCAGTGAGACGAACCCGGCTACGAACGATTGACCCTATGCTATGCGCCGAGAGACTTGCTAGCTGAGCTGTGGGAGGGCCACTGGTGAATTCGTCGTAGGGCAAGTCGATCTTTTTCCCGGTCGCCTTGCAAATTTTCTCCGCTTTTCCCCCTTTAACGAGACCGCGAGTCCTTTTCGGTTCCAAGTCAGTGGGGGCCCTCCTTTTCTTACGCCGGGCGCTGTACATGATAGATTCAGTGGTCGAGGACGCCTGAGTACTTGCCGTTGAACCGGTACCGGGCGTCGGAGTTGAAAAGGGGTTGACGTCATCACCGCTGGAGATAAATGGGGCAGCGGGAATTTCCCCAGAAGGCGCTGCCTCCGGACCAGATGAAGGGTCCAGATTGAGGGCGTCGTTGCCCTCCTGTTCAACCCAACCGACTTGGTCCGCCAAGCGGCGGAGCATAGCATCTTCAGCCTCCTGTTGGGCTTTTTTCTTGCCGAACGGAGCCATTTAAACCTAGGAGTATATTGTTAAAATACCTACTTACCATAATAATTACAAGTGCAAAATTTACGCTAATTAAGTACGGTTAAGATTTAAATAGAGTACACTAGCTTGGCTTTTTCGGTCGTTCAATGGACGTGCAACCCACGCGATAAAGTGTAAATTTTCAATTAATCAGCCTTGGTTCAATTGAAAAACATGGCCAGTTAGGGATAGAGATAACGCGAGAGGCAGGACTAATTTCGACAAAACACCCCGATACTAACCAAATGAATGGTATATACTCTATTGGTGTCGTCTTTCTTAGATCCAAAACCTGTCACCAGTCATAACCCGTTTCTAGACAACATGTCCGACATTCGGCCAATTTTTCGAAAATTTACACTCCCTCAAGTCCTTTGCAAACTCCACCCTCAACCTCGTGTCCATAACTTCACTTAGGTTATAGTTTGCGGTGATGAAATCCACACATCACGAGGGATTAAAGAGATAAGCTAGGAAAAGAGGCGTCATCTATTCCAAAGAGTGCGACTTAATAAACCAAACTTATGTACTAAATTTAAATCAAAGACGTACTACCATGCAATTTACTAGAAAATACACGTAATTATCAATTAATTAAAACAATAAATAATGACAATAATGAATTATTATCTATCATGCATTTAATAATAATTATTCATTTACCAATATAATTAATTATTATTAACAATAATTATTATTACTATTATTTAATTACAATAATTATTAATTACCAAATAACTATTATAATAACTAAATAATTAAATGATAACAACTAAATGATTATTATAATAATTATAATAACTAAATTATTACTAAATATTAATAAAACTAATTATTTAATTATATTTAGAAATTAATTAATTAAATAAAAATAATGTTAATAAGGTAAAAAATAAAAATTTACCTCGCCGGAATAATCGGGAATATCGCCGGAGTTGAGTCGTCGGAGAGGAGGAACCACGCCGGAAATTGAGTCGCCGGAGGAGGAAAATCGCCGGAGGAGAGGAGAGGAGAGGAGATGGAATGAGAAAATGGGGGGGGGGGTCCTGTTCTATATATAGGCGTTCACTTAGACGACGGAGCCCTAGTTTCCGTCGTCTAAGTGCACTTGGACGACGGAAACGGGCTTTTCCGTCGTCTAAGTGAAGCGTTAAAAATTTTCGAAGCGGCGCGTAATTAATGGGCGGGACGTTTCACCCGCCATAAATTTGGACTTAGACGACGGAGAATTGATTCTCCGTAGTCTAAGTGAAATTTCAAGCGGTGCCGAAAATTGAGGCGGCACATTGAACCGCCATAATTTTCAACTTGGACGACGGAGAATGACCATCTCCGTCGTCCAAGTGCAATTTGCATTGAAAAATAAAATTAAAATTAAAATGAACCACCATGGTAATTTGAACCTGGACGACGGAGATGGTCATTCTCCGTCGTCCAGGTTCAAATTCCGTAAAAAAAAATTTAAAAATTAATTCGTTAGGAATTTAGCGATCTGTCATTCGAGTGAAATAGTCGTACAATATCGATGAACGCATCGTATATATGAACAGTTAAATTTGAACCGACGAATAATTTTACGTCTTGAAAGTTGTTAAGTATCGACTAATCTTTACGACTTAAGTGTTCATGAGTATAGGCTCATTTGCAGCAGAGTATTAACGAAATTGAATTTGGACAAAACAACCGTTGGATATATTCGTCGTAACATAATATATAATTACAATAAAGGACCAGAAAATAATAAGTTCGGGAAGGGTTTCATCGGCACAGTCAACCGCAAAACCGAGAATTTCACAAACCGGAAACGTGGATACAAGACATTTAACTCCGATTTTTGAACCCTCGAAGCTCACACACCAAGAATTGTTTACTCTAAAGTCTTGACGAAAAGAATATGCATTGGAAGAAGGTCTAGATGGTCGTTGTCTTAGAAAAAATTACGAAATCTGCACCTGGACGACGGAGATGAGCTTCTCCGTCGTCCAGGTGAAGAGACCCTGAATTCAGGGGCCTTACTGTTTAGGGCACAGGGTCTCTGCACCTGGACGACGGAGAAGCTCATCTCCATCGTCCAGGTGCAGAGACCCTGAATTCAGGGGTTAGGGGGCCTTAGGGTTTAGGGTCTTGCACTTGGACGACGCAAATTCCCTTCTCCGTCGTCCTAGTGAGTACCTGAACGACGGAGAATGACCATCTCCGTCATCCAAGTGTACAAACCCTGAATTCAGGAGTTAGGACCTTAGGGTTTAGGGTTTAGGTCGTCCCCGGTCATTTGTGTGTCCGTTCAATTATTCTGATTCAAGATTATAATTAAAAAAATGATCGATCGATCTGATTTGCTAGATTTAGGGTCGAGGATTTAGGGAGATAGCCAAAATACCCAAAAGGCGACAGTCTGAAATTAATTTCTCCGTTGTCCAGGATATA
Organism: Geum urbanum; assembly: GCA_946800695.1. NCBI lineage: Eukaryota > Viridiplantae > Streptophyta > Magnoliopsida > Rosales > Rosaceae > Geum > Geum urbanum. The sequence continues at coordinate 19,374,255 of OX326997.1, read as the reverse complement.
TAATTCGGATTAATTAATTAATTTAATTTAGTTTACGTACGTCGGTCGATCCGATCTGATCGAGCATGGACGCGTGTAATTAATTAATTAAGTACAAAAAGTCGAAGATATACGTACATATATACATTCTCCTCCTTATAATATTTATATTAATTATTGATCGATGATGCATCGATCATATATTACAATAATTACATAAATTAATTACCAATTAATTTTTCTCGTCTTAGTTAAGTAGTCATCATCATAATCGTCATCATCATCGTCCCCGGTATCCGATTGCTCATCCTCCTCATCATACTCAACATCGTCCGACGAATAACCTGAGTCCTCATCCGCGTCCTCATCCTGCTCGTCTTCTTCATCTTCTTCATTAATGGCATCGATAATCTCATCTTCAGTTAGATCTGTACAACCATCAGGCATGGGTAACCGTTCACCATCTTGAACCAGGTCTATTATATCGGAGCGGATGACAGAAATATTAGGCTCTTAAGAGGCAGGAATGTCTCTTTCTGGTTCAGCAGCATCTTCAGTCGTCGCCGGTGTCCCTTCAATTGTCTCTATATTCCATATTCCTCGATGAGAGATATGGTTCACTATTTTCCACCCTTCACCGGCTTTCGGATCGTCGAGATAAAACACCTACCGAACTAAGGTGGCGAGAGCGAAAGGCTCATCCTCATACCAGCTTGAGTTTGTATCGACTGATAATAGTCCCAGGTCTTCCTTTGTACGCTTGAACCATCTGCACTTGAATAGGAAAACGTTGACATCATTCCCGTAACTTAGCTGAACCACATATACAATAGCCCCGTAATATAGATCATTGTCTTTCCCAACCGCTACCCCACTGTTTTATGTTCTTCTTTCTTCATCTCGGGCCAATGAATGGAACTTTACACCGTTCACAAAACATCCGGGATAAATATAGTGTTTAATCGGCTTCCCTGCAAGCAAGTGCTTTGGCCATGACCACCACCCCCCGTGGTTTTCAGATTTTTGCAGATCAATCATCTGCGAAAAAGGGCAAATTAATATAAGGGTTTACTTTCTACAAACATGATCGATATGTATATAAATTACTAATTAAATACCGAGACGTACGTACGTACCCATTGGAAGAAATAATTATGAAACTTCTTCTTAACCATTTTCTCAATCCACGCCGAACTCTTGTTTTGATTTAACGCCTGAAGCCTCTCCCTATATGACATCATGTACGGCTCAACTTCGTCACAGTCTCGCAACACTACCCAATTTGCCTCAATAAGTTCTTCCCGTGTTAACAATTCCTTTAATACTCCTCTAAACGGTCGGACGACATTGGTGACGACAGAAAGATTGATGCGGGCACTGGGATCGGAGGCAGTGGGAGGTGGTGGATCTTTGAGGTACCTGTTGCAGTAAGTAACACACTCATGCATTAGGTATGTCTCTTCTATAGAGCCATCCGGGGCCGACCAGTTTTTGACGAATGACTTATACTGTCCAAGCAGTCTACAAAATCAAACGTACAATAAGAATAAGTACATATAGCTAGCTAGTAATCTCCAGTGGAACAAATTATGAATCAAAAAACCTGTATAATTAATTAGTTGTACGTACCTTTCTTGAGGATACATCCAAGTGTACTGGACCGGACCAGAAATGAGCACCTGCTCGAGCAGGTGGATCATTAGGTGAATCATGATGTCAAAGAAAGCAGGGGAAAAAATCCTCTCTAGTTTGCAAATGATGTGCACAATTTGTTGTTGTAATTCCACCACATCTGACTTCTTTAATTCTCTGGCGCATAACCTCTGCCACCACCTGCACAATGCCACTATTGGTTCTACGACGTCACGAGGCAAGTATGGTCGAATTACCACTGGAATCAGACGTTGCAGCATAACGTGATAGTCATGTGTCTTTAGACCAACAAACTTGTGTTGCACCTCGTCCACCCTCCAGTTATAGTAGCTGCATACGTAGCCGGTTAACGAACGCCCTTAAATCAGTGAAATACAGAACGTCCAAGCGTCGGCTTCACTGTGTAAGGTGCAGCTGGCATCTTGTTGTACACTCCTTTCCTATCCCTCCTCAACCGCAATGGACGACGTAGATTCATTGATTCCAAATCTTTGCGCGCTTTGGGAGTATCTTTAGTCTTGAACTTAATACCGAGAATTGTTCCCACCACGCTGTCGTACACATTCTTTTCTATGTGCATCGCGTCCAAGTTGTTCCTCTGCTTCAACTTCGACCAGTAAGGGAGTTCAAAGAATATACTCTTGTGATCCCAATAGCTCTGATCATGTGGAGGAATTGGATTGCATTTCTTTACATCCGCGTCATTGCTCAACACACCAAAGTCGAAATAGCTCAACCTCTCAAAAAACTCTTCGCCCGACCAACTACGGGGTTTATGATTGTTCTCTACCGTCCCGTCGAAATGAGCTTCATCCTGTCGCCACGGGTGGTCGTGAGGAAGCGGTGACCCAAGTAACACACCTTCCCCACGTTCCAACTAGAGTTCACGTCGTCCAAACATATAGGACATCCATTATATCCTTTTGTCCTGCAGGCTGCCAACATCCCATACGCTGGAAAATCGCTGATCGTCCACATTACGGCAGCCCTCATTGTGAACATCGTGTCAGTGAATTTGTCATAAGTTAGGACTCCATTTTCCCACAACAGTTTCAGCTCGTCGATCAATGGTCAGAGGTAGACATCTAAGCACTTCCCTGGAGATTAGTACAGTAAGGAAATTAAATTCCTTGTTCATGCACATCCACGGAGGCAAGTTGTACGGCATCAGAATGACTGGCCAAGTGATGATGGCGAAGCTATTACTTCCCCAAGAATTGAATCCGTCTGTAGATAGGCCAAGTCTAACATTTCTAACCTCTGCAGCAATGTCTCCAAATTCTCTGTCGAAATGTTTGAAACCCTCCCCATCCGCGGCGTGTCGCAGGACATCGTCATCTATTCGCTTTTCTGCATACCATCGCATCACCTCTGCTGTGTGTATAGACATGTACAGGTGCTGCAATCTGGGAATCAAGGGAAAATATCGAACAACTTTCACATGAATTCTCTTTTTCGAACTCTTCCTATTCACCTGGAATCTGCACTGGCCACATACGGGACAATAGTCCAAATCTTGTAAAATAGCACACAATCATTCGGACATGCGTCAATTATCCTGTACTTTAGGCCGTGGCTGCCCAAGATATTTCTAACCTTATAATGAGATTTAGGAAGATTGTGATCATCAGGAAGCAATTTACATATTTGCTCCTGAATTTCGTCAAAAGCACTCACTGACATTTTGTGCTTCACTTTTATCTTCATTTGCTCCATCACATATTGCAACACATTCTCTCGACATCCAGGGAACACCGGGGTCTGCGCTTCAAGTAGCATCCGGTTGTACTTATCCATCTCACTGGTGTCAGTGGCCAAGCTAGCATCGGGAAATGTGTCATCATGCTCATTAGTGGTACTGTAACCTCCATCTTGGTGTTGGTGTCCACCATGACTACATCCCGGAAACGCATCATGGACCAAATCTGCAGTTGGATTGCAAGCTGGGGGTCCGGCACCAGTGCCGCAGGATGAGGCACCATGGTAACTGTACCCTAAGCTGAAGTCTGCTGCGCTAAACTCTACTGGTTTACCATGCTCACTCCATGTAGTGTAACTCCACATCATACCATTTTCGTACAGGTGTTGCACCATAACATTAACCTCCACATACTGACAATTAAGACATTTCTGGCACGGACACCTGAAACGCTTCTTTCCCTGACCATGTTCTATCGCAAAATTCACAAATTCGCTAATTCCATCCATATACCGGACATCACATCTATTCTTCAACTTAATCCAACTCTTGTCCATACTGCTACAAAATATTATAATTAATTAATTATTACATATATATATATATATTAGTCCATTAATTTACGCTTAATTATACGTACTCGATCTACATCGATCCATCAATTACGTACGTACGTAATTTAATCTGTATATATAGCTAACATCCATGCATGTATGTACGTACGTTTTCACTAAATATATATTAAGCAAATTTTAACTGCGCACGTACCTGCTGGCCTTCTCGATATCAGTTAGTTAAGCTAGCTAGCTAGTCAGCGGAGATCCCTGATCCTGATCCTGATCCTTCTCGGCCTTCTCCCTTCTCATTCTCCTTCAATTCTTCTTTGAATGGAATAATTATGAATTGAGGATCGGATGGAATGAAGAGAGTTTGGCATCGGGCTTAGATAATGCTACACTTAGACGACGGAGGTGTCGGTACGTCGTCTAAGTGGAAGTTAGTACTTGGACCACGGTGTGTCGGTCCGTTGTCCAGGTGACCACCTGGACGACGGAGAATACCGTCTCCGTCGTCCAGGTGATCACCTGGAGGACAGAGAAGACTCCGAGGTCCAGGTGAACACCTGGACGATGGAGAATGCCGTCTCCGTCGTCCAGGTGGACACCTGGACCTCGGAGTCTTCTCCGTCCTCCAGGTGATCACCTGGACGACGGAGAATACCGTCTCCGTCGTCCAGGTGTTACTTGGACGACGGAGAAGTCTCCATCGTCCAAGTGTCACTTGGACCACGGAACAATTACGGTTCCGTGGTCTAAGTGTTGTTTTCTTGTAGTGGAGGCAGTGGGAGGTGGTGGATCTTTGAGGTACCTGTTGCAGTAAGTAACACACTCATGCATTAGGTATGTCTCTGTTATAGAGCCATCCGGGGCTGACTTGTTTTTGACGAATGACTTATACTGTCCAAGCTGTATACAAAATCAAACGTACAATAAGAATAAGTACATATAGCTAGCTAGTAATCTCCAGTGGAACAAATTATGAATCGAAAAACCTGTATAATTAATTAGTTGTACGTACCATTCTTGAGGATACATCCAAGTGTACTGGACCGGACCAGAAATGAGCACCTGCTCGGGCAGGTGGATCATTAGGTGAATCATGATGTCAAAGAAAGCAGGGGGAAAAATCCACTCTAGTTTGCAAATGATGTGCACAATTTGTTGCTGCAATTCCACATCTGACTTCTTTAATTCTCTGGTGCATAACCTCTGCCACCATCTGCATAATGCCACTATTGGTTCTACGACGTCACGAGGCAAGTATGGTCGAATTACCACTGGAATCAGACGTTGCAGCATAACGTGATAGTCATGTGTCTTTAGACCAACAAACTTGTGTTGCACCTCGTCCACTGCTCTAGTTATAGTAGCTGCATACGTAGCCGGATAACGAACGCCCTTAAACCAGTAAAATACAGAACGTCTAAGTATTGGCTTCACTGTGTAAGGTGCAGCTGGCATCTTATTGTACACTCATTTCCTATCCCTCCTCAACCACATGGGACGACGTAGATTCATTGATTCCAAATCTTTACGCGCTTTGGGAGTATCTTTAGTCTTGAACTTAATACCGAGAATTGTTCCCACCACGCTGTCGCACACATTCTTTTCTATGTGCATCGCGTCCAAGTTGTTCCTCAGCTTCAACTTCGACCAGTAAGGGAGTTCAAAGAATATACTCTTGTGATCCCAATAGCTCATATCATGTGGAGGAATTGGATTGCATTTCTTTACATCCGCGTCATTGGTCAACACACCAAAGTCGAAATAGCTCAACCTCTCTAAAGTCTCTTCGCCCGACCAACTATGGGGTTTAGGATTGTTCTCTACCGTCCCGTCGAAATGAGCTTCATCCTGTCGCCATGGGTGGTTCACGAAGAAGCCATCTACGGTGACCCAAGTAACACACCTTCCCCGCGTGCCAACTAGAGTTCACGTCGTCTAAACATATAGGACATCCATTATATCCTTTTATCCTGCAGGCTGCCAACATCCCATACGCTGGAAAATCGCTAATCGTCCACATTACGGCAGCCCTCATCGTGAACATCGTGTCAGTGAATTTGTCATAAGTTGGAACTCCATTTTCCCACAACAGTTCCAGCTCATCGATCAAAGGTCTGAGGTAGACATCTAAGCACTTCCCTTGAGATTTAGGACCTGGAATTAGTACAGTAAGGAAATTAAATTCCTCGTTCATGCACATCCATGGAGGCAAGTTGTACGGCATCAAAATAACTGGCCAAGTGCTGACGGCGGAGCTATTACTTCCCTAAGGATTGAATCCGTCTGTAGATAGGCCGAGTCTAACATTTCTAACCTCTGCAGCAAAGTCTCCAAGTTCTTCTGTTGAAATGTTTGAAACCCTCCCCATCCGCGGCGTGTCGCTGGATATCGTCATCTATTCGCTTTTCTGCGTACCATCGCATCGGCTCTGCTGTGTGTACAGACATGTACATGTGCTGCAATCTGGGAATCAGGGGAAAATATCGAACAACTTTCACAGGAATTCTCTTTTTCGAACTCTTCCTATTCACCTGGAATCTGCACTGGCCACATACGGGACAATAGTCCAAATCTTTATACTCTTTGTAAAATAGCACACAATCATTCGAACATGCGTCAATTATCCTGTACTTTAGGCCGAGGCTGCTCAAGATATTTCTAACCTTATAATGAGATTTAGGAAGATTGTGATCATCAGGAAGCAACTTACATATTTGCTCCTGAATTTTGTCAAAAGCACTCACTGACATTTTGTGCTTCACTTTTATCTTCATTTGCTCCATCACATATTGCAACACATTCTCTCGACATCCAGGGAACACCGGGGTCTGCGCTTCAAGTAGCATCCGGTTGTACTAATCCATCTCACTGGTGTCAGTGGCCAAGCTAGCAGCGGGAATGTGTCATCATGCTCATTAGTGGTACTGTAACCTCCGTCTTGGTGTTGGTGTCCACCATGACTACATCCCGGAAACGCATCATGGACCAAATCTGTAGTTGGGTTGCAAGCTGGGGGTCCGGCACCACTGCCGCTGGATGAGGCACCATGGTAACTGTACCCTGAGCTGAAGTCTGTTGCGCTGAACTCTACTGCTTCACCATGCTCGCTCCATGTAATGTAACTCCACATCATACCATTTTTGTACAGGTATTGCACCATAACATTAACCTCCACATACTGCCAATTAAGACATTTCTGGCACGGACACCTGAAACGCTTCTTTCCCTGACCATGTTCTATCGCAAAATTCACAAATTCGCTAATTCCATCCATATACCGGACATCACATCTATTCTTCAACTTCATCCAACTCTTGTCCATACTGCTACAAAATATTATAATTAATTAATTATTACATATATATATTAGTCCATTAATTTACGCTTAATTATACGTACTCGATCTACATCGATCCATCAACTACGTACGTACGTAATTTAATCTGTATATATAGCTAACATCAATGCATGTATGTACGTACGTTTTCACTAAATATATATTAAGCAAATTTTAACTGCGTACGTACCTGCTGGCCTTCTCGATATCAGTTAGTTAAGCTAGCTAGCTAGTCAGCGGAGATCCTGATCCTGATCCTTCTTCTTCTCCTTCTCCCTTCTCCTTCTTCTTCGATCTTTAAAATTTCCCGCGGGACAGAGGATGGAATGAAGAGAGTTTGGCATCGGGCTTATATAATGCTTCACTTAGACGACGGAGGTGTCGGTACGTCGTCTAAGTGGAAGTTACTCGGACCACGGCGTGTCGGTCCGTTGTCCAGGTGATCACCTGGACAACGGAGAAGACTCCGAGGTCCAGGTGGTCACCTGGACGACGGAGATGGTATTCTCCGTCGTCCAGGTGATCACCTGGACAACGGAGAAGTCTCCGAGGTCCAGGTGATCACCTGGACGATGGAGAATACCATCTCCGTCGTCCAGGTGACCACCTGGACCTCGGAGTCTTTTCCGTCGTCCAGGTGGTACTTGGACGACGGAGAAGTCTCCGTCGTCCAAGTGTCACTTGGACAACGGAACAATTACGTTTCCGTAGTCTAAGTGCTATTTTCTTGTAGTGAATTATATATGAAGAAAATACCAAATACGATTAGAATCGCACCTCAAATGTACGAGAAGCCCCGAGACGAAGCTCATAACAAAAACTAGTGAAGCTCAATTAAAAGATTAAAACAAGTAATCAACCTAGGACAAGAATTAATGACAACATACAGGGTGGGTGAAATCAGTGAACAAGGGGCGACAGGGAGAGAGCAAAGTAGCTTCAAGATCGAGAGACTGAGAGAGCCACAGAGAGGAAGACGGTGGAGGAGAGAGCCACAGAGAGCATGAACCGATGATGGTAAAGTTGCGACCAGAGATAGACGACAGAGGAGAGAAGATGAGCTTAGGAGCTCGCGACCAGATCAAAAAAGATGGTGTCAGGAGATTAGGTTTTTTGTTTTCAATTTTCTTATTCTTCTGATTTTTATTATTGTAAATTGACAACTTTACCTTACGTATCCTGAGAAATTACAGGCTTACGTATCCATTTTAAGATACATATGTATCCAATCCATATCAGAATTTATATACCGTATCCACACGTATCAGACGCGTATCGTATCGTATCGGTACTACCCCTAAATGCCATTTCTGTGCTTCCTAGGTAATACTCTTCAAGTTTTAGACTTATAGTTATGTCGATCATCGCGATCGTCATGCATCCATACTTGAAATTCATTATTAATTATGCATTCTGATTTATAGTTTCCTTCAGTGACAAAAAGGAAAGCATACTAGCTAGTTAGCCATGGATATCAAACAACAGTAACCTCGGAGAAAAGTCTGTCCTCAAACAAGGTCATGGCACGAACTCCAACATGCCCAACTAGCCGCCCACATCAATTGCGACTTGCTAAATAACTTATCGAAATGCTACATTAGTCAAACTAACAATAGCATCATGACCTCCTCCTGAATTCTGAGCTGTCGAACCGCAAACACAGCTGACTGAAGGCGCTCCCTCGTAACGTGACCCTCTTGACCACCGAAACAGCAACTGAGAGTGCTCCACGAACACAAGTCACCGCAACACCTGCTGCGTGAAAGGATCACCATCGATCACCCAAACTTATGCCACAGGAATAAGTCCACCACTCTGTGATCTCCATAACCACCGAACGGATCCTCTGCCTGATCTGATGACCCTCAACATAATCAAAAAGGCTACAGCCTGATGGAGTCACTGAACCCGAAGTATCGGAACTCAACCTCATCAAAATATTCTCGACTAAGTCCACTTTCCTCAAACTATCACATTGGAAACCGCATATAACTTTCTTTCTCAATAGCATCGCCACGGAGTGCAGCACACTAAGCTCCTCATGGTTGTCTCGAGGCATAACAATCAGACTATCTCTGATGCTCAAATTCAAACTTATCTCGAACCTCGTGCATAGCTCCCTCTGAAGCCACATAACTCGTGTAAACAGGGACAAACATATGAATAATGCATCTCTGCCTCAGGTGGGTAAACACTCCTCATACGATTGCTGGATAGCCTGATTAAACCATTACCGTATAAACAACACCCTGAATGTAGGCCATGGAGTCGCAACCGGAACTCACACAATATCAGCCCACCAAATACAGCAATCTGACTCAGGCAACATCAACTGCCAAAATTCTCAGCTCTGAGGCAACATGTAGACGCTCATGCACACACAACCAGGCAAACCGTGCCTCACAAATCTCTGAACTCAGAATGCTCATCCAAAACCACAGTTCACTGGCAAATCGTGCATCGATTGATCCTTAACAGGATCCACAATCGTACCGACACGGAAACCACGTCAATGAGGCATCCTAATAAATAAAACATCGTTCACAACAAGTGGAACGTAATCATGGAACTTCAAATATTTGAAAGTATACAACACCCGGAATATTGATGAGTATCCGCCAGCCGGTCGGGTCACCATTCCAGACATGCTGTACATTCTCAAATATCCTTAGTAAACACGACTACAGAAGTCTACAGAACCTATAACCTAATGCTCTGATACCAAGCTGAAAGGACCCAACCCCGATTTAGTTGCCTAAGCCGAAATCGAACCCCTTCGAAAACACGAACCAACAAAAACCGTAGAAATTTCGGCAGAGTTTCGTTACTAACGTGGAATTACCATTACCTGCACGCGGAAAATACACTTCATCCTATGCCACAAAAATCAAACCATGGGCACCAATCCCATCCGGATTTCTCAATATATCAACAGTAAAGTAAAACAATAAATATATCTATACTTTACTGAAATCCGGAGTAAAATCGTATAATATATACAACAGAATACTCAGGGCGACATCTAATGTATAATCATATAAGTATACCACAGTAGGTAGAACAATAAACCTACTAGAAGAAACAAGGTAGCTCGAGCACTATGCCTCCGACCACGACGTGCGACACCAGAGTCCGAACTGCAAACTGGGCACGGAAACCGAAAAGCCCAGGGGAAAGACATGAAAACTGTTAGAGTGAGTGGACGAAAATAAATGTCTTTCAGCACATAATATATATGTTATAAAAATATATGCGAGTCGAATGTATAAAAATCAAATGGTACACGAGGGAGACTCTAACTCCTTACGCGTACGGAGCATGCATAAAAATCCCACGGGGTCACTCGTGGACACATCCGTGCTAGTACAGTCAGAATCACGGAGTCCCTGACTTCCACACAATTCTAGCCAGAAAGGCCTCAGGTCAGAGGTCTGCCTCCCCCCGGTAAAGGTCACGGGTCAGGAGTCACAGCCTCCCCCGGTAAACATCCTCGGGGATCAGCCGGGATGCGGGTGTATCGATACAACATATATAACGACTGTACTCTGTGTAAACTAAATCATAAATAGTTCAATGCAAATGCATGAAACAACATATAAGTGTATGTATACTCGTATACGCATATCCGTATATATATAATCGTAAAACACATGCTCATGTAATCCGAAATCTCATATGCATGCTCAAGTTCATAAAACGTGTATAAAGACTCGCAAACAATCCGTGAAAAGAAATGTCTACTCACAGACTAGCGTAACGCAGTTCGCGTTAACCCGTGATCCGGCGGAAAGTCCCTCACCAAACGAACGATCACGAACCCCTGAATAATCACAAAATCCATTTCTCAAAATCATAACTCGACAATTCAAATCAAATCACGAGAAACCACCGTTCTCGGAAAACGTAATCCGATTACGACAAACTGTCGGAAATCTGGAAATCACACCTTAATACCTCGCTGCAAGTTCGGATGCTCAATTCGAAAAACGAACCTCCCCACTGCGATCGAGGCGCGATTTCGAGTGAAATGACATGCAACTTGTCGAAAACTCCAAAAGTCAAAGTTTGACCGTTGACCGTCGCCGTTGACCGCCACCGCCGGCGGCGCCACCACCAACTTGAACATTCCTCGGCGGAGCAACCCCTATTCCACTCAAAATCATCCACTGAGCAACTTTCATAACTACAACAAATGACAATTCACACTCTAACTAGTCCAATTTCATAATAAACCGAATTGTTCCCAAAATTTCAAATCCAAAATTCTCCAAGCACAAATCGAATTGGAACTTCATACTTACATGGTTAGAATCATGGAGAGGAGAGCTTCAAAGCCTAGTACTTGATTTAGCTCAATTCGTTCGAAAAAGCATAACCCGAATTCACCAAAATTCCTTCCATTTCGGCCGGAAATATCTCCTTCCTCCGGTGAGCCTCGCCGTGCGTAGTGGCCGGGAACGGGACCAGGATGTCGGGGCGAGAAGAATGGAACCAGAGCCGAGCTCCGTGGTGGCCGGATGGCGTCACCACCGTGGAGTACGTCGAGCATGTCGCGCCACCCTTCTCTCCACCGAGTTGACTCGGTCAACTCGGTCAACAACAATTAAACCCAACTGTTGACTTTCCCTAAATGGCAGCCTCTATTAAATACTTTCCCAAAATGGATACTTCCGTAATTATCTTTTCGACAAACTTCAAATATCCGTAACTTTCTCGTCGTAATTCCGATTCCGATAATTCTCGCGGCAACAAACTCGACTCGATGTATTCTTCAATTATCACCTGAAGTCAAACACATCGACAAATCCGATAAAAAGTCAACTGTTCAACCCAAACACATGCTTATCCAATTACATAATCGACGGTCGAAATATTCACAACATAATCTTCGTAACTCGGAATAATGCTCCGGAAGTTCCCACAAGCTCGAAATTAAATTCTCAACAACTTCCGTGAAGAAGCTGAAACCAAATTCTCGTCCGGTAATTTAGTCGTTAAGAAATCCACCATTTAAACCCGATTACGTCGAAACTTCAAATATTCATAACTTATTCCTCGGTCGTCCAAATAACGATCTGGAATCGCCCACGAACTCGAAATCACACGTACAACGACCCTCAAGAAGAGACCCAGCTCCAATTCTTGGCCAATGATTTAGTCGTTAACAAGCCTGGCGATTCAAATAACTGTCGTAAATCTACGACTACGCGATAATCTCATGAACTAAACTGATTTCACTGCTGATTCTGTTCTGGGTCGTCACAGATACACCAATATATAGTTGCTACATTTGCATGTAGACTTTGACAAGTAACTGGCTGGTCTAACCAAAACTCTTACAAAAAATAGTACCTTGTCGACTGTAATTACAAATCTTTCAAAAACAAAATAATATAAGCGTGTCATACAGAGAACCAACAAGGCAAACATAAAAACGCAAACCAGGTCACAGTCGATCCCAACAAGACGAGTAGACGACCAAGTAATGTACACTTACAACCAAATCCCCTCGATCAAGTGGTCTAAACAGCAAAATGCTAGGGTTTCTAGCTGCATGCAGTACTCCAGCTGTTCTATCTGGTTCTAATTCCTTTGCATATATATATATACATATATATATATATCTATTCAAGTCCGGGCAGCTAAATGAGTCATCAATTGTTTCCTAGCAGTAGGTGGTCAGCTCCAGGCCTGACCTTATTCAGGGATTTGAGGTAGGACCCACAAATGGTGCCCCTCACCATGGTAAAAGAGAAGAAGAAACGATGAATAGTTGACATTATTCACATAATATTCAGAATAATTTGTTGATCACAGAACTAAACACAAATCAATAATTAAGTACTTAAAAATCTAAAGATGTTCAAAACTGATATAAACTGAATAGTTCCAACAACATTTCAACAAAATTCAAAATAAAAATAAAAATGATGTTCGTAACAATACTAAAGAAAAAGAAAAAAAGTCTTTGATCATAAATTGCTTTCTCAAAGCATCCCAAATTATTTAAATACTACTCATTTGGTAGTCTTGGAGGCAAAAGTATATATCAATTAACTTTGTATAAACAACTTTTTCAACCGCGTTGCCTTAATTTATATATATTAAAAAAATTAATTTTTTTAGGCCTATGGCGATTTAGTACCTGAGGTGACGGTCTCCTCCGCCTCACCTCAGGTATGGGTCTGGTCAGCTTGATCCCTTAGGTTTCAAAGTGACTATATATGTGTAAGCCGAATACTACATATTGGCGAGTCAAATATGGCAGTATTCTATAGGCTCACCAAACATGAGAGGACGCGACCCTGGATAACTAGTAATCTAGAATCAAGCCCTAACGACTGACCCTAATCAACTAGTTTCTGTGAAAATTTTAACATAACTTCCCTTATGAAAGAGGCAACCCAAAACCTGCAAGGAAAACTGACACTCCGCAGATAAACCCACAAGTAATACCATGGACCACCGATGTCCATCCAGATTTCTCAACATAAAACGGAAATCAAACTGATACATTATTCAGAATTTGAAAACATAACTCCAGTAAATACACTGATTCATAACAAAGAAACTCAACTCGACAACTATACGAGAGACAACCTATTCACAAGAGTCTCACAAAGACGATACTACAGAACTAGTATCCAAGGTGACTTCAATAACACAAGAGACATACTGACAGTGAGCTGGAACCTAATGCTGAAAGAATTAACTGGTGGACTGGTGCACTCAACACCCTCGACGACATCCGTCACCCTCATGATACACACAGCAATATGGGCAAATAAAACTGAAAAGCCCAGGGAAAAGGCATATAAAATCATAAAAACTGTTATAGTCAGTGGACGAAAATAAACTTTCATTTTTAAACTGATAGCAATAAATATAACATGCTTTCACAAAATATAAGCAAATAAACATGATGCGAGTCTAAAAACCTCGGGGTCCCTCTCTCGGACATCTCCGCCTCAGTACAGTCTAAATTACGAGATCCTAGACCCACACGTGATTATAGAGTCTGAAAGACCTCGGGTCAGGATATATGTCCCCCCCCCCCCCCCCCCCCTCGGAGCATCTCGGAGATCAGTCGAGCATGCAAATGCATCGATGCCATTACTCACTCTGAGATCGCATTCTTTGTAAAACAAATCATATTTGTTTCCATGCACATGCATAATCGTAAATGCATACTCGTACGACATATAATCATAAAATGCATAATCATAAATGCATACTCGTACGTGCATAATCATAAAATGCATAATCAAGACTCGCACGTCAATCAGTGAAAATAAAATGTCCATTCACAGGTTGCCGGGATAAACATAAATCTAAAACCCTGTCGATCGGCACAATTATTCATCTGACACGCCCGCTAACTCAATATCCTAAAACAACGATTAAAATTAATATCTGATCATCGGGGTTCATACTACATAGCTAAGAGCGTAATTTGTTGAGTAATAACATCGAGAATCTCATATAATCGAACAACGTATTTTCCTATTTAATTACTGATTCAACCAAATTCTAACTTCAATTCCCTGTAATCCCTCACTATTAATAGTCGTAAACAAATCCCGAATATCAAACGACTCACAATTTAACGGATAATTAAGCGTCCTTTAATATTGTCATGAATTAAACTGATAATTGTCCGATTAAATTTTCGCCCAAATTTAACAAGCTCATATTCAAAAATGAAGCTCACCATTGCATTCAGCACGCAAAAACAAGCGAAAAGACATAAAACTTGTCAAAAATTCCACATCGCCAGAGCTCCGCCGCGCACGGCGGCGCATGGAACTCAAACAGCCGCCGCCGGCCGCCGGAATCTCACCGGCCCAGAATTCTTCGACCTGTACATCAATTTGAAGATGTCAACATTTACAACAACTTTGTAGTTCAATGCTAAGCCCAATTCTAACAAAAAAATGTCTAAAACTCACCGTGAAATTCAAAAATCTCGCCGGAAATTCCATTCTTCGATAAGCCACCACCGGCCACGTCAAGGGCCAAGACCACTCGGGATAGACTCACCATCCCAAGGGCTATAAAACCCCCATAAGTTTGACCCCCAACACCGCCGGTATCGCCTCCAACAATTCCGCCGATTCCGGCAGGAAAACTACATTTTTCTTCGCGTCGATTCTTCCTCCTCCGGCCACCAACCTCGGTGATCCACCTATCAAATTGAAGAAGAGCACAAGCCCAACAACTTTCATCAAACAATCATGGCCGAAGGTTTTCGGAATAGAGCACACTGTCAGCAACAATTCTGTGGCCAAAACGGGTCAGTTTGACCTGTGGTCAACGCGGGTCAAACACTGTAATCCCAAAATGGAAACTTTCCAATTTTATCTCGTATATATACCCATATACATAAATCTTAAATTAACGGCTACAATTCAATCTGATGAAAATCGGACGGTCAGGATTAAATCAATAATAAAAATAACACTTTTAAATATTTTCACCAACCGACCTCAAAACTCGTTAAATAATTGTTTGCTTATCCTAAAAATTTCCCGAAAATTTTCACGATCTCGAAATTAAATACTCTACAATTCTCGTGAAGGAAGTCAACACAATTCTTGCCTGATGAAAAATTCGTTAACAACCCACGCGATACCACTAATTCGCGATAATTCTATTTCATGCTGATTTATACGTAGATTTTGGTTCGGGTTATTACTACACATCTTGGCCAAGGACGTTATTTATCAATTAGGCTCGAGGTTCGTAATTTCTTTATGTAGACATGATATTATCGTCTATGTACGTACGTATGCTCACTACTAGAAATACACATTTAGGTGACAAAGCATTTTCATAGACTAAGTGGATTTTTTCGTCGTCCAAGTACTTAGGCGAAAAAAAATTTGTCGCCTAAGGTTTGTCATCTAATAATTGTAGTCTAAGTACTTAGACCATTTTTTTTGTTTCGTCGTCTAAGACGTTACTTATGAAAAACTAAGGCGACGAAACATATTTCGTCGCCTAAGTACATAGACGTCAAAATATTGTACCTCTAAACGACAAAAATGTTCGTCGTCTCAGAGCCATCTTAGATGACGATTACAGGTATTCGTCGTCTAGGTGGCACCACTTTGACGCCGAATATTGTTCGTCGTCTAAGTGATTAACTTAAATGATGGCCTATTCTTCGTTGTCTAAGTGATTCACTTAAACGACGACCTATATATTCTTCGACGCCTAGGTCCAACCACTTAGACAACGAAGATCAATGTTCATCATCTAGGGTTTAAACTAAGAGGATGAATGATTTGGCTTCTTTATGATTGACTTAAACGACGAAACATGTGTAAGTTCAAATTATTTTTTGGTTTATGAATTATAAATTAAATTTTAAATATAAATTTAAAAATTAATTAAAATAAAAAAATATTCATTAAATATGAAAAGTGTACGTACATCAATTAAAATAATAATACATAAACAAAACTACGTAACTAAACCGAATCCGGGAGTAGACATCCCACTGATTCGCCCGCTGCCGCTCAGATCATCGTCGTTGGGCCCAAGAGGGGGGCCGAGGCGGGGGGGGGGGGGGGGGGAACGTGCATCCCCATCATCTCGAAAAACTTGAAGACAATGCTCATCCTACTGTTGGTCGCGTCAAGCTGGCCCTTCAATAAAGGAGACAGCTGTTCAGGCGTCATCTCCGGGTTTTCCAGCTTGGTGTTCGCCAATTGCTCCTGAGCCATTTGTAGCAACCTCGCCTGAAATTAATCATGTGAAAAATACATAAATATTAATTTGAAAAAAAAATTCCATAGCTTTCCCTAAAATTGGAGGAAACCAAAAACCTGCAGGAAAGATTACACTTCGAATAACCAATACCAACATAACAAATTCACCATGGGCATCGATTCGCATCCGGACTTCTCAAGTTCAAAATCATAATTTAACCAACTCAAGCATAACCTAACTCAAACTCAAAATCATATTCCAAGAGCACAACCCAACTAGTATATCGTAATCATAATTCAATTTCTTAAAAATGCAATTACTGTTATACTAAATTTCGATACATTTCTGAAGTATTAAATTCAATTGATTTAGAAAATATGAGTTACTTACACTGCATTTACTCTCGTCATTGACGACCTCGGGCTTGACATAAGCGGAGACGCTGGAATTAAGGAAACAATGCTTCAAACCCGCATCTTTGTGCTCCTTTGCCATATATATGAACCCTTTTGAGCCCGAAGAATGGTGGGCAGTATTCTTGTCACGATTTGCCTTGTTGGCCTCCGACCTTGTCTGTTTCAAAACAAAAATTATTAAATAATAAATAAATGGTTAAAAATAAGATATTATTCAATTTTCATTACATTAAAGAAAATGAAGACGAACCTTATACTTATCGGACTCAAAGTATGTGAACAACCATTACCACTTGTCTTCCCTTTCGTTCCGCAGCTCTTATGGGGTAGGCGAGGCGCTATGTTGCTTATAGTACTTGTGGAGATCGTATATCCCGTCTTTGAAAATTAAGGTAGCTGTATCATTGATGTGCGCCAACATTTTCGGTATCCCTTCGACATCAAAATGTACCTAGGAAAATAAATAAAAATTTAAAATCCTAGTCATTATGCCTTATGCTTTGTAATTAATCATGAAATTAAATTAAATTAAATTAAATATTAAATCAGGTAGCTTGCTCCACCAAGGGGCAACCATACAGATGTTGTTCCATATGATTGAATCGATATTGTGCAAGCACAGACTGCCCAGCTGCGAGGATGGAGGGCCTCGGGTGAACTCGTCGAACGAAACCTCAATCTACTTCCCCATCGACTTGACTATGCCCTCGGTTTTGGTGCCCTACCCAAATCCCCGAGTTTGTTTGGGGACCGGGTCTGATAGCTGCCTCATAGTCTTGCATCGAGTGGTGTAGTGAACAGAATCGTCGACCGACTCTGACGGACCTTGTGATGCTGCCGTCGGAGCGGCGACGTCTGGGTTGTCCGTATAGGCTGTGGAGGCCTCATTTGGAGGAGCCATAACTGTCTCCTCTGATGTGCGCTCCCAACCCATTTGTCGTGCAATAGATTTGAACTCGGCATCCTTCTTTGCTTACGTGCGCCTCTTCCTACCACCAAATATCTTGATTAAACTGAAAAAAATTGAATATAATAATATAATATTCATTGGCATCGTAATTTAAAAATTTATCCAAATTTCATCAAATATAAATAAAATCAAACTCAATTACGTCATTTCGTAAATTCATATACATACATCATCACCAAATTTATCCAATTTTATGTATATACATATATAAAACCAAATCAATACATATTTACAATTTCACCAGTTTTCATATCTAATTAATTTCATATGTATATATATATATATCCATATCCACATATATATATATACACACAATATATATGCAATATCCACATATATACAATATATATCTGATATCCATATCCAATATCCATATATACAATAAATATATATATCCATACCCAATACCCAATATCCAATATTCACAAAATTTAACAATATATACACATATATACAATTTTTTTAACCCATATATACAATTTCATATATAAAAATTAATACATTTATATATATATGGGTCGAAGAGAATAACGATACCGACGGGGGTTGAAAAATGGGAAGGGAAGGCGACTATCGCGGTGGAGCCTGACAGGGTGGTGGAGGCGACGGCGGAGGTGACGTCCGGCGAGAGAGAGAGAAAGACCACGGAGAGAGAAGGAGGTGGCGGTGGCGTGAAGAGGAAGGAGAAGCCGGCAGGCAAAAAAGGGAGGAGAGCCCATGGGGGTGGTGGCGAGTGATGGAGGAGGGAGAGGCCGACAAGGATGGTTGGTGGCCAGCGAGTAAGGGAGGTGTCTAGCAAGGAGGGTGGCTTTCGGCGGCAAGGTAGTTTAGGGTTTAGGGAGACAGAGACAGTATCGAGAGAGGATCGAGATATCTATGGTCGATATGTTTGCTATTTTGGAATATATCGATCGACTTAGGCGACGAAACAAATGGTTTCGTTACCTAAGTTGACTTAGACGATGAATTAAACAATCTTCGTCATCTAAGTCGTTTTTAAATAAGCCCCAAAAAATTTGGCGCAAAAAAATGAACCACCAAATTTTTGGAATTAGACGACGAAAACATATAGTTTCGTCGTCTAAGTTATATTTTATTTAATTTTTTTTGAGATAATTTATTTAAAAATTAATTTTGGCATCCTGCTTAAAAGTACGAAGAAATTAGCCGACAGATGTAATCATTACGTTTATATAATATTTTATAAAAAAAATTCTGCCAATTCGGTAGAGCTTGGTATTCGATCGATACAGTTTTGTGAATATTGACAAAAGTTTAAAAGACGAAAACAATCTTAAATAATAATAATCGTAACACAGTTTTCGACGTAACGGGCATTTAGTAATACGTCGAAACTTTATATCTCAATTACATTTAAATTAATTAAACTAGATTGATGAGTTAATACTCGTTATCCATTTACTAATGTTGAATTACTTAATTATATGTTTGTATGTATATCTATACTCTACATTAAGATTAACGAAATCGAATTTGGAAAAAACAACAGTTAGATATATTCCTCACCATTTAATATGTAAGTAAATGAATTTTTATTTAATATGAAGTTTGTTAAGGGTTTGATTGGTGTAGTAAACCATGCATATAACCGAAACTATTTTGACCGAAACAAAAAAGTTGATTAATTTATGAATCTTTTGTAACTCCAATTTTTGAACAGTCAACACCCGTAGTCCAAGAATAGTTTACTCGTGGAGGTACCGACAATTTAACGTATATATGTAACATCATATTTGTGTTTACTTGTATCCTATTTGAAAAAATTAGTTTCCTAATATTTTTTAAATTAATATATGATTATCCACGAAGGCCATTTCTAAAATAAACGCCGTGAAAAAAACACGAGTAACCATCATGCCGGTTATAGATCATTTGTGAGTTATATGGACGAGGCGGCCAACTAACACCCCCAAGTCAACCACTTCACGTATACAGTCGAGAAAGCGTATCCTCAGTCCCCCAAGGATATTGTAAGTCTTATGCCCTTATAACTTAACATAACTACTTATGTATGTATTTTCTCTAACTTTTTTTTATGTATGTTTGCTAATATGTTATTTTGTTTTCCTTGTCAATCAGGTGCAAGTGCAGGAGCTGACTGAGCAGGTGTTGACTTAGATGGTGAGGGAGCGATGACCTGAGACCTAGGATAAGGACCTCCCCCAAACCCTCACAGATTGATCAATCTGATGTGACTGTGGGGCGAACGCTCCTCCCCCCACGAGGGAGCAATTACTACTGCAGGGGTCTAAGACATCTCGGTGATAGGGCATTGAAGAAGATGCCTAGTTTCACATGTAAATGGGGATTTTCCAATGCTGCTCAGCTACAGGAGCAACTACAAAGGCAGGCGATGGAGCATCAGAGATAGCAGGAAGAGACTGAGAGACAGATTTCTGCCTAGCATGCTCAGATAGCTTCTTATTTTCAGGCAATGAATACATAACTTTGGGCCCAAGGACTCTAGGTCCGGCCCCACCTTTTTTTCCAGCTGTCCAGTGCCCTTTCGATGCTCCACATCAGCAGGAGGATCAGCATGATGATGGTAGTACCCCTTATGTTTTCCAGAACATAGATTTGGATAACTTTATGTGTTTTCTGGGATAAGTAGGATGTATCATACACTTAAGTTTCATTATTAATTTGTGTTTGTTGATGAATATGTGTTTTGTTTTTATTTTATGTGTTGTTGGCTATTATGGAAATAAAATTGTGGAATTGGCAGGTTCTGGAAATAGAAATCCAGAATTTGCAGTTTTTTCTTCTTCAGAAATCAGTACTTTAGCTGACGGAGTTTCATACTATAGGCAACGAGTAGCATACTATAGCCGACGACAATAAGAAACTATAGCTGGCGATGGTCTTTTATAGTCGTCGGCTATAGTATAATCGGGTCAACCATATTGACCGGAGGGCGAAGGTTTGGTCGACGACATAGTCACAAACTTAAACCGATGACTTTTTTTGTCGTCGATTATTGTCCAAACTATAGCTGACGACGTGCACAATTGTTGTTGGCTATAGTTTGGCCGATGATGTTCTCCCGATGATACTATAGCCGATGACTATTTGTCGGCGTTTTCTATAGCTGACGACAAAGGTTAACAGACCGACAATTTTTGGTGGTCGGCTATAATGTGTTTTATGGTAGTGATATATTGTTTTAGTTTTATGTTGTCTGAAGTCATTTCACACGAAGGGTAATACCAGTCGTCTGATGCAATCATCAGACAACACAGCGATTTATGACATATACAGAAGTCTTCAGACGATAGTTATTAATTGTCGTCTGATTGACTTATTGTAGTAGTGACAGGGAGAGAATTCATGCAGCCAAATCGGAGAAGAGTCAGAGCTGGGTTGAAAAAGTGCTTCCGAAGAAGTTCCTTGATTATTTTCTCTAATGGGTACGTATGTTTAATTAATTTAAACCATGCAAGCATATACGTTGAATTGAGCTTTGAGACGATAAATAAGGTTTGAATAACACATTTCCACCCTAGCTTCTCCTAGTGACAATACCCAGTACCATCTTGTGCGTCGTCCCTTTCAGCCATCATGTCCGACTCCATCGAGTAAGTCACCACCTCATTCTGTTCTACCCTGGCCCTAGGTGTAGGAACCGTTGGTGTTAGCGCTCATCTTAGCGCCGCTTCCTCACCTATTAACGCATAGGTTTTCATTGCCTGCCGAGTTCTTAGCAAAGTTGCCACTGTCAGCGAATTCCGCCAACAATTACGGCGATTGTGGTTCCTCGATTGTGGTTTCAAAGTAGAGGAAAGGCTGAATGGAGTTTTGGTCATTACTTTTGAATCCGTTCAGGATAGGAACAAGATTCTTCGTGGGGTGGTCCGTGGTATTATAGTAACACACCTCTGGTTGGGTTGTCGTACGATGGAGCTTCTCCACTCGCAAATTTAGTGTTCGAAGGCCTCTATTTTTTGGTAAGGATCTCCAACATCCCTCATAGATTTGATAAAGATAAGAATATTGAAGTATTTGCAGAGGAGGCAAGGGAGTATCTTGAGTTTGATCAGTTAGTACACAAGAAAGGAGTGCTTAGGGTTCGAGGTTTGCACATGATAGACAAGCATGTGGTCTTCAAGAAGAAGATGAAAGTGACAGTAGGTATTGAGGATGAGATAGAGTATTTTTTTGAGAACCTTTAAGGCCGGTGTGAGAAGTGCGGTCTGGTTTTTCATGTATCGGGGAGGTGTGCAGTGGAGCTAACCAGGATATTCAGCGGCCTTCGACTTGAGAGTGCCGACCCTAAAACGGCGACGGTGGCTGCAGCAGAGGAAGTACGACCCAAACAGAAAGAGGTCGGAAGTTCCAGGGCATTGGTGATGAAAGCAACATAGAAAATCAACTTCGGTTTTGGTTTCCATGAAGCCCTAGGGCTGAATTCGAAGGAAGGAGACTTTAGGTTTGGTATACATGGTGTTTCTCGATGGGAGATAAGGAAATAGCTTCCTGTGCTCATGGAAAGTGTCAAGAAGGGTAGGATTCCGATTGTGATTCATCGGCCAGGAGGTTCACCTATGGACACTTTAGTCAATTTTTAGCCTGTTACTAAGGAGGTGGGGAAAAAGATAGGACAAACTGATGATTCGAAGATCTCTCCAAAGAAAGTCAAGATCAACCCGGCTACTGAGACATATGTGAATGGTGAAGCTAAAATATTGAAGGTGCCTTCCTTTCCGGATAGACTACATGTTGTGTCTCTTGATCTTAGAGAGACACCTGATCGATGAGATGACGGCGTTGCGCAAGAAGAGGCAGGGGAAACCTTTAGGGTCTCAGAACAAACCCAAGGACACTTTTGATGGTGGCAAGGCTTCTGGTGATGGTTGTAGGGCTAAGAAGCGTAGAGGAAAGGATGAGGAAGCATCATCGCATCTTACCCTTCCTTTGAAGACTCCTTGCTTGGATAAAGGGCAAGGAGAATGTGACTTAGACCACTCTTGGTGTCGGGTTGCATGCTACTTCGTAGCTACGTCTATCATGAGTTACAATCATACCTACCATAATTGCGTGCTTAAGGGTGTGATTGTTACCATGATGCATGATTTGCATAGCTTACATTTTGTTGTATGTAAGCCCGACGTATTAGTTGAGCAAACTGATTTAATGAATTGTTCTTGTATTGCTAGGTTTTTTCTTCTCTTCTTATAGTTAGGATTCTTGTCAATTTATATATGAACTATTTTGGCTGAGAAGGTTTTAATAAAATCTTCTTATTTTGAAAAGAAAAATTCTGAATAATAGCCCATACCTGAAAAAGTGAGCAAATTTTGTAAAGCAACTTCCCTCCACAGGTTGTGGATGTTCACCACCACAATGTTATTGCACCTCTCAATCTTTACCGTTGGATTAGTTGATTCTATCATGTTATATTTTGTCGATTTGTGATTATCCAATTTTGACCCTAGACCAATTTCCCCAACGAAACTCACAACCGAAGTCTCTCACTAAGCCGACCGCAACTCCGCTAAGGTCAACCCTCGTCTGGGATCCCCACCCCAACTTGCAGCCACCCATCCTAGTCGTCGACCACACTAAATCTTCCTCCCAACACCACGTATGCTCCTAGACCCATATCGTCCTCAACTACGACGACCCTGGGGTGTGACGGAGGTGATGCTTGGGACTCTGGCGAAGATTTTGGGAAAGATGCATGCGGCATACCTTTAGAGCGGAGAAGTCGCTTAAGGCGAGGAGGAAGTGGATGGTTGATTTGAGGTCAAAGAGAGGGGGGAGATGATCGAAGGGTGGTAGCGAAAAGGGAGAAGAGATCAGTTTTGTCCAGAGAGTGTTGGCCATTGTTAGAGAGAGAGAGAGAGATCTAGTGTGGTGGGTGGTCGAGGAACTCACTGGGACCACACATGTTCTTCTTCTTGAGGGCATAGAAAGAATTCTGTGTAGGTGAAGCCTTACTATCTGTGGAGAGAAGTCGCTCCACAAATTCTGACCCATTATGCTTTGGACGAATTGTATTCGGAAGTTTAGTTTCACTAATTTGTATGCCGACTAAAGAACTGCACAAATTGGTATTATTTCTATTCCTTAATCATTTACTAATTTACTAATAAAGCCGAAACTGAATTATTCACTGATGTACAGTTGAACATTTGGCGTTATAGCACAAACCTGAGAGAAAAGATATGATAGGATTGATATATAGGTAGCCAATTGCGTCCCATCAAATCAGATAAATGAGCTAGCTAGAGATTTAGTTCATCATGCACCTAACTCGTATTTCCGTTTAATTGGTACTTGAACAAGGATGAACTTGATGTTTTTCGCAACTCGATGATCTGGACATTTATTTCCAGTTTTTCCACCGGTTGATCTGAAATCCAGGACCTGTTCGGCAACATTTTACGCAAGGATTCGAGGACAAGGAGATCGATAACCCAAAATTCCAATTCAATAGCATGATCGAAACATGTATCATCTGGATAGAGAAATGAAGCAAGAATGATTTAATTAGCTTGAAATACAGCAAGCAACTAATAGTAGGATAATTAACAAGAATCACAGCCTTAAGTTTTAAGTCTAGCTGTTTACTATGTAGATGATCAGATTGATCTTGTGTAATAGTACTAGGGAATCGTTGCGTTAACCATACGACATGTAGTTGATGTCTTGGTATAAATATATGCTAGAGTACTGTAGGTTTTACTGCAAGCATACTTCAGTTTTACACAAACAATACAACACAGCTTCTTCTTCCTTCAATCTCTCTCTAATCTTTCAAGCTCTCTATAAAGCTAACATGGTATCACGAGCCCAGGTTCTCCGATTCGGTGCCTTGCAACGTTATCACAGCTATTGCTGCATCTCTGATCATCATCAACAAGATCGCTCAAGCCTCTCTAGCTTAAATAAGTAGTCTCTTCAATCACGATCAAGATCTCAATTCAGCTCAGTTTTCAATTGGTTCTGTTCAAGTATTATGTTTAGTGTTCTAATTCAAATCGAAGCCTCAATTTTGTATGTTAATCAGTATTATACAGCCAAAATCTTGAAATAGCAACTAGATTATGATGAATTTGGGGGGAATTTTTCTGTGGTGAAACCCTAGAAAATTTATTTGGGGGAAGTGTTGCAGTGTTTCGTTGAAATTCTTTGGATTCTGGAAATCAAGTTCGGCCTTGGTATATGTCTTGAGGCATATAATTCATTGCAGTTTGGGATTATTAAAGCATTGTTGGTGTTCAAAGGAAATTGTGTTGCTCTCTGGCATTGTGAAATTGGGGTCATTGTTCTTTATTTCCTCTGGTGGTTTAGTTTGGTATACGAACTCCACTTTGTTTAGGAAAACTATCCTAATATCAAGAAACCTCCAGATTATAGCTTTGTCATGGCTTTCAACCCATTCATGCCCTCTACTCCGGTAGTTCTTCAAAATACTCGGGGAAATATCGCTCAGGCCATTCAAGCTCTTTCTCCTGTTGCAAGTACTACGTCTCCAGGAAATTGTGTGTACCGCTCCTTATGGCATAAGCACCTTGGTCATCCCCCAAATGTCATAATGCACGGTATGTTGAGTAAGTGCAAGATAGTGAGCCAATTTTCAGCGGAATCTTATTCAGAATGTGAAGCATGTTTGCTAGGAAATTTTCATAAACTTCCATTCGATTCCTCACAGTCCAGGAGTACTAGTCATTTTCCTCTGATTCACTCAACTATATGGGGACCCTCTCCATATTTGGATATTGATGGTTACAAGTACTTTGTCCTTTTCATAGACGATTGCACACAGTATAGTTGGATGTTTCCAATGAAGAAAAAAATCGGAAGTCACTACCTATTTTTAGTCATTGTGCGCCTTCACTCAAAATCAGTTCTTGACTTCTAATAAAGCTTTATGCACTGATGGAGAAGAAGAGTATAGTGGCAATTTGTTCAAACAGTTTTTACAAGATGAAGGCATTGTTCATCAGTTGGCTTGTTCCTCTTCTCCCAAACAGAATAGTAAATCACAGAGCATTGGTCAGCATCTTAGAGAAACTGCAGCTACATTGCTTCACACAGCTTCTTTGCCAAATCAGTTATGGTATTTTGCATGTGCCATGGCACTCTATCTCATTAACAAGATGCCTATTCCTATGTTGAATATGCAATCTCCTTTCGAGAAATTTTATGGAAAGATTTCGGATATAGATATTTTGTGTGTTTTTGGCTGTGCTTGTTATCCTATTTTGATACCAAGTTGGTCTAATAAGCTACATCCCAAGAGCATAAGATGTGTCTTCATTGGTTTTGCAAGTGTCTTCAAGGGATATATCTGTTTCAAACCAACATCTAGGGAATATATTATTTCCAGACATATTCTATTTGATGAAGCTTCTTTTCCTGTCCAGAACTGTAAACCAGCTGGTATTGGCCAAATAGTGAGTTCAAAGGAGACATCATCCTCTCTGTCTTCTGCACAATTGTCTTCACATTCAGCTCATATTTCAGAAAAAGGTCATTCTGATAGGTTGGCTATAGAGATTCTGAACAATAAATTAGGCAAGGTGCATGTTGAGCTAGAGATACAAAGGGATACTATCAGACGTTTAGAAACAGAAAATTGTGATCTTCATGCAAAGTTTGATAATCTTGTGAAGAGAAAATTTGACATTCTGGTCTATGACATGTTGGCACCATCTCCTACAGGGAATGTAATTAGACAATCAAAGCAATCACCCTCAATACGGTTGAAGTCACAGTTTGCCATGCCCATTCCTCAGCCCACCATCCAATCTTTGTCACATTCGTGTTCAAACACTACTGCCCCTCCAGCTGCAAAGTTGCGTAGTGGATCTTCTAGTCCAAAGTCAAGCTTCATGTTTTCCTCGAGTAATTCTTCAATTTTGGAAGCTATTGGTTCTACTAAAACAGTTGCAACTAATCATTCTCAGAGCAGCAATGATGATACTGCTCTTCCTACTACTAATGACTCCTTATGGAAACATGCATCTCCCCAAGCTCAGTGTATACCTGAACTCACTCATGCCATTGTGGATGAGCATCACAGCCTTCCTAGCAGTAAACAGGGAATTCTCAAACCCACAACGGTTGACGATGAAACACAAACTGGAGCAACACCATGCAAATATTAAACACGCTGAAGACATTTCTAATTTCCTTGTTTAGGCACAGCAACTGAAGTGTATGTTGCAATAGCTGAAGCTTGCATATGCATATGTCATATCATATGCTCTATTTCTAGAACAAGTTCATTGCGTGTTCATTAAAAGAACAAGTTCAAGATTTGTTATAGTAGTTGTCTATTTTGATGATATGAATATCATCGGAACTCTTGAAGAGATTAATGAGACTGTTTGCTACTTGAAATCTGAATTTGAGATGAAAGACCTCGGTAGGACTAAATTTTGTCTCGGATTAGAGCTACAACATCGAGTTGGTGGAATTCTTATTCACCAGTCTGCTTATGTCCAAAAGATGCTGAGGTGATTCAATATAGACAAAGCACACCCTAGTAGCACACCAATGGTTGTACGCAGTCTAGACCCCAAGAAAGATTCGTTTCATCCGTTAGAGGATGATGAGGAGATCTTGGGAGCTGAAATTTCATATCTTAATGTTGTTGGAGCTTTGTTGTATTTAGCTCAGTGCACACATTCAGATATTGCATTCTCAGTAAACTTGTTAGCAAGATTTAGCTCTGCACCATCGCAAGGTCATTGGAACAGAGTGAAACAAGTCTTCAGATACTTGAAAGGTTCCATTGATATGAGTTTATTTTTCCCTTACAAAGAATATAGAGAAAAGCATGAGATTCTCGGAAAAGAGAAAGTTGAGACAAAGTCGAAGGATTTCCTCAATCTGTCGAAACCTGCACCCTGGATTGACCAGAGTCATCTCATTGGCCGGTCGAAAGATTCTCTCGACTCGTCGAAAATTGGTCATGTTTCAAAAGGTTTTCATGTTATCCCCTATTATAAAACATTGGTTGATGTGTTAGTTGGATTTACTGATGCTGGGTACCTCTCTGACTCATACAAAGGTCGTTCACAGACCGGTTATGTTTTCACTATGGGAAACATGACGATATCTTGGAGGTCAACAAAGCAAACCCTTGTTGCTACTTCCTCGAATCATTCTGAGATAATTGCTTTGCATGAAACAGTTAGAGAATGTGTTTGGCTTAGATCAATCATAGGTCATATTTGAAACTCTAGTGGATTGAAATCTACTGTTACTGATCCTACTTGCATCTTTGAGGATAATGCTGCATGCATTGAACATATGAAGTTGAGTTTCATTAAGGGTGACAATACAAAACATATATCGCCGAAGTTTTTCTTTAATTAGCAACAACAGCAGCTGTTGAATATTCATGTGAGCCAGATAAGTTCGGTTGATAATGCTGCGGACTTGTTTACTTAGTCACTTCCTAAATCTACTTTTGTGAAACATGTGAGAAGCATTGGTATGCGCAGGTTATCAGAACTCCTAGACTGAGTTTACAGTCAGGGGAAGTTACATTTTTGCAGACATCAGGGGGAGTCTACCTCACATGTAGTAGCTTTAGTAGTTGGTGTGTTGTACTCTTTTTCCTCTAGACCAAGCTTTTGTTTTACTCATGAGGTTTTAGTTTACTTGACAAGATTTTTAATGAGACAACAAGTCATGTATCATTCTTACGGTCATCGACACAAGGGGAAGTGTTTAAGGAGATTTATTCTCCATTAATCCTAGTGTGTGTCTTGTCCTAGTTAGATACGGATATTAGTTAGATAGATATAGAGAATCCCTATTATATCGGGATAGTGATTGTAACTGATTGTATCAGCCTGTATTTAAGGCATTCTATCAATGAGAAGTAAACAACTTTCTGTCTATTCTACTTTCTTCTGCAACAATTCTTATATAAAAATTTGGCAGCGAACTATATATAGAAATTGTTGCCAATACTTTTACGTGGGTAAGGGCGTAAAGTTATGGTAGTGGAGATCTACCTTAAACATTTATTTACAACTAATTGAACAAAATTACAACTTTTTGAACTAAAAATTTTTACATTAATTTAAAACAAAATTACGACCATTTTTTTATCATTTACAAACAATTAAACTAAAATACAACATTTACAACGATTTATTCTCTAATTTGTAAAAATGTGCTCATCGAAATATTTACAAAAAATAACGAAATTACTAAAATAATTATCTCATTTTACAATTATAACAACAAAATTAATTAATAAATCATTCTATCCTAGAATTTTCCCTATTACATACATATATTATGTAATATATAAGCCTATTATATTGGCTACCCTTCACTTATAAAGTTTGAAGCATCATCACTAGGTGGGGGTGTGGGAGCACCATATAAGATACTTAATACATACCACTTCCTTCTCTTGCCCAAAAAAAAAACCTACCTCTTATATATCTCAAACTGTCCATGACTGCGCGCACACCTTGTCTGAGAGTATTTGATTAGTGCAATGAGTTCAACAAGGGAAGCTAAAGTACACGAGATTGTGGATAACAACCAAAGTAGTGATCATGATCAGAATGATGGAGTAGCTGAGCATCATGGAGATGATAATTTGGGAGATTGGTTGAGCCTCAGCCTCAACAAAAATGAAGCATCATCAAAACCTGCTGGTAGCTGTAGTAGCAAAAAGATTTTCTGACGCAACTTTTGCATGAGGAAGTTCTATAGTTCACAAGCCTTGGGAGGTCATCAGAATGCACACGATAGAAAGAGGAGCTGCAAAGAGGTACCAATCTCATAGAATGATCATGGAAACAATGGGGTTTCCCTTCAATTTTGATGTCTCGGTGTTCAGGCTCATTCAATTGTTCAAAAGCAAACCAGAGACGGATCGGTGGCTCGATTCGGCAGTGGAACCAGCACTGGTTCTATAATGCCATGGGCACCGTTCATGTTTGAGGATGCCATGGATCCGATTTGGCCTGGAAGTTTCCTAGCGGAAAAACGAGTTAGCTTTATAGAGAGCTTGAAAGATTAGAGAGAAATTGAAGGAAGAAGAAGAAGCTGTGTTGTATTGTTTGTGTAAAACTGGAGTATGCTTGCAGTAAAACGTAGAGTACTCTGGATGCTTACCTGGGCCATGGAGAAGCTGTCAATCTCCGTGGCCCAGGTAAGCACTTGGATGACGGAGAATTTAATCTCCGTCGTCCAGGTGCTTAATTGGGCCACGGAGAAGCTGCTAAATTCTCCGTCGTCTAAATGCTTATTTAATTTTTTTTTAAATTAAATTATAATTAAATATTAATAATTTAATTTATTATTAATTGAATTTAAATAATGAAAAATGTTTAAATTAATTAAATAAACTAAATTTGTAATATTACTTAATTAAATAATTAAAATTAATTTGTACATACATAATCGAAAAATGAATAAAAATTAAAATATTGTTCGGAATGCGGAAAGAAACGAGATAATAAACTACTAGCTAATACACTGGATGAGCAGATGCGCCGCCGAGTCCCCCGCCTCCAGCCGGGTCGTCGTCGTCGGGGTATGGGTTCGGAGGAGGTTGACATTCTCCTCGAGATTGTTGCATGAGGGCGATGAGTTGGGTTTTTTGTGCTTGTTGCTCATCAAGTCTTTGACGCATGGATTGATTTTACTCTCATGCCAGTCGAGCCTCTTGAATGGCTGCTTCGACGGCCGCAGCCTAAGTCCTTCTCCGCCCCGAACCTCCCGTAGATGATGAGTCGGAGGTAGTCGAAAAATCTCGAACCACCTTAGGTCCGAAGTGCCTAACATCCTTGCCAGCTCTACGACCGTAGACCTCATCCGCGATTGCAATTTGGCTCTCCATGGATAGAGGAGGCATGTCTTCCGGCGGCAAATCTGGGAACGCAAGCTGAGTGTTAGCCAATTCTTCCTGCGCACGCTCTATCACCCTTGCCTACAAAATAATAATTAAAAAATAATATTTAAATAATATTTAAATAATATTTAAATAATAATTACTACAATTAAAAGCACATATATATATATCACTTACGCCGTATTGACTCGCTTCATTATCGAGTCCAGGCGTCACGTACGCGCTTATGCTTGCATCGAGATAAGGGTGTTTGGAGCCCTTATTCTTGTGCTCCTTGGCTATTTGAATGAGTTGCTTGGCACCGGAAGTATGGTGTTTGTCCTTCTTCCCCCGGTTGGCTTTGTTGACTTCGGAGAATTTCTGTTAGACAGCATAATTAAATCATTAAAAAATTAATAAGTAACTAAAATTTAAATAATTCAATTATCTTAATTGAAATAAAAAAAGTAAACACCTTAAATTCTTCATCCTGAAAGTGGTTACACAACCACTGCCACTCATCTTCTCTATCCCCACGCAGCTCTACGGGGGCAGGCACGGGACCGATATTTTCGAAGTACTGATGGAGCCTGTACTTCCAATCACGGTAGATGGAGTTGGCGGTTTGGTTGATATGCCTCAACATCGCCGGTGTCGGATCCACCGCAAATTGTTCCTATCAGAAATAAATAGAAAATTATAATCGTATATATTATGAAATTATAACTAATATTAACAATATTATATAATAACTATAATTGTACGTATTACGTACCGAAAGTTCTTTAAAGACTTTCGCCTTCTCATCATCCGACACCTCCTTCCAAGTAGGGGCAGTGAGACGAACCCGGCTACGAAGGATTGACCATATGCTATGCGCCGAGAGACTTGCTAGCTGAGTTGTGGGAGGGCCACCGGTGAATTCGTCGTAGGGCAAGTCGATCTTTTTCCCGGTCGCCTTGCAAATTTTCTCCGCTTTTCCCCCTTTAACGAGACCGCGAGTCCTTTTCGGTTCCGGGTCAGTCGGGGCCTTCCTTTGCTTACTCCGGGCGCTGTACATGATAGATTCAGAGGTCGAGGACGCCTGAGTACTTGCTGTTGAACCGGTATCGGGCGTCGGAGTTGAGTAGGGGTCGACGTCATCACTGCTGGAGATAAATGGGGCAGTGGGAATTTCCCCAGAAGGCGCTGCCGACGGACCAGATGAAGGGTCCGGATTGAGGGCATCGTTGCCCTCCTGTTCAACCCAACCGACTTGGTCCGCCAAGCGGCGGAGCATAGCATCTTCTGCCTCCTGTTGGGCATTTTTCTTGCCGGATGGAGCCATTTAAACCTAGGAGTACGTTGTTAAAATACCTACTTACCATAATAATTACAACTAAAAATTTACGCTAATTAAGTACGGTTAAGATTTAAATAGAGTACACTAGCTTGGCTTTTTGGGTCGTTCAATGGACGTGCGACCCGCGCGATAAAGTGTAAATTTTCAATTAATCAGCCTTGGTTCAATCGAAAAACATGGCCAGTTAGGGATAGAGATAACGCGAGAGACATGACTAATTTCGACAAAACACCCCGAGGCTAACCAAATGAATGGTATATACTCTATTGGTGTCGTCTTTCTTAGATCCAAAACCTGTCACCAGTCATAACCCGTTTCTAGACACCATGTCCGACATTCGGCCAATTTTTCGAAAATTTACACTCCCTCAAGTCCTTTGCAAACTCCACCCTCAACCTCGTGTACATAACTTCACTTAGGTTATGGTGTGGGTTATGAAATCCACACATCACGAGGGGTTAAGGAGATAAGCTAGGAAAATAGGTGTCATCTATTCCAAAGAGTGCGACTTAATAAACCAAGATTATGTACTAAATTTAAATCAAAGACGTACTACCATGCAATTTACTAGAAAATACACATAATTATCAATTAATTAAAACAATAAATAATGACAATAATGAATTATTATTTATCATGAATTTAATAATGATTATTAATTTACCAATATAATTAATTATTATTAACAATAATTATAATTACTATTATTTAATTTTAACTAATAATTATTCATTACCAAATAATTAACAACTAATAATGATTACTAAATATTAATAATAACAACTAAATAATTATTATAATTACAACTATTAATTATTTAAAACTAATAAATTAAAACTATTTAGAAATTAAATAATTAATTAAATAAAAAAAATGTTAAAAAGGTAAAAAATGGAATTATTACCTCGCCGGAATGTCGCCGGAATATCGGGAGAGTAGAGTCGTCGGAGAGGGGGAACCACGCCAGAATTTGAGTCGCCGGAGCCTCGCCGGAGGAGGAAGGCCGGAGGAGAGGAGAGGAGAGGAGAGGAGGAGAGGAGATGATATGGAATGAGAAAAGGGGGGGGGGGGATCCTGTTCTATATATAGGCGTTCACTTAGACGACGGAGCCCTATTTTCCGTCGTCTAAGTGCACTTGGACGACGGAAACGGACTTTTCCGTCGTCTAGGTGAAGCGTTAAATTTTTTCGAAGCGGCGCATAATTAATGGGTGGGACGTTTCACCCGCCATAAATTTGGATTTAGACGACGGAGAATTGATTCTCCGTCGTCTAAGTGAAATTTCAAGCGGTGCCGAAAATTGAGGCGGCACATTGAACCGCCATAATTTTCAACTTGGACGACGGAGAATGACCATCTCCGTCGTCCAAGTGCAATTTACATTGAAAAATAAAATTAAAATTAAAATGAACTGCCATGGTAATTTGAACCTGGACGACGGAGATGGTCCTTCTCCGTCGTCCAAGTGAACACCTGGACGACGGAGAATGACCATCTCTGTCATCCAGGTTCAAATTACGTAAAAAAAAATTTAAAAATTAATTCGCTAGGAATTTAGCGATCTGTCATTCGAGTGAAATAGTCGTACAATATCGATGAACGCATCGTATATATGAACAGTTAAATTTGAAACGACGAATAATTTTACGTCTTTAAACTTGTTAAGTATTAACTAATGTTTACGACTTAATGGTTCATAAGTATAGGCTCATTTGCACCAGAGTATTAACGAAATTGAATTTGGACAAAACAACCGTTGGATACGTTCGCCGTAACATAATATATAATTACAATAATTTTCAGAAAATAATAAGTTCGTGAAGGGTTTCATCGGCACAGTCAACCGCAAAACCGAGAATTTCACAAACCGGAAACGTGGATACAAGACATTTCGCAACTCCGATTTTCGAACTGTGGAAGCTCACAATCCAAGAATTGTTTACTCTAAAGTCTCGACGAAAAGAATATGCATTGGAAGATGGTCTAGATGGTCGTTGTCTTAGAAAAAATTACGAAATCTACACCTGGACGACGGAGAATCCCATCTCCGTCGTCCAGGTTCAGAGACCCTGAATTCAGGGGTTATGGGCCTTACTGTTTAGGGCATAGGGTCTCTGAACCTGGACGATGGAGATTCCCATCTCCGTCGTCCAGGTTCAGAGACCCTGAATTCAGGGGTTAGGGCCTTAGGGTTTAGGGTATAGGGTTTGTGAACTTGGACGACGGAGATGATCGTCTCCGTCGTCCTAGTGAGTACCTAGACGACGGAGAATGACCATCTCCGTCGTCCAACTATACAAACCCTGAATTCAGGGGTTAGGGCCTTAGGGTTTAGGGTTTAGGTCGTCCCCGGTCATTTGTGTGTCCGTTCAATTATTCTGATTCAAGAATATAATTAAAAAAATGATCGATTGATCCGATCTGCTAGATTTAGGGTTGAGGATCTAGGGAGATAGCTCAAAGTATTTATGTATGAACTTTCCTTCTCGCATGATATATAGATTTAACGCCGTAATAAAAACAACATAAATATATACTATATTTGTACTCACAATAATACTATCACATGTCGACATAATCAATCATAGAATAATATAGTATAATTTCTGAAACATTTATTTCATTAATCTCTCGCAATATATAATCATATATAGGGACCCATAATTAATCCAATTTACACATAAATATTATTTAAAAACAATTAAACGAACGAAAGCTTCTTGAGGAAGCTTCTTGGACATAATAGAAAGCTTTCACGTCCCTTTTTTATTGATTAATCCTATAATTAATCCTATTTAATCCTATTTATATTAATTATTGATCGATGATGCATCGATCATATATTACAATAATTACATAAATTAATTACTAATTAATTTTTCTCGTCGTAGTTAAGTAGTCATCATCATAATCGTCATCATCCTCGTCCCTGGTATCCGATTGCTCATCCTCTTTATCATACTCAACATCGTCCGATGAATAACCTGAGTCCTCGTCCGCGTCCTCATCCTGCTCGTCTTCTTCATCTTCTTCATTAATGGCATCGATAATCTCATCTTCAGTTAGATCTGTACAACCATCAGGCATGGGTAACTGTTCACCATCTTGAACCAGGTCCATTATATCGGAGCGGATGACAGAAATATTAGGCTCTTGATAGGCAGGAATGTCTCTTTCTGGTTCAGCAGCATCTTCAGTCGTCGCCGGTGTCCCTTCAAGTGTCTCTGTATTCCATATTCCTCGATGAGAGATATGGTTCACTATTTTCCACCCTTCACCGGCTTTCGGATCGTCGAGATAGAACACCTGCCTAACTAAGGTGACGAGAGCGAAAGGCTCATCCTCATACCACCTTGAGTTTGTATCGACTGATAATAGTCCCAGGTCTTCCTTTGTACGCTTGAACCATCTGCACTTGAATAGAAAAAAGTTGACATCATTCCCGTAATATAGCTGAACCACATATACAATAGCCCCGTAATATAGATCATTGTCTTTCCCAACCACTACCCCACTGTTTTGTGTTCTTCTTCCTTCATCTCGGACCAATGAATGGAACTTTACACCGTTCACAAAACATCCGGGATAAATATAGTGTTTAATCGGCTTCCCTGCTAGCAAGTGCTTTGGCCATGACCACCACCCCCCGTGGTTTTCAGATTTTTGCAGATCAATCATCTGCGAAAAAGGGCAAATTAATATAAGGGTTTACTTTCTATAAACATGATCGATATGTATATAAATTACTAATTAAATACCGAGACGTACGTACGTACCCATTGGAAGAAATAATCGGGAAACTTCTTCTTCACCATTTTCTCAATCCAAGCCGAACTCTTGTTTTGATTTAACGCCTGAAGCCTCTCCCTGTATGACATCATGTACGGCTCAACTTTGTCACAGTCTCGCAACACTACCCAATGTGCCTCAATAAGTTTTTCCCGTGTTAACGATTCCTTTAATACTCCTCTAAACGGTCGGACGACATTGGTGACGACAGAAAGATTGATGCGAGCACTGCGATCAGAGGCAGTGGGAGGTGGTGGATCTTTGAGGTACCTGTTGCAGTAAGTAACACACTCATGCATTAGGTATGTCTCTGCTATGGAGCCATCGGGGGCCGACCTGTTTTTGACGAATGACTTATACTGTCCAAGCTGTCTACAAATCAAACGTACAATAAGAATAAGTACATATAGCTGGCTAGTAATCTCCAGTGGAACAAATTATGAATCGAAAAACCTGTATAATTAATTAGTTGTACGTACCTTTCTTGAGGATATATCCAAGTGTATTGGACCGGACCAGAAATGAGCATCTACTCGGGCAGGTGGATCATTAGGTGAATCATTATGTCAAAGAAAGCAGGGGGAAAAATTCTCTCTAGTTTGCAAATGATGTGCACAATTTGTTGTTGCAATTCCACCACATCTGACTTCTTTAATTCTCTGGCGCATAACCTCTGCCACCATCTGCACAATGCCACTATTGGCTCTACGACGTCACGATGCAACTATGGTTGAATTACCACTGGAATCAAACATTGCAGCATAACGTGATAGTCATGTGTCTTTAGACCAACAAACTTGTGTTGCACCTCGTCCACTGCTCCAGTTATAGTGGCTGCATACGTAGCCGGATAATGAATGCCCTTAAACCAGTGAAATACAGAACGTCTAAGTGTCAGCTTCACTGTGTAAGGTGCAGCTAGCATCTTGTTGTAGACTCATTTCCTATCCCTCCTCAACCACAAGGGACGACGTAGATTCATTGATTCCAAATCTTTGCGCGCTTTGGGAGTATCTTTAGTCTTGAACTTAATACCGAGAATTTTTCCCACCACGCTGTCGCACACATTCTTTTCTATGTGCATCGCGTCCAAGTTGTTCCTCAGCTTCAACTTCGACCAGTAAGGGCGTTCGAAGAATATACTCTTGTGATCCCAATAGCTCAGATCATGTGGAGGAATTGGATTGCATTTCTTTACATCCGCGTCATTGGTCAACACACCAAAGTCGAAATAGCTCAACCTCTCTAAAATCTCTTCGCCCGACCAACTACGAGGTTTAGGATTGTTCTCTACCGTCCCGTCGAAATGAGCTTCATCCTGTCGCCATGGGTGGTCGTGAGGAAGCCATCTACGGTGACCCAAGTAACACACATTCCCTGCGTGCCAACTAGAGTTCACATCGTCCAAACATATAGGACATCCATTATATCCTTTTGTCCTGCAGGCTGCCAACATCCCATACGCTGGAAAATCGCTGATCGTCCACATTATGACAGCCCTCATCGTGAACATCGTGTCAGTAAATTTGTCATAAGTTGGGACTCCATTTTCCCACAACAGTTTCAGCTCGTTGATCAAAGGTCTGAGGTAGACATCTAAGCACTTCCCTGGAGATAGGACCTGGAATTAGTACAGTAAGGAAATTAAATTCCTTGTTCATGCACATCCACGGAGGCAAGTTGTACGGCATCAGAATAACTGGCCAACTGTTGACGGTGGAGCTATTACTTCCCCAAGGATTGAATCCGTCTGTAGATAGGCCGAGTCTAACATTTCTAACCTCTGCAGCAAAGTCTCCAAATTCTCTGTCGAAATGTGTGAAACCCTCCTCATCCGCAGTGTGTCGCAGGACATCGTCATCTATTCGCTTTTCTGCGTACTATCGCATCGCCTCTGCTGTGTGTAGAGACATGTACAGGCGCTGCAATCTGGGAATCAAGGGAAAATATCAAACAACTTTCACATGAATTCTCTTTTTTGAACTCTTCCTATTCACCTGGAATCTGCACTGGCCACATACGGGACAATAGTCCAAATCTTTATACTCTTTGTAAAATAGCACACAATCATTCGGACATGCGTCAATTATCCTGTACTTTAGGCCGAGGCTGTTCAAGATATTTCTAACCTTATAATGAGATTTAGGAAGATTGTGATCATCAGGAAGCAACTTACATATTTGCTCCTGAATTTCGTCAAAAGCACTCACTGACATTTTGTGCTTCACTTTTATCTTCATTTGCTCCATCACATATTGCAACACATTCTCTCGACATCCAGGGAACACTGGGGTCTGCGCTTCAAGTAGCATCCGGTTGTACTACTCCATCTCACTGGTGTCAGTGGCCAAGCTAACAGCGGGGAATGTGTCATCATGCTCATTAGTGGTACTGTAACCTCCGTCTTGGTGTTGGTGTTCACCATGACTAAATCCCGGAAACGCATCATGGACCAAATCTGCAGTTGGGTTGCAAGCTAGGAGTCCGGCACCACTGCCGCTGGATGAGGCACCCTGGTAACTGTACCCTGAGCTGAAGTCTGCTGCGTTGAACTCTACTGCTTCACCATGCTCGCTTCATGTAGTGTAACTCCACACCATACCATTTTCGTACAGGTGTTGCACCATAACATTAACCTCCACATACTGAAAATTAAGACATTTCTGGCACGGACACCTGAAACGCTTCTTTCCCTGTCCCTGACCATGTTCTATCGCAAAATTCACAAATTCGCTAATTCCATCCATATACCGGACATCACATCTATTCTTCAACTTCATCCAACTCTTGTCCATACTGCTACAAAATATTATAATTAATTAATTATTACACATATATATATATTAGTCCATTAATTTACGCTTAATTATACGTACTCGATCTACATCGATCGATCCATCAATTACGTACGTAATTTAATCTGTATATATAGCTAACATCCATGCATGTATGTACGTTTTCACTAAATATATATTAAGCAAATTTTAACTGCGTACGTACCTGCTGGCCTTCTCGATATCAGTTAATTAAGCTAGCTAGCTAGTCAGCGGAGATCCTAATCCTGATCCTTCTCCTTCTCCCTTCTCCTTCTTCTTCGATCTTTAAAATTTCCCGCGGGAGATGATGGAATGAAGAGAGTTTGGCATCGGGCTTATATAATGCTTCACTTAGACGACGGAGGTGTCGGTACGTCGTCTAAGTGGAAGTTACTCGGACCACGGCGTGTCAGTCCGTTGTCCAGGTGATCACCTGGACGACGGAGAATACCATTTCCTTCGTCCAGGTGATCACCTGGACGACGGAAATGGTATTCTCCGTCGTCCAAGTGTCACTTGGACCACGGAAAAATTACGTTTCCGTGGTCTAAGTGATGTTTTCTTGTAGTGGTTGCATCGTCTAAGTGAAGCATTATATATTGTCCATGCCGGAGTCTCTAGCTTCCTCTCCACTCGCTCGTCTCATTTTCATCCTCATCCTTATATCATTATCTCTCGATCAGATTCTCCTCACACGCACAACTAGCTAGCACTATATATATATATATATATATATATATCTCCGGGCCGACCATCGATTCACCATATATCGAAGAAGCCTAAGTTCGTACGTATGTAGTTAATTTCTGACAATCTTAACGTTTATATATATAATTAATTATATGTTTGATTGATTGCATTGCAATTGTTAGTATGTCTAATATTTATAATTAAGTTAGGTAATTGATTGATATATATATTAGTTAATTAATATAGACCAGTACGTATATATGCATGAATATTTAAAAATTTGGTTAATATTTAGTTAAAACGTACATGCATGTTAGATATATTAAAGTAATTGATGTATAGTATATTCACCAATAATTAATTAATTTAATTTATTTATTTTTTAATTAATTATACGTCAATAATTAAGGTAGTTGAAAATTTATATATATAATAGTTTAATAATTACTTGAAAATCTGTATATATAATAGTAGACTAATATGATAATTAATTATTAAATTTCGTAGAAGTATGGACAAGAGTTGGATGAAATTGCGAAATAGAAGTGATGCTTGGTATATGGATGGAATTAGAGAATTTGTGAATTTTGCGATAGAACATGGTCAGGGAAAGAAGCGTTTCAGGTGTCCGTGCAAAAAATGTTTGAACTATCAGTATGTGGAGGTTAATGTTATGATGCAACACCTGTACGAAAATAGTATGATGTGGAGTTACACTACATGGAGCGAGCATGGTGAAGCAGTAGACTTCAGCTCAGAGTATAGTTACCATGGTGCCTCATCCAGCGGCAGTGGTGCCGGCCCCCTGCTTGGAACCCAACTGCGGATTTGGTCCATGATGCGTTTCCGGGATTTAGTCATGGTGGACACCAACATCAAAAAGGAGGTTACAATACCACTCATGGGCATGATGACACATTCCCCGCTGCTAGCTTGGCCACTGACACTAGTGAGATGGATAAGTACAACAGGATGCTACTTGAAGCTCAGACCCCGGTGTACCCTGGATGTCGAGAGAATGTGTTGTAATATGTGATGCAGCAAATGCAGATAAAAGTAAAGCAAAAAATGTCAGTCACTGCTTTTGACGATATTCAGGAGCAAATATGTAAGTTGCTTTCTGATAATCACAATCTTCCTAAATCCCATTATAAGGTTAGAAATATCTTGAGCAACCTCGGCCTAAAGTACCGGATAATTGATGCATGTCCAAATGATTGTGTGTTGTTTTACAAAGAGTATAAAACAGGATGCTACTTGAAGCCCAGACCCCGGTGTACCCTGGATGTCGAGAGAATGTGTTGCAATATGTGATGCAGCAAATGCAGATAAAAGTGAAGCAAAAAATGTCAGTCAATGCTTTTGACGATATTCAGGAGCAAATATGTAAGTTGCTTCCTGATGATCGATCACAATCTTCCTAAATCCCATTATAAGGTTAGAAATATCTTGAATAGCCTCGGCCTAAAGTACAGGATAATTGACGCTTGTCCAAATAATTGTGTGCTATTTTACAAAGAGTATAAAGATTTGGACTATTGTCTCGTATGTGGCTAGTGTAGATATGAGCTGAATAGGAAGAGTTCGAAAAAGAAAATTCCTGTGAAGGATCTTCGATATTTTTCATTGATTCC
The DNA here is from genome assembly GCA_946800695.1 of Geum urbanum. Lineage (NCBI taxonomy): Eukaryota > Viridiplantae > Streptophyta > Magnoliopsida > Rosales > Rosaceae > Geum > Geum urbanum. The sequence continues at coordinate 19,332,814 of OX326997.1, read as the reverse complement.
TAGATTCCAGCTTTTGTATATGTCTCTATACACAGCAGAGGTGATGCAATGGTATGCAGAAAAGCGAATAGATGACGATGTGTTGAGACAGGTCGCAGATGGGGTGGCTTTCATACATTTCGACAGTGAATTTGGAAACTTTACCGCAGAGGTTCGAAATGTTAGACTCCGACTATCTACAGACGAATTCAATCCTTGGGTTAGTAATAGCTCTGCCGTCAGCACTTGGCCAATTATTCTGATGCCATACAACTTGCCTCCGTGGATGTGCATGAACAAGGAATTTAATTTCCTTACTCTGCTAATTTCAGGTCCTAAATCTCTGGGGAAGTTCTTAGATGTCCACCTCAGACCTTTGATCGACGATGTGAAACTGTTGCGTAAAAATGGAGTCCCAACTTATGACAAATTCACTGACACGATGTTCATGATGAGGGCAGTCGTAATGTGGACAATCAGCAATTTTTTCAGCGTATGGGATGTTGGCAACTTGCAGGATGAAAGGATACAATGGATGTCCTATATGTTTGCACGCGGGGAATGTTTGTTACTTGGGTCACCGTAGATGGCTTCCTTACGACCACCCGTGGCTAAAGGATGAAGCTCATTTTGACGGGACGGTAGAGAATAATCCTAAACCCCGTAGTTGGTCTGATGAAGAGATTTTGGAGAGGTTGAGCTATTTCGACTTTGGTGTGTTGACCAATGATAAGGATGTACTAAAATGCAATCCAATACCTCCATATGATCTTAACTATTGGCATCACAAGAGTATATTCTTTGAACTCCCTTACTAGTCAAAATTGAAGCTGAGGAACAACTTGGATGTGTTGCACATAGAAAAGAATGTGTGCGACAGTGTAGTGGGAACAATTCTCGGTATTAAGTTCAAGACTAAAGACACTCCCAAAAAGCGGGGAAAGATCTGGAAACTATGAATCTACGTCGTCCCTTGTGGTTGAGGAGGGATAGAAGAGAGGAGTGTACATCAAGATGCCAGTTGCACCTTATACAGTGAAGTCGACACTTAGATGTTCTGTATTTCACTGGTTTAAGAGCATTCGTTATTCATCTACGTATGCAACTACTATAATTGGAGCATTGAACGAGGTGCAACATAAGTTTGTTAGTCTAAAGACACATGACTATCACATTATGCTGCAACGTCTGATTCCAGTGGTAATTCGGCCATATTTGCCTCGTGACATCGTAGAACCAATTGTGGCATTGTGCAGATGGTGGCAGAGGTTATGTGCCAGAGAGTTAAAGAAGTCAGATGTGGTGGAACTGCGACAACAAATTGTGCACATTATTTGCAAACTAGAGAGGATTTTTCCCCCTGCTTTTTTTTACATCATGATTCACTTATGATCCACCTGCCCGAGTAGGTGCTCATTTCTGGTCCAGTCCAGTACACTTGGATGTATCCTCAAGAAAGGTACGTACAACTAATTAATTATACAGGTTTTCCGATCCATTATTTGTTCCACTGGAGATTACTAGTTATATGTACTTATTCAACAATTAATTAATTGAACGTTTGATTTTGTAGACAGCTTGGACAGTATAAAGGATTCGTGAAAAATAGGTCGGCCCCGGATGACTCCATAGCAGAGACATACCTAATGCATGAGTGTGTTACTTACTATAATAGGTACCGTAAGGATCCACCACCTCCCACTGCCTCTGATCCCAATGCCCGCATCAATCTTTATGTCGTCATAAATGTCGTACGACCATTTAGAAGTGTATTAATGGAATCGATCGTTAACACGAGAAGAACTTATTGAGCCACATTGGATAGTGTTTCAAGACTTTGACAAAGTTGAGCCGTACATGATTAGGTACAGGGAAAAGCTTCAGGAGTTAAATCCGGACAAGAGTTCGGCATGATTTGAGAAAATGGTTAAGAAGAAGTTCCCCAATTATTTCTTCCAATGGGTACGTATGTTTACTTATTTAGTTTATACACATGTTTGTAGAAAGTAAACCCTTTAATATATATATATATATATATATTTCCCATTTTCCCAGATGATTGATCTACAAAAATCAGAAAACTACGGGGGGGGGGGGGTCCTGGGCCAAAGTACTTGCTAGCAGGGAAGTCGATTAAATACTATATTTACCCCAGATTGATCAGTGTAAAGTTTCATTCATTGGCCCGAGATGAAGGAAGAATAACACAAAACAGTGGGGTAGCGGAAAGGAAAGACAATGATCTATATTACGAGGCTCTTGTATATGTCAACTATGTTACGGGAATGATGTCAATGTTTTCCTATTCAAGTGTACAAAGGAAGACCTGAGTCTTTTATCGATCAGTCGATATAAACTCAAGCTGGTATGAGGATGAGCCATTCGCTCTTGCCACCGTAGTTAGGCAAGTGTTCTATCTTGATAATCCGAAAGCTGGTGAAGGGTGAAAAATAGTGAACCATATCTCTCCTCGAGGTATATGAAATACCATGACAGCTGAAGGGACGCCGATGACTGAAGATGTTGAACAACAAAGAGACATTACTGCATATCAAGAGCCTAATATTTCTGTCATCCGCTCCGACATAATGGACATGGTTCAAGCTGGTAAACGCTTATCCATGCCTGATGGTTGTACGGATCTAGCTCAAGATGAGATTATTGATACAACTAATGAGGTAGATGAAGAAGAGGTGCAGGATGAGGACGAGGACAAGGACGTGGACTCAGGATATTCATCGGACGATGTTGAGTATGATGAGGAGGAGGAGCAATCGGATAATAGTGGTGCAGAGGATGATGACGATTATAAGGAAAAGTACAATATAACGACGAGGAATATTAATTGGTAATTAATTATTGTAATTAAACTTTTTTAACGTACTAATGCATGATTAATTATATTATATATATTACGAGGAGGAGTAGGTACAATTATTAATTTTGTACTTAATTTAATAATTAATTAATTAATTTTAAATTTTTTGCATAATTAACTTCAAATTAATTAAAGAGCGGGGTCGCTTTGACAGATGGAAATACAAATTAAAATTAATTAATTAATCCGTACGATCAAGAATCACATTTTCCTTAAACCCTAAAACTTAGCCGACGGAACGACTTTTCGTAGTCCATACCAAGGTAATTAAACACAATAGTAATTAATTATATAACCCTTAATCCTAAAAATTTATCTTAGACGATGCAAAAGGGTAATACCGTCGTCTAAGTATACCCTAAAACCTAAACCATAAGGCGCTTAACCCGAAACCCTAAAAAAAGTACTTAGAAGACGCAAACGTGTCTTTGCGTCGTCCAAGTAAGTACTTAGACAACACAAATGTGTCATTGCGTCGTCTAAGTGCTTACTTGGATGACGCAAATGTGTCATTGCGTCGTCTAAGTTAAAATTTCGTACTTTCACATCTAAGACAACGACCATATAGACCATGTCCTAATGCATATTCTTTTTTTCGAGACCATAGAGCAAACAATTCTTGGAGTGTGAGCGCCGACGTTTCCAAAATAGGACTTACAGATTATCGTATATCTACATTTCCGGTTTGTAAAAATTTCAGTTTTGCGATTGCTGTGCCGATGAAACCCTTAACGAACTTACTATTTAGTGAAAATTATTCTACTTATATATTGTCTTATGGTGAATGTATCCAACAGTTGTTTTGTTCAAATTCAATTTCGTTGATATTGATGTGCAATGAGTCTATACTTAATAACACTTAAGTTATACAGATTAGTAGATACTTAATAAGTTTAAAGACGTAAATTTATTCGTCGTCTTAAATTCCACTTTTATATATACGATTCTTTAATTGATATTTTACGACAATTTCATTCGAATGACAGATAAGAAACTTCCTTACGAATTATTTTAAAAAATTATTTTTACGAGAAAATGAACCTAGATGACGGAGTAGGAGGACTCTCCGTCGTCCAGGTGCTCACCTGGACGACAGAAACGCTCAGTCTGCGTCGTCCATGTTCAAATTGTAGGCGGAGATGGCCTTCTCCGTCGTCTAAGTCAATTTTTGAACCGTTCCCAAAATTATGGCGGTCAACTCCCACCCGCCCAATTAATTTGGTGGCGTTTCCAAAAAATATGGAGGTTGACCTAGATGACGGAAACACCTATTTCGGTCGTCTAGGTTCACTTAGACGATGGAAAATCTCCCTCTGTCGTTTAAGTGATACAGTATAAATGGGCAGCTTCGATCATTCTTCCTTGTCTCCTCAATTCTCCTCTCCTCTCTCTCTCTCTCTCTCTCAAAAAGTATCCGGCCTCCCACCGCCTCCCTCCCTCCGTCGTCTCTCACCTCCTCCACCGTCGTTCGATCACTCCCTCCATGACATACGTTGATCATCCTTGCTCCCTCCCTCCGCCTGCACCTTCCATCGTCACCACCACTGGCTGCCCAATCTCACTGCCGCCCATCTCCACCAACGGTAAGTTTTTAATTTTTTACGCACGTATGTATTTTAAATTTATTTTTAATATATATTTAGGTATAATACATGTATTTAGGTATAAATATAGTTTATTTATGTTTAATAATAAATTGGTAAATTAGTACAAATAATAAATTGGTAAATTATTGGTATTTATTGTAATTATCAGAATTATGGTAAATTAGTAAATTAGTAAAAATAATAAATTGATAATTATGATAATTATTATAATTATGATAAATTATTAATTATGATAATTATTGTAATTCTCGTAATTATGGTAATTATTGTACTTAGTATGAATTATGATAAATTATGGTAATTAGTATGAATTTAATTATTTGTACTATTATTTTAATTAATAATAATATTATTTGTAATACGATGAATTTAATTATTTGTAACATTAATTATAGTAAATTAGTATGAATTTAATTATAAATAGTAAATTGGTTAATATTAAAAAATGGTAAATATCAAAAATGGTTTTACAACTCCTAGGATAAATATTAAAAATAGTAAATGTTGTGGTAAATATGAAAAATATAGAAAAAATAATTAGTAAATTGTTACTGAAAGGACCCAACCTTAGATTAACTTGTAATCTAGAATCAAGCATTAACGACTGACCATAATCTACAATTTTCTGTGAAAATTTTGACATAACTTCTCTTATAAAAGAGACAACCAAAAACCTGTAAGGAAAACTGACACTCCACAGGTAAACCCACAAAAAATACCTGGACCACCGATGTCCATCCGGATTTGTCAACATAAAACGGAAATCAAAATTGATATATTATTCAGAATTCGAAAACATAACTCCAGTAAATACACTGATTCATAAACAAAGAAACTCAACTACACAACCATACGAGTGACAACCTATGCACAAGAGTCTCACAAAGAAGATATTACAGAACTAGTATCCAAGGTGACTTCAATAACACAAGAGACATACTGACACTGAGTTGAAACCTACTGCTGAAGGAATTGACTGGTGGACTCGACGCCCTCGACAATATCCAGCACTCTCATGATACACACAGGCAAAGAAAATCGAAAAGCCCAGGAAAAAAGCACATAAAATCATAAAAATTGTTAGAGTGAGTGGACGAAAATAATAATTCACTTTTTAACTGAAATTGTAAATAATATGCCTTTCATATATAATGTGCATAAAAATAATGCAAGTCTGAAAATAAACATGATGCGAGTTTAAAAACGCGGGGTCCCTCTCGGACACATCCGCAACAATACAGTCTAAATCACGGGATCCTAGACTCACACGTGATTAAATAGTCAGAAAGGCCTCGGGTCAGGATATCTGTCCCCCCCCCCCCCCCCCCCCCCCCCCCCCCCCCCGCGGAGCATTTTGGGGATCAGCGGAGCATGCCAATGCATCGATGCCATTAGTATCACTGAGACTGTACTCTATGTAAAACAAATCATATTTGTTTCCATGCACATGCATAATTGTAAATAAATACTCGTACAAATATAATCATAAAATGCATAATCGTAAAATGTCCACTCACAAGTTGCCGTGATAAGCATAAAGCTGAAACCCTGTCGATCGGCACAATTATTCATCTGACATGCCCGCTAACTCATGATCTCGAAACCACGATTAAAATTAATATCTGATCATCGGGGGTTCACACTGCATAGCTAAAATCATAATCTAGTGAGTAATAACATCGATAATCTCGTATACTCGAATAACATAACTTCTGTTTAATAACTGAATTCAAATCCCTGTAATCCCTCACTTTTAAGAATCGCAAACCAATCTCGAATACTAAATGACTTGCAAATAAACTGATAATCAAAGCCTCATTTAATATTATCGTGAATTAAACTGATAATTATCTGATTAAATACTCGCCCAAATTTATCAAACAAAAATATGAATATAAACCTCACCATTGTGTTCGGCACGTGAAAACGACCGAAACGACATAAAACTTCATCAAAATTCTACCTCGCCGGAGATCCGCCGCGCACGGCGGCGAGTCTGGCCGCCGGTCGCCGGAATTCTACTAACTCAGAAATCTTTGACCTATCAATATGAAGATCTCAACATTTTCAACAACTTTCTAGTTCAAAGCTAAGCCCAAATTTAACCGGAAAACGTCCAAAACTCACCGTGAAGTTCAAAAACTTCGCCGAATTCATTTCCTCCAATCCGCCACCACCGGCCACAGCAAGGGCCAAGACCACTTGGGATAGACTCACCATCCCAAAGGCTACAAAACCCCTATGGTTGCATCCCCCAACGCCGCCGTCTCTGCCACCTCCGACACCTGCGAAATACCACCGCCGCTGGCCGGAAAACTCTCATTTTCATCTCTTCGATTCTTCCTCCTCTGGCCACCAATGAGAGCGTTCCACCCACCAAAAGAAAGAGGGAACCAAGCCCAACAACTTTCATCAAGGAATCACGACCAAAGGTTGCCGAAAAAAGGCACACCGCCGGCGAGAAAATTCGAAGCCAAACGGGTCGGTTTGACTCGTGGTTAACGTGGCTCAAACCCATAAATCCCAAAATGGAAACTTTTCCAAAATTACCTCGTATTTATACCGTATATATACCGTTACACATACAGCCCAAATCAACGGCTACGGTTCAACCTGATCAAGATCGGACAGTCACGATTAAATCATCAATAAAAATAACACTTTTATATATATTCATCAACCGACTTAAAAACTCGTTAAATAATTGCTCGCTTATCTGAAAAGTTTCCCAAAAATTCACATGAGCTCAGAATTAAATTCTCTACAATTCTCGTGAAGGAAGTGAACATCAATTCTAACTTGGTTAAATAGTCGTTAACAACCCCAATTACGTGACTAATCTGCGATAATTCAATTTCGTGCTGATTAATACGTAGATTTTGGTTCGGGTTGTTACAGTTACGTACAAATAGTAAATGGCAAAGTAGTTATAATTAATGGTAAAATAGGTTTAATAGTTAAATTTTACAACTCCTAGGTTAAAATGGCCCCGTGGGGTTAAAAAAGGCACAAAAGAGGCGAAAAATGCTCAACTCCGACGCTACGCGAAGCAAGTGGGTTGGCAGAGCCAGGAGGACAACGTCGCGCCTTCTCCAGACCCTTCAACTGGTCCCTCGACAACGACGACTGGGGAAGTTCTTGATACCCCAGCTATACAGACTGATGATGATGACACCCCTTTCGGCCCATTATTGATGTCAGAAAGTGCCCAGGAGTTGGCCTCCTCCGAGTCTATTCTCTACAGCGCACAACGCAAGGTTAGGAGGGCTCCGTCAAACCCTCAACCTAAAAGGACCCAAGGACTCAGAAAGGGCGGAAAATCTGAGAAGTTGTTTAAGATGACCGAGTAAAAGATCAAGTTGTCATACGACGATTTCATCGATGGTCCTCCCGCCTCTCAGCTAGCTAGTCTCTCATCGCACAGCATCGGGGCAATTATTTGCAACAAGGTTCATATGGTTGCGCCTACTTGGAAAGAGTTGCCGGACGGGGAGAAGGGGAAGATATTTAAAGAACTCTCGGTACGTAATACAATTTTAAAATCATTTTTAATAACCAAATTAAAAATCGTAATTTCATAATATATACGATTATAATTTTTTATTCTTTTCTTGTAGGAACAATATGCGGTGGATGGCACACCGGAGATGCTTACGCACATCAACACCACCGCCAACGCCATCTACCATGATTGGAAGTACAGACTTCACAAGTATTACTAAGAATTCGGCCGCTCACCTACCCCCGTAGAGGTGCGTGGGAATAGGAAAGATGAGTGGGAGTGGTTGGTCAACCACTTCGAAGAAGAATTTTATCGGGTTCGTATTTTTTTATTTAAATTGACGAAATTGAATTATTATTTTTTAGTAATTATTAATTTATTAATGATTTATGTTGTCCAATAGATGCAATCGAACGTAAACAAGGCCCACTGGGGTAAGAAAAACAAACATCATACCCCCGGCTCTAAGAAGATGATACAAATCGCCAAGGAGCACAGAGATAAGGTCTCCAAACACCCTTATCTGTTGCTAGCGTCACCGCTTACGTGACGCCTGGGCTTGACAATGAAGTGAGTCAAATCGGCGTAAGTGCCGTATATATTTCTTGTCAATTAACATAATTATTATTTATTAATTATTAAAGTGTCATACAAATTTATAATTATTTAATTTTTCTTATTATTTTCAGGCGAGGGAGAGCCAAATTGCAATCGCTGATTAGGTATACGGTCGTTGAGCTGACAAGGAGGTTAGGGGGTTGGGACGCAAGGTGCAGCGAGATTTTTCTTCTGACTCATCTACGGGACACTCGGCGAGGAGATGCGGGGGTCCAAGCAGACCTTGAGGAGGCTCGACTCGCACGAACGGAAACGTTATCTATGCGTCAGAGGCTTGATGAGCAACAAGTGCAGATAGCCCACCTCATCGTCCACATGCAAAACTAGGTTCAACAAGAGTGTCATCCTGCTCCGACCCCACTCCCCGACGACGACGACATGGCTGAAGGCGGGAGACTCAGCGACGCGTCTACTCCTGCTGTATTTTAGTAGTTTGTACGTAGTTTAGGATATATCGTATTTTCCGAAAGATTTTGATGTACGTACAATTTTTAATTATCTAAATTAAATTTAATATTTTAATTAATTTATTAATATTTTACTTTAAATTCAAATTTTAATTAAAAAAATTAAAATCAAATATATATTCACTTAGACTATGAAAGTATATACGCTTTTGTAGTCTAAGTCCTCACTTAGACTACGAAATCATATATGCTTTCGTAGTCTAAGTGATGACTATGAATACAAAATATATACATACGTGGTCTAAGTGATCACTTAGACTACAGAATTGTTGCGTGGTCTAAGTGATCACTTAGACCACGCAATAAATTCGTAGTCTAAGTGATCACTTAGACCATGCACACAATATTTGCGTCGTCCAAGTATAACTTAGACCACACAATAATTGCATAGTATAATTTGTACTTGGATGACGCAAATAATGTTTGCGTCATCTAATCATAACTTGGACGACGGGCCATTGCCTTGTCCAAGTGACCTCCTAGACCACGGAACAGACCATTTCTATCGTCCAAGTGCTTAGACTATGGAACTTGGACGACAGACTCTAGATGACGGAGATTCCGTAGTCTAAGTACTTAGACTACGAAAACTAAAACGTAGAAGACGGAAATGGTCCGTGGTTTAGATGAGTTTTTCTTGTAGTGATGTTAGGTAAATATATGCTTAGATTGTGGTATTTTAATATCTTATATCTTGTATTTAATGGTGTCATATTTAATATTGTCCTTTTTTTAGTAATAAATAGCAGGTTGGATAAACTTTTATAGAAAAAGGGTGCAAGGAGTTTTTTCCAATTCACCCTATTTTTAATCTTTAATGAACCTGAGATAGTTGAAAGCTTCTGTGTGAGCGTACAAACATTTTGTTATATATATATATATATATATATAGAAAAATAAGAAATGAAGGAATAAGAATGACTTATTTTTCCAAGGGCAGATCCAGGATTAAAAGCTTGCCGCGGTGGAAGAGGGAGGGGCGCTAATTTACACATAAAAAAATTGGAAAAGTTTTTTAGAGAGTTATCAAAAGAATATTTAAGTTTTGGACAATTAAAGAAGGATTTTTTGTTGTAAAACATATTAAAAACAATGGCATTGCTTAAAAATATATATAGAAGAAGAGGAGAAGAAAATAGAATAAAACATTGGAAAGTAATGAGGAAGAGAGAAGGAAATGGAAAGCAACTTAAAAAAACGGGAGAATAAAATAGAAAAGTATTGGAAGCTGGAATGTAAAGTGGAAGAAGAGAAACAAAAATGGAAAGCAACAAGCAACTTGGAAAATATCCATCACAGAGGAATAGACAAGAAATGTATAGTTGGCCTTAGCCATCTGAACCAAGACTTTCATTAATCAACACCTACAACATACTTATCTCAAAACTCACCAGGGTTTAAGCCCTTACATAGAGCCATCCTTACATGTGTCAATCATATAAGCTTATATGATAGCTTGAATTAGCTGTTAGAAGAAGAACTACTAGCTTAGCTAAGCTCAATGATCTTAGCATCATTTCTTCATTCACATCCCTCCTCAGATTGATAGGGGGAAGCCACCATCAAGCTGCTACGAAGATAGTTGTGTTGAGGAGAACACAAACCTTTCATGAACAAATCAACAAGTTGTTCAGAAGAAGAAACAAACTGAAGCTTAATAGATTATGCCTTGACCTGATTACGAGTAAAGTGAACATCTACTTCTATATGGTTCAGCTTGAAGTGATGAATAGGATTAGTAGCTAATGCTAAAGACAAAGCAGAAATATTATCACAGTGAAGATTAGGCACAGACCAAGACTAATATGCATATCTGCCATTATGTTCTTTAACCACATAAGCTTAGATGTTGTATATGCCATGCTACAGTACTCAGCCTCTATAGAAGACCTAGAAACTAAATTTACTTGTTACTACACCAAGATATAGGACTTTGGTTGAGAAGAATAACAAACCATGTGGTTGATTTCCTTACATTGGGATCTTCACCCCAATCGGCATTACAATAGGCTTGCAAGTGGAGACTAGACACAATGGAGCATCTTTGTAACCAAATACTGTAATCTGATATGTGTTTAACATACTTGATAATCCTTTTGGTAGCAATGAAGTGATCCTCAGTAGGTTTATGCAGAAATTGACACACATAATTTACTCCATATTTTATATATTTTGCCTTGTGGATGTCAGGTATTGCAGATAGCCAACTAAACTTCAAAAATAAACTAGTTCAGACTTTGATAAAGGCTTTTCAGTTAAGGGGCACCATTTGACCCATAGGCTCAAAAAGGCCGTGGGCAGCCCAAAGCCTGTTGAGTCCAAGCTCGCCCCGACCCTGAAAAAAGCCTGAAAAAGCCTGAAAAAGCCTAACCCATCATACATAAGGAAAGGCCTGGGCTGAGGTCCCAAAGCCTGTGGGTTAAAAATCACAGCCCATTTGAAGCCTGCAGGGCCGGCCCAGCGCAAAAAGCACAACCCAAGAAGCCCGTTAAACATTGGTAAAACTGTAATACACTACCACAATTCTTCTCATAGCCGACGACTTCAAGAAAACAAAGGCCGACGACAACACCAAAAATCGTCGGCTATAGTGCACTATAGCCGACGACAACAAAAGTCGCCGGCCTTTGTTTTCTTGATGTCGTCGGCTATGAGAAGAATTGTGGTAATGATAGATTGATAGGCTAGTTAGCTATTATCCTAAAAATACAAGACTGAGATGATGTTTATTACCTATTGTGTAAACATTTAATACCGTTGAAAATTGCATAATATAAGCCGGCTCTAGAGTGATGGAGTCAGCTGATACCCAAGTAAAGAAATTTGCTATGTCTATGGACTCATACCACAAGGCCATAGATCTGGTTCTTCTCCTTCGGCAAACCTTTTCCTTCTTCTTGTGCTTCGTCTTCACTTTCACAACACCTCCTCTCATCCCTAATTGGCTTTGAGACCTGAGCAAACAGTGGAATCCCTAATTGAATTAGGGCTTCATCCTAATCTGAAAGGAATAAGGTAAATTCGACTTTGGTTTTTTCGAATTTCAATTGTTTAATACTGGGTGATGCATCGATTGACGATGATGGTCTAGTGTTGGGTTAATTTCTCGTTATTCAAGTTAGATTGTTATTTTATGTACAGTGTAGATTTTGAGTAGCTTTTGGATTTGTATAATGAGAAGGTTGAATCGATGATCCAGTTGGTGAGATTATGGTGACCACGTGATTAAGATAACAAGTGGTTCTTAATTATCAAATTCATTTTCCTTTAACTCAAATCCAAGTTACTCTTCTTTAATCGTAATTATGGTGAATGTTCTTCTGCAATTCTGTGTTCAGTTGTTTGGTCTTCAAAATCTAGATCTAAATTATCCTTGCTATGTATTGTATATATGACTAATACTAATCATGTTCTGCAATGTTACAGGAGTTGAAGACAGTTCCAAGAGTTCAAGAGATGATGATGATGTTGGATGTTTCCGGGCTAGTTTGATTACAAGAAGTGCTTCTATCCTTGAAGTAACTTTTTCGCTATAATTTCGATTGTTTTACCCTAGCTGTGAAATGGATTCAATTGATGACGAATCTGATTACACTTCCCCTATTCCTCCACCGGATATTATTGGTAGAGAAACTAGTGATGTTTGGAACTATTTTAGTAAGATTGAAGAAAATATTCATGGAAAAAAGTACCTAAACCTAAATGTAGTATTTGTGGTGGAAAACTTGCTCGTGGTGTACTAGTGGTGCGAATCATTTGAGAAGACAACTATTAAAGCATGCTTAAGCATCTTTTCAGGATATTAGAAACCAAATACATATAGGTCAAGATGCCCTAGGAAATATGTCAAACTTTGTTTTTGATTAGGTTGTTGCTAGGAGAGAAGTAGTGGATTTTGATATAAGAGCTTAACTACCTTTCACATTTGTTGAAAAACATGATTTTAAGGGCTTTATTCAGAGAGCATTTGCTCCCTAATATACAAAAATTTCTGCCACTATTTGTAAAAGAGATGTGATGAAAAGTTTTAATCAAACTAAAGTTGAGCTACTTTTTTTTTGAAAAATAAGAAGGAAAAGTTTGTCTAACATCTGATTTGTAGTCATCTCGTCAAAAAATTAGTGATTCGGTACTCACTGCCCATTTTATAGACAAGGATTGGTCTTTAAACAAAAGAGTTATTAGCTTTAAAATGCTTGAGGACCCTTACACCAGAAAAATCCTTGCTAGCCATATAAGCGAGGAGTTAGTTTCATGGCATTTTCAAAATAAAATATTCTCAATCTCACTAGACAATACTTCAAACAATGATGTGGTTATACAACTACTTCCAGATTTTCTTATGATTGAGTCACAACCTAGGGAGTTGTTTCATGTGCGTTGTTGTGCTCATGTTTTGAATTTGATTGTGCAAGATGGGTTGGAGATTTTGTCTCCACATATTCTTAAAATAAAAATTATAGTACGTAACATGAATTCTTCTAATAAGAGATTTGAAGTGTGAAAGCAATACTGTACTAATTTTTGTTTTGCAAAAAGAAGCATTGACAATGATGTTCTCATTGGTGGAATTCTACTTGTGATCTTTTACAAGTTGCTTTAAAATATAGAAGTCTTATGCATATGTATGTGCAAAAATTGAATCAAATGTGATCTTGTAATTTATCAATTCCAAATGAATTAGTGTGTGTTTTCTCGATGTTTTCAAGTCTGCAACTAAGATTTGTTGTGGTGTTTGTTATCCTACTTCTAGTCGAGTGATTAATTGCTTATTTGATATTTGAATCAAATATTTGAAACATATTCTCATCTTGATGTTTTTAATGATGCTTTAGTTGCAATGAAAACCAAATTTGACAAATATTGATATGATTTTCCTAAGGTTTTTTTTTTGTGCTGCTGTTATAGACCCTAGGTTCAAGTTATTTGCCATTGAGGAGTGGTTGGAGTGTACGGGTAGGGAGCAATCCCAAATTTATGAAATCATCCATTATGTTAAGTGTTTGCTGCATAAATACAATGATGTTTATAAGAGAAACAATATTGTAGTACTGCCTAATATTGCATCTTCCGCTTCTTTGAATACCACATCTAGTTTAGTACCAGTACCTAGAGTTCAAAGCTATTCCATGCAAAGTTTGAAAAGGACCAGAATATCCTCTACTTCATCTTTTAATAACAATTTTGATTTGCAGATTTATCTTGATTTGGCTACAATAGAGATGAATGATGATAACCAGTTTAGCCTTTTGGGATGGTGGAATGCTAATAAACCATTGTACCTTATTCTTTCTCTTATAGTAAGAGATTTATTAAGTGTTCCAGCTTCAATAGTTACATCGGAGGCTGCTTTTAGTGCTAGTCGTCGAGTAGTTTATGAGAAAAGAGCTAGTCTTCATCCAAACATTATAGAAGCTTTGATTTACTCAAAGGATTGGAGCTTGGAAAAAATAAGGAAGCAAGATTCAGCAGAAGTAGAGGAATCCATAGAAGAACTAATGAGATTAGGACCAAATCATATGATAGGAAATGAAAGTGGTGGAAGTGAAGTTGATAGCGAAGAAGGTTATGAAATTCAAGCTGAAAGTGGGTTACCATGAGAGGAATATATGTTAGGCTGGAATCAATCTAGTGTTTTACATTTAACTAGGATAAGATTGTTTCTTTAGCTCTCTATGTATAACCATGATAAATCAGTCATGGAATCACTTGTCTTTTGCTTGGTTTTGTAGGTTTTGCTTTGTTTTTCTTGGTATTATTTTGTTTTTGTTTGGTTGCTAGTGTAAGATATGAGGATACACTAATACACCCACTTTTGTTGTCAAGTGTCACTGATTTTGTTGTTCAAAGTCTATCTGCTAGTAGTATATGTTGTTATCATAGTTGGGATTGCTTTCAAGTAGCTCAAGTCCTGCTTACTCTGATTTCATAATTGGGATTGCTTTCTGGAATAATCTACCAACTCTTCTATGATTTGTGTTTAGCTTAATTCACTCATTAACGTATTGGTGTTATGGTAATAGGTTGAACGAGGGAAGCACTCTGGTCCAACTAAGCTGGTGCTATACTTCAGAAGGGCCACAAACATTCTCTACACTTTTGGGGGACATGACTGTGTAAGACATAAACCTTATATTTGGAATGGATTATGTTGTTTTCTGCTTATTATTTTATGTTTGTAGATTACTACACTGTGAAGTTATTTAAGAGACTTAAAAAAACTCCTTATTAATCTAAGCTTGTAGTCTACTACATTATGAAGAAACTTATATGCAGACAATATACATTTATATATACAAAGATTCCCATGTCCGTTATGTAATTGACAAATCTACCCATGTTTCTATGAGTTTCTTAAGATTGGTATATTGGTTTTGGGGGAAATTTTTTTATAAATTAACAAAATATGGATTGATATACTACTTTTAGATTGACATACTGTTTTTTAACAGCACATCTCGCCATTTATGAAAATTTGGTTTGCAGGAGGTCATGCATGCTTTGTAGAAACCTCAGAAGTTTGAGGCCATATATTTACTTGCTACTTACTTCTTAACCACTCCAATGGCTATCAATTTAATCTAGTTTTTTGTTGTCATGTTAGTTTGGCAAGAATTTAGTTAATTAAATTATTTTTTTGGCTCTCTATATGTATGACCATGATAAACTAACCATGGGATCACTTTTTTTTTTTGGGTTTTCTAGTTTAGTTTTGGTTCTGCTTGGTATATTTAGTTATGAAATATGAATTGATTTTGCTTGGTTTTGACTTCATTTTGTTAAAAAGCCCAACTAAGCCAAACACGAAAAGCCCAAGGTCTGCTCGGCCTATGGGCCTAAAATTTGTGGAAAAGTCCAGTCCTGCCCATCCCAGACTTTTGTTGAATAATGTTAAGGCCTGGCTCGGCCCATTGTCGAGCTCTATTTCCAGTGTCAGCATACACTTTAATTCCTGACTGACATGATGATTTGAGAGTGAGAGGAGTCTAGACCATTTTTGTGTATCAAATCCTTAGCATACTTCTGCTGTGACAAGAAAATGCTTGATTTTGTGTACTGAATTTTTAATCCTAGAAACAAGTGCAAGGGTCCAAGATCTTTCATGTCAAATTATTTTGAAGACCATCTTTGATCTCATATATCAATGAACCATCATTTCCAGTTAAAATTATATCATCCACATACAATAGTAAGAAGACTTAAGATGAACCATATAATTCAATGAACAATGAAGGGTCTGTAAATGAACTCACAAAGCTAAGAGAGGGTACAAAATCAGTGAACCCTTCATTCCAAGCTCTTGGGGCTTGTTTCAAACAATAGAGTAATTTGTGAAGTCTGCATACATGTGTTTTAGGGAATATGTGATCCTCTAATCCACTAGGCTATGCCATAGAAACCTCTTCATTTAAAATTCCATGAAGAAATGGATTTTTTACATCCATTTGATATGAAGTTCAACCATTGTGAGCTGCAATAACAAGAATTAACCATATTTTAAAATGCCTAATCACAAGAGATTATGTTTCATAATAGTTAACCCCATATTCTTGACTAAACCCTTTGACCACCAACCCAACTTTCTGTCTAACAATGGCACCATCTGCATTCCTTTTGATTTTAAAAATCCATTTGTAAGATACCAAGTTCTTACCATAAGGAAGAAACACTAAGGTCCAAGTATTTTGCGTCTGTAAAGCATCAAATTCCTCCTACATTATTTGAAGCCACACTAGACATTTCATTGTACTTTTGTAACTTAAAGGTCCACAGTAGCCAAATCAAAATTTTAGCTAACAAAATTCATTATAGATAGGAAACATGTAGGTTTCACAATGCCTCTTTTGCTTCTGGTAAGCATTTGATGATCATTAAATGTAGAGTTAGATATCCCAACAACTGGATGCTGGATATTAGTTTCTGAAACCTGACTAGAGATTCTAGATGGAGCACATTTTAGGACAATAGATTTACCAAGACCAAGAGCAGAGGCAAGGTCAATAGAATCCTTATTTTTATCAAACTAAATTTATGTATGAGCAAATGAAACAAAGGGTGGAATAGGAGGTAAAGGAACAACTGAGTTTGAGGGAAATGACTAAGTATGATTTGAAGAGGTATCATATGAAGAAGACAAAGGTTAAGTAAGAATATGAGAAGGGAACATGGTGGAGGAAGATCCTGAAGGTGAAGGAGATAAGGGAGGTAATGGGAGAGACTATGTAGATGAGTAAATGAGAATATATATATATATATAGATATTGATGAAGAAGAACTAGTTAAGCTAGGGAAGACACACCTAATTTATGAGATGGCAAGGATTTTCTACAATTTGCAAAACAGAATGTTGTTTCATCTAAGACAACATGTCTGGGAATAATAAACTTCTTGTTAACTAGATTGAAGAAAATATAACCTTTGTATCCATGAGCGAATTATAGAAAAATACACTGAACATAAGGGTGGGCTCGGTTTGGAACATATCGGTTTTGGGCCTAACCCAAAATTGAATCCGAAATAGTAACTCGGTTCAGTTCAGATCGGTTTCTTGTTTTTGAGTTCTCGAAACTGATCGGATCCAATCTGATCCGAAAATATTTGGTTTGGTTTTGGCTTATTTTAGATTTAGCGAATATTAAGAAACTTCTATATAAAAAAAATTATGATCGATTTGATTCTATATAGATAAATAATACATCATCATTTTCATTTGAATCTAGAAAAAGAAAATAACTTTCAGTTGGAGTTAGAATCAATTGTGGAGATTGTTGTTTTCATTAAGCTCGTACAAGGTTCTGGTGGCTGTTAAGAATGCATGAGAGCTTGTTACCAAGTTAGGTAATGAAAGAGAGAAGAGAAAGAGTGGTGGTGAGTGTTTGATCGAAGTTTAGGAGCATTAATTAATATGGTATAAGTTCAAAGTTTAGTAACTGAAGTTTAGGGGATTCGCTCCTTGACTGACAGAAATGAGAAAGATGAGAGAAAGAGAAATAAGAGAGATGAGAGAGAGACTATAGAACTAGGGTAAAATGGTTATATCTGTGTGTGTGTGTGAGAGAGAGAGAGAGAGAGAGAGAGAGTGTGAGTTATAGTGTGAGAAGATGTATGATAGAATAAAGAAAACATAGCTAAGAGGTCAATACATATCTATTTCAGGTTTCAGGTTTAATCGGTTTAGGATAAGAACAGAACCAAACCGTATTGAATTGCTACCTTCGGTTTTGGGCCCAAAAATTAACCAACCCATTTTTTTCGGGCCATTCGGTTTCGGGTTCGGTTTTTGGGGCCAAATGGGTGAGTTTTTGGGGCCAAAGTCCCAAACCTATTTGAACCAACTTAGGTTGCAACTTGTTAGCTCTTGTTGGTGGAAAAGGCAATGGATAACAGGCATATCCAAACACTTTCAACATTTCCAGGTCAGGTATTTTGTCATTTAGTCTCTCAAATGGAGATTTCATATCAATAACAGGAGATGACATTCTTTTAATAAGCTAAACTACTAGAGCACAAGCATAATACCATAGATTATTAAGAACACCAGCTGCTTGCATTATAATAAATGTAGTCTCTCTTAGATGTCTATTTTTCATTTTTGAGATGCCATTTTGTTCTAGAGTATTTGGACAAGACAATTGATGAACAATGCCTTTGGCAAGTAAGAACTCTCTGAATGCATTATTGGCGTACGGACCACCACAATCCACTACTTCATTTTTAACCATTGCCGGCGATTTTTAAATCGCCGGCAATGTCTTCTTTTTTTTTAATCATTGCCGGCGATTTTTCCGGCAAATCGCCGGCAATGTTCCGCCGGTAATGTTAAAAAAAATAAATAAATCATTACCGGCGATTTTTGGGGGAAAAATCGCCGGCAATGCGTAAAAATTATTGCCGGCGATTTTTAAATCGCCGGCAATGGTTAAAAATGTAGTAGTGATCACTCCTCAAGTTTTTAATTGCAGAGCCAAATTGAGTAGTAATAAAAGCACAAAGAGATTTGAAGTGACCAAAAACTTCACTGTTATTACTATGGGAAAAATCCAAGTATACTTGCTGAAATCATTTATGAAGAGTACAAAGTACCTATGACCATCTATAGACAAATGTAGTGCAGGACCCTAAACATCTGAGTGAATGGGCTGAAATGGTGCCTTACCAACTGTCTATGAACAAGGAAAAGAACTTAATTATGCATTTTTCCTAAAATACAAGGCTCACATACATGAGAAGTGCCCTCTTCTCCACTCTTCCTTACAAGTGATAACACTCGTATCTAACATGGACTTGATAGCATCATTTGTGGGATGACCAAATCTCGGATGCCACAAGGAGTACTTGATTGCTTGACCAATAAAAGCATACATAGGAGCTTTGACTTGAGCTTTAGAGTCTTTAGTATTAATGGCAGACACACTCTTGAATTTGAAATCAACAAGAGAAGAGTTTAAGGAAGAAGATAAACTGGAAGCAACTTGCAACACTAATGCAGCCTTAAGTGTAAGTGTGTAACTGTAACTGAAGTAGGAACAACAATATCTGAATCTTTGAGAATTGAAGAGAGTCTAGCATTT
The DNA here is from genome assembly GCA_946800695.1 of Geum urbanum. NCBI lineage: Eukaryota > Viridiplantae > Streptophyta > Magnoliopsida > Rosales > Rosaceae > Geum > Geum urbanum. The sequence goes on along the minus strand of OX326997.1, from coordinate 19,313,192 downwards.
TGAGGCATGTGCGAGATCTACTGGAAGATTATAAAGGCCATTCTTATATAGCCCGTGGTACAATATTCTTCCTATTGTCTTGTCCTATACCACAATCATATGATCATCAAGCCAAATACGACACTGATTTTCCTTACACAATTGATAAATAGACAGTAAGTGAGCAACAAGACTAGGAATTAATACAACATTTTAAAGTTGTAATTAATCGAGAGAAGAACCACCAGTATGAGAAATACCATGTTGTGTACCACTACCAACTTGCACAATTAAAGAAGCATTATAAGGAGCCACATTGTCTAGTAGTTAAACCTCACTGGTCATGTAATTGGTGGCACCAGAATTTGCCAACCAAAACTGAGGAGTGGAGCTGCTTGAAGAGGCAAGCATAGCATGCATAGCTTGATTCAAGGGCCATGTTAGCTTGCTGCAGAGCTTGAGTGGAACTAGAGAAGCTATTATGCATATTAGCATGTGCATTAGTTCTCCTAGAGTTGAAATTGCTACTTGTAGAAGAAGAAGATCCATTCTTGTATGGAAAACCAATGATATAAAAACACGTCTCTAGTGCATGTCCTTGTTTCGAGCAGAAGATATAACATGCTAGAGCTAGATGAGAAAGGTTGTTGACATGTGGCCAAAAAATTCTGAAACATCTTGTAATGTTTTGCAATGTGACCTTGCTTGCCACACAACTGACAAAACACATATGGGTTGTGGGGAATAGTTTCTAGTATATCAGGTTGACCAACAAACAATGATCTATGACCATTGTTGGTACTGGAGGTGTTGTTATTATTCCTCCCATCATTAGAGAACCTTTATTGTCCACGATCTGCAAAGAGAGCAGCAAGAAGATAAGCAACTTGATTTACATCAGAAGCAACTGTACCAGAATCATCAAAGGCACCTTCTTGACTTGATGTAGCATTAGAATGCAATGATGGGTTGGCCATTAAGGCAGTGAGATGACGAGAAGACATATCATCAATCATCATCATCAACAAGGTCAACTTTTGCTGCTTGCAAGATCACTTTGAGTTCATCAATTGTGCCACTCACACAGTTTAGCCTAATTAAGGCCTTTCACTATCGGAACAATTACTATGACCGACGACTTGGTGTCGTCGGTCTGTTTGGGCTCCTCGTCGGTCATAGATATATCCGACGATGTGTCGTCGGATATAGTAGCGTCGGTAATAGACCGTCGGTCATACTATATCCGACGACCAGTTAGGGTTATCGTTGGAAAAAGGATACACTATATCTGACGACGGTTTTGCGTCGGTCATAGTTTTAAACTATAACCGACGATGTCATCGTCGGATATAGTTTTCTCCATGGTCAAAATGGTTGACTCTGGAGAAAACTATATCCGACGATATTGACACATGTCGTCGGATATAGTGGAAAAATTTAAATTTTTTTTGCAGGTTTTGGGTTTCATCCCAAAACCTGCATTCACAAAAAATCACGCTATCTATATATTGTTCAAATTGAAAATCAACAACCATTGAAACTAGAGTACGTAGTAAATAAATAAATTAATAAAAAACCGAAATAGTTCAAATCTATATACATATGCGTAGTAAATAATGAAAATAAAAATGAAACCGATAATTGTTCAAATGTAGGGGGGTCCTAGTCCTAAGTCTATGTGGTCAAACGGGTCGTCATAAGTAGGTTGGTCCTGGTCTGGCTGTGGCTGAGGCTGCGGCTGAGGCTGAGGCTGTGGCTGTGACTCATCGAATATGGGCGGGGGAGGTATCTGGATTCCAGATGCTTGCAACTGTGCATAACATTGCTGCATCCATGTCCCCATTTGCTGCACCTGTTCGGCCAACCGATTCTGCTTTGCAGCTTGCGCTTGCTCCATCTCCTCTATTCGACGCCGTTGAGCTTCCATCTCAATTGATTGCCTATGAAGCCGGTCGTTTAGCTCATTAGTCCTCGAAGATGATGATGATGATCCCGATCCGCGAGAGAATTCAGGGGTCTGCTTCAGCAGCCCTTGACCCCATTTTCCGGAACCCCTGCAGTAGAATGTGTTCTTCCCTGGAGGGATCGCAGTTGACGTAATCCTGGCCCTGACGATCGGATCAGATCGATCAATCTGATCAATCGGGAGTTCCGCATCGGGGGTGTCGGGATAGAGCTCTCTCGCCACTTGAGTCAACACCTCCGGAATCGCCTCCTGAATTCTCGCCTAATTGACAAAGAACAATAAAATATTAATTAAAAAAACAATCTAAATAAATAAGAAATAAGTTTATTTTGTTATAAGGACACTTACAGCATATTCGGGATTCTGCGGATACGCGTGCTGCATCGTATAGACAAGGGGATCATCTTCTAGTTGGTTGGCCGCCTCCTCGATCCAACTCGAGTATGATCTGGTACCGGCATGATGATTTGTTGTGTTTTTGGCCCGGTTCCTTGCGTTGATTTCAGAAAGAGCCTGCGCGATTAAGTCAACATAAAAAAACACTCATTAGCCAAATAATTTACGGGAAGTACGATAAAACCAAAATTAAATCGATTGAAGGTTGCGTACCTTCAATCGAGGGTTGTTGAAGTGAACCACAAGCCATCGCCACTCGTACTCCCTATAACGAAACTCGCTAGGGGTACCCTCACGATCGTCCCCGTACTTTTTCCAATGCTTCTTCAGCTCGGCCTTCCACTCCTTATACCTATATATACCCATAAAATCAAGCGTTAGTAACTAACAACATTGTATGAACATAATCAAAAGAAACGAAAAAATTGAAACAAATGGTCGTCTGCAAACCTGCTCCCATGCACTTCATCCGCCCACGTGGGTCTAATGTCTTCATCCACGCGGAACCACCTCTGCAATGCATATATTTATATATATATATATCAATAATATTAAAAATTTATTATTGAAAATTTTCATAATGAATATACAATTCAACTCACCGACAACGCATTATTCAGCTGATGTTTGACGGCTTGTGGCACTGAATTCCAATCTTGCCACAACATTGGGACTCTATCCCGTATGAGGCTGCCCGCCATCCCCGCGTACTTTCGAGTGACCTTTCCCTCGATCACCTGCCCTCTATCCCTGGTCGGAATCATAAGTTGGCCACCACCGCTAGCCTGAATGGCTTCGTCCAGTAACTTGCCGACGACGGGGCCTCTGGTTCTCTTCTGTTTGGCACCGGGCACGATCTCGCCTATCACATATATATGTAGACGATTTTGTAAACATCAACACCTAATTGAATTTAAATATTAGGGAGTAAAAAGATATCACTAATTAATATTTACCTGATTCGTCGATGCGTTGTCCCGGAATCCTTGCACTCCAGAGAGGTGCCGGGGAGGGTATATACGCATATGCCTGCTCCGGGGTAATGAACCCTAGCTGTCCCGGAATAGGCATCCCGTCGGAATCGACGTGAGGTATCGTCGGGATTTCCAACGGTAAGAATAATGTAGGCGGCGGGCACAGTCGCATCCTCGCCGAGGACTGAGTAGATCCACCAGCCTCCTCGGAAGAATGAGGAGCTGTCTGGTGGATGACGGGGGAACCCTCCTCGCGATGAATGTCCGGCATTCGGACCGAGGATTGAGTCGCACTATCCGTTTCCGGCGTGCGACTGACCTGCTGAACCCTCCTCGCGCCTGAGGATCGAGCCGGCTCGAGCTGCTGCTGCTGAGGTTGTCCCTCGCCCATCAGCCGACGGTGTCGAGAGGTCAGCGGAACACTGTAAGTGTTGGGGACAGTGGTGGATCCTGATGCGGACCGACTTCCGGTGCCATCAGGATCCCCAGCTCCCGAGCCCTCATCCCCACGTCCCGATCTCCCTCTCCCTCTGGACCTCCCCCTCGAAGTACTCGACCCGGCCCCTCGGGAAGGTCCGCAATTAAACCATTGCATCGTTGCTATAAAATTATTAAAATTAAAAAAAATTCCTAATTCATCCAAAAAATCTAGCACATGCATATTCCAATAATTCCAATTCCAACCAGAATAATTCAAATTCCAACAATAATAATTCCATTTCCAACAATTCCAATAATTCCAACAATTCCAACAATAATAACTCCATTTCCAATTAATAATTCCAATTCCAACAACAATAATTCCAATTTCAATTCCAATTCCAATATATTCCACTATATAAACATACATGCAAAAAATCCCAATAATTCGAAATTTAACCAAATAATCCAAATTTAACCTAAATTTCACCTTAAATTTCATACTATTCCAATATATATCAATACATGCATAAAATTCAAAAAATCGAAATTTAACCTAAATTTAACATACATATTATTTACAAATATTCATGCAAATTTAACCTAAATTTAACATAATATTTACAAATATTCATGCAAATTTAACCTAAAATAACCTAAATTTTACCTAAAATTCAAAATTATTCTAATATAACTCAATACATGAATAAAATCCACAAATTCCACAACTATATCAATACATGCATCCACATTGACAATCAACACATTCCACAACGTTGGTATGCAACCGAATTCAAAAAATTCAAAAATTTGAAATTAGGGATTTCAAACCTGTTTTTTCACTAATCGACGAGGAATTTGGTTTGAGGATCGATGGAATAGCACTTAACCTTCGATTGCTTGCTTCCAACACGAAGATTGCGTAGAAAATCGAGAGGAGGCGGAGAGGAGGCGACTGTTCCGGTTTGGGGCAGTTTCGTTTCTGCCCCAAATCGAAACCCAGATCGGGATATAAAACAGACTATATCTGACGAGTTAAGTAATCTCGTCGGATATAGTTGAACCGAAACTATATCCGACGAGATTTCATATGAATGTCGTCGGATATAGTTTCGATTCAACTATATCCGACGAGATTACTTATGCAACTCGTCGGATATAGTTCCTTTTTTTATTTTTCATTTATGCCGGCCGGTAAACTAATTAAATGTGTAGTGTTTTAATATATATATTTATTAATAGTTAATTAATACGAAATTATTAATAGTTAATACGAAATTAGTAAAGCAAAATTAATTATTTAATAATACGATCGATCGATATTAATTATTAATCGATCGGCTGTATTTTTTTCCCGATCGATCGACACAATTTAAAGTCGATCGATAATATGATCGAATAAAATTCATTTTACATTGCACGTTCTAAGTCAAAATAACATACATATATATATACACTAATTAATCAATTAAGGCGCATAATCAGAATCATCGCTTGAGTCTGACTCTGTTTCCGAGTTAATTTCAGGTAATATGTGTATGTCCTCGTCACTTGAGTCTTCATTGTCTTCATTTTGATTAACATCAAGAAGATACGGTTGATGAATTCGTACCACACTGCCCTGTCTCACATTATTAAGACGAATTGTTGAGGTTTCAGGAATACCAGTTGCGTTCGGCTCTTGGTATGCACTGACTTCTTCATTATCCGAGGTCACAGTACCAAGGGTGGAGGCACTGTATATGTTTCGTGGAAGAACATGGTTAACCACTTTCCACGCGCCTTTATGCACAAGATCATCAAGACAGAACAATTGTTTCACCGCCGTGGCCAACACAAACGGATCATCTTCATACTAGCTTGTGGCAGTATTCACCGAAAAAATCCTGTAATGATCGGTCCTTGTGTTCTGAGGGTCAGTATCAAACCATCTACACTTAAACAAGTGCACGGTCATGCCTTCCCCATATATTAATTCGACAACTGAATGGAGAACACCGTAATAGTCAACTCCATTCTGCCCACCATGCACCATTACCCCAGAATTCTGTGTTTTTCGTCTGACATCTCTATGTTCACAAATAAATAGCACGCCATTAACCTTACACATAGGATAAACTCTGGAAGTTACCAGTTTCTGCGCCAAGAGCCTCAATTCATGTGACCACTGAAGGATACCATCATCTTGTACATGATTCATCTGAAATTAATCATTTATTAAGTACGTATAAATAGGATGCGAGACATGCACTTAACATCGATCATATACAGGTCAATTTAAGTATCAACTTACCCAGTTGCCAAAATAGTTTGCGAACGTCTTGTTGTGGTACTCAACATCACCGGAAATAGCAGGGCAGTAAAGGTGCAAATTTTTCCAATATTGAACTTCTGGACAGTTAATCAATACCGACCAATGGGCAATGACGAGCTCATAAGGTTCCAACTTGTACGAGTTGGGCAACTTTCCAGAAACTTCAACATCATCGGAGATGATCGAAAGGTTGAACTACCCTCCATCTACGGGCATATGTTGTGGAGGGTCCTCCAACGCTCCCAAATACAACTTGGTGTACGTTACGCACTCTTGCGCAATATATGCTTCAGCGATACACCCTTCGGGTGCAGATTTGTTCATCACATAGTCTTTGTAGTCCCCCAATTGTCTGTAAATGGGTAATTACAGATCGAGCATGTTATGCTTATTGCAACAATATATAAGTGAATAAATAATATTAAAGATCGACATATATATAGCCAGATTCAGAGATGCATTACGTACCTTTCCATAGGATACATCCATGTGTAGTGTACTGGACCAGTAAGCAACAATTGTTCCGGAAGATGGAGCATCAGGTGAGGCATGATGTCGAAAAAGTTTGGAGGAAATATCCTTTCGAATTTGCACATGATAAAAATGATGTCCTGTTGCATTTCCAACAAGTCCGATTTCTTCACTTCTCTCGTGCATAACTTCTGAAAGAATCTTGACAAAGCCACTAACGGCTCCACCACCTCTTTGGGCAGGTACCCTCGAATGAAAACAGGGAAGAGGCGTTGGAGCAGTATATGACAGTCATGACTCTTTAGTTCGTACATCTTGTTGTCTTTGAAGTTAACACATCGACTTATATTTTCGACATAGCCTGAAGGATACCTGACATTACCCATCCAACCAAAGATTTCACTCTTCTGGGCAGGCTTCACGGTATAAGGAGCTTGTGGCATTTTTTTCTTCCCATCTCTCAACCACAAATGTTTTCGCAGTCCCATCCTTTTAAGATCAATGCGTGCCTTCGGGCCGTCTTTAGTTTTTCCCTCCCAATTCAACACTATGCCGACCACACTCTCGCACACATTTTTCTCTATGTGCATGACATCTAAGTAGTGTCTGATCAACAACTTGGACCAATAAGGAAGTTCCCAAAAAATACTTTTGTGTGTCCAAAATTTATACCTGTCGGGTTTGTCAGGTATTGACGCCATTATCTGAGGATGATTGCTTAGCTGCCCAAAATCGTATTCATTTAGCACTTCTAAGATTTCATCCCCCGTCCATCTCCTCGGCTGCTCACCTGTTTCCACAGTCCCATCAAATGCCTCCATATCCTCCCGAAATGGGTGATCATGTGGAAGCCAACAACGATGTCGCATCTGTACAATCTTCCTGCAATGAGGTCTGCAACACTCAACCGTCATGCACTCTGGACAAGCCCTGTATCCCCTGGTAACGTTGCCCGACAACATCCCGCGTGCAGGAAAATCGCTAATGGTGCCAACAAGCATGACATGCATCTGGAACATCTCATTTTTGAACTTGTCATAAGTGGGATGACCATGCTCACTCAAGTACTTAAGCTCCTCAATCAAGGGTCTCAGATACACATCGAGACACTTTCCTGGATAACCCGGCCCTGGAATGATCATAGTGAGCATATTGTATTCTTTCTTCATGCACATCCATGGAGGAAGGTTGTACGGTACCAAAATAACTGGCCATATACTGTATTGAAGACTCATGTTCCCAAAAGGGTTGAATCCGTCAGATGAAAGCCCCAGCCAAACATTTCGAACCTCTGATGCAAAATAAGAAAACTCATTCACCATGTGCTTCCAAGCCTCTCCGTCAGCATGGTGTATAAGCGTATCACCGTCGGGCAAATTCCTCTCGGCCCACCATCTCATAGCTTCAGCCGTGTGTGCAGACATGAACAACCGTTCTAACCTATCTATCAGGGGAAAATACCGAAGTATCTTCAAAGCTTTCTTGTTTCCGGCAGGAGTCAACTTATACATATCTGTACCACATACTGGGCATTCATCAAGGGATTCAAGATCATTCCCATAAGCATCTTCACCCCAGAAGAGAACACAATCATATCTACAAGCATGGATTTTGATGTAGGAAATGCCAAGATGTTTAAGGATCTGTCGCACCTTATGATGAGTGGTAGGAAGACGATGACCGGGGGGCAACAACGAACCAGACCACTTCAGCCAATCATCAACAGCCTTCACACTCATTTTGTTCTCCACTTTGAGCTTCATTACTCCCATAACACTTTCCAGAACAGTCTTATTACACCCGTTGTACAACGGGGTCTGTTGGAAGGCAATGAGGTTGTTGTACTTGTCCATACCAGCAGTGTTGACAGCTGTAGGTAATTGCTGGACTGGCTCAATATGAGGGAAGTCTCCAACGGCGGGAGGGATATCGATATCCGGTGCTTGAGCAAATATACCGCTCTTATGAGGAAACATATCGTTGATCAACCTTGTTGTTGGATCATTGGATGTACTGCCACTCTCAAAAAATTATCCGTGATCATGTTGACCAACTGTTGAGCTCTCACCGTGATAAATCCAACATGTGTACTTATCCCAAAACCCGTTTTTCTTCAAGTGCTCCAATACTTTATCGATGTGAAAACGATATCGCTCGCTGCGACACTGACATTTCGTACACGGACAATAATGAATTGTCATCCCTCCACAATTAACCTTCACACATTCTACAAAACTTCTAATTCCACGGTGATATCTTACATCCCATCTTGGAAGACATATCCAACTATTGTCCATCCTCAAAATTATAACTGCATGCATGTATATATACCCATGATCTTATTAATTCAAATTTCATAGCTACATATAAATATTTATTATTTTAATTCCCATAATTTTAATATATATATATATACACACACGTACACCCTAACTATATATATATATAATCGATCACAAAAATCTAAATATATATATATAATTGTTATATATATATTCACAATAATCAAATTAAAATTAACAACAATTAATATATATATATATATATTTACGATCAATCACGCATACGTAATCAAAATCAACCATCGATCAATTACTCAAACTTAAGAATCAATTAATTAATTAACTCGATCGATCGATCCATCTATTAATTCAACAAATTAAGCAATACATGCATGCACAACACATATATATATTAATTAAGCACGTACCTAGCTATATATAATGCGCACGAATCATCACGAACTCATTCTCGACATCACCCAAATATCGATTTCAGAGCATTTGTTGAAAAAATGGAAAGTTTTTTGAATGACAGATCGAGCTGCTGCCCAGATCTGAAATAAGAAACTATAACCGACGATATGAAAAAATCGTTGGTTATAGTCCAAAAATTTCGTCGGACATAGTCGAAAACTATGACCGACGAGATTCCGGCGACTATAACCGACGACATGATAATCTCGACGGTCATAAAACTATAACCGACGAGATAATCCTGTCGTCGGTTATAGTTAACTATAACCGACGAGATCCCTTCTCGTCGGTCTGTTTTTCGGCAGCTCGTCGGATATAGTGGCTCTGCTGGTAGTGTTTGTTGAATCGTATGACTTTGGAAGACCATTCAGAATCTAAACCACAACATCCTCATCATCCATAAAAGAGCCAACCAATTCCAAAGCATCCCCAGCTTCCTTTATTTTGTCCAAATACACCTTAATAGAATCTTGACCTTTCTTTATCCTTTGAAAATTTGTTTTCAACTGTAGAATGTTTCTCTTATTTGGTGCAGCAAGCTTATTGTGAAGTTTACACCACATGTCAACATATGATTTAGAACGAACATAAAATTTCATGGTTGCATTACTCAAAGTCTGTTCTAGCTAGCATATTAAGAATACAGTTATCATGAATCTTCCAAGCTGGATAAGCAGGGTTAGGCAAAGTAATACCATCAGGACCAAGCAGATTGTTAGATGAACAAGGTGTGGTTCCAATCAATAAACCCAAACAGATTTTGACCTTGTAGAAAATTCTTCATACGAAACAACGTACCATGTAGCATACTTTGTAGAGTCAAGTAGATGTTTGGGAGGTACACAGTAGTATTAGTAGTGTACAAAGGTGATGCCATAGCGAAACAAATATGCGCAGCTAGGGTTTTAGAAGAAAAAAAAAAGTTGTGATTTGAGCACAAATCACACAACACTTCACAATCGAACTAATTGAGCACTGTCAAGTACTCAATATAGAAACCCTAAGCTTCGATCAAAAGAATTTTAGCTCAAACAGTATAGTAGAATCAAGAACCAAATCAGTAGTCTTCAGAGAATCAAGGTTTGAAGAAGAACAAACTTATCTCTTGTAGCGCGGAAGCAACACGATCAATAAGAAAGCTCTGAGTATGTAAGTGTTTTAGGAACAAAACCTAGACAAAGATACCATGAAATCTTCTGTGTGAGCTTAGAAGAATAGAGACGAAGGAAGAAGAAGCAGTAAGAATATCTTAATTGTATGACTGTGATTTTAGAGATTAATTACAAACAAAGAAGAGGATTATGTTATATATACAAAGAACACATAAAAAATAAAGAAATAAGACTGAGCCATGTGTCAATCATATAAGCTGCTATGTGGAATTAGCAGTTAGAAAGAAGAGCTACTAGCTTAGCTAAGCTCAATTATTTTAACATCATTTCTTCGTTCACAATAGTATCACTCTAACATTCTAACATGTGAGTATGTGACATGCGTGTCACCCACATGATGAATAAATGATTGGAGGAATAGCTGATTACCACCTGCTCGATACTTGCCTTGTTCTATTATTCTCCTCCTCGAGTCTCAAAAAACGAAGGAGGCTCTAAAATGAATATGCAAGCTAGGAGATAATTAATTTAGGGAATAAAGCATGCATACAGTGACGCATGCAGATCGTTTACCAATCTTCTATGTCCCAGCATCAAGTGCATTGAAACAGATCCGATCAAGCATGCGTACAATAGTGCGCGCTGAGCAGGTTCAAATCTGATCGATACCAATATATATAGGGAAGAAGCACCACTAGAAAAATCCTTATAGGCCATCCCATTATTGAAAACAAATTGACAAACGTATCTTGTAATATAGTAACACTACTGGAGGAGGGCTTTCTTCGTCGCCCCAAACTAAATGAAGCGACGAAAAATGGAATGGTAGCTTCAGAATTTACTTACGTCACTTCAATTGACTGAGGCGACGAAGATTGATCTTGTTCGCTTCAATACCATGAGGAGATCACTTTTTTTCATTCCAAGTGACAAAGACATTATTGGTTGCCCCGAAAAAATTTGGGGCGACGAAGATTGATGAATCTTCGTCGCCCCAATTTTTTTAAAACTGAATCTGCTCTCCTTCTTAAAGTCAAACCTTTCATAAAGTTGAAATTTTGGGAAAATAGTTCATTCGCGTTCTGGAGCTTCTTGTGCGATTTGGAAGAAATTTGAGGAAATTGAGAAAGAAGGTTGTTCTTGCCATTCATTTGATTCTTAAGTAAGGTTAGTTTGATTTGTATCTCTTTAACCCTCTTTATGACCATAATACATGTTAATTTAGAAGTGAAAATGACGTTTATGTGAAATTTTTGAAGTTGACACTACCAGAAATTGAGACATTACCGGCGACCTCCCGTCGCCGGCCTTGTATTTTTTTTTCGCCGGAATTGTCATTCCCGGCGACAAGTCGCCGGCAATGACGTCGCCGGAAATCCCCCGCCGGTGTTAACATTGCCGGCGACGGGAAACGGAGTCGCCGGTAATGTCGGAGACATCACCGGCGACTTGTGTCGCCGGTACCGGCGACTCAAGTCGCCGGCAATGATAGCGCCGCCGTGGCCGGAATTTGTGACATTGCCGGCGACTGAGGTCCATGTCGCCGGCAATGTGTGAAAAAATTTTGAAAAAAAAACGCGGTTCTGGATTGGGCCCAATTCCAGAACCTGCATTGAAAGACATAAACCGTACAATCATACAAGTTCAACAGTACACATAAATGTCCAACGTACAGTACAAATAGCAACGACGATACGAAAATTAACTACAACTACAGGTCAGGGTCCAGGAACTTGCGGGTCAGGGTCGAAGTAATCCATGTACTCATTTGAATTCCAGTGGCTTCCTTGGTCTTGCTCTGGCGTTGACTGGTGCGGTGGTGGTGGTGGATAGCTAGGGAACGGAGGGACCGGGACCGGGGGAGGTGTGGGGAAGGGTTGTCCGGTAGTCTGAGCCTCGTACATCGTCCGCATCCATGTGTACATCTGAGCCTGCACCTGTGTCTGCTGCATTTGGTACTCGGCCATCTGCCTCTTTTGCTCCTCCAACTCCCTCTGCGTCCTATGAAGCTCCGCCGCGAGGTTACGACTAGAAGTTGAACTTCTTGACCCGGTAGAGTATTCTGAAGTGTTCTTCAATAGTCCTTCGCCCGCCGTGCCCATTCCCCTACAGTAGTAGGTATTCTTTCCAGTCCCGCACGCTTTTGCCATGATCCGAGCCGCTATCGGAGGATCAAGCGGATCGATCTGAGAGGCATACTGGGTGACTTCTTCCTCGGAGCAGTCAGGATGGTTAGTCCGAGCTATACTCATGGTCACTTCTGCGGTCGCCTCCTCCACTCTCGACTAATTGAAAAGGGAAAATGAACAACGTATTAGCTAACAAAATCTATTTCCATCTTGAAAAATAGTTTTATTAACACATGGAGAGGCGAAAGACTTACCGCTTCTTCAGGGCACTGCGGGTAGAACTTCTGATGAATATACACCAACGGGTTCACCTCTTGTTGTTGCTGCGCCTTAGTCGACCAACCCATGTAGTTGAGTGAACCTGCATGATGGGCCCTGGTGTTTTTCAATCTATTCGCCCGGTTCGTCTTCGAAATCGCCTTGTTTGATAAACATATGAAAAAAAATTAGTAACCAACTATTTCAATCTGATACGATACATTATGCTTGAAAGATATATTAAGGATGCATACCCGAGCTTTGGGGTGCTCAAAGTGGGCTATCAGCCACAGCCACTCGTACTCCCTAAACCGGAATTCGCTAGGGGTGGAACCTCGGCCTAGCTCCTTGTATACAGTGTAATGGGAAGAAAGCTCGTTCTTCCACTCTTTATACCTATATTAAAACAAGGAAAAAAAGTTAGAGATATTAAAACACTTGATAAACAAAAATCTAACTCGATATATATTCAAATAAGTCGAAGCACATCACCTCATATATGTAGTTGACGCTCTACCCACGTGTGAATAAGAACTTCATCCACGTCAAACCACACCTGCAATATGAATATATAAAAGGTAAAATTATATATTTATTCAGACTTAATTAATAAATATAAAATTTACGTAATGAAAATACGATTTTACTCACACTGAGTGCATTATGCACTTGCATCTTCACGTAGATAGGCACAGATTCCCAATCTGGCCAAAGCATTGGGACCTTGTCCCGCACGATCGCACCGGCCATGCTGACATATTTGCGCGTGGTGTCGAATGCCTCGATCACCTCGCCATCCTCATTGGCCCTTATGGGCGTTTTCCTTCCGCCGGTGGCCTGCTCAAGTCTCTTCCCGGTGCAGGTGCCTCTAGCCCCTTTCCGTTTTCCAGTCCCATTAACGAAATTGCCTAATAATACAATGTCAACAAATTGATATCATTAATTGAACCTATCGCAAGTCTTAAGTAATAATTAAGTAATCAATTTGATGTTAAATAAAATTTACCTGCATCGTCCGTTTGTTGGTTGGTGCACCTCACACTCCAAAGATACACGGGGTCGAACGGGAGGAAGTTATACGCTTCCTCCACGCTCAGGAACTCCGGCCGTCCTTCAATATAAACAGGCATCCCCCTATCATCGAATTCAGGGATGACAGGAATCTCGTCGGGTAGGAAGAGACCGGACGGCGGAGATAGACGAGGCCTGGACGATGAGGCGCCAGCACCACCATGTGTCTCAGATGATTCCCGTGAAATGGGAGTAGGCACCATCCGAATATGGGGCATTCGGATTGAGGGAGTTTCTGATGCCCCTGTTGACTGTCGCTCGTCTGAGGCTCTGCCACCGGAGGGACGTCTGCTGATTGAGCGTCTAGAGACTGAGGCTCGAGGCTCAACTTCCGGTTGCACGGCTCTTGATCGTGCAGCTTCCTCCTCAGCTCGCGCCTCTAGCAAGGCTCTCGTGCGAGCACTCATCATTGGCCCACTGGGCGTGTTGCTAACTGCGGGCGAGGAGGAAGCTTGACTACTGTTCCCTCCACTATTTCGGGAACCTCTCCGAAGCCAATTAGCCGCAAAACCTCCTGGACATCGTAATAGTCATGGATTCGGTAATTAACCGAAACGGTTTGGAACCGGAACTGTTTGGAACCGGAACCGCTTGTAACTTAACGGTTCCAGTTACAAACAGTTCCGGTTGCAAACCGTTCCGGTTCCAAACCGTTTCGGTTCTATAACAAATCGGAACCGGAACGGTTTGGAACCGGAACCGTTTGAAACCGGAACTGTTTGGAACCGGAACCGTTTGTAACATAACGGTTCCAGTTACAAACAGTTCCGGTTCCAAACCGTTCCGGTTCCAAACCGTTTCGGTTCTATAACAAATCGGAACCGGAACGGTTTGGAACCGGAACCGTTTGAAACCGGAACTGTTTGGAACCGGAACCGTTTGTAACATAACGGTTCCAGTTACAAACAGTTCCGGTTCCAAACCGTTTCGGTTCTATAACAAATCGGAACTGGAATGGTTTGGAACCGGAACCGTTTGAAACCGGAAATGTTTGGAACCGGAACCGTTTGTAACATAACGGTTCCAGTTACAAACAGTTCCGGTTCCAAACCGTTTCGGTTCTATACCAAATCGGAACCGGAACGGTTTGGAACCGGAACGGTTTGGAACCGGAACCGTTTGAAACCGGAACTGTTTATAACCGGAAACATTTGTAACATAACGGTTCCGGTTACAAACAGTTTCGGTTTCAAACGGTTCCGGTTCCAAACCGTTCCGGTTTAAAACCGTCCTGGTTCTAAACCGTTCCGATCCCGATTTCCACCTTCATTTATACGATTAATTAACAACTATATCACCTAAATTAAGAACTATACATATTCGATGTGTATATATATATACATCATGCATCTTAATTAAATTTATCCATCACATATTCATCCAAATCACAAACCCTAATTAATTTTCCGCATTTATCACACATATATATATCATGCATCTTAATTAGGTTTAATTTCCACATATATATACATCACACATTCATCCAAACCACATTTATACATAATTTTCACATATATATATACATCACTTCATTTTCACATACCTAAATATATATATACATCACATATATATACATTGCATATAAATTTAGAACTTATCACCCTAATTTCCAACTTAGCACCCTAATTAATTTACACATACACATACACATACACATACACATACACATACACATACACATACACATACACATACACATACACATGCAAAAAAATAATTAAAAATTGAGAGAGCGAGAGAGGGAGAGAGAGAGGATCAGACCTGCCATGGATTTCCACCTACAATGCTTTGCCGATCGACTACAATGGTGAGGGGAGGAGAGGAGGGGAGGAGGGGAGGAGGAGATTTTTGGAGGAGGAGAGGAGAGGGGATCGGTGGAGAGGAGGAGAGGGAGAGGAGGAGTAGAGGATAAGGAGGAGGAGTGGGAGAGGAGGAGGAGGAGGTGAACTCACCGGACCGATTTGGGAGGAGGAGAGGGAGAGGAGAGGGAGAGGAGGAGGAGAGGGAGAGGAGGAGAAATGAAAGGCTCGGGCTATCATGCATCTATCCAGAAAACATTGCCGGCGAGTTTCTTATAACTCGTTGGTAATGTCATTACCAACGACTTCAACTCGTTGGTAATGACATTACCAACGAGTTATAAGCAACTCGTTGGTAATGACATTACCAACGATGAGTTAACTCGTGGGTAATGTCATTACCAACGAGTTATAAGCAACTCGTTGGTAATGACATTACCAACGATGAGTTAACTCGTGGGTAATGTCATTACCAACGAGTTGCTTATAACTCGTTGGTAATGTCATTATTTCCCGAAGAATATCCGACAATATTTTCCGCGTACGATTTCCGGCTACATTTTCCGACTACAATTTCGATTATCAATTTCCGTATACGTACGATTAACGACTACATTTTCCGACTACAATTTAGATTAATGATTTCCGTATACGTACGATTAACGACTACGATTTCTGTATACGTACGATTAACGACTACATTTTCCGTCTACGATTTCTGTATACGTACGATTTCCGGCTACATTTTCCGACTACAATTTCGATTATCAATTTCCGTCTACGTACGATTAACGACTACAATTTCCGTCTACAATTTCGACTACATTTTCCGACTACATCATTAACGTACTAAGGATGATAATCGTAATCATCGTCATCACTTGAGTCTGACTCGGTTTCATAGGTAACCTCTGGCAATATGTGCATCTCCTCGTCATCTGAATCAGCGTCAACTTCATATGGATTAACATCGAGAAGTTCTGCTCCAGTAATTCGAACCACACTCCCAGGTCTCACATTATTAAGGCGAATCGTAGATGATTCCGGAATGTCAAAAGCGTTCGGCTCTTGGTATGCAGTAACTTCCTCATCATCTGCGGTATCACCAAGTGTGGCAGCACTGTATATGTTTCTATGAGCAACATGGTTAACCACCTTCCACGGGACTTTGTTAAGAAGATCGTCCAGGTAAAACACTTGTTTTACTGATGAGGCAAGAATGAAAGGGTCATCTTCATACCAGGTAGTAGCAGTATTCACCGAAAATGTTCCGTACTGATCGGTCCTTGTGTTCTCCGGGCTAGTATCAAACCATCTACACTTGAACAAGTGCACTTTCATGCGGTTCCCATAAATTAGTTCAACAACTGAATGAAGGACACCGTAATAGTCAACGCCATCCTGCCCACCATGGACCATCACCCCACAATTCTGTGTTTTCAGTCGGTCGTCTCGATTTTCACATATAAATTTCACGCCATTGACCTGACACATCGAGTAAACTTTTGAAGCAATCGGTTTCATCGCCAGGACCCTCAATTCGTTTGACCACTCTGGGCAACCATCATCTGCTACATGGTTCATCTGAAAACGTCCATATATTAATACGTACAGAAGAAATTATGTCATCTTCAAACCACAAAACCACGTACATACATACATGCTATATAAAGATATATATAAAAATATACATATACACATATACTTACCCATTGACCAAAGTAGTTTGCAAACGTCTTGTTGTGGTAATCAACATTTCCGGCAATAGCAGGGCAGTGAAGATGATAGTTTTTCCAATATTGTACTTCTTGACAGTTAATCAGTACCGACCAGTGGGCAATGGCTACCTCATTTCCATCCAACTTGTACGACTTTGGCAAGCTTCCCTGTACTACCACGTCACTGGAGATGATAGAAAGGTTGAACTGGGGTTCATCTATCGGCATCTGTTGTTGGGGGTCCTCTACATTTTCCAAGTACACTTTGGTGTACGTTACACACTCGTGCGCAACATATGCTTCAGCGATACACCCTTCAGGTGCATATTTATTCTTCACATAGTCCTTGTAGGCTCCCAATTGTCTACAAGTTAACAAGTGCATGTTAACTTACTTAACCACAAGTCATTACATATAAAAACATAGGCAAACCAAATTTATGAATCATTTGTACCTTTCCATGGGATACATCCAAGTGTAGTGTACGGGACCGGTAAGCAACAATTGTTCGGGAAGATGGATCATCAGGTGCGGCATTATGTCGAAAAAATTTGGGGGAAATATCCTCTCAAGCTTGCACATGATAAAAATGATGTCATCTTGCATCTCCCTGAGGTCTGCTTTTTTAACTTCCCTGGTGCATAACTTCTGAAAGAATCTTGACAAGGCCACCAACGGCTCCACCACCTCTTTGGGCATGTACCCTCGAATGAAAATAGGGAAAAGGCGTTGAAGCAGTACATGGCAGTCATGACTCTTTAATCCGTACATCTTATTGTCCCGGAAGTTAACACACCTGCTTATATTTCCTGCATAGCCATAAGGATACCTGCATATATATAGATAAAGCCATATATATGGACCAATTATATTTCTCGCATATAACCATATATACTCCGCTAAAAATTTAAGGACAAATTCCTACATAGCCATAAGAATATATACCTGACATTACTCAGCCACCGAAAAATTTCATGCTTATGCTTCGGCTTTACGGTGTACGGAGCTTGCGGCATTTTTCTCTTACCATCTCTTAACCACAAATGTTTCCGCACACCCATTGCTTTAAGATCAATGCGTGCCTTAGGGATGTCTTTTGTTTTCCCCTCCAAGTTAAGAACTGTGCCCACCACACTTTCACACACATTCTTCTCTATGTGCATGACATCTAGGTAATGTCTGATAGGCAACCTGGGCCAGTAGGAGAGTTCCCAGAATATGCTCTTGTGTGTCCAAAACTTATACCTTTCGGGCTTGTCTGGAATTGACGCCACTATGTCAAGATGATTGCTCAGCTGGCCAAAATCGTATTCATTCAACACTTCCAAAATTTCTTCCCCTGTCCATCGCCTGGGTGCCACACCTGTTTCAACAGTCCCATCAAACGCGTCTGGATCCTGCCTAAATGGGTGATCATATGGAAGCCAACAACGGTGACGCATCGAGACAATTTTACTACAATGAGGACTGCAACAATCAACCGTCATGCACTCTGAACAAGCCCTGTAACCCCTGGTAACGTTGCCCGACAACATACCGCGGGCAGGAAAATCACTGATGGTGCCAACAAGCATGGCATGCATCTGGAACATCTCCTTTTTGAACCTATCGTAAGTGGGGTGGCCACACTCACTCAGGTACTTAAGCTCCTCAATCAAAGGCCTCAAATACACATCGAGACACTTTCCTGGATAACCCGGGCCCGGAATTAACAGAGTGAGCATATTGTATTCCTTCTTCATGCACATCCATGGTGGAAGGTTGTACGGTACCAAAATAACTGGCCATATACTGTATTGAAGACTCATGTTGCCAAAAGGGTTGAATCCGTCAGATGAGAGCCCTAGCCAAACATTTCGGACCTCTGCTGCAAAATGATCAAACTCCCTGACCATGTGCTTCCAAGCCTCTCCGTCGGAAGGGTGTATAAGGGTGTCATGGTCAGGCAAGTTCCTCTCAGCCCACCATCTCATTGCCTCGGCCGTGAAAGCACACATGAACAACCGCTCCAGCCTATCAATAAGCGGGAAATATCGAAGTATCTTCACAGCTTTCTTGTTGCCTGCAGGAGTCAACTTATACCTTTCTGTAAAACATACCGGGCAGGCTTCAAGGTCGGCGAGATCTTTTCCCCAGAAGAGAATACAATCATATCTGCATGCATGGATTTTGATGTAGGAAAGCCCAAGATCTTTCAGGATATGTCGTACCTTATGATGAGTGGTAGGAAGACGATGACCGGGTGGCAGTAGCGAAGCAGTCCACTTCAACCAAGAATCAACAGCTTTGACAGACATTTTGTTCTCCATTTTTAGCTGCATCACTCCCATCACACTTTCAAGAACAGTCTTACTACAACCGTCGTACAACGGAGTCTGTTGCAATGCAATCAGGTTGTTGTATTTGTCCATACCGCTTGTGTTTACATGACCTCCAGGTAATGGTTCGACTGGCTCGATATGGGGGAAACCCTCAACGACGGGAGGGACATTTGGTGCTTCATCAGCAAATACACCGCTCTCATGAGGAAACATATCATTGATTAACATCGATGTTGGATCATAGGATGAACTGCCCCTCTCAGCAAAATGTCCATGATCATAGCGTGGACTGGCCCTCTCACCAAATTGTCCATGATCATGCGGACCCGCTACCGATGTTTCACCGTGATAAATCCAACAAGTGTACTTTTCCCAAAACCCGTATTTACTCAGGTGCCTCTGGACTTTATCAATGGGAAATCGAAATCGATCGCTGAAACACTTACATTCTTTACACGGGCAATAATGAAGTGTAGTGTCTCCACAATTAGCCTTCACAAAATCCACAAAACTCCTAATTCCCTCGTGATATCTGACATCCCATCTTTCGAGGCTCATCCAACTCTTGTCCATCCTGAAAATTCTAACAATTTTACGTATTAATTATATATATATACACACATTCACTACTAATAATCGACGTGATCTCTCAATTCAACTCTAATTAAATCAACACATGCATGCATATGTATATATATATATCGATCTAATCTCTGAATTCGATTCAGTACTCGATGATAGTATTCTCCTTTTTTCAATTCAAAACGTATTTGACTGGGTAGGAGGAGGCTCTGTTAAGCCTGGCTCCGATAACAATACGATAATACCAGTCATTGATTCAGACACAAGATTAACTACAAGCTGTTTTCTCGTTTCGGTGACCGTACATCAACAACATTTCATATATATATATATATATCTCACGAATTGGATTTGATCAACACACAAACATATATATATATATACCACATATACGTATATATACACCTACGTACCTATATATATATATATATAGCTTCCCGAGTGATCGAGTTTTCGACGCGCGCCTTAATTTTGACAATATACCGAATGATCGATTTCAGAGCGTACGTTTTCCTTCTTTCGATTTCTCTGGATTTTTTTCGCTCAAAATGATTGAATGATCGAGCTGCCCCATCCGGCATCTAATATAAGACACATTGCCGGCGACGGAGTAAGTCGCCGGAAATGAAGACATTACCGGCGACTTTACGCCGGAATCTCGCCGGTAATGTTCCAAAACATTACCGGCGACTCCAACTGTCGCCGGCAATGTCTAGGCAGACATTTCCGGCGAAATTCTGGCCGGAAAATCGCCGGAAATGTCTCCCTAGACATTGCCGGCGACGGTTGGAGTCGCCGGTAATGTTTTGGAACATTACCGGCGAGATTCCGGCGACATTACCGGCGACGGGGTAAGTCGCCGGTAATGATGGACATTACCGGCGACTTTTCCGGTCGCCGGCCTTGTTGGCCGGAATCTCGCCGGTAATGAGTCATTTTCTTGTAGTGTGAATTGAATTTGATCTTATGTTGTAGTTTTAGTATTTGAATCATTGAATTATGATAAATCATGTTATGGGCTCATGAATAATGTTTGAACTTTGGTAAAATTTTGTGAAATTTTTTATGATTAGTGTAGATTAGGTGTATTGGTCTCAATTAGTAGTGTTATTAGGGTTAATCAGAAATTAAGTGTATGGTTAAATATAATTGTGGTGTTTATTAACTTAGAACTCCCGGTTGAGAATCAACAACTCATCTAGTTGATCGAGTTGAGTTGTTGATTCTCGAATTGTCCCATTTTTGGACACTTTAGGTGAACATGACTTTGTTGATCCTTTTGCTATTCATGTGATTTCAGTTTCAGTTTTGGGATATGGTTTCGACAGTGTCTCCTTTCAATGTTCCTCGAGTGCAAATTAGGTTGTTTAGATATGTGTGCACTCGGGGAACTATAGGGAGATGCTGCCGAAATTTCCCTAAACTGGAGCTGAAACGCATGAGTGCAAGAGGGTTGACAAATGTCATGTTCCCCTGAAGGGGATAGGAACCAACCCGGAGGCATAAGCCGAAGAACTGTGGGGTTTTGGTTGAATCGTAACTGTGGCGTGGTACCTTTGTTCATATTGATTGTTTATGTTGACAGGAAACATGGAAGGATACCCAGACAAAACATGGATGACATATCCTCATGCTGATCCAAGGTACATCACAGGCATATTCGAGTTAATGAATTTTGCCCGGCGACATAGTAACGGAGCCGATTATCACTTCTGCCCGTGTAAATGTTGTAAGAACGGTCCGTTCAAGGTTACTATGGATACCATGTATCATCACTTGTCACACAGTGGTTTGAGTCCGGATTATACTGTCTGGCACCTTCACGGGGAAGTTTCTAGTGAACCGGCAATGCTCAGTCAATGAAGACAGTGGCTTCAAGACAGAGTCGGTCCTTCTAGTGGTGCTGGTGCTTCAGTGAACCCGCAGTTGGAGATTCTACCTGATGCATATCCGTATTATCCTGGATACCATGTAGATGCACCCCAACAATTAGTGGAAGATAATTCTCGCATAAACTTCGATGACATGGTAGACGATGATTATGAAAAGTACGATAGATTATTGAAGGAGTCACATACCCCATTATATGAAGGCAGTGAGGAAACTGTTTTGAGTGCCATATTAGATGCAATGGAAATGAAAAATGAAAATGGATGGTCGAACACAAGTGTTGTGTGACGACCCGGAATAGAATCAGTAGTGTTAATCAGCTTAAGCCATGAGGTTATGCGTAATCGCAGATTTCCGATAGTTGATTGAATCGCCAGATTTGATCACGACTAAATTATTGGCCGAAAATTTGAGTTGAGCCTCTTCTCGAGAGTCGTTGTGCGTGTGATTTCGAGTTCGTGGGCGGTTCCGGATCATTATTTAGACGACCGAGGAATATAATATGAATATTTGAAATTTCGGTATATTGTCGAGTTTATCCGTTCGTGTTCGAGTCTATCCGAATCGTGATTGTGATCTGTTTTAGACCGTTGATCGACCCGAACCGTAGATGGAATGATTATCAATTTGATTTGCGAGTTTCGCGATTTGTTGTGATTTCGGCATAATCTGTTAATATGGTGTCTTCGTTAGCGACTAAATTATCGGGCGAGAATTTGATTTCGGATCCTTCGTGGAAGTTGTAGAGAATTTAATTTCGAGCTCGTGGGAACTTTCGGATAATTTTTCCGAGTAGCGAGGAATAAGTTATGAATATTTTGGTCCGCCGAATATTGTCGTATTTATCTGTTTGGGGTTCGATACGCGTACGGTATAAATACGGAAGCGATGCCTGCCGAATTGGGAAACTTGCCATAAAGAGAAAACTGGGTTGACCCGCGTTGACCACGGGTCAAGAGTAACCCATTTTGGAGGCCGAATGGGTTGCCGGAAATTGAGGCCGATTTCGGCAATATTTGGGCATCGTGTCTTCACGAGTTTTGTTGGGCTTGGGCTGCTCTTCAGATTGGTAGTTGGATCCCCTCCTATGGTGGCCGGAGGAGGAAGAAAAGTAGCAGCAAAAATGGGGAAATTCCGGTGAGTTTTGTTCGATTCGGGTGACGGTGTGGAGGCCGAGATGGTGGCTCCTCTTTGAGGGTTTTTGTTAGCCTGAATGAGAGGAAGCTATTGCAAGTGGTTTGAGAGGTTGCCGTGGCCGGAGGAGAGAGATCCGTCGATGTGAAATTCCGGCTAGGGATTGTACTTTCAAGGTGAGTTTTGGACCTTTTCGGGTCAAAATTGGCCTTAACTTATAACTGGAAAGTTGTTGGAATCGTCGAGATCTTCAAAACAATGTGTAGCATGAAATTTTCTGGGTAGGTCTGAAATTCCGGTGGCCGGAGACAGCGGCGACAGCGACTTTTTGCCCGACGTGGTTTTCGACGAGTTATATGTCATTTCACTCGGAATCGCGCCCCGATCGCAGTGGTGAGGTTGTTTCTCGTGATTTGATTTGGGGATCCGAGTTATGATTTTGAGAAATGGATTTTTATGATTATTCAGGGGTTCGTGATTGTTCGTTTGGCGAGAGATTTTCCGCCGGATCACGGGATTAACGCGAATTGCATTACGCTCACCTGTGAGTGGACATTTCTTTTCACAGATTGATTGCGAGTCTTTTATATACATTTTATGAACTTGAGCATGCAGTATGATCATGATTTTTACGAGCATGTGTTTTACGATTATATATTTACGAATATGCGTATACGAATATACATACATATATATATATATATATTATGTTTTATGCATGTGCATGGAAAGGATTTATGATTTGGTTTACACAGAGTACAGTCTTAGTTATCAGGGTTGTATCGATACACATTGGCTTCTCGGCTGATCCCCGAATACGCTCCGGGGGGGGGGACAGATATCCTGACCTGAGGCCTTTCTGGCTAGGAATCACGTGTGGGTCTGGGATCCCATGATTCAGACTGTGCTATCGCAGGGGAGTCCATGAGTGACCCCGCGGTATTTATGATGCATGCTCTGTACGTGGTTGGAGTCAGCGTCTCCTTACGTACCATTTGATTTTTATGCATTTGACTCGCATATGTTTTTATAACATATATTATTCGGCGAAAGACATTTATTTTCGTCCACTCACTCTAATAGTTTTTATGTCTTTCCCCTGGGCTTTTCAGTTTCCGTGCCCAGTTTGCAGTTCAGATTCTAGTGTCGCACGTCGTGGTCGGAGGCATAGTATTCGAGCGATGTTTCTTTTATGGTAGGTTCTTAGTTTGGCCTACTATTTGTATATCTAAATTAGAAGTCGCTCTGAGTATTCTGATGTATATATTTATACGATTTTCCCCGGATTTCGGTAAAGTATAGTTATATTTATTACTTTACATTACTGTTAATATATTGAGAAATCCGGATGGGATTGGTGCCCACGGTTTGGCTTTTGTGGCATAGGATGAAGTGTATTTTCCGGGTGCAGGTAATGGTAATTCCGCATTAATAGCGTTACTCTGCCGAAATTTTGATGGTTTTTGTTGGTTCGTGTTTTCAGAAGGGGTTTGATTCTGGTTTAGGAAACTAAATCGGGGTTGGGTCCTTTCAGCTTGGTATCAGAGCATTTGGTTTTAGGTTCTGTAGACTTCTGTAGTCGTGTTTACTAAGGATATTTGAGAATGTACAGTATGTCTGAAGTGATGACCCGACCGGCCGGCGGATACTCATCAATACTCTGGGTGTTGTATGCTTTCTAATATTTAAAGTTCCATGATTACGTTCTACTTGTTGCGAACGATGTTTTATACATTAGGATGCCTCCTTGATGTGATTTTCGTGTCGGTACGGTTGTGGATCCTATTGAGGATCAGTCGACGCGCGACTTGACATATGATGAATTCAGAGATATGTGTGGCATAGTTTTCCTGGTTGTGCGCTTATGGATGTCTACATGTTGTCTCAGAGCAGAGAATTGTGGTAGTTGATGTTTGTCTGAGTCAGATCATTGCATTTGGTGGGCTGGTATTGTGTAAGTTTCTGTTGCGACTCCATGGCCTACATTCAGGGATGTATCGTTCATATGCTTGTTTCCGTTTGTACTTGTTATGTGGCTTCAGAGGAAGCAGTGCACGAGGTTCGAGATGAGTTTGAACCTGAGCATCAGAGGGATTTTGACTGTTATGCCTCGAGACAACCGTAAGGAGCTTGATGTGCTGCACTCAGAGGCGAGGACATCGAGAAGGAAAGGCGTACGCGGTTTCCGATGTGTTGATTTGAGGAAAGTGGACTTAGTCGAGATATTTTGATGAGGTTGAGTTCCGACACCTCAGGATCAGTGACTTCATCAGGCTGTGGACTTTTCGATTATGTGAGGGTCATCAGATCAAGTAGAGGATTCGTTGGTGGTGATGGAGATCACGGAGTAGTGGACTTGTTCCTGTGGCATGAGTTTGGGTGATCCTTGGTGATCCTTTCTCACAGCAGGTGTCGCTGTGACTTGTGTTCGTGGAGCACTTTCAATTGCTATTGTGGTGACCAGGAAGGTCACGTTGCGAGGGAGCGCCCTCAGCCAGCTGTTTTAGCGGTTTGGTAGCTCAGAGTTCAGGAGGAGGTCATGATGCTATTTCTGGAGTTTGACCAACGCAGACTTCTAGATGAGTCATTCAGAATGTCGCAATCGACGTGGGCGGCTAGTTGGGCATGTTGGAGTTCGTGCCACGACCTTGTATGAGGTTAGAGTTTCTTTGAGATTACCGTCGCTTGACATCCATGGCTATTGTACCTACATCTCCACTTCCAAGGTTTTGGAAAGTGTTGTACCCATCCGGAGGTTGTGGGATCTTTGTTGGAGGATATGAGTTAGCCGCGGATCTGTTATAGTTTGATACCGTTGATTTCGTTATGATGTTGAGTATGGACTTTTGGCGACACATTTGGCTGTGTTCGAGTGTCTCGAGAAGGTGGTTGTGTTTCGACGACCAGACTTTTCCCCGAGATATTGTTTTGCGGTGAGAAGAATATTTTATTGCCATGTGAGATTTCAGCGGTGATGGTCGAGCGGATGGTGGAAACGGGTTGTGTTGTTGCTTAGCTTTTGTTGTGGATATTATGGTTGATGTGCCCGACATTGGCAACATTGAGGTGGTTCCCGAGTTTCCAGGTGTGTTCCGGAGGAGTTACCAGTTATTCCTCCAGTTTGGAAGACCGACTACACCATTGAGCTTTTACCAGGCGCAGGACTCATATCACCGACATTTTGTCGTTCGGTGCCAGCGGGCTGATGGAACTACAGATTCAACTCCAGGAGTTGTTGGAGGAGCTTTCATGCGACCCAGCGTACCTGCGTGGTGTGCTCTTGCACTATTTGTACAGAAGATTGATGGTTTGATGGAGTGGTGCATTGACTATCCGAAGTTGAATCAGGCTTCAGAGGAGAGCAAGTATCCTCCGCTTCGGATTGAAGATTGGTTTGATCAGCTCGCGAGAGCTTCAGTCTTTTCGAAGATTGATTTCGGGATCGGATACCATCAGTTGAGGTTCGATGAGTCAGATGTGGCTAGAACGACTTTCGGATCATGGTACGGGCATCACGAGTTCTTGGTCACGCCGTTTGGTTGACCAACGCCCCCGTAGTTCTTATGGACTTGATGGACCAGGTGTTCAGACGATTCTGGACAAGGTTGCGGTCGTGTTCGTCGGCAACATCCTGATTTACTCTAGGAGTGTGGGCCAGCACCTGAAGCAATTGTGAGTGGTTTTGTGGATTTCGCGTGATGATCAGCTGTTTGTGAAGTTCAGCCAGTGTAAGTTTTGGTTGATTAGCGTGAAGATTTTGGGCCACGCGATGATAGCCGAGGGACTTGGCGTGGATTCTGACCAGATAGAAGCCGTGTTGATTTGGGGTTGACCTACCATTATGTCAGAGATCAGGAGTCTCTTGGGTTTAGCAGGCTACTATCGGTGCTTTGTATAGGATTTTCTCGGATTGTCACTCCACTTTCCAGATTGACAGAGAAAAGCGTCAAGTTCAAGTGGTCCGATGCACGCGAGGAGAGTTATTTACTCCTGAAGGAAGGTTGACCGTTGCTTCGGTTTTGATGTTAATTGACGATCATGGTGAGTTCGTGGTTTATGGCGATGCATCGAGGTTTAGATTTGGTTATGCTTGAAGCAGCAATGCAGAGCGGTGGCTCATGAGTTCAGGCAGTGGAACTTTATGAAGCTACATATCCTATGTATGATTTGGGAGTTGCTGTTTTTTTGTGTTAGCATAAAAGAGTTCGGGATACTACTGCTATGGTGTGCAGCGCAGTGTAGGATGTACACTAATTACTTGAGTTTCATCTACTTGTATTTTTGACCAGATTCGAGCTTGAGGCAGTGTAGATGTATGGGGTCGACTAATGACTATGGCTGCACATTTGAGTTTATCCGAGAAAGGCTAGTAGTTGTACTTTGACTATCCATTTGGGATGTTATTACTGATGCATTCAATCGGAGGTCGGGAGCTTCAGTGTTTCCTGTGTGTGTGGCTCGAGTTTCCGTGTTAGCCGAGTTGTGAGCTATGAGAGCTGAGTTAGAGTGTGATGATGATGAAGCTCATTGTTTTTCGTGCGTTGTGCACTAGTGGTACGAAGATGTATCCGATACTTCGAGTTTATTACTCGTGACGCAACTCGTAGAAGAACATAACAGCTTGTGTGAGCGGACGCCACATTTGTTGCGTGTTTTGTACCCTATCAGTTCCTTGTGCAGGAAGACTTGGCAATTGTGAGGAGCCAGTTTACATTCGAGATTGGAGGGTACAGGGATTACAGTACGGAGATATCTCCTATTGTGGAGTCTATTGTCAGAGTCGTTCAGTTGAGGTTGCCATTTGGGAGTTGAACTGTATGCAGAGGCAGTGTTCCTACTTTTCAGTTGGTAGGCTTGAAAATTTCGAGGTCGAAATTTTTTAAAAGGGGGTGGATTTGTGACGACCCAGAACAGAATCGGTAGTGTTAATCAGCTTCAGCCATGAGGTTATGCGTAATCGCAGATTTCCGATAGTTGATTGAATAGCCAGATTTGATCACGACTAAATTATTGGCCGAGAATTTGAGTTGAGCCTCTTCTCGAGAGTCGTTGTGCGGGTGATTTCGAGTTCGTGGGCGGTTCCGGATCATTATTTGGACGACCGAGGAATATAATATGAATATTTGAAATTTCGGTATATTGTCGAGTTTATCCGTTCGTGTTCGAGTCTATCCGAATCGTGATTGTGATCCGTTTTGGACCGTTGATCGACCCGAACCGTAGATGGAATGATTATCGATTTGATTTGCGAGTTTCGCGATTTATTGTGATTTCGGCATAATCTGTTAATATGGCGGCTTCGTTAGCGACTAAATTATCGAGCAAGAATTTGATTTCGGATCCTTCGTGGAAGTTGTAGAGAATTTAATTTCGAGCTCGTGGGAACTTTCGGATAATTTTTTCGAGTAGCGAGGAATAAGTTATGAATATTTTCGTCCGCCGAATATTGTCGTATTTATCCGTTTGGGGTTCGATATGCGTACGGTATAAATACGGAAGCGATGCCTGCCGAATTGGGAAACTTGCCATAAAGGGAAAACTGGGTTGACCCGCGTTGACCACGGGTCAAGAATAACCCATTTTGGAGGCCGAATGGGTTGCCGGAAATTGAGGCCGATTCCGGCCATATTTGGGCATGGTGTCTTCACGAGTTTTGTTGGGCTTGGGCTGCTCTTCAGATTGGTAGTTGGATCCCCTCCTATGGTGGCCGGAGGAGGAAGAAAAGTGGCGGCGAAAATGGGAAAATTCCGGGGAGTTTTGTTCGATTCGGGTGACGGCGTGGAGGCCGAGATGGTGGCTCCTCTTTGAGGGGTTTTGTTAGCCTCAATGAGAGGAAGCTATTGCAAGTGGTTTGAGAGGTTGCCGTGGCCGAAGGAGAGAGATCCGTCGATGTGAAATTCCGGCGAGGGTTTGTACTTTCAAGGTGAGTTTTGGACCTTTTCAGGTCAAAATTGGCCTTAACTTATAACTAGAAAGTTGTTGGAATCGTCGAGATCTTCAAAACCATGTGTAGCATGAAATTTTTTGGGCAGGTCTAAAATTTCAGTGGCCGGAGGCAGCGGAGACGGCGACTTTTCGCCCGACGTTGTTTTCGACGAGTTATATGTCATTTCACTCGGAATCGCGCCCCAATCGCAATGGTGAGGTTTATTTTTCGATTTGAGCATCGAAAATTATAGCGAAGTTTTGAGGTGTGATTATTAGATTTTCGACAATTCGTCGTTATTGAATTATATGTTTCCGGGAACGGTTGTTTCTCGTGATTTGATTTGGGGATCCGAGTTATGATTTTGAGAAATGGATTTTTATGATTATTCAGGGGTTCGTGATTGTTCGTTTGGCGAGGGATTTTCCGCCGGATCACGGGATTAACGCGAATTGCATTACGCTCACCTGTGAGTGGACATTTCTTTTCACGGATTGATTGCGAGTCTTTTATATACGTTTTACGAACTTGAACATGCAGTATGATCATGATTTTTACGAGCATGTGTTTTACGATTATATATTTACGAATATGCGTATACGAATATACATACATATATATATATATTATGTTTTATGCATGTGCATGGAAAGGATTTATGATTTGGTTTACACAGAGTACAGTCTCAGTTATCAGGGTTGTATCGATACACATTGGCTTCTCGGCTGATCCCCGAGTACGCTCCGGGGGGGGGGGGACAGATATCCTGACCCGAGGCCTTTCTGGCTAGGAATCACGTGTGGGTCTGGGATCCCATGATTCAGACTGTGCTATCGCGAGGGAGTCCATGAGTGACCCCGCAGTATTTATGATGCATGCTCTGTACGTGGGTTGGAGTCAGCGTCTCCTCACGTACCATTTGATTTTTATGCATTTGACTCGCATATGTTTTTATAACATATATTATTCGGCGAAAGACATTTATTTTCGTCCACTCACTCTAACAGTTTTTATGTCTTTCCCCTAGGCTTTTTGGTTTCCGTGCCCAGTTTGCAGTTCAGATTCTGGTGTCGCACGTCGTGGTCGGAGGCATAGTATGTGAGCGATGTTTCTTTTATGGTAGGTTCTTAGTTTGGCCTACTATTTCTATATCTACTAGAAGTCGCTCTGAGTATTCTGATGTATATATTTATACGATTTTCCCCGAATTTCGGTAAAGTATAGTTATATTTATTACTTTACATTACTGTTGATATATTGAGAAATCCAGATGAGATTGGTGCCCACGGTTTGGCTTTTGTGGCATAGGATGAAGTGTATTTTCCGGGTGCAGGTAATGGTAATTCCGCGTTAGTAGCGTTACTCTGCCGAAATTTTGATGGTTTTTGTGGGTTCATGTTTTCAGAAGAGGTTTGATTCCGATTTAGGAAACTAAATCGGGGTCGTCTCCTTTCATGTTGACTCTTTATGTATTTACATTAATAAACTTCTTCCTAAAGGGCACACATTCCCCTGTTCATACTCTAGAATTAAAAAAATCTTGAGTGATCTTTCACTCGGTTACGAAAGAATTGATGCGTGTGAGTTTAACTGTGTGTTGTTCAGGGGGCGCTTGTAAACGAGAGGATTTGTCCAGTGTGTAATTCTAAAAGATATAAGCCATATACCAATGATATTCCCAAAAAAATGATTTGTAACTTCCCTCTAATACCAAGGTTGAAGCGTTTGTTTATGTCCCCACACACTGCCAAGCATATGCGATGGCTGGGGGAGCGGATATGCGTGGCTGGTAACCTCAGCCACCCAGCTGATGGAGAAGCATTTCAACATTTTGACAGAACTTTTCCAGGTTTCGCACGGGACTGCAGGAATGTGCGCCTTGGAGTTGCAACAGATGGTTTCAATCCATTCGGAACAATGAGAACTTTGCATAGTACATGGCCCATTTTTGTGATGTCGTACAATCTACCACCGTCAATGTGCATGAAGAAGGAATATAACATGTTATCAGTGTTGATTCTAGGCCCTAAATCTCCCGAAAATGCCTTAGTGTACTTATTGAGCCAATGATCGAGGAGCTAATACATTTATGGGTCGTTGGAGTCCCTACTTTTGATCGAGTAGACAATGAGGTATTCTTGATGAAGGCAGTGGTGATGTGGACTATCAACGACTTTCCTGGTTTAGGGATGCTTGCGGGCTCAACGGTGAAAGGGTACAAGACATGTCCAATTTGTCTAAATGAGCTAACTTCAGAGCATATATGTGGGAGGATAGTTTATGAAAGTCATCGAAAATGGCTCCACCAAGACCACCCTTGGCGATTGAGTAAGGCATTTAACGGGAAGGTGGAGTTTGGTGGAAGACCCTATCAGAAGAGTGGATATGAAATTTTGGAGGACGTTAGGTCACACATTTATCCTATTCTTAGCCACCATGACGACTTGAAGGTGTCGTACAATCCGAATAACAAACAGTGTTGGACTCACGAAAGCATATTTTAGAAGCTGCCTTATTGGTCATCATTGAAGATCAGACATTGCTTAGATGTCATGCACATTGAAAAAAATGTGTGTGACAACGTCCTTGGAACCATTTTTGTGATTGATAAGAAGTCTACGGATGGTCCAAAAGCTCGCGCTGTTTTGAAGAAGAGGAATGTGCGAAAAAAAACCAGTGGCAAAGAGAGGGTGACGAGGGGAGGGCGAAGGTTCCTCATGCACCCTTTTTAGTTAAAAAGGATGCTCTAGAAGATGTGTTCCAGTGGTTCAGGGATGTTAAGTATCCTCTTGGTTCTGCAGGTAGTTTAAGAAGTAAGGTGAAAGTAAGTTCCCCATCACAGTTTTATGGATTGAAGACGCATGATTGCCATGTATTGCTTCAACGTCTTCTTCCAGTGGTTATCAGAGGGTTCCTGCCAGAAAACGTTGTGAAGCCATTGATAACACTGTCAAATTGGTTTCGTAAACTATGCAGTAGGGAGCTTAAGAAGGAGGTTGTGTGTGACATGGAAACTGAGATAGTGATGATTCTCTACAATTTGGAGCTCATTTTTCCTCCACATTTTTTTACATCTATGGTTCATCTCATGGTTCATCTGCCCGAACAAGTATTCCTTACAGGTCCAGTACACTATACATGAATGTATTCAATTGAAAGGTAAAATATTTTTCATTGCTAATATTATGTTAGTTATGTAATATGTAGGCAAGTAGGAAAATATTGTACTAACCCTCTATGTGTTTTTGCAGGCAATTAGGAAAATATAAAAAGTCAATGAGGAATACACGTTACCCGGAAGGTAGTATTGCTGAACAGTACCTCGTACATGAGTCGGTGACGTATTGTAAGTCTTATCTCAGATGGAAAGACCACGAAGATATCGACACTTCCCTAGAGTGGAATATCAGCTGTGTTTCACTCTTAGTAAGACCAGATATTATCGAGACTCGTTGCCAGTTCAGGTTGACTGAGGCAGAGACTGTTGAGGCTCACAGGCAAGTCTTGGTGGAAACAGACGAAGTCAAACCTTACCTAGAAGAACATCTCAGAAGGTTCAAGGCTAAAAATGGTGAAGATTTCGATGATCTTCGTTGGAGGAAGAGTTTTCTTTGATTGTTCTTAACATGGGTACATCCAACTATTAATTGTTGTAAGATTCTTTGAGGGTTTATAACACTTATCTTTCACTTATCTAACACTTATCGCTCATGTGTCCCTTAAGGAAAAAAACTTGGACCCGAGCTTGGTTGCAGGAATAAAGTCATTAGCTCAACGACCTCAGCAATTCCGGGTTTATAAGTCGTGTTATGTGAACGGTGTCAAGTTCACCTCGTTTGATATGGATCAAAGAACCGTGACTCAAAACAACGGTGTCATGACAGACATGGGTTCATCCAAGTTCTACGGCCATGTTAACTACGTGGTCGAAGTATTATATGCAGGCTGTATGCCAGTGATGTTGTTTAAGTGCACATGGCACAACTCCGACGACGAGGAAGATCTTGACACCGTTATAACAGATCATGGACTAATATCAGTGGATACAAACAACAGTTACTATAAGGATTCACCCTTCATATATTTGAGCCTTACCAAGAGGACACTCCCACGGCGATACAATTTTACCAAGATTTTCAACTACTTTTAGATGAAGAAAGAGACGAGGACGAGGACGAGGAAGAGGATGAGGACGAGGACGAGGACGAAGATGAGGAGGACGAAGACGAGGAGGACTCGTACGAGGACGAGGACGAGGACTAAACTAATATTATTATGAATTTGAAAACTAGACATTGTATTTTCTTTTAAGCATACATTATGTATTTGAAAAGTTTCAAAATGGTGAATTTGTAAAAATAACACAAAATGATGCGACCAAGATATCAAAGTTCGTCGCCTCGGTTAGGGTTAATAATCAATGAGGCGACTAATATTGAAAACTTCGTCGCTTCGATTAGGGTTAATAGTCAAAGAGGCGACCAAGTATGGATCCCCAAGGTAACCCTGTGAATGCAATATTGGTCGCATCAATCCCCTAAAGCGACCAAGTTGTCAATCTTCGTCGCCTCGGTGTGATTATAATTCTAGATCACAGATCTGTTCTTTCATTCTCTAATCAGTTTTCTCTTCTTCTCTTCTTCTTCGTTTCTCCTCCATCCCCAATCTCATCATCGAAACCCTATATCTCTTCTATCATCGAAACCCGAGACCCACTCTGATTCCCACATCAATCTTCCTCTCCACTGTTCTACATTGAAACTCCGATACCCACATCGAAACCGGAGATCCACTCCCGTGAATAATCCGGCGGCTACCGTGAGTTCACTCTGTTGGAGTTTACTTTCAGTTGAATTCAGCACTACCGTGAGTTCACTCTTTTAATTTCTTGATTTCTGTGTCTCTATTTGTCTATCCGGGTAATGAATTAGTGAAAGCTTTGAACTTGATGTGAATCATGATCTGTTTGTGAGAATTGGTGTAGCTAGAGCTAAGGTTAGAGTCATAGAGCTACAACATCGAAACCTTGAAACGGTAGTGTCGATCTGTGTTTTAGGGACATGGGTTTGTTAGTACCGCTTTTGGTTTCTGCTATTATTGAATCATTTGAGAATGGGGTTTGTGTGATTTATGAATGCCTTGGTTGAATAAAAGCTCATTTTCAATGGATTTTATGGGTCTTGAAGAAATTATGTGTCTTTGTTGACATATGAAATGGGTATTGCTGAGATTTATGAAGAATGGTGATTGTTTGATTGGTGTGTTGGATGGATTTATGGGTGTATGCCTAGGATGCGAATGAAATCAATCAATGCTCGAGACTTTCATTTTTCGTTTATTTTGTTTTCTGGTCTTATAAAATTGGGTATAATAGATGTTGAAAGAATGTATACTGTTACATGGGGTTCCAATCATAGTCTGTACAAAAGTTTATTAATATGCTATATAGCCTGTAGGTTTGTCAAGTTTTTGGATTATGAAATGGGTATACTTTGTGGATAATGTTGATTCTTCTATGGTTTTCTTTATACTCTGTACAAATGGGAGTATGTCCCAAACTTCAGATTAGTGTTGTGTGACCAAACAGATAAGTCTGGTTATTGCATATCAAATTATCGTACACGTGCATATGGGGGTTCAACAATGTGTTTATCTTCGATTGCGTGCACCCAGTTCATTTGCTTTAAGCTTTGATCTTTTGTGGTTCACAAAACAATGAAATTTTAGATGGACGAGATTGTATCATAAAGCTAATGATATTGTGATGGTTGCCTGTAGCCTTATAACTGTTTGACTGAACAAAACTTGGAGAAGTATCAGCTCTTTTGTGGTCCTTGATAAATATACAGGTATTGTAAATCTGAAATTGAGACTTACCGTAAGTACCTCGATCGATCAGCTTTTTCTTACTGTTTGACCCATGCTTCATGTTCAAATATGCTTGGAGATTGGATTCGAAATAAAAGAAGAAAATTAGCACCAGTTCATGCCAATTGCTCTTCTTCCATATGACAATAATAATCAAACAAGCATTTAACTATTCAATTAGTCATAGATACCTCCACTGTGTAATTTTCAAAACTTGTACTAAGATAATCTTAACGACCAGATGTGAGGCAGGTATATACAATGTGTATGCAAGAGAGGTTAGGAATATGAAACAGGATGAATGGTTTTCTGGATTTCTTTTGATTTGTATATATTTGTACTAGGTACTATATAGAGAATGACAAAACTATTATAGCTACACAATAAATCAAGTTCATGAAGTTATGATAAACTGACCTTAAAGTTATTCTAGCTTTGCTGGACTTGTTTGGTACTTTGTTGTAAATGCAATATGATCGATATATGCTCTGCGGTTATCAGCATATATAGATTTCATCTATCATTGGAACTTTCTAGCTCATATATGTAATTTCTTCATCAACTTTGGTGTTTTAATAGAATGGCTCCCGGAAGTACAAGTCACCAAAAGAGGAAAGCGGCGCTCCAGCGTCGTGAAGCAGCTGCAGCAGTGGCGCTGGCAGCTGCGGAGGCGGCGGGGCAAGCATTGAGCGGAGCGGGTCCTTCCGTGTCGGGCTGCCCCACGGGACAATCCAGGGCCCCGTCGGGACATCATTCAGAGGGTTTTGGGGGTTTCACGATGGCCCCAATGCTTGAGGACACCATTCAATTAGTGGAAAACAGCGATGCCACTACTCTTTCAGAGCGCCCTCCCGCCCTCAGCATCCGATGTAAGAAGACCAAACTCCCAGACATGGTGGACATGGCAACCGGAAACGTGACGACGGTGCAGCGCGGAGTCGTTGTCGGGACAAAGACCGAGTATCTCATCCGGATGAATAACAATAAGCGACTAAAGGTGGAATACTCTACGAGGCATTGGGGGCCTGCGACGAGAGAGTTTAGGAGTCTGATATCTCGAGACATTGGTAGCATCATACGCAGCAAAGTTCCAACGGTTGCGCCCACCTCATACCGGTACTGAGGTATACTTACTGTGCTTAGCTTAGTTTGTTACTTTACGGTTTATGTAATTATAACTTTTAATTAACACGATTTAAATTTTTGTGCTAGACGAACTATGACATCCCGGCGACCGATGTGAAGATGTGGAACTTTATTGATGCGACGACGTAAACAATTCACAAGGATTAGAAGCATGATTGCCATCAGCATTATCTCCATGTTAGCCAGGAGACTCACACCGAGTTTCTAGGGAGGGAAGAAGAATGAGCGCGGTTAAAAGGCCACTTCGAAGACCCTGCTTATCTGGTAAGCTTCATAAACTATCCTCACAGTTTTTCGCCAACGATTTAAAATTTACATGTTTATCTATGATTATTTTTAAATGATTATTTTGTGTGCCAGAAACTGTGCAAATGGAATCGAGGAAACCGAAACAAGAACAAGGAGCAGCAGCTCAACCACCATTCGAGATCTCTCGCTCTCTCATACTGAAGCGAGGTGTTGGAAAATGGGGGTCATAGAGCGTCGGCCGTCCAGACTTGGATTGACGTATACCAGCCGGACAAGAATGCGGCTGAGAAAGTGGTGAGCGAAAATATGTTACGTTACATTATTATAATTATTTTTGTTTACCATATTGTAATATTATTTAATTAATATATTTTAATTGAGCAGGCGGCAGTGAAGCGAAGGCTTGACGAAGTCTTGTCGCAACAAGATAGTGCAGCAGGTGACGTTGACGGCGATGTGGTTTCCCGAGACCATCATCTTCCTCTTGATACACAAATAAATATCATAGAGGAAGAGGTGGGTTCAATGCCCAAGACTTCTATAAGAGATAATATTATAAAATCTGTGCTCGTTTATCTCGATTTACGTTTTGCTCACTTTTTGTGTATTATTCAAACATATTTATTTGTTCTTGTTCGACGTGACAAGGGTGGGGCGCGCACTCACAAGCGACCCCAAAATCAGAGGAGGGGCCCGGGTGACCGGCAATGTAGAGGAAACTCAATCCATAAAAAGGGAGGTCGCTGAAGCCAAAGAGGAGGCGCACATCCAGAGAGGATTATAATGCGCTCGCCGAAAGGGTGCAACAAATGGAGGCCTTCATGCGATCGATCCAAGTTGGGAGTCAACAAGCTCCAGTTCATCCATCTGGCAATGTCGTCCCCGACCATGACTCAGATTTGTGAACAATAGTATTTAGGGTTTGTATAAACTGTGTACGTTTTTGATTTGTGGTATATTTTTCTATATGACTTGATTTGTGGTTGAATGAGTTCATTTATCATAAATTGTGCTTTGAAATTGTGAACTGTCGTAACTTGGTACATTAATATTTAATTTTTTTTCCTGTCACCCAATGGAGCGACAAAGATTGATCAATCTTCGTCGCTTCAGTGTAAATGACGTGACAAAGATTGATAAATCTTCGTCGCTCCAGTGTAAATGACGCGACGAAGATTGCTCAATCTTTGTCGCTTCAGTTCAGTATCGAAGCGACGAAGATTGCTCAATCTTTGTCGCTTCATTTACACTGGAGTGACGAAGATTGATCAATCTTCTTCGCTCCATTTACACTGAAGCGACGAAGATTGAGCAATCTTCGTCGCTTCGATTGTTGCCCTTGGTCGCCCCACTTTCACCAATGTTAGTCGCTCAAAAAGAGGAGCGACAACTCCTATCTTCGCGGCACAAATTCGAAGCGACGAAGAATGTCTTTGTCGCGTGAGTCAAAATGAAGCGACGAAGTTTTATCAATCTTTGTCGCTCCAATAGTGAAGGGACCAATCTGAAGCAACGTGGAGTTGGCGACGAAGACTTGGTCACATCTCATCGAGGCGACCAAAAATGATCTGAGGCGACCATAAAGCTACGTCGCCTCGGATCTCTTCTCCAATAGTGTAAATGACACTTTTTAATTTATTTCGTACTCCTTATAAGGATACGAATATCTGTACCAAATTAAAGATAAAACTGAAATTAAAGATTTTAAAAGAACATTAGGTACAAAAGTCAGTACATAGTAACAAATACAATAATAAAAGAAAACTGTAATTGTGAGAGATACCAATGTCCAGCTCCATTGCTCTATATTATTCTTTCCAATCCATTTTACTTTTATCCCGATTTTCTGGGATATTATTATGAAATTTAACAATATTAAAATATACATATATTATCAAATTAATATATACTGATAAGTGTATTCTAATAAGCATAAGCTACACATACATTTATTAAGTATCTATTAGGATAACTATCGGCCACAATTTCAGTATCCAAAATAGCCATATATATATAATTAATTAGCCATATATAATTCATCCACAATATTTTTATAAGAAAGTTTTTATAGATTGGTCACGTATTTATTGATTTCTATCCATTAGCCACCAACTAGCGACGCCTTGAGCGCCAGGCACCGACCCGTTTTTCCCATGTCGAAGTTTAAGATCTTAGACTGGAATTGTAGAGGAATCTGCAATAATGTTACTCAAGATGCCATCATCTCTTTGGTTAAAACCCTAGCTTGCTCTTTTTATGCGAAACCTTAGCTCCACAATTGGTAGTCACAAAGCTATCCCGGGATGCCGGCTTTGATGGAGTGTTTTGCAAGGAAAGAATAGTTGATTCAAGGGGACTAGCCATTTTCTGGCGTCGAGAATATCCCATTCGTCTTCGGACTTATTCTACGAACCATATTGACGTGGAAATCGGTGAGAAAGGTTCCTTGGAGGAGTGGCACTTCATCGGTATTTATGGCTGTGCAGGGATCGGAACAGAGACAGAGTTTGCACGTGGAATTTATTGAGGTTGTTATCATCGCAATCCAATCTACCTTGCATGGTGGCAAGATATTACAATGAAGTATTATGCAATGAGGAGAAATCAGACGGACCTTTAAAGGGAGATACTCCCATGAAACTGTTCCGGGATGCTTTGCTAGACTGTAACCTAGTCGATTTAGGTTTTGTGGGTTCTCAATTCACTTGGTTTTCCCGTACAACCAAGAAAAGATTCGATCGAGCTTGTCATACTCCCAGTTGGAGAAACCTCTTTCCATATTCAAGGACCCTACCGCCAAACAAGTCTGATCATCTCCCTTTGCTCATTGAAGTTGCACATGTATCCTATGTGTATTTTTCTAGTAGTAGTGCACTTTAAGCCCTTACGCTTATAGCTAAAGGCATGCCTAGTTATGAAGTCGATCAATGCTGTGTCTTGTGCCTTGTGGAAATGAGGCAAGCTCTAATCTCCATAATGTGACTTCTGATCGATGTTCTAGATAGAGTCTAGACTGTTAGTTGGCTTTTTAACTTGACCGAATCTACTAATTTCGGAATATGAAGTGCCTGTCATATATCGTAGTCTGCTGCAAGAAAATTAAATGACTCGACGCTCCTATATATGTCCTCTTGGCATCTTTCTTCAGGTAGATCTAAATCCCGTCATGGCCGAATGACCGATATGATACTCCGATACATGCAACGTACCATATGAATAGAAGTGATCGATATATAGCTCGCATCTCTCTCTTGGAGGCGATGCCTAGGCTTATCACTCTTCATGCATCTTCTGAATTCCATGGTTTGTAAACAAAGAAATGTATAATTTGACATTAATATAGGTTTTTGATATGGAAGCATGCAGGCTGCAGCAGACCTCTAATATCCGAACGTTAACATGCATGATGCATGCATGTTCTTCCTGAAGCCTAAACTGCCTTGTAGAGTTGAATAAAAGAAAGAGAAAAAAAAAGGTGCCGTTTGGTATTGACAATGTTTTTTCATCACTTAGCTAGACATGAAGAGTTAGCCATCAAGTATATATGGATGCCCCGGCTAGACAATAGAGCGTGAACCCTAACTGTAATTAAGTCTCAGATGAGGTGATGACTGATGACTTACAAGATCGAGTAATGTACTTTTAAGTCCCAAAAAACATTGTGTGTGTATATATATATGTATATGTCTGAATTTATGATCGGCTAGCTTGAGCCTTTCAAAGTGAGAGGTCGATCCAATATGTCCAAAATAGAAAAATCTTGCTGCGGGGTAGAGTGTCTGGTGTGGTTCAAACACTAGCATGTGATGCGAAAGAGAATAAAATAAAATCAATAAAATGTTAATAGCTTCTGTGGCGTGTTGCGGTATAGCTAGTACGTACTGTGGTCGGTCATTTGGCCCTTCCACTGATATATTTTCTGATCTATTCGATCTTCTTCTTCTCATAAGGAGCCCAATTTTCACAGAACCACAGTAAATTTAAATCTAGCTAGACTCGCTCGAGAGTGAAAAACAAAAACAAAGTGAATAAAGCAATTTCAAGCATTCAATTTCGCAACGCTGAGACACAGTGAAATGTTCTGGCTCGGAAGCTAGCTAGCTAGGAAAACATTGTATGTACGTGAAGTGAAGATCGAATTAGTGTTCGAGATTCTTAACTTGATTGAATATAATGTATCAAAATATCAAATGATCGATCTTCACCATGAAACGTTGTTTGGTTTAATATATATTAGTCTAGGGGTGGGATGTTTTACCGAAAAACTGAACCGAAAACCGAAATAAACCGAACCGAAACTTGTTCGGCTTGAAACTCGTGGGACGGGCTAATTTAGAAACCGAACCGAAATAAATTCGAACCGAATAACTTTTTATGGTACGGTACCGAATAAAACTGAACTGTTCCGAAATGATATATGTGACAAAATTGTGTTTATTTCTTTACACAAATGAATATATATTCACCTATTTTGAATCTTTTTAGGACATATATATAGAAAATTCTTACAAAAATACTCTTATTCTCTCACATCTCTTCTATCTCTCTATGATATTACCTTTTTTAAATAATAATTAATTTAAACAATTGTTTAGGCTTAGAAAATTTTATCGAAAAACCGATCCGAAACCGAAATATATCGATCCAAAACGTTAACCCGTTGGGACCGAAACTCGTGGGACGGACTTGCCAAAAAAACGAACCGAATCAGATCCGAACCGAATATTTTATTACGTACGATACGGTACAGGTTCCGACGTAATACCGAACCGTTCAGGATTGATGGACCACTTCATTTTCTCCGGTCAAACAGCCTCCCCTAAACTTCCAATGAAAGGGAACATATGATGCAAGGGAAGGAAGGAAATGATCAGAAAGGCACCATAATCGAGAAAACCAAAGGGAGATGACACCCAAAAGCTCAGGTAGGGAGCCAAGCAAAAAACCCTAGGCACAAACCTAGACCACAAAACATTCTCTTCTATTCGAGAGAGAGACACGGAGAGACCCTGCAGGGGGTTCGGAGATCGGAGAGCATAATATAACAAATTCTTCCAAGAAAGCAATTGAAAACACAGAAAGATTAACAAGAACGCAAATGACAGATTTAAGTCCAAGATCTAGCTACCATATATAGAAGTTGAAGAAGTAGTAGGATAACTAGAATCAAAGCCTTAGATTTAAGTCCAGCTGTTTAGTATCAATTACATGATCGGATCGATCTTGTTGTGCAGTAGTAGTACTTGGAAGATTACTATGGACTCGAGAACTTGCAGGCCAAATCAAATCCATGGAACCTTCAAGCATGAATGGATTGAATGGTCTACTTGGCATTCCAAGACTGATGCTTCCATCAACAAATCGGGCCATCATCAAAGTCGACCCAGTATCTCTGCTCTGCTTATGCACAAGTGAATGAGCCTGAACACCTAGTGAACAAGCTGGTACAGAGTGTAAGGGAAACCCTAATAAAGGTGCCATCGCCATTCTTTGAGATTGATACCTCTTTGCAACTCCTCTTTCTTGTTTGTGTGCATTTTGATGACCACCCAATGCTTGTGAGCTGTAGAACTTCCTCGTGCAGAATTTGCAT
This sequence comes from Geum urbanum, assembly GCA_946800695.1. Classification (NCBI taxonomy): domain Eukaryota; kingdom Viridiplantae; phylum Streptophyta; class Magnoliopsida; order Rosales; family Rosaceae; genus Geum; species Geum urbanum. The sequence continues at coordinate 19,271,120 of OX326997.1, read as the reverse complement.
GAGAAAAGCCTCGAGCGACTACTGCCCGGTTTTGATGATGCTTCATTTTTATTGAGGCTGAAACTCAACGAATCTCCCAGCAGATTATTAGCTTCACGATCAGAAGATACTCTTTTCTCACAGTGATCACTTTGTTTTGGCTCTGAAGTGACCACATTTTCTTCTTCTTCCCAACTTTTGGAAATCATTGCACTAATTACTTGAACACTCTCACGTTTGGAAGAAGCAAAAATGGATTGTGTTTTAGATTTGAAGAAAGCATTGGTCTTTAAATAGATAACCCGAAGCATTTTTTGCACATCTCTCTTGGTTAGTCGTTAAGTTAATTGACTGCCAAATTTGGCACCTATTAAAATTGATAACATGGTAATTAATGGGTTGAACTTTAAGGAATATTCATTTTATGATATACATTTATTAACAACTATAACGACAATTAGTTCTCATTGTGGTTCATTAACATGTAAATTATATAATGTTGAATGAGAAAATAGATACGCATGACATGTGATTTAAAACTATACTTTATTCATTGATAGATGATCTTAAATAGACATTACAATCTGTTACAATCAATATCTATATAAATCAGGGAGTGAGAGAATATATATTTCTATGCGAATTTGGACAAGACACACTAGGATACCAAGAATATTATTTCCTTAAACACTATGCTAATTAGGACAAGACACACATCGAGATACCAGGAATATTATTTTCTTAAGCACTCCCCCTTTTGTCGCGATCCTAATGGATGATGACTTGTTGCCTTACTAAAAACCTTGCCAAGCAAACAAAAACCTCATGAGTAAAACAAAAGTTTGGTCGAAGGAAAAAAGAGTACAACGCGTCAACTACCCCTTGATGCTTACGAAATGAACTCTCCTTGATTAGTAACTCAATCTTGGAGTTCAGCTAATCTACGCATTCTAACGCGTCTCACATGCTTCACAAATGTAGATTTTGGTAGAAACTTGGTAAACATGTCTATAACATTATCCACCAAACCAAACCCGGTTCACACAGATATTCAATAACCATTGTTATTGCTGATGGAAGGAGTACTTTGGTAAAATATGTTTAGTATGATCACCCTTGATATATCCCAACTTTATGTATTCAATGCAAGCTGCATTGTCCTCAAATATGCAAGTTGGTGTTGTTGTAGTAGATGGAAATCTATTAGACCCTCGAATATGATGTATTATAGACCTAAGTCAGACACACACATTAACGGCTTCATGAAAAGCTATAATCTCAAAATAGTTTGAGAAAGTAGTAACAAGGGTTTTCTTTGTTGATCTCCAATAAATGGTCGTGTTCCCCATGGTGAAAATATAATTAACCTATTTGGGAACGTTCTTTATGTGGGTCAGAGAGATACCCAACATCAACAAAACTAACCAAGACATCACAAGGTATCTCTAACTAGAGAGCCACATTGAATGAATGTAAAGTTCTCACAACTGGGGAAGAATTCGACGGGTCGAATTAATGGTAGCTTTGGGTCGATCCAGAGGACTGCATTTGACGGGTCGATTGCTTGCTTCAGGTTCATCCTGGGTGTTACCATCGACGGGTCAAGAGATCCCCTCGGCGGGTCGAAAATCCCAGAACCTACATGTTATGATTCAACAATCCATTTTTCGGGAATTTCAAGATTCTCTCTATATTCATTGTAGGAAAAGAATATGCCAAATCAATAGATGACTTCAAGTACTTGAAGATGGGCTTTACACCATTCCAATGACTTTGTGTAGGCGCAAACCGAGAAGAAAATGTCTGGATGTAAGCACTAAGCTAAATTCAACCAAGCTCCAACCGCACTAAGATATGGAAACTCATCTCCAAAGATTCCTCACGATCATCTTTTCAAATGAAATTGATCATTTTGGGTTCTAAACTGCAAACAACCATTGGCGTGCTAAAAAGGGTGTATTTTGTCCATTGCCTGATTTAGACATAAGCAGACTTTTGAATAAGAATTCAACTAACTTTATGTTCCATGTCTAACACCATGACAAAATCAAGCCCTACCAAGGTCTATCATACAAAGAAAATTGTTCATCTAATGAATACGCATGGGCATAACTTATCATTCTTGCATCCGTTCCCAATCAAGTAATCACTTGGAATAGTGAACATCTCAATTTGAACACATGAGCACTCCGTAGTTTAGAGTTACTTAAATTGGGTATAACCATGCTAATTGGCACTCTCATGTATATCTCTGAATCAAGATCCCCATAGAGATATGCTATAATCACATCCATTAGCTGCATATTCAGTTTTTCGAACACTATCAAACTAATAAGGTAGTGGAAGGTAATGATGCCCATAATCAAAGAATACATCTCCTGATAACCAATACTAGGGCGTTGAGAAGATCTTTGCATAATAAGTTCTTCTCATTGTGCTTCCAAACAAAGACTTGTTTGTGTCTGACCGGCTGACCATTCGGTGGTCACAGCACTACCATACCAAAAACTTGTCATTTGTAAGAGAGTGTAGTTCAGCCTAGATTGCAACTTTCCATATCGGTAAATCTGCTCTACGTTAACCGTTGACAATCTGCAACAGAGCAATGTTCCACTTCATTGTTGTCATTAATTTCTGAATGACAGAATAAGTAAATGTATCATCAACAAACTTGGAATAACCATCCATTATACCACTAGCATTTGTTTAACTTGGTAAAATTTCTTTGTTTACTAACATTGTCATTGACTCTGAGGCATCCCCCAATGTTTGTCAATGTTGACTTCAAGACACAATTGCAGTAAGAAATAATCTCATGTATTGATGATGAATGATTGTGCCTTGATGACATGTCTTTTTACCAGCAACTCATCAGTGGATCTTGACCGAAGGGACACCTCCACTATAAAGAGGAGAAACGCTACCTTACCTGTGTTGCCTTAACTTGCCCAATTTTAGTGATTTTCAACATTGCAGAATTTCCAGCATGTATAACTGATCTCGTCACTTTCATGATATCAGTAAAGGAGCCAGTCATCGAATCTCCTACTTTCTGAAGATCAAGAATACATTGCACTTGGATCTCACACTGAGATGTGCAGGGATCATGATGAGAGATAGTGGAGACATACCACGTCAATTTACAATGTTTAACCTGAATAAAACCATTCATATCTACTCCTAATGGTGGGAAGTATGTCTCATCAAAGTGACATTCTACAAAATAAGCAAAAAAAAGATCACTTGTCAAAGGTTCTAAATAGCGGACAATCATTGGAGAATCATATCCAACATAAATGCCTAATTATTGTTGAGAACCCTTTTTTGTACGCAGTGGAGGCGTATTAGGCACATTTGCCGTGCAACCAGAGGTGCATAGAAATGAGATATCAGGCTCATATCCAGTTACCAACTGGTACACACTGAATGGTTAGTGAGTTATGGCTCTCAAGAGATTAAGCATAGCTACATGTAACATTGCATATTCCCAAGCAGATACCGGTAAATTTATATGCATTACCAAATCTCTGGCCACAAGCTTTAACCGCTTGATTTGTCCCTCTGCAAGACCGTTTTGTGAATGAACATTAGGGAACTTCTGCATTGTCCAATCGAATAGACCTGATTGGATTGTCCGAGTAGTGACCTTGAAGCTTAATAATATGTGTTAGGAGTTTTGTAAATGCAGCGTACCATGTGAATTGCAAGGACGTGTGACCTATGAGTCGATGTAGCAATCAAAACCATATATAAATAGCGCTAAAAACCGGTTTGATTGGTCAACAAATATATTATTTGGAATCTGTAAAGGAATGGAAATCGTGTCCACAACAAAAGACCGTCATGCATATAAACATCATTACAGACATGAACAAGCTTTGCAAACCGAGCGATATGCATTAGATATTTTTCATAAAGGCATCAAGTGGGAAAGTATTGTACTCATTTTGGAGACTGAGCCTAAACCAATTAAGTTGAATACTCTCACTCCCTTCCATCTAAACCGATGGTTATAAATATTCCCACATTCTTCTTTGCTCTTAAGAACCGATGACCATGAAAGTTTCTCAATATCTTGATCATCATAATACAAAAGCTTATATGAGGCAGAGTCACACATAATAATATATGTGACCACATTGGATTCAATGATCCTCATAAATCTCTCCAGATTGTGCCGCTGGCAGCAGTCTATGGAGATTGAACACAAAACTCTTTACCATTCTCACAATATTATTCCAAGTGAAAATTGTTGGCACAAAAGTTTCAGAACTTAACATGGTTTGATTAGAATATTGGTCATAGAAACATCAAATAACCGATGTATAACAACATCTGACCAGTCGAAATGACCCTAGTAGATTAAGTTCCATGGCATGACAAAAACCAATGTAAAACCACGTCTGGTGCAGAATTTCAGGTTGGTCGTTTAGATGTAAAAAACATCAAACATACCAATCTCGGGTGACATCATCGACGGATCAAGAAGAACCACTGGACGGGTCAAAGAAACCCAAAATAAACTTTGATTTTCCGATAACTATTTTTGATGGGTCGAAATTGGAAATTTTTGTCACAGTGACTTACCTTTGATTGGTCGAAATAAAACCTAAAACCGTATCAAATTTTTGATATCTTTTTCGATGGGTCAAAGGAAACTTTTGACCGGTCGAAATTGTGACAATTTGAAGATAAAAGCGTGCATTCGATGGGTCGAAAATGTGATTTAGTGTACCGGACGACTACATTCGATGGGTGAATGAAAATGAGGAAAAAATTTTGATAGGTTGAAAAGTGCCAAAACCGTTTCAGAGGGTGACATTTGACTGGTCGAGAAATCTACTCGACGGGTCGAAAATATCTAGAATCAAATCATCCTCTCTTTTGTCTAGTTGTTATGTTATTTTGGTGTCATAGTGTCATAGAGCAATGTATAAATCAAACCATTCAATTGATATGAAGTTGTATAATCATTCTTAATACTTTAAAATACCGAAAGAAATTTTTTTTATTACTTTGCCAACATCAATACTTACATCAAAAGATCGTTATTATTCAAAAAAATCATGACTAAAAACCAAGTCAATACCAAACGATGACTAAAACCAAGTCAAAAAATAAACTTAAACCTGATTACATAGCAAAAACATGAGCCTATACATAGACTACTCAAAAACCGCAGTCTCCAGACTTGGTTTTGTAATGTTAGCTATTATAAGATTGGCTTCACCACAATCTTCCATCTCTAAGTCTTTAGTAAAGTTAGTCTCATGTGTCAAGTATCATGTGCACTTTTTGTAGGTATTTTGAATATCCACTACCACATATGGAGACATTACCGGCGAGATCACCGGAGACAAGGCCGGCGACCGGAAAAGTCGCCGGTAATGTTCATCATTACCGGCGACTTACTCCGTCGCCGGTAATGTCGCCGGAAAATCACCGGTAATGTTTAAAAACATTACCGGCGACTCCAACCGTCGCCGGCAATGTCAAGCTGAACATTTCCGATGATTTTCCGGCCGGAATTTCGCCGGAAATGTGTGGCTCGACATTGCCGGCGACGGTTGGAGTTACCGGCGATTTTCCGGCGTAATGTCGCCGGTAATGTCTTCATTTCCGGCGACTTACTCCGTCGCCGGCAATGTCTCTTATATTAGACGCAGATTGCAGCAGCTCGATCATTGATTCATTTTGATCGAAAAAAATCCAGAGAAATCGAAAGAAGGAAAACGTACGCTCTAAAATCGATCCTTCGGTATATTGTCAAAATTAAGGCGCGCGTCGAAAACTCGATCACTCGAGAAGCTATATATATAGGTACGTGTATATATACGTATATGTGTATGTATATATATATATGTGTGTGTGTTGATCAAATCCAATTCGTGAGATATATATGAAATGTTGTTGATGTCACGGAAACGAGAAAACTGCTTGTAGTTAATCTTATCTTGTATCTGAATCAACGACTGGTATTATCGTAGTGTTATCGGAGCCAGGCTTAACAGAGCCTCCTACCTAGTCAAATACGTTTTGAATTGAAAAAAGAAGAATACCATCATCGAGTACTGAATCGAATTCAGAGATTAGATCGATATATATATATATATGCATGCATGTGTTGATTTAATTAGAGTTGAATTGAGATATGGCGTCGATTATTAGTAGTGAATGTGTGTATATATATATAATTAATACGTAAAATGGTTAGAATTTTCAGGATGGACAAGAGTTGGATGAGTCTCGAAAGATGGGATGTCAGATATCACCAGGGAATTAGGAGTTTTGTGGATTTTGTGAAGACTAATTGTGGAGACACTACACTTCATTATTGCCCGTGTAAAAAATGTAAGTGTTTCAGCGATCGATTTCGTTTTCCCATTGATAAAGTCCAGATGCACCTGAGTAAATACGGGTTTTGGGATAAGTACACTTGTTGGATTTATCACGGTGAAACATCATTAGCGGGTCCGCATAATCATGGACAATTTGGTGAGAGGGCCAGTCCCCGCTATGATCATGGAGATTTTGCTGAGAGGGGCAGTGCATCCTATGATCCAACAACGATGTTAATCAATGATATGTTTCCTCATGAGAGCGGTGTATTTGCTGATGAAGCACCAAATGTCCCTCCCGTCGTTGAGGGTTTCCCCCATATCAAGCCAGTCAAGCCATTACCTGGAGCTCATGTCAACACAAGCGGTATGGACAAGTACAACAACCTGATTGCATTGCAACAGACTCCGTTGTACGACGGTTGTAGTAAGACTGTTCTTGAAAGTGTGATGGGAGTGATACAGCTCAAAATGGAAAACAAAATGTCTGTCAAAGCTGTTGATTCTTGGTTGAAGTGGACTGCTTCGCTACTGCCACTCGGTCATCGTCTTCCTACCACTCATCATAAGGTGCGACATATCCTGAAAGATCTTGGGCTTTCCTACATCAAAATCCATGCATGCAGATATGATTGTATTCTCTTCTGGGGAAAAGATCTCGAAGACCTTGAAGCCTGCCCGGTATGTTTTACAGAAAGGTATAAGTTGACTCCTGCAGGCAACAAGAAAGCTGTGAAGATACTTCGATATTTCCCGCTTATTGATAGGCTGGAGCGGTTGTTCATGTGTGCTTTCACGGCCGAGGCAATGAGATGGTGGGCTGAGAGGAACTTGCCTGACGATGACACCCTTATACACCCTTCCGACGGAGAGGCTTGGAAGCACATGGTCAGGGAGTTTGATCATTTTGCAGCAGAGGTCCGAAATGTTTGGTTAGGGCTCTCATCTGACGGATTCAACCCTTTTGGGAACATGAGTCTTCAATACAGTATATGGCCAGTTATTTTGGTACCGTACAACCTTCCACCATGGATGTGCATGAAGAAGGAATACAATATGCTGACTCTGTTAATTCCGGGCCTGGGTTATCCAGGAAAGTGTCTCGATGTGTATTTGAGGCCTTTGATTGAGGAGCTTAAGTACCTGAGTGAGTGTGGCCACCCCACTTACGATAGGTTCAAAAACGAGATGTTCCAGATGCATGCCATGCTTGTTGGCACCATCAGTGATTTTCCTGCCCGTGGTATGTTGTCGGACAACGTTACCAGGGGTTACAGGGCTTGTTCAGAGTGCATGACGGTTGATTGTTGCAGTCCTCATTGCAGTAAAATTGTTCAGATGCGTCACCGTTGTTGGCTTCCATATGATCACCCATTTAGGCAGGATCCAGACGCGTTTGATGGGACTGTGGAAACAGGTGTGGCACCAAGGCGATGGACAGGGGTAGAAATTTTGGAAGTGTTGAATGAATATGATTTTGGCCAGCTGAGCAATCATCCTGACATAGTGGCATCAATTCCAGACAAGCCCGAAAGGTATAAGTTTTGGAGACACAAGAGCATATTCTGGGAACTCCCCTATTGGCCCAGGTTGCCTATCAGACATTACCTAGATGTCATGCACATAGAGAAGAATGTGTGTGAAAGTGTGGTGGGCACAGTTTTTAACTTGGAGGGGAAAACAAAAGACATCCCTAAGGCACGTATTGATCTGAAAGCTATGGGACTGCGGAAACATTTGTGGTTAAGAGATGGTAAGAGAAAAATGCCACAAGCTCCTTACACCGTCAAGCCGAAGCATAAGCATGAAATTTTTCGGTGGCTGAGTAATGTCAGGTATATATTCTTATATATGACTATGCAGTACGGAAATTGGTTTGCCTTAAATTTTTACCAGATTATGGTGATATGCGAGAAATATAATTGTTGCCTATGGCTATATATATATATATGCAGGTATCCTTATGGCTATGCAAGAAATATAAGCAGGTGTGTTAACTACCGGGACAATAAGATGTACGGATTAAAGAGTCATGACTGCCATGTACTGCTTCAACGCATTTTCCCTATTTTCATTCGAGGGTACCTACCCAAGGAGGTGGTGGAGCCGTTGGTGGCCTTGTCAAGATTCTTTCAGAAGTTATGCACCAGGGAAGTTAAAAAATCAGATCTCAGAGAGATGCAAGATGACATCATTTTTATCATGTGCAAGCTTGAAAGGATATTTCCGCCAAATTTTTTCGACATCATGCCTTACCTAACGATCCATCTTCCCGAACAATTGTTGCTTACCGGTCACGTACACTACACTTTGATGTATCCCATGGAAAGGTACATTTGGTTTTCCTCTGTTTTTATATGTAAAGTCTTATTTTTACCCCTTTTAACATGCACTTGTTAACTTGTAGACAATTGGGAGCCTACAAGGACTATGTGAAGAATAAATATGCACCTGAAGGGTGTATCGCTAAAGCATATATTGCGCACGAGTGTGTAACGTACACCAAAGTGTATTTGGGAGCGCTTGAGGACCCCCAACAACAGATGCTGATAGATGAACCTCAGTTCAAACTTTCTATCATCTCCAATGACGTTGTAGTACAGGGAAGCTTGCCAAAGTCGTACAAGTTGGATGAAAATGAGGTAGTCATTGCCCACTGGTCGGTACTGATTAACTGTGAAGAAGTACAATATTGGAAAAACTATCATCTTCACTGCCCTGCTATTGCCGGAAATGTTGATTACCACAACAGGACGTTTGCAAACTACTTTGGTCCATGGGTAAGGGTATATGTATATATGTCTTTTTTTATCTTGCCATTTTCCTTATATAACATGTGTGTACGTACGTGGTTTTGTGGTTTCTATGTTGTAAATTTATTGTGTGGTTTCTTATCGTTTTCATATGAACCATGTTGCTGATGATGGTTCCCCAGAGTGGTCAAACGAATTGAGGGTCCTTGCGATGAAACCGATAGCTTCAAAAGTTTACTCTATGTGTCAGGTCAATGGCGTTAAATTTATATGTGAAAATCGAGACGACCGACTGAAAACACAGAATTGTGGGGTGATGGTCCATGGTGGGCAGGATGGCGTTGACTATTATGGTGTCCTTCATTCAGTTGTTGAACTAATTTATGGGAACCGCATGAAAGTGCACTTGTTCAAGTGTAGATGGTTTGATACTAGCCCGGAGAACACAAGGACCGATCAGCACGGAACATTTTCGGTGAATACTGCTACTACCTGGTATGAAGAAGACCCTTTCGTTCTTGCCTCATCAGTAAAACAAGTGTTTTACCTGGACGATCTTCTTAACAAAGTCCCGTGGAAGGTGCTTAACCATGTTGCTCATAGAAACATATACAGTGCTGCCACACTTGGTGATACCGCAGATGATGAGGAAGTTACTGCATACCAAGAGCCGAACGCTTTTGACATTCCGGAATCATCTACGATTCACCTTAATAATGTGAGATCTGGGAGTGTGGTTCGAATTACTGGAGCAGAACTTCTCGATGTTAATCCATATGAAGTTGACGCTGATTCAGATGACGAGGAGAGGCACATATTGCCAGAGGTTACCTATGAAACCGAGTCAGACTCAAGTGATGACGATGATTACGATTATCATCCTTAGTACGTTAATGATGTAGTCGGAAATTGTTGTCGGAAATATGATGTAGTCGGAAAACGTAGTCGGAAATAGTAGACGGAAATTGTAGTCGTTAATCGTACGTAGACGGAAATTGATAATCGAAATTGTAGTCGGAAAATGTAGCCGGAAATCGTAGACGGAAATTGTAGTCGTTAATCATACGTAGACGGAAATTGATAATCGAAATTGTAGTCGGAAAATGTAGCCGGAAATCGTAGACGGAAATTGTAGTCGTTAATCGTACGTAGACGGAAATTGATAATCGAAATTGTAGTCGGAAAATGTAGCCGGAAATCGTAGACGGAAATTGTAGTCGTTAATCGTACGAAGACGAAAATTGATAATCGAAATTGTAGTCGGAAAATGTAGCCGGAAATCGTAGACAGAAATTGTAGTCGTTAATCGTATGTATACAAAAATTGATAATCGAAATTGTAGTCAGAAAATGTAGCCGGAAATCGTAGACGGGAAATGTTGTCGGATATTCTTCGGGAAATAATGACATTACCAACGAGTTATAAGCAACTCGTTGGTAATGACATTACCAACGAGTTAACTCGTCGTTGGTAATGTCATTACCAACGAGTTGCTTATAACTCGTTGGTAATGTCATTACCAACGAGTTGAAGTCGTTGGTAATGACATTACCAACGAGTTATAAGAAACTCGCCGGCAATGTTGTCTGGATAGAAACTACCCAGTCGAGCCCGAGCCTTTCATTTCTCCTCCTCCCCTCCTCCCCTCCTCCCAAATCGGTCCGGCGAGTTCAAACTAGCTCACCTCTAGCTCACCTCCTCCTCATCCTCTCCCTCTCCTCCTCCTTATCCTCTACTCCTCCTCTCCCTCTCTTCCTCTCCACCGATCCGGAATCCTCTCCTCCTCCAAAAATCTCCTCCTCCCCTCCTCCCCTCCTCTCCTCCCCTCACCATTGTAGTCGGCAAAGCATTGTAGGTGGAAATCCATGGCAGGTCCGATCCTCTCTCTCTCCCTCTCTCTCTCTCTCAATTTTTAATTATTTTTGTGTATGTGTATGTGTATGTGTATGTGTATGTGTAAATTAATTAGGGTGCTAAGTTGGAAATTAGGGTGATAAGTTGTAAATTTATGTGCAATGTATATATATGTGATGTATATATATATATTTAGGTATGTGAAAATTAAGTGATGTATATATATGTGAAAATTATGTATATATGTGGTTTGGATGAATATGTGATGTATATATATGTGGAAATTAAACCTAATTAAGATGCATGATGTATATATGTGTGTGAAAAATGTGAAAAATTAATTAGGGTTTGTGATTTGGATGAATATGTGAAAATTAAATTTAATTAAGATGCATGATGTATATATATATACATCGAAAATGTATATATGTTAATTTAGGTGATATAGTTGTTAATTAATCGTATAAATGAATGTGGAAATCGGGATCAGAACGGTTTAGAACCAGAACGGTTTTAAACCGGAACCGCGCGGAACCGGAACCCAGTGGAACCGGAACTGTTTGTAACAGGAACCATTATGTTTCAAACGTTTTTGGTTACAAACAGTTCCGGTTTCTAACGGTTCCGGTTCCAAACCGTTCTGGTTCCGATTTGTTATAGAACCGAAACGGTTTGGAACCGGAACTGTTTGTAACCTTTCCCGTTATGTTACAAACGGTTTCGGTTACAAACAGTTCCGGTTACAAACAGTTCCGATTTCTAACGGTTCCGGTTCCAAACCGTTCCGGTTCCGATTTGTTATTGAACCGAATCCATGACTATTACGGTGTCTAGGAGGTTTTGCGGCTAATTGGCTTCGGAGAGGTTCCCGAAATAGTGGAGGGAACAGTAGTCAAGCTTCCTCCTCGCCCGCAGTTAGCAACACGCCCAGTGGGCCAATGATGACTGCTCGCACGAGAGCCTTGCTAGAGGCGCGAGCTGAGGAGGAAGCTGCACGATCAAGAGCCGTGGAACCGGAAGTCGAGGCTCGAGCCTCAGTCTCCAGACACTCAATCAGCAGACGTCCCTCCGGTGGCAGAGCCTCAGACGAGCGACAGTCAACGGGGGCATCAGAAACTCCCTCAATCCGAATGCCCCATATTCGCCCGGTGCCTACTCCCGTTTCACGGGAATCATCTGAGGCACATGGTGGTGCTGGCGCCTCATCGTCCAAGCCTCGTCTATCTCCGTCGTCCGGTCTCTTCCTACCCGACGAGATTCCTGTCATCCCTGAATTCGATGATAGGGGGATGCCTGTTTATGTTGAAGGACGACCGGAGTTCCTGACCGTGGAGGAAGCATATAACTTCCTCCTGTTCGACCCCGTGTATCTTTGGAGTGTGAGGTGCACCAACCAACAAACGGACGATGCAGGTAAATTTTATTTAACATCAGATTGATTACTTAATTATTACTTAAGACTTGCGATAGGTTCAATTAATGATATCAATTTGTTGACATTGTATTATTAGGCAATTTCGTTAATGGGACTGGAAAACAGAAAGGGGCTAGAGGCACCTGCACCGGGAAGAGACTTGAGCAGGCCACCGGCGGAAAGAAAACGCCCATAAGGGCCAATGAGGATGGCGAGGTGATCGAGGCATTCGACACCACGCGCAAATATGTCAGCATGGCCGGTGCGATCGTGCGGGACAATGTCCCAATGCTTTGGCCAGATTGGGAATCTGTGCCTATCTACGTGAAGATGCAAGTGCATAATGCACTCAGTGTGAGTAAAATCGTATTTTCATTACGTAAATTTTACATTTATTAATTAAGTCCGAATAAATATATAATTTTACCTTTTATATATTCATATTGCAGGTGTGGTTTGACGTGGATGAAGTTCTTATTCACACGTGGGTAGAGCGTCAACTACATATGAGGTGATGTGCTTCGACTTATTTGAATATATATCGAGTTAGATTTTTGTTTATCAAGTGTTTTAATATCTCTAACTTTTTTTCCTTGTTTTAATATAGGTATAAAGAGTGGAAGAACGAGCTTTCTTCCCATTACACTGTATACAAGGAGCTAGGCCAAGGTTCTACCCCTAGCGAATTCCGGTTTAGGGAGTACGAGTGGCTGTGGCTGATAGCCCACTTCGAGCACCGCAAAGCAAAGGTATGCATCCTTAATATATCTTACAAGCCTAATGTATCGTATCAGATTGAAATAGTTAGTTACTAATTTTTTTCCATATGTTTATCAAACAAGGCGATTTCGAAGACGAACCGGGCGAATAGATTGAAAAACACCAGGGCTCATCATGCAGGTTCACTCAACTACATGGGTTGGTCGACTAAGGCGCAGCAACAACAAGAAGTGAACCCCTTGGTGTATATTCATCAGAAGTTCTATCCGCAGTGCCCTGACGAAGCGGTAAGTCTTTCGCCTCTCCATGTGTTAATAAAACTATTTTTCGATATTAATAGATTTTGTTAGTTAATACGTTGTTCATTTTCGCTTTTCAATTAGGCGAGAGTGGAGGAGGCGACCGCAGAAGTGACCATGAGTATAGCTCGGACTAACCATCCTGATTGCTCCGAGGAAGAAGTCACCCAGTATGCCTCTCATATCGATCCGCTTGATCCCCCGATAGCGGCTCAGATCATGGAAAAAGCGTGCGGGACTGGAAAGAATACCTACTATTGTAGGGGAATGGGCTCGGCGGGCGAAGGAGTATTGAAAACCACTTCACAATACTCTACCGAGTTAAGAAGTTCAACTTCTAGTCGTAACCTCGCAGCGGAGCTTCATAGGACGCAGAGGGAGTTGGAGGAGCAAAAGAGGCAGATGGCCGAGTACCAAAACATGGTCCAGCAGCAGACACAGATGCAGGCTCAGATGTACACATGGATGCGGACGATGTACGAGGCTCAGACTACCGGACAACCGTTCCCCACACCTCCCCCGGTCCCGGTCCCTCCCTTCCCTAGCTATCCACCACCACCACCGCACCAGTCAACACCAGAGCAAGACCAAGGTAGCCACCGGAATTCAAATGAGTACATGGATTACTTCAACCCTGACCCGCAAGTTCCTCGACCCTGACCTGTAGTTGTGGTTAATTTTCGTATCGTCGTTGCTATTTGTACTGTACGTTGGACATTTATGTATATTGTTGAACTTGTATGATTGTACGGTTTATGTCTTTCAATGCAGGTTCTGGAATTGGGCCCATCCAGAACTGCGTTTTTTTTTCAAAATTTTTCCACACATTGCCGGCGACATGGACCTCAGTCACCGGCAATGTCTCACATTCTGGCCACGGCGGCGCTGCCATTGCCAGCGACGGCGTCGCCGATAATGTCCGAGACATCAAGTCGCCGGTAATGTCTTGACATTGCCAGCGACTCAAGTCGCCGGTGATGTCTCGGACATTACCGGCGACGCCGTTTCCCGTCGCCGGCAATGTTAACACCGGCGGGGAATTTCCGGCGAGGTCATTGCCGACGACTTGTCGCCGGTAATGACAATTCCGGCGAAAAAAAAAAGACAAGGCCGGCGACGGTAGGTCGCCGGTAATGTCTCCATTTCTGGTAGTGATCCTTGGGTGCATGACATTGCTTGTGCATGTGTTTGGTAGAACCACACCTGTAACAAGATGACAAGAGAGGAGAAGAAGTAGAATTTGAAGAGTTTCCATTATTCCTTGGACCAGAAGTTGATGGATTCTTGTTGGAGTTGTTATCACCATTGTCTTGGTGAGTCCAAGTCATATTTCGATTGTTTATTCCTTTACCATGACCTCTGCAATTCCCTCTTATACCACCATGTTTTGGATAAGGTTCTGAATGATTGTTTCTCTTATCCTTTTTAGCCTTCAAACCAGTATTGTATGGCCTAACATTATTGGTGAGAAGAATCTCGCGATACCGCTCTTTCTTGGCCAGCACATTCATGAGATTACTAAAGGATCTTAGTCTTCCTTGCTTATCATCTGTGTAATATTAATTAGCAAGTATGTCCATGGAAGTAGGGAAGGTTCTCAAAGACTTCTCAACCATACCTTGGTCAGTCTTTCCAATGCCGCAAACACTCTACTCTAATTGTAGCTCCAACATAGCTTGATTGAATGTATCAATATTTAGATAATCCAATAACCGCATTGAACCATCTTTCTTCAGTTCAGGAAATGGTGTATTATGCACATTATGGAACTTTTTTTGTAAAGTCGCCCACAAATCTGTGGGGTCATTCTTTAGCAAATATTATTTTTTTAGAACTGATGTTGTTGGCGGGTAAAAAGTACGTTGAAGACTAATTACCTCAACAAGAACTTCTCAACGAACTCTGAACGATTTCACACCTTTGACAAGCCTGAGTTCGACTTCCTTGTGCAGAAATGAGGTGGGGAGGGGGTACCTGCAAAGATAGGTCGATGCTGAAGTCACTCAAAGTGCTCTAGTTGAGAGTGTAAGCACAAGTAAGTTTTGCAAAAAAATGAATGTGTTTCAAATCTACCGGGAAGGACAGTATTTATAGTCGCATCCTTCCTTCCAAATCGAGAACCAACTCGTAGGCCTCAAGTTTCGAACCTTACCATCCGAAACTGACTCCTTACCTGCGGACCAACGATTTGTTGCTCGTTAAGCAAAACATCCTCTAGATATTCTCAGTGACACTGATTCTTGCACCACAAATATTCAACGACCTTTGACTTTGCCACATGCCTCTTTGTGCATCGCATTTTTCCCTTGACATTTTAGCGCGCAATTTCCTTCCTCAACGAGCTTTTACCTATTTTCAAATCTTCTCGTTCACCTTTCATCCAAACGATCATATGTCTCCTCGTTCTCCGAGAAGCCTATCCTTCTCATTAACGTGGAGAAATATTTCTCCCCCACAAATGCCTCCAAAATTTCTTTTGGATTGAAAGGACCCAACCCCGATTTAGTTACCTAAACCGGAATCGAACCCCTTCGAAAACACGAACCAACAACAACCGTAGAAATTTTGGCAGAGTTTCGTTACTAACGTGGAATTACCTTAACCTGCACGCGGAAAATACACTTCATCCTATGCCACAAAAAGCAAACCGTGGGCACCAATCCCATCCAGATTTCTCAATATATCAACAGTAAAGTAAAACAATAAATAAAATAGTACTTTACTGAAATCCGTAGTAAAATCGTATAACATAATCAACGGATTACTCAGAGCGACCTCTAATGTATAAACATTTAAGTATACCACAGTAGGTAGAACAATAAACCTACTGGAAGAAACAAGGTAGCTTGAGCACTATGCCTCCGACCACGACGTGTGACACCAGAGCCTGAACTGCAAACTGGACACAGAAACCGAAAAGCCCAGGGGAAAGACATGAAACACGTTAAAGTGAGTGGACGAAAATAAATGTCTTTCACCAAGTAATATATATATAAAAACATATGCGAGTCGAAAGTGTAAATAATCAAATGGTACACGAGGGAGACTCTAACTCCTCACGCGTCCGAGTACACGAGGGAGACTCTAACTCCTCACGCATACGGAGCATGCATAAAATCCCACGGGGTCACGCGTGGACACACCCATGCTAGTACAGTCCGAATCACGGGATCCCAGACCCACACGTGATTCTAGCCAGAAAGGCCTCAGGTCAGAGGTCTGCCTCCCCCAGTAAAGGCCTCGGGTCAAGAGTCACAGCCTCCCCTGGTAAAAGCCTACCATCGGGGATCAGCCGAGAGGCAAGTGTATCGATACAACAACGTAACTGAGACTGTACTCTGTGTAAATCAAATCATAAACAGTTCGATGCAAATGCATGAAACAGCATATAAGTGTATGTATATTCGTATACGTATATCCGTATAAGTATAATCGTATAATCGTAAAACACATGCTCATGTAATCCGAAATCTCATATGCATGCTCAAGTTCATAAAACGTATATCAAGACTCGCAAACAATCCGTGAAAATAAATGTCCACTCACAGACTTGCGTAACGCGATATGCGTTAACCCGTGATCCGGCGGAAAGTCCCTCGCCAAACAAACGATCACGAACCCCTGAATATTCACAAAATCCATTTCTCAATATCATAACTCGACAATTCAAGACAAATCACGAGAAACCACCGTTCTCGGAAATACATAATTCGTTTACGACAAACTGTCGGAAATCCGGAAATCACACCTCAATACCTCGCTGTTGACCGCCGTTGACAACCGCTGACCACCGCTCACGGCGGCGCCACCACTGACCTGAAAATTCCACGGCGGAGTAACCCCTATTCCACTCAAAATCATCCACTGAGCAACTTTGTCAACTGCAACAAAGGCCAATTCAATCTCTAACTAGCTCAATTTCATGAAAACCCTAATTGAAACACAAATTTCAAATCCAAAATTCTCCATCCACAAATCGAATTAGAACACCATACCTATATAGTTAGAATCATTGTGAAGAGGGCTACAAAACCCAGTGCTTGATTAAGCTCAATTCGGCCAAAATCACAAACCACCATTAACCCCAATTTTTCCAAACTTTAACCGGTAAAAACTCTTCTTTCCGGCGATCCACGCCGTCGATGGTGGCCGGAGACGTCACCAGAGGACTGAGGCGAGTCGAACAAGGCCTGCCCCGAGCCTTGGGGTGGCCGGAAAGTGCACCACCGCCATAGGCCGAGCACCACCGTCGTGAGCTCTCTCTCTCATGCCAAAACTGGTCGGTCAACGCCATTAATCCCAGGTTTGACTTTCCCAAAGGGGAAAGTCACAATAAATACTCATTTAAAACTTTCCCAATTTGGAAACTTCCAAAATACATTTTGCGACAAACTTTAAACTCCCGTAACTTTCTCGTCGTAATTCCGATTCCGATAATTCTCGCGGCAACAAACTCATCTCGACATGTTCTTCAATTGTCACCCGAAGTCAAACACATCGACCAATCGGATAAAAAATCAACTGTTCAAACCAACACATAATTAAACCGACTAATGAATCAACAATCGGAAATAATCACAACTTAATCTCTGTAACTCAGAAAAATGCTCCGGAAGTTCTCACAAACTCGAAATTAAATTCTCAACATCTTCCGTGAAGAAGCTGAAACCAAATTCTCGTCCGGTAATTTAGTCGTTAAAAAGATCGCCAATATAATCCGTTTCCGTCGAAACTTCAAATATTCATAACTTATTCATCGGTCGTCCAAATAACGATCTGGAACCGCCCACGAACTCGAAATCACACGTACAACGACTCTCGAGAAGAGACCCAGCTCCAATTCTTGGCCAATAATTAAGTCGTTAACAATTCCTGGCGAGTAAATCCATTATCGAAAATCCACGCTGATACGCTAACTCGCGAATTGAGCTGATTCCACTGCTGATTCTGTTCTGGGTCGTCACATGGATTTCCATTGAAAACCCAAAAGGAATTTTCTTCATCGAAAAATCGAGAACCCTTTGTCTGCCCTCGCGTCTCGTTCGTGTCCCTCACATTTAGCGTACTCGACGCCTTTATTACTCCACTTCGTTTCCTCCACCTTTTAAAATTTTGTAACCATTGTTCATTCTTCCTCGATTCTCACACACTATATATATCTTCATCTCCATTCTTCTCATTCACTTCATCTTATCTTGAACTCTTCCTCTCCCAAAAAAGCAAACAGGAATTTGATCCTTCTCTACCCCAGAAATCAACCTCGATCCTTGCTTTCCACCACCGTCAACATGACCACCACACAATCTCAAGCTCACACCATGGCCGCCGCTAACTCGGTCCATGAGTCGACCGCTGAGGATTGCAACCTTAGTGATGATAAGGTTTCCTAAGAAGAAGAAGATGATGGCCACAGGGATATCGAGTCCCCAAAAGATGAGAAGAAGTGGTGGGCTCCTTCCAAGATCTAACTCTCGCCTGCAAGGGCTCGCTTAAACCTTTCGGGGAGCATCCAAGTCTTCGCTGTACCCGACGGCGTGGATTTCATCTCCGGCGAGAGAGTGCCCACCGACTGCCTTATCCTTTCTCAGATCTACCTCAAATTTTTACGCTTCCCTCTTCATCCGGCTATCCTTCTATTGCTCATGGTACTCGATTTACATCACATGCAGCTGAGCCCGAACTCGTTCTCCGTGATCTCGACATTGTTAGCCTATAACCAACAAATGAAAGTTCCCCTCGGGATCGTAGACTTCCTCTTCCTCTACAAATCCTCAAGGATCCAGCAAACACGTCGTCGCTTCAACTTTCGGCCTCACCACCAACCAAAGTACTTTGAGCAGCGGAACACCAATTACCAGTGATGATCATGGGAGATTGGATTCCCCCGAAGCTCAAGGACTTCCCCTTCGGCATCTCTAAAAGTTTCAGGTTTTGATTTTCTCATCGATATTTCAGTTTTGATTTTCTCCTCGGGAACTACTCTTCCCTGATTTTGTCTGCAACTCTACTAGTAGATTCCAACCCCATTATGCTCGATGATGACCGGGCCACATGACTCACCTAGAACTTGGCCAACAGCCACTAGTCTGCGGCTCGCTTCACTTCATCCACCTCTCTCCTCGCGCTTGTCCGCGAGCGCTTCTCATCAGGTTACACTTGGTACTTCGAGGCGTATACCACCGATGAGGACATTTACACCTAGCTGATAAGGGTGGAGCTGCCTTTGGACATCAACGCCAAGACTCCTTGTCTACTCAAGGCCCCGACCAAGTCCGCCTCAATCCCCTTAGAATCCGTTGAGGATTCTCCATCCGCTGCTACCTTCAGCACCAAGAAGAGAGGGCGCATAGCCCCACACACCATCAATTTCAAGGACCCCCTCGAGGAAAAGAGATGCAAAGTTTTATCCAGCACCAGCGATGCCCTGTCCAAGTCTACTGATCTCCCTTCTCCTGGTCTTGGAGCTTGCGTACCCAGCTTTCGTGCACCTAATGCTCGTCCACATCCCGTGGAGGAATTGGATCCCATCATCCACGAGCAAACGCTGCATCCTACTTCTCTCCAAGGTACATATTTTTATCCTTCTTCGTTCAAATAACTTTAACTATTATGCAGTCTCAACATTCCCCAAACCTCCTTCATCGAAGAACATCGCGACTCTCCCTAAGAAAATCTCATCGACCACTGTCTCGAAGCCCACCAAGGTCCAGCCCCTACTCAACAGGGAGCAGCCCCTCCTCGGCAACCCCGAGGTGGCACATAGCATGGCTCTCCAACTCCACAAGCGTTCTCCATACTGTGACACCCTCCGACGAGGGTCACGTGAGGAGCATGAGAAGGAGGTGCTCTCTAAGGCCATGGATGTAAGTTCATCAAAAACCTTTCTTTTCTTTGAAAATTTTACCTTCTCATCTTTCACCTCTAAATAGTTTGTCTTTTCCAGATTGTACTCCACGCACAGACTATGTTCTCCTCCAAATTTCACCTAATCGATGCTCTTAAGATTGAGCTTACTGAGGCAAAGGCCAAACTATCCGCTTCTTCGTCCCAATACGGGGAGAGGGTGCGAAAAATTGAGGCTCTCAAGGAGCAACTCTCCAACCTCGAGAAATTCAACAATGAGCTCCCCGACAACTTCAAGTTTATTCAACGGAGGTGTCTTGTCAAGGATCATGATGTAGAGGGTGCTTCAAGGAAGATAGCCAAGCTTGAGAAAGAAAACCGAGAGGCCAATGAGCGAATTTCCTCATTGGAGATGCAAATCAACGAATTTCTTTCGTCTTCCATTCTTCGAAGAACATTTGCACTTGTTGAACAATCTTCGAGATGACAAGTTTCTCGCCGAATAAAATCTCATCGAGGAGGACCTAACCACTTGTTCGATGAGATTCTCCCCAACTACCCTTAGACCACGTCATATTTTCAAAACTAATTTATGTTAGGAATTTTTTTAAAATTTCTTTGATCTCGGCTACATCGGAGTTCGGTTCTATCTTCCTTCTTGCGTCTTTGTACAAGAAACCCTAATCCACTTGGGTTTTATAAACTAGCTTCACCATACTTTCCATCTATGCTCTTCAAAAATCCTTCATTATGTATGCCACACTCTTTGAGGTCAATTTTATGATGGATTTGCCCTCGAACAGCCCAATTCTCCTTCCTTCTCCACTGGGGCATAGTAAAGGAAACGAACTTTCATGCATGACCATCAAGTTATCCCCCAAACAGTGGCCAATCAGGTAGAATCTTTTTGTACTTTTTCCCTTTTATCTTTTCTTCATCGTGCATGATCTCGCTAACCCGTAATTCCTTTTCAGATCCCACGGCTCAACTTCTCCCTTTGGAATGATCACTAGCTCCGAATGGCATGCATATTGCAACAAAGGCACAAAGTAAAAGGCTTCTCTGGAAGTCAGGGTCCATAACCTCGAGCACTTTGTTTTTCGCTCAGTCGCGTCTCCTCGGTCTCAAGTTAAGAATGTTTCCACAATACGTCGAAGTCGAAGCTTCAAGATCTCAGCCAACCGGCTTACATCCTTCCTCGATCAAACTATTGCACACATCCTCGAGATTTGGAGTTCGAGTTGCTAATATCCATACTGCCCCCAACTCTCCTCGATCAAATCATCGACCTACATTTCACGACCTTGAGTATGAGTTGGTGGGTGCCCACTTCAAGATCGACTCTTTGGAAGATGTTGTCAACCGCTTACCTAGTGAGCTCACATACTCCGAGGATACCATCAGGAATCTTCGTAACAATGCCAACCATCATCAAACTAAATTAGGTATTGCTTATGATCGTGAGATGATTGTCGGAGCCAGCAACTACCGGAACGACTTGATTACTCAACAAGGAATCCCTGCTCACTTCCTGCCACTATTCTCGAGCTCCAACATACCGTAGTTTTTCCTTTTGTTTTTGTAATTTTCTTTTCTGACCTCATCGAGAAAGTCTGTCGAAAAAATAATTGTGGGCCACACAAAGGGCGAGCTCTTTTATTTCAAATTTTTTAGCTTTTATTCCGGCAAGCACTTTTAATAAAGCATATATTTCCTGTTTATTCCCTATACATGTCCCCAATGTCTTTTCGTCAGAAATTTTCTGTCAAAAGACATTTTCTCGAGGATAGGAAATATCTCGATGAGAATCTCTTGTCCATCTTATGCCATTTTACCCTTTGGTATATTTTCTCTTTACGGTCTATATGCCCTTGTCTTAAGTTTATATGCTCCTCGAGAATTTCTCGTTGAGCGTCCATATCGATATGCTCTTAGCTTTTCAATCTTATACATTTTTTGCTCTTTAAACTTTTATGCCTATTAATTCCTATTATGCCCGAGGTTGTTTGGGTCACATGCTCGTCGACAATTTCTCGTTAAGCGTCCATATCAATATGCTCTTAGCTTTTCGATCTTTATGCATTTTCTGCTCTTTAAGTTTTTATGCTTGTTAGTTCCTATTATGCCTGAGGCTTTTTGGGTCACATGATGCCATATCAACACAGTTTTGGCCTCAACGAAGACTTTATTTATTTCACTTGTCTCAGCCATTAGAAATTTACAATTCTGAAAATACATTAAAGTACATCGCAAAATTGAAAACAACTTTATTGCTCTGGCGTACCTCCCCAAGTTCACTGGTAGTACTTTTTCAGGTAGATGGTATTCCATAGCCTTGGAAGATGATGCCCAGTGCCAACTTCCTCGAGCCTATAAGCTCCTTGACTGTACACTTCCATTATACGAAACGGTCTTTCCCATGCGGCTCCGAACTTTGCCGTTCCATTAGTTCGTATGTCATTTACCATTCTCTTCAATATTAGCTCATCAAGCTGAAAACTTCGTGATCAAATATTTTTATTAAAGTACCTCTCATCTTGTCTTTGGTACTCAGCCACTTGAGCAACAACTTCTTCTCGTTGTTCTTCTACTAAGTCCAACTCGACGACCATGCAATTTACGCCATCGTCCTTGTTGTTGGGAACATATACTCGATGGGAATTACTGCTTTGACCCTATATACTAATGAGTAAGGAGTTTCCTTTCTTGTTTTCCTTTGAGTTGTTCTGTATGCCTACAACACTCTTGGCAACTCTTTAGCCCAAGCACCTCGTTTTCTCTCTAACTTGTTTTTCACCCCGTCGAAAAGAATTTGATTGGTGATTTTTGCTTGACCATTTCCTCTAGGATAACTTATCCACATGAATCTTAACTTGATTCGATACTTGTCATAGAAGTTGTAGAATGCCGCATTATTGAACTGAGTTCCATTGTT
Organism: Geum urbanum; assembly: GCA_946800695.1. NCBI lineage: Eukaryota > Viridiplantae > Streptophyta > Magnoliopsida > Rosales > Rosaceae > Geum > Geum urbanum. Next base: position 19,247,985 of record OX326997.1, on the reverse strand, counting down.
GCACACAATCTCATGAGGTAATCTGAACTTGCACACTATTTATTTCCATACGAAGTTAACCAGATCTTTTCAGGACATGGTGACGAACGGCTCAGCTTCTACCCATGTTGTGAAGTAATTCATTGCAACAAGTACTAATTTGAGTCCTCTAGGTACTACTGGTAATGGTCCTACAATGTTTATTCCCCAATGAGCAAAAGGCCATGGACTTGATTATGCAACGACCTCTTGTGCAGGGGCATGACTTACGGGTGCATGATTTTGACATTGAGGACAATTTCTCACATATTGCTTCGATTGCCTTGCCACGTAGGACCAAAAGTATCCTACCAACATGACTTCCACACAATCCTCTATGGATTTCCCCCATGATGTCCTTAGCTTGTCTTGGTCCCGCACATTGCAACAAGAACCCACCGAAAGATTTTCGATAAAGAACATCGTTGAACAATACGTATTGTGCGGCCTTCATCCTCAATTTCCTTGCTTTGATGAAATCTTCTGGTCGAATGCCGAACTCTAAAAATTTGATTATCTCTCATATCCAATCATTCGATATTGCCTCTATTGTCATTGCACTTTGCTAAAATCTCTTGTTGATACTTGGAATTTCAAGCACGCCGAGCTAGATTGGTATTAGTCCCTGAATAAACCTCGAAGAATACTTTACCAACTCGTCTGCTCACCTATTTTCTTCTTGGGGAACTTTTGCCAACGAGATTTTCTCGAACTCCCGAATCATCTCGTGCATCAACTCCCGGTAGTCTGCCATCTTCGAATATTTTGCTGCGTAATTGTCGTTGGATTGTCCTACTACCAGCTGCGAATCTGAGTACACCTGGACACGCCTAATGCGTAATTGCTTGGCCAACTTGAGTTTGGTGATAAGTGCCTCATATTCGGAAACGTTATTTGATGCAAGAAATTCCAACTTTGGAGCACAATCCAGATTGAATCCTTCTGAGCTTCTCAACATGATTCCCACTCTGACTCTAACATAGTTGGATGAGTCATCAATATTCGTTTCCTTTATCGGGTATTCCTAAGGGATACTGTCTATGGTCAACGAGAGGTGAAACTCGACAAGAAAATCAGCTAATGCTTGACCTTTTATCGATGTCCTCGGCCTGAACTCTATGTTATATTAGCTGAGCTCTATCGCCCATTTCATCATCTCTCCCGATGCATTTGGCTTCATCAAGATCCCTCGAAGTGGAAGGTCTGTGTACAATGATATTTGTCTCCCCTCGAAATATTAACGAAGTTTCCTCTTCGTGTGCACCAAGGGCAGGATGATTTTCTCGACGGGCATGTATCTAGTTTCTGCGTCGATCAGGATATGGCTAACAAATGAGACTAGCCATTGGAATGTCCCTTCTTCTCTAAATAATGCCACGCTTGTAGATATTTCCGCCACTGCTAAGAATAGGCATAGAGGTTCCATGTCTCTTAGCACAACAAGGAATTTTTGACTAGCTATGTATCTTTTTAGCTCGGCGAGTGCTCATTTCTGTTCTTCTCCCCATAATTTCGATCCCTTGGGGATTTTTAGAGCCTTAAAGAACGGTTTGTAGCAGTCAGTCATCCGGAAGATGAACCTACTCAATGCGGCTATCCTCCCCGTCAAGACTTGGATATCCCTCTTGGTGCTTAGTATTTGCATGTTGCATATAACTTCCACTTGCTTCGGGTTTGACTCTATTCCTCGTTGGCTCTATTCTAGGTTGGACACCAGAGCTCTTTTATGAAGCCTACTTCTAGCAAACTATGGATCTCGTCGCTGATTATCTGGTTGCCCTCTGGGGCGTGTCTCCTTGTCCTTTGTTGGTATAGCGTAAAGTTTGGGTCGGTGTTTAGCTCGTGGCATGCGATTTTTGGGTCAATGCCCGACATGTCCTTGTGAGTCCAAGTGAACATGTCTTGATTCTTCTTCAAGAAATCTAACAAAGCTCGTGTTTCCTCGATGGACAAAAACTCACTGATCCATACCGTTTTCTTCTTTTCCTCATCGAAAAATGTTTTCTCTCGTAGCTTCCATAGTGATGGCGTCCGCCATTCTTCTTCATCTACCATGGCTTGTGCCTCTTAGCCCTGCTATAGTTGCTATAATCTCGACGAGCTTCGACCTTCGACCTTTTTCTTTTTGCTTGACGAACTTCTTCTTTATTTCCATTGCATACAACTTCTTCACTTGCAATCTCGGACGAATATAACGCTCTTGCAATCCTTGGAGATAAACTTAAGCACTTGATATCTTATACGTTGACGCTTCAGCATCCATTATGTAGAGCCATCCTCTACCAAGCATAACGTTGTAAGATTAGTGCTTATCGATAACAACAAAGGTGACATCAACCTTCTTTCCTGCTGTCACAATTGGCAATAACATATCTCCATAGGGCCATGACTCGGTCCTAGAGAAGGCTAGCACAAGGGATTTACACCTATTCACTCTCTTCGGATCAATTTTTCACTTTTCGAGTGCCCCAAAGTAGATAATGTCGACATTGCTCCCGGCGTCGACGAGAACCTGTTGTACCAAATAATCGTTGATCTTTGTAAAGATGATGAGTGCGTCTTTTTGGGGGAACTCTATCCATATGTCATCTTTGCTTGAGAAGCTGATGACGGGTGTTGGGGGGTAAAAAGTACGTCGAGGACTGATTACCTCAATAAGAATTTCTTGACGAACACCTAACGATTCCACATCGTTGACAAGCTCAAGTTTTGGCTCCTTTATACAGAAATGAGGTGGGGGGGGGGGTACCTTTAAAGACACTCTGATGCTCAAGTCACTCAAAGTGTTCTAATTGAGATTGTAAATACAAGTGAATATGCAAAAAGCATGAATGTTATTTAAATCTGCCGGGAAGCGCAATATTTATAGTGCAAACCTTCCCTCAAAATTAGCAACCAACTCAGGGCCCTCAAGTTTCGGCCCTCAACCCGAAACGTACTCCTTACCTGAAGGCTCACGTTCTGCAGCTCGTCGAGATGAACCGCCTGAGTACTCTCAACAAGGCCAAAACATACTCGAGTTATTCTTGGTGAGAACTAGTCCGACCACGCGAATATCTTAACGACTTTGACTTCGTCTTGCTCCTCTTGGTGCGCGGCCTTTTCTCATCGAAGTTTTGGCGCGCAATTCTTTCTTCGTCGATCTTTACTCACTTTCACGTACACCTTCTCGTTCACCTTTCATCTAAGTGATCTAAGACCTCATCTTTCCTCGAGAACTCCATCTTTCTCGCCAACGTGGAGAAATAGTTCTCCCCACAAATGCCCCCAAAATTTCTTTTTGATTTCCATCGAAAGCCCAAAAAGAATTTTCTCGTCGAGAAACTGCAAAACCTTTCATTTCTCATCGAGGACTGCAACCTCATTGATGAGGAAGCCACCGAGGAAGAAAGGGACGACGGCCATTGGGACGTCGAGTCTCCAGAGGAAGAGGGAAAATTTTGGGCTCCCTCTGAGAGACAACATTCACATGTGAGGTCCTAGCTGAACAAATGGGGAGCATCCAAGTCTTCGTCGTGCTTGACGGCGTCGATTTCATCTTCAGTGAGAGAGTACCATATGACTGCATCATCCTTTCTCTGCTCCATCTCAAGTTCTTGAGCTTCCTCTTCATCCTTTTATCTTCCTACTACTAGTGGTGCTCGTGGTGCTCGACTTGTATCCCATGCAGTTGAGTCCAAATTCGTTCATCGTGATCTCGGCATTGTTGGCCTTCAGCCAGCAAATAAAGGTTCCTCTCAGGATTGGAGACTTCTTCTTCCTCCACAAATACTTAATACCAAGAAAACCCGCCACCACTTCAATTTCCAGCATCACCAACAAGGAAAGTGATTCGAGCAGCGCAACACCAACTACCAGGGTTGGGACTCCAACCTGATGATGATAAAGAGGGTCTGGATGGCCACTGAGCTCAAGGACTTCCCCATTGGCATCCCCAAGAGGTTTAGGGACAAACCAGGTAAATTTTTCCTCTCTTCAATATTACTTTCTCAAGCATTTCTCGTTGCTATCTCAACTACGAATTTCTCACAGAAAACTTACTTTTCTTGTAGCTCTTTTAGTGGATTCCAACCAATTTCTGCTCAACGATGACCGAGCCGCCTGGCTTACTCAAAATTTGGTCAATGACAACTAGTCTCATGCCCACTTCACTTCTGCCACCTCTCTCTTCAAACTAGCCGACAAACGCTCCTCGTCGGCGTATATTTAGTACACCGTGGCATACAATACCGAGGAGGACGTCTACACTTGGCTGATATAGATGGAGTTGCTCTTTGATGTCAATGTCGAGACCCCTCTTCTACTCAAAGCCCCAACCAGACCTGCCTCGATCCCCTTGGAGGCTCTCGTGGACTCTCTTTTTGTCGCCACTTCTGGTGGCAAGAAGAGGGGACGCGTCCCGCCTCGCTCAGTCAACATCAAAGACCCCCTCGAGGAGAAGAGACGCAAGGTCTCGTCAAGCACCGGTAAAGCCTCGTCCAAGCCCGTAGATCTCCCTGGAACTCATCCACCACTTGTGGAGGAATTATATCCCCTTCTTCACGACCAAACGTCGCATCCTTCTGCTCCACATGGTATTTCCTTCTTCTTACTTTGATTTTCTTCATACACATCTCTCCATGTTCTCATTCAACTAATATCAACAATCATATAGCCTCAATGTTCCCCAAGTTTCCTTCGTCGAAGAACATCCTTAGCCCCGCCAAAACAAGCTTGCCGGCCAGTGGCTCAAAACCCACAGATCTCTAGCCCCTTCTCAACTAAGGAACAACCCTCCTGGGAAATCCCAAGGCAGCCTATAGCATGGCTCTCCAACTCTGCAAGCGTTCTCCAGACTGTGATATTCTCTGTCAAGGATCCCGTGAGGAGCATGAGAAGGCGGTGTTATCTAAGGCCATGGATGTAAGCTATTCCTCTTTCCTTTTCCTCAAAATTCCATTTATGACTCATCTTTCTAAAAATCTACCCTTTTTCAGATTGTGCTCCACGCGCTGAAAATTTTCTCCTCCAATCTCGTTGATGCCCTCGAAGGCCAAACTGACTGCCTCCTCCTCCCAATATTGTGGAAAGGTGCTGGAACTTGACGCCCTCGAAGAGCACTTCACCAACCTTGAGAATTCCAACAAAGAGCTCTCTGACAACCTCAAATTCACTAAAAGGAGATGTCTCATCAAGGACCGCGAGGTGTATGAGGCATTGAGAAAGATCGCCGGGCTCGAGAAATAGAACCGGGAACTAATGGAACATTTTCCTCGTTGGAGATGTAGGTCGATGAAGGGGAGAAGATCCACGATGACGAGTTTGAGAATGAGAACTGAACAGTGAGGCAGTCATCAGCGAAGTACTTCCGCCTTGCATGGGCCCAGTCCTCCTTCCTCGCCGAGGAGTGTATCTGCGAGGACCTGATGCTCTCGACGAGCTTCTCCAATGTGCCAGCGAGTACGAGCCCCTATTTGGCTCTAATCCTGGTGAAGTACGCACTACTACAACGTCAAAAAACAATGCTCCTGCCGAGAACATAGCCCAGCTTGCAACGGAGGTTGTGCCTACCTTCGAGGAAGTACTCGAGCTTGTCGAGGTCGTCCCTACAACTAAGGTGATCCCGAAGCACACCGAGCATCCTTCCTCAACGACGCCGACCCTTGTCGAGACTACCTCGAGCACCCAGGGGGCCGCCAAAGAGAAGATTGAGGAGAAAAACTCGATGGCCATCACATCTACTGAGGTTCCCAACTGAAGCTTTTCTGCCTTTCCTTTGTTTTTGTTTTGTTTTGGGTTTGTAATTTTTTGGCATAAACCGACCTTTGAACAACTTTATCAGTTTTTACTTTAGTATAGAGCTTTTACTTTTTGGCACTTCGTGTTTTTCCATACTTGTTGATTGTGTGCTCGTCGAATCTCCCTCTTCTTCCTTTCTTTGACGAACACTTGCACCTGTTGTACGGTCTTTAAACAACATATCCACAAGTATAATTTCATTGAAAAAGACCTAACCTCATGTCGACAAGATTTTCCCCAATTCTCCTCGGTCAAGTCGTCGACCTACTTTCCGTGACCTCAAGTATTAAATGGAGGTTGCCCGCTTCAAGATTGACTCCATGGAAGGTGTCATCAACCGCCTGTGTGGTGAGCTTGCATACTCTAAGGACACTATGAGGCATCTCCGTAATAATATCATCCATCACCAAACTGAAGTAGGCATTGCCTATTACCGCGAGATGATTGTCGGAGCCAGCAGCTACTAGACCGACTTCATTACCCGACAAGGGATCCCTGCCCATTTCATGCCGTTGTTCTCTAATGCACAGTTTTTGTTTCTGTAGTTTTTCTTTTTCGAACTCGTCGAATAAAGTTCGTCAAATATTTTCTCAACGACAAATAACTTTGGGTTTCGCAGAGGGTGAGCTCTTTTACTTCAAGTTTTTGAGCCTTTATAATAATAAAACATATATTTCCTGTTTACTCTCCTCTACATGCCCCTAATGTCTTTTAGTTGGAAACTTTCCATCAAAAGGAATTTCTCGAGGATAGGAAAATATCTCGAAGAGAATCTCTCGTTGATCTTATGCCATTTCACCCTTTGGTAGATTGGCCTCTTCAAAGTTCATATGCCATTGGCTTTTGGTCATACGCTCGTCAAGAATTTCTCATTGAGCGTTTACATCGATATGCTCTTAGCTTTTTGAACTTTATGCATTTCTTGCTCTTTAAGATTTGATGCCTGTTAATCCTCAATATGCCCGAGGCTTTTTGGGTCTCATACTTGTCGAGAACTCTCTCGAGAATTTACATCGATATGCTCTTAGCCTTTCGATCTTAGGCATTTCTTGCTCTTAAGCTTTCATGCCTATTTATCCCCTTTATGCCTGAGGCTTTTTGGGTCTCACTTATCGCGATGCCATATCAACAAAGTTTTGGCCTCAACGAAAACTTTTATTTATTTCACTTTGTTTTTGCAACAAGTATTTTACAATTCTGGAAATAAATTCAAAGTGCATCATAAAAAATTAGAACAACTCTACTACTCTGCCGTACCTCCCAAGACTTTATTAGTTGTACTTCTTCAGGTAGATGGCATTCCACGGCCTAGGAAGATAATGCCCAGTGCTAACTTCTTCAAGTCTTTATGCTCCATGACTATAAACTTTCATTATGTGGAATGGTCCCTTCCATGCAGCTTCGAACTTTGCTATTCCATGAGCTCGTATTTCCTCGATCGTTCTCTTCAACACTAGCTCGCCGGACTGAAAACTTCATGGTTGAACATTTTTATTGAAGTACCTTTCAACCTATCTTTGGTACTCAGCCACTCAAGTCGTAGCTTCTTCTCATCGCTCTTCTGCCAAGTCTAACTCGATGACCATGCGTTTGTCGTTGCCACCGATGACGTATGTTATCGCCCTTGTTGTTGGGAACATATTCTCAACGGGGATTACCGCTTCGGCCCCGTATACCAATGAGTAAGGAGTCTCCTTTGTTGTTTTCCTTTGAGTTGTTCTATATGCCCACAACACCCTCGGCAGCTCCTTAACCCATGCACCTCGTTTTCTCTCTAACTTCTTCTTCACCCCGTCAAAAATAATTCGATTGGTGATGTATGCTAACCGTTTCATCGACGGTAACTTCTCAATGAGTTGAAGAATAACTGAGTTCCATTGTTACATATGATCTTTCGCAGGTATTTCGAACCTACACATTATTTGCTTCCAAACAAAGCTCACCATATCCTTTGAGGAGATGGTGAAAAATGGCTTCGCTTCTACCCATTTTGTGAAGTACTTCATCACAACAAGTACCAATTTGAGCCCTCCAGGTGCTATTGGTAACGGTTTCACGATGTGCATTTCCCAACGAGCAAAAGACCATGGACCTGATTGTGCGACGAGCTCTTGTGCAGGGGCATGACTCACGGGTGCATGCTTTTGACATCGAGGACATGTCCTCACATATTGCTCTGATTGCCTTGCCATGTAGGGCAAAAAGTATCATTATGTGATTATTCTGTTTGCCATGTTCCTCCCACCAACATGACTTCCACACAATCCTCCATAGATTTCCCTCATGATGTCCTCGGCTTGCTTTAACCCCGCACATCGCAAAAATGGCTTACCAAAAGGTTTTCAAAAAAGAATATCTTCAAGTAACACATACCGTGCAGCTTTCATCCTCAATTTCTTGCCTCAACAAAAAAAAGAAGATTACTTCATCTTTCCAATCATTTGGAATCGACTCTATTGTCATTGTGCTTCGTTCAACTTTCTCGTCGATACTGGGAATCTCTAGCACGTCGAGCCAAATCGGTACAGGCTTCTGGATGAATCCTGAGCATACTTTGCCAACTTGTCTGCTCGCCGATTTTCCTCTCGCGGAACTTTTATCAACGAGATTTGTTTGAATTCCCAAATCATCCCGCGCACCAGCTCTTGATAGTCCACCATCTTTGGATCCTTTGCCGCATAATTTTCATTGGACTGTCTTACTATCAACTACCAATCCGAATACACTTGGACACGCTGAACGTGTAATTTCTTGGCCATTTTAAGTCTTGTCACAAGTGCTTCATATTCAGCGACGTTGTTTGATGCGGAGAATTCCAATTTACGGCGCAATCAAAATCGAATCCTTTCATACTCCTCAGCACAATCCCTACTTCGGCTCCGGCATAGTTTGATAAACCGTCGATATCCATTTCCTATATAGGATCATCCCATGGAACATTATCTATGGCCAATGGTAGGTGACACTCAACAAGAAAATCAGCCAGCGCTTGACCTTTTATCGACATCCTCGGCTTGAATTCTATGGCATACTCGCTGAGCTTTATTGCCCATTTCATCATCCTCCCTGATGCATCCGAAATCGTCAAGATTCCCCGATGTGGATGGTTCGTGTACACCGATATCTACCTCCCCTCGAAATATTGGCGAAGCTTCCTCTTTGCATGCACCAAGGCTAAGATAATTTTCTCGGAGGGCGCGTACCTGGTTTCCGCGTTAATCAAGTTGTGGCTGATGAATGAGACTGGCCATTAGAATATTCTTTCTTCTTTGAACAATGCTGCGCTTGTGGCTATTTTCGTTACGGCCAAGTATAGACATAGGAGCTCCATGTTCTTGGTAAGATGAGAAAATTCTGACTCGCTATGTATCTTTTTAGCTTGACGAACACCTGTTTCTGTTATTCTTCCTAAAACTCTTGACCCTTGGGGATTTTTTAGCTTTGAAGAATGGCTTGCAATGGTCAATCATCAGGGTGATGAACCTACTTAACGCGGCTATCATCCCCGTCAAGACTTGGAGTTCCCTCTTGGTGCTCTACTCTTGCAAGTTGCATATAGATTTCACTTTCTCCAAATTTGGCTCTATTCCTCGTTGGTTCACAATGTACCCCAAGAACTGCCCCGATGACACTCCAAAAATGCACTTCATCGGGTTTAGCCTTATCTCATACTTCCTCAGTATCCCAAAAATCTGGTCGAGATGTTTAACGTGGTCACTTCTCTGTTTGCTCTTCACCACCATGTCATCAATGTATGCCTCCATTGTCTTACCGAGTTGCTCCTTGAACATCATGTTGATCAATCATTGATAATTTGTTCATCCATTCTTGAACCTAAACAGAATTACCTTCTAGCAGTACAATCCTCTTTCGGACACGAAGGTGGTCTTGAGTTGATCCTCTTAAGTTAAAGGTATTTGGTTATATCCTGAGTACGCATCAAGGAAAGATTGCCTTTCATAACCGGCAGTGGCATCAACCATCTAGTCTATCTTCGGTAATGGGTAACAATCCTTGGGACAAGCTATGTTGAGGTTAGTAAAGTTCACACACACGCGCCATTTCCCATTCTTCTTTTGCACAACAACTACGTTGGATATCCAGGTCAGACACCAAACTTCTATTATGAAGCTTAACTCGAGTAGGTGATCAATATCGTCGCTGATTATCTGGTTACGCTCGGGGGCGTGTCTCCTCTTCTTTTGTTGGTTGGGCATAAAGTTTGGATCGGTGTTTTGCTCATGGAAGGCGACCCTTGGATAAATGCCCGACATGTCCTTGTGTGTCCATGCGAATACATCTTGGTTAGTTCTAAAAAAGTCCATCCCGGCTCGAGTGTTCTCATCAGAGAAAAACTTGCCGATAAAGACCGGTTTCTTCTTTTCCTCATCGAGGAACATTTCCCTTATAGGCTCCTTTGTGACGGGCGTCTATCGCTCCTCTTCGTCCATCATGGCATGTGGCCCTAAGCCTTTCTGTGATTTCTACTCGTTCTTTTGCTCGACGAACTTCTTCTTTATTTCCATCGCTTATAATCTCTTTGCTTGTGGTTGATCTCCTCGAACTGATATTATTTCCTTGCAATCGGTGGAGATAAATTTAAGCACCTGATCCCTCATCAAAGCTTCGGCGTCCATCATATGTAGCCATCCCAGGACTAGCATGACGTTATAAGATGAATGTTTGTCGATCACAAAAAAGGTGACGTCAACCCTTTTTCTCGCGCGTTACCACTGGTAATGTCACTTCTCCATAAGGCCACGACTCAGTTCTGTCGAAGGCCGAAATGGGTGCTTTAATCCTTTTCACTCTCTAAAGGTCGATTTTCAGTTTTTCAAATGCTCCGAAATAAATGATGTCGACGCTGCACCCGGCATCCACAAGAACTCAATGTACCAAACAGATGGTAATCTTCCCCAAGATAACGAGGGTGTCCTTGTGCGTGAACTATATCCCCACATCATCTTTGCTTGAAAAACTGATGATGGGATTTCCTTGTGCAATTTTTGCCCTCACGGCTCCCCATTCTACGTTGCACATCTTTCTTATGTTCTCGGCCTACCTATTCTCACATCTCAGCCGTTCATCTTCAGATGGTTGATGGTCCTCCGTGGATGGCGAGGATCTCTCGGATAGGAGGTTACTCGTCGGTGGTCCTTCGTCCAATACCTTCTTCCATCAGTTTGTACTGTTGGAGCTTCCCTTATCTGATGAGTTCCATTATGGCCGGTTTGATTGCTTTACAACTATTGATACTGTGTCTCTATTTCTTATGGCATATGCAATACCTAATCTACTCGAAGACGTTGGGGGACTCTGGTTAAGGTGGAGGGTTTTTGAAGATGCCCTAGGCCGCGTATTTTCAGAAGATAAAGGCAGGGTTCCGTGTGAACCACGGCTCATCCTTCATAGTCCTACTCTCACGTCTTTCCGGTTGTCTTTAGTCGCTGCGTTTGTGTGAGACCCGAAAAATTTTAAGGAGTTAATTTCTACGTAAATCGAGAAAAGAAGTGAAACTCCGTTAACGACAACGGAAACTTATAGATATTTATGAAATTTTGAAGAAACCAAATCTACATTCTGATAATCTAAAATTGAAGCATATGTCGTCATAAGTTGCAAATATGTTTGTTTGTATTCTTTGTAACGAATATTGGAAGCTAGTACGAAAATAAAATACTAATTATTATTGGGAAGGCTAATCTTGGTGTAGGATTATGGTCTTGCCGTGAGGGCCTTGGAGAGAATGAAAATAGAAAGCCCAAACTAATTTGAATGAGAATGAGAGAGAGTGTTGTTCAAAACAAAAACAAAAATGAGAGAGAGAGAGAGAGAGAAACAGAGCTACAGCCTTCATCCACACTATTTTCGTCAGCTGCATTCGAGGGCTAAAATCGATAAGATATAGTGCTCTTTTGGCTTCGAGTTCTTCAAGAAAGTTGCTCAACATTGTGTCGTCGACATCATACTAAAATTTTGATATTATTCAATGGGCCAATCCATCTGCATCAAGGTAAATTCGTCTACTATTTGTTAGAATTTTAACTTTGGGTATAATCAAATTTTCTCTATTTTGAGTTGCATGTGTTTTTCTTCCATCAAATTTCATGAATCTGAATTATGGGTCATTATTCTCCAATTAGGATTGACTAATCAAGGAATGTAGCTCATTAAGATTACTCCACTTCTAATCTCTAATAAATCATGCAAGGTAAGCAAGTTCCTTCCTTAATCATGCTCTACCTTCTAAACAATTGATGCACCTATTTGATTATGATGTAAACTTATTAATTCCGAATCGATTGAATACATCAACTACTGGCCTTTTACTTACTCAAATGGACAAGATGAGTTTATTGGATTAAGTTACTTGGTGTAGATTATATCATGATATTTGATTATACTTGTATGGGAATCCACATCATACATGACAAGCATAATAAGGTCTTAAGTATCGTGTTTGACATTTAACGAATGGGTTATGGTATCACGAGATTAGTAAGAATAGGTTGATATGAGTTAGTCTTTAATACGAATAGAGTCTTTAATATACTTCACATACGATCATTGATTAAGTTTATTTGTGTCAGAATAGGATTTTGAACATCTAAAGGAACAAAGATTTGATGATTGGATGTTTGATGATCTCAGCCAACGGTTAAGGAAAAGCTTTGGTAACCCAAGTAGGGATTCTGGACTTGCCTTGTTAATGGTTTTTCAAGTATATACTATAGTAGATATATACTATGATAAAATTTGTTTTTGATGTATTTGTGGTACCTTGTGATGATGACTTGAGAGTGAGCAGAGCATAGCGACTACCTTGGGTTTCGATTCCCTAAACCTCCAGAGGGGCTGTATGGACGGAGGGGTGTCTGACATCCCTTGTGGTGTGGCACTATCTTTAGGCGATACGGCATAAATGGTCACTCTTGCTACACCTTACTTGTTGATTGAGATTAGATCTCAGGTAAGGTAGTAGTTGGGCATAGGCACCGATCATTAAGTTTCCTATATCACTATGAGTTTTTCGACGCGGATTTCCTCTACTTTATTTATATTGTTTTCACATACTTGATTGATGTCCATCACTTTTATAAATATTTTTTAAGTATAGTTTTCAACCTAGCTTGGTATAGTCTTGTTAAGCAGCAAGGACGAAAAGTCACCCCTACAACAGTTTTGGATGCAGGTACTGTGCACTAGGAACGGGATAAGGAGGACGAAATTGGGTGTGTCGAAGACTTTGGTGTTCCTTGTTCAATGGTAGTCTTCCCTATTTGTTTCGATGTTCTGTTTCTAAACTTGGTAATCTTCTATTTGACCTTAAGTTTGCATTTACTGCTCAATAACATCATATGAAGTCATTAGTCGAATGAATTTGAATGATAAAGCTAGTTAATTTTTGACAGTTTCACCTCGTCTAAAAGAATAATCGTTCTGCTTTGCGAATTGTATGAACTATTTTGAACTGTTTTGCCTTGCGACTCTTCAAAGTGTTTAGGTAGATTTTTAACTTACATTTTTAAGGATTCGCGGCGGCACTGTGATGAGCCTAAACAGATGAGGTGCAGTTTGGGGCATTACAGAAAATGGTATCTGAGCAATTTTGCCAAATTTTGAATTTTTATGTATTTTTAAATCTCTGGTACTCCATAGATTTTGTCAATTCATTCCAGTTTCAGTGTAAGGAATTTGGTATTTCCACTGTTTAGCAATTTGTTTTAGAATTAATTTTTGAGTAGCATGTTGCTTTTAAAAACATTTTTATGGAGTTTTTCTTTGGAAACAGAATTTAAATTTAAATTTCAACTTCTAATACATTTTACGACTATTGGCTTTTATGAGTTATATTCTAAGTTCAGATTTGAAGTGTTATTACATTATCATCTTGAAGTCAGAATTTTGAAATCCGAAGGTTTTATGTGTAGTTAAAAGGAAAATATTTGTAGTTGATCTAGAATTATTTATTTTCAAAACTCAGATTATTTCCTTAAGTTTTTAATGAGCTGACTTTAAAGGTAAAATTTATATGTTTTAAGTTCAGAAATCAGATTTTACGTGATATGTTTCATTTTCCATTAGTTCATTTCAACTTCGATTTATGGGTTGAATTCTATTTTGGAAAGAAGATTGTTGTGTTATTAAATTATTTTCGAAGTTCGACTAATGATAGATTTCCTAATTTGGTAGTCATTTCATTTATTCGAATACCTTCCAGAATACTATAGCATGCTTTTTGAACTTTGAATCCCTTGTGAATTATAATGATCTGTTGATTCGCTAAGCCCCTGTGTTTAAAAGTTATGTTCCTTGCCTATTGTTTCAAAGTGAAATTTCTTTTTGGACAGATTTGCATTTGTCCTACTTCCATTTCTTTCTTACTCACTCTTGATTAATCTAGTGAGTCAGTTTATCCAAGGAGTTTGGTTCATTAGCGCTTTCAATGTTAAACTTGATGGTTTTGATTCAGTTCATAAATTTCATTGAGTCTAATTGTTCAGTATTGATACTCCTCAAATTCAAGTGAAGTTTAGGCCACCCAATCATCTCCACAGTGCACAGACCACGGCAAAGTGTGAGTGTATGGCCAATTATGTGAAAGGTAGATCTCAAAATGAGGTACGTAACTTTGAGTCTTTAGAGATGATTCAAAGTAATTGTAAATAAGTTTATGGTTGGAAAATCCTTCATGTTGTTGTCCGAAATTGAAATGAATGTTTCCTGGCGGTGGTATTGTTAGTTACGAGATTACTTGATGACATGTTGGACTTCTTTGTGTAGAAGTCTTAATGCATATTTTATGCAGGGTATTCGACACATAGAGTCGTATTTGTGCATATGTGCACTTGTGTTTGAGCATGCTTACAGAGACTACACTATGATTCTACAATATGGAACTTTTTATTTGCGAGGGTTCTTAGAATAAACCTATCTACGTACTTCAGCCACAGAGGAATAGAGTTAGGCTCCCTTCATTTGCCTTCCAAGTGCCCAAGCATTTCAGTATCATATGTTTTCAAAGCACTAGTGGTGTGACTCATATACTCTCAAGACGCCTAGGCTTGCATGGTTCAGTTAATCGTTCCTACTTCCCTTGGAGTTTGCAATACTGTTTCTTCAAGATGCACAAATGAATTTATGGCTTGAAGCAATTTGTTGTTATCAACGTTATACTTCAACATTTGGTGTCTATGATTCTTGCATCCATGTACGCTTTAAAGTTAGCAATGTGGGCTTGTGACATTCGATGTCCATGACTTGAGTTGGTAAAATTCTCTCACGCTCAAACAAGAGCTACAATTGAATTCAGGGAAGGATGTATTTTTAATTTTTGATTTCAAATATTTGGTTCCTTGTCTTCTTGCCACAAGTTTACATTCATAGTTTTATTTTCGTCTTTCTCTGAAATCTTGTTTTTCCATAAGGTTTTCTAATGTTTCTTCTAGTCTTCGTTTTTTTACTTACTTCTTTTGTTATCAATTGTCATTATTGTCATCAAGAGATTTCAGTTTTTAGGATATTTATACTCATCATGGTGAACTTTGGGTTGACTTTTACACTTTTGTTACAACATAAGGTATCTTCAAAGTTTTCTTTGAAAAATCAAATATCTCTTCTTTTTGACTTTATCATTTCAATACCCTACAAGTTTTGAGATCTAGAAAAATGTCAAGGTTGAGACTATGTTACATGATTTTACTGTTTACAGTTGAACAATTACATTGAGTTGATGTTTCTATGATTTCTATCGCTCCGAATTTTCTAAAAATTTTACACAAGTTGATTTGGTGTTAGAAAAATAATTATGGTAATTTTCTGCTCATTTGGAGCAAAACTGGTTCCGGGGTGATTTTACAAATTAACTGTGTGGTTTATTAAACTAATCATTGTGATTGATTTCTCTCAATAAATTTTATCACTTAATTCTAGTGAGCTTTTGCGGTTTGGAAATTTTTGTTTTGGTGCATCTTAGAACATGTGAAATTGCTCAAAAGATCATTTACTTTTGTTCTCAAGTTTTAAAAGTGTTGATTTCCTTACTACTTCATGATAATGTCTTCTTTCACATAAAATTTAGCAAGAGAGTTGTTTGCAAAGTTACAGTGGCATCATCAACATGTCAACGATTCACGCCTAAGCAATATGATGAATGATTCATTCAAGTTTCGAACATGATCGAGTCCCTTGAAAAGAGGAGCAGAGAACTTTATCCTATGGTTGCATACATAAGACAACAAGGAATCTCTTAATGACTGATGTGACAGGTCTTTAACATTGGATTGTTGGTGGCGCCATAGAGTGAGAATTAGAGTACGGCATAAGAGAAATAGTTCTCTTCACCATGGTTATTTGTAAAATTTCGAGGATGAATTTTTTTTTTTTAAGGAGGGTGGAAATGTGAGACCCGGAAAATTTTGAGTTCATTTTTACGTAAATTGAGAGAAGAAGTGAAACTTCGTTAACGACCGCGGAAGCTTTTAGATATTTATGAAATTTTGAAGAAACCGAATCTACATTCCGATAATCTAAAATTGAAGCATATGTCATCACGAGTTAGAAATATATTCCTTTGGATTCTTTGTTATGACTATCGGAAGATAGTATGAAAATAAAATACTAATTATTATTGGGAAGTCTGATCTTGGTGTAGGATTATGGTTTTGTCATGTGCCCTTGGAAAGAACGAAAATTGAAAGCCCAAACTGATTTGAATGAGAATGAGAGAGAGAGAGAGAGTTGTTCAAAACAAAACAAAAAACAGAGAGAGAGAGAGAGAGAGAGAGACAGAGAGAGAGAGAGACAGAGAGACAGAGAGAACTACAGCCTTCATCCATACTGTTTTCGTTAGCTGCATTCCAGGGTTAAAATAGACAAGATATGGTGTTGTTTAGGTTTAGAGTTATTCAACAAAGTTGCTCAAAATTGTGTCATCGACATCATACTAAAATTTTATGATGATCCAACGGTGTAATCCATCTGCATCAAGGTAAATTCGTCTACTATTTGTTAGAATTTCAGCTTTGGGTATAATCAAATTTTCTCTAATTTGAGTTGCATGTTGTTTTCTTCTATCAAATTTCATGAATCTGAATTATGGGTTATTGTTCTCCAATTAGGATTGACTAATCAAGGAGTGTAGCTCATTAAGGTTACTCCACTTCTAATCTCCAATCAATCATGCAAGGTAAGCAAGTTGCTTCCTTCATCATGCTCTACCTTCTGTACAATTGATTCACCTATTTGATTATGATGTAAACTTATAAGTTCTCAATCCATTGAATACATCAACTACTAGTTGTTTTGCTTACTCAAATGGACAAGATAAGTTTATTGGATTAAGTTGCTTGATGTAGATTATATCATGATATTTGATTATACTTGTATGGGAATCTACATCATACATGATAAGCATAATAAGGTCATAAGTATCGTGTTTGACATTTAACGAATGGGATATGGTATACGAGATTAGTAAGAATGGGTTGATATGAGTTAGTCCTTAATACGAATGGAGTCTTTAATATACTTCACGCACCACGATTGATTAACTTTATTTGTGTTGGAATAGGATTTTAAACATCTAAAGGAACAAAGATTTGATGATTGGATGTTTGATGATCTCGGACGACGGTTAAGGAAAAGCTTTGGTAATCCAGGTATGGATTCTGGACTTGCCTTGTTAGTGGTTTTTCAAGTATATACTATAGTAGATATATACTATGATAAAATTTGTTTTTGATGTATTTGTGGTACCTTGTGATCATGACTTGAGAGTGAGCAGAGCATAGAGACTACATTGGGTTTCGATTCCCTAAACCTCCAGAGGGGCTGTATGGACGGAGGGGTGTCTGACATCCTTTGTGGTGTGGCACTATCTTTAGGCGATATGGCATAAATGGTCACTCTCGCTACACCTTACTTGTTTATTGAGATTAGATCTCAGGTAAGGTGGTGGTTGGGCATAGGCACCGATCATTAGGTTTCCTATATCACTATGAGTTTTTCGACGCGGATTTCCTCTACTTTATTTATATTGTTTTCACATACTTGATTGATGTCCATTACTTTTATAAATGTTTTAAGTACGGTCTTCAACCTAGCTTGGTATAGTCTTGTTGAGCAGCGAGGACGAAAGCACACCCCTACAATAGTTTTGGATGTAGGTACTATGCACTGGGAACGAGACAAGGAAGACAGAGTTGGGTGTGCCGAAGACTTTGGTGTTCCTTGTTCAATGGTAGTCATCAAGTTTCAAACTTGTATTTTTGTTACCTATTTGTTTCGATGTTCTATTTCTAAACTTGGAAATCTTCTATTTGACCTTGAGTTTGCATTTACTACTCAATAACTTCTTATGTATTGTTAGTTGAATGAATTTGAATGATAAAGCTTGTTAATTTTTGACAGTTTTACCTCATCTTAAAGAATAATCATTTCCGCTTCGCAAATTGTATGAATTATTTTGAACTGTTTTGCCTTGCGTAAAGTGTTTCGTGGGGTTTTTAATTACATTTTTAAGGATTTGCAGCACTATGATGAACCTAAACAGATGAGGTGCAATTTGGGGTGTTACAGCTTGCCCCCAACTTTGGTGGTTTTGGCTTTTTCGTTTCTCGCCGAACTCTCCTATTTCATCTTATCCTCGACATTAGCCACCATCCTTCCTCGTCGAGACTGTTTTATGCACTCGAGTCATATCTCTCCTTTGACCTTGTCGAGGACGTCATCCATATTTTTTGGCTGGTGACTAATAAGTTCCTCCTAGTGCGGTGTCCCGTCAAGCAAACCTTCTCAGAAACCTATGGTAGCTACACTTGAATCACAGCGGATACTAGCCATTTCTTCTTTGAACCTTTCGAAGTACTTCTCCAATCTTTCTCTGTTCTTCTGTTTAACATTGAACAAGACTGATAAGTCCTTTTTCTGCTTTCTTAAGCAGAAGTATTACAAGATGAAGGCTTGCGCCATTTGGTCGAAGCTAGCTATAAAATTTGGTGCGAGTTCCTGGAACCATTTCATCGCTGGTCCTAAGAGGCTTGTTGGGAAAAGCTCGCACATCAGCCTTTCATCTGTTGTTTCGAGTCTCATTATTCCTGTGTACTCTTTCAAATGATCAACGGGGTCGGTGTTGCCCTCATACTTGGGTAGTGCCTCTGAAGTTAGGAAATGTTTTCGCTTCCTAATCTTCAAGATCCAATCGGTAAAAGGAGACTGTGTACGTGATTCCTTTTGCTAGCTCAGCGGCTATGTTTCGAGACCTTGCCCATATGATTTCTTTCATGTCCTCAGCTACGAGCTCCTTCAGTTGATTCCCTATTGGAATCGACGAGCTCTTCTCAACAGAATTTCCTTCTCGATGAGATTTCTTCTATGGTCTGTAATCCTCATCAAATGACTCATCGTCCTCCCATATCTTTTCATCTTCTGACAACTCGTCCTCGGTGTCGCCCTTTTCCATGACATTACTCGCTTTCCTCCTCTTTCAGTCTTTTTCTCAAAGGCACTTAAGTTCTAACCACATTTCTTAGATGCCTTGCGAAGTGAGGTTCATCTCAGAAGGGCCTCTCCCTGTATTTCTTCTCTTTTGCTGAGCTCTCCTTGAGTTTTCACCATTCTTCAGAACTACCTCCAAGTCCGACTCGATGGGTCACTTTCCAGCTTGTCGAGTCATTCCTCCTTCCGAAATCTCACCACTCTCATAATCCTTGGACTGGTTGCCATCATCGCTGTGTGGCAAAGCCTTGTTGTCATTATTTTCAGGAATATTCGATGCAATCGTTTCCTACAAACGGCGCCACTTGTTAGGGGATAAAAAGTACGTCGATGACTGATTATCTCAACAAGAATTTCTCGACAAACACCGAAACATTTCACATCTTTGACAAGCTCGAGTTTTGGTTCTTTTATGCCGAAATGAGGTAGGGGGAGGGGGGTACCTACAAAGACACTCTGATGCTCAATTCACTCAAAGTGTTCTAGTTGAGAGTATAAATGCAAGTGAATATGTGAAAGGCGTGAATGTTTTTTAAATCTGTCAAGAAGCGCAGTATTTATATTGCAAACCTTCCCATCCGAAACTGACTCCTTACTCGAAGGCCCACGTTCTGCAGCTCGTCGACATAAACCGCCCGAGATATTCTTGGCCGAAACTTACTCGATTTATTCTCGACGAGACCGAGTCCCACACCATGAATATCTCAAGGACTTTGACTTTGTTGTGCTCCTCTTGGTGCGCGGGCTTTTCTCATCGAACTTTTTGCGCGCAATTCTTTCCTTGTCGAGCTTTACTCACTTTCAAACCTTCTCGTTCACCTTTCATCCAAGTGATCCGAGACCTCATATTTTTTCGAAAACTCCATCCTGCTCGTCAACATGGAGAAATATTTTTCCCCCACAACGGGCTCTTCTTGTACGGTTTCCACCATCACAGCTCCCCATTCCACATTACATATTCTTCTTATTTTCTCGGCCTGTAGGGCCTCGCTTCTCAACTGTACATCTTCTTCTCATATAGTTGGATGTCCCCCATTGATGGTGAGGACTTCTCGAATAGGAGACTCATCATTAGTAACCCTTCGTTCGACCTCTTCTTCCACTGGCTTGTACCGTTGAAACTTCCCTTGTCTTTAAAGTTCCATTTTGGCCAGTTTTATCGCTTCGCAGCTATTGATGATGTGTCCATTTGTCTTATGGTATATGCAATACCTATTCTGCTTGAAGACGTTGGGGGACTCTGGTTGAGGTGCAGGGTCTTTGAAGATGCCTTCGGACTCATGTTTTCAGAAGATAAATGCAGGGCTCTGTGTGAACCACGGTTCGTCCTTCATAGTCCTACCTCCACGTCTTTCCTGTTATATTCGGTCACTACTTTTGCCCCTAGTCTTAGTGGAGGTGGATTTCTCTTTTCTCGTTGAACTTTCTAGTTTCGTCTTGTCCTCGACGTTGGCTACCATCCTACCTTGTCGAGAATGTTTCAGATGCCCTAGCTGTATATCTCCCTAGACCTTGTCAAGGATGTCGTCCATGTCCATTGGATAGTGATGGATGAGCTCCTCGTAGAGTAGTGATCCATCAAGCAAACCTTCTCGAAAGGCTATGATGGCCACCCTCGAATCACAACGGATACTAGTAATTTCTACTTTGAATCTTTCAAAATACGTATCCAGTCTTTCCCCATTCTTCTGTTTGACATTGAATAAGACTGATAGGTCCTTTTTCTGCTTTCTCGAGCAACAATATTGCGAGATGAAATCTTGAGCCATTTAGTCGAAGCTAGATATCGAGTTTGTGGTAAGTTCTCGAAACTACTTTGCCGCCGGTCTCGATAAGCTCGTCAAGAAAAGTTTACACATTAGCCTTTCATCAGTTGTTTCCAGCCTCATTATTCTCGTGTACTCCTTTAGATGATCAATGTGATCAGTATTTCCCGTGTATTTGGGTAACGCCATTGAAGTCAAGAAATGCTTCGGTTTCCTAGCCCTCAAGATTTGGCGAGTAAAGGGAGATTACGTGATTCCTGTGGCCAACTCAACGGCTATATGTTGGCATCTCGTTCTTGTAACTTCCTTCATAGCTTTGGCTATAAGTTCTTTCAATTGATTTTTCGTCAGAGTCAACGAGCTCTTCTCGACGAGATCTCTTTTGTGGTTCGTAATCCTCATCGGAGGACTCATTGTCTTCCTACTGTCCTTCATTTTCAAGTAGTTCATTCTCGATGTCGTCTTCTCCATGGTAACATTCGTTCTTCTCCTTTCCTCAAAGGCATTCGTGTTCTAACCACATTTCCTGGATACTCTCAGTGGTAAGGTCTATCTCAGGAGGGCTTCTCCTTAGATTTCTTCTTCTTCAGCTGGCTCTCATTGAGGTCTCACCGTTTTCCCGAACCACCTGAACATCCTAATCGATAGGTTTCCTTTCAGCTTGTCAAGCTATTCCCCTTTCCGAAATTTCACCACTCTCATAGTTCTCAAACTAGTTGCTATCATTGTCATGTGGCAAGGCCTTATTGTCATTGTTTTCAGGGATGTTTGGTGCCATTGTTTCCCACAGACGACACCACTTGTCGGGGCCGGGGCCGGGGGGTACCTGTAAAGACACTTCGCGTTCAAGTTAGTCAAAGTGCTCTAGTTGAGAGTGTAATGACAAGTATGTTTTGCGAAAAATTAATGTGTTTCAAATCTGTCGGGAAGGGTAGTATTTATAGTTGCATCCTTCCTTCCAAATCGGGAACCAACTCGTGAGCCTCAAGTTTCGGACCTTACCATCCAAAATGGATTCCTTACCTGCAAGCCCACGATCTGTTGCTCGTCTAGCGAAACTTCCTCGAGATATTCTCAGCGAGACCAATTCTTGTGCCGCAAATATCTCAACAACCTTTGACTTTGCCGCATGCCTCTTGTTGCACGGCCTTTTTCTGTCAACCTTTTAGGACGCAATTTCCTTCCTCGTTGAGCTTTTACCTATTTTCAAATCATCTCGTTCACTTTTCATCCAAACAATCCAAGGACTCCTCGTTCTCTAAAAACACCATCTTGCTCGTCAACATGGACAAATATTTCTCCCCCACATATGTATATGCCACCTCAAAAACATGAGGACTTGAGCTTTGCGAGCTGCAGTTCATGGTGGTTGGATAGTATCCGTCAAATTCATATCGAGAAATGTGTTCTCAACATCTGACACCTAACAATGGTAATCTGCTTCTTCAGGATCAAGGAAATCAAACTCAAGTCTTTCTGGCTCAGTTGATGTCATCTACATGAGACATGAGATGTAATTTACTATCTGATCGAATGAACCACGATCACTAATATCAAATTTAGGGAATACGAACCGTGATCATTGATGTTTGGTCATAAAAAAATCGGTGGCTTCATACCACTCCCTATGAAACCGTGACTATCAAATAGTCACAAATATCGACTTCCCTTTTTTTCAATGTGAAATCACAATTAACCGTTGTATTCACTAATAACTGTGACTCCCCCAAGATCGTCACTATTCTAAAACTTTGAGGAAGAGGTGATTAAATCCTCTTCACTCATACCTGCTTTAATCCATGGGAACTAGCTAGATGCATATAATAATTCACGGTATTTAAACATAAATCTATGTTGTTGCAGTAATTAAGTTTAGCAACATAATTCTAAATTTAATATGGTTAATCAATTTACCTTAAGGGTGTTATGCTCGGTATGAAAACTTTGCTGAAAAAAATTTGAAGTAAAAAGTAAGGATTCAAGAAAATACGGCGGTGGAGAACTCTAGTGTCCGTGGTCGGTAGTAGTGGTGATTCCATAAAGAAGGAAGCCGGTGGTGGAGCTTTGGGTGTTCTGAGTTTTTTTCTATTTAGGGTTTGGGTTGACGGCCAACTCAAGAGCTGTTAATAACGTGTTGAAGGAAAAAATAGATACGCAGAAGATATGATCTGAAACTGTACTTTGATCATTAATAGATGACCTTAAATAGGCATTACAATTTGTTACAATCAATATCCCTATAAATCAGATATTGAGAGAATATTTATTTCTATGCTAATTAGGATAAGACACACACCAGGATACCAAGAATATTATTTGCTTAAACACTATATTAATTAGGACAAGACACACATTAAAACAAGAATATTATTTCCTCAAACAGTATTATGATTGTTAAATGTGACAATTTTGGACCAAATTTAAAAGTTGCAAGTTTAGCTCTAAAAGTATGTAAATTGATCGATGTATGACATATGCTAACTCACTGTAGTCTAACTCACTTTTAGATCGAATTTTTTTTTTAGTAAAACCACGACAATCTCAAAAGGGTTTTTAGGTCTACAGAATAATATGTACTGATCGATAAGTCATATCGGAATGTTTTCTACTATTTGGTCATCAAAATTACATTAACTTCAGTTACACTATACATAGGAGATGAGTGAAAGAGTTCGTAGCCACGTACTTAATTAACTAAATCTTAGTTTATGGGTATAAGAACCCTATAACCAATCAAATATTAGTTAATTACAATTTGGCTGTACAAAATGATTTATGCTCAGTCTTGCTTAGGCCTCGAGCTGTTTTTTTTTGGAAATTTTTTGATATATTGGTCAATCTCAAATTAAGGTATATATAACACTACTTATAATTTTATAAAAAAAACTATATACACCTACTTCATTACAGGATATACACATCCTAATATTTCTAGAAGTGTGACTCACTCCAACACTTCTTCTCAAGTTGGAGTATACAAGTCTCGAATATTTAACTTGTCAAGTAAGTCACTGAAGAACTTGGACGAAACAGTTTTGGTAAGGATGTCAGCTAACTGCTCTCTGAATGCACAAAAGGGAATGAGATAATACGAGTTTCTAGCTTTTCCTTGATCAAGTGTCTATCAATCTCCACATGCTTCGTCCAATCATGCTGAACATGATTATGTGCAATCTCAACTGCAGCAGTGTCGTCATAATAAAGCGGCATTGTTCACTTCTTCTTGAAACCAAAATCTCCTAGTAAATACTTCAACCATAACAACTCACAAACCCCTTGAGCTATATCTCTGTACCTAGCCTTCGCACTTGAACGAGCTACTATATTATGCTTCTTGCTCCTCCAAGCAACTAAATTTTTACCAACAAATGTAAAGTAGCCAGAAGTAGAACGCCTCTAAATAATATACCTACCTAGTCTGCATCAATGAACCCACGAGAATTCTCCTTGCTTACGAAATACAAGGAATTTTACCAGGAGCAGACTTCAAGTACCTTAAAGTTCTCATCACAACATTCATGTAATCCTCACTAGGATTGTGCATAAACTGGCTCACCACACTAATAACATAAGTAAGGTCCGGTCTAGTGTGAGATAAGTAAATTAATCGCCCAACTAACCTATGATACTAAGACTTGTCTGTATGAACTTGATCAGGATACTCTGTAATCTGATGACTCTGCTAAATAGGTGTATCAATCGGTTTACATTCAAGTATACCAGTCTCGGCCAACAGATCTAGAACATATTTTTTTTGACTCATCATATATAGTTTGTGTTCTGGGCTACCTCAATACTCAAGAAATACTTCAAGTTCCTAAGATCCTTCATTTCAAATTTAGAAGACAACTGGACTTGTAACTTTTTGATCTCATCAAAGTCATAACTTGTCATAATCATGTCATCCACATAAATAATAAAGGCAGTTAACTTACCCTGCTGGTGTTTCAGGAACAAGGTATGATCAAAATTACTTTGTCGATACCAAATATTCTTCATGAAAACTGTGAATCTCCCAAACCAAGCTCTTAGGGACTGTTTCAATCCATATAAAGACTTCCTCAGTATGCACACTATATCATCACCTATAGAAGTACCATATCCTGGAGGAAGATCCATATAGATCTCTTCATTTAGATCTCTATGAAGAAAAGTATTCTTCACATCAAACTGTTATAAGGGCCAATCCAGATTAGCTGACAAGGACATGAGGACTCGAATGATGTTGATCTTTTCAACCGGTGCAAAGGTCTCATCATAATCTACTCCATATTTCTGAGTATATCATTTTGCAACCAACCTCGCCTTGCACCTATCAACTGAGCCATCTGCATTATGTTTCATAGTATAAACTCATCTACACCCAACGATCTTCTTTCCTAGTGGTAACAGTACCAAGTCCCAAGTACCATTCTTGTTAAGAGCATCTATCTCAACCTCCATTGCCTTGGCCCACTTCTCCTCCTTGATTGCGTCATGCACTTTACTACGAAGATATACAATAGATAGTTAATTCAAAAAGGCTATATATATAGAGTTTAGACAGTCTATGAGTCGACACATAATTACCTATAGGCTCATATCTTTTTTAAGGTTGACCACGATTTGACCTAGCAGGCAAGACTTTACTAGACTCAGGTACCGGTACACTAGAGTTTGACAAATGAAGACTACTACATACATCAGGTGATGAAAAGCCAGGAGAGATTGTTGATGGAGAAGGAGAGACTAAGACTAGACTTGCATATGCATGTACATCTTCTACAACCGAAGACTGATAATTGACTAAATCTCCTCCTTTCAACGTGTTTGATATTTTTTCAACATGTTGAACATTCTAAAAAAAACAAGGTCAACCTAGGATTCTTTTGACGGGTCGAATCACCATGACAAGAGAGTCTAGGGTCTCGTCTTCGACCAGTCAAACAACTGCTACTGGCGGTTCCAGGGTGCCCTCCTCGATGGGTCAAAAAATGTGTGCCAGATGGTCCAGGATACCCCTTTGACGAGTTGAGGCCCTTCCTCAACAAGTCAAAAAAATACTCTGGATGGCGTACTTTCAACTATAACAGAGCACAACCAAAAAAACTCACTTAGGCGACGAAATCATAATTCGTCGCTTAAAACAGAAATTCCGTCGTCTAAGTGTACTTAGATGATGAATTATAAAGCGTAGTCTAAAAGAGAGAAAATTCGTCGTCTAAGTAACACCTAAATGACGAAAAAAAATGTCATCTAAGAGAAAAAAAAATTCGTCATCTAAGAAACACTTATACGATGAATTATGGATTTCATCGTCTACGTGAAACTTAAAACGTCGAAATATTTCATTGTCGTAGTAGACGAGGAAATGGTTACCAATTCCTCGTCTAAGTCCATACCCTAACACTAACCCCTAACCCTAAACCCTGACCCTAAACACTTAGACATTGAAATGAGTAACATTTGTCGTCTAAGATGAATTTCACTACCCCCGATCAAAGAGCATGATCATGTATACCATCTGCAAATGTATTTTTTTTTTGTCGAGGGCATAGAGTAAACAATTATTGGACTGTGAGTGTCAAAGGTTTGAAAATCGGAGTTACAAAGATTCGTATATCAAAGTTCTGTTTCGTTGAAATTTCGGTTTTATGTTTGACTACGCCGATCAAACCCTTAACAAACTTTGTATTTAGTGAAAATTCGTCCACTTACATATTATGTTATGATGAATATATCCAAAGGTTGTTTTGTCCAAATCCAATTTCATTAATATGGATGTGGAGTGAATATAGACATACGAACACTTAAGTTATACAACATTAGTAGATATATAACAAGTTTTTAGTCTTAAATCAATTTTTTATGTCAAATTATTTTAAATAATTTCTATTTAGTTGATAAATTAAATTTTTATGAAAAACAAACACCTGTAACTTCGGAAACGGGTTACGAATTATTTTTTACGATAGTTTTTTTCTTTTAACTCTTTTTCGATACTCACTAAATTTATTCAATCGAATCCTAAAAATTTTGCATTAATTAATAATTAACTTTTAATTATTTAATAGGATTTAATTAATTTTTTATTTTAAAAAATACTCGGGCGATGATATGTCCAATTTCGTCGTCTACGTTGTTATTTAATTTTTTTTATTAAAATCAACCACTTAAACGATGAAAAACCTTCGTCGTCTAAGTGGATTATTTAATTTTTATTGTTTATTTTTTAAAAAAAATCGACATGTGGGCGACGAATAACATAAAATTTTGTCGTCTAAGTGGTTTAACTTGCGATGAATAACGTAAAATTTCATCGTCTAAGTGGTTTAACTTATGCGACGAATTTTTTGTTTCATCGTCTAAGTGTTCACTAAAACGACTAAAATTTTCGTCATTTTTCAGTAATTTTTCATCTTATAAAAGTTTAGACGAGAAAATTTGTTTCGTCGCCTAAGTACTTAGACTACAACACTTAGACGATGAACGTTAGGCAAAGAAACTTTTGTCGCCTAAGTACTTCGGCGACAATCGTTGTCTAAGTGTGTTTAATTATCTGGTAGTGGAGACTTCTAAACCTTCAAACTGATCTTCATAAAATACATTATTTTCCTTATCACTTTGAGATGACGTAGGAGAAAAATGGCATAAGTCTTCACTAAAAGTGGTATCCATGGTGACATAAAACCTTTGAGAAGGATCGAAGGATGGTAACACTTGTCTCCTTTTTGGTGAGAACTATAGATAACAAACACACACTTGAGGGCATGAGCCTCCAACTTAGATCTCTATTTCTTGTAAAGATGAACATAGGCTACACAACTAAATACACAAGCAGGTTGTTTATTGATAGATGGAATGACAACATGTTTAGACAATACCTCAAATGGAATCCGATTTTAAAAAGCTGCAGATGGTAGGCGATTGATGAGGTGAGAGGCACACAATACAGCTTCTCCCCAAATATACTTTGGCATGTTGGCACTGAGCAAGAGAGCTATTCTTATGTCTAAGAGATGACGATTCTTTCTTTCAAAAACTTCATTCTGCTCTGGTGTCTGAGGAGTAGTTTGGTGAACAATTTCATGTTGCTGAAAATAGTCTTGAAAAGAGTGATTGACAAAGTCCCCTCCATTATCAGATAGAAATATTTTCACACAAGCACCATATTTAGTTTGAATGAGACAATAAAAAGCAATAAAGGCAGAAAACATAACATCCTTCTTTGTCAACAACACAACCCATGATAATCTTATAAAGTCATCAATAAACAAAACAAAGTATTTTATTCCTGACAATGTTGAATTTTTCGAAGGCCCCCATACATCAGAGTGAATTAACTCAAATGAAGTTGAACTAGAAGAAACACTGGGAGGATAACTAGACTTATGAATCTTAGCAAAGACACAAATTTCACAATGAAAACTTGACTCCTTTATTCCCAAAAACAAGGATGATATGGACTTCTTCATGACCCCAAAAGATGGATGACCCAACCGAGGATGTCATAGCCAAATTCTTTCACTCTATCAAAATTCAAAGTCAAAGCAACATTTGGTGATGGTGCACATGTCTCCCCGTTGTACATGCAATTCAAGTGGAATAGTCTCCCCCTCAGATCTCCCTTGCATATTATCGTTTGAGATGACAGATCCTGAAATATCACATACATAGAAAAAATGTTACTGAGCATTTATTTTGTGAATTCTACTAAAAAAAGATAATAGGCAATGACAAAGAGAAGGAACATAAAGGACATTATGTAGCACAATAGATGGAGTAACTTGGATTAACCATATACCTAAGACCGGGAAAGACACACCATTTGCATTAGACACTTCAAATATGGGAGATGAGGATAGACTTGAAAACAAGGACTTATTAAATGTCATATGATCAGACACACCAGAATGAATTATCTATGTATCACCACCAGTAAAGCTAGAAACTTTTAAAGAAATACCAATTTTACCTCTTTTTTCCTTAGATGAAGAACAAATACTTGTGGTGTGATCTTGTCCCTCTGCACCATATAAATCATATTCTTGAACTAACTGGACTGCATCCTTGCTATCGCGACTTCTGTCATAGGTGCCTCCTTGACTTGTTTTCTGAGGACACGAGTTCTTGTAGTGACCAAACTCCTCGCAATAGAAGAACTACACCTTACTCAGATCCAGTCAACGAGAAGGTTGGATTCGCATTTGACTGACTTTGCTTGGGTTTCTAACCTTGTTGAGACGTAGATTATACAATGAGGCTTGACACTTCCGTGTGGAGCTTCTTTGCACCAAGATGATTGGACTCATCCTTGTGAACATAAACATAAGTTTGTTCCGGAGTTTGTGGTGTGTCTTGTTGCGGTAGCTCCCTATTAGAACTAGCAAATTTCGAATCTAATCCCTTCAAGAAGATATGGACTCGCGTCTTATCTTGCGACTTATTGTGTGTAGTAATATCCAGGTCACACACCATGGGCCTTAGATCCATTTCATCTAGTTCTTGTCAGATAGCTTTCAAGTTTGCATAGTATTCTGCAAGAGGTTGACCATTCTGAGTAGTTGTGAATGCTTGACATGCAAACTCATGTACTCTTGCAAAATCACTCTCATCATAATATGTGGTTGCAACAACATCCCAGATTGCATTTGGAGAAGTATAGCTGGAGAACAAAAGCATGATTGGTCTTATCATGGATTTCAGAAGATGCATCATCGTATTTGAATTTGCAATATCCTACATAGCTTGTACCTCGCCAGCCTCTTCCGGTCATGTTAAAGTGCCAGCCTCTTCAGGCCGTGTTAGAGTGCCAGCAACATATTCTCATTTGCTAACACCTCCAAGATGTATCTTCATCAGTCTTCGCCATACTGCATAATTTGTGCCATCAAGTTTTACTCCAAAGCCAGTGCTCTCGTTCTGAAGAGCCATCAGTTGTTCACGGGTACATGATTTCAAGTTGTTCTCCAAGAATTGCAAGATCCATTGCAAACAAGTTCAGACAGTTGATCAGATCAAATTACAGAAAGAATAGATGAACAGGATAGAATTCAACAGGTCGAGAGCTTATTTTGACGAGTCGAACAGATCAGGTCAGGATGGGTCAGGACAAATTTGCAGCGGAAAACTATGTCAGATATTTAAGATTTCTAGGTAGGGCTGGGCACTTGGTATCGGAAATTTTGATCCGATCCGATTCTGAACCGTCCCACATAGGGACGGTATGAGTTTATATTTTTAGAATAGAAAGTCCGTCCCATCCCGGCCCATTTGAATAAAATAGGATGAGATTTTAGTTTATTTTTTAGCGTAAATAGTATCCCGACCCGGCTCAAATATTATACAAACATAATTAAACCCTATATATAGTGTATTAAAGTATTATTATCTCACTTTCTAGCGTTGTTTCTTACCTCTTTCACTGTTTCACGTAAGATTTTGATCAACCCAACTTCGTAGAGGTTTTCATTGACTATTGTTTTCTTAGATTGTAAATGCAAAACAATTATGCAATTGGATCGGTGAAAATATTATTACTTCCATGTCGATCGGTATCTATATATGCAATTAGATATTTATCTATGCAACTAGGTATCTATATATGCAAGTGGGTATATGTGATTACTACTATATGAGAAGATCATGAACTTACTCAGATGCTTCTATTTAATCATTTAGAAACTTTTAGATATACTCTTGCATTATTATTATTTTTATCAAAAAAGAACATGGGGATCCCGAAATGAACACATACCGAACCGATTCTGTTTGGGTTCGGGTCTTCTTGGGATTTGATTTTAGAATAACAAATCTCATACCGACACGTTCTGCTAAAAAACTATGGGATGTCGTAATTTTTGTCCCGAACCAATTCATTTCAACCCATGCCCAACCCAATTTCTAGGATCAACTTAAACTTTGTTGTCAAGTCAATTAGAACACAAGAGTTGGAAAATTTTATGATATATTGATCAATCCCAAATTTAATATATATACAACACTACTTACAATTTTGTAAAAAAATTATGTACACCTACTTAATTATAAAATATACACATATTTTAAAAGTGTGATTCACTCGGACAATATATATTATCCCGGCCACTGGTTTAACTAGTTAACCAAAAACTTATGGAAACGTTGTTAACAGGGTAATCATTTCTCAAATAGTGTCTGCTGGATCGGAAGTCTTATCCCTCTCTAACCAAAAGTCCAAAAATTCAGTCTATGCAGGTACTAATTAGATTCAGTATTTTGGATCGGTTCCAAAACTCCAAGTCCATTCAATCCAAGCAAACATGCACCGTATATCCGTCATCTATATCCAATGATGGAAAACTGAAGCTTTCCATAAATAATTATCAAGTTATGGTGAATGCTACAAACGTGGTCACATAGTATTGGACTATTGGTCCTCTTAATTAGGCTGCGCTTCTGTGGTGTATGTCACTAAAAGTGGACGGTACGTGGCTGTTGGTTGTTAGCTCGAGGGAAAACACTCGGTATTTTTTTCACCGAGTCATGACAACGCCAATTCCATATTGAATTGCATGTCCCATTGCTCCCACCATGTTCATATATAGAGAACAAAATTGGCAACGTTACTTTTTCTGCTAACCGGAAAATATGAGCAGAGAGGCCGGCTGGCACTGGTATACTCGATTATAAATCTCACTTGGTTAGTTTTGAGTACGTCGAATCAGTTCAGCTGACATATATACAACTTGATAATGAATTATCAGGGTTCGAGATATGATGCAACCTAAACAAAAAAGATGATACTTAATTATTTATGCTATGTATACTCTGCCTTTTATTTTTCGAATCTACTTAATTACTTGATACCGGCGATACGCATTTGCTATGGCACATCAAACAGAGGTGGACCCAGAAAAACAACGATATAATGGTGATCAGAAAGTGTGATAGAGAAGTGAGATATGTCTGTTTCTTCTCTCCGTATCCTTTTATCTTTTTCTGTTTCCAAATGTAAAGTAGGAGAAGTGCATATGCAACCAAAAGTCCAAAACCACACGTGTTGTTTTACACAAACATCAGAATCTTCAATTATCTTGCTGTTGCCATATAGTGATATATATGTTTCAATTAGTATGAGGAAGAAAACGAAATACAATGGACCAGCTTTTCCAAGGCTGTGATACATTTCCTAAATTAAGCTTCATACATTCTATGGTAGTAGTGGATTGGTAGGGGCGTGTTGAGTTGAGTGGGGAGTTTGGTTTTTTTTTTCTATGGAAAACTAAGAAAACTGAGCTTCAGACTGAGTTAGAAAGCTTATACTTGAGATATCTCCTCTAACGAATCGTCATGTGTTTCCTCACAGACAAATGATAGATAGGTAGCTAGATGCAATGATGCATGCATAAAATTATATCTAGCGAGCTACATCACTATATTAAACTATGGCCCGGTTAGTATGACTTTTGAAAGTATTTTCAATATTGAAAAAATATTTTTATCAAGTTTATGGTGTTTAGTCATAATTGAAAGTATTTTGAAAAAATTTAAGTAATCACTTACAAGTCTTAAAAGTGATTTTTTTAAAACCACAAACACATAAAATATTTTCTCTTGAAAGTGTTTGTAACAGAAAGCACTAATACTGAAAATTACTTTAAAATCTATTATAAACAAGCACTATAATATATACCTTTTTCAGAAAAAGATAACTAGCTACTTGGTCTCCTTAGTCCTCATCTCTGCTCCTCCTCCTTATGATATTCTCTTGGGTAATTTGTATAATATCTGCTTGATTAACTTCAGTACAGGAGGAAGCGCACATTATTTGCAGAATTGCAGGAAATGACGCAAAACATATATTTGCATCTTTCGTAATTAATTAGTTTTATCTAATTCCAATGAAAGAATTGATACATGCAGCAGTGCCCCTCCCATGCATCTTTCTATGTTGTGTGGCCATTATCTGTTTCCGGAAAAGATTGTTTGATACCGTACATCTCTTGATATGTGGTCTAGTTGATCCGATTGAACTTTGAGTTGAAATAATTATATCATGATGTGTACGTTGTGGGAATGTAGGAATCAGAGGATTGCATATTAACAACGAGCCTGTTTGGAAGTTGTAGCAAACATTGCATGAGACCCTTCCAAATACGTGAGATAGTGACTAAAGGTCTCAAGAATGGACGGTAGTGTGAGTTACTATACTTGTCTCTATGTCTGATAATCTAAATGGATTCATATGAGTCCGACTAGAGCCATTCCAGGTGAAAACTCCAGTTGAATTGGCTGGCCCTCCAATCAGTGAGACTGGAAACTCATACATGTCTATAAAATGTGGACAAACTGAGAAAGAGACAAGGGCACTAACCATGGGTTTCAAGTGCTGCGGGGTAGAGTGCCTGGTGAGGATCAAACACCAGCATGTGGGGAGAGGAAGAGAACAAATCACTATAATGGTCATTAGCAAATATCAAGCACAGCACTGGGTCTCAGAGGAAGAGAAGAAGGGCCTGAGAATGGGCTGTGGGGCTGCAATCTAAATGCGAAAGGTGGACCACTAACGAGTAATGAGAGTTTTAGCTACGCCAACCAAACCCATCATTTGATTGAGAATACGTAGAAAAGTAATGTGATATTAAATAAACTTTGAAATTATTAATATAAATAATTAATAAATATAAACTAAATGGGAAGAACAAAATTGAAAATTTAAATTTTTTGAATTTGTTATCTAAATGATTAATGTCCATAAACGATGAACGATGAATAAAGTTGAGTTGCGTGTATCACACGCTCCTTAAGAATTTTCAGGTTGTTCATAGGCTTGTATGACGTTGTTCTCCTATAATAAAACAACTTGAAAGTTTTTCTACCGCAGTACAAAAATTTCTCGTCAAACTAATGAATACCTTACTCTATCACCGGATTTGTTTGAGAGAGAGAAGAGATCAAAAGAGGAGAGATGCTTGCTCTTTTGATTGTGTGTAGAATGAGGAGAATAAAACCTCTATTTACACATGGAGGAATGAGGAGGAACATAAATGTCAGCCACTCCAAAGATCTTCGGTTTTGTAACAATTAACTAGCCAAATTTATTCCGGTAACTCATTACCAAAATTTATTCCAACAATAATTTTGTAACCAGAGTAATCTAAAAAGCCAAAAGTTTTGTAACCAAAAGGAATGTGGAAAGCCAAAGGTCACGTCAGTTTTCCTGAGTGCAAAAGAAAATTTGTACAACATGGGCACAAAGTGCACAGAAGTTCATCTTTGCAAGTCCAATTAAATCGAGATTTGCACCTTTTATGTGCGCACATGAAAGAAAGCCTCTCTACTTACTTACTCAAAGCATAGTAGAGAGTAATCATATTTAAAGACTTCCACATTCTTAGTTTCTCCCATGTGGGATAAACTTCATTCATTTTGTTTGAAATGACCAACTTTGGGTATGAATTTCTCATTCACCTTTTAACCAATTTAAAAAAATGAATACATAATCTTTATGTACTCTTATAGGAGAACACAAATTCATGTTTCTCTTTCATTAATATTAAGTGCATCCCACTTAAATATTTTGTTTAAATTGTCTAACTAAAATGGTGGAAAATCATCATTTTTCCAACAATTTTCTACATGAATGAACATTGACAACCAAATACTTGATAGACTTGGTGATAGATTATGCGGTTGAAAACCTACATAGGATAGGTAGGGGTTAACCCTTTGAGCCTTCCCTTGGAAAAAGCATGCTTACTTTATTAACTAAACAGTAGACGCGATGTCTTTGAACTGTTCACCATTTATGTAAACGATGACATACCTCACACAGGTATCTTCCTCTATATCTCCATTTAGGAAAGCGATTTTCACATCCATTTGATGTACTTCAAGATTGCACAAGGCAACAATAGCTGGTACCATTCAAATGGAAGTTATTCTCGTAACTGGAGAGTAAGTGTCAAAATAATCTAGGCCCACTTTTTTGTCTATAGCCTTTTATTACAAGCCTTGCCTTGTATTTGTCTATTGACTCATCTGCCTTCATTTTTGATCGGCGTATAAATATGCACATTTATGCTAATAATTGATGCTCATATACTTATTCTTTTGTTAAACAGTCAATAATATTAACTTATTTTATGATTTTAAAGGTATTTTGGAGTGGATGAGAAGAAAGGAAGAAAGAGAGGGATTAAAATCTTAAATTTGGAAACCTGCCTGTGCAGGTCATTCAAATTCGACAGAGAACTGGGAACATCACAAGAGAAACTAGATCGTGATCAACATATTCATAGAAAGCTCCATATGTCTAGTTTTCAGGATATTTTTCACATCGTGATTTGGATATTTCTATACGAAGTTATGACTGTTGTAGTACAAAGAGGTTAGTCAGCTTGAAAATCCGACTTTTGACGAAATTTTATGTTTTGAGGCCCAATTCACACCGAGAAGCCCGGCCGTGGAAGAATTTGTGATTCACATACCCATTCAATAGGCACTTGACTGATGATCAGAAGTCATAAAAGTGAAGAGCCAATAAGGGAAAGAGATGATGACTTTTCTTCCAAGAGTCCCAAACCTACAAGGAAGAGGATTCAAGAAGATAAAAGCCATATTACACATGAAAATCAACTCTTCCGCTCTTCTCTCTTCTTTCTCTCTCTCATATATCACCTTCTTTTCTCTTCTTCTTCTTCTTCATTCTCTATAATATGTTTGTTTAGTTTTCTCTAATTAGGGGTTGACCGAAGCCCTAGATATGTTTCTTGAACCCCCTGTGATTTATATAATTTTGGATGAGAATGTCTTCACTATTTCATTATTGATGATTTTTATCATATGTTTCTTTGGTTGCAAACTTAGATCTATGTGTTAGGATTTATGTTCTTGAGTATGTGTGCGAGTATTAACATCGGTATGTATTGTGGAGAAGCAAAGCAACAGTATTAGTTGTGTGAAGATTTTCTTAGGTCATGTAAAAACACTTACCAGTAGCTTTTGAAGCCTTGTTGTTTCTCAAACATTCTATAGATCTTAATGACTTTAATTGGTTAGTCATAGATTACCATCATAAGGTTGCCAATTATGGATCAAGTGGATGCGGTTTACCAACCCCCAAACATGTCAAGTAAGAGAGTGTAATATAGTCAGTGTCCTAACGATTTTGGGCTAATTATGGGAAGCATTCATCCATTGTTATGTAGATTAAGTTTGGGATAGATCGAAATTATCTAGGACGGAGAGAAGTTGCTAGCTTTCATCTTTATTAGATTCTTCTTTGTTTTACTTTGTTATATTTTATTTTCTATTTCATTTTCTGTTTTCAAAAATTTATTTCGACAATCAAAACAAATTATAAAAGTCTGTAAATTTACGTAATAGTCCACCACTATATCTATTTATAGTGTCTGTTTTCTTGTAATTTTAGGTTTGGTCTAGATAGTTTAATATAAATTAATTCTTTGTCTGTAGGTCGAGTCTGCCAGATTTCTGGTATTAGTGTATAGGGTCGTTTAAAGCATTTAGTCTCATCAATCCTCTGCGTGAATGACCCCTACTTTCATTGCACTACATTGACATATTTTGAGCATACTTGGGTAGTTAGTAGGGACTACCTTTAATATATGGTTTTCTGCCTATCAATTTCCTTCTTGAAAATCCACTTGAAACTTAAAGGTTTACAACCAGGTGGAAGATCCACCAATTCGCAAGTATGATTTTGCAGTATGTAATCAATCTCACTCTTAATGGCCTCTTTCCACAAAGGACCATCGATGGAGTTCATAGCCTCTTTGAAGGTTCAAGGTTTCACCTGCAAGTACGTATGTCATGAAATCTACCGAAGGATTTTTCAATCCTTGCTCTTTTACTTTGTCTAAGCTCTACCTCAGACTCTGATTCTTGGTCTTGGCCACCTTCTACAGAGGCCTCATATGTTTTTTTGGAAGAACCTGATTCTTCTCTGAGCTTACACAAAAAAAACAATTTCAAAGAAACAAGCATTCCTTAATCCCATTATTGTATTTTCATATATATCAAGGATTTTCGATTTATGCACTTGGAACCGATAATTAAAATGCAATCAACCTATTTTGGTCTATTTTCACCTTTTTATGTTAAGTATTGCCACCTTGGCCAGACTTCCCCATACTCGCAAGTAATTGTAGGGTGGATTTCTCTCTTTCCAGAATTCATATGGAGTCGTTTGCTCAACAAAAATTTTATGTATCTTATTTAAAAGATAATTACCCGATAAAAAGGCATCTCTCCACATGCTTGGTGGCAAACCAGAACTTAACAGCATTGCATTCATCATATCTTATAAGATATGATTCTTCCGTTCAGCCACGTCATATGATTGTGATGAATATAGTGTTGTTGTTTCATGTATATTTCCGTACGGAGCACAATCAACAAATAATGATTCATACTCACCTCCGCGGTCACTTCTTATGACCTTAATTTTCTTGTTGAGTTGATTCTCAGTCTCGGTTCTATAAAGAATGAATTTCTCTATAGCCTCATTTTTACTCTTTATTAGATACACATAGTAATATTTTGTTCTGTCATCGATAAAGGTGATAAAATACTTATTACTACGTTTTGTTTGTTTTGATTTTAAATCACATATATCACTATGGATAAATCAAGAAGTCTATTGTTTCATCTAATACTTTTGAAAGATGATTTCGTTTGGTTTGCTCAACACAAGATCCACACTGATGCTTGAAATATTAGTAAACTTTCCAAGGTAATTAGCCTCCACAAAGTATTATAATTAACTTGTCATTGCTTACCATATCATACATTGGTAGACACAAAGGTAGAAGCGCTAGCTTTATTCATATCATTGATCATGGTCATGGTCATCACATTTTAATTTGAAATTTTCACATCTTGTGGCTCTATTACCAATATATATTCTATATTACGAAACTAGAATTGATTTTCCTTTAACTAATAAACGAAAATCATCTTTATTGACCCTTGACTTAGTCCTTAGGAACGTACATTGACCCTTGATTTTTCTTTAACCAATAAATGAAAATCATCTTCATTGACCATTGACTTAGTCCTTAGGAACGTACAGTACGTTATATAGTTCCTTTATATAGATCAATATTTGAACCTCCTTATTTGATCCTTGGTTGTTCATCCAACTTAGCATGGTCATACCACCGCTCTAAGTCTTCTATCCCTCAGTCATAATCTTTGACTGCTTCCATGCATTGTCCGGCGTCTATGACATCATTTGTCACGACACAGTCTTCATAGCAAGATATTATATGCTTTGGACCAACCATTCACGATTTTACTTTTGAGCCCCACCCTAAAACTCGTCTTGCTATAGGAAGGTGAGTCTCCACACATAAGGCATATCACCTCATGTTCCCCGAGTGATGTGAGATCTCACATCATCAAGTGCAAGCCACTTATAGTTTGCATTAATCAACTCTTTTTCAACAAAAAGACTCGATGTGACATCTAGCTCTTTTAGTGTCTTTACACCTTCCGTTCTGTATGTGATCATAGGCGAGTTTGTGTTGTGCCGTATAGTTCGGCATTGCCTATAGCGTTGGCTTTTGTGTGTGTTGTGTTCCGTGTGGCGGAACTACATTTCAGATTTGTTGCGTGTTTTGTACCCTATCAGTTCCTTATGCAAGACGACTTGGCAATTGTGAGGAGCCAGTTCAGATTCGAGATTTGAGGGTACAGAGATATTTTCCATTGACAGAGTTGATCAGTTGTGGCAGTACTCCTACTTTTTAGCCGGCAGACTTGGAAATTTCGAGGTCGAAATTTTTTTAAGGGGGGTAGATTTGTGACGACCCGGAACAAAATCAAAAGTGTAATCAGCTTTATTCGTGAGTTAGCGTATAATCGCAGATTTCTGATAATTGTAGGGGTGGGCATGGGACGGGATGGGACGGGATTGAGGTCATCCCACGTCCCGTCCCGATTGTTACATGCGGGACGGGACGGGACGGGCCTTGCATTTTTGAGATTGGATCCCACCGGGCCCAATCCCGCATGGGACGGGACGGGATCGGGACGGGACGGGCCCAATCCCGCTACAAAACTGGAAACAAAAAAGAAGAAAAACCTGCTTACATTCATAAATCACAACATGCATCTATGATCTGATTACAATTACACAACCTATTTACATTCAGAACTCATAAGTCACAATCCATAGCCTAATGATACTAAACATAACAAGAATAACATCCAATCATCCATAATCAGATAATCTGTTACACAAGTTTACATATCATAAGTTTAACAAGAAAAGAATAAAATTAAAAACATAGCAATACAAGATTACAAGCTGCTCCAAAATAGAATTAAACATCGATCACTCCAATTGCAACGGACTTTCCCTTCCCTTTCGCTTTTGGAGATGGAGGTGGACAATTGTTCTTGCTATAAGCAGTGTTCTCATGCTCTGCAAGGGAAAAAGAGTTGGCCTTGTGCGCATATAAAAATAGCCAAAATGTGTAAACTATAAACACTTCAATAATTATACCTCGCTCGACATCGTAATAAAACTCTGTGTTTTCAATTGTTGGTTCATCAATATCCTCAACAACCTCTGCAATATCATCTCCTAGCATCCAGTTCTGCATGCAAATAAGTCCCTCTACTGATTTAGGAGTCAATGAACTCCTAAAAGGATTAATAACTCTGCCCCCTGTTGAAAAACACGACTCAAAGGCCACTGTTGAGGTCTGAATGGCAAGAACATCCCTTGCTATTGCTGCTAAGACTGGATACTTGCAGCCATTAACCTTCCACCAACACAGGATGTCAAAGTGATCTTCTTCATCAGTTGGATCTAATGGAGCATCCAAGTATTGATCAACTTCATGAGCTGCAACTGCCTCATCATTTTCTTGCACAATCTTCTTCCAATTACTTAGTCGGTTGGATCTACTAGTATTGCTTCTACTTGTGATGGTGCTAGCAGAAGAGGTTGGAGATTGTGGCATCTGCATGTGTATACCTCCATCTACATGAACAACATACTAAGAAAAAAATAAGGCAGAAATTAAAGATCAGATATATATAAAATACTGAAAATAGAAACATGTTACTTGCAAAACCAGCTATGAAGAACAAGGGTAATCAATATATACCTCATCATATAGAGCCATAAGAAGGCCTTTAATCGCACTGGTTCTCCTATTCACCTCATCAACAGACAACTTCTCTTCTGTATACAAGTGAGTCACATTCTTTAATTTAAATCTTGCATCAAGAACTAGTCCAATGATCAACATGTTGTTAAGATCCCCAAAAGAGCCAAAATACTTTATCCACTTGCTTCTCATATTGCATGCCATCTCTTGCAATGTCTTTTCAGTTTCTGATCTAGTTGCCAACGTCGGTGCCACAGAAAAGCTTTTTATGTTATTTTCCATGTCAATAACATCGGCGAAAACAGTATGCACAGTAGGGTGCAATGATGCACTATTCCGGAGAGTCACTTCATAGAAAAGTCTTAAAAAATCAACAAACACCTTAGCCTTCAACCAATCTTCTTCTTCCGGAGGTCCCACCCTAACTCTCTTATTGTTGCTTGGTAATAGCACTCCATCTTCATCAAATTCCTCTTCTGGCTCTTTAAAGTAATTCCCAAAATTCGATTCATCATCTTCAGCCATTACTAAAAATGCTTGTTTAAACTTTAGAGCCGCTTCCAACATCAAAAAGGTGCTGTTCCACCTTGTTGGGACATCCATACAAACAAGTCCCTTGCATCCTAGCTTCTCTCGCTCTATAACCTTCTTAAAAATATCTAATCTATTTGGAGAAGATCTCACAAACTTAACACAATTCCTAATTGCCAACACTGATTTTTGTAGCCTCTTCAAACCATGCCCCACAATTAAATTAGTGATGTGAGCAGTGCATCTAACATGCATATATTTTCCATTTAAAACCTGTTGATAAGATGCTGACTTGTTCATCTTAGCAACAAGCCACTCTAAAGCAGATTTGTTTGCAGCAGCATTATCAACAGTAATGCACATAACTTTCTCAATCTCCCACTGCACCATGCAAGACTCAATAAGCTTCCCTATAGTTGGCCCTTGGTGATTCTGAATAACACAAAAATTAATGATCCGCTTGTGCATTTTCCAGTCTACATCAACAAAATGGGCAGTAAGCACCATGTAATTGATATTTTGAACACTGGTCCAAGTGTCAGTTGTAAGACTCAACCTATACATCTTTAGGATCTTCTTCAACTCTATTTTTTGGGTGTCATACATACCTAGAAAGGCTCTACACAACTTTCTTCTTTTTGGAACATCAAACAGAGGACACACTTTTGAACAAAATTTGTTGAACCCTTTCTTCTCCACAAAGCTAAAAGGCAACTCATCAATGACAATCATCTCTACACAAGCTTCCAAATAATCAACTTGGCTATAAGCAACCGCTGTCAATTTATTTCTCTTAGACTTATCCCCAGTAAAAACCTTTTGTGACTTATCAACTGCACGTGGAAAATACCTACAGTTGTGATTGATATGCCTAAGCAAACCAGAAGTGCCACTCCTATTCTCAACTGAAAAGTCCCCAATCTTTCCCCTAGGACAGAATATGCAATGAGCCCTCTTACGAACTACCTCAACTATGTTTCCCTTCTCGTCTTTTACTTTCTCAATTTTTTCATACTCTTTAAAATACTCCCATACAGAACTAGATCGTTTCGTACCTGATGTAGATATAGTAGGAGTCTCACCACCCTCACCTACAGATGTAACAGGTGCCCCATCTTCAGATGCACCAGGAGCCTCACCTATAGATGCAGCAGGGCCACTTGAAGGAGTCTGAATTAGACTCAGATTAGCAGGGATTAGTGTCGTTGGAGGAGATTGTGATCCGACTGATGCCGCTGTTGACACATCCTGAAGGCCAGAAGCAGAGCTTTGCGGTTGAACAATTGCTTTCTTCCCTCTAGCCATTGTTTTTCCTATGGCGCCTGCAATATAAGGTCATCTATTAGGTCAAATCTTTCCAAGATATGCAAGTATGAAGTTCATAACAACCTATACAGACTTGAGATGAAGAAAGATGAAATCAAATGTACTGTATACACCTGCAGCTACCTATATATACTTATCAATGATTGAAAACAAGTTACAATGAAAACAAGTTACAATCATACTATATAACTCACTGCAGAATAATACGATAATCATGGTTTCATATACTCATGCTCAACCCAGAAATTTGACTGAGAAAATAAAGATCATGTGCCTTCGACACTTTGAAACCAGGCAAGTCTTCAATTAAGCAGTTCATATCCATTTCAAATCAGTTTCAGAATTCCAGAACGCTTCATATACTCACAACAGATTATCATGAAAAACTAACAGCGGGGTTATAAAAATTAAAAAGCCATTGAGGATTGAGGATTTCATAAACTCCATATATATGCAGTCACAAACAGCCTTTTCCTGTAAACAATATAAAAATTGAGCATGAACAGAAAATGATTTCACCAACAAGTGCTCAAGAATGAAGCTTATGCAACTGGAGACATAGGAACTTCTGTACAGAAAGCTTTCTTCAGGTTACACCTTTAATGCAATATTCAGCTACCTTAGTGTGTGTACAAATATAAGAAATGCTGCCATATTGTACTCGAACCAGCAAACACCAAGATTCTTAAATGGTTACTACTCTATAATGATCCTTTTAGTTGAGTATGTTTACACCACGTCAGTAACATTCCTTTGATTTATCAGCTTATCTGCATACTAAGCTTGTTTTGTCTATGCTTCAACTCTAAGAAAGGCATGCCATAACTAGAATATCTCATGACTATCATCTTCACGTATTGATATAGTAAGTAGATGGTCACGATCTCAGTTAATGACTTCCAACTTTTTAACATAATCCTGCATTTGTGTCTGCCTACTGAAGAAAACTGACCGCATTGTCTTACTGCAGTTGCGCAAACCCTCCAAAGCTTTGAAACAAAACAACATACATGAGCTTCAAATGCTTTGCAAAGCCTTCTTCTCGTCTCTAAATGAAGAGGTCTGTAAAACCAACCTCTAGACTTAGTAACCAAATTCATTAGGCAATGCAAAGAACATAAAGCACCGATTTGTATCTGGCTTAATTCAGTAGAGGGTTAAAAACCAACTCCCAAGTCTCACTTCAGTGTGGTTAAAGCAAAATGAATCATCACCGAGCAAGCAATCGAGTGTAAAACAATATCCATTAACTAAAACGAAAACTCTTGACTTGCTAACATTGCTGATGAAAATCACAGATTAGATTTCAGACACATATCCAAACCTGTAGAATGATATCCCATTATTAAACAACACATATCCAAACCCATTATCACAGATTCAATCATCATTTCCCATTATTAAACAACACATATCCAAACCTGTAGAATGATAAAAACACATATCCAAACCTGTAGAACACAATTTTCAATACTGAGCTTGAGAGCTCAAACGCGGACTCGGACTGTAATCGAAACTGGGATATGATGAGATTGATGACTAACCTTATTTTCTTGGTTACAATCAAGCTTCAAAAATATGACAGTTCTTGATATTTTGGAGCTATAATCTTGCAAGGACCACACCTGCAGATCAAGATCAAACGATGAAATGAGCAATCAATAGTAAGAAAGTTTAAGATCCATGGCCACCCAACTCTTGGCTACAACCCAAAACACTACTAAGTACTAACTCTCACACCCAATTCTTCTCGAATTCACAAACCCAATTCTTGTTTATTCAGAAATTCGAACTTAAAAGCAAAACCCCAAATTTTGCTGGACGAGAGAGAGAGAGAGAGAGAGAGAATTACAGTTGAAGGCGGCTCATCAATCTGTGACTCTGTGCAGTCTGTGGTGTCGAACTGTCGAAGAGTGAAGGGCTGAAGGCTGTGAACCGTGAAGTGTGAAGCACAAGGAGTGAAAGAGGAGTTCCG
This sequence comes from Geum urbanum, assembly GCA_946800695.1. Taxonomy (NCBI): domain Eukaryota; kingdom Viridiplantae; phylum Streptophyta; class Magnoliopsida; order Rosales; family Rosaceae; genus Geum; species Geum urbanum. The sequence continues at coordinate 19,203,988 of OX326997.1, read as the reverse complement.
AGTTCGAGAGGAGGCTGGGCAGTGGGCACAGTGGGGAGTTTCAAAAGTTTTGCAGTTTGCTGTGGTTGGTTAGTATTAGCCTATTAGGGTTGAAATCAACAGTGGAGATGAAAAAAATCAACGGTCAAGATTAAGTTAAATTTATATGCGGGACGGGACGGGCCTAACGGGACGAAAAATTTCAGTCCCGCGTCTCGTCCCATTGTTTTACTGACGGGACGGGACGGGACGGGACGAACATTTTTGGTTTCAAATCCCACCGGGATCGGGACGGGATCGGGACGGGACCGGGATTTGCGGGATTTGTGCCCAGCCCTAGATAATTGATTGAATCGTCGGCTTTGATTACGACTTAATTATTGGCCGAGAATTTGAGCTGAGTCTCTTCTCAAGAGTTGTTATACGCGTGATTTCGAGTTCGTGGGCGGTTCCGGATCATTATTTGGACGACCGAAGAATATAATATGAATATTTGAAATTTTGGGTATATTGTCGAGTTTATCCGTTCGTGTTCGAGTCTATCCGAATTGTGATTGTGATCCGTTTTGGACCGTTGATCGACCCGAACAGTAGATGGAATTATTATTGACTTGATTTGCGAGTTTCGCAATTTGTTGTGATTTCGAGATTATCTGCTAATATGACGGCTTTCTCAGCGACTAAATTACCGGGCGAGAATTTGATTTGGGATCCTTCGTGGAAGTTGTAGAGATTTTAATTTCGAGCTTGTGGGAACTTCCGGATGATTTTTCCGAGTTACGAGGATTATGTTATGAATATTTTCGATCGTTGATTATTTAATCGGGCAAGCTTGTGATGGTTTGAACCATTGACTTTTTATCAAATTTGCCGAAGTGTTTGACTTCGGGTGGAAATTGAAGAACATGTCGAGATGAGTTTGTTGACGCGAGAATTGTTGGAAACGGATTTACGACGCGAAAGTTACGGGTATTCGAAGTTTGTCGTAAAATTAATTATGGGAGTTTCCTAAAATAGCAAGTATTTAATGAGGGTTTCTATTTTGGGCAAGTCAAACTTGCATTGATGGCTGTTGACCGAGTCAACTCGGCTAGGAGGAGGAGCACCACGGAGCACCACGGCTCGCCGGCGGCGAGCTGCCGTCCGGCCACCCCAAGGCACGGGGTTGGTCCCAATCAGCTCGTCTCGGCGTCCTTGTTCCCTTTCTGGCCACCGTTCACGACTTGGGTTGCCGGAGGAAGGAGTTATTTCCGGCCAAAGTTTGTGATTTTTGGGGTTTTTGGTTGATCTTTTCTCGGCCAATTTGAGGGGCATGATGTACTGGGCTTTGAAGCCCCCATCACCACGAAGCTACTCATATAGGTATGGAGTTCCAATTCGTTTTGTACATGGAGAATTCATGGATTGAAATTTGTGTGATAATTCGGTTTTGCATGAAATTGAGCTAGTTAGAGTCAAAATTGATCTTTGGTGTAGTTATGAAAGTTGTTTATTGGATGATTTTGAGTGGAATACGCTTTGGTCCGCCGGAGAATTTTTCAGTTGGGTGGCGCCGCCGGTGGTCAACGGTGGTTTCCGGTTAAAGTTGACTTTTTGGGGTTTTCGTCGAGTTGTATGTCGTTTCGCTCGGAATCGCGCCCCGATCGCAGTGGTGAGGTTTGTTTTTCGATTTGAGCATCGAAAATTATAGCGAGGTTTTGTGGTGTGATTATTGGATTTTTGACAATTCGTCGTTATTGAATTATGTGTTTCCGAGAACGGTTGTTTCTCGTGATATGATTTGAGGTACTGAGTTATGATTTTGAGAAATGGATTTTTATGATTATTCAGGGGTTCGTGATCGTTCGTTTGGCGAGGGATTTTCCACCGAATCACGGAATTAACGCGAATCGCGTTACGCTCACCTGTGAGTGGACATTTTTATATTTTTACAGTTGTTTGCGAGTTCGTGATTTTTCCTGATTTTCCGTATTTACTTTATACGATGTTGAGATACATGTTATTTTTGGAGGTATTATTTTATGTTTATTGGTGATGGCATTACTGCATCGATGCTTCGGCTACTCGGCTGATCACCGGTAGTCCGCCAGAGTTGAGAGATTCCTCTGAACCAGAGTTGAGAGATTCCTCTGGGCAGGGTTGAGAGATTCCCCTGTATGCCGCCGAGGTTGAGAGATTCCCCTGGCCTATCACCGTCGGGTTTGAGCGATTCACCTAACCGTCGGGCTTGAGAGATTCGCCTGGCAACCTCCATATATACTTTCCGAACTCGCATTGTTTTACATTGATTATGTATATAACTGGTGAAAGGCATATGTTTATTTTCGTCCACTCGCTCTAACGTTTTTATTTGCCTTTCCCCTGGGCTTTTCGGTTTCCGTGCCCAGTTTGCAGTTCAAATTCTAGTGTCGCACATCGTGGTCGGAGGCATAGTATTCGAGTGATGTTTCTTTTATGGTAGGTTCTTAGTTTGGCCTACTATTTGTATATCTATATTAGAAGCCGCTCTGAGTATTCTGATGTATATTTTCATACAATTTTCCCCGGATTTCTGTAAAGTATAGTTATATTTATTACTTTACATTACTGTTATGATATTGAGAAATCCGGATGGGGTTGGTGCCCACGGTTTGATTTTTGTGGCATAGGATGAAGTGTTACTTTCCGGGTGCAGGTAAAGGCAATTCCGCGTTAGTAACGAAACTCTGCCGAAATTTTGATGGTTTTTGTTGGTTCGTGTTTTCAGAAGGGGTTTGATTCCGGTTTAGGAAACTAAATCGGGGTTGGGTCCTTTCAGTATTTGTGTTTCATTATCAACTCCTTCTGCTTGAGTCTTCTTCTTCTCTCCAAGTCTTTTATCAACAGACAATACTATGGCACCAGGAAGAAAAACCCAAACAACTCAGACACCTTTGGTCATTCAACAGACATTGATTATGATTCATCAAAGTCTAAGTCCTCCTCCTCCTCTTCCTCTGAAGACTTTGTATCTAGCCCTCCTCCCCCTACTGCTAGACCTTTTGTAGGTCTTGTTCCTTATTACCCTCTTTAACCTTTGGTGAAGAAGATGGGTCGTATGGAGAGTCGTATGGATACGATAAAGGAGGAAATGGATTTGGTCCTTGCCGAACAGGACTAGATGCTTAATTTTCTTATGGGCATCACATCTCGTCTTCCACTAGCTTTGGAGGGGGAAGCAGCAAGAAGCCCAAGATGTGAAGCATTTGATTTTCTGGTATTTGTTATTAGTTGTTGTTTTTTGTTGTTTGTAATTGAACCTATATTATTAATGAAGTTAATGTTTCTGTATCTTTGTTCTCCATTTTATGTTTTTGGCAATGGATTAATGAATGAATATGTGTATGAAGTTATTGAAATCATCAGCCAGGTTCAAGCAGCTACTCAAAAAACTACATAGATAGATACCAGACAACGATCCATAAATTTTTGTGAATCAATTTATTAATATATCCAATACTATTTTTGTATCTTTTTGTTATTCAGTTTTATATTTTGAAATAAAATTTATGAATGAATATGAAGCCATTGAATGATACAGCATCATTAGATTGGTCTAGTCATGCACTAAGACACATACTTAAACATATACTCAGACAATTGTCCTTGAATTTTATTGAATCAATGCATTAACCTACGCAATAAAATGTTTGTTTTCCCTTTTTTATGATGCAGTATAAAACACAAAAACAAGAGACCCGAAAATAACCTCAATTTTGTGTTTCTAATTGCAACTAACAAGTTGCAGATCTAAAATTCATATACAGATAGACAGATACTTAAACAGATATCCAGATAGACATTCAAACTTTCAAAAAATTATTCTGACAACATCTTTAATAATCCACACAGACTTGTATGTTCAATCGATAGGGTTGTTGCAGGTTCTTCTGTTGTGACAAATTCATGCATACAGGAACTTAATGCAATCTTTTCAAAGCCCTTAAAAGAACTACTGTCCCTTGAATCGGAGGTGGACGATGCTGCTTTCATATCTATAGACAACAAAGGAACTAATATTAGGGTTCGTCAAGGTGCATAGGTATAAGGATTCCTCAAGTTGAGTTTAGTTTAATTTCATGCACAAGATTTTGTTAGCTTTAGTTTGAGTTCAAAATATACATGTGCACAAGATTTGGGTTTGATTCCTCATTTTACATGTATATTTGGGTTTGAACTACGAGTTCTGTATATTTGGGTTTAACTCAAAGTTCAATTGTTAGCACAAGATTTAGTTTGGGTTCAACTACGAGTTCTGTAGATTTGGGTTTAAGTTGATGTGATTCTTTACTAATTACTGCTAACAATTGCTGTTGGGATCATTGATTGGCCATTTGTGCTTCTATACTTTTTCAGCAGTTTCAAATATCAAACAACGGCGTTTTGGTCATTGTTAGTGTTGTTGGTCAAGGATCTTAGCACATGAGTCTCAGCTTTGATTGGTAAGTGAAATTTCCAATTTACTAGGTTTATTGTTGCCCAATCTATTTACTGTTGATGGGTATATTCAAATCACAGGAAAACGACATGGAGTAACGAGCCAAATTTGAGTATTTGTGATAGTTTACACTGTTATCCAACGAAATGGAAGTAAACATCAAATAGTACTTGATAATTGGTTCAGTGAATCTTTGAAGCTTTTATAAATTTGTTGCTGTTCTTGAGAATTAAGAACACAATCTAGTTTGATTGGAACACAGAAAATGGTGCAGGCAAAGTCTGAGAGATTAGTTTGAGATGCATTTATTCCTTATTGTTCTTGCCTGTAAGAATTCCCCATGTTTACATAATACATTGAACCTTGTCACCAGAGATTTGCTACCTTTGGTACAGTTTGGTTATTCATTTGTATAACAAGCATTGATGTAACCAGTGACAGCCTGTAATGTAACTCTATCAAAGTTTTTCGAAATTAAATATACATTGAGTTTGCTAAAAGAAAGTCTAGGGCAAAATGAAGTGCTCCTCACAAAATCTAGTTGATTTGTGTATATTGTATTATTATATATGTCAAACCGACGACTTCATGTCTAATGCCAAACATCTGTACATTTGAGATATCATGTATATTTGGTATTTATATGCAGGAAAATATCACAGGATTATGAGGAGTCTTTAGGTTATGGATTCGATGTATATATGGAAGTGTGCATGATCAAATCTAGGATAGCCCATATCCAGGAAGATTTGACGAAACTTGGGTCACATGTCACACGACTTTCCGTATTAGTGCAAGCACAAAATGAGACGATAAACATCCTAAACACTGAAAATCAGAATCTTGTTAGAGATGCTAGAAATCTCTCTAATAAGTTGAATGGGTGGAACATGGGGTCTGAGGGTGGAAATGACAACAAGTCCAACAGAGTTTTAGAATCTATAACGTTGCTCGGTGTTAAAGTGTAGACGAAAGGTCAAGAAAATGATAGAGGGGTATGTCAAATCTTTTTCCCGTCTAATGCATTAAAATTGTTACTTTTCATTTACAACGTTCCTTGTTCCTCATATCATATGAATGATTTTCGTAATGTTATAATGTATGATGCCTAGTCCATAGGATATGTTTAGTTTGAATATGTCAAGTCTATGTTTTGACATCAAAATGTGGTGAACCTCGCGGATACAACTGCCCGTGGGTTCAAATTGCTCTACAATCCATGTGGACCATACAAATACTTAAGCAAAGAAGGCAAACTATTTTAATCCTACTGAGAAACAATTAGGAGGAAAAAATCCAGCTCCATCAACTCAAGAACTGTTCTCCGATGATTCTGATTTGTGTGAAAGTAGGTTCAAGGAAAATCCTATACCAGAAAAAAAAAGAAAAAAAAAAGAAGTTTATGTTCGACAAGCACAAGGTGGCTAAAGAACTTTCAACTGAAGACGTTGATATACTGAAATACTTGTTTCCGTCCCCACAGCTATCCCCATGGGACAAAAGGTAATATGAGTGAGTTTAGAATATAGTTGGATTCTGCAATGTATTTAGTTTCAATATACTTTTCTTTTGTTTCCTGTTATTACGTGGACAACTTCTGCAACATACTAAGAATCTGATTAAACTAATGAAGTTGTCAACTTGCAAGATGAAAATAAAGTTTCCTTTATCAATAACCCTTCAACTAAATCACCTTACATTGACATGTTTAGGTGTGTTTTTGTAGCTCTATCTTCATTACTAGGAGTCATGTTTAAGAGATATATTAACGTGCTTGTTAATATTGTTGTTGTAACTCCACATTCAAATGTCTTATTTACTATCTTTTAACCATGTAGTTCACAAGTAGTTTCTTCTGGAGCTGCTCATGTCAATCGAGGAGAGTTTAGCTACCTTGCTCCGTTTCAGTCGATATCAAATGATGTGAGTGATGTTATGTTATTTATGATATGGAGTCCATTATATGTATTTTCATATATTTAGGCTGAAAATCAAAGGTTCATGAGGTTTATTTATTCATTTGATATTTTTCAGATAATCAACATAATTGTTGAATACTTGTTTGATCCTGCTTCAACAAGTTGGTTTTGGCCAACATATTTCTCGGTTTGTTAAATTTCATTCTTTATGCTTTTTGAAGTTCATATATATATATATATATATATATATATATATACACTGTTTATATGTTGATTTTTCTTGCTCCGTTTACTTCACAAATGTAGACTAAAGTCAAAGAATACAAAAAAGAAGATTCACTCGAATCTTGGGTTGTTGTCATGATAAGGATATGCTCATTGGATCGTTTCATAAGGCGCTTGGATAATTGTGAACAGGTAACGTGCTACTCGGTTAACTAGGCTATTGTGTAAGTTTTTGTTTTTGGTATTATTTTCACAATGACTTCTATACTTTGCAGATTTTCATCCCCTTGCGAGAGTCCTTCGCAGGTGATCATTAGTACCTTCTCGTGGTCCATCCGAAGGCAAAATTTGCCGAGTTGTGGGATAGTCTTCCGATATCTAACGCAAATGAGACTCGATTAGAACTAGCTTATAAAGTGGTATGTTGAATTCTTCACTTTCATTATCTTCAAAAAAACATCTAATTTATTTTGTATGTGATACAATTTATTTTCTTGTTTTCAGCTGAATTTCATCGACCATACATTTGCCTTATCTATGAAAATGAATCCTGTTGGATTTGCTTTTCCTTTTGGTTCTTTTCCAGTGGTTGTTCCCCGTATTGTCCCGATCCAGAAAAACTCTCACGATTGTGGTGTGTACATTATACAAAACATGCAATAGTATCGCAAAAATTAGAATGTCAATGTGAGTATTATATTTTAAGGGCAGAGGATGCATTATGTTTTCCTTCACTAAGTCATTTATCCTAAGCTAATCTCTCTCGCTCTCAGTTCATATCTGAAGAGCACAGGCTCCAGTTGATCAATATTGGAGATCGTTAATCATCCCAAAAATATTTTCAGAGAGACATTCAAAGCAAACGTGGCAGAATTTTTGTGAAGAACAAACGGTTGAGAAAACAAGCCGTAGATAATAAATCAACATCGTCTGCCACTTTTATTGCTACCAAAGTCTTTGCGGGCAAAAATTATAGACATGCTCGTCGTGGTCATTAAACATGATGTGCAGTATCTACAAAGAAGTTTTATCCTTCCGGAAATTGATTTGGAGCATATGCTCAAAGGAAAGCATCAAGCATGTGGTAGTCTTTTTTGTAAAATGTGCTTGTGTATTGTAAATGCTCGCCACTAGTGTAGTGGTTTGGTGACTTCAGTCATTAGATTGCTTAGTTAGATGCAAGTAGCTGATGATATGTATTTTTTGGTAAAGGTTTTGTAACCGAAAGTCTTAATCACAACCCACAAACAGTCTACAAGATTCGCAAGAAAATATAGATGCAAGTAGCTGATGAAAGTTTTACCTGATCATGATTCATATATAAAGTCAGGTTGTATGAGGATGAGGTGTTGCTTTTTGCACTCGTTTGTACCATGCTCCTACATCTTGAGAACTAATGCTAATGCCTTGCTTCAGATTCTCAAGCTTTTTTGAGGCCTTTTGATGGATATTGAAAGTACCATTCTTCCTCTTCCTATTTCAATTGGGTATTTGTTCTCAAGAGTTTAGCTTTTCTTCTCCTTCTCAACTTCCAAAGACTCGATTCTACCCAGGCTGGTACCAGTTGTCCTGTAAAGATCAGCAGTTATTATTGCACCATTGTATACAACATCAAATGACTAGTCGAGATTAAGACGCATGCAATTTGTAGAATATTAAGACGCAAGCAATGCCCAACTTGTTCTAGTTTTTTAATTGCCTCTGTATTTAGTATTCTCAGCAATTCATCGAATATTTTGTCTTAGTTTTAAGTTTATGTTGTACAGTTCAAGCATTTCAGTGAGTGCCTAGCACTACAAGTTTAAGAAAACATTGAACAACTAATTTTGCCTGATCTAGTTGCTTGGTTGAAACAGTTTATGCTACTTGGTGTATTGGAACGAGTCTTTCAGCCAACATGTTGAGGTACACAGGACAATTATAAGGCAGGGGTATCAGTCTGAACTCCAACATTCAAGAACTATATCTTAGTATACTCTATGAGTAGAACAATTTCTGTGGTTGAGAGAAGTCACTATCAATGCGATGTTCTATGGCCACACCAGAGTGGTTGTAACTTCATGCAAAAAGCTGGAAAATGAAAATGCAATCATGTTTCTTAAGCACATGTTCATGACTGACCGGCTAGTGATGGCATGGCCCTGCTACCTCTAATTCTCTTAGATAAGATTTGGAAGTACGCAACCATAATGTTAAACTTCACTTCATACTCCAGAATAGTTTATAACAAAGTTTCCACACACCTGGTACAAATTTAGCATCAGGCTATCAATTACTACTCTAGAGTTCTTACAAAAGCTACCTACCTAGAAGTCCATCCCACATCCAAAACTCCATAATGCAAAACAAAACACCTTGACAGCAAAAGCATATCCGATATACTTACAAACAAAAGTCAGACTTCAAGCAATTAGATCAAGTAAGCTCTGGAACCTCACTAGCTTGATCATTCTTGGTTTCTTTTCCTAAAAAGTAAAATAACATAGGGGGATGAGCTTCACAAGCTTAGTAGTACAACTCAACCAATTCTTTTATAACCAAGATACTAACTGAATAAGCAACTCAAATGCAAAGGAAAGGAAAGACATAACAGCTTGCATATATCAATAGCTGAAAATGACTTATAAATTGAAACTAACATGAGTGCTTATTTATGGTTGAAACTAACATGAAGAACAAACAGTTGAGAAAACAAGCCGTAGATCGGCACAAATACATACCTTACTTTCACATGCTTAAGGTTGTATCTTCGGATTCAGTGTAACTAACAAAAGTAGGCATCACCATGGAGTTTGATGCCTCTCGCTGGGGGACCGGGAAATAGTTGATCAGTGTAATCTTCCGACATGGTCTGTGAGGGATCTAAGTTGCCATTAGGTAGTTCAATTTCCTTTTCTGTACTTGGGCATCTAGAGGAAGCACATTTACCATTTTTTCCCTTGGTATCTGGACAAGTCGTTCTGTTGTGTCCTGACTTTTTACAAAGTCCACATTTATGAGAAGTTGATTTAACTCCACTTACTTCCTCTGCACACTTAACTTTCCTCTTTGCAATCTCAGGATCCCTAAGAACACGGTCCACAATGACTCCCACATTTTGATGGAGTTTTAAACTTTTTTTCTTCATGTTGCAACCTAAAACTTTCTGTTAAAACTCACCTTTGAGAGTTCATGACCAATCTTCTTGAAGCCCTCAGAGGATAGAGAAGCATTGTAACATATGTTGCTGAACTCATGGTTCAAAAAAGCGTGCCTCGCCAATTGACAATCACCAGGAGCGGCTGGGTTGTTGGGTTCCGGAAATTGCGCATGAAGTTTGGCATCGATGGTCCACCTCTTCAACACAAGTGCAGGAGGAAATCTTTTGACATGTTCAGTTTTCAAAAGACAAAACATGTGGCGACATGGTATTCCCTCGGTCTCAAATAATTTGCAACTACAGAACATATCCAAAGTGTGTCTATTCCAATAAAACTCCACTGTAATAATTGTGTCCTTATGTGTGTACTGGTATAAGTAATAAACTCTGGATTCAGCAAATTCCGTATGGTGGTCAATGACGAATCGATTCTCATTCATAATTTCAGTTTTGATGAGCCGATAAAGGTCATATGTAAATATGTTCCCAATTTGTTCCTCTAGTCTGTACATGTGTGTCTCTAGTACAGGCTTGGTGTGTCTGGCCTTGTAATCATCATTCCTCACATCCTCCCTTAGTCTGGAAAGAGTTAGTAACAAACGGGGCAGCAATTCAATCAGCTTGTAATACTTAACAACACCTGATTTTAAAGTTTTGTGCATGCTTTCACACCGTTGGGTGGCAGTCATACCAACAAAATACTGACCATCAAAGAACGCCTCTGCCCATCTCATACGTTTGGTGTACATGATGTTGATCCATCGATTGTCTTGGAGTTTATGTTTCTCAACCATTCTAGTCCAGCCATCTTCCCACTCAGCCATAGTCAAAGGAGCATAAATCAGATGTTTGAAATCTATCACATCTGCGTCCTTAATGTGTAAATTCAAATTCTGTGTTACATGCCACGAGCACGTTCGATGACAAGCCTTGGGCATAAGTTCTAGAACAACCCTTCGCATTGCTTCGTCCCCATTTGTTAAAACAGATAGCGAGTGCTTGTTCTCCATGGATAACAGAAACATTCGGAGGGCCCACCTGTACATTTCTGTAGTTTCATCCATCAATAATGCACAACCAAATACAACAGTTCCTCGGTGATTATTAGTACCTACAAAAACAGCTAAGGGAATCCCATAAAGATTTGTCTTGTACGTACTGTCAAATATCAAGACATCACCGAAACAACCCTAGTCAAATAATGACTGTCCATCCCTCCAAAACAGATTTGCAAGCCGCCCATCCTGATCAACAGAAAACCTTCCGAAAAAGTTACTATCTTCTAGTCTTCTTCCATTTAGGTAACTAATCAGCGTTTTTGCATCCCCAATTAATATCATTTTGTTGCGTTCTCTACCCATCTTGTTATACAAATCTTGCAAGGTGAAATTCACAAATTCAAATCCTCCTGCTCGTTGAACCATAAACTCATATACGGTAGCAGTGGGGATCGCATTGTTCCGCATAGACTTTGCAAATGCCAGATCTTCGCCCTTAACATGCTTGTTAAATCGAATGAAATACACTTCCTCTTGTTGGACAGTAGAATGGTTGCGTACCTTTTCAAACTCAGTTACGTAGTAATTATGACTCACCTTATCGTAACGGACAGCAAATGTAGCCATGCAACCACACCTTGTGATTCAGTTATTATTCCTTGCCCTCTTCTTACTTGTAATGTCCTTTTGTCTTTCAACTCTTTTACCTTCTTTTGCACAACACCATCATCTTCTCCATGTCATCCCATCTACCGTTTTATCATTCTTGCTCCTCCTTACCCCAAAACTGATTACACGGGAGTAGTCTTTATAAAACTTTTCTGCATCAAGACTATCTAAAAACGTTGTCGATTTGAAGTTCTCCAACGTCAAGTCTACGGTTCTTTTTTTCATTTATATCTAGACGACCATCTATCTGAAATAATCCAATGTTCACCAATTCACCATCACTACTTGATTCGATGTCACCACACTTGCTCAAACTAACTTCAGTAAACGCTATATTTGAGTCACTATTGTCATCATCCTTTAAACCAGAATCATTATTGTCTGAAGATGAACCAACTTCAACAAACACTGGATTTATGTCATCTGAAAGGTTGAACTCAGATTCCATAATTGTCCAACCTGCTAGTTCATTTAAACAGTATCATTTATATGATCATACTATAAAACGTATATAGCAAACTTCACATATTCCATTTTTTACATCTCACTCATAAAATCATTTAAAGGTACAAAACAAGAAGTTAGGAGCAAAAACTGAAAAGTACAATACTATTTTCAGCTCCATAGCGGTACATATATATGATAAGAAAATATGCATGAAATCTCCAACCTTAAACTAAAATGCCCAGGAAAATCTGTAACATTATCTCATATTCAGAATTGTCTTATTTCCCCTTTTGAAATACAAATTAACTTGACAAATAAGGAAACGAAACCAAAAATTTGACTTTAGCAGTTTGATGAGGCTCCTGTATCATGTGACTCCTTAAATCTGTGTTGTATTGTCTTGTCTACTACTCTACATTATAACTAATCAAATGCAACTACATACTGTTTATATCATAGAATGGAAGGTCAAAGTCCTTCCATTAATCAACAGTTTCAACCTCATATCAAATTTCAACAAAATTGACAAACCTAAGTCTAAATCTGAATAAGATAGAGTTGTTCCTTGTATAGCTAGTAATCAGAATGCACAGAGATACCATTAGTATATTTTTCTATTAATCCAATTAAATTGTGTCAACACTGTCAAAGACAACACATTAATACTAGAAGACCAAGGAACGAACAACAATGCTGCTTGAAATATATCATCATAATTCGACAGAAACTCCGACCAAAACAGACAAACAAACAGATGTGAACTCTGTCAAAGTTTATCATCAGAGAATACTAAAAACACAATGAAGCAGCAGATGAGTCATGTAGGAAGCAGATGAGTCATGTAGTTTCTCACAAATATGTTTGTCATGAATCGCACTCAAAAGGACTCATATTTTAAAGAGCTAAACAGCAAAGCAAATAATGGAGCTAGAACAATGATGCAGCTGGATTCTATAAAATCAAAAGTACAACATGGGAGTACAGATACCGTCCTCCAAGGTGTGAAGTCACAACATCTGATCCCTAGTCTTTGAACAATTGACATTCACAATCGGTGGCTTTACAAAGTTTCACAAAATTGACTCAAACTTTTGGCGGAGGATTATATATAAAGGTAAAAAAAAAATATTAAGAAGTCAAAAGAAAGGAAAACAGAAATATGGGTAGGCTCCATGGCCCATATCCCTGCATGATTAGTATATGAATTGTCACTACCTTTCAACATTGGTCCATAAAATCGGTGGTGTCTTATTGTAACTGGACAAATGAAGATGATATATAAGAATCCAAAGATTGGAAATGAATGAACAACAGGGAAAATCAAAGTGTACCTCTTTCTGCAATTAGATTCATGATATGATACAGTAAGACATATGTAAAATGCTGGGAAATAATCTTCCTTACATTATGATTATTAAACACATTGTTGGCCTTAAACAATGAATAACTGGACAGTCTCAAATGACTGCAAGGTTTCACTACTCAAGAGAATTAGTTTGACATGTGTGTTTTTCAAGAGGACACTCTTTCTCCATTTGTTTTCAAACGTGTCTCTCTCCATTATTTTGTTAGATTACATGCATCTACTGTTAGTTGAACTTCTTCTTTCAATTTGTTTTCCAGATCAGTATATAGAGAAGATCAATCATAATAGAATAATAGAAGTTCGACGGATGAAGGGTCAACATGTACATGTAAATGACGTTATGGCAAGATGTAGTCAATGCCCTGGTCTTTTATCCTTGGTTTGTAATGCAGATTCATTGGGGTATTTCCAGTTTTAACATTGAAGGTCGAGCAAAGATGAAAGACTCAAAGTAATGGAATGGAAAACATCACAGTGGAGGGTAGCAAAGAAAACATCACAGTGAAAGACTGAAAGTAATGAAATGGCATCAATCAGTTATATACTAACCTGCACTACCAGGCTCCCATCCTTAGTCTTTGACAAAGCTCCAAGTTTTGTTATCTAGCAAACAAATTGACACACAGACAAAAATCAAAAATCCATATTGGACGAGTGTAACAAACCAGTGGAATATACAACAAATAAAAATCCATGTACCACAAATTACACACCAAGAGCACTGTAGCTTGAGGAAGATAGCGATAAATGAAGTTACCGATGTTTTTTGCGAGGCTCTCGAGCTCGTAATCATCAAACCTCTTGTTGGCGTGGGGATATCTTACGATGATGAATCCTTTGACAGCCCATTGCTCCTCAATCTGATCCAAATCCAAATTGGGTGTCACAAATGAAAGCATTGCAGAAAATATCTCGAATCAATTCTACAAATTTGAAAACCCGTCGTGGGTTAAGTAGAGAGACTAACGAGGATGAGAGAGATACCTCGAGCTAAGGGAGCAGGCCGTGTTGAGGAGTGGACGAAAGAGATAGAATCGATGCACTCAACCACGTCGTTTGATAGACAATGGCTGAAGAGAGGGATGACGACGGGATCCCAACTCTAACCAAAAAAACGAATGCGCTGAAGTGAGAATCGATCCATATGAACTACTGCAAGTCTGCAACTTTTGACAAAATTGACTAATTGAGGTCTCCATCCCTCATTCACCAACGACGTCGTTCGGATAAATATTTGATATTTGTCTTTTGTCCTTCTTTTTTTGTTAGATTATCAAAGGAAAACACTATCAGGATGAACTTTAAAATTGTAAGCTTTTATATCGATATATGTAACTCAGCTGCGGGTAATGATATTTGCTGAATTCACCATATTTAAATTGTATAAGGACTCTATATAGCACGGTTTATACAAAGGGTAATATAGTCAATACATGTATCTAGAGTTTGACTTCATTGACCGACATCGAAATGACTTCCAACGAAACTAGTTTCTTTTAACAATATGCCTATTAATATGCGATGCACACTTTAGTATGATTTATTTCCGCATTGGACTTTTTTGATTTTTTGTATTGCTTGAATTCCACATATGCCTACTAATGTTGATTAGTTAGATTAATTGGTTATATAGAAATAACGAATTTGAGATACTAAATCGCAAAGAAAAAATAATTTTGTAAAACCGACCGTTGGATAAGATTGTTGGAACAATCTATACATACTGTAAAAAATTCAATTTTTGTTCGACTTGAATTTGACAACGATCCATGCTGTTAACCGTTTTGACATTAATGCCCTTACGACTAAAATGAGAATAGCCATTACATGAAAAAACATTTGAGACAAAGTTTCACATTAATGTTCTTTTAAAGTACGTATCTATATCATTGTGTCAAAAGATTTGACAATTTTAATCGATTCATGTACTACACCTATAAAAAAGTAATCATAACCACTAAAGGGGTATATAAGTCTTTTCATAATTAAATTTGACCTCCAATCATAAAACAAAGAAAATCACAAAATTTAATCTAACCATTAAAAAACGGCATATCTATTCTGAACCACCTATTTTTGGTTTTTGTTATTGCAAAGAGGTCATATATTTGTCCAATCTTTTTTTTACTTTTAACAATTTAATAAGAACAAATTTTACCATTAAATGTAAAGGTAATAATTTTACCCTAACCCCTTAACCCAGAATTTAGATTTTAATATATATATTTTTTGAAAGAAAGGAATTTAGATTTTAATTTTTTTTACCATTTTACGGGGGTATTTTTTTTTTATTGTTTTTGATTTTACTAGATCGAGAGAGAGCTCAAGACTTTGGAATTTGGATCCGATTCATCCTCGTCGTTTGGCCATTTCACGTGGTATTAGTGAGGAAGCCATTTCCGGAATTCAAAATCGGCATTGTGGTTTCGCAACGTCGGTCAGGGCTCTGTGTCCGAATTGGGGAAATTGCGGTGTTTCTGGCAGCGGTTTGCTCGGAGGTCCGGTAACGGGTTGAATGTGAAATTAGGGCTTGGTCCGAAGATGATAATCAAACGCCTGGCAACATTCGAAATGCCGAAATTGAAACGTTGCAAGCTACCCACCTTATTGGGGTGGAGGAGGTGAAGAGCTCCTCCGCGATACTGATCAATACGTACGACTACGTGTCCAACTTGACCGGAAAACCCGTCTGGAGAGCGGGACCCTTGTTGCGGGAGCAAAATACTGGTAGTCTATGGAGAATTTGCTCCACGATCCGTATATCCGACCCAAGCGTGAAACGAACTACACCGAAGTCGAGGTGAGTCCCACAGACGAGGAGTACTCGGAGCTGGCCAAAGCGCTGACAACCCTCCGCAGCCTCTTTGTTCGCGTGGATCTCATCGACGAGATGCTTGCCACGGCAGCCAAGACCCGTGGAAAGTTTATACTTTGAAACCATGATTGAAGAAGAAAGGAGTGATTCTACTTTGAAAGATAAAAAACAGAGGAGTATATTCGATGAATGTAACTTACATTCACTTGCTCCACGCACTCAGATGTATAGCAGGTTACTGATAAAGCAATGTCAGCCATTAAAATCTAATCAATGGTCCACGTTTGTTTGTACTGTTGAATAAAGAGCTGGTGCACGCTCAAGCAGGTTCGCAGGAGAATCTTCGGTTTCAATTGATCAATTCAGCGGCAGATCAAATGTTCGAAACCTACAACCCCCAACACCGAGGTAAATATGTCTAGGTTTAATAATCAATCCCTCTCCGTCTCTTCCTTCTTTCTCTCGATAGTCTTGGACACACACCCTCACAGCTTCTCTTTCTCTCTAAACAAAATCAATCGACCAGAAGCTCCCTTAGCCGCGCTTGAGCAGCTCTTCAAATCTCGCTCAGGTTGTGCCTCAAGCCAGCGCTTGGCTGATTCCATGTTCTATGACTTGCTCCTCATCTCGTTACGGCGCGCGCTTGGACTCGCCACGTTGTCGTCGCAGGAACTTCGACCGAGGCCGGCCATGACCTCGACCTCGCCATGTCGCGCTTTCAGCCTCTCCATTTGATGCGCCGCCTTCCAGGCTTCCAAGACGTGGCTGTAAGTGAATTAAATTTTGAGGAAATTTTAGGGTTTCAGTGATTCGGGAAAGTGAATGATTGCTGGGTTTATAAGGATATGGTTGTAATTTTAGGGATTCAAGGATCGGAAAAAGGAATGATTGCTGAGTATATATGTCTGTAATTTTAGGGATTTACAGATTTTAAGGTTTTATGCTTGTTTGCTTTATGTCTACATTAATTGAGTAATTCCGTGTGTGTGTTACTAGCAATGCAAGGCCACTAATGGCTTCGTTTATGTCCACATATATGAAGGTCTAGATTGGCAGAGAGGAACTTGATATTGATATAAAGATCTACCTGACAAAATAATTGGTTCCCATGACCAATTTCCTGATGTGTGTACTTCCAATTTTACTCTGATTGTCATGTATTATATGCCATTTTTACTCTCATCTTTATTTGTTCGGTAAACATGGAGTTGTTTTAATTGTCATTTATATAGAGTTCATGCTTATTTTATAGCAAGCAAAAAAGTGGCATTATTTTGTGATATAATATCTTTTTTTTCTTGTTGATCCATTTGTAGGAGCAAATTGTCTTCGATGAATTACACTACAAAGTTTGGAGTCTTGGTTGAAAATCTTTTGGTCTGCAAAAGATTATTTTGAGTAAGTTGTCGTTTCTTTCCTCCACTCTTTGTTTTAGTTAATCTATGTGCTTCTCCTCGTTCAAGCGTTGTTTACGATTGCGAAGAATTGTATTAATTGTTTTTGCTTATTCCCCATCAGTTGGAGTATAAGTATGATTTTAATGTGTTTATTGGATATCTGCTTGCGTGCTTAATGAGAACAATGTAGTTTTCTCATGAATGTTGGGACTGAGTTTCTATATTTACAATGTAGTTTTACTCATGTAATTATCATAAATATTACAATGAGAGACATAATAGTATAAAAAATGTAAATATGGTTTCATGTGATTTGGCCTCAATGATCAGATTGTGTTTGCCATAATAAGAAAGCGGCTATCCTTTGAGAACAAAGTTGATTTAGAATCAGGTAGTGTTTAAGCTTGTTGTGCTGAAGCTTAGTGGAGATCTGTCACAACTTCGTATTGCACTGGTCATAAGTAAGCATTTCAGTTTTGTTTTGATAACCTTATGATTCTATGTATGTTATGTTCTTAAAGGTATTTTGAATGTTCTTATTAAGGAAATTTTACATGTTTTAATATCTGAAAGCAAAATTCGGTGGTATAATTGCTCTTCTAGATGAAGCTGAGTAAGTTTACTTCTTTAGATCTTATATATCACAAGATAATAGTAAATAGCTACTATTGTTAGATTAACACTTTTGCTAATGAGATGACTCGTCTTTTGCAGTAAGTTACCATGATACTAACATGAAAACAAGTTTGAAGCAGGACATGGATTATATTTGCGACTTTAAGTTGAAAAGAAAGATTGTTCTGTTGAGGTAAAGATTATTTTGGTGTACAATGTTTTGCCTTATTATGTCCCTTGTTAGCTTCCTGAATTTTTATAATTTTTATGATTCTAAATATTATAGCTATGTTGTGATCAATTCCTGATACATTCCAGTGTTCTAATATTGTATTCTAATAATGGATAATAAACTGATATGAGCTAAATTGTGAATGCTTGGTTTTGCATCATTTGTTACAGGTAGTGAAAGAAGATAATGGAGATGAGTCCCAGTTTTGTTTTCTCATCTTATTTCATATATAGATAGCTAAGATAATGAGCTTAACAATGTATTGTCTAGTCTACTGGACTTGCTTAGTTGATTATACTTGTAAGATACTGAGTTCACTCACATTTGTTGACACTACAAGAAAAATGCACCTAAACCACGAACGATTTTCGTCGTCTAGTGCAATTTTTCGTCGTCTAAGTACTTAGACGATGGAATCTCCGTCGTCCAAGCTCCGTGCTCCAAGTGCTGTCGTCCAAGCACTTGGACGACGGAGATGGAGAATTCCGTCGTCTAAGTGAATTTTTAAATTTTTTTATCACAAAAAAAAATTTATTTTTAAAAAAAAATTAAAAAAATTAAAAATGACAATCTCCGTATTCTAAGTGAATCTGTAATTTTTTTTTTAAAAAAATAATTTTATTTTTTAAAAAAAAATTAAAATTTAAAAATTCACTTGGACGACGGAGATGACAATCTTCGTCGTCTAAGTGAATTTTTAAATTTTTTTTAAAAAAATAATTTTACGGAATTTTCACTTAGACGACGGATATGGACAATCTCCGTCGTCCAAGTGAACACGGAAATCGTCCATATCCGTCGTCTAAGTGGTGATTTTGTAAAAAAAAAATTAAATGAAAAATTCATGAAATGCTAATTAATAATTTAATAATTAGCATTTAATGAATTTTTTATCTAATTTTTTGTATATCAATATTCATAATATTGCAAAATTTATTGAATATTAATTATTAATAATATATAATACGTACAAAATTCATAATGAATAAATAATTTAAATTATTATGGATTTAAATACAATGAATACAAAATTCATAATATAATAAAGTAAATTAATCTAGCCTAAATAAACAAAATTAAGCTAAAACTAAACTAATTATAGGCGGCGGTGGTGGTGGCGGCGCCGGTGGTGGTGGCCGGAATGTGGAGGTGACAATGTAGGCGGTAGCTAGTGGTGTGTGGTGGTGGTGGAGGCGACGTTGTAGGTGGCAGCGACGGTGGTGATGGCAGCGACGGTGGTGATGCCGGTGATGGCGGCAACGGTGGTGATGGTGGTGGCGGCGACGGTGGTGGTGGTGATGATGATAGTGGATGGTGATGGTGATGATATATGGTGGGTGGTTTGATTGGGGGGGGAGAGATGGAGAGGGAGAGAGGGAGAGGGAGAGGAAAAAATGAAGAGAGATTGAGAAAATGATGAATTTATAGAGTTTTAAAACACTTAGACGACGGAAAATCAGTATTTCCGTCGTCTAAGTGCTTTAAATTTTCAAACAATACCGCTAATTTTTCACTTAGACGACGGAAAAACAGTATTTCCGTCGTCCAAGTGATTTAAATTTTTGCCAAAATTTTAGCGGGAAAAGAATACCGCCAATTATTTTGACTTAGACGACGGAGATGACAAATTTCCGTCGTCTAAGTGGATTTAAATTTTTGCCAAATTTTAAGTGGGAAAAACACCGCCAGAAATTAAAAATTTAAAAATTCACTTAGACGACGGAGATGAGTATTTCCGTCGTCTAAGTGAATTTTTTTAATTTTTAATTTTTAAAAATAATTTTTTTATTTTAAAAAAAAAATTAAAAATTTAAAAATTCACTTAGACGACGGAGATGAGTATTTCCGTCGTCTAAGTGAATTTTTAAAATTTTTAATTTTTTTTAAAAAAATAAAAAAATAATCTTTTAAAATTAAAAATTAAAAAAAAATTACTTAGACGACGGAAATACACATCTCCGTCGTCTAGGTGAAAATTTCATAAAATTATTTTTTTAAAATAATTTGTAATGAATTTTTGGACTTGTAATTTAAATGAAATTGTCGTAAAATATCGATTAAAGAATCGTATATATAAAAAGTGGGATTTAAGACGATGAATTAATTTACGTATTCAAACTTGTTAAGTATCTACTAATATGTATAACTTAAGTGCCGGTACGTATAGGCTCATTGCACATCGATATTAACGAAATTGAATTTGGAAAAAACGACTGTTGGATATACTCATCATAACACCATATATAAGTAGAATAATTTCCACTAAATACTGAGTTCGTTCAGGGTTTCATTGGCACAGTTAACCGCAAATCCAAAATTTTTACAAACCGGGAACCTGGATACACGAAAATCCGTAAGTCCTATTTTAAAACCGTCGACGCTCACATTCCAAACATTGTTTACTCTATGGTCTCGACGAAAAGAATATGCATTGGGACATGGTCTAGATGGTCGTTGTCTTAGGTAAAATTACGAAATTTTCACTTAGACGACGGAAATACACATTTCCGTCGTCTAAGTTCTTACTTGGACAACGGAAATGCACATTACCGTCGTCTAAGTGAAAACATGGTTTAGGGGAAAGGGCCTTAGGGTTTAGGGTTAAAGTACTTAGACGACGGAAATGTCTTTTTCCATCGTCTAAGTGAAAACTTAGACCGCGGAAACTTTCTCCGCAGTCTAAGTGAAATTTAAAATTTTTTGAAATTTCACTTAGACGACGGAAAAGAACATCGCCGTCGTCTAAGTGTTCACTTAGACCGCGGAGAAGTTTCCGCGGTCTAAGTGCATTTTTCTTGTAGTGTGAATTCATTGTAAGTGGTATTTGATGCTCCAATTTTATTACATTTTTTTGTTCCATGGAGAAGTTTTAAGGACAGTTCTAAGATGTCCTAGAATAGAAATAGGGACATCCTTTTTAGATTTAAGGACTTTCTTTTAATGTCTTGGTAAACATTAGATGATGTTTTCATAACGTCTTGGTTGATATAAGAGGACGGCTTTCTACAATCCTAAAAGAAATTAGAGGACATAATTTTAGATACTAGGACTTTTGAAAAATGTCCTAAAATGCCTACTAGGACGTTTATGGTGTGTCCTATTAAGGTAGCTACTACCTCGCCCTGATATAAGACATTTTGGCAAAATGGCTTAAAAGTTTTCAGAGACGTCTTATAAAGATCCTTAAATCCATTTTTTGTAGTAGTGGGTTGATTGTCCTTTTACCTCTCATCTCTTTCAAGGGGTATTGCTCAAGATTCATACCAGTTGAACAACGAAGGAATTATTAGAATTGGGCACCAAGAGCGCATGTCGCTGCTCGAACTTGGAAACTCAACACCGATCTCAAAACCTTGTGCCTCTCGCGCTTGCTCTCTCCTCGGCGGCCACGTCCATCTCGTTAGATGATGTAGGAGCGTAAAAAATCGTCTAGGACTTAGTGTCTCCACAAGAACAAATCAACAAACAACAATTGTACCACGCGTTCGACATGATGGATGTTAACTTTTCAACGTCGGAGAGTAGGTTGGGGGGGGGGGGGGGGGGGGTACCTGCAAAATACATTCCGATGCTCAAATCACTAGGAGTTCTCGCAAGCAGAAACTCTTTGCTCAAAAAGTGAATAAATGAAATGAGAATGCAAACTAATATTTATAGGCACAAATCCTCCTCCATATTAGGGATAACAGTGTGGGCCTCAAGGATAGGAATGGCTGTTGTCGAGAACTTCTCAGCGGCACCAGCCTCAAGCTCCTCATCCGTTGTCGCACGTTCTCCAGGATTCCCTCACTTTTTATTGTATTTGTGCCATATTTTCGTTAACGACCACAACTTAGTCGTTACCGCTCACAAGTTCATCACATGCCTTTTTACCGCTTGTATTTTCTTGTCGCTAGGCCTATCCATCCTTACCCATTACTTTGGGCCCGTGTGTTTTTCTCATCATTCTACCATTATCTGGGCCTCGTTGAATCCATGTATCCCATCATCCTCAACATTCACTTTAATCAAATTTTTATCCCCCACAAGTGCCTCCAAAATTCTCTTTTGGGTCCAATGCCTTTGGCCCAAAGAAATTTCCTATTTCATAGCCTCTACACCTTCATCTTCTTTTCGCATACTCTAGAGTTCCATAACTGCACCTTCACCATGCATCTTTCTCAACTCTCTGAGTTGCGTACTTCCTTAATAGTGCACCTTGAGTCACGCTCATCCAATAATCGACGTGCTTTTTATCTTGTTCAATGACCCTCATGGTTGATGTGCATTCTTTCTGTCAACCACCATAGTTGTTTGTGGCCCTCGACTGTACTCGGTCACCACTTATTCATGCCCTAAGTGACTTTTTGTCAAGTTACACTTGGCATAAAGACAGGCATTTTATATCTTTCCTCCTTTATGGTTGTCATCCTCATCGCTGAGTTTTTCTCGGCCTCAACAACAAGATTTTGTATGTGTTAACAGAAGGTTTTCAAAAGAGGCTTTTTCACATATCTTTCACAGTTTTGGATCATGCCAATGTTATCTTGCTCTTGGTTTTTAACTATGCCTTTGCCATTTTGCCTTAAGCTTTTTTGGCCATGCTAGTGCTATTTTGCCCCAGTCTTTTTGACCAAGTTAATGTTATTTTGCCCTTGAACTTTTGACCATGTTAGTGTCATTTAGCCCTGGACTCTTTGGCCAAACAATGTCATTTTGCCCTTGGCTTTTTGTCCATATTAGTGTCATTTTTCCCTTGGCTCTTTGACTAAGTTAATGTCATTTTACCCTTGACTTTTTGACCATATTGTTATTTCCCAATTCCACAAGCAATCACTCAATTCTGGGCTGAGATATAATCATTGCAACATCATAAATGCCATATCTTCACACAAAAAGTTGGCCGTTCTAAACAAAACAATGTCATCTCTCAAAGAGTTTTGGCCATTTTAAACTAAACAATGACATCTCTCCTAGAGTTTTGACCATTTAAAACAAAACAATGTCATCTCTCCAAGAGTTTTGGCCATGTTTTTGTCATCGTACCCTTAGTTTTCAAACCATGCCATTTTACCCATGGTTTTTTTGCCACGCCATTTTACCTTGGTATTTTGGCATGTGCCTTTTTATCCTCAGCATTCTGGCCCATTCCTTTTTAGTTTTTACCATTGGTATTTTATTTTTTTGTCACTCTAATTGCATTTCACCCTTAGTCTTTTGATCATGCCATTTTACTCTTTATATTTTGGCCTATGCTTTTTTGCCCCTTGGTATTGTGGCTCACGCCTTTTTACCCTTGATATTCTGGCTCATGCCTTTTTACCCTTGGCATTCAGGTCTACGCCTTTTTACCCATAAAATTTTGGCGTGTGCCTTTTTACCCTTGGTATTCTGACCCACATCTTTTTACCCTCGGTGTTTCGATCTCACTAACATATCTCGTCCTCTAATTTTCCAACTTTTGGTGCCGCGATATGTTCATTGACTGACAACACCATTTCTCAAAAATCGAACTCTCAAGGGCGAGATTTAATCGACGCACAAAATGAATAAATAAAAATTTACTTATTCACAATCAGTCTGCCTTTGTCCTAGACTCTTGGCCTTTATAATAAAAACAGACGTAGCTCCCAAACATTATAGGTAATACTCTTTCAAGTATACAATATTCCACGACCTCAAGCAGTGTCGCCATGTGCTAACTTCCTTTAGCCGACGTGCCCCCCGACTGTAAACCTCAATGATTTTCCCATACAAGCTCGAATTTTTCTGTGTTGTTGTCACAAACAATTTCTCGTGGTATCTTGAACCGGCATATTATTCGCTTTCACACAAAACTGACTACATCCTTTGAAGAAATGGTCATGTATAGCTTTGCTTCCATCAATTTGATGAAATAATCTGTTGCCATAAGTATTAACTTCAATCCACCGGGGGCGGTTGATATTGTCCCTACAATTTCCATTACCCAACGAGCAAATGTCCACGGTCTAGACTGTGCAACGAGTTCTTGCGCAGGCGCATGGCTTACCAACACATGTTTCTGGAAGCGTGTGCATTTCTTCACATATCATTCCAATTCTCTCATCATGTATGGCCAGAAGTATCCTTATGTTATTATTTCCTTAGTTAAGCTCCTACCTCCAATGTGACTTCCACACACTCCCTCGTGGGCTTCTTGCCCTATTTGCTTAGTTTTCCAGTGTCTCATACATCGCAACAAATGCCTCAACAAGTTCCTTAAGCTGAATCACAAACTCAAGGTAATCGACTATTTCTCCCCTCTAGTTGTTTGGGATCGAATCAATATCCATAACTCGGAGCTCAATTTCTCCCCTCTTCTCATGGTCTTTTCACCAATAAGATTTTCTTAAACTCCCTGATCATGTTACACACTAATCCTCAATACTCATACATCTTGGAATTTCTCGTTGAACAATCACCATTTGACTGCCCGACTACGAGCTGTAAATCTGAATGTTTCTGAACGCAGTTGATATGTAATTGCTTGGCCAACTCTTATGGCCAATCTCCACTTCCCATTATTTTTAAATTCCTACACCTCTTCCTTGGCCAACAATTCTCCTATCAGAACAAACATCTTCTTTTTCCCGTCGAGGAACATCTCTCTGCTCCCCTTCATTGTAACCAACATTGGTCGTTCATCTTCATTTTCTCCATCTTGGCCCCCAAGCCTTCCGACACAACCCACTTGCAATCCTTGTGGAAATAATTAGCACATCCCGATGAGGAAACTGAATTTCAAACCTTGAGAAACTTATTACATGTTCACCATCTGCTTTTTCTTCGGTCACTAATCCCCACTCCACTCGGCGAATCCTCCTTATCTTTTATGCTTTTCGCGATTCGCTCCTAATGTGAACTTCTTCTTCCTCTTCTCGCATGGTTGATGGTCCTCCATGTGCAACGAGAATTTCTCTCACGGGAGGCTCCTCGTCAACATTTCTTCGTTGTTGTTAGACTTATGTTTTCTCTTGTTGGTACTGTAAAATTTTTCTCCAATATGGATGCCTTAATGGCTTCACATGTATTTATGCCATGTCCTTTGGCCTTATGGAAGATGCAATAACGTATTTGCTCAAACATGTTTGATGAGTCAGGATGTGGCAATAGCTTCTTGAAAATCCCCTCTGATTGATGCTTCTGAAATATGTAAGCAAGGGTACAGGTGAACCATGGTTCTCCATTGACTGACCCTTTCTCTTGTCTCCCTCGTTGTTTTATCGATTTGTTCTTGCCCCCAGCCTGAGCTTTTACTCGTTCTACATCGCTGAGGATTCTGGCTCTAATTTATCTTCGATGTTTGTCGCCGTTCTCCCTTGACAGACACTTCTGACTCTCTCCAATCATATTTCACCTTCTACCTTATCAAGGATGTCATCCATCTCTTTTGGCGGCCTTTTGGTCAATTCCTCAAAGAGGGGTGATCCATCAAACAAGTCATGCTTCTATTTGACATTAAATAGTACTGACAAGTCTTTCTTATATTTCCTTAAACAGAAATATTGCGAGATGAATGCTTGTGCAAGCTTATCGAAACCGGATATTGAGTTGTGTTTCAGCTCCCTAAACCATTTAGCCACCTACCCCGACAAGCTTGAGAGAAATAGTTTGCACATAAGCTATTCATTGGCAGTCTCAATCTTCAAATGATCAATGGAGTCTGTCGTTCTTGTATATTTGGTGAGTGCTGGTGTAGAAAAGTGCTTTGGCCTCCTTGCTCTCAAAATGTAGCTGGTAAAAGGAGACTTGGTAATTCCTCTTGCAAGTTAAGTAGCAATATCTCGTGGCCCAGTCCCAATTGCTTCTTTCATAGCCTCTGCCACAAGTTCTTTTAAATGGCGACTTGTTGGTGCTTGGTTCCCTGAGTTTTTATCATCGTTAATCTCGTCTCTTTGATTTTTTCTCATTGGTTCATAATCTTCAATAGAGGATTTATCACCTTCAGGCAAGCTATCTTCTGAAGCCTCATCATCATCCATGACACCCTTTTTTTGCCTGCGCTTTCTTTCTTTCTCCTTTTTTTTTGAAGAATTCAAGCTCCAACCACATTTTATGAATGTCAGCAGTGGTGAAGTTTTGCTCAGGGACATTTCTTTTTCTCCTTGAACCAGGTCTCTTTGAGTTTTCACCATTTTCACAAACGACCTGAACCTCTTATTCTACATGCTTCTTTTCTGCTCACCTAACAGTTCCTCCCACAGAAATTTCACTGCTATCGGCTCCGTCTGACGAGTTACCCTCGTTATGAGGTAAGCTTTCGTTGTCAACTTTTTCAGGTACATTCGATGTCATCGTTTCCCACAGACAACACCACTTGTGGGAGCGTAAAAAATTGTCTAGGTCTTAGTACCTCCAAGAAAAAATCAACGAACACCAATTGTATCACATATTTGACATATTAGATGTTAACTTTTCACTGTGGAAGAGTTTTTTTTGGGGGGGGGGGGGGGGGGGGGGGTTACCTGCAAAAGACACTTTGACGCTCAAGTCATTAAGATCTCTCGCAAGTAGAAACTCATTGCTCAAAAAAGTGAATCTATGAAATGGGAATGTAACTAGTATTTATAGGAACAAATCCTCCTCCATAATAGGGATAATAGCGTGGACCTCAAGGATAGGAACGGTCACCGACTCTCAGCGACATCAGCCTCAAGCTCCTTAACTGCTATCGCACGTTGTCCAGGATTCCCTTATTTTTTACAGTATTCCCACTATATTTTCGTCAACGGCCATGACTGGGTCGTTACCGCTCACAAGTTTATCGCGTGTCTTTTTACCGCTCGCATTTTCTCATCGATAAGCCCATCCATCTTTACCCATTACTTTGGGCCCGTGCCTTTTTCTCATCATTCCACCATTATTTGGGCCTCGCTGAATCCCTCTACCTATCACCCTCAACATTCACTTTGACCAACTTTTTATCCCCCACATGCCCCCAAAATTCTCTTTCGAGCCCAAGGTCCTTGGCCCAAGGAGAATTTTCCTATTGCATAGCCTCTACACCATCATCTTCTTCCCACGTACTCGTTTTTCACCCGTGGGCCACATCCACTGCACCACCATTCCACTCTTGCCACCTTCCTCTTTTTTTCCTTCATTTTTTAATTCTCCGTCCACTGATCATACTCACTGTTTCATGTTAAGTTTCAAGCAATCATACCTTTGGTGCTTCATGGGTTGCTACTCGCAGTCTCCCCCACATGTGTTTTTCACACCCTCTTGCCTCGCAAAGAGAGCGTCATCATCTCATCCCAACCTTACTATTGTTCCTCAATGTTTCTTGGTCTAATTGGATGTTTCACTTAGCTTCGAGACTTTCTCGATCTTTAACTCAGACAATTTTTCGGGGCTTTTAAACTTACTTCGAGATTCAATTTAACTCGATGCTGCATGCCTCACTTCTTCCTCATCGCACATCCCAGAGTTCCATATCTGCACCTTCACCATGCATCCTTCCCAACTCTCCGAGTTGCGTACTTCCTTAATAATCCACCTTGAGTCACGCTCATCCAATAATCGACATGCTCTTTCTCTTGTTCAATGACTTTATTCTCGACACCCATTGGTAATCATATATCACTCAATGCTTAAAGATTGACACTTGTTCAATCAATCGTGATTGGACACTCACCCATCAGGGTTGATGTGCAGTCTTTCGCGTAACCACCATAGTTGTTTGTGGCCTTCGACCGTACACGGTCTCCACTAATTCATATCCCCAGTGGCATGTGCAATTGCTATAAAGTCGGTGGACCAACCTTCTATTTGCCCTCGTGACTTTGATCAGGATACTTCTTCTTTATTTCTATTGTGTACAAGATTTTTGCTTGTAGTTGAT
Source organism: Geum urbanum (assembly GCA_946800695.1). NCBI lineage: Eukaryota > Viridiplantae > Streptophyta > Magnoliopsida > Rosales > Rosaceae > Geum > Geum urbanum. Next base: position 19,175,890 of record OX326997.1, on the reverse strand, counting down.
CCCCACGTACCGACACGACTCGCTTGCGATCCTCAGAGATGAACTTTAGCACTTGGTACTTCGTTGATGCTTCTGCTTCCATTTGGTGCAACCAACCTCACCCAAGCATCACATTGTACGCCGAAGTTTTATCGATGGTAACAAAAGTCACCTTTACCCTTTTTTTCCGGATGTGATTACTAGCAAAGTAAAACCATAGGGTCAAGTTAATGTGCCATCGTACGCCAACACAGGGAACTTGCTCTTATTTCCCATTTTTTTATCCACTTTCAATTTCTCGAATGCCCTATAGTAAATCACATCCACACTGCTTCATGCGTCGATTAATACTCGATGTACCATGAAATTGTTTATCCTTGTGAAAATTATCATCGCGTCTCAATGTGGAAATTGAATCCATTGCATTTTCTCGTCGCTAGGCCTATCTATTCTTACCGATTACTTTGGGCCCGTGCCTTGCGAGGCATAGAGATCGGTGTGGTCGAGGCGGAGAACAGAGCGAAAGAGAGTGACTAGGAGGAGGAGGGAGATTGAGGTGGAGGAGCAAGTTTTTGTGGTGGTCGACGACGATAATCCCGGCGATATAGGTGTTGTATGGCAGCTTGATTTCATGGGTAAAGAGAAGGATCATGTGTATTGAGCTTACCATGAGTCCAGTCAACATTTACAAAGTTGAAAATATTAACTCATGATATCACGCCATGTGTCATTATGAAAATTTAGACCTTGGGGTGTTTAGCCTTTGGGTGCATTCCAGCATGATCCACTAAAGGGTTGCAGGGTTATATTTAAGCGAATGGCTAAATGGAGGGCTATATTTGGCCCTTCATTTAGCCTGGGCTAAATTTTCTGTAAGTGGCCCATTGTCATGTGACTTTGTTCTATTGGCTCGAGAGAGATAATCTTTGACTCTTAACCAAATTTAATCCTCTCTTATTGGAGACTATCAACATTTAGTCCAGGACTAAAATTAAACAAATATTATTTGGAGGGCCGAATTTTAGCCCCGAGCCCATTTTAGCCCTCACTTACTGGAGTAGGCCTAACGAACCTTAACCCGACCCGCATATTTTTTTTTAAAGAAATTTGTTATATTTTATAATTTATATCCAATTTTATCATATATTTTAATTTAGAATAGTATATATAATACATTTATATATATTTTTTATTTTTTTATCTGGATAAACGAGTCGAATTCAAGTATTATATATTCGACGAATTGGATTAAGTGAAAATCCAAACTAAATTTTTTAAATTTAGGTTTGGTTACCCAAAATTCGAACCCAATCCTTTGCCATCCCAACGTGCAGCAAAACAAACTATGTCAACAAAAAACGATTTGATTGCACATGAACCAAGTTGCATGAAGCTCCAACTAAATTATAAAGAGGGGCCTACATTTGATGAAATCTAACAGAAACAACTTGAGCAATCAAGAAGCTTGAAATTTAACTTTAGAGAGCTTAAAGTCATTTGTCAAGCATCATTAGCATGTCAAACACAACTTCGAGAGAAACAGGCTGCATTAACAAGTATATCTTAAATAGGTTACAAAATCAATCCTGTACAACCCCTAAAATAAGCCTGGCTGACAATTGAAATGACATAACTTAGAATGCAGATCAACGGGTAGTCCATCTGATCTACGGTCAAAATGCAAACCTCATCCAGTTAAAATACACTTCTCGTGCATCCAAATCAATCCTACAAACTAATCTACTTGGACGACCAACTAATTCTAGAATACAAGATAATCACAGCTACTTCACTTCATAATCACATTCTGAAATCCAAAACGCAGACTGTATTGTTTGCAAAGCATGCAGCAATTTTGTCACCTTCCTTGTTCCAGCAAACTTCAAAAATACCACCATTGCCGGCGTATGTTTTTACAATCTTGCCTTCCTTCAGTGACCAGATATGCATGGATCTATCAAGAGATCCACTGGCCAAATACTCACCATTTGGGCTAAAGGCGACAGAATAAACAGGATCCCTGTTGATTCAATTGGAAGTATTAACACCAAAAGGAAGGGAAAGGACGTACCAACTTAAGTATCATCTGTTTTAGGTTTAAAAGAAGCAAGATATGCACGTCTGGCAGTAAAAGCAGTCCCAATATGCATAACTAGAAATCAACTTTAAGCATATGTGCTGTTCCGGCAAGTACCTGTGCCCATTCAAGCTGTAGAGAAGTTTTCCTAGTTCCACATCCCATATCTTTACAGTGGAGTCAAATGACGCACTGCACGAGAAACAGGAAAAACAGACTACTTAAAGCATTGGAAAGACAGAGAAAGTGTTCTATCATAGAATAACTATATGTTCTAGTGTTTTAACATAATTAAAACTAATATGCCCTTCTTGTCTGATAAATAAAGATATATTTTAATGTGGAGACCAGGACGGCTGCATACTTACCTTGCCAGAACCAACTGCTGATTATGGTGGTTTGTTCCTGGTCCAGTTGGACTCCACCTGATAGTGTATATTTCCTGAAAATAGAGTTCACATTCTTTGATGAATCTTTGAAAACATATTAAGTTATCCTGATTGAAAACCAAGAACTTGAACTTAAAAGAATGCAGAGGTGGAGAGTACCTTAGAATGCTCTCTTAAATCATGAACATACTTATCTTGCTTCATGCTCCATATCTACACCATCAATCCATAAAATTATTAGGCAAAAGATACAGTACATTTCTCAGTAATGAGATCAAACATAAATATTAGATCTATAAAGATGTTTCTGAGGATAAAGGCATCAAGGCCCAAGTAGAAATAAGACTACAATTTGCACGTAGGACACACAGGCTTCTAAGCAGCTTTTGAGATTAAACTTAACAAGGCTATCCTATTCCCTCCACATATTGGCCATGCCACATTCCCAATGATGTATCCCATTTGGAACACAGTAAGTATCCATAGTTAACCCAGCTATATATCTTTATTCAAAAGTAAAGAATAGTATATCATCCATATAAAATGAACAAAGAATTGACAAGGTAATTAGATAACCTTTGCACTGATATCATCAGAACACGAAGCCAACAACGAGCCAGTTGGATCCCATTTCACACAATTAACTTCACCCTGAAACAGCAAAATTTCATAATTAGTTACAACACAGGCAAAACAAGTTATTTTGTTTTTGTTTTTTTTTTAAATAAAAAAATCAGCCAGTCATAGCATATTTTTTCTAAAAGTCAAGAACTAGAAGGATTGGTAGTCCAGGTTTTCAACTTGACTGATCAATGATGGACTTTGTAAGCTTTTACAAAAGAAAAAGAAAAAAACCATTCGAGAAGGGAATGGTTAACCCTGCAAAGAAGGTCATTCATCAATTGTTTGACTGAACATGAGAACAAGTGTCAAGGAAACACATATCTGGTTGAATCAGGTATTCCTGAATTTCAAACCTATCTGATCACTCTTAAATGAAAACAAAGTATATAGTAAATAGAAAATTAATCTCTGGTTCATAGGCATACCTGATGTCCCACAAACGTTTTAATAGGGCGGGTTTCCCCAATTTTGCAGACATATATCATATTGTCTGTGGAGCTCATTGCGAATGACAAATTGTTGCGCCAGTCAACATCAAGTGTTGGACCTACAGAATAGGGGATAACAGTGTTATTCACAATAATGGTAGATGTGTTGAGAAGAAAACAAACGTTGGTTGTTTTGTAAAAAGAAGAGAGACCTGAATGGAACTCAAACTGTTGTTTCACTTCTTCTGCCTTCACATCCCACACAATGGCAGTTTTATCACAGCTACCTGTAAGAAGATAATCTCCTTTCTTGTTCCATTTTAAAGAGAATATGGGTCCTTTATGTTTGTTCAATGTACTCCTTAGTTCACCTGGGAAAGGATACCACACCCAGATTAATGCCATGAAGCACTCCAAAAAACATGGTAAACCCAAACTCAAAATCACAGATCAACTGGAAACAACACAGAACAGATGAGATAGGAAAAGTAAATAAAGAAAGCTGATCATATGAGTACCATTTGTTGTCCAAATTCTTGCCTGCCCATCATATGAGCCAGTTGCTAATAGTGTTCCCTCTCCCTGCATGAAAGGACGGTTTGCTTAACTATATTATTTCCTCATTTAATTTTAAAGTTGTAGAAAGTACAGAAAAAACAATGCACACATTTATTGTGCTCCAAGTCGAGGTGAAATCCACTCATTTTTTCTGAAAAGAGAAACTGATTTTGCAACAAATTTAAAGCAAAATCCAAGAGTATCATACTCACATTCCAATCCAGAGTAGTGACATCTTTACTCTTTTCATTTGTTCTACCCTTAACATGCTTCAGCACCAATACATTCAAGGCACCATTTTGTAAACCAGATCTAGAGCTACCATCTGGAATGGGCCAAATGCGAGCTGTAGAATCTCCGGACCTAGAAAGTAATTACCCAACAGTGGAAAAATAGTGAGGAAAAGGGTAGAAATACAACATAATTCAGAGTTTGCAAATGGAATGCCAAATTATTACAGGCTGGTAGTGCTGTGGCTTCAGAACAGCCCATATCACTATAAGCAGAAAGATAACATGATGATTCAATCTCGTTAAATAATGTCAATTTTGAGTGACGTTACATTTTCTGAGAAAATAAACACAATCAGAGATATATGATACTAATCATTGCATACTCTAAACTATTGACCTATACAAGCAGAATACATCTAAATTAAATATCACTTGCCAGAAGCTAAGAGGGTTAACACATTGCCCAGCAGGCCAGCAGTACATCACCAAAAGTATACAATAGATGAAATTAGGTCACTAACTATAGGCAATGAAATACTTACCCAGATGCAAGTAGAGATCCAGTTGGACTCCAAGCACAAGCACACACCTAATAAAGAAAGAAAGAAACATTAGTATTTACAGGAGGATATGATGAAGAAACCAAATAAAATGGGAAACAGGAAACATGTCAAACCTCAGATGTATGCCCTTCTAAAATGGTCACGTCAGAACTGGGTATTTCACATGCCTGAGATGCTAAAGTGGTACATATATCCATTGGGTCTGCTCAAACAGAATGATGATTACCATAATTTGTGTCAGAGGAACAGTCAAAAAAGTAACAGGAAGATATGGATAGTAATTATACACAAAAACCAATAACTCAGTAATGATGTCAAGTTGCAGCCCTACTATGTAAAAAAGGAGGTTTACAACAAAATGTCTGTCCCTGGACACTAGATTATGTCATTATCGATGCATAACTTGGTTGACCGTTGCTCAAAATGAAGCATACAGGGCAGCAGTTTTCATCTATGCTTATCCTAAAGAGGAACACTTCATGTCATAGCACAAGCTAATTCTGTATTATAAATCTGTTTCTTAGTTCCTACCCCCATGTAGGATTTAAACTACTTTATAACAGGCCAACAATTAATACAGTACGAAAATATGTTTTGTACTTCATACCCCATGAAGGGTTTACACTTACATATTTCCTTTGCAAACTCCTCCAACCTCGTACACACAGATTCCAAATAATTCAGGGTAGTTTTTTTAGCAAAATTAGGTTTTATTGTGGAGGATATAAATAAAATTCCTTGAAATAACTCAAATATTAAAAGTCTCTTAGGTCCGCGGGTGGCTGTATAGTCAAAGGCTCTATTAGAGTTCTAACTTCATAACACTATGGGACCATAGTGAACTAAACAAACATGTCATGTCACAGTTCTAAAGAAACTACAAGCATTTGTCTGCTTAGTCTTTGCACATTATTCAGAATATAGGTAAAATCCCAAGGTTATATGGTACATTAAAAGATTTTAAAAAAATAAAAACATAAAATAAACTCTGGTTAGTAATCGTTTACGGTTTACCTGCAGAAGCTCCATTTTCTTCCTGTTTGACATTGACCTTTTCTTCCTGTACTATAGCCCTATCTCTGTCGTTACGGTCCTCGTGATGCTTTTCTTGTTCTTTGTTCTTTTCTACCTCCTTATTCTTTTCTACTCTCTCTCTGCTCCTTTCAAATTCCTTCTCCCTTTCTAGTCTCTCCTTCTCTCTTACTCGTGTACGCTCCACTTCATGCTCTTTCTCAAGTTCTTTGTCTTTATCTCTATCCTTCTGCAAATTTTTCCTTCTATCTTTTATAATTTGGCGCAGTTGATTAACATCATTTTGGATGAGATCCAGAGGTTGTAAAAGTGAAAAATCTTCATCCATTTCTGCATCACTCTGGCAAGCTTAAAACAAACACTGATTAACATTGATTCAGAGATGTGTAGGAGTGCAGTGCACAGAAGAATTTAGTAAAACTTGACAAAATATAACTCTCAAACCAAAAGAGCTGAAAACACTAACATTACTCAAGTTCGCTTCCATCTCCAAGTACTGAAGTCCTTTCTGAACAAATGTAATGAGAGCACCCGGTGGAATCAAATTCCCATCTATATTGCATTTGTTAATACTAGCCTCATATCCTAGAGCAAAAGCAGAGTGTGTGAAGCCTGCCAAAGTGACAAAACAAGAAACTAGGTAAACAACAGAATTGCACCATAATCTACAATCCAATGTTAGATCGACTTCAACACATTACTGTCAGTTTGCTCTTTGCATCTTTGATGACACATGTACAGCATATCAAACTATCAAAGTATGGACATCTGCTTCTTCATAAATATTCCTTAGGATCTACCGCATCTCATACGTCATCGTTGCAAATCAAAAGTAATATATTCTTATCAAACTCAGTTTCTTTCCACTGATAAAAGGCATAGTATTTGGAATTACTGTAACTGTTAAACAACCCTCAGCAGCATCAAAACCTAATATGACCTTCAGAAAAAACATAAAAGAACAAAAGCTAAGACCTTTAAGCTAAAAAAACTATGTCGACACCACTCTGGAAACTACCCACAAATTAGCCATCAATAAGATAAATTCAATATGATTATTTAATTCCGATTATTGATAATACAAAAAAGGCATAAAAACTACACTGAACTTTGAGAATTCCGGAGAAACAACTCAACCAAATTACACCTATTAACGTTTTCGGATCTTTTAGCTACCCTATCATTTATGCCCTTATCTAAAAATTGTAACTTTCAAACCTAAATATGTTAAAGCTAACTGCTTTGCAGAAGAAATTGGATAACTCAATCCAAAGTAAACAAATATAAAGGAGTCAGCTTATGGGCGAAATCGAAAAATTGAAGAGGGCAAGAGAAGCATAGCGTACCTGATTCCTGGAGGTAACGGAAAACGAGGAAATTGAGCTCGACGGAGGTGGTGGAGGTCATCGTCGGAAAAAAGTCGCCGGCTTCGACGAGAGGGTCAAAATCTCATGTGGCCCAAGTATGAATTCGAAGACAAAGAATGAAAGAGATAGATGAGTTATAATGGAACAGGTAAAGAAGGGGATTATTTGTGTTGCAGAGTTTCGAGAACCTCTATCAACAAAGAAGAAGAAGAAGAAGAAAGAACAGATTTTCTTTTTGCTTTTTTAGTTTATATTAATTTTAGTTACCCAGCCACCCATGTTGTGCCATCTGGCATTATGGCAAACGGGTCTTTCTACGCTCTAAATTAGTCTGTTGGGCCTTATCCTGTCCCAATTGTATGGATTACTGCGCAGATCCAATTGTCTGGATTTTCAGATAGGTTTTGAACTTCTGAAAGCCTACGCCTATAAAGAGAGGAGTCCGTGTGTTACGTAAGTTTGAAACTGAACCGGAACATGGAACTGGAACGAAGTATCACAGTGCTGTTCCTATCTGCCACTTCTTTGGGCTTCGAGCGCTATGCTTTTTGTCTTGTAGTGCGTATACAGTGACGCAAATCACCTTATGATTAGGTGAAACACTGAAACGAATGGATAGGCAGAGTCGCAGACGCAATACATTAAGTCAATAATTTTACTAATAAATTGTCATTGGTAAAGTAGACTAGTTTCTCTAAATCCACACGGTTAAACTTAGCTACTCTGATTGGTTGGCGGGAGTGTGGGACAATGGCTTGCGGGGAGACATTCACACGGCGGTGGTTGGTCGCTCGCCACTGCCACTGCCGCTGTCTCATATTGCTTCTCACTATTGGAAAAAATAATAAATAAAAATTAGCCGTAGTGACTTTTAATTTGAGTCCGCCACTGATTCTAATTAGGAACTTATTAGTAGAGGCAAAAAAAAAACTAAATTTGGAGATGTTAATATCCAAAATCACAAAGGAGTAATTGATATTGAACGCACGTGACTAATACAAATATACTCCGAATTATGTATGCTGTTGTTGGTTGATTGTGATCTATGTCGCTGCCTCTTGCTTTTGATCTATATCGTTGTCGGTGTATCGATGTGCTTTGTCTTATCGCTCTCGCTTTTAAGTGATATTTTCTCTTGCTTTCGATAACGCTTTACGATCGCTCTTGTCCAATCGCCCTCGCTGCTAAGAATGTCAATCGTTAAGGAGAGACCGGGTGTGCCGGCATTCAACCCTCCGATGCCTAAGTCAGAAACAAGATATGATTTGAACAGGGTAACGACATAAAGGGGTAATGAATGCATACCATTAATGTTGAACCATCAGGCTTATAAAGGTAATTAAGACCAGTGCTCTTACCAATTCTTCGATGTGGGATCAATGTTCATACTCTTTTGCTGAAGTGCTTTCTAATGGGTTCCTTGACGGGTGCGTGAGCGCTAACCATGCCGAGATAAGACTCGGGCTGGTCAGCGAAGTTGTAGGTCTCTTGCTGGTGAATGATGTTATGTTGGCGGTGAGATATAATTATAAAGTAATGAATAACGTTAAGTACGTATGGGATAGGGTAATTAGTCAGGTATATGTACAAGTCCCCCAACTCGCTTAGCCAAGGGGATCAATCTTGGTTGGTGTGTTGTAAAACTAGATACCGGCGATACTATTCATACGTACTTAACGGGCGTTGTTACCTGTTAGAGCCGGATACATGCCATATAGTCCCCCAGCTCGCCGACCAAGGTTTTTCCGCTTGATGAAGTCGGTACCTGTATCCAAGAAAATAAAATAGGCACCTGTAGTTAGTATCGGTGAGGCCAGTAAGTAGCTAGTTTACTGTCTCCCGGGGGTAAGCAAAAAAAATGTATTGATGTTAACGCCCTTAGGCTTGTTTGCCTTCCGAATGAGTCATGACGTCATATCGGGGTTCCCTCAAGTAACGGTTTAATCCAGTAGGCATGTTCCCAATGAAGCCCTTCTCGGTAACTAACATACTCCTCCATAACTATTCAGTGCCGAGGGATGTAATGAGCGGCTACATTGCAGCAACCGAGGGATACGCTCTTTGGTGCTCAAACACTCGGTCCCTCCCAATCCAGTAGCTTTTGTTGCTGGCTGCTGGTAGCTACATCAGTGGGGGCGCAACGGTGGGTGGAACTCGTTTGAATTGGTAACCTTTAAGTCCCCAAGTTCGTTTCCCCCGTGCAACTTTACGGCTCTTTGGCCGGTTGAAGGATGGCAATATGGCGTAGGAGATGTTGCGGCCGGTAGGAGAATACTTTTAGCGATAAGGCATCTATTGCTAATATGGGCGTTACATAAGGTTGAGGCAGTTAGCGTCCATCTCGGGCTCCTGTGACATTCGTCGCCGCTATGTTTCTCCCCCGAGTTGGTAGGTGCAGCCATTCTGTCGTTATTAAATGCCGCCAAATCTGTAATTGTCACGTGTTGTTCTAGGGCGTCTTGGGCTTCCCAAGCGTCTCATCGTAGGTTGAAGTGTGATCATTTTGTTTTCCTTGGAAATCGTGATTAGGGAAATAATGTGTATCATTTCGTGTTCCAGACTCTTCTGTGTCTGTTGACGTCAGTGGACGCGTGTTTGCATCTTGCGAACCGACGTGTTTCTTTGGCTGAAGGGTACATTTTTCGACCCATCGAAGATTGTTTGCAAGATGGTCTAGGGTGCCTCCTTTGATCCATCGAGATTTTCTTTTCTTTAATCCATCGAAGGGTGTTCAGTCAGTCATCAAGGGTAGCTGCTTTGATCTATCGAAGGTATGTATAACCTTTGATCCATCAAAGAGGTGTTGTGTTAAGGTTATTTCACTTCATTTCTACTCTTTTTTTCCCCTTGATTATTTATGTCCCTTTGGAGCATATCTAAAGTAGTGTTTTATAGTCTTTTAGAGTCTTTCTTCAAAGGTTGTTGGTGACTCTTATTGTGAGGAACTACAACCTTTGAGCATTTAATATTTTAGATTTATTTTTGTTTGTTAGTTTGATTACCTTGAACCATGGACAAATGGTATAATGGTTGGGAAAATTCAAGTGGTTTTGGGGAACAAGATTCATACAACGGAGGCTATTAAAATTGGAATTATCAAGCCGAGGAGCCGATATTCTCTTATGTTGAAGCTTGTGCTCTATGTGGTTTTCAATTACATTCACCTCTTGAGTGCAACTTGAGATTTGAGTACCCTAAATATGTGCAAGAGTACAAGTAGAACATGGGGATGCATCAAGCACATTCGGTAACTCTTTAAGAAAAAGCTCCTAGTTCAAATGTGGAGGCACTCATTCATACCCACCTAGCCCTGCAAGAGGAGACCCGTGCACAATTTAGGCAATTGTTGATCACTTCTCCACCTCAAGAAGAAAGCCCTAATCCAAACTTGGAGGAGATGCTTACCAATTTGTGTTGATTAAGGGCTGAGTTGATACCTTCATATTCGAGTGAGTTGGGAGATAATAGTAATACTTTTGAGAGTACATTCACATTATTGGGAGCTACGCATGTGAAAGGTATGCTTTGGATTCATTATTATACTGGGTGTGTATCACCAATGTCCCACCCATTTTTTTTGCCAAAGAGAATCTCGGTTGGCTTTCTTCTGTAGCAGGAACTTTTCAAGCATATGATCCCACAACTTTCCAACGTGGGAAGATTAGGGTTTTGGTTTCTCACCGCCTTGATGCTCCGATTATTTTCGAAAAGGATATAAATATTGTTTCTGGTATTAATGAGAATATCAGCTTCTTTTATGAAAATTTGTGAGGCAGGTGTATGACTTGCGGCTTGGTTTGGCACCTGACGGGTGTTTGCTTCAAGAAGAGGTCTCTCCTGAGTTCAGAGGTCGGTTGTGAGACTAGTAGATCTCTAAAGGGAGCATGCCTCTCCTCTTCGGCTATTAATGTGGCCCCAAAACCTCCAAAGGCTCGAATCTCTCTTCTGTTTGATTTTGCAGATGCCTTAAGATTCGGGAAGGATTATCATGACTTTATCTTTGGAGGAACAAAATTTCGACCAAGGAATGGACTACAGTGGAAGAGATGCTGATTTTCCAACAAGAAGACTCGTAGTGGTCCGGTGGTGATTCACTCAGATAGATCTGACATGTCTTCTCTGGAAAACTCAGAGTTAGAGGACGCAGGGGATGATGCAGTTGAAGTCTTAAGGAAGAGAATTCCGGATGAGTTGATTTTGGCATCCTCTAAGAAGCTAAAGGATAATAATGCTAAGGCAAGGACGATGGTATCACCTACTAAAAGGAAGAGGTCAAGAGTTCCTTCTAGCCCTAATCAGATTGGCACTGCATCTTTCGGGCTGGTGGAAACGCTTAATGGCATTTTGGTCCAACAGAGGAATGCTCCTGTGCAGGAGAAGAAGAAATTGGGGCGGCCTTTTGTAGCTTGTGATAAGGTTCCTAGGAAGGCAAATGTAGTGAACATGGTTGCGGCACCTCTTCTCTTGTCATACCCAATCACAGATTCTGGTGACAATGGTTCTTCCTCCTGGAAGAAGAAGCATGATGCCTAGTCTATTGTGACTAGGTTGAGCGCATCTTTAGCCTTCCGTAGACATTTCTTCAAGATCTTAGCTTACTACACCCAAATTGTATGCCTATGTACTTTGTTAAGACATTTAGTTCATTTTGATGTCTAGGTCTATCAAGGATGAGCTCAGCATGTGTGTTGAGCTCAATATTTTAAAGAGTAGTATTTATTCCTTAGGGTATTAGTGGTCGAAATTGATCATTAGGATTTTGTTGAAATGTATATATTACTTTAAGTGAACTTCTTAATGAGAAAGCTTTATTTCAAAAAAACAATTGTTTCGGCTCTACATTATTACATACTAGAATAAGCACACACATTATCTGTGTGTATAAGTTAATCAAGTAATTAAGATGATTCCTTTCTAGCGAATAATGAAAATATTAAAACATTAAAATGAAACCGATCAAAAATATAAAAGAATACAGTATGTTCTTTTTACTGTTAGTGAAAATAGTCATCAACGTGAAAATGGAATGTTAAAACAAAAACTACCGTGGAAAAAGTGAAAGAAAAAAAAACTAATTTGCTAATCACTGTAGTAACCTTAAATTATTTTGTTTCACCTATATAACAGAAAAAATTCTGGAATGCATCCCATAAAATTTTTAGACCCAAGACATGTGTCATCTTTTGCTTGGTTGCTTTTGTAAAAATTGACTCAAAGTTGACTGAGCTTATGATAAGCTCAGCCTAAGTGATCCGACTCTCTGCCCAAACCGCCCGCTGCTGCCAAACGACGTCAATCTCTCTCTCTCTCTCTCTCTCTCTCTCTCTCTCTCTCTCTCTCTCTCTCTCTCTCTCTCTCTCTCTCTCTCTCTCTCGCTTGGGTCATCGACGCCACCGTGCAAAAAATTCAGGGCCGGCAATCTCTGCCTCGTCGTCGAAACCTCCAGACATCGAACTGCCAATCTCGCACGGGCGTATTTAGGCTGTGCCTCGAGCCTTTGTGGGTCCATCGATCTCCGACAGTCGGCTCCGGTCGTCCGCTCCTATTGAGCAAATCGGTGTTGACAGATTGGGTCCATCGATTTCAGTGTTTCTTTCCCCCAAACCAACGACCCAAAAATTTCTTGGAAAAAAAAATCAAAATAATTATAACGGATCATATTCACCCAATAAAAGAATTTTGGTTAAATAAATTTTTGTTAGCTGCATTCCTTTTAAAAATTACAATAAATAGGTTAAGATTCCCAAAAATTATAAGAAAATTATTGCGGTACCGTTTTTATGTCTAAGTTGATCTAAAATTATCGAACAGGAAAATATTTCAAAATCAATTACATTATTCGATTATCATTCGTTCATTATAATGGAGTATAGTTGTTTGCAAAATCTAATAATAATAAAAAACTAAAATATAAAAATGGACCATACAATTACATCTATGAATTATTTTGTACATTCACGAAAAATTTGAACAATTTTAGTTTCCGTTTTAAGCTCCATCAACATAGAAAAATTAATTTGGAATGAAATTATCGATTTAAAACAGTCAACAATAAAAAAAATTGCTAAGTAGCTAAACAAAATATAAAAAATTAGCCGCGGCTATTTATGGTTCCTATTTTCACATTGAATATCTAATATTATGAAATCGACGAATTGTTGTTGACATAATGAAAGAATTCATGATGTATCTACTAGTGGTATATAACTTGTTAAATGCTTTGAACAAATATGATCATTTGAAAAGTAAAAAAGTTGGATACAAATCGAATATGAAAATATTAACATTAGGATGAGGACATATAACTATTGTATACGTAGTGTAAAAATTTGAGCTCGTTTGGTCCTCGATCCACGCATTATACCCTTGATGGTCATTTATGCTCCTATCATCATTATACATAAGTCACAAAGATAAACGTTATTGTACATCCATCTGGGAAAGTAAAAAGTGATACTTGCATATAGAGTTACTCCTTATGACGTCATGGATGCGAAGAGATCAAAATTTTGAGTTGCCGAAGTTGTTGATAAGGCAAAACTAGCAAAATTAAAAGATAGGGACATATATGACTATCTCGTTTGACCTAATGGATCAAGACCGAGACCATGCCAAAATCGGTTGAAATTTTAACCACATATATATAAGAGTTAAATAACCACATCATACGGTAGAATTATTAAATAGATTTTTAATTTTTCAAAATGGATAAGTGTTGGCAACTTGGTTATTTATGTCAGTATTCTATATTTATATGTGCCCATGAAAAAGCAACATTGTGACACAATTTTGGATAGTAAATTTTCTTATGTGTATTAAGATACTCCCTGTAAGATGTAGTGGTTACGACGAGAATGAAAGTTGAATAGTAAAAGTGCTTAATTAGTCAAAATTAGCGACAATAAAAAATAAGAACATAAACCACCCTCCAGTTTGATTCTGCTGGTGGAGATATAAACCATGATGAAATTAGCCAAATTTTTTATCAACTTCAATCCATGAATCAAACTCAATGATGGTTTATGTGCCTGTCTTTCTTTCTTTTTTTTTGCTAATTTTGACTAATCAAGCACTTCGACAATTTAATTTGTGAACTCCTCAAGATCGATCATGACATCTTACGGAGAGCCTATTTATGAAAGTAGGCCACTTTACTTTCCAAATGATGCCGCAAAAAGGGTTCATGTTTTCACTTGTACAAATTAAAAATAGGGGAATAAATGACGGTTGGGTTGACTACATTAATCATAGTTGAATAAAGTTGTATTTGAATAAAACGACCGTATAATGAGATCATTAAACTATTATATAGGTTAAAATTTTAGTCGGCTTCATCATAGTTTCGATCTCGATCCTTCAAGTCAAATTCATTGGTCAATTATGCCCCTATTATTTATTTCCACTAATTTTACCTTAAAATATACTTTAACAATTCTATATTTGTTCTCGTTGCAACCACGACATTGTATGAGGTACCTCAGTATGTCAATATAAAAATTTACTTTTCCAAATATCACCGTGGTACCGCTTTCCCTTCTGACTTTACAAATAGAATAAAAGGGCATAAACGACCGGCAAGGTTAATTGCGTGGAACAAGGCTGAAACGATGACAAAAGTGGCTCAAATTTTTACATTACGTATACAACAGTTATATGCCCCCATCCTATGGTTTTTTTTTAATATTCGATTTGTATCTAACTTTTTATGTTCAAAGATTATATTTGTTCAAAGCATTCAATAAGTTATACAACACTAGTAGGGACATCATGAATTCGTTCTTTTTGTAGACTCGAATTCATAGATTTCATAATATCATACATTCAGAGTATAAATAGACACCACATAAGACCGCATGTATTTTTCATAATTTTTTCAGCGATCGAGAGATTTAGTTTTACTTTTGGGAGTTTCAAATTGACAATTTCATTTAAAATACTATGACGATCGAGCTCAAAATGATCACCAAAATTGTTCAATTTTTTTGAGGATATACAAAATATTCCATAGATCCAATCCTACGGTCTATTTTGATTTATTTAATTTCTTAACTATCATAAATTTTCAAAAAATAATATTCTATATAATTAATGAATAATAATTGTATGATGCATTTGGTATTGAAATGTTTTCGTGTTCTATAATTTTTTTTAATAACGTAGACGTTCAAAAAGGTTCCGCGAAAATTTTCGTGAAATTTTTTGGAATCTTAACCTATTTTTATAATTCTTTAAAGGAATGAAATTAAATAAATTTTGTTTAAACAAAATTTGATTTTTTTATGGGAGATCTGAGCCGTCCAAAGTTTTTCATTTTTTTTCTTCTGAAATTCTCTTGTTCGTTGATTATGGGCCACTGTTCGTGCTCGGCCATGGCGACGGAGGTCGATTATCGATTTGGGTGTGAATCGATCCTCTCGCCGGTGGCCATCGATGAGGAGGCGGTCTTCGAGGACTTTGAGGTTTCCGTGGGGTGGTGGCTTCAACGAACTAATTCTCGTCATGGGTGCCCAATTGAATCGAAGTCTTGGCTGCCTCAGCTTGGATCTCGATCGAGTCAAAGCCTCGCTGGCCAGAGTAAATCCAGGTCCAGAGGCGAGGAGGAAAGGGCGAGCGCGACGGAGATAGAGGAGGAGGGAGAGGGAAGAAGAGAGACCGAGTGAGAGGAGGGTTGTCGTGGTGGCGACTGTGGTTGTCGGCGTGTGTAAGGTGGTGTGATCCACCACATATACCTCATTGTAAACTTAGTTGACTGAAGAAAATGTTGACTAATTGAACCAGTGATAACACGACACGCGTCCAATTTTAAAAATTAACCCAAGGGCGCATAGACCCTGGGTGCACAACAGCCTGATCCATATAATATGGCAAAATTTCAACTGCATTAGACTTAGATGAATAGTGCTTGACAAAAATCAGACCGTAGATTCTTCTATTTCACATTTATGTTCCGTATATTGTAAAATTATTCAGGCAAACATGAAAGAATAGACAATGTTAGGACCTAACAATCTTCTCTACCATATGACAAAATTTTCAAGAAAAGTTAAATTTATTCACGGCCAATTTTTTTCTAACATCACTAGTACATGTCAAGCTTCAAACTTCACAACAGAGTAAGGACTCATAATTTCTGCACAGTATATGGTTGAATATGTCCTTCCGTCATTAAACAATATACTAAAGTGAATACCAATATCAATCCTAGTTTTCATTATGTTAACTAGAAAATGTACACACCCTGGGTGTGATTGTAATCATTGTATGAGTTAAGCAATAATATGTGAATTAGCTTTGTACGGAAGTAGAGTAATTTTTGTTTATTTGACAGTTTTATTGGGAGAGAAAAAAGAGGAGTGTGGTAGAGAAAATAGAGACTTTTGAAAAGAAAAAAAATTAAAAAGTTATTTAATTAATTACCGATTAACCCTTGAATAATTATATATTTCTATAGTAAAAATGACAATTTTAGAAGAAAATGTGAAAGTGAGGAAACAAGCTCACTTCTCTTAATAAGTATAGAACTATAGATTAATCCAAACCGAAAAGACACAGAACCCAATTTCTAGCATATATTACCAACTTTGAAGCATATACTCTGAGAAAGATGATCCCTTTGAGATTTCAATACGCATCTGATTGTATATATATACTTTTAGTTTCTTGTATGTATTCTGCCCTTAAAGATTCTCTGCTTGTATAAAAAGAGTTTGTTGGCTCTACCAGAAAGAAAAAAAGAATCTGACGGTATCATTAACACATTAACAATTGAAATAATAAATGAAAAAGAAAAAGGAAGTGCTCCACAGAAGAAAAGGTAGGAAATGCCGAAATGGTGCATGATAGAGGTTTAGCTTGTTCCGTTTATCAGCTTCCATATAAATTTGTTCTGTTACGGCTATACTTCATATCAAGTCTAATTTCTAGCAATGATCTTCAGGTCATGCTTTTGGCCGGAACTGATTCATCATCCCTGACACTTGAATG
Organism: Geum urbanum; assembly: GCA_946800695.1. Lineage (NCBI taxonomy): Eukaryota > Viridiplantae > Streptophyta > Magnoliopsida > Rosales > Rosaceae > Geum > Geum urbanum. The sequence goes on along the minus strand of OX326997.1, from coordinate 19,158,656 downwards.
GGTCATGTCCAATCTGCTTAACCATCCCAATGTGCTGAAAAAAGCTAGAGCTGAATTGGATGCAGAGTTTGGACAAGAACACTTAATAGACGAACCAGATGTCTCCAAATTACCTTACCTACAAAGTATCATCTCTGAGACTCTGAGGTTGTACCCTACAGCCCCACTACTAGTACCCCATTATTCATCTCATGATTGCACAATTGGAGGATTCGACGTGCCACGCGAGACAATGGTAATGATTAATGCATGGGCCATACACAGAGATCCTACTCTTTGGGATGATCCTGAAAGCTTCAAGCCAGAGAGGTTTGCAAATGGCGGAGATGTGTCACAGAAGTTCATGCCATTTGGGCAAGGAAGAAGAGCTTGCCCTGGTGCGGCCTTCGCCCAAAATGTTGTTGGCCTGGCTTTGGGATCATTAATCCAATGTTTCGAGTGGGGGAGAATTTGTGAGACGGAGGTTGATATGACAGAAGGTAAAGGACTCACAATGCCTAAAGCTGTGCCATTGGAGGCTATGTGTAAAGCACGCCCAATTGTCAACAAGGTTCTCTGTTTTTAGAACCAAATTACGGTACTGTAATGTGGTACAGTTCTTTCATACTTCTTGCGTAGAAGTCTGGGGATGTATTTGTGTTCAATTGAAATAATGTGGTTATGTGTAGAAAGCAGCACATTGTATCTTTTCTATCTATATGTTAACATATCAGAACACCTCAGTGACTTCTACGACAACTGCTTGTTTTGTGAAATATTTTGTACTTCTATTCACACTGCTACGATACCAAGCAAAAGTCACGCACAATTGTGGGATCAACTTCCATCGTCACCAATGTACTAATTATTGTCACAAATATATTTATTTTTGTCACAAATATACTCATTATTACCACTAACAATGTGAATTGGCAGCCCTCTATTAGCCACAAATGGGTTGTATATTAGGTTGACAAGGCTACATAGCTACTAGTGTTGTCTGCCACACCCCTATTCGCCACTTATAATTGTGTGGCTATTGCCCTATATTATAGTAGTATCAGTTACTCGGATCTTTTAGTCAAAGAAACGATGATCATAAGAATCTCAACCCACATCAAATTTCTCCCTTCTCTCTCCACTCTCTCAGTCTTCTTCCCAACCCAATTCAATGTACTCTAATGCAGACTCAAATTAGAATATATTCCCAAAAGCTCACTGCGATCAGTGCAATGCAATGCACACATTGAAAAAAATGACGAAGTATAATAGAGAGTAATGTCTTTCTATTTATGTAGCACTGACATTTTATTGTAGTGCCATATCGCGTGTCCGACACTTGGGGACACTCGGGGACTTCATGTCTAAAGTGTCATGTGGCGTGTTCAAAAATATTTGTTTTTGGATGCTCGGGGAAGTTCCGTGGACGCTTGGGGACACTTTAGCATATTAAATAATACATATTTTTTATATATTTTTAAACGTAAATCAATGAGAATTCTATTCATATATTATATATATGTATGTATTAGGAAGTAAAAATATTTTTGAGCTTGCAAATTTTTCTCTAGACAAATAAATAATAGAGGAAGTATTATTTGGAATGTTAGAATGATGGCAATGAGGATCCAACTAATCATCACACCATGAAGTTACATGATCTTTATGACTTGTTTGAATTTTTAGTATTTTTTTCTAATAAGAAATTACTGATAGGGTTAGTTAGAGGGTCAATTTCACCAATAAGGTCATTTAATGAATCTTGTACAAATCAGGTCACTTCAATTTTCTAGCCTTCCCAATATACCCTTTACATAACACATGCATGCCTGACTTGATTTGATTTCAAAACTCACACATGAACCAGATCACTAGAGAGAAAGAGACGCCGACGAGGGAGATAAACATCATTGAAGATTGTGGTGCCAACGAGGACCGCATCGCCACCGCGTTGTACACAACGAAGTAAACTAAATCATGGACGACATGATCAGATTTTGGGAGAGATGCAACGCCGGTGAGTTCGAATTTTGGTCTTGCCTCAACGACGAAGATGAGATCACCACCTTCGTAGTCACGCCTCTTCATGTCGTCAAGCTCCTCGCTCTATTTCTTTGACGCCAATTTTAAGATCTGTTTCACCATTTGTGAAGTTTTGAAGGCAGAAACGAAGCCCTAGAGCTTCTCATCCCAAAGCCGTCTCAGCAATTCTAAGAACGATGATGGTGTTCTACTTCAAAGCTTGCCTTGAGGTAAGCAATTTCACAATCTTCATGGGCCTCGACAGGTTCGAGAACGAATAGTTCATCAAACATGGCTTCTATGAAGACATTTAATTTTGGTACTTTGTATTATGTATGGCGCATTGTAGTGATATTATTGTATGTTTTCTCTTGTGATTTATGTGTTTGTGTGTGATTGATGTAGCTGATTTGTGTGTTTTGATATTTCGTATAAATTATGAGATGTTACAAACTGTGAGTACTACCTCTGTTGAGTGAATACACTACTGCATCCCATTGAACATACTAGTTAGCTGTTCTGTGTGTTCTATGTGTTTTGACTTGATAGTACTATAAGCGTTTAGTGAGTACACTACTGCATCCCACTGAATACACTAGTTAGTTGTTCTGTGTGTGTTTGAACTTGATAGTACTATTTGTGTTGAGTGAATACACTACTGATGACTATTAAGGATACAACTTATGTTCTGTAAGCATTTTTTGTTTGATTTGCATATTGGTAGTCTTGGATTTGTATGTGAAGTGCACCTACAACAACCATACACTTACTGCTATACAACATGTCGGTATTGAGCCTATTTACTCTTACATCGAGAATTTCTATGAGGTAGGAAGTTACAGGGCTGCCTATGAGTATGGTATTTAGCCAATACCAAATATTGAGAAGTTTTACCATGATGCTCTTAATGAACTGCCCATTATGAAGCCTCATTTGACAAGAATCCCTTCCGGTCGTCCAAAGGATACTCGCATGAAGTCTTCCGTTGTAGGTGGGAAGGCGATGAGGCTAATCAGATGTGGTCTTTGTGGAGAAAAAGGAAGACACAACAGATTGACATATACCAAAGTCGTCATCAGCAGCTAACTAGTGTCTATATTACTTACAGTTAGTGTATTCACCAGTCTACAGTAGTACACTCTACCTGAACAAATTATTTTTCCAACTAGTGTCTATATTAGTCACAGGTGGTGTTTTCACCAGTCTACAATAGTACATTATGCCTGAACAGATAATTTTGCTGAGGCATGTCCATTTTCTTTACATATACTATATTAGTCACAAGATATAGTTGGTACAACCATACAAGTCATTAGTAGTATACTTGGTTCGAATCTCTTTCATCAAATATTTTCGATAAACAAACATACAATGTGATTCTTCATTATATAATACATACTACTTTAATGTAATGTACTTTTTCCTTGTGCAATTTGTTTAACAAACCAATTCGAGTTTGTTGTTCTTCGATTTGCGATTTTATGTTGGTCAATTGTGTGTTTTTGTATGTGACAACACTTTGTGTTTGAAACCAACAACAATAATAGTACACTCATCATACAACAAAAGTAGCACTACTATTAAAAATATGGGTTCATCTCATTACATCAATGTCAAACATATTATTTATTTCTCTAGCAAGCCCTACTAATTCGCAATAGAAAGTACTACTTCAAAACAGTTTGTGCATTAATACTACTGCTGTCTCCAATAAGCACTACTCCATAACATTTAGTGTACTACTTCAAAATATGGTATGTACTACTGTTTCATTACAGAAAGTACTGCTTCAAAATATTTAGTATACTAACACTACTGTTATCTCTAGTAAGTACTACTTCAAAATATCTCAGGTACTACTTTAATACAATGTAAGTAGTACATTGTCATCCACACACTTGTGCGTATCTTCGGATAACATGGTGCCTTGAGAAAATGGTTATATCACTCTTTCAAAGGGTGTATCTCCAAGTAATTTCATCGTTTCATCGGGGAAATCATTTTTCCATCTCTGTATCAGGTTGAAGAAGCCTCGAAATGTAGACCAAATTTCTACTTTTGACGATTTTTTTTAACTTTTACTTGCATTTCCTCTGCGAAACAACAAAATGAACATCAAAAATACTATTACACACTACCACAGACACTTCCACACACCAACTTAGACACTACTGCTTAACAACATATGTACTACTACTGAATCACAAATGCACTACTACTATTTCACAAATGCATAACTACCACTGTTTCACAAATGCACTACTACTGTTTCACATATGCACTACTGTTATTTTACAGACGCACTACTACCACTTTTACAGATACACTACTACCACTTTCACAGATACACTACTACTATTTCAGAGATGCACTACTACTGTTTTACATATGCAATACTGTTATTTCACAGAAGCACTACTACCACTTTCACAGATACACTACTACCACTTTCACAGATACACTACTACTATTTCACAGATGCACTACTACTGTTTCACATATGCACTACTACCACCATTTTATCGATGCACTACTACCATAGAAGATGCACTACCACTGTTTCACAAATGCACTACCACTATTTTACAGATGCATTACTACTATATTATTGATGCACTACTACTGTTTCACAGATGCACTACTACCACTTTCACAGATACACTACTACACTTTCACAAATGCACTAATACTGTTTCATAAATGCACTACCATTGTTTCACAGATGCACTACTATTGTTTCACATATGCACTACTACACTTTCAGAGATGCACTACTAAACTTTAACATATGCACTACTACCACTATTTCACATATGCACTACTACTGTTTCACATATGCACTACTACACTTTCACAGATGCACTACTACCACTTTCACAGATGCACTACTACCAGTATTTCATAGATGCACTACCACTGTTTCACAAATGCACTACTACAGACTAACATAAAAACTACCCCAGACTATTGTAGACACTACTGCATAAAAAGTAAAGAATATCAATCTGTACATACTACTACAGACTAACATAAGCACTACCACAGACTATTGTAGACATTACTACGTACGTAACAACCAAAACACAACAACTTTTGCGTAACAACCAAACCAAACAAAAGCAAATACTACCACAAAATATGCTCCAATGCTGAGAGAGAGAGAGAGAGAGAGAGAGAGAGAGAGAGAGTTGTACAGATTGGAATCAGGAATCAGGTGGCGGCGACGACGTGGAGAGGCGGCGACGACATGGAGAGACGGCGACGACGTGGAGAGAGCTGTTAATGAAGAGAGGAGAGATGAATTGCTCTGCTAGGATTTTGGGTTTGAACAAATGAAAGAGTGGATGATTTTGTGATTGATTCTTATGTTTATATACGATAGTATATATGTAATTAGATTGAATTTTATGGTTCTATCTATTTTAGGTTTTATGTCAGGTGACCTTATTTGAGATAAAATTATGGAGTGACTTTATCTAGTATACATCTTATGTATATGACCTCATATGTAATTCTCCTTTTTTTTAATGAGATGAATTTTTAAGTTTGTTGGTATTTATGAATCATTTTGATTATTTTACTTAATTTTTCTATTTAATTAGTAATTATTTTAATTTTAATTTAATATAATTTTCGTGTCTCAGTCGTGTCCATGCCCTACTTTTTAAAAAAATTATGTATTCTGTCACCCCACGTGTCCATATCTCCGTGTCCGTGTCCGTGTGCATGCAACATATATAGGTTCTTATGAGTGTATTTACATAAAAAGTACTCTGGCGTAGTAGAGAGGACTTACCTTGGCCACAGAGAGATCAAGAACAGTAAGCTATTCTCGCCGGAACTTGGATTGTATCTTCCTTGACTGTTACCCCAGAGGTGTGAGAAATGGAGTTCAAATTGACAAATTGCATGCCTCAATTAGCTCGAACGCCCCCACGTTCATGCACACAACTGTACTTTGCACTTGCCTGTTTATACGCACCTTATTTTGCTAATAGCTGGGATGATGGGTGGCCATTCAAACATCTAGTGGATTTGATTTTTGATAACTCAAGATAATATATATAAAACACAGGTTGCTGCTTTTTGTAGGACCATATATATCGATGTTTCTGTTCTAATGGTGAGGGGGACCTTCGACCTTTTAGCGGTGATATATGCAAATACAGAAGAAAGTGAGACGAGTCATCAAATCTTAACAAGATCAAGATGCATACGTACTGTTTCTACCGAATTACGCGCGGGGGCGTAAAGGGGCAGAAGCAACGGGGATAAGCTTCCTCCTCCTCCTTGGTGCGGTGTACCTCCTCTTCCTGGTGGTGCGTCCGAACGGTGGGGCTGTTCGGATGGGCGGGCTCTTCCTCTTCTTCCTTCATGCATGCGGGATCTCCTTGCGGGTGTTTCCTTCTTCTCTCGGGCGTTCGGGTGCAGCTGTTAGAAGAATACAACAATGAAGCAGGCGGTCAGGGGTCAAGACGGGATGACCCGCCTTCAACGCTCCGATGCCTAAGTCAGAATATGTATTGGATATAACAGTCAAGCGAACGTACGAGCAATGTAGTAGGGATCGAATGAGATGGTGGGATAAGAGATTGATTGCGATGGGTTTAAGTCGAATCAATGGGATGTGAATTAGTAGTCGTGAATGAGTGATCTTACCTGTAATAAATACCTGATATATATAGGTGGTTGAGTTTGGAACCTGGTGGTGTTCTTCGATGTGGGACTGGTGGTTCTGTTGGTGTGTGATCCGCATGTTCGGGCGTGCGCCTGGCGGGCGCGTGTGCGCTCGGATGGGGTAGGTTTGGTGAGTGAAGTTGGAGCCTCCAAGGTGGTCTTGCATGTGGTCGAGTAGGTGTTGCTAATCTGCTTAAGTGGATAAGTATGTTAATCGTACAACTAATGATGCAATACTAACAAGTCCCCCAATTCCCCAAGTCAAAGAGAACTTTCTTGACTGGGGAGTTGAAAAAGGGTGTGCGATTAACAAGAATACTTATCCGGTTGAGCAGCGGTCATGATCCTGTGACCCCCCAAGTCCCCCAACTCTCCGGTCAAGAAAGGGCTCGCATGACGGAGCGGGACCTGGGTGTTCGAGCGTGTACCTGTTCGTTCGGTGGTGTACCTGTTCGTGTATTCTGGGCCCGGCGTCTAAACTGATCTTGCTAGTTTAGGACCCGCGCGCCCGGATGGGATTGGTCTTGCGAATATACATAAGTACAACATATAGGTAGATATGGGGTATGATGTTATGAATGTATGGTATGATGTATGAATGTATGGTATGATGTATGAATGTATGGTATGATGTGTGTGTATGCAAATGTTTTTCGTAACACCGGCATTGGGATGGCGCGGTGCACCGCGTACATCAACGGGGATGTCGTTCCGTACGGTATAGCGTCAACGGAGGGATCAAGACCGCGACCTATAAGTAACGCGCTACGGAGGGGACGGACCGCATGCCCGTGCCGTTCTTCGACTTAGCACCCCCAGAGAGAGGGTCGAACCCCATGCCTCCGTTATGACAGTCGGCTTGCTTTTCGCGACGGAGGGGACGAACCGCATGCCCGCGCTCATCAATCCCAGAACGCGCAAGGAGGGGTCGGACCGCACGCCCTTGGCGCTCTGAGTCGGGGTCGAATGTTAACGTTGCGCTCACACGGAGGGGAAACACCCCACGCCCGTGCCGCCCATCGACTTAGCACGCCCAGAGAGGAGTTGGCCCCATGCCTCTGTCATGACAGTCGGCTTTCTCTTCGATCATGTAACGGTGCGCCCACGGAGGGGGCGGACCCCATGCCCGTGCCGCCCATCGGTCTCAGCGCGCGCTCAGAGAGGGGGGCGTGCCCCATGCCTCTGCCGCCTGATCCGGCTTGCTAATGCGTGCGCGTACGTAGATGAAGAACCCCATCCCGTACGGCGCAGCTCTTCGTTCGGGACACGGCCAAAAGGGAATTCAGGCGTTAGCCCTCTTTCGGGGCGCCCGAGCGGTGCTTGTACTAACCTGATGGTGGTGTGCGAGCGCTCGGTCGTGTGGGTGGTGCGTGCGCCAGTGGAGATGTTTTGGTGTCGTGGCGTGTTTGTCCTTGCCTTGGGGTTGGTGGTACTTTGATGAGACGTTTGGAGGTGACATTCCGTTTGACTTCTCTTGGGGAACTGGTGACCGTCGCGTTTAATGCTAGCGTGCCCCTGCATTTAATGCTGATGTTGTGATGATTACTCAGAGGGGAGACGTCACGCGCGTGGGAGCGTGAGGGTGGGGCATGGGCACCACGTGGCGGGCCGTGGGAGATCGTGCTAGGGTTTGAAATCGAGGCGGGAAGCTGAAGGGTTGGCGCGGTTACTGAGGAGGGCAAGTAAACCGCCCTGGCCACGTGTCATGATCCGAGGGCGGACACGCGAAAAATGGACGACTGGCGTTTGTTTGCGTATCCCGTCCGAGTAGTATAAATAGGGTTCCTCTGCCGTTGTTTTCTCCATCGCTCTCATAACTTACCGAAACTCTGCCGGAATCTCCCTACGATCTGTATTGTGCGTTGAGCTCTTCCCTGTGTTGCTGTTTTTTGTTGCCTGAATTCTTGCTCGGCGTAAAGAGTTTCTGCCCGCAAACCAAAAATCCGGTGAGGCTCTCATCCTTGGTGTTTTGTTGATTGTTCATCTGTGTTGTGTTTTTTCTGTGTTTTTCTGGGTTTTCTTTTGAACTCGGGGGTAGGGCGTGTTCTTGGGTGGGATAGTGTTTTGATCTATTTGTGGGTGGTTCTCTGTGGGTTTTTGTGTTTCTGTGTGGGGAGGGATTTTTGGCTAAGTGTTGATCGTGCGCTCGTCTATAGGATGGAGCCGATTGAGATACCGAGCGATCAGTCACGCGAGCGGATCTACATTCGGGGGTTAGGGTGGATTAGTTGTGGGTCGGGCGGGTCGAGTACGTCCAGTATGTCCTCGGGTGAGTCTGTTTTGAGTGTCCCGCCACTGCAATGCCTTTTGCCTGACACCTCACCTGTGCAGTCAATGGAAGCTAGGCAAGCGTTCGAGAAGGTGGGGTTGGGGAGCTCGTCTGGGTCGTCGGGCGGGCAGTCGAGCGAACGATCGGGCGCGTCGACTCACTGGGGTGAAGAGAGGTCGGAAGGGGGAGATTCACTTCCTCAACCTACGGCGGGTGGACCTGTCCACTGGGCGTTTCCCGATGGCACGCCCTTCCAAGAACCCGAACGTGCGCCAACCGCCTCGGAGTTGGTCAGGTGGGCGAGAGATTACCATATCCCCGGCTCTGTGAAGTTGCGGGCGCCCGGTAGAGGCAAGACGTTCACTCGCCCGCCGGCCGGTCACGTATGTTTGAGCGAGTATCACCTGAAGGCAGGGATCAAGTTGCCGTTGCACCCGTTTTTCCAGTATATGCTGGCGCTGCTGAACATCACGCTGGGTCAGTGCGGGCCCACTCTCACCCACACGCTCGTGGCTATGTTCAATGTATTCCGGAAGAGCGGACTGGACCATCCCACGCGGGCGGAGTTCCTTCACTTCTTCGGTCTGCGCTACTCTACGCGCAAGAAGGACTGGGGGACCGTCACCGTGGAGCCGCGCGTGACGTGGTGGCTGTCGGATCCGCCTAGTTCTTCGACCCACTGGCGCACGATCAGTTGCCTGGTGGGCGGTGACTGGGAGTTGGGCTCCTTCCCGGACGAGTATGTTGCGAACGCCCATCTGATTGATCGAGTCCCCGAAGCCTTCCAGCCCCTTGACATGTTTGAGTACCCGATGACGCCTGCCGAAGAGGATCGGGTCAACCGTTTGAAGTTTGTCTTTGACCCAGCGCCCGAGGCGAAGTCATTCTACGCCGCCTGCCATTGGGATATCATCACGGCGACGCGCCTTGCTGAGCGGCCGCGTACGTGTGCTTGTAGTTCGTTTGTCTAGGAGTAGAGTAGATTTTGACCAACCGTTATTGCTGTTGCTAACCTCTGCTTGTTGTTTTGCTGTAGTTAAGAAGATGACTGGCAAGAATGCTTCTGTTAGTGACGTGGCCAAGCGCCGTATGGCCGACCTTGGAGGTACTGGGGCGAAGGTCCGGCTGGTGGTGGAGGATGGGCAAGGTGGTCTGGCGCTGGGGGACACTGAGCTGCCCAAGCTTCGTCCTCCTCCCGTGAGTGATTATGCTCCTGCGATCCCAGCGGGTGCCCACCGACCGCCGTCAGGCCATACCAGCGCGTCGAAGGCGCAGGCCAAGGCTGACCGCGTCGAGCGGCATAAGGAAAAGCGCGAGCGCCGGCAGGACCGTGATGACACGCGGGAAGCAGCTCGTGCGTCCAAGGCGGGTGGGCGATCTTCCTCGTCTCCCCAACCGTCCGAGCGTCCCGCCACAAGGTCCCAAGCGGCCGAACGTTCGACCAGCCCACCCAGTGGGCCTCCTGAGAAGCGCCCGCGTACGGAGAACCCGCCTGTTAAAGTGTTTGCTGCACGGCCTGATGACCCGTTCACCTGCTACACCCCACTGGCAAAGTCCCTTGAGGAGGCCATGAAGGCCGTGGATGTGATGGCGCCAGAGGTGGGCGCGGGTAACAAGGATGACATGGATACGGCCTATAATCTCTGTATGGAGCTGCAGCGCAAGATGTATTTGGCGCGCGAGTGCTTCGCCAACAGGCGGTGTGCGGAGAGGGCCCAGGCGGAGATAAACAGGCTCACCAATGCTTGTAGGAAGGCGGAGCAGCTGGCGAGTGAGCGGGGGGCACAAGCGGAGATACTCAAGGCCGAACGTGACTCAGCTCTCGCCGCCCTTGAAGAGGAGAAGGCTGTGGCGGTCAATAAGGTGGCGGAAGTGGAGTCTCGCCTGATGGCCGAGGCGCAAGCTCAAGTCCGGCAGGCGGTCGCCGATTTCAAGAATTCTGCGGAGTTCAAGGAGTTGGTGGAGGCCGAGGCTGAGGCTCAGGTTGCCGACTTTCAAGATATGGCGCGGCCTTTCCTGAAGACGGATGAGCTGAATGCTTGGTTGGTGGAGCAGGGGGTGCTGCCGAGCGGAGGTGATGGTGCGGGCGCAGGCGGCGCGAAGTAGAGCAGCTGTTTCTTTTTCTTTGCTTTGTAATAGAGTAGTTCTTTTGCTTTTCTTTCTTTTGTGATCGGGCCTTTGTGCTCTGGATTGTACGCCAGCTATTTTTTGGTTCTGGCGAGATGAATGAAATTTCCTTTTTTTTCGTCCGTTTGTGTGCCTTGTGCCAGTTTGCTGTTTTCCTCTCCCTTTTTTTTTTGAACTTTGTTTGCCACTTGAATGAACTCAGTAACTTGTACGGGCGCGCACTTCCTCGTTATATCCTTGTGGGTAGCCTATCCCCAGTCCCCCAAGTGTGTAGGCGGGCGGGGTAAGGACAAACACAACAGTGTTTACACTTGGATGAAAATACATGGTAAAAACTTAGTGAAGGTACTTCCTCAAGTGTTGGATGTTCCACGGGTGACGTAGTCGTTGACCCTGCATGTCCCTAAGGTAGAAAGTGATGTCGCTTATTACCTCGTCAACGACGTACGGGCCTTCCCACAATGGGCGAAGCGCCTTCACCTTCTGTTGGATTGCCTTCATTACCCAGTCCCCCAGTTGGATTGGGCGGGCCCGTACGCGCTGGTTGTATAACCGGGCGATCCTTTGCTTATTGGCGGCGTTGTGTAGGTGTGCCATATCTCTGCGTTCCTCTAGCAGGTCGTTGTTGAGTCTTAGTCCCTCGCTGTTCGTGTGCGGGTCGTACCCCTCGATCCACGGACTCTAGTGGGTGATTTCTAGGGGTAGCACGGCCTCCGTTCCGAACGTTAGGCTGAATGGGGTCTCGCCTGTAGCTGCGTTGGCTGTCGTTCGGATGGACCATAGAATTTCTGGGATAATCTCGGGCCAGCGCCCGTAACCTGCATCCCCAGGTTCGATGCCTTCTATCTTCCTTTTGATGCCGGACTTGATGATTTTGTTTGCTGCCTCCACCTGTCCGTTTGTCTCGGGGTGCGCGGGTGACGCGAAGATGAGGTCCGTCCCCTGGCATTTGCAGAAGTCTATCAGTCTGGGGTTGTTGAATTGTGGCCCGTTATCCGTGATGATGCTGATCGGCGTCCCATATCAGCAGAAGAGGAAGCGCCAGAGGAAACGTTCCACCTTCTCCGTGGTGATCTTTGCCATGGGCTGGGCTTCGATGAACTTCGTGTGGTAGTCGATGATGACGATCAGGTACCTGTATTGCCCTTTCGATTTTGGAAGCTCTCCGATCAGGTCCAGTCCCCACTGTGCGAATGGAACGGGTGATAGGAGGATGGATAAGGGGACGGCAGGCGCATGGTGGTGATGTGCGTGAAGCTAGCACTGGTGACACTTGCTCGTCAGTGTCGTGGCGTCTGCGTGGATGGTGGGCCACCAGAACCCGTGTCGAAGGGCCTTGTGTGCGATTGATCTGGCGCCCGCGTGATGGCCGCATGTGCCCGAGTGGATTTCTTTCAAGATGGAGCCGCCCTTTGTCGGAGTGACGCACTTGAGGCTCGCCCAAGTCATGCCCCGTCGGTAGAGTGTCCCGTCCCGTATGCTGAAATTGGCCGCCCGTGCGACGATGGTTCTGGCCGCCTTCCTGTCCTCCGGTAGTTCTCCCCTGGCTTTATAGGTGATGAGCTCGTCTATGTAACTATGCTCGTGCGGCTCGATTGCCAAGACCTGTTCTGCCCCCGAGATGCTCGGTCGTCGCAGTACCTCGACGATACGCTGCCCTGGTCCTGTGTGTACAGGCGCCGTGGCCAACCGGGCCAATTTGTCTGCCTTTGCGTTGAATCCTCGGCGTATGTGGCTGATGTTGACGTACTTGAATCCTTTGATTAGCGCCTGGACGTGCTTTAGGTAGGCGATCATGGATTCCTCCTTTGCCTGGAATTCTCCTCCGACCTGGCTCACCACCAACTGTGAGTCACTGAAGATGTTGAGGTCGGGCGCTTCCGAATTTTTGGCTAGTTGTAGGCCTGCGATGAGCGCCTCGTACTCGGCCTCGTTGTTCGTTGCCTTGAATTTCGAACTTGAGGGCGTACTCTGCGTTCACCCCTCCTGGCCCGGTTAGGATTATACCGGCGCCGCTCACCTTCTTCGTGCAGGATCCGTCGACGTAGAGGTTCCACTCCGACAATGGTCGCTCCATGACCTCCGGTTTGTCAGACGCCCCTACCGCCGGATCGTCAGGCGCTTGAGCGGGCGCCCCCTCTGCCTCCGTATACTCGGCGATGAAGTCTGCCACGGCCTGCCCCTTGATTGCTGTACGAGGTCTGTACTCGAGGTCGAACTCACTAAGCTCGACGGCCCACTTCGCCAAGCGACCACTGTGGTCGGGCGATTGGAGTATCTGGCGCAAGGGTGTGTTGGTGAGGATGTAGATGCTATGCGCCTGGAAGTATGGCCTCAGCCGTCGGGCGGCGGTTATGAGCGCGAGCGCCATCTTCTCGATTGTTGGGTATCGCGTCTCGGCGCCTGTCATGCCCTTCCCTGAGAAGAAGACGGGTAGCTCCGTACAGTCCTCCCTGCGGACGAGGGCAGAACTGACGGCGGTGAGGGAAGCAGCTAAGTAAAGGTACAGAATTTCCCCTCGGATGGGCCTGGAGAGGAGCGGAATGGACGCCAGGTACTCCTTGATCTGAAGGAAAGATTCCTCACACTCGAGCATCCATACAACCTCGCGCTTGTTCGTGGTTCTCAGGGCCTTGAAGAATGGTGCGCACCTGTCCGAGTAGCGTGAGATAAAACGGTTCAGGGATGCGAGCTTCCCTGTGAGGCTCTGTAGGTCCACTCTTTTGACGGGCGGCTTCATGTCGATGATCGCCTTGACCTTGGCTGGCGCGGCTTCGATTCCTCGTTGGCTGACAATATACCCCAGAAACTTGCTATTGGTGACCCCGAAGGTGCACTTGGCGGGGTTTAGCCTCATGCCATTCTTGATGAGGACGTCGAGCACAGTCCCCAAGTTCTGGACGTGGTCGACCGCTTGGACGCTCTTCACCAATATGTCGTCCACGTACACGTCCACGATGTTGCCGATGAGGCCGTGGAACATCGTGTTCATGAGCCTCTGGTAAGTGGAGCCGGCGTTCTTCAGCCCGAAGGGCATGACAACGTAGCAATAAAGGCCTTTGTCTGTGACAAACGTCGTCGCCTCCTAGTCCGCGGGGTCCATGAAGATCTGGTTATAGCCCGAGTAAGCGTCCATCATTGATAGGAGCTCGTGCCCTGCCGTCGCGCCCACCAGTTGATCGATCCTTGGCAGTGGGAAGCTGTCTTTTGGGCATGCCTTGTTGAGATTACTGTAGTCGATGCACATCCTCCACTTCTTGTTGCTCTTCTGTACCATCACCGCGTTGGAAATCCACTTGGGATAATCCACCTTCCGGATGAACCCGATGCCCAGTAGTCGGTCTACTTCCTCGTGCATGGCTGCGTAATGCTCTGCTTTGTACGCCCGTCGCTTCTGCTTCACTACTCGGGCGCTGGCGCTGATGCTTAGTCGGTGGGATACGATATTCGTGCTGATTCCGGGCATGTCCTTGTACGACCAGGCGAACACCTCCTGCTTCTCTTTCAACAGCGCGATCAGTCGTTCGGCTATTGCGGGGGCCAATGATGCCCCGATCTGGACCGTCCTCTCCGGGCGTTCGGAGGATAGCTGTATCGTCCTCAGCTCTTCGCGTTCGGGGACGGGTGATACGGCCATCAGCCCGTCGCGGGGATCGTCGGGTACCTCTGATCCTGGCGCGGGTTCCAAGGCGAGGACCTCATGCTCGTCTCGAGGTTTCGTTGCTTCCTCACCGCTGTATCCTCGGACATGTCCGACTCCGCGCTCGGTCGGGAACCGTCCAAGGAGCATGTATGTTGCGATGATCATCCTCAGCCTGCAGATCCCTGGCCTCCCGAGTATGGCGTTGTAGGGGGAGGGGGTGTCCATGATGGTGAAGTCCGTCCGGATTTCGCTGCGTGGGGAATCGGATGCGTCCACCTCAACCCGTAGGTTGTCGATCCCGATAGGATATGAGGTCTCGCCCGTGAAGCTGGCGATGCATTCGTGATCCCGTGTTATCTTGCGTGCGGGCCTGCCGAGCGCCCTGTACGCGCCCAAGTAGATTATGTTGACAGACGCCCCGTTGTCAACCAGCACCCTCCTCACAAGGAATTGGTCGACGATCGTGTCGATCACAAATGGTAGGGTGCCGTCGCTCGGATTTTCTTCTTCGTCATTTGTTGTGAAGCTGATGGTGGGCGCCGTCTTCCTCCCTTCCTTGGGCGCTCTTCCTGTCCCGACTACCAGCACTTCCCTGTCCGCACGGTTGGGCGTTGGTGCTCTCTCCTTGCGCTTGCCCCCGGATATCATGTTGACAGTCCTGCGAGCCCGGGCGTTCGGCTGGCGTCGTCCCCCCGTCCTGGGACGACCGTTCTTCATGTCTTCGAGGGTCCTCCTAAGCAGCGGACAATCGTTCGTGTGGTGAGTGGCGGTGTTGTGGTATTCACACCAGATGCTCGGGATCCGGCCGACCGGGGCCATTGCCGCCGTCACGCCGCTTGGGGGTGGGAGCTGGCGCCAATGTAGGTGGAGGAGCTCCTCGGGTGATTGCCCATCGACTGTAAGGACCTCCTGCCCTGCTGGTCGGCGGGCGCCTTGCTGCGCTGGTCCCTCCGCCCGGTGATTGCGAAAAGAGGACCTCTGACTGCTCTGCCCTGGCGCGTCCTGGTGCCTCTTGTATCCTCTGGTCGGAGTCCCTCCGCCGCTCGAGGGCCGTCGATGCCGAACGCTCTCCTTCGGCTCGTTGGTGCTAGACTCGGAGGCGGACCCGTACACTCGCGTCTCCACCAACGCCTTCTGCACAACCAGGTCCATGATCTCGTCGTAGTCGAGATGCTCCTTCCTTACGAGTTTCTCTACGAATGGGGTGGCGAGCAGGTTGTCCATCAGGGCCACCTTGGCCACTCGCTTGTCAAGGTCCCTGCATGTGCTCGCGAGCGTCCTCCATCGATTGATGTAGCTCGATAGGCCCTCGACCGTCCCCTGGCGGACCTTCAGGAGGATGCCCGTGGTGTTGTATTTCCCCTGGAGCCGATATCGCTTCTGGAAACTCTCCGCCAGCTCGAGCAACGAGTGGATGGACCCTGGCGGGATCTCGTAGAACCAGCTCCTTGCTTCCTCCGCCAGTTTTTCCCGAAACAGGAAACACAAGGTTGGGTCTGAATATCGGGTCCCGTCCGTGGTGGACCGAAACTCGTCCACGTGCGCCCGTGGATCCCCGCTCCCGTCGAACCGGGCAATCTTCGTTATCTTGGCGTGGGGGTCCCTTCCCCTCTCCAGTATGTGCGCCGAGAACGGGCTGACCCGGGGGGCGAACGTCCCGCCCTGACCGGCCAGCTTGTCCTTGCGCAAGCGTGAGACTTCCTCTGCCAGCTCCTCCATCCTCCGTAGGATCATGTTGTTGTTCGTCGGGGGCGTCGACTCCTCCACAGGTGAGGGTGCCCGGGCGCTGGTCCCAGCGAACAGATGGCGCTCCTCGCTGGCGGTCTCCTGGGTTCCTTCGTGTTGCTCCATCTGCTGGTTAATGAGCGCCTCCAGTCGTTCCTCCATCCTTCGGCGGATCCGGCGCTCCTCTGCTCTCTCGAGCGCCGCCTCCCGCAACTTCCGGGCCATGCCGCTGATGCGCCCGTCGTCGTCATTCCTGCTGGTTGCCCGTGCATTCCGCTCCTGTGAGCCTGGCGGAGTCTCCCCCTCGGGTGTGTTGCTGCCGTTAGCCATCGGATTGAGCATGTGGACCTTTGGTTTCAGTGGTGTTTATACGAGGTTTGCAATTTGTAAGTTTCCCACAGACGGCGCCAGATGTTTCTACCGAATTACGCGCGGGGGCGTAAAGGGGCAGAAGCAACAGGGATAAGCTTCCTCCTCCTCCTTGGTGCGGTGGACCTCCTCTTCCTGGTGGTGCGTCCGAACGGTGGGGCTGTTCGGATGGGCGGGCTCTTCCTCTTCTTCTTTCGTGCGTGCGGGATCTCCTTGCGGGTGTTTCCTTCTTCTCTCGGGCGTTCGGGTGCAGCTGTTAGAAGAATACAACAATGAAGCAGGCGGTCAGGGGTCAAGACGGGATGGCCCGCCTTCAACGCTCCGATGCCTAAGTCAGAATATGTATTGGATATAATAGTCAAGCGAACGTACGAGCAATGTAGTAGGGATCGAATGAGATGGTGGGATAAGAGATTGATTGCGATGGGTTTAAGTCGAATCAATGGGATGTGAATTAGTAGTCGTGAATGAGTGATCTTACCTGTAATAAATACCTGATATATATAGGTGGTTGAGTTTGGAACCTGGTGGTGTTCTTCGATGTGGGACTGGTGGTTCTGTTGGTGTGTGATCCGCATGTTCGGGCGTGCGCCTGGCGGGCGCGTGTGCGCTCGGATGGGGTAGGTTTGGTGAGTGAAGTTGGAGCCTCCAAGGTGGTCTTGCATATGGTCGAGTAGGTGTTGCTAATCTGCTTAAGTGGATAAGTATGTTAATCGTACAACTAATGATGCAATACTAACACGTACATCAATTACATAATAAACTACTAATCTAGACAGAAGGTCACTGAACTGAACGCACTCAACCCACATAACTTAATATATGCATACCAATTTGGGTTGCGTAACTAAGTTTTACCGTCGGCACCAAAGCATAGTCTATTCCAAAAGTAACAAGTTCGATGACTAGCCTGAATCCTGATTTGAAGTCAGTCTCGCTCACGCGCCCGAATAAGAAGCTGTCAGAGAACAATTCAACAAAAAAATAGAAACACTGATCATACATCGTAGAAGTGGTAAGAATCCTAACCTCAACCACCTTTATAAGCCAGATAAATTTAATTTTTATATGAATGAATATCAATATCAATATAGAATAGTACCACGCGGTGCTCTTTGTTGATCTGGGTGTCCACAAATGGTTGTTCACTCATCTCGTCAGCCTTCATCCTTTGAGATTTCCCAAGTGATGAAAACAAAAATGAAGCAAGAAAAGGTTGCAGAATCTGAAAGATCGAAACCTTATAAAGAAAGGATTAAACTCACTGTGATATCCGGACTCTTGATGCTATAGTTAAAAGTGTCCCCAACTTTAAAACCTATCAGAATAATATTCAAAGTTGAAAATCATATTACTGTGGTACTTCAAGCGTTTTTCCGTCAATGAGCCGTCTTATTCCGTCAAAATTATTGACGTGGCAACCGAAATTTTAAAAGTGAAAGATAAAAAGACCTTAATACCTTTATTTTAATTTTTTTTTTTCGTTTTTTTCCCTCTCTCTATGCTATCTACACTAGCAATGGTGGAATTCCACCTCAGGCCACCGGCACTTCCCTAGCCTCCGTCTCTCGTCATCGATCCGGACAACGCCTCTCCTTGATGCACCGTGTCACCTCTCTGCTCTCTCATGGTGCGGGATCGACACACTTACCCAGCTCGCTGCGTGATGCTCCGCTCCAAGCCTCATCACCGCTTCTCGCCTCATCATGCCTCTCTGCTTAGCCCTTCCCGTTGACGCACACCAATGGATCAATCTCTCAGGCCCAGTCTGCTCTCGGGCTCTGGTCTAACTCGCGGCCTCGGGCTCCCTTAGGGCTCTGCTCGCGCCGCTGCGAGCTCGGCCTCGTCCCCCAACCCCACTACCTCATCACGGCCTTGACCACTGTCTCGCTCAAGCCACTGTCGCTTGCAGCTTCAAAGATGATCGTATGGGCTTGGTTTCGGGTCAGATTCCACACGGGCCAACTCGAGAGGAAAAAAATATTAAAAATGAAAATACAAAGAAAAATGAAAATAAGGAGGGTATTAAAGTCTCTTAAATCTATTTAAATTAAAAATCAATTTTGACGGTTTATTGACGAAAAAACGTTCCAGGTGCTACGATAATACGATTTTAAAGTTTGGATATCATTCTGATAAGTTTTAACATCAAAAGTCTGAACATTACGGGTGAATTTAATCCATAAAGAAAACCAATCATACTTTAAGCTATCAGAGTTCTCTGGTTATAACAAATTTGTCATTTTTTTCTCTCCTTTAGGCCAGAAGCAAATTATACAGTCAAAAATACAGCGAAGATGTTCGATGAAATGTCTCACTTGTGGTGCTACCTACTTTTTTTTTATCTCTGTAACATAATTTTGATTATTGAAGCTTTGGAAAATAGTGGGTATTGCTTATTTATTAGTTCTAACTTCTAAGCATTTGAGAAGCAGTAACTTTTTTTTGCACATGATCTTCCTCAAAGCAAAAAAAAGTTACTACCTTTCAAATGCTTATTTACAGTACTCAGGTATACTCCAATTCAAGTTTTGATAATTAAATCTGAGAGCCTGAGCCCGAGCCTGATTTAAGTCACAAGCATCGTTTAGTTCCTTGTTTATTATTCATTAGTTTAGAGGCTGCGGAAAATGGAGTCAACTAATAGTGATTCTTCCGGGGCCATTGATGTTACTGCCATTCTCATCCAAATACTAAAAGACACCCATCCATGTCTAGTTGCCTTAGTATATAGATGAAACCTTTTTGATTAGCTGGCTGAATTTTCAGCCAATTATATGTGATCTTGTTAGACATGTTAAGAATTCTAAAAACCCAAAATGTCCTCTGTTTCATCTGCATAGTGTATGATGAGCAAGGATAAAAGAATCAATTTACCTCTAGTCTTGTATCAGTTGTATGGAGTTTTCTATTTCCACATTTGTATGGTTGATATTTCAACTTCCAAAGTTGGAAGACTTTTCATGTTTTTTGAAGTCTTCATCGGCATAGTGAAGTAGTAGATTCAACTCCAGTGTTGATAGTTCTAGTCCTGCTCAAAATCAACCAAAGCCATCATTTCCCATGGAGAATTTTCACAAGTGCAGAACCCGATTCTCTATACCCCATCTGCTTGTGTTTCTGCTCCAGTTTTTTTCACTACAGTTCCTCTCTTTAGCTGATTATCTCATCAACTGTGGCTCAGATAAAAATGTGACCTTTCAAACATCCGGCCAGAATTTCGTCGGAGACTTGAAGCCTGCTGATTTTTCTTTTACAAATAGCAAGGCTGTGACGTCAGACATGGACCAATCACCTCTCTACGGGACAGCAAGAGCTTCCACGCGATTATTCTACTATGAGTTCAACATCAATGAAAATGGTACTTATCTGGTACGCCTACATTTCTTAGCTTTTTCCTCATCCGCAGATGATCTCGCCAAAGCTGTTTTTGATGTTTCGGATTCTAATTTCACACTGTTGGGTAATTTCTCTGCTAAGAACAGTACCAAGTCTCCTGTTATAAAGGAATTCTTTCTCCCAATTGATAGTACTGGCTCATTTAGACTGTATTTTATTCCTCGGGCCTCAACTCTTGCATTTGTGAATGCTATCGAATTCATCCTTGCACCTTCAAATTTCAGCCCTGAGAATTACACTGGTAATCTCCATTTAAACACAATTTACAGACTCAATGTTGGGGGACCAAAACTCACACCGGATAATGACACAGAGGGGAGAAACTGGGAACCAGATGACGGTTATCTGCTTGATAAAAACTCTGCTGTAATTTGGAGAAAAAGTACACTAGGTAAACTTCTGGGTGGAAATGTGGATGGTCTGGTTGCACCTAGTGTTTCTGTTGCCCCAGTTTCGGTTTTCCTGACTGCAAAAGCGATGAATCGTACTGGCAGGCTAGTCAATTCCTCCGTTATAACATGGTCTTTTCGTGTGAGTAGGAATGCGAGGCACGTTGTCCGGGCTTACTTCTGTAACATTATTAGTGATGCAACTAATAATGTTGTATTTAACTTGTATTCAAATGGAAATTTCCTGAAGGAGATGGGTCGGGGCAACCTGCTTTTTGACCAGTTGGCTGTTCCTTACTACTATGATTTTGTGGTGAGTTCGAATGATTTTGAACTCATGAACATCAGCATAGGACCTCAATTGACACCATTGATAGATAATCAAGTGCTTGATGCATATCTAAATGGGCTAGAAATATTAGAGGTGATGGACGCAGTAGCTCTAATTCCTAATGTGAAGAAGAAGATCAGTGTGGCTCTTGTAGTTAGTTCAGTTCTTGGAGGCCTATTACTTGTGTGCATTTTGACAGCTGGATTAGTGTTTGGTTTGAGACGACGAAGAAAGGCAGAAACGCGTGTTGAAACTTCAGACTGGTTAACAATGCCTGAAAATGGAGGAGGGGCTTCCCACACACACGTGACTGAAAGAACCGTCACTGGATCACCTATGAATCTAAGAAATCTTGGGTTGAGGATATCATTTGCTGAAATTCAGTCTGCAACAAACAACTTTGACACGAAATTGCTGATAGGTAAGGGTGGGTTTGGGAATGTGTATAGAGGGACACTCTTAAATGGCACAAAGGTAGCTGTAAAGAGAGCTTATAAGCGAGATGAGCACGGGTCAGGATCAGGCCAAGGACTTCCAGAATTCCAAACAGAAATCATGGTTTTGTCCAAGATTCGCCACCGACATCTAGTCTCTTTAATTGGATACTGTGATGAAAGATCTGAAATGATACTAGTCTATGAGTTCATGGAAAAGGGGACCTTGAGGGACCATTTGTATGAATCAAACTTGCCTCGTTTGTCATGGAAGCTGCGACTTGAGATTTGTACTGGAGCAGCAAGGGGTCTTCAATATCTTCACACAGGTGCAGCTGGGGGAATCATTCACCGTGACGTTAAATCCACCAATATATTGCTTGACAAAAACCTTGTTGCCAAAGTTGCTGACTTTGGCCTTTCGAGATCTGGATCTCTTGATGAATCCCATGTTAGCACAAATGTCAAAGGCACTTTTGGTTACCTTGATCCTGAGTACATGAGGTCTGAACAGCTGACAGAAAAATCTGATGTTTACTCATTTGGTGTAGTTCTTCTTGAAGTGTTGTGTGGAAGACCTGCTATTGATCCAATGCTTCCGAGAGAGCAAATGAACTTAGCCGAATGGGGAATGTCTTGTAAGAAAAAAGGGTTGCTTGAACAGATTGTTGATTCTCCTTTGAAGGGCCAGATTGATTTGAGTTCACTGAGAAAGTTTGGTGAGACGGCTGAGAAGTGTTTGCAAGAAGATGCTTGCGATAGGCCTACGATGGGTGATGTGCTGTGGGATTTGGAGTATGCATTGCAACTTCAGCAAACAACAAAGCTCAAGGAGGCCCATGAGGATAGCACAACCATTGATGCTTCATCAGCAGCATTTGATATGCCAAATGTTCAGCGTTTAACTTCACTTGGTTCGACAGTGAATGGAGATGATACGAGGGACTATGATTTGGACACAACAGAAAATGAAGTTTTCTCCCAGTTGAACATGGGAGATGCCAGATAAATGTGAACATTGTCAGGTACTATTATTTGTAGTTTTCTTTCTTTAACCAGTTAGACGTTACTGGTTGTGTGCTTGTTAGTTTCATTTGCATGTTCTTATTTCTAAAATGTGATATAATGGTATTGACCGTGTATAAATAGAAGCTACATTTGATATCATCTTCACTCTAGCTTCTTCTGATATCACTTCAACTCTCATAGCTTAAACTCGGGGGTAATTGTCCGAAGTGGCCTCTGGCCAACCTGACTCGAGCAAGATACCCTGTATAGTAGAATAGTATATGTAAAAATGTTTAGGGTAGAATACAATTTATTTTTTTTGGAGAAAGATATAAATATATTAGATCCTATAACTTACGAAGGAAAACACCGAGTGCCGACTTAATAGAAAGAATTCCCTATAGCAACTTATACTACATCGTGCTCACAACAATATTATCACATTAACTAAACGTGCTAGATGTAGGGAAATAATTGAAAAAATTCAAGCCTCACATCTTATCTAGTTGTGCACCCCAAATCACAGCAGCTCTCTTTGCTCCTCAGTCATCTTCTCAGCGACTGGATTGATTGCCAACTTCTTCTACTTAGACTTGGACACCTCCGACACCCAATTTCCAGCTGTCTTGTTGTTGTGGTGGGGTTTCCTCCCGTGTCCCTCTATTTTTTCTACCAAGCGGAGAGGAGACGATCAATTTCGATCCTCTTGCACCAAGTAGAGATGCTCTATCTGAGCATCGCCCGTTACCTTCAACAAGCAAAAATTCCCCACCTGGGTGCACTGCGGCAGTGCTCCGTGGAGGTGATCCAACTGTCTACAATGTCGCCCCTTTCTTGCACCGCACAATCATGATAATGAGTTTCTAGGCCTTAGGAGTAGGTCATGTAACCTTTTGGGCCATAGTTCTTGCTCCAGGCGGGCCTAACTTTGGTATGTCATCTGTACTTGTAACCTTATAACAAAATATAAAAGGTCAGTGGGTCCCCCTCAAAAAGAGGGTTAACCTGCACGTTGGACATGTGCCCTCGGCTAGGGTCTCCCTCTTCCTGCATATGTGTCACGTGGCCAACATGCACTATTTCCTGGGCGGTGGTCTAGTAACTGGGGACATTACCACATCCGACTCCGGCTCCACCACTGTAGGTTGCACCGCCTCAACATTCGGATGTGCCACCGTGGTCCCTGCTGGTCTTGGTTCAAAACCCTGGGGCAGCTTGCAGCTCTCGCCACCTCTTTCTCCACCCGGGCTCGGTTTAGAATGTAGCCTGCACTTCTATGCACAAACAACCTATAAAGGGGGCAAAAACCCTACAAATTCGGGTATTTAAAACTTACCAACTGCACACAAGTCGGAGCAAACCGGATCTTGCGGCGGACCACCACCCCGCAGTTAAGATCCATCTTCACCTTGACCTTCGTCAAACCATTAGCTAGCAGGGCAAGGTCATGCTGCAGGTACTGTCTGACATAGTTCCCTAGCTGCTCTGCTCATTCACGAGTCAGCCCTGGCTTTGAAAAATTGTGGGCCCATACCCAGGTATGAGTCACTGCTATTGGAACCCCACCGGATCTGAAAATCCGTCAAATTCTTGCACCATTATCATTCGGCCCTTGAAGAACCACGGACCTTGTGTATCATGCCAGAGAGCCACTCAATCGATAAATTGGCAGAAAAAACTGTCAGAATCATGTCGATGAATGATGACATGATTCGGACCAAGCGGCTTGTGCCATAACCGAGTCATGGCGGTCTTAAACGATGAGTCTAGGATCTCTGACAAAGCCACCGGCCCAAAGGGCCTCACGACCCCATAACTGGTTATCAACATTGTCGTTGTTGCTTGGTCATTCGCCGCTGCCTCCACCGGCGGGGCAAGGTCGACGACGCCGCAGATATCGTCATCATCATTTGAGAGGACCAATCCCTCTTGGAACTGGCCAACAAACCCATCCTCTTTAGCTGCCATGAAAACATGCCGATTTGGATTTTGGGGAGAAATGGAGAAGGACGGGGTTCGTAGATCAATGTAGGGGAGGAAAGATCTATCGAAGTTGGCTACGGGTAGTAGAAGATAGGTAGAGATCAAGGTCAGTTGGAGGAGATAGGGAAGTGGGCGGCTATGCCGCTAGGGTTTTATTCGTAGGGAGAGAAGAGCAACACAACTCATGTGGTTGAATGCAATACTTTCATTCATTCATATATACATCTTTACAAGATATATTCCTAATAAGTAGAAAATATCTACAATAAAAGATAAATTTGTTCTAATTACAATAAGAATCTAAGGGCATCTCCAACAGATACCATATAGTTATTTTTTATTTTTTTTAGTTTTAACTACTTTTTGGCTAAAAACTGCTCCAACAAGTACCCTATAGTTAAGTCATATATAATTTTTTGTTAAAAACTAAAGTTATATCTAACAAATGAGGAGAAAGAAATTAGCTTTAAAATTAAAGTTGTCAACTCACCAAATTATTAGTTTCAACGTTCCATCTCCACATTATAGCTTAGAACTGACTAAGATACATAATAGACTGAAACTGTGATTTTATTCATTGATAGATGGCCTTATATAAGCATTACAATTTTTTACAAATCAATCTTCCTATAAATCAAGGATTGAGAGAATATCTAATTCTATTTTCATTAGGACAAGACACGGAACGAGATATTAGGAATCTTATTTCCCTTAAACACTCCCTCTTGTGTCGTGATCCTAATGTATGATGTATAACCTATTTCCTCAATAAATACCTTGCCAAGCAATAAACAAACCTCTTGGGTAAAACAAAAGATTAGTCGAAGAGAAAAAGAGTACAACGCATCAACTACAAATGTGACGACATGTGATGTAGACTCCCCCTGATGTCTCCGAAATGAACTCCCTCAGATCAGTAACTCAATCTTGGAGTTTAGACAATCTTCACATACCAATACATCTCACATGCTTTGCAAATGTAGATTTATTCAATGCAAGCCGCATTTTCCTCAAAGATACAAATTGGTGTTGTAGTAGTGGATGCTAATTCACTAATTTTTTGAATGTAGTGTATGATTGACCTAAGCTAAACACACTCCTTAACTGTTTCATGTAAAGAAATGATCTTAGAATGATTCGAGGAAGTAGCAACCAGGGTTTCCTTTGTTGATCTCCAAGAAATCATTGTGTTCTCCATGGTGAATACATAACCGATCTGGGAACGTCTTTTATGTGGGCCAGAGAGATACTCAGCATTAGCAAAACCAACTAAGACATCACAAGGTTTCTCTGAGTAGGAGACTGCACTAAATCAAGGAATAATGCTTGCATCTGGATCACCATTTGATGGATTGAACATAACTTTCGATGGATCGAAAATATACTTCGATGCATCGAAGCCATGGCTCGAGTCCATCCATGGTGCAACCTTCGATGGATCGAAGGATGCCTTCAGGTTTGTCTCGGGAGCTTCTCTCGATTGACCAAGAACCATTCTCGATAGATCAAAATTCTTTGATCCTAGCTGCTGCGACTCAACCATCCCTTTTTTTGAAAATTTCATGCTTCTCTTTGTATTTTTTGTAGGGAAAGAACAAGTTCACGTCTATGGAACCCATCAAGTCTCATTTTTTGGTGTTATAATACCATAGGATTTTCTAGATTTTGAACCTTGTAAACAATGTGTATGAACATAACCATTCTTAATACTTTCAAATACTGAAAGAAAGAACTTTTATTACTTTGTCAACATCAAAACTTGCATTAAGAGATTGTTCTTATTCAATAACAACGACTAAAAATAAAGTCAAAGACAAAGCTAAACTTGATTACATGGTAGAGATATCGGTCTAATACATAGACTAAGCGAAATTTGTAGTGGTTAGGTTTACACTGGGGATATCTGCTACAATTAGATTGGCTTCACTGCCATCTTCCATCTCTTCATCTACAGTGTAGTTTGTCTAATGAGCCAAGTACTCCTTGCATCTCTTGTAGGCATTCTGGATATCTTTGGATGCACGACACTGCTTGTGCATATGCTTGCTCGATGTTGAAGCTAAGCTATATGTAGAAGAAGCAGACCTTGAAGAATTTGCATTGTTCTTGAAACCAGAACTTGATGAATTCTTATTAATGTCTTGGCGAGTCCAAATCATATTTCGAATGTTTCATCCTTTGCCATGACCTCTATCATGTCCTCATCTACTACCACAAGTATGATAAAGTTCTGGATGATTGTTATGCTTATATTTTCATGCCTTTCCAATATGATGATCCTTATAGACTTTATTTATACCGGCTGGCCTAGCATTGTTATGGAGAAGAATCTTCTGATGCCTTTCTCTCTTGGCTAGCACACTCATAAGGTTACTGAAGGATCTAAGTCTTCCTTGCTCATAATCAATTTCATATTAGTGAGCAAGGGTGCCTACAGAGGTAGGAAAGGTAGTCAACATATTCTCAACCATGGCCTTATCGTTCTTGACAACGCCACAAATGGCAAGCTCAGACTGTAGCTCTGGCATATCCTGGTAAAAATCATTGATTTTTGGGTAATCCAATAACCAAATTTGATCCAATTTTTCAAGCGGTTCACGAAGCTGGGCGTCATGCACATTATTAAACCGTTCTTGCAACGTTACCCATAAATTCGTGGTTTCATCCTTTAGCAAGTACTGCTTCCTTAAAGCAGGATGAATATGTCTCATGAGAAACATAAGAGCTTGAGCTTTGCAGGCTATGGTGTCATCATCGGCTTGAGTACCAGGTGGTAGTGCTTGGATCGTATCCGTGAGTCTTTATCGATGGAGAGCATTCCTCACATCTGAGATGCATCTGTGGTACCCTGCTCCTTGAAGATTAACGATGTCAAATTCTGGTCTTGCAAGCTCAGTCATCTACAAAAGATAAGAGATGAAATTAGTTTACTGATCAAAAAACCACGATCACTAATCAAGTTTAGGGAATAAGAAACATGATACATTGATGTATGGTCACAAATATCGATGCAATAACCGGTGATTTCATACCACACCCCAGAAAACCGTGACTAACTTAGAGTCACAAATTATCGACTTCCCTTTTTTTTTCATGTAATCCGTGACTCACCCAGGACCATCACTATTGTTTAAATTTTGAGGAGGAGGATTTAATCCTTTCTCACTTATACTTGGAATAATCAATAGGAACTAGAGGCATATATAAAATTCACGGTATTTTAACAAAAAAAAAATCTAGACCTAAATCTAGGGTGTTGAGGTAATTAAGTTTTGCAACCTAATTCTAAATCGAAGAACTTTAAAAATTTACCTCGAGCGTATTATGCTCAGAATGAAAACTTCATTGGGATCGAAGTTTGACGAGGAAAAGTCCACGAAAACCGGCGGGAGGAAGCTCTGGCGACGTGTTTAGGATTTTTTCTTTTACGGGTTTGGGTTGGCTATCAACTCAAGAGCTGCAGATAACGTATTGAAGGAGAAAAGTATATAATATACATAATACACTAAAACTGTAATTTTATTCATTGATAGATAACCTTATCCATATCCCTATATATCATGGATTGAGAGAATATCTTCTTATATTCTAATTACGACAAGACACACACCAAAATATTAGGAATATTATTTCCCTTAAACATTTCTGAATTTAAATTTAGAAAATAATAACTCCATTGTTGGAGATGCTCTAAAATATCTACAAGATTAATACTTGCCAACACTCTCAAGTTGGAGCGTAGATGTCTATCATGCCCAACTTGTCCAACCATTTACTAAAGGTTTCATGTGACAACTCCTTAGTAAGAATATCAGCTAACTGTTTTTTAGACTGTCACAAAGGATAACTGAATAATTTTTTTGTCAAGGTGATCCCTTATGAAATGTCTATCAATGTCCACATGTTTGGTTATGTCATGCTGTACTGGGTTATTAGCAATCTCAACAGCAGCTGTATTATCATAATGCAAATCCATAGGCTTCTGAAACTTGATATCCAGGTCTTTCAGAACATTCTTGATTCATAGCAATTCACATACTCCATTTTTCATTCCACGGTATTCATCTTTTGCACTCAAGCGGGCAATCACATTCTGTTTCTAATTGCGCCAAGTCAACAAACTCCCACAAATAAAAGTAAAGTATCGAGAAGTAGACACTCTATTAGTATGATCACCAACTCAATCTGCATCAGTGTTGCCCGAAACACACATTTCACCAGTGTAGCCTGAAACATACATCTCACTAGTGTTCTTTGCAAGTAACAAACCTTTACCAAGTGTGCCCTTCAGATATCTGAGAATAAGGTAAGAGAGCACAAGTGTGCTTTACTCCAAGACTATGCATAAACTGACTCACCACACTAACAACATATGCAATATCAAGTCTAGTGTGTGATAAATAAATAAGTTTCCCAACTAAAAGTTAATCCTTGTCCTTATTTGTTGGAACCTAATCTGGGTGAAGTTCTAGCTTGTGATTTTGCTCAATAGGAGTAGCAGCAGACTTAGAGTCTAACAATCTTGTCTCAGCAAGAAGATCCAAAACATACTTCCTTTAGGATAATGTAATCTTTTGCTTGGACCTTGCAACTTCAATTCCCAAGAAGTATTTCAAACCAGCCATATCATTCATGTCAAACTCATGAGACAACTGTTTATGGAGGCTTGCCATCTTGCATGGATCATCTCCTGTAACCATCATATTATCCTTGCGTTTGAAACATTCTGTCCCTCCGGTGCATTATTTTCGACGGGTCAAGACATATCACTTGATGGATCAATGGTAACATTCTATCCCTCTGGTGTGTTCTTTTCGACGGGTCGAGACGTGTTTCTTAACGAGTCGAACAATGGTACTGGGGCTTCCGTTTCGGAACCTGATCTTCCAAATTGTGTCTCCAACTGCTCAAGCTCTTCAAACTTTGGCAAATTTAGAGTATTTTTTTCACATCCTCACTCCCTCTGAAAGGAAGACTTAGAAACTCCCCTTAAGTAATATGGTTTGGATTCTCTAAAGGAGACATCAAGGGAGACATGAGTTTTCTTGGTAAGAGGATCATCACACCAATAACATTTCTGGATATCAGCATAGCCAACACTGGTAACCATATCGACCCATTGTCACATGAGGGACAAAATGTTACCATCGACTCATTGGATCATCCTATGTAACTGTTTCTGGAGACTTGCCACCATATCTTCTGTACCACAAGATCTGTAACCACACAATCAAGACAGTAGTTTTCCCATCCATACATTTGAAAAACAAGATATGATCAGAGTTACACTGGCAATACCCAAATTTATTTATTGCCTTGGAGAAGCATCCAAGCCACACCCTAGATGATTGCTTCAAACTATATAGAGACTTCTTCAGGTGACACACTTTTCCCTTATTACCTGGTTTGCAATTGATTTTTGGTGGAGTATCCATGTATACTTCTTCTTCCAAGTCTTCGTTCAGGAAAGTTTTCTTCACATCAAACTGGTGTTAAGGCCAATCATATTGAACTGCAAGGGAAATGAAGATTCTCACAATATTAATTTTGGCAACATGTGCAAAAGTCTCTTGGTAATCAACTCCATATTTCTAAGTATAACCATTGGCAACCAATCTAGCTTTGTAGCGATCAATTCTTCCATCAGCTTTATTTCACAGTAAACACCCAACGACATCCAAAATTCTTCTGACCAGGCGGCATAGGAACCATGTCCCAAGTTTCATTCTTCTCCAAGGCCTCTAACTCCTCATTCATAGCTTGCTTCCATTTGGGATTCGCCAAAGCATCATATACATTACTAGGAATAAATACTATAGATAATTGATTGACAAAATGTGCATAAGACTCAGACAACCTATGGTGGGAGATATATGTGACGACCCGGACCGGAATTGGAATAGTAATCGGCTTAAACTGCGAGTTTTATGAGTAATTGAGGTTTATCGTAATTAATCAGATATGCAACTTCGTTCACGACTTAATTTTCGGACATGAATTTGATTTGAGTTTGTTCATGGGAAATGTAGAGAATATGATTTCGATTCCGTAGGAGCTTTCCGAGGATTTTTCGGATAATCGAGGAATATAAAAAAATATTTGAAATTATCGCCGAGTTAGTCGTATTTATACGTTTGAGTTTGAGTTATCCGAATTGCGGATAGAGTTGATTCGCGACGTATAAATAGCCGAATAGTCGTAAAGTTATCGAAAAAGTGTGAAATTGGCTGTTTGACCGAGTTGACTGAATCTGGCCGAGTTGACCGAGTCAACCCGTGTTGCCTCAGTGAGTCACGAACTCACCGTCGTGGTGGCTGCCGATATATGGCACGGTTTCCGGATTTCAAGGTATGGATTTGAAGCTTGTTGTTTGGGCTTTTGATTGATATATGTATGGTGAGTTTTGGTTAAGGTTTGGTTGGAGATTTTTGAGGGTGAAGGTTGCCGTAATTGGGTTTAACAGTGGCTGGTGCTCCGGCGTTTTTCCGGTGAGTTTTTGGGCTGAAATTGGTTGGGCTCGAGTCAAGGGTGAAAACCCCCTTGGTTTGAAGCATTTTGGTGGCGGGACGGTGCTGGAATTGGCCGGGAAAGTTTTCCGGCGATTCTTGGCCGTGAGACTTTCGGGCTGATTTTGGATGGGTTGCCAGTCGATTTGGCTCTACGTGTAGAAGAGTTTTAGGGTTGGATTGAAGAGAAGAAGATGTGGTGGTTTGGTCGCCAGAAAATCTCTCCGGTGACGGCGAGCCGCCGCAGCCGGCAGTCAACGGTGGAGCTCCGGCGAGGCGTTGACTTTTTAGATTTTGTCAAGTTTTATGCCGTTTTTCTCATAATCGCGCCCCAATCGTCGCCTTGAGGTTTTCGAGTTGATTTGGATGCCGGATTTTGTGTCGAGGGTTTATGTGGAGTATTTTGAGATTTTCGGCGATTCTTTTGTTATCCGAGTTATATGTTTCCGAAAATGGTTGGTTTCCGAGGTGTGGTTCAGAGTATTGAATTGTGATTTTGATCAGTGATATTTTGTGATTATTCAGGAGATCGAGATCGTATGTTGGGAGAGGGATCTTCCGCCAGATCTCGGGATTAGCGCGTCTGCGCACTGTGCTTATCTGTGAGTGGACATTTATTTACATTGTCGTAGCGAGTTCTTGGTTTCAGTATTCATTTCCAATACAGTATTGAGATTATTTATTGTTTTGGAGGTATTGAATTATGTTTTATTGGTGATGGCATTTACTTAGCATCGATGCATTGACTACTCGGCTGATCGCCGGTAGTCCAGTTCCAGGCTTGTGAGATTCGCCTGATGTGCCCACTAGGCTTGAGAGATTCATCTAGTCTATCACCATCGGGCTTGAGAGATTCGCCCGACGCCTCCATTTATTTTAAGAACTCGCATTATTTTTATGTTATGTAAATGGTGAAAGACATGTGTTTATTTTCGTCCACCCACTCTAACGATTTTATTTGCCTTTCCCCTGGGCTTTTCGATTTCCATGCCCAGCTTGCAGTTCGGATTCTGGTGTCGCACTTCGCAATCGTAGGCTTAGTATTCGAGCTACTTTTCTTTCTCAGTAGGTTTCTTGTTTAGCCTACTGCTGTGTATTTATGTATATATATACTAGAGGTCGCTCAGAATACTCTTATGTTTATATTTTCATATGATTTTCCCAGATTTCTGTAAAGTTACAGTTTTTGCTTCTTGCTTTATATTATATTATGATTTTGTGACGACCCGAACCAGAATCAGCAGTATGACCAGCTATGTACGTGAGTTACCGGGTAGTCACTGGTATCCGACGGTTGTTCGGAATTGTCGAGCTTGCTAACGACTTAATTATTGGCCGAGAATTGGAGCTGGGTCTCTTCTCCAGAGTCGTAGTACGTGTGATTACGAGTTTGTGGGCGGTTCCGGATCGTTATTTGGACGACCAAGGAATTAGTTATGAATATTCGAAGTTTCGACGGAAACGGATTTAAATGGCGGGTTTGTTCGCGACTAAATTACCGGTCGAGAATTTGGTTTCGGTTTCTTCACGGAAGTTGTTCAGAATTTAATTTCGAGTTTGTGGGAACTTCCGGAGCATGATTTGGAGTTACGAGGAATTAGTTGCGAATTTTGCCGTTTGTTGATTATTTAGTCGATTTAATGTGTGTTGCTTTGAAGGGTTGACTTTTTATTCGATTGGCCGATATGTTTGACTTTGGGTGGTTATTGAAGAGTATGTTGAGATGAGTTCGTGGCCGCGAGAATTATCGGAATCGGAATTACGATGAGGAAGTTTCGCGCGTTTGAAGTTTGCCGAAATGGATAATTATGAAGTTTCCTTTTTGGGAAGGTTTAAATAGTGGAGTTTCCTATTATAGCAAGTCAACATTTTTCATTTATGGCTTTGACCACGTTGACTCGGTTTGACCGAGTGGGAGGAGTCTCACGACGGTGGTGCTCGGCCTCCACGACGGCGAGGCGTTTCCGGCCACCTCATGGCTTGCCTCCGGTCTCTTTCCGTGCGCTTTGAGGCCCTCGATTCCGTGCCGGCCACCGTTCACGGCGAGGTGAACGGTGGAGAGAGGAATTCCGGCCTAAAATTGGGGATTTTTTTGAGGTAATCGGGTTAATGGATTTCAACCGAATTGAACTTCAAGAGATACTGGGTTTTGTAGCTCTCTTCAAGGTGATTCTAACCATATAAACATTGTGTTCTAATTTGATTTGTGGATTGAGAATTTTGGGATTGAACTTTGTGAACCAATTCGGTTTTGCTTGAAATTGACCATGTTAGAGTGAGAATTGGACTTTGGTGCAGTTGACAAAGTTGCTCAGTGGGTGATTTTGAGTGGAATAGGGGTGGCTCCGCCGTGAAACTCTCCGGTCAACAGTGGCGCCGCCGTGGACGGCGGTCAACGGTCAGGGTTGACTTTTTGACTTTCGGCAAGTCGCATGTCATTTGACTCGAAATCGCGCTCCGATCGCAGTGGGGAGGTTCGTTTTTTGAGTTGAGCGTCCGAACGTAAAGCGAGGTATTGAAGTGGTATATACGGATTTTCGGCGATTCGTCGACTTTGGATTTCGTGTTTCCGAGAACGGTGGTTTCTCGTGGTTTGATTTGTATTGTCGGATTATGATTTTGAATATGGATTTTGTGAATATTCAGGTGTTCGTGATCGTTGTTTTGGCGAGGGACTTTCCGCCGGATCACGGGTTAACGCGAACTGCGTTACGCAAGCGTGT
This sequence comes from Geum urbanum, assembly GCA_946800695.1. Lineage (NCBI taxonomy): Eukaryota > Viridiplantae > Streptophyta > Magnoliopsida > Rosales > Rosaceae > Geum > Geum urbanum. The sequence goes on along the minus strand of OX326997.1, from coordinate 19,125,072 downwards.
GAGTGGACAAGATCTATTTTCACTGTTGATTTTGCGAGTTCGTGGATTTATTGATTTCCGTATTTAATTATACGATGATTGTGATATATGTTATTTTCGGAGGTATGTTATTATGTGTTATTGGTGATTGGCATTTATTGCATCGATGCTACCAGAGTTGAGAGATTCCTCTGGCCCAGAGTTGAGAGATTCCTCTGAAGCAGGGTTGAGAGATTCCCCTGAGTGCCGCCGGGGTTGAGAGATTCCCCTGGCCTTTCACCGTCAGGTTTGAGCGATTCACCTGACGTCGGGCTTGAGAGATTCGCCCGACAACCTCCATATATATATATGTGTTGTGTTGTTGTGTTTTCCGAACTCGCACTGTTTTATATTGAGTATGTGTATAAATTGGTGAAAGGCATATGTTATTTTCGTCCACTCACTCTAACGTTTTATTTGCCTTTCCCCTGGGCTTTTCGGTTTCCGTGCCCAGTTTGCAGTTCGGACTCTGGTGTCGCACGTCGTAGTCGGAGGCATAGTGCTCGAGCTACTTTGTTTCTTCCAGTAGGTTTATTGTTCTACCTACTGTGGTATACGTATATGATTATGTATTAGAAGTCGCTCTGAGCTTTCTATTGTATATGTTATACGATTTTACTCCGGATTTTCCGTAAAGTACATATATATATTTACTACTTTACGTTATTGTTGATATATTGAGAAATCCGGATGGGATTGGTGCCCACGGTTTGCTTTTTGTGGCATAGGATGAAGTGTATTTTCCGCGTGCAGGTAATGGTAATTTCCACGCTAGTAACGAAACTCTGCTCAAATTTCGAAAAGTTTTTGTTGATTCGTGTTTTCGAAGGGGTTTGATTCCGATTTAGGAAGCTAAATCGGGGTTGGGTCCTTTCAGATTTTGAGAAATCCGGATGAGATTGGTGACCACGGTTTGACTTTTGTGGCATAGGATGAAGTGTGTTTTTGGGTGCAGGTTAATGGTAATTCTGCGATATAGTAAAACTCTGCCGAAATTTCTATGGTTTTTGAAAGTTTGTGTTTTCAGAAGGGGTTTGATTCCGGTTTAGGAAACTAAATCGGGGTTGAGTCTTTTCAATATAATTAGCAATGGGGTATTTGGCTTTGGCACCTATATTAGGCTCATATTGTTTCTTAGGAATTCCCTTAGTAATTCGCACTACCAGCATTTTCACTATAGCCGACGAAAAAAAAAAAACCGACGAGATTTTTTGTCGTCGGCTATAGTGGACAATTTCCACTATAGCCGACGACAAATCAACAAAAAATCGTCGGCTATACTATAGCCGACGAAAAAAGGGCAAAAACATCGTTGGCTATAGTATAGCCGACGCACTATAGCCGACGAGACCATAGCCGACGATTTTTAAGGATCGTCGGCTAAAGTCGCTGGCTAAAACCTGTCGGTAATAGTATAGCCGACGAGGTTTTTACCCATTATCGTCGGCTATAGTACTATAGCCGAAGAGTTTTTAAAAAAAATTAAAAAAAAATATTTTTTTAAAACTATAGCTGACGAGATTTTTTATCTCGTCGGCTATAGTTTTAAAAAAAATTTAAAAAAAAAAAAAATCATTTTTTCCACTATAGCCGACGAGATTTTTATCTCGTCGGCTATAGTTTTAAAAAAAATCGTCGGCTATAGTGTTTCCAGCGGTAGTGTCGTGTAGATTTACGTACCTTAGGCGGAGTACTCTGAACAAGGATCTCAGTTGATGATGTAAAAAAGGGAGCAGGTTATTCAGTACTATCTTGATATTGCGTAATTGGCAATTCTTCTCTGTCAGATTCGACGGGTCGAGGAAAGTTACTCTAAGAGTCGGTTGTAACCCTCTGATCATCCGATGTCGAATTTTTGACAAGTCGAGACATAACATTCGACGGGTCGATGGTAACATTCTGTCCCTATGGTGCATTATTTTCACGGGTTGAGACATATCACTCGAAGGATCGATGGTAGCATTTTGTCCCTCAAGTGTATTCTTTTCGATGATTCGAGATGGGTTTCTTGACGGGTGGAACATAGGTACTGGGGCTTCCGCTCTAGAAACTAATCTTCCAAATTTTGTCTCCAATTGTTCAAGCTTTTCAAATTCTGGCAAAATAGAGTATTTCCTTCACATTCTCTCTCCCCTTAAAGGGAAGACTCAGAAACTCTACCTGAGTAATATGGTTCGGATTCTCAAAAGGAGACATCAAGGGAGACATGAAATATCTTGGTAAGAGGATCATAAAACTGATAACATTTCTGAAAATCAGCATAACCAACACCGATAACTATATCGACCCGTTGTCACAGGAGACACAAAATGTTGCCATCAACCTGTTGGATCATCCCATGTAACTGTTTTTAGAGACTTGCCACCATATCTTCTGTAACCACCACATCTCCTATACCACCAGATCTGTAACCACATAATTAGGACAGTAGTTTTGTCATCCTTATGTTTGACAAACAAGGTAGATCAGAGTAGCACTGGTGATACCCTATTTTCTTTATTACCTTGGAGAAGCATCCAAATCACGCCCTAGATGATTGCTTCAAACTATATAGAGATTTCTTCAGGTGACACACTTTTTCCTTATTACCTGGTTTGAAATTGATTCTGGGTAGAGTATCCATGTATACGTCTTATTCTAAATCGCCATTCAGGAAAGCTTTCTTCACATCAAACTCGTGTAAAGGGCAATGAGGATTCTCATAGTATTAATTTTTACAACATGTGCAAAAGTCTCTTGGTAATCAACTTCATATTACTAAGTAATAACCATTGGCAACCAATTTAGCTTTGTACCGATCAATGCTTCCATCAGCTTTATTTCATAGAAAATACCAGCGACATCCAACAATCTTCTTACCAGGTGGCATAGGAACAATGTTCTAAGTTTCATTCTTCTGCAAGGCTTCTTACTCCTCATTCATAGCTTGCCTCCTTTTTGGATCCGTCAAATCATCATGTAAATTACTAGGAATAGATACTATAGATAATTGACTGACAACATGTGCATGAGACTCAGACAACCTATGGTGGGAGATATAATTAACAATGGGGTATTTGGCTTTGACATCTATATTGGGCTCATATTGTTTCTTATGAATTCCTTTAGTAATTCATGTAGATTTACGTACCTTAGATGGAGTACTCTGAACAGGGATCTCAGTTGATGATGTAGAAAGGGGAGCAGGTTCTTCATTACTATCTCAATATTGTATAATTGGAAATTTTTCTCTGTTAGATTCGACGGGTCGAGGAAAGGTACTCGAAGGGTCGGTTGTAACCCTCTGATCATCCGATGTCAAATTTTTGACGATTCGGGACATAACACTCGACGGATCAATTGTAACATTCTGTCCCTCTGGTGCATTATTTTCAACGGGTCGAAACATATCACTCGACGGATCGATGGTAGCATTCTATTCCTTAGGTGTATTCCTTTCGACGAGTCGAGACCGGTTTCTTGACGGGTCGAACATAGGTCCTAGGCTTTCGTTTCAAAAACTAATCTTCCAAATTGTGTCTCCCACTGCTCAAGCTCTTCAAATTCTGGCAAAATAGAATATATCCTTCACATTCTCTCTCCCCCTCAAGGGAAGACTTAAAAACTCCCCCTAAGTAATATGGTTTGAATTCTCTAAAGGAGACATCAAGGGAGACATGAGTTTTCTTAGTAAGAGGATCATAACACTGATAACATTTCTGGAAGTTAGCATAACCAATACCGATAACCATATCAACCCGTTGTCACAAAAGGGATAGAATGTTACCATCAACTCGTTGGATCATCCCATGTAACTATTTTCGAAGACTTGCAACCATATCTCCTGTAACCACCATATCTTCTATACCACCAGATATGTAACCACACAATCAGAACAATAGTTTTTCCATCCTTGCGTTTAACAAACAAGGTAGATCAGAGTTGCACTGGCAATACCCAATTTTCTTTATTGCCTAAGAGAAGCGTCCAAACCATACCCTAGATGATTGCTTCAAACCATATAGAGACTTCTTCAGGTGACACACTTTTCCCTTATTACCTTGTTTGAAATTGATTCCTAGTGGAGTATTCATGTATACTTTTTCTTCTAAGTCGTCATTCAGGAAAGCTTTCTTCACATCAAATTGGTGTAAAAGGCCAATCGTATTGAACTGCAAGGGAAATGAGGATTCTCACAGTATTAATTTTGGCAACATGTGCAAAAGTCTCTTGGTAATCAACTCCATATTTCTGAGTATAACCATTAGCAACCAATCTAGCTTTGTAGCGATCAATACTTTCATTATCTTCATTTCATAGTAAATACCCAGCGACATCCAACAGTCTTCTTACCATGTGGCATAAGAACCAAGCCCCAAGTTTCATTCTTCTGCAAGGCTTCTAACTCCTCATTCATAGCTTGCGTCTCGCGAATGCATCATGACTATTACTAGAAATAGATACGTACTGTAGATAATTGACTGACAACAAGTGAATGAGACTCAGATAACCTATGGTGGGAGATATAATTTACAATGGGGTATTTGGCTTTGGCATCTATATTGGGCTCATATTGTTTGGTAGAAATTCCCTTAGTAATTCGTCTGTATTTACGTATCTCAGATGGAGTACTATGAACAGAGATCTCAGTTGATGATGTAGAAAGGGGAGCAGATTCTTCGGTACTATCATGATGTTACGTAATTGGCAATTCTTCTCTGTCAGATTCGACGGGTCGAGGAAAGGTACTCGGTGGGTCGATTGTAACCCTCTGGTCATCTGATGTCGAATTTTTGACAAGTCGAGACATAACACTCAATGGGTCAATGGTAAAATTTTATCCCTCCGGTGCATTATTTTTAACGGGCCGAGACATATCACTCGACCGAACGATGGTAGCATTCTATCCCTCCGGTGTATTCTTTTCGACAAGTCGAGACGGTTTTCTTGATAGGTTAAACACAGGTACTAGGGCTTCCATTTCATAACCTAATCTTTCAAATTGTGTCTTCAACTACTCAAGCTCTTGACATTCTGGAAAAATAGAGTATTTTCTTCACATTCTCTCTCTCCCTCAAGGAAGACTCAAAAACTCTCCCTAAGTAATATGGTTCAGATTTTCTAAAAGAGACATCAACGGAGACATGAGTTTTCTTGGTAAGAGCATCATAACATCAATAACCTTTCAAGAAGTTAGCATAGCCAATAAAGACATACTTCAAAGCACAAGGATCAAGTTTACCCCAGAGAAGCTTGTTAATATGGACATATATTGTGCAACCAAACACTCGAGGCTCAAGATTGGGAAAATAGTAGACATTTAGCATCACATGTAACAGAAGGATTTTGGAACTCAATGACACGAGAAGGAGTACGGTTGATCAAATATGCAGTAGAGTAACAACAGTACCCCAATAAGACCGAGTCATATTCATGCCAAATAATGAAGCACGAACAACCTCCAATAATTGTCGATTCTTGCGCTCTGCCATGCTATTTTGTTGATGAGTATAAGAAATTGAGGCTTGGTGACGGATTCCATAAAAGGTCAAGTACGTAGACATGGCGTTATTGACATATTCACCACCATTGTCAGACTGAAGAACTCGGATTTGTTGCTGATATTGAGCGGCGACCATTTTATGAAATTCAGTAAATCGATGGAACACATCACTTTTGGACACCGTCAAAGATACCCAAGTCATACGGGTATAGTCATCTATAAATGTTACAAAGAATCGAGGTCCTGTAGGCGTAGAAACTCGTGCAGGACCCCAAACATCTGAATAAACTTTCATAGAAGGCATTGGAGTCTTGTACATACTAGGAGGATATGGAACACAATGATTCTTGGCCAGTTCACATTTATCACACTGGAAATTTGAAGCACTCAATCTGGAGAATAATTGAGATTGAAGTTTCTACAGGTAATGAAAATTCACGTGACCAAAACGACGGTGCCATAACCACACAACTTCCTTATCTTTATCAAAACTAGTTGTATTTAACTGTTGTGCTCCACTGCTTGTCAAATCGAGATAATAGAGTTTCTCCCTTCTTACATCATAACGGGAATTTTCCTAGTCAGAATGTCCTAAAAGACACAAAAATCTGGGTAGAAAGTTACAGAACATGCAAAAGTCAAAGTTATTTGATTAACATATAGAAGATTATAGGCAAGAGAGGGAACACCAGAGTCAAGAGTCAGATTATCCGAGATTTGGACAGAAGCTTTACCAATAACAGAAGATGGAGATCCATCAGCAATAGACACACTAGGTTGAGGAAATGGTTGAATGGTTTCCACTAGACTAGGATTATTGATCATATGATCAGAAGCATCCGTGTCAATTACCCAAGCATTAGTCCTAGATAATGTAGAGAGAGATGATGTCTTACCCGTCATACCTGATACAACTATAGTAGCGGGCACTTCCTCTAAACTAAGAGTTGATCCAGACAACATCTTCACATTCAGAAAAGCAGTAAGTTCTAGAATTTCACATAATAAAGTATAGTTAGGAGAAGATGTCACAGCAAAGTCAGATTTCTTTCCTAGATCAACAGTTTTGCAGCAGAATTGAGATGTAGTGGTTGACAAAATAGGGTTTATCGATAGGTCAACAAGATTGGCTCTGATGCCAAATTGAAAAGTATAGGTAAAATTATTTAGAGTAGAATGTAATATTTTCATTTATTTCTAAATTGGATATATATATATATTTACAAGAAATATTCTTAATAATAGAGAATATCTACAATAAAAAAATAAATTTATTCTAATTACAATAAGAATTTAAAATATTGACAAGATCAATACGTGTCAACATATATAGCCTCAAACGGATTTAACCTGAGGTGGCTTCCTAGTTGTTTACAGTAATTGAGGCATCCATCAAAAATCAATTGATTATGAGAGAAGATCTCCTACAGCAAACCATATTCTCATACATATGATCCCAATTCTTAGTTCTAGTAGTGTTAGGATCTCATGGATATGAGCAAAAGTTATAGAAAAACAAGTAGAGTAGAACAGAAATGAGGATGCAGATCATTTGGCATGCTGTAGTAGCAACAAGATGATCGAGTACGTACTAGCTAGCTAGCTTCTACTAGAAAAGCAACTTCTTTACAATTACTGCATAGCTAAGAGGGTTAAGAATAGATTACACAAAACTATTAAGGAAGCAATCTTTGTGAAACTAGATGATGTTAGAGCTCTAATGGCCAGAACCCTTTCTGCTAGGTCCAGAAGCCATAGTAAACATCTGATAACTTACTACAACCATCTTTCTCATCTTCTTTACAGAGCTAGAAAATACCAAAGTTCTTCCGTGGACCGTATCCCTGTCAGCAGCACCGCGACTAGTAATCGTGGTCTTAGACTGTGATTGAAGAGCTCGGCATTCGACTAGAACGCCATTGGAGTTTGAGAGCACCAGAATCATCATCACCAAGAGTATTGGAGGTAACAAGGAAATGTGTCTTCTCATATTTGTTGATGCTAGCTAGATTGGAGATCGAGGTAGCTAGCCTTGGGATGTGAAAACTGTGTATGATTAGTAACACAAACTATATAATATTAATTATGATTCTCTTGAATGAAATGATTCCCTCTCCAGCCCCTTGGTAAAAAGAATGGAGCAGAGAAAGATTGGCTTGGCATCTTGATTTATATATTCATATACAAGAGTCGGCCTAGGAGCTGCGCTGATATGAACGGCCTGTGTATGGGTGGCAAAGGACGGCGAACAACTTTTCACGATATGGGACCCTTAAGGAGGGGTATGTATGCATGTTTGACCAGACCAGAACCTTTTCCCATCCATGAGGTCGAACCGCAGACATTGCATGCTAGCTACTGCATGATCGAGCTTCCTAGCTCCACTTAATTTACATTAATTGGCTACCTCTGTGCGGATTCGATTTGACTTCAGAACATGCATATATTCTTGCTTTTGTGATTTTTGGGTCGGAGATCTTTTATTTACGTTCTTTCGAAAGTCCAAAACTGATTGTTAACGTCCTTTTAAAATGTAATAACTTCACTGTCCGGGATAAGAAAATGAAAACATAAAATCAAATCAGGCGCGTGTATTTGGTAGGGTAGTAAGACAACGAGTTTTCGTAGTCCTACCAAATAATGGCCGAAATATGAAGAGGGCCAAAGGTTTTTTTTTTTTTTTGAAAGGGAAGGTTTTTTGTTATACTAAAAATTGTTATAAAGATCTTCTTGTTATATAATTTTCTGAAGTATTTGGTTTTCTTTTTAATTGACCACATATCACTAAATTCAATTATACATCAGTTTATATTTGATAATAAAACACAATATTATCATCGAAATATAAGTTTGGACACTGTCTATACAATAATAAATCATGTACACATACAAATTACTCGATCAATATTTTAATTTATATAAAGAGGGGTACGGTCATGACAGGGTAATTAAGTAGCTACGTACAACAGGTCGGTTGGTGATCGACATGCACACCCACTCTTGATCGAGTTAAGCGGCCGGTGTAGTGCATATATAAGAGTACGTGATGAGCTGCAAATTATAGTTGTTTGGTTCTTGGTCTTCTCAGATGTCATTATGTCAAAGTATCAAGTAATCAATGGTTATGGTCCAAGTGATTTGTAGGTGTGTCTTGAACATGAATCTCTATCTTTCTCGATCTGTCTAAGTACACTACCAGTAGGCAACCATATAAACCAATGAAATGATATGAAGCTGGATCCACACATGTGTGAAACTCATATTGGAATCTGAGCTTATCGGTGGACAGTTTGTCTACGTACTTTAATTTGGTTTTCATATATAGTGGCATACATTGATCTAACTATAAGGGACTTCATCTTTAATTTTGTGGTTTTGTTATATATATCGTGCGGAATTTTTAAAACTCAATCGACCAATTTGTTGATAATTCGTAAACCCAACATTATTTTGGTCATGGTTCTAGCTAGTTAATCTCGTAATTTCAAAGCTTTGTTTATTAATTTACAATGCAAGTAATGCAACATAGCTTGGAGATACCTTCTTCAATTGAATTAATCGATGTTGAATATCCAACATTCTTCCATTGAGTTGAGCTTGAATACGATGCTAGCAGTCCTAGCATAAAGGCCGGCCATGTACGTATATGTGTGTATATATATAGTTTTTATCAACTGCGAAATTTTGTACTGAAATTTTGGTGTGAAATTATATTTTAGACAAAATCGAAAACATAATTCGATCATTGAAATCAATCAACTTTTAGATACTCATGCAAAGATCGAACATGTAAAATTTCAACCCAATGGTGAAATTGTTTAACAATGCACACATGTTGTCTGATTTGGTTGTAAACTTGAATGTGGTGATCAAATGGGTAAACGATATCTGATTGGGCTAAAATTTTGCAAACACGATCCTTGAATGAGTATCTAAAAGATGAGTAATCACTACCAACATAAGCACTTTAGGCAACGAAATGGAAAACAACGCGCAACGAGGGGGGAATTTCGTTGCCTATAGTTTACAATAGGCAACGAAATGGATTTTCGTTGCCTATTGTAAACTATAGGCAACGACATCTTTGCCTATAGTAATAAAATCGTTGCCTAAAGTCCATTTTATAGGCAACGAAAAAAATCGTTGCCTATAGTTTTCCATTTTATAGCCAACGAAAAAAATCGTTGCCTATAGTTTTCGTTGCCTAAAGTTTGGTTATAGGCAACGAAAAAATCGTTGCCTATAGTTAATAGGCAACGAAAAATAAGTATAGGCAACGAATTACTATTTCGTTGCCTATAATTAGTATTATATCAGATCTAGCCAGCAGCTATTCAAATCAAAATCGGTGGAAAAATCTGAAACGTTTTGGAATCGGCAGTACATTTCAGGATGGACAAGAGTTGGATGAGGCTGGATAGAACTGATGCAAGATATGGGCAGGGAATTAGGAGATTTCTGGAATTTGTGGCGGCTAATTGTGGAGAGTTGCCAGTGCATTATTGTCCATGTAAACAATGTCGGTGTCGCGGCAATCGTTGTCCCATTGCTACAGTTGAGCGACACCTTCATAGAAACGGATTTTGGAATAAGTACACCCGTTGGATTTATCACGGTGAAGCATCAGCAGCAGCCGATCCGCATGATCATGGACAATTTGCTGATACTGCGAGGTCATCCAATTATGATCCCACCAGGAGGTTCATCGACGATATGTTTCCTCATGAGAGCGGTGTATTTCATGATTCTGAAGCGCCCGTATATGTTCCTCCAGAAGTTGAGAATTTTCCTCACATTGAGCCAGTCCAGCCATTACCTAGAGTTTATGTCAACACACGTGGTATGGACAAGTACCACAACCTGATTCAGATGCATCAAACTCCGTTGTACCACGGATGTCCTAAGACAGTCCTTGAAAGTGTGATGGCAGTGATGCAGCTAAAAGTGGAGACCAAGAGCACCGTGGCAGCGGTCGATAGGTGGCTTCAGTTGACTGGTGATCTGCTGCCCCCCGGTCATCGTCTTCCCCCCACTCATCGTAAGATACGACATGTCCTCAAAGATCTTGGACTTTCGTACACCAAGATTCACGCATGCATGTATGATTGCGTTCTCTTTTGGGGTGTAGACGATGACGGGAAGGATCTATCGAAGCTTGAATACTGTCCGGTGTGTGGTACGGAAAGGTGGAAGTACACTCCTGCAGGAAACAAGAAAGCAGTGAAGATACTTCGGTATTTCCCACTTATTGATAGGCTGGAAAGGTTGTTCATGTGTGCATTCACGGCGAAAGCTATGAGATGGTGGGCTGAGAGGACTTTGCCTGACGATGATATCCTTAGACACCCTGCTGATGGTCAGGCTTGGAAGCACCTGGTGAATGTGTTTTCTGATTTTGCAGCTGAAGTCCGAAATGTTTGGCTGGGGCTATCGACTGACGGATTCAACCCCTTCGGCAACATGAGTCAGAAGTACAGCATATGGCCCGTTATATTGGTACCGTACAACCTTCCTCCGTGGATGTGCATGAAGAAAGAATATAATATGCTGACTCTGTTGATTCCAGGGCCGGGTTATCCAGGAAAGTGTTTGGATGTGTACATGAGGCCATTGATTATAGAGCTTCAGCAGTTGAGTACAGTTGGTCATCCCACTTACGACAGGTTTAAAAATGAGATGTTCCGAATGCGTGCTATGCTTGTGGGCACAATCAGTGATTTTCCAGGTCGAGGGATGTTGTCGGGAAACCCAACCAAGGGGTACAGGGCCTGTCCAGAGTGCATGACTGCCATGTTTGGACAAGCTCATTGCTCGAAGATTGTCCATATGCGTCACCGATGTTGGCTTCCACGACATCACCCATTTCGCCAGGACGCCCAGGATTTTGACGGCACTGTAGAAGAAGGTCTGCAACCCATGGGATGGACTGGAGATGAAATCTTAGAAGTCCTGAATGAGTATAATTTTGGGCCATTGAGCAATCATCCTGAGGTTGTTGCGACTATACCGAAGATACCCGACAGGTATAAGTTCTGGACACACAAGAGCATCTTCTGGGAACTCCCGTACTGGCGGATGTTGCCTATCAGGAACTATCTAGATGTCATGCACATAGAGAAGAATGTGTGTGAAAGTGTGGTGGGCACCGTTCTAAATTGGCAAGGTAAAACCAAAGATGGCCCTAAAGCTCGCGTTGATTTGGAAAAAATGAAACTGCGGGAACATCTGTGGTTGAAAAAGAAGGGGAGAAAGATGCCCCAAGCTCCTTACACGGTCACGCGTGACGAGAAGCATGAAATTTTTGTGTGGATGGCTAACGTCCAGTATCCTTATGGGTTTGCTGGAAATATAAGTCGGTGTGTTAACTACAGGGACAATAAGATTTATGGATTAAAGAGTCATGACTGCCATGTACTACTTCAACGCCTCTTCCCTATTATGATTCGAGGGTACTTTGATGATGAGGTGGTAGAGCCGTTAGTGGCGCTGTCAAGGTTCTTTCAAAAGTTATGCACCAGAGAAGTGAAAATGTCAGGCCTCGAAGAAATGCGAAAGGACATCATTTTTATCATGTGCAAGTTGGAGAGGATTTTCCCCCCAAATTTCTTCGACATCATGCCTCACTTGATGATGCATCTTCCCGAGCAATTGATGCTCACCGGTCCCGTTCACTACACTTGGATGTATCCAATGGAGAGGTATATACCCCGCATTTGTATGATGTTTGCTAATTAAGTCTTTATATATTAATTTATTCTTGTTCTACGTACAACAATAATAACAAGCTGTTTTCATCATTGTAGACAACTGGGAGAGTACAAAGGGTATGTACATAATACATCTGCACCTGAAGGGTGTATCGCCGAAGCATATCTTGCGAACGAGTGCGTAACGTACGTCAAACTGTTTTTGGGAGCGCTTGAGGACCCACATTCGAATATGTCGGTAGATGAACCCCAGTTCAACCTTTCTGTAGTCTCTAATGATGTTTATCCACAGAGTAGGTTGCACGGGGAGTGGGAGTTGACACCATATGAGTTAGACATTGCACACTGGTGTGTACTCATTAATTGTAAAGAAGTTAAATATTGGAAAGACACACACCTTGGAAGTCCAGAGGTTCGCGGGGATGTTGCGTACCACAATCGGACCTTTGCAAATTTTTTTGGCACATGGGTGAGTATATATTCATTTAGTCATAATATATATGACGTGTAAAAGCAAATTGTGACGGTTATTTATATGAAATGTCGTATCTAATGTTGACGGTTATTTATTTCAGATGAACTATGTAGAAGATGATGGTTACCCACAATGGTCACACGCATTGAGGCTCTTGGCTATGAAACCTATATCATCAAAAGTTTACGCGATGTGTAGGGTCAATGACGTGAAATTTATGTGTCAAGAAAGAGACAATAGGGTGAAGACACAGAATTGTGGGGTAATGGTGCATGGTGGGGATAACGACCCTGACTACTACGGGGTACTCCATTCAGTGGTTGAACTCATGTATGGTGAGCGCATGAAAGTTTACTTGTTTAAGTGCAGATGGTTTGATACTCGTCCGGAGAACGTTCGCATCGATCAATATGGATACATTTCCGTGAATACTGCCACAAGTTGGTATGAGGAGGATCCTTTCGTTCTTGCCACATCGGTCAAACAAGTGTTTTACCTTGACGATCTTATGAACAGACCCCCCTGGAAAGTAGTAAACCATGTGCAAGCTAGGAATGTGTACAATGCTGCCACACTTGGTGAAAATGAAGATGACGAAGAAGTTGCAGCATACCAAGAGGGAAATGGAATTAACATTCCGAAATCCGATACAATTCGCCATTATAATGTTCGACCTGGTATTGTGGTTCAAAATTCTGGAGCAGCACTTCTAAATGTTAATCCAAATGACTTTGATGAAGACTCGAGTGACGAGGACGAGGAGCGACACCTATTACCAGACTTCAACTATCAAACTGCGTCAGACTCTAGCGATGATTCTGATTATCAGCCTTAGTTAGAGATGTAATTGAGTATAGTCTTCGAGCTTGTATTCAGTTGATTAACTCCTAAATGTATATATGTGTTGATCGAATCGAAGTTTACTTGTGTAATTTGATGGATTAGTTTAACGGTTATTTTCATGTATGTTGTGGAAAACATGTGAATTTCGTTGCTTATAAATTGAAGTTCGTTGCCTTTAACATTGATTTCGTTGCCTTTAACATTGATTTGGTTGCCTTTAACATTGATGTCGTTGCCTTTATCATGGATTTCGTTGCTTTTGTTATGCATTTCGTTGCCTATAGTATAGGCAACGAAAATTTCGTTGCCTATAGTATAAGCAACGACACACTTCGTTGCCTTTAGGGTGCATTTCGTTGCCTAAAGTATACGCAACGATACACCTCGTTGCCTATAGTCTTGATTTCGTTGCCTAATGTATATGCAACGAAAAATTCGTTGCCTATAAGTCCTCCTCGTTGCCTATACTATAGGCAACGATGCCACCATTTCGTTGCCTATAGTCCTGGAATATATTTCCAGCTCGCGAACAGCTCCGCCGCAACTAGCATTCTCTCCGCAAACCTCGCCGGATTTCTGCCCTCTCCGCAACCCGAAAAGTACGGTTCACATTCTCCCTCTCTCCTTACTTGAATAAACAACGTGATTTTAGTTGGATTTGTGTTGGGTTGTTTGTTGGGTTGATTTTAGATGGATTTGTGTTGTGATTTAGGTTAGGTTGTGTTGGATTTGTGTTGGGTTGTTTGTTAGATTGATTTTAGTAGGATTATATTGTGGATTAGAGGATTATATTGTGGATTATATTGTGGAGTAGGATTATATTGTGGATTGTGGATTAGGATTATATATATTGTGGATTATATTGTGGATTATATTGTGGATTAGGATTATATTGTGGATTATATTGTGGATTGTGGATTAGGATTATATTGTGGATTATATTGTGGATTAGGATTATATATATTTAGTTTATGTAATTAGAATTGGGAATAATTAGAATTGGGAATAATTAAGTGTGATTTTAGTTTGGTTATTTAGTTTAGGTAATTAGAATTGGCCGGGAATAAGTGTGATTGTTAGTTTGGGTTGTTCATTTTAGTTAGACAAAATTTAAATTTAGGTTATTGTTGCCTCAATTGTAAGGTATTCATTATGTTATTTTGTTGCAGACATTAATAAAAATGTCCGTGTTCAAAAGATTGATTCCCGGGAAAAGTGGGAAACAAAAAGGAGCTTCCTCCTCGTCACCTCAAGGAGCGACACCTCAAATGTCCTCCGGGTTGAACCCTCAAGGACCCAGGAGTGGGTCTAGGTCCGTTGGTGGGAGTTCTGGAAGCACCGTACCGGACAGTCTTGAGACCGTCTATGTACATTCCAATCGTCATCTCCAACTTCTTGCCACATCCCAGGATCCCCAAGGTCCACGTCACTCGGTGTCTCATGAACGACCCTCCCGCAACAGCAGCCGAAACTCCACCACGGAATCCGGTCGTCACTCAGTCAGCGGCGAACGCCCAAATAGTACGAGGGTACTATTTGGGCGTTCGCAGCAGGACCCACCGCGTATGCCACCTCTTCCTCCCAATGCGGCGACGCCACAACCTAATTCCGGATCAGCTGGGCCATCCGGCAGTGCATCCCGCACGGATTCTGTGCACTTATGCCCGCCAAGGGACTTGTTCTTCCCTACGGTTATTCCGAAGATACCTCAGCTCGACCCTAACAACGTGGCCGTCTATGATGAGGACCCGTTCACGACGCCTGAGGAAGCATACACATATGAGCCGTTCTCTCAACCTCTGTTGAGTGTGAGGGTTAAGGGTCAGCTCACTTACGAGAATGGTAAGTTTATGTTCATTTACTAGATACAGTACATTAAATTAGGTTCTATTTCTTAATTTCCTTCTTTTGTACCGTGTCTTAGGCACCGTCGTCAACCCTAAAGCTAAACAGAGCAGAGGTACCACAACCGGGAAGGGTATTGAAGATCGAGTCGGTGACAATCGGGCTCATATTGATTATGAAGATGATGGGGAGGCTATCGAGTATTCTGACAAAGGGATGTATGCTAGCCAAGCAGGATTTGTCATACGTGATTTCGTCCCGATGTTGTGGGATTCGTGGGGTTCAGTTGATGCTGAAGTGAAGGCCCGAGTGCATAATGCACTGTCGGTGAGTTAAATTTACATTAATTTGTCATAAAAATAGACGTTCTTATATATTATTGTAAGGCACCAAACATACATATTTATGAGGCTAATTATGTATACGTGTATTGCAGCAATGGTTTATTATTGACGATCGGCTGAAGGAGCCCGGGGGGTGGTGTGAACGAAAGCTCACGTCTAGGTGATGTGATTTTGGATTTATATAAGGCTAAGTATCCTTATATGATTTGTGAATACGTTAGATTTGTGAATATAAAGTGTTGGTTATATGATATTTTTGTTGCATCAATATAGGTATCGAGAGTGGAAGTCTCACTTGAAGAAGTTCTGGGAGGAGAACATAGATAAAGGCCGAAATGGCACTCCAAGTGAGTTCAGATACCGGGAGTACGAGTGGAACTGGCTTATAGCCCACTGGAAGCATCCCAAACTTGTGGTATGCACATGAATTATGTTGCGTACCTAAATCTAAACTAATATTATTATTATTATTAATTTACCTACATTTTATGATATATTATTTTATATACGCAAGAGGTAGTAGGTAAATCTCTATCTATGTTATTAATTTAATATGTAGGTAAATCTCTAATATATTGTGTAGGTAAATTAAATTATACAATTTACATTGTTTATACGAAGTAAAGATAGTGAACTGTATTAGTGATTGAGATGCTAGAAATTAAAACAAAAAATAACAAAGATTAAATTATTTCCCTGCAGAATAACATGAAAAAACCTAGAAATTAAAGGAAACAATTCTAGGTCCGAGGACTAAATATGTGAAAAATAAATGGGTTGGATTTTAATCAAAAAAATTAATGTTGCGAGGATATTCTCTAATTTATGCTATATATATAATTGGCTAATAATTGTGCACATTTTCTTTTTCTACAAGCACATTTCGAAACAAAATGCTAAAAACCGAGCGCAGAACGTGAACCCACATCATTGCGGTTCCCGAACGTATGAGAGATGGACTCGACGTGGGGCAAGGTTGGAACCAGAGACTGATCCTCTCGTGTATTCCATCCGACATGGGTATCCGAACAACCCTGAATATGTTGTAAGTATCTAATAAATATTTGTCCATATTTGATACATCTCATGTTTAATTAATTCTTGTATTTTACTCAATTATTAATGCGTCACCGATTTTGCATTGTCTATTAGGAGAGATTGGTTGAGTCGATCCCAAAGGTGCGTGCTAAAGTAGCTCGAGAGCTGCATCAGGGGTGCACGGAGGAAGAGGTGACCCAGTATGCATCTCAGGTTGACCACATGACGCCCATTAATGCGGCGAGGTGCGTGTCAGATGCGATTCCCGTTGGAAAGAACAAGTTTTGGGCCAAGGGGATGGGTTACAGAGGAAATGGAGTCTTGAAGATGACTCCAGAATTCTCCAGCGGGTCCAGCAGTTCTAGGTCGTCCGGCCTACAAGAGCAGATTCAGAGGCAGCAGGAGGAGATTCGGAGGCAGCAGGAGGAGTTGGAGGAGATGAGGCGTGCCAGGGAAGCCATGGAGCAGGAAAGAGCCCGTGAGAAGGAGCAGCACGACCAAATGTGGGCATTCTTTCAATCTCAGCAACCTCGGGAGGCTTCGCACCCGCACCCACAGACTCAGCCAAATCTGTTCACGCCTACAACACAGCCGCAGTATTTTGGGGGTCACCAGCAGCCGCCGTTATATGGGGACCACCAGCAGCCGCCGCAGCAGCATCAGTTTTGGACGGGTGCCGAGCAGCCGCCGCCTCCGCCGCCGCAGCATCAGTTTTACGGGGGTGACCAGCAGCCGCAGCTTCATCAGTTTTATGGGGATGACGACCAGCAGCACCAGGAGGGTTCACACGAGGACTTCCTCAATTCTGTTAACTTTGATCAGTAGCACGTAGCTAGTTTTTGATTTCGGTTGAAATGTGTACGCTGTTGTGGTTTGAACTCATGTAAATGTTGCAGATTCTGGAATTGGGCCCAATCCAGAATCAAGTATTTTTTTTAAAAATTCCACACACTATAGGCAACGAAATGGACGAATTTCGTTGCCTATAGTTTGCCAGAAATGCAAAAATTCAAACTATAGGCAACGAAATTCAAAAGTATAGGCAACGAAATTCAAAAGTATAGGCAACGACGTCGTTGCCTATAGTTTGAAAGGTGACATCCTGTTTAGGGTTTAGGCAACGAAGAAGTCGTTGCCTATAGTGAAACTATAGGCAACGAATTAAGCTGGGGTCGTTGCCTATTGTTGAAAACCCTAACCCCTAAACCCCGAACTATAGGCAACGAATTGGTTATTGATTTCGTTGCCTATAGTATAGTCAACGAACTATAGGCAACGAAAGTATAGGCAACGAAAATTCGTTGCCTATAACTATAGGCAACGAATTTTGGACTATAGGCAACGATTTGAAATCGTTGCCTATACCTGTTATTCTGGTAGTGAATTCCAATGATCGAACTATTTTGTCAATTTTAAGTAAAATAAAACTTTACGCCGAAGTTTCAGTATAAAGGTTTGGACTAATTATTGTTGTATAAACATAAGATAATACTCATAGAATCATAATAGATTGATATGAGATCGACATGCAAACAGTACGTACTACTTCAACCTCGATCCAGCTAGGGTTTAGGAATCAATTGGTAAGGTTGAAAAACAGTAACACTAACAAGAAGTTGCAAAAACTGCAAAAGACATCAATCCTAGTTTTTTTTTTTTTTTGAAGTAAAGACGTGACATTAATAATATAATAGTTTATATTAGAGGTCGGCAAAAAGTTCGGCCTGGCAACGTTTTAATATTTGCGGGCTGGGTCAGGTCTGGCCCATTCAAGCGAGTTTTGCGGGTTTTTATAGGCCGGGCCTTTGTGGGCTTTTACGGGCCGGGCCTATCGGATTTTAATTATTGAAAAATTAAGACATTTCAACATAAACGTAACCTTCATATATGCACCGGGGTCTAAACGTACTCCGACGAGTCTAAATTTTACGTACGGTGTTTATCACTATAAGATGGACCCTTCTACATGTCCTCGTTTATCATTAAAACATATTTAATTCTCATATTGCTTGAATTCTCCATATGTATATTACTGTTCTTACGTTTGTTCATTTGTTATATGGAATGAAACCTTTGTGAAATTTAATAGAACATGTTTAATTATTTTATAAAATTGACCGTCGGATTGATTGGTTAGAATATTATAACCATGCCTTTAAAATTTTATAAATTTTGGACTTGATTTAGACATCGATCCATGCATTTTCCCAAATGTGACCGTAGTACTCTTACAACTAAAACGGAAATTACCCCTCCCGAAAATAATTTTTTAACATCAAATTTTGGACACATATTCTTATGGAATACATATCTATCTCATAGTGTCAAAAAAATGACATAAAAAATTGATTTATCTATTCCCTGATAGGAAAATAAGGAAAATAATTAAGATGAGTGTATTTTAGTCTTTTCACAAATTTTGGTTAACTGTATTGACCGGGATCCAAACGTACTTCGATTAGGCTAATTTTTACGTACGGTGTCTTTTATTACAAGGTGAACTATTATATATGGCCTTCTTTATTGTTAAAATATTTTTAATTCTTATATTGCTTGAATTATCTATATGCACACTAATGTTCTTACCTTTATTCCTTGGTTATATGGGTTGAAAGACTTTTGTGAAACGTAATCGATCATGTATCATCATTTTACAAAACTGACCGTCAGATTGGTTGTTCATAATATTCTAAGCATGCCGTTAAAATTTTATAAATTTTGGACTTGATTTAGACCTACATCTATGAGTTTCGCTAAATGTGACCGTAGTACCCTTACAACTAAAACGTAAATTACCCATCCCAAAAGGAATTTTTTAAGATCAAAATTTTAACACACATTCTTGTAAATTACATATCTATCTCATAATGTCAAAAAAATTGACATAAAAATTTGATTTATCTAGTTTCTCCATGAAAAAATAAGCAATATATAAGAAAAGGGTATTTATGTCATTTCACGCAATCTCAATTAATCTCTCACCATTGAAAAATTACAAGATCTAATCTGAACCATCTATTATATTTACTGTTTTACTGTGTAAGGTAAATCGATAAAAAAAATATTACAATGAAACCCTAAATCCTAACTTACTCTAAACCTCAAAATTCCTAATCTTAACTTACCATAAATCTCAATCCCCTAAACCCTAACTTACCCTAAACCTAAACCCTAATTTATCCTAAACTCTAAACAATGATTTAATAGTAAAATAGATACACAAATATAACTATATATGCATGGAATTCTAATATTTGATCAATATATGTATATGTAATATATTAATATAGATAAACACAAATATAAAATATATATCTATATAGTACTAGTCACTATATCATATATATATAAGTGTAGGTATAATGATATACTACTATTTTATATATATAAAAAAAATTGCGGGCTTTGATGGGCTGGGCCTAAAGGGGCTTGACGGACTTTTGGCGGGCCGGGCCGGCTTTTAGACCTCTAAACCAAGCTCAGCCCACCATCCACCTAAGCGGGCTTTTTTTCGAGCCAGGCCGAGTTTTTAGCTCACGGGCTTGCGGGCCTCCACCGGCCCACGGGCCAAATGATGACCCCTAGTTTATATTATCATAGATCCATTCTAAAGACACAATCTGGAGAACACCAACATTCCTAAAAAAATCAATGCGATCAAACAAGACCTCAATCGAAAAACTACAACCACTCACGAACAGGCCTAGCCTGGTAATTACATTCAAATGGCAACTCGCTTTCGTGGAAAATTGTTGCACTATGGATCTTCTCTGCTTTTTAAATTGGAAATATATGTGACAAATATTTAAAAGAAGAAAACGAATAAAACAAAACGATGACTTAGTCTCAAGAAATTGTTTCAAGTTTCCGTCACTCCAGTTAGACTATTTGACGGACCAGTAAAAATTCAACACCTGGCAACTTTACTAAAACAATATCATAATATCTTATATTTAGTAATAATGACACGTATAATTCTTAATAATATAGAACAGTTAACACCACCACCCCATCCCCACATGACCCCAATCAAAATTGATTCCATGTCTCGATTCTTTTACTGACACACTTCCTTTTTTTTCCTGACCCCACATCCCCATCCATTAATGTAACATATATGACAATAAAAAAATCCTAAACGTTTACAGCTTTTGAAGTTCGGCAAGATAGTGGAGATGAGTTTACATGTGAAGGTTTGTCTGAAATTTCTACCTCAGACAACCATTATTAAATTTTTAACACATTCTATTAATAAAGATCACAATATGGCAATGCGAATAGTTCTCTTGTTATTTCTTTCGATGTTTCTCACATACAAGCTTGAGTTCCCAATTCAAATACAACAAACAATTACAGAGCTATATCAATAAAATCTAGATAGTAAATACAAAATTCAAATGGATAAATGATCAGATTATTCAAGTAAACAAAAAACAAACAACAAAGCTAAAAAATCAATTGATTCGTTGATTTCTTTGCTCTAATACACTAAAAAGCATACAAATGTTTAGGAGTGCATAACTAGAACCACCTATTTTGACTTTAGATTCACACGATTTCGACTTTTGACTCAACTCAATAAGCACCTAATTTGATTTCTAAAAAATATCTTCTCAAATGACAATTTATACTCTAGCTATCATTGTCGACTCTAACTGATGCAAAATAACAAACAACAAGAATGCAGAGAAGCCTCATCACCGAGTAATAATACAGCGGTCAGAGCACGGGATCGAGTGATCGGCGAGACGAGGCATAGCGAGTAGTCTTAAGTTTCCAAGCTCGAATTTGTTGTTGTTCACTTGGAGTCTAAGGATGGATGTGTGATCTGTTAACAATTTCATGATGTTAGGATTTGTTGTTGGAGATAATGAAGTTTCTCGTCTTTTCTTTTACTTTGTTCGACATAAATATAAGCCAAAAATGAGTTTGATTTTAGAGAAATTCACCTGATGGGGTGGGGTGGTAAGGTAGGGACTTTAAGTTTAATGGATGGTTGGATTGCTAAAACATTATAATTGTTATTATTTCTTAAATATGATATATTATGTTAATTGCCAACTAAAATGGAAGATGTTAGATGTCTGAATTATTATTGGCCCGTCAAACAATCTAACTGGAGTGACGAGAACCTGAAAAAACTTCTCGTCAGTCTGTGATTCGACTGGAGTGACGGGAACCTGGAAAAACTTCTCGTCAAACAATCTCACTTTGTTTGTGTTTTTAATTGTCCAATTTCTTACAGATCGAGTGATTCGACTACCGAATAATCAGAAGCAATAAATTTTTCGTGCTCTAATTAAACTCCTACTGTTGTTGATTGAGTACCTCATGCTAGGTGTTAAATGATCTTGCAGAAATATCCCTGACGAATTCATTGATTTTCTGGTCGGAAGAACCATCGGCCTCCAATGCTTTCTTTGCTGCTTTCTTCAACTCCATGGCCCTTTTCTTCATTTCCCTTGCTCTTGGCCCTTCGATGACCTCCTCAATGCATCGTTCCACTTCTTCTGTACTTACAACTCCATCTTCACCATCACCCTTATTTATCCTAACCCTCACACCCACCTTGAAAACATCACTTAAGAGCTTGGCATTAGTCGGTTGGTCCGTCCACTCCGGGTAAACTATCGCTGGAACTCCAGAAACCACCGTCTCCAACGCCGAGTTCCACCCACCATGAGTCATAAAACACGCCACGGCATTGTGCATAAGCACCTTCTCCTGTTAGCAAGACAATCAATACCCATGTACATTAGCTAGCAAAAACATGTAGAACAACAATTAGGCAAAATAGCTTAAATGGTCATTAATTTTTGCCTAAAACGATAGTTTGGTAACTATCGTATGACATATGTCAAAATGGTCACTCGTTCTAACGTTTCATTATCAAATTGGTCACTCCCGCCAACTTTTTAGGGGTAAAAATGTCTTTTTATCATTAAATTGTATTTATTTACAATAATGCCATTACTAAAAGTTTTAAAAAATTACAAAATTTGCCACTTCCTCTAACGGAGGAGGGCCGCCGTCGCCATTCGGTGGTCCGGTGGTTGAAATTGACCAGAGCTATCGCCGGTGACAGGCCTCGATCCTCTACGGCAGCCACGCTTCAATCCTCAAAACTCGTGCTTCATCGTCGTGGAGACATGGCCTCCTTGTTGCGGATTGACCCAGGTTTTGCCAGAATCAGGATTGACCGATTGATATCGCTTGGCCACGTCGCACCTCAAGATCGGATGCAAACGACTCCTAAGGCGAGGAGCTTCGAAACCTAGGTCTGGTGGTCTAAGTTGACCGGATCTATCGCTGGCGACAGAGGCCGAACGAGAAAACCCTAGAATTTTCCTCCATTTGATTCTACCCCCACAGTTGATGCATGTTGAAATTGAGGTGATGGGGAGGTTGAAGATGGAAGGAGGAATCGATTTCGACCGATCCGACGGTCAAAAGTGGCTGGCCGGAGCAATTCTGATCGGGTCATGATTTCGGTCGGGTTGTTAATTATTCAGGTCGTGGAAATAGGTTCTACCCATTCAGGTAGAAATCGATCGACGGCCCAAATCATAACTAAGATTGATCATACGGTCTAAATTTAAAAAGAGGATAAAAAGACAAAAATACCCTTGAAAAGAAATATATATTTTTTTGTAACGGACGAATGACCATTTTGATATACTTTCTAAAAAGACGAGTGACTATTTTGACATATATCATACAATAGTTAACAAACTGTCGTTTTGGGCAAAGATTAATGATCATTTAAACTATTTTGCCCAACAATTATATACGCATAATACGTACATCGAAAAATACAATAAAATAAAACTTCGAGCAAATACACTATTTTATAATTTAAAGAGTGAACGATTGATCCATGCCAAGTGGCGTATATTCTTGTCTACGAGTAGAACGTACGACTCGACCTCTTTTTTCTTTTACATATCCAAATACGTACGTACAAAATTATTAGTTTAGAAATTGGAGCTCAATTAGTTTGTCCATGCATTTTGTGCCGGATAACCCTAAATTATACTAGCTAACACTTGAAAGCAATCAGTCCTGTTTAGGTGAAATGGTGAATCACCGGCCAAAAGTATGATAATGTTTTAATAACGTTTGAAGCTAGAATTGAGAATATTTAAACGCAAATTGTGACTAAGCTAATGAAAAAAATATAATAACGTACCTGTGAGCACCATGTGGCCACCATCCCCTGCTCTTTGGTCTCTTCTAAGAAACCACGTGACAGTTGGCCGGAATCCCTCTTAGACCCCTCCGCCGGCGCCTTCAAAGCCCACAGAAACGGCCTTCCACTGTTCTTCAACGCCGTTGAAATATTATCAATCTGTCTCTGCGACAGGACAGTCACTCTGCCAAATGAGACGTAAATAACAGAGCATGGCCTCTGCTCGTCCAGCCACTCTATGCACGACTCTTCGGCTCTCAACACATCGACGTGGGTTGCACAGTCGTAATTCTCATCGTCACCATCTGCTTCGTTCTTTCTTCCTAGGAAGAATGGAGAGACTAATGGCCCAATCGGTCTTATTGGGGCCAGAGCATCCATGGAGTCAATGACTTCACTCTCGAGCTCGTAAAACGAGTTCCCCAACACCCAACTCACCTTCTCGGCGCACCGAGCCGAGTCGGATACGAGCTTCCTGAAGTGAACCGGAGTCGAGGGGAGCAGAGTACTCGGAAGATCAGTGACTTTTAGATTTGGGATTCCGGGACAGTCCATAATACCCTCAGAAGGGTTCAGTAGATTCTTGGAGTAGCGATAGACGATCGAGAATATTGAACAGGCTTGGTTCCAGAGCAATGCGCAAGGGATGCCAAACTCGGCGGCCACGTCAGCCACCCATGGGGCGAAGGGGTTGAAGACGATGCAGGAGAGTCGACGACGGCGACTAGTTGGTTTCTTGGCGTGAAAGTTGGTGATGAGTTTGGAGAGGTTTCGGGCGCTGACGACTTGGAGGGTGGCCAAAGTCTCGGCGCTCTTGTCGCGGTCGAACTCGGCGGTGAGGCCGTCGGAGAAGAACTGGAATTGTATCAGGGAAGTGGAGCTGGTGGTGGTGAAGAGGTTGGTGTGGGGAAGGAGGTGGTTTCGGGCGGTTTCCGTGGTGGCGAGAGTGACGTGGACGTGCTTTGAAGCAAGACATCTAGCGAACTTGAGCATGGGGTTCATGTGGGCTTGCAAGGCTACTACGAGTAAAACATGGAGTTCTTGATCTGCAGCTGAAGACATAGTTTGTGTTTATGTTTGTGTTTGCAACTTTGCATATGTTCGCTTCGTGTGTTTTGTATTTGTGTTTGTATCAATTGTATGTGTTTGGGAAAAGGAGTGGAGCTAAAAATTTGTTGCCACAATGAAATGGCATGGGAATTGGTAGGGTTAGAAGTCTTAGTACAGTCAGCCTATTTTGGCAAGTTCTATAGTTTCGGTCAATTTCTGAATGAGTGTGTTGCAGACCCAAAAACGGACTGGGGATTAGGGAATATATAAGGATCTTGGAGATATTCCTAAGCTCTGATGTCTTGCTCCGGAAGCACCCACCTGTATGTGTTTACTGTTTAGGGAACTGCAATGAGTGCATTGATGGAGACGTTGGTGATCTTGGTGCAAGGGACTCAGGATTATCCGATCCTTATTCGTGATAAGATAAGCTTTGCATAATACATATATATATATGGAGTCTCTGTCAATCTGTTTCGTGCATATATATGCAAAGATTGGCCAACTTCAACGTACGGAATTTTGAAGAGAGGCCAGGGACTGTCTTAATTTCCTGGTTTTGGACATGGGGAAGTCCCTAGCAGGTAGTTGTCTACACTAGTTTAACAATTGCAGAATCTCCTATGAACCATGTTCAAGCTGAAAAGGGTAAATTTGTCTCTGAAATTACTTTTAAATCTTTGGAAAAAAATTGATAATAAAAAAAAGACATGTTTTGGGTTCGTAGCTATTATGTTAGTTTTTGTAATATACGGATGCATAGCTTTGAAGTGTTGGAAGCACACTAATTTTGCAACGAAACAGAGAGGTATGTATGCACATGCAATGGCGGAAAGCAATGGCAGGAAGCAAAATTTCTCATGTATAAATAGAAGGTCTGTATGTAAAGAAAAACACAGAGTGGGAAGAATACATCTCCTATGTTTCTACAAGAGCTTTCAGATCGATAAAAATTTCCCTTTGTTCATACACTTTGCCCAATCACTATATATATGTTACCATCAACTCAATTTTCAGCATAATCTTAGGAAGAAGTTTATGTAAGTACGAACGTAGAGGATTTTCTAGCAACTAGCATCAAACTGTACTCTGGTTTTTCAGCAGAAGTTTAGAAGAGAAGATTGTACATATTGTACTAGCACATAGAGGTTGGTTTTCTAAGCTTTACGTTTTTCAATTTCCTTAGGTAAGTTTCTAGTCTAATATAGGGAAGTACTAAGAATAATTATATTATTATACAACTAAACTGACGAAAGTATTTCACCTAAGGTTCGTCGCAACAAACCTTAGATGACGAAAATATAATATTCGTCATCTAAATAGTTTCTTAAACGAAGAATAAAATTACGTCATCTAACACTTTAGGCTACAAATACTTTGAGGCTTTAACGACGAACGTTTTCGTCACAAAACCATAGCTTAGACGACGAACATATTTTCTTTCGTCGTTTAACCGTTATTACTTAGACGACAAACATAAAATATTCATCGGCTAACAATGCATACTTAAATGAAGAACATTTCACGTTCGTCGTCTAAGAGTTCATACTTAAGACGACGATGAATTGTGTTTTCGTCGTCTAAGTTATTAAATTAAATAAATAAAAAATATAAATTTTGGATAAAATTACTAAAATTAAAGTATCTACATAATAGCCGATTGATATGTACATTATCTACAAATAGCCGATATCTACATCGGTGTCCTGACCCCAAGCCCACTCCTGCAACCGTCGTCATCGCCATTATGATTGGTGTTTTGTGAATGCTGAGACGACACATGTGAACTACAACTTGGCGGCGCTGTAACCCCATCTGTACCATCATGTCTCGAATCCGCACATTGGTCCCCGCCTCGATCTCTTAAAGTCGCAGGTCATACCGCTCCCTCTCCTATAGAAGGAGCGCCTCTGCCCACTCCCTCTCTGCGAGAATACACGCCTCGTCCCGCTCCTTGACCTCTCGAATGTGGTCATCGACCCCACTTAAACAAGATCGTGAGGTAGACAACGATGACTGGCTCAAATCCCGAACGTCAGCACGTCCAAGACCTTGAATCTCCTTCCCATGTAGGATTTCAACCGTCTTCTCAAACATTTAGATTTGAGTAGGTACATCCAGAGGAGGGAGATTTTCGCGCGGAGTGTCTGGGTTCGGTGCCGCCCTCTCGGCCATTGCTTCCTCGGCCAACTAAGACATCCTTTCCTATAATAAAATATTCAATTGAAAATTACTACCAAACACGACTAACTTGGATAATTCTACAGAAAATTTAACATAATTTTCCCTAAAAATAAAGCTACTAAAACCAAAAAACACATATAATTGCACCATTCTAGCACATGAAACAGCTACATTCTCAATCTAGCAACAAATAACAACATAATTGTATTACAATGACCAATAATTTATCAATTTGAATTTAAATTCATCAATTAAACAAATAACGCACATAAAGTAAATTTCTTCCGGTCACCATCTACTATAACCTATGTGCATACTGGGAAGATGCTTCTAAGATTGCATCACATAAACATTCACAAAAAACCAAAATATTGTTTGTTTCGAATTAAGTGGATACTTACAGCATTCAAAATTGCCTACTCTTCATCGGGCCTCACGTACATGTTTAAGAATGGCACCTGCAAATCCTTCTCCGTATGGTCCATGACCAGGTACAAGACCAAATTTGAGCCAGTATGGTGGTTTAGATCCTTCTAATCCCTGTTGTTCGTGTTTGCCTCCGACCTCGTCTATTACGGGAAACAGTAAGAAATAATTAAATATGAATAAATTATTCAAATAATAGACTTTCTATTTGATATTTAACACAATACCTTAAACTTTCCACTCTCGAAGTGCTGGACCAACCATTGTCATTCATCCTCCCGATTCTTGAACTCGACAGGGATTGGGGACCCGAACTCCTTATAGATCTTGTGCAAGGCGTACTTCCAATCGGCATACCTTTTTGTAGCTCGTTCCTCAATGAACACAAATATCTCTAGACTCTCTAGAAAGTCAAAGTGTACCTAAAACAAATATGACGAGGCATTAAAATATATCATATATAACTAGTAATTATTTACCTTAATTAATTTAATTTAAATTAAAAGACTCTTACCGAGAGATAGACGTACACCTTGTCTCTCTCGGCTTGTGGGAGCTTGTTCCATGTCGGCGCCTTCATCGCCACCTTGCTCCGTATGGAGGCCCCAATTTGGTGTGTAATCAGGTTGCTCAGCTCCTTTGTAGGAGGGCCTCTTTCGAAGTCATGGTACGTGACTTCGATCTTTTTGTTCGTCATCTTCACCATTTGAGAAGCCATCGTCCCCTTACACAACTCTCGAGTGCGTTTCGGGTTTGGTCCTACAATAAAATTTAGAAAATTAATGATTATTTAATGAACACATGTAATCGATTTATATAACCATTAAACATTTACATATCGTAAAATATATTTACCCATGGTGCTACACCTTTTGCAGCGGGCACTGATGCACACTTCATCTGCTAAAGGAGTAGACAGTGATGGAGTCGGAGGGGTCAGAATATTTACAACCGGGGCCTCAGGTGTGCCTTCTCCTTCCTTTGGCTCTGGAATCGTCTAGGTATTTGAAGTGCCACCTCCATTTTCTCTGACACAACAATTGATATGCGGCAAGTCTTACTTTCTGTTGTTGTTTCTTCTTCGATTTCCCACCTGGCATCTTCTGCTATAAATACGAAACAAAAAAATCATTTCATAATAATCAAATATGGAGAACCTTACAAACAACTACTCACTCACACAGTTGCATATACTCCATTGCTAAAATTGTCCAGCCATAAATCATACCAAATATACTAGTTTGCCCATAACCAAAAACAAAAATCGGCCATATTAATCATTAGAGCCACCAATTTAGAGATCGACAACAAAAAATTAATCGAATGCACCACCTAACAAACATAATTAACCTGTTGCACAACCAATTCACAACAACATACACAATAAACATAACCTGCTGCCCGTAACCTAAACCTGCCTCTTACTAGTTTCACAATAAACAATCCAATTGAATCCAATTCACAAACAAGCCAATTCGTAACAGACCAACTATCCTGTTCATAAATAATCCAATTTATAACAGTGCTTATATAAACAATCCAATTCATCATCAATTCAATTCATAACTTACAAACTATAACATACCAACTATATTGATAAACAATCCATTTCAAAGAAGGTTATTTGACAGAGAGAAAGAAACACCTTAGGGTCAGGTTACTTAGGCGGTGGTGATGACGGGGTCAGTTGGTGCTATGGGCGGTTTCTTCCGGGTGAGGTGGCGGCGACGGCTTCGGGGTGAGGTGGCGATGGTAGGTTTGGGTTGAGTAGGCGGTGTCGGTGACGGGGTCAATTGGTGTTGTGGGCTTCAAATTGTGGGTTCAGGGTTAAGGTGATGGTGTTAGGTTCTTGGTGAGGTGGCAGTGGTGGCTTCAAGGTGGGGTGGCGCGCGCTGGTGGCATCAGGGTGAGGTAGCGATCGTCAACCAGCCTCGGCGTGAGGTGGTGAGAGATGGCGTCGAAGAAGATTAGGGATTAAGATAGGAATTTGGGAATAAGATCGAACTGAATCGATTTTATTAACAAACACTTAGATGATGAAACGACGACGAAATCGTTTCGTCATCTAAGTAACCTAATTTCGTCGCCTAATTATATTTAAAATTCTCCAAAAAATTGTCGCTAAAATAAATTGATGCCATAAAATTTGGAGTTAGGCGACGAATAAATGACTATTTCGCCGCCTAAATTTAATTTAATTTAAATTATTCAGATCATCTATGAATAATTAATTTGAGTACCTATATATATTATTTGGATACAAACTTACCCTATATATATCATTTGGTAAGAAATAATAAAAAAAACAAAAAAAATGGTATTTTCGGGTAAAAACGTGTGACAACCCGAACAAAAATCTACGTATTAATCAGAACGGAATTGAATTATTGCAGATTAATCGCGTAATTGGGTTTGTTAACGACTTTTTCATCAGGCGAAAATTTGTGTTAACTTTCTTCACGAGAATCGTACGTAGAGTGTTTAATTTCAAAATTGTGGGAATTCTCAAGGATTTTTTCTGATAAGTGAGCAATGTTTTATCGAGTTTTGAAATCGGTTGGTGAAGGTATTTAAAATATATTGATTTAATTGTTGATTTAATCGTGACCGTCCGATTTGATCAGATTGAATTATAGCCGTCGATTTGGGGCTGGTATGTGTACTGTATGAATATGGTATAAATACGAGACAATAAAGGAAAGTTTCCATTTTAGAATTTTTTGGGTTGACCCGCGTTGACCCCAATGGTCAAAACTAACCCGTTTAGCTTCAAAACTTCTCGGCGTCGGTGTGCTCTTTTCCGGCCATATTTGGCCGTACTTCCTTGATGAAAGTTGTTAGGCTCGAGCTTCTCTTCAAATTGATAGGTGGATCGCCCCCGTTGGTGGCTAGAGGAAGAAGAAACGACGTGATGAAGAGGAGGAATTTCTGGTCGAATTCGTTGGTGACAGAGGTGGCGGAGACGGCGGCGTTGGAGGTCGACTTCATAGGGGTTTTGTAGCCCATGGAATGGTGAGTTGATCCCAAGTTTTTTCGGCCCTTGCCGTGGCCGGTGGTGACCGATCGGAGTATGGGATTTTCGGCGAGGTTTTTGAACTTCACGGTAACTTTTGGACATTTTTCAGTTAAAATTGGGCTTAGCATTGATCTACAAAGTTGTTGGAAATGTTGAGATATTTAAACTGATGTATAGGTCGAAGATTTTTGAGTTGGTTAAATTCCGGCGACCGGTGGCGGCGGCCCCACGCACCGCTGATCTCTAGCGAGGTGAAATTTTTGACAAGTTTTATGTCGTTTCGCTAGTTTTCGCGTGCCGAATGCAATGGTGAGGTTTTTGGGTCGAGTTGAGTGTTTTATTTTGGGACAAGGGGTGTTTGGGTATATTTTAGAAATTTTGTTATCCTCGTCGATATTTTGAGCGATACGATTTTCGAGAACGCGAAGTTCTTGACTAATTTGCTCCATATGTTGAAAGTCAATATTTATTGATTGTATCCTTGTTATTCAGGTGATCGTGATCGAGTGTTTGGCGAGGGATCTTCCGCCGAACCTCAGAGTTAGCTTCGTACTGTCAGTGGACACTTTGATTTTCACAATGTATTTGCGAGTCTATGAGTATGCTTTACGATTATGCATTTACGAGTATGCATTTATGATTATGTATTTATGAGAATACGTTGGTTAGGAGACACATGTGATTTTTTTTTACACTGAGTATGGATATATGGATGCATCGATGCTATGGCCTCTCGGCTGATCCCCGAGATGCTCCGGGAGGGTTACGTCTATATGAGCACCTGACCCGTGATTCACAGTAGCTGGGAGAGTTATGTCTTTATGGGCACTTGACATGGGCGTGTTGTAACTCTAAGGAAAATGTACTCAAGTTACTGCCTCCACACACACAGTACACAGGAGAGTTACGTCTTTATGAGCACTTGACATTGGCTTGTTTGTTTTGACTCGCATGATTTTATGTGCATTTATTGTGAAAAGCATGTTGGATTTATTTATGTGGCATATTATGATTTACGTCCACTCATTCTAACGGTTTTATTATTGATATGTTTTTATCTGGGCTTTTCGGGCCGGTTTTCGCCGCCCAGATTGCAGTATCTTTCCCGTGGTTGCACGTCATTGTAAGAGGCCTAGAGTTCAAATCACACTCTCCTTCTAGTAGGTTCCTGATGTAACCTGCTAGTCTTGTATATTTTGTAATTAGAAGTCGCTCTGAATACTTGTGTTGTGTTATTCAGTTTGAGTTATACTCCTGAATATGAGTTGTCCTTTCCAAATGTTTGTTCGGATTTATCTATCAGATATGATTTCTTTTATGCATTACGTTACATTTTTGAGAAATCCGGATGGGATATGGCTCTCACGGTTTGGCTTTTCTGGATATATATATATATATGGAAAAGTGTGTTTCTGCTGCAGTTTATATGGTATCGCGCATTATAGAGTAAACTCTGTCAAAATGGTTTTTTTGAAAGGTCACGTTTTTAGAAGGGGTTTGATTCTGGTTTAGGCAGCTAAATCGGGGTCGGGTCCTTTCAAAACGAGTGCGCAATATATGTATCTACTAAATTTATATAACTTAAGTGTTCACATATTTATATTCATTAGACATCAATATTAACTGAATTAAATATGAACAAAACAACCATTAGATACATACATCACAACATAATATATACGTACACAAAATTTAGGGAGATTCAAAGTTTAGTAAGGCTTTGATCATAGTAGTCAACCATAAAATTGAATTTGCAATGACACGGAAATGTTCACAATCAAAAATTCATAACTCCGTTTTCTGAACCAGAAACACTTATAGTCTCAGAAATGGTAAGCCTGTGTCCTCGACAAAAAAAATATTAATTATAAGATGATATGTATAGCCGTATCCTTAGATGATTGGCAGTCAACTAGGACTTAGATCAACTAACACTTGTTCGGGAATGTGGATCATTAGGTGAATCATGACGTCGAAAAAAGCAGGGGGGAAAATCCTCTCAAATTTACAAATGATGTACACAATCTCTTCTTTCAATTCCACCACACATGAGTTCAAATCTCTCGCACATAACTTCTGCCCTCACCTGGACAACACTACTAACGGCTCCACCACGTCACGGCGCAAATATGGTCGAATTACCACTGGAAGTAGACCAATCATGACATGACAACCCTGAGTCTTTAGATCACGGAACTTCCTATCCTCAACTTTGAAACAATAAGATATAATTGTTGCATAGTTGGATGGATAATCAACACCCTAAAACCAAGCGAACAGTTCCTTCTTCTTGTTCGAATTCACTGTGTAAGATGCAATAGGTATCTCAGGTAGGCCCACCCTCGACTTCTTTACCCACAATTGACGATGGATTTTCATACGCTGCAAATCTTCACACGTTTTAAGAATTTCCTTATTCTTTTTATCAACGTCTAAGTTGTTCCTGAGTTTCAACTTCGACCAGTAAAGCAGTTCAAAGAAAATACTCATGTGACTCCAATATGTAAGATCGTCATCAACAAAAGGATTGTTGGCCTTCACAAATGGACACTTGCTCAACACTCCAAAATCAAAACCGTCCAACCTCTGGAATATCTCATCACCAGACCTTACTCAGGGTTGCAGACCATTCTCTATCATCCCATCGAAACTAGCCTTATCTGATCTCCATTGGTGATCCTCAGGAAGCCATCTACAGTGAACCAAGTAACACACATTTCCCGCGTGATAGCTAGAGTTGACATCATCTAAGTAGATATGACAAGCCTTGTACCCTTTAGACCTTCAAGATGCCAACATCCCATAAGCAGAAAAATCGCTAATGGTCCACATCACTGTTGCTCTCATAATGAATGAAGCTTTAATGTAGCTGTCCCAAATTCCCATGCCAAATTCCCACACATATTTCAACTCATCAATCAAAGGTCTCATAAACACAGCAAAACACTTTTCAGGCGAGTAAGAACTCATAATTGACATAGTAAGGAAATTAAATTCCTCGCTCATATACATCCAGGGAGACAGGTTGTACGGCATGACAATAAATATGCCGAGTGTTGTACGTGCCATCATTATAAGGATTGAACCTGTCAGTAGAAAGTCTTAATCTGACATTTTGAACTTTCCATGCGAAGTTTGTAAATGTCATGTCAAAAGATTTGAAGGCCTCCCCATCAGCGGGGTGTCTAAGTACATCGTCATCTCTCCTCTCTTCCCCGTGTCATCTCATTACCTCTGCCATGTACAGAGACATGTACAATCGCTTCAGCCTAGGAATCAACAAAAAATGGCGAAGCACCATCCAAGGAACACTTTTCTTCTTATTCTCTTCTTAAGGTTCCATCTCGACTCACCGCAAATAGGATAGTGCTGGAGGTCTACGTGTTATTTGTAAAACAGGACACAACTATTTTTGCAGACGTAGATTTTCGTTGATGAAAGGCCAAGGTCGTTCAAGATCTCTTATACCTTATAATAACTATCTGGAAGTTTGTGATCACCTAGAAGCAACTTAGCTATATGTTGTTGGACATCATCAAAATCTGCATTGGACATTTTGTGCTTCACTTTATATCCCATTTCCTCTGTTATGGCACTCAAAACAGTCCCTTTACTCTGTGGGTAAAACGGTGTCTGGGCTTCCAGTAGAAGTCTGTCGTACTTATCGTAATTACTGGATCTCATCAAGTCAAAAGCAAGAGAGGTTGTCTCATGGTTGGGAATATCGTAATGTCACTCTTCAAAACAGTATCCACCAGAACTATTTGACGAAAATGCGTTATGCACAAGTTCTATAACAGGGTTTCGAGAAGGTCCGTCAGTATTGCTCGATGTGGCACCTTGGTACCCTGATTTGAACTTTGCCATTACCGTTTCAATAGTAGTATCTGATACTTCACCGTGTTCAGTCCATGAAGTGTACTACCATATCATAATGTATTCAGACAAGTGCTGGAACATCTGTGGAACCAAAAGATACTCTGAGTTACGACATCTCCTGTACGGACACATGTAACGATCCTTTCCTTGACCATGTTCAATTGCAAACTTCATAATGTCATAAATTCCTTGTATGTACTTAAGATTACCTCTTTCCAACCTTAACAAGCTCTTGTCCATATTCTGAGTACGTTCTAATGAGCGAAACAAAACTATTTAAGAACATGCACTAATTATTCAAGAACCTATATAGCTATTATTCAAGAACCTTAACATGCTCTTTCTAACCAGCTCATGCACAAATCTATTTAGAGCTATAATCATGCACTAATTATTCAAGAACCTATATAGCTAATTTTGCCACATTTCAAGAAACATACTAGATAGCTAATTTCGCGACAAATCCTGAACAAAACATACGCAACTACTTCATTACACATTGGAAATCATTCTTATGTACACCCAATAAATTGCATAACACAAATTAAACAAATTAATATATTTTCATTTAATCTAAAAATTAATAATTTGTCAAACTACGTACTAATCTAACATTTCATATATATAATCAACACATGCAAAAGCATTATAGTTATCAAGAGATTCTATACCAACAGTTTTGCCGGAATCCCTTCACCGGTAAACTTCAAAATACACCCAAATATTTGAAAAAACAAATTCAAAGAAAAGTGTTAAACAAACACTAACCAATATAAGAAGTTGATGGAATGCTTTAAGAGGCTCCATGAAAGTTTTTTCGTTAGAGATTGAAAAATTGTCGGAGGAGGTGTTGGGATACTTTTTGAGGGGTGGTGAGAAGATAAGGTTTGATCTGGAATTGCTACTGGCTCTTATGAATTGTTTCACTTAGACGACGAAATTTTATGTCGTCTAAGACACACCCCTCGTCGTCTAACTACTATCGTTGACGACAAAAGTTTTTGTCAGCTAACATCTTTCTTGGACAATGAAACTTTATTTTCGTCGCTTAAAAGACTCTTAAACGACAACACATTATTTCGACGCCTTGAATATAATGTAGTTGACGAAATGGCAACGAAAACTATTTTCGTCACCTAAAACCATTTTAAGGCGACGAAAATCCCTACTTAGGCGACGGTACAACTTTTTTCGCCTAAGTTTTGGTTTCATCGTCTAAGTTATGAATTCTGGTAGTGAGAATAACTAAAGAAATTAAATTATTCACAAATTTATATAGGAACTATATTAATTGGCATAGTTGGATTAACTAGAGGATAAGTAGGAACAACAGTCGTAGTGTACATCTATGATGATATATGAGATAATCATCAACAAGCAGTAATAGCAACAGCTGAAGTAGACTGTAGTACGAACTTAGCAATAATTGGTTGCATTCTGAATTTTTTAATGGCAACCAAAGAATTTAATCTATATCTTAAGGTGAGCATTAGAACAAAAAACTATAACGTGAAAGGAGATTTTAAAAATAGTAAAAGACATAGAATGACAAGCTAAGTATAACAAATACAAATAACCTAACCACCACATTATTTAGACAACCAAGGACACGAGCCCAAGCCTAAAAATGTAGTATCACAGGCTCAAACTAATAATTAAGACAAAAATATAATGTTACCCTCACTTATATGTTAAAAACCCTAGCAACCAAAATCAACCACATTTTCTATCCGCCTCTCTCTCTCTCTCTCTCTCTCTCTCTCTCTCTCTCTCTCTCTCTCTCTCTCTCTCTCTCTCTCTCTCTCTCTCTCTCTCTGTTGATAGAGAAATTACAGTAGCAATGACCTCTGGCCAGCGCCACTGCACTGACACCTCCGCAATCCTCTGCTCACTCACGCCTCCCCACCTTGGAAAACACCCACATCCTCCAAGCCCTCATCGTAGCTCCGCCACGGATTTTCCTCACTCATCTGGCCCTAACCTGCTCGGCAGATCGAGCTCGCAAGGTGCCGCCTCGAGCCGTCACAACCTCATACTCCACCTCGCATCACTTTATTGCGGCCTCGAGACCTTGCTACCACACGAAGGCTTCTAAGATGCCTCGCCTACGCACCGTTGCCCTTCGCTCGCCCTTGCATCTTCACTCAAGCTTTGCTTAACCTTGCCGTGCACGCCACCTTCAGACCACCCTCGACCGTCGCGGACAGCGTTGAAACCTATGTTGCTCCACCTTTATTCACAATCTCATCGATCTCGACGAGTTACAGCCACGGTTTTTCCCCCTCAGCCTCTACCACCTTAGTCTTACTACTACTAGTTTTGTTTTATGATATTTTGTGAATTTGTGAGTTTAGTTTTGTTTGGGCAGATAGAACGATAAGGTCTGACTAGCATTTTTGTGACAAAAAGTAGTAGCAACAGAAGTTCTTTTATTTGTTTGATAGAGTAGATTGGTCCTTGTTTAGAAGCCAATAGTCACAGATTTGAAAAGGATTTAATATCACCTTTGAATGTTTAGTAGCAGTGTTTTTTGAATTCACATAAAAAGTTAGAAAGTTAATCTCGGTTGTTGATTTCAATAGTAGTGTCATATTTTTCAGTAGCAAAAGTGTTATTTGATTATTCAGTAGCATATTCAATAGTTGTGTTTTTCAATTTTTCAGTAGCAGTGTCGTATTCAATACAGTGGTAGTCGATTATTCAGTAGCAATATTATTTGATGATTCAGTAGCAGTGTTTTTCAATTTTTTGGTACTGTTACTCCAACATTTTGGACTACTACTGTAAATTTTGGGATTGTTACTACATTTTTGGTTCAACGCTGCATTTTTTGGGACTACTATTGTATTATTTGGGGACAACTACTTAAAATTTTGGGATTGGTACTACATTTTTGGTACAATAATGCATTTTCGAGGCTGTTACGGCATATTTTGGGACAGTTATTGTAAATTTTTGAACTGCTACTGCATTTTTGGTTTGGTGTTACTGCATTTTTAGGGATTGTTACCTCAATTTTTGGGACTGCTACTACAATTTTGGTATAGTCTTGCATTTTTTGGGGCAGCTATAGCAATATTTTGGAACTGCTACTGTAAGTTTTTGAACTGCTACTGTATTTTTTGTTTGAAGACTGTTACTATGTTTTTGGGACTGCTACTGCATTTTTGGTTTGAGGACTGCTACTATGTTATCGGTGACTGCTACTATTATTTCAGGGATTGAATTGAATTGGAAAATGTTATGGAATTAGTATCAAAACTTCTACTGAGTTTGTATCGAAATTTTTACTCAATTTTTATTAAAATTTCAAGTGAATTTGTGTCGAAAATACTATTAAATTTGTGTTTGAATTGGTATATATCACTACCAGAATACCTATATTAGACGACAAAATGAATTCGTCGTCTAAGAGAGTCATTTCCACGACTAAGATTTTTGGCAATGAACATTTAGTCGCCTAAGGTCCGTCATCTAAGTGTCGTCGCAACAAACTGTAGACGATGAAAATTATATTTTCGTCGTCTAAATTTTTTTTTACACGACGAAAACAATATCGTCATCTAAGTGTTTAGGCTACGAATACTTTATGGCTTTCACCACGAACTTTTTCGTCACAAAACCATATCTTAGACGACGAACATTTTTGATTTCGTTGTCTAACCGTTATCAGTTAGACGACGGATGTACAATGTTCGTCGTCTAACTGTTATTACTTAGACGACGAACGTAAAATGTTCGTTGTCTAACATTTTACTATTTAGGCGACGACATTTCCATGTTCGTCATCTAACATCTAAGATTCAGACGATGAAAGTTTCATGTTCGTCGTCTAAGTTATTAAATTAAATAAATAAATAAAGAAAATTTCAGAAAAATTACTATATCTACATTATCTACAAATAGCCGATATCTACATCGGTGTCCTAACCCCTAGCCCACTCCCACAACCGTCATCATCACCATTGTGGTCGGTGTTTCGTGAATGCTGAGACGGCACATGTGAACTGCTACTAGGCGGCGGCAATGACCCCATATGTAACATCATGTCTCAAATCCGCACCTTGATCCCCTCCTCAATATCTCGAAGGTGCTGCTTGTACTGCTCCTGCTCCTCCAGAAGGCGCGGCTCTGCCTGCTCCCTCTTCGTGAGAATATGTGCCTCGGCCCGCTCCTCGACCTCTCGAATGCGGTGATCAACCCCACTTGAACGAGATTATGAGCTAGACGTCGATGACTGGCTCAAATCCCAAACGCCAACTCGTCCGAGACCCTGAATCTTCTTCCCGGGTGAGATTTCAAGAGTCTTCTCAAAAATCTGGATTTGGGTAGGTACATCCAGTGGAGGGAGTTGTTCACGAAGAGTGTCAGGGTTCTGTGCTGCCGTCTTGTCCATTGCTTCCTCGACTAACTGAGTCATCCTCTCCTACGATAAAATATTCAATTGAAAATTACTACCAAACACGACAAACTCGGATAATTCTACCGAAAAAATATGCATAATTTTCCCTAAAAATAAAGGCTACCAAAAACCTAAAAACACATAAAATTGCACCATTCTAGCACATGAAACAGCTACACTCTGAATCCAGCAACAAATAACTGCTTAACTGTATTTCAATGCTTAGTAAGTAACCAATTTGAATTTTGATTCATCCATCAAACAAACAACGGGGTGGGCATGGAACCTTGTTTTACATGTGCTTATTATCAAATAATCTTCCAGAACTTTTTAAGGCTACAATGACTTGCATATGTTAATCCTTACAATTCATGAAAACTACAACAGGCATATGTACTTGAAGACTACATCCATATTTATCTAAAGTTGATGTAAATGAGAAAATTTAGTTATTTAGACATATGTACTTGACTATATCTTATCTATCGATGTACGTCATGTTCATCTACCAATTTGAACGTTGATTCATCAATTAAACAAACAACGCACATAAAGTAAATTTCTTCTTGTCACCATCTACTATAACCTATGTTCATACTGGGAAGATGCTTCTAAGGTTGTGTCGCATAAACATTCACAAAAAAGTAAAATATTGTTTGTTTCGAATTTAGTGCATACTTACAGCATTCAAAATCACCTTCTCTTCACCGGGTCTCACGTATGTATCTTTGTACGCGTCTAAAAATGGCACCTATGAACCCTTCTCCATATGGTCCATGACCAAGTAAAAGACTGAAGTTCAACCAGAATGGTGATTCAGCTCCTTCTTCTCCCAATTGTTCGCGTTCGCCTCTAACCTCGTCTGTTACAGGAAACAGTAAGAAACAATTGATCAAATTTGAATAAATTATTCAAATAATAGACTTTGTATTCGATATTTAACACATTACCTTAAACTTTCCGCTCTCGAAATGCTAGACCAACGATTACCATTCATCCTCCCAATTATTGAACTCAACAGGGGTAGGGGACCCGAACTCCTTATAGATCTTGTGCAAGGCGTACTTCCAATCAGGTGAACATGCACTTCCTTCTTCTTGTTTGACTTCATTGTGTAAGGTGCAAGAGGTATCTCAGGTTTGCCCACCCTCGAATTCTTTACCCACAAGTGATGGCAAAATTTTCATATGCTACAAATCTTCACATGTTTTAAGAGTTTCTTTATTCTTTTTATCAATACTAAGAATTGTTCTAACCACGTTGTCAAATATATTCTTCCCAATTTGCATGACGTCTAGGTTATTCCTGAGTTTTAATTTCGACCAGTAAGTGAATTCAAAGAAAATACTCATGTGACTTCAATATGTAAGATCATCGTCAACCACAGGATTGTTGGCCTTAAAAAATGGACACTTGGTAAACACTCCAAAATCAACACCGTACAACCTCTAGAATATCTCATCACCAGACCTTACTCAAGGTTGTAGACCATTCTCTGCTGTCCCATCGAAACTAGGCTTATCCGACCTCCATTAATTAGTAATCCTCAGGAAGTCATCTAAGGTGACCCAAGTAACACATATTTCCCGCATGATAGCTAGAGTTTATGTCGTCTAAGCAGATATGACAAGCCTTATACCCTTTAGTCCTACAAGATGTCAACATCCGTTAAGCACGAAAATCGCTAATAGTCCACATCACTACGGCTCTCATGATGAATGAAGTTTTAGTGTAGCTGTCCCAAATTTTCATGCCAAATTCCAAACATATTTCAACTTGTCAATCAAATGTCTCATAAACACATCAAACACTTTCCAGGCGAGTAAGGACCCGGAATTAATAGAGTCGAAAAATTAAATTCCTCGCTCATACACAACCAAGGAGGTAGGTTATACGACATGACAATAACACGCCAAGTGTTGTACGTGCCATAATGATAAGAATTGAACCTGTTAGTAGAAATTCATAATCTAACATTTCGAACATCCGATGCGAAGTCTATAAATGTCATGTCAAAAGATTTGAAAGCTTCCCCATCTGCGGGGTGTCTAAGCACATCGTCGTCTCTCCTATTTTCTCCCTGCCATCTCATTGCCTCTGCCTTGTATGGAGACATGTACAATCATTCAGGTCTAGGAATCAACGAAAAATGGTGAAGCATAATCTAAGGAACACTTTTCTTCTTATTCTTCTTCTTGAGGTTCCTTCTTGACTCGCCATGAACCTGATAGTGCTGGAGGTCTGCGTGTTCTATGTAAAATAGGACACAACTATTTTTTCATACATGGATTTTCGTGGATGAAATGCCAAGGTCGTTCAAGATCCTTTTGACCTTATAATAACTATCCGAAAGTTTGTGATCACCTGGAAGCAACTTAGCTATATGTCGCTGGACATCATCGAAACTTACATTGGACATTTTGTGCTCTACTTTATATCCAATTTTCTCTGTTATGGCACTCAAAACAGTCTCTTGACTCTGTGGATACAAAAGTGTCTGGGCTTCTAATAGAAGTCTGTTGTACTTATCGTAATTACTGGATCTCATCAAGTCAGAAGCAAGAGAGGTTGTCTCATGGTTGGGAGCATTGTAATGTCCCCCTTAAAAACTATATCAACCAGAATTGTATGACAGAAATGCATTATGCACAATTTCCATAATAAGGTTTCGAAAAGGTCTGTCAATATTGTTGGATATGGCACCCTAGTACCTTGATCTAAACTCTGCCATTACCGTTTCAACAATAGTATCTGATACTTCACCGTGTTCAGTCCATGAATTGTACTCCTAAATCATACTGTATTCAAACAAGTGCTGGAACATATGTGGAACAGAAAGATACTCTGAGTTACGACATCTCCTGCACGGACACATGTAACAATCCTTTCCCAGACCATGTTCAATTGCAAACTTCATAAAGTCGTAAATTCCATGTATGTACTTAGGATAACCTCTTTTCAACTTTAAGCAGCTCTTGTCCATATTCTGCGTAAGTTCTAATGAGCAAAACAAAACTATTCAAGAACATGAACTAATTATTCAAGAACCTATATAGCTATTATTCAAGACCCTTAACATGCTCTTTCTAACCACCTCATGTACAAATCTATTTAGAGCCATGATTGTGCACTAATTTTTCAAGAACCTATAGAGCTAATTTTGCCACATTTCAAGTAACATGATAGCTAATTTCGTGACAAATCTTGAACATAACCTACGTAGCTTCTTAATGAACATTGGGAATCATTCTTATGTACACCCAATAAATTGCATAACACAAATTACACTAATTAATATATATGCATTTATTCTAAAAATTATTAATTTGTCAAACTATGTACTAATCTAACATTTCATATATATACTCAACACATGCAAACGTCTTATACTAGGTAAACTTTAAAAGACATCCAAATATTTGAAAAAAAATTCAAATAAAAGATTATATAGAAACACTAACCAATATAAGAAGTTGATGGAATGCTTTAGGAGGCCTTCATGAATGGTTTTTCGTTAGAGATCGAAAAATTGTCAGAGGAGGTATTGGGATAGTTTGTGTGGGGTTGTGAAAAGATGAGGTTCTATCTGAAATTGCTACTGACTCTTATTAATTGTTTCACTTAGACGACGAAATTTTTCGTCGTCCAAGACAAACCCCTCGTCGTCTCACTACTATCACCGACGATGAAACTTTTTCGTCGGCTAATATCTTTCTTGGCAAACGAAACTTTATTTTCGTCGCTTAAAAGATTCTTAAACGACAAACATGGTGAAGCAACATATTTTGATGTCTTGAATATAACTTAGTCAATGAAATGGCGACAAAAACTGTTTTCGTCACCTAAAACTGTTTTACAGTGACGAAAATCCCTACTTAGGCGATGAACAACTTTTCGTCGCCTAAGTGTGTCTTCGACAACGAAACCTATTAGGTTTCGTCCTCTTAAGTTAGAAATTCTGATAGTGTATTGAATCTTTATTAATAGTGCAAATGAATGAGAAAAATTAATTCAGGTTGACAAAAAATTGAATACAAAAAAGTTTGGATGAAAAAATAATCTAACTAAAAAATGTTGAAAAGAAAAAAAAAATTGGAAAAAAATAAACATTAAATACACCAAAAAGTAAGGCAGGGTATAAAAGTAAATTTGTATCTGCCACATGACAGCTTACAAGCAACTTGTTCTTATTAGTAAGATTTTGTCATTTACTATTTAAATAAAATGACCTTGTCCTTAACAGTATTTGGTTTCTCTAAAGTGTCCTTTAGTGTAGTTGGCTATTTTAAAACTTTAAGTGTCGGCCTACTGTATGCAGT
Organism: Geum urbanum; assembly: GCA_946800695.1. NCBI lineage: Eukaryota > Viridiplantae > Streptophyta > Magnoliopsida > Rosales > Rosaceae > Geum > Geum urbanum. The sequence goes on along the minus strand of OX326997.1, from coordinate 19,081,855 downwards.
ATATAGGTTTAATTATAAGATTAATGTAGAATTTTAAAATTTAGTACAAACTTTTGGTTGTGAACATGATAGAAGCACGACCAATAGATAGCAGTTTTTTAGAAGGAACGCAATGGTTATTACCTAACTTACAAGGAAAAAAAATAGACAGCCAGATAACGCACAGGTCTTTGAAAATCACATAGGAGAAGCATTCGATAGATTTACTAATTATAGACAAATAGAAAATATTTGTGATGATTTAGAAAGTGAACCAGAAATACATATGGCCTTAGATAATTTAAAAATTGTTTAAGGAGATTTATTCTCCATAATCTCCAGTGTATGTCTTGTCCTAATTAGATACATATTAGTATAGATAGTGATACACAGAATCTCTATTATATCGGGACATTTATTCTAACAGATTGTACCAACCTATATATATGGCATTCTATCAATGAAAGAGTGATAGTTTTCAACCTATCATATTATTCTCCTGAAACACGTTAGTAGTATGCTCCGAGTTGATAGCCAGCAATCACCATAGAAACAAAAAAAAAACCAAATATAATCCCCAAATTCTAGATTGACCACTTCAATCTCACAGCCAGTGCACATGTGCCAACTTTGATAGAAGATTACAAGAAGCTCAAGACGAACTAAGAAGAGAACTTAATATGGGCAGAAACCTCAGATATCTACTTTCCAGAACATCCTTCTGATCTTAATTTGGATGTGTCAAGAGAAAGTTATAATCGATTTAGTGAACTAAGGTCAGTCTGCTCGAAAAGAAGACGGAATCCTCCTTCTGTTGGAAGTTTCATGGACGTGTTTTATTTCTTCAAACTTCTTTCATAGTGAAGTTTTCATACCGAGCATAACACCCTCAAGGTAAATTTTCTAAACCGTCAATCTCTATCTCTAGATCTAGGAATAAAACTTACTTCCTGCAAAACCCTAGATCTTAGGATTATGATATTGTGATTTGTATTTATTACATATCCATGCCCTAGTTCTTATGAACTTATATCCATAGAGTATAAGTGACGGTCCTGGAGGAGTCACGGTTTAGAAAAGAAAAGAAAAGAAAGGGAAATTGATACTAGGTGATGGTTCATCACAATTTCTGGGTGTGGTTTTGAGCCACCGTTTATTGATAATCGATTTTTGTGACCAAACATCATTTATCACGGTTCTTATTCCCTAAACTTGATATAAGTGATCATGGTTTTTTGATCGGTAAAAATAATTACATCTCTTATCTCTCTTGTAGATGACATTAATAGAGTCGGAAAGGCCTGAATTTGATATATTTGACCCTCAAGGAGCAGAATACCATTGTTGGGTGTTAAATGTTGAGAACGCGCTTCTCAATATGAATCTGACAGATACAATCCAACCACCACCATAACCTGGTACTGAGCCACCAACTCCAACTCCCAAAGCTCAAGTTATCATATTTTTGAGGCTACATATACATCCAGTTCTACAAAAATAATATTTGCTAAAGAATGACCATGCGGTTTTGTGGGTGACTTTACAAGATATATTCAATAATGTGCATAATGCACAACTTCGAGAACTGCAAAAAGGATGAGATTCAATCAGGTTATTAGATTATCCAAAGATTGATGCATTCAATCAAGTTGTATTGGAGCTACAATCGGAGTTGAATGTTTGTGCCGTTGTAAAGACCGATCATGCTATGATCGAGAAGTCTTTAAGCATATTACCTACTCCCACGGATACACTTGCTAGTTAATATCGTACAGATTATGAGCAAGAAAGACTAAGATCCTTTAGTGATCTCATGAGTGTGTTGACCAAGAAAGAGCGGTATTGCGTGATTCTTCTCCACAATAATTCTCGGTCAACCGGTACTAAAAAGATCCATGAGTCATACAACACTGGTGAGAAGGTACTTAAGGATAGGAGGAATAATCATTATAAGCCTTACAATAACCTTGGTGGAAAAGAAGGACGAGACAAAACACGTGATAGAGAATAAAGTCGAAACTTGACTTGGACTCACCAAGACAATAGCCATAACTCCAACAAGAATCATTCCGGTTCTAGAAATGGAAGAAATTCTTCAAATTCTACTTCTAATTTGCGCTTGTTATCTTGCTATAGATGTGGTTCTACCAAGCACATGCACAAACAATGTTGTGCACCCAAGGATATTCAAAATGCCTACAAAAAGTACAGACGATTCTTGGCACATGAGACTTAACTTCCCTACAGCCTATGAGATGGAAGATTGCGTCGAAACAAATTTTATAATAGCAGACAACATGAACGCAAGTCTATAGACTGCGGTTTTTGAGTAGTCTATGTATTAGACTCATGTCATTTCTATGTAATCAAGTTTAGTTTTCTTTTTGACTTGGTTTTAGTCATGGTATGAGACTTTGTTTTAGTCAGTTATGGAATAAGACATCTATGATGTAACTTGTAATTGTTGGCGAGTAATGAAATTTTCTCTATTTTTTCGGTATATGAAAGTGTTAAGAAATGTTATACCAATTTAGTGCATGATTCGATGTTTAGATAAACATATGGCATAATGGCACAACGATACAGTAAAAAATGAGACATAAAGGATAGGATGTTGTTTTGATCTCGGGGAGCCTTCGATCCATCGAAGACTTGTTCTTCGATCCATCGAAGCTATCCCTAGGGTAGATTTCTGAGATTTTTGATCCATCAAAAATTTGTACTTCGATCCATCGAAAGTCATCCTCGGGTCCTGACACTGCCATTTTTGATCCATCGAGGATTCCTTCTTCGATCCATCAAATGCACGTCTCGGGTCAAGTGCTTTGATCCATTGAAGCCTAATTCTTCGACCCATTGAAAATCAGTTTTGGAAAATCAAGTTTTATTTTGAGTTTTCTTCGATCCATCGAAGGTGCTACCCGGATTGTGGTACTTTTGATGTATTATACATCAGTTTTATTGGAAAAGAATGGAAAACGAATTCGATGTGGTTTTACACCAACGACCACCCTGAAATTAAGCACCAGATGTGGTTTTACATCGAATTTTTTCATGCCATGGGACTTAATATACAACGGTCATTTCTACCGGTTAGATGTTGTTATACATCGGTTGTGTTCAGGTATTATCATACCATATCAGCACTCTATAAGGGTTACACCCTTTGAAATCTTTGAGTATTCACTTAAATTGTTTGCCATGTCTTGGGTTCAAAGACGGATTTAATGACATTATTTTGTTGATATATGATGGCGAGATTGAGTGTTATACGCGCTTAATGGCCATTCGAACCTTGCTCAGATTTGAAAACATTTGTGCCAAAGGTTTGCACTTGAAACAATATTGTGAGAATGGAAGAGAGTTTTGAGTCAAATCTCTATAGAATGCTGCCAAATGCGCAATCTGAGAAGTTTATGAGGATTTGTAGTGGTTTATATCTTACTTCGGTTTGGATTATTGAATCTAATACAGTCTCTTATATTATTATGTGTGACTTAGCCTCATATGAGATTTTGCATTTTGATGATCAAGCTATTGAGAAATTCGTATGGTCATCTATTATTAAGAGCAAAGAAGTATATGGGAATATCTAAAACCATCGATTTAGATAGGGGAACTAAGATTACTCCACTCGGTTCAGGCTCGGTCTCTAAGATGAGTGCAGAACAATCCGGCAACATACTGGTGTGGCATCGTGTGTTATCCCACTAGATTCATATGTTATAATCTCTTATGCACATTGCTCATTTTGCAAAGCTTGTTTATGTCTATACTGTTCTTTACATGCATGACGGTCTTTTGTTGTCGACACAAATTTCATTCCTCTACATATTCAATGAATCTATTTGTGTGATGCGGACTGTTTATATATGGTTTTGAGTGATGCATCGATGCATAGGTCACACGTCTTTGCAATCTACATCGTACGCTGCATTTTCAAAATTCCTAGCACATATTATTAAGCTTCAGGCTCACCACCCGAACAACTCAATCAGGTTATTCAGATTGATTTAATACATGAGAGTTTACATCAAAATATTTTATTGCTTATTGCATATTGATTGGGATTGTTGTTGAATATCCCAATTCCACTTATTCATTCATATAACGGTTTAGCATAAGCACAAATCAAGCGGTTAAGGCTTATGGCCAGAGCAATGGTTATGCATACTAATTTTTCGGTATCTTCTTAGGGATATACAATATAACATGCAGCTATGTTTATTCGCTTGATACCCATAAATCGTCAACCATATAGTGCATACTAGTTAGTAACTTTATATGAGCATAATATCTCACACCTACGCGTATCTGGTTATGTGGTACATGTGCCTACTACGCTTCCATTGCATACAAAAATGGGTCATCAAAGATGATTATACAATTATGTTAGTTATGATTCACCAACATTTGTTCGCTATTTAAAATCATTGACAGGAGATCTCTTTACTGCTAGTTTTTACAGATAGTCACTGTGATGAGACATACTTCTCGCCGTTAGGAGGAGATAGGAATGATTCCATTCTGGTTAAACGTCGAAAATTGACGTGGTATGTCCCCACTATGTCTCATCATGATCCCCACACATCTCAGTGTGAGATTGAATTGCAATGTATTCTTGATATTCAGAAAGTAGCAGATTTGATGTCTGACTTCTTTATTGATATCATGAAAGTGACTAGATCGGTTATATATGCTGCAAAACCTGCAAGGTTGAAAGTCCCTAGAATTGGGCAAGTTAACGCGACACCCGGGCAAGGTAGTGTTTCTCGTGCTCATAGTGGATGTGTAGCATTGGTCAAAATCCACTGATGAGTTGCCAGTGCAAAGGCAAGCCATCAAGGCACAACCGTTCATCATCAACACATGAGATTGTTTCTTACTGTAATTGTGTCTAAAATTTGACATTGACAAACACTGAGGGACCCCTCTTAGTCAATGACAATGAAAGTAAACAAAGAAATCTCACCAAGTCAAATAAATGTTAGCGGTATTATGGATGGTTCATTCAGGTTCATTAATGATGCATTTACTTATTCCGTCAGTCAGGAATTGATGATGATGAAGTGGAACATTGCTCTGTTATGGATTTTCAATGGTTAACATAGAGCAAATTAACCAATACGAAAAGTTGCAATCTAAGCTTAGCTGGACTCTTTTACAAATGGCAAGTTTTTGGTTTGGTAATACTATGATCACCGAATGGTATGCTGGTTAGACACAAATAAGTCTTTGTTAGAAAGTGTATTGAGAAGAATGAAGTCGAACGGTATAAAACTAGACTTGTAGGGCAAAGATTTTCTCAACGGCCTAGTATTGATGTATTCTCTGTTCATGAATATCATTACTTTCAGCAACCTTATCAGTTTGGTAGTGTCCAAAATACTGAGTATAGCTTATAGATGTGGTTATATGTCTATATGGGATCTTAATTCAGAGATAAACATGAGAGTGTGAACTGGCATGATTCTACCCAATATAAGTATCTTTAAACCACGGAGTGCTCATGTAATTAGATTAAGACGTTCACTATATGGATTGAAACAATCCAGCAGTAGGTTGTAGTGTACACGTCTTAGTAACTACTTGATTGGGAAGTGATACAAGAATGAAAAGTTATGCTCATGCGTGTTCGGTAAATGAGCGAGTTATTTGAGATGATAGACCTTGGAGGACTCGATTGTGTCTCGGTTTAGAGGTGAAACATCAAGTTGGTTGAATTCTTATTCACTAGTCTGCTTATGTCTAGATCAGGCAAAGGACAAAGCACACCATCTTAAGCACACCAATGATTTTTTGCAGTCTAGAACCCAAAAGAATCAATTTCATCAAGATGATGATGGTAAAGATCTTTTGGAGCTGAGATTTTATATCTTATTGAGGTTAGAGCTTGGTAAAATATAACTTGGTGCACACGGCCATACATTGTCCTCTTGGTATGCGCCAACACAAAGTCATTGAAATGGAGTATAGTATACCTTTTGGTACTTAAAGATAACCATTGACTTGGGCTTGTTCTTTCCTTACAAAGAAAACAGAGAGATGCTTGAAATTCTCGGAAAATGGATGGTTGGATCGCAGCATACAAATTCTGCAGCCTTCAATCCATCAAGAATATTTCTTGATCCATCAAAGGATGCTCACGGGTCGGACCAGAATCATGCCTTCGATCCATCAAAGAAGTTGTTCTTTGATCCATCGAAGACTAAATCTGTTGCGAGCAGTTTTACTGTTGTCCCTTATTCCGAAAGACCGGTTGATGTGTTGGTCGGATTTGCTGATGCTGGATACCTCTTTGACCCACATAAAGAACGTTCACAAACAGATTATGTATTTACCATGGGGAACACAACGATTTCTTGGAGAACAACAAAGTAAACCCTTGTTGCTACTTCCTCGAACTATTCTAAGATTAAAGCTTTGTATGAAGCGGTTGATGAGTGTGTCTGGCTTAGGACGGGCATACAACATATTTGTGGATCTAGTGGATTGTCATCTACTACGACAGCACCAACTTGTATCTATGAGAATAATGTGGTTTGCATTGAACAAATGAAGTTAGGTTACATTAAGGGTGTCATACTTAATTTATTTCATCAAAGTACTCCTACAATCAGAAATTACAGCGGTTATTAATTATCCATGTGAACTAGGCTGGTTCGGCGGATAATGTCGCGGACTTGTTTACCAAGTCGTTACCTAAATCTACATTTGTGAATTATTTGAGACGCATTGGTATGCGCAGGTTATCTGAACTCCATGACTGAGTTTACAGTCAGAGAGAGTTATATTTTTGTAGACATCAGGGGGAGTCTACGTCACACGTAGTAGCATTTTTAGTTGATGCGTTGTACTCTTTTTCCCTTAGAATAAGCTTTTGTTTTACCCATAAGGTTTTTGTTTGCTTAGCAAGATTTTTAGTGAGGCAACAGGTTATGCATCATTTCTTAGATCATCAACACAAAGGGGAGTGTTTAAGGAGATTAATTCTCCGTAATCTCCGGTATGTGTCTTGTCCTAATTAGATACAGATTAGTATAGATAGATATACAGAGAATCTCTGTTATATTGGGACATTTATTGTAACATATTGTAATATATTCTATCAATGAAAGAGTGACAGTTTTCAGTCTTTCATATTATTCTCCTGAAACATAAATAAATATGATCGAAAGCAATTTTGATATTATAGTTGATAAGTTAATAGAAGACATAGATAATTTAGATGAAGAACAATAGATAAATAAAATATAAAACTTATAAATTATGACTACATCATTTGAGTGATGATGAAATGAAGAAATTAATAGTAGAAATAGGATTAGAAGAAAAAAATCTCAGGAGAAACATAATACAATAATATGTTAGTCGAAATAGAGTGTTACCTGTAGAAGAACAACAAAGTTCATCAGGAACTTCTGGCATTCATGTAGAATCTTCAATAGGAAACTCTAAACAACAATATATTAAACCAACTCATGAGTCTTATAACGAACGAGATAATACTCATAGTAATTATGAAGCAGCGAGACCTAAAAGTAGGATTCCATTTTTAAAAATTGAATATGCAAGTATAGCAAAAAATATACTAAACATAGATCGAGTAGATCCATTGGGAAAAAATAATAGAAAGATGGGGAAAAGAATGTGTTCGTGCAACAATAATGTTAGATTTTAGTAATACAAATGATATGTTAAATTACTTTGAACATACTTTAGAGCATATGCACTCATTGCTTGAGCAATTGCTCTTGCAACTCTTCTAAGAGCAAGAGAAAACACTAATCAACAAATAGTAAGAGCAAAACAGTTTTTGAATGCAGCAATACACAAAGAACAAGAGCAGGTACTATTTATCATATTGTAAAATGTTAATATATTATTTTTCGCATAGATTTTTGACCAATAACGATGTGACACGTGTCATTCTCACGTATTGTTCGACTAAATAAATATACAAGATTTCTGGTAAGATTTTAAACTAATAAAAATATGACACGTGTCATTACCACATGTCGTTATTGACTAAATAATTAGACTAGATTTTCGATAAATTTTGACTAATGACGATGCGACATGTATCACTTCAAGATAGCGTTATCGACAAAATAATTAGACCAGATTTCCATTATATGAATGCCAACTATTGGATTAGTTTTTTCATTCGGAAACAACTTCCCAAATCAAAGGACCATTGCAAGTTTATCTGGCTGAAAGATGTGCCACGTGGAGAATTTCTGGATTCTTTTGTTAAGATTGTTAAATATGAATTTTTAGATCATAATAGAATAGATGAAAAAAAGATGAACAAGAGCAAATTAGAGCAATAAGAAATTTAGAACAACTACAGATATGTGATTTGCAGTATATATAGGAGAATATATTTCAGATTTCTTTAAGTATTTTGGCAGATCGGTAAAATTAATAAAATTAATTTACTAAATACCTATATGGCTAAAATTAAGGGACCTATATGAGAAAAAAAAATGGAAAGAGTGACAAAATGACCGTAGAAAAAATGATATAGCCATAAGACCTAAAACACAACATGTACAGTATATAATATACTAAAAGAAGAATGTAGCCAAATAAAAACAAAAAAATATATTAAAAAAAAATTTTACATGAAATATAAAAATAAAGATTTATTTAAACAATATTGGTGTCAGATAAATTTAATAGTAAAATTGAAGCGGTAATTATTAAACTCTCTGAGTTTGTTCGTTAAATTGAAGCGGTAATTATTTCAGCTCGTCTTTCTATTGGCTTATGGATTTCTTTCCTTGTTCACGGGGTGGACGACAAGGAGTCCTGTTATCTCATCTTTTGTTTTGTTTAGCTGAAGAGGTGTTAAGTTGGGGTCTCTCTAATTTGGTGGATCGAGGCAAGATAAAGTGTGTGGCGTCTCATAGTCGTGTTTCGGTTCCTTCACATGTGTTGTTTGCAGATGATGTGATGATTTTCATGAGGCAACAAATCAGGTGAGGGTCTTGAATCGATTTCTTGATGTCTATGCTCGAAATTCAGGGCAAAAAATAAACAAGGCAAAGTCTAAGGTCTACTTGAGAAGATTTGCAGGCTCTAGGACTACTGCTATTCAACATCAACTTGGATTTCGGGAGGGTTCTCTGCCTTTTACTTATTTAGGAGTTCCTATATTCAAAGGTGCTCCTAAGCCAGTTTATTTTCCGGCCTTGCGGATAAAATAAAGAGTAAATTGTCATCGTGGATGGGTTTACAGTTGTCTCAGGCAGCTCGACTACAGATCATTACTTCCGTTATTCAAAGTGTGTTAATTTATAGTTTCCAGTGTATGCTTGGCCTAAGGCTCTTCTCACCAAAGTCCAGGCTTGGACGAGGAATTTCTTCTGGTCAGGTGATCCAGTGCGAAGGGGATCTACCTTGGTTTCTTGGGATGTTTGTTGTCAGCCTGTGGAGAAGGGGGGTCTGGGGTTAAAAATTTGGTAAAGCTTAATGATAGCCTGCTTCTGAAGAGAGCGTGGGGAGTGGTGGTGGGTGATTCTTTAGCTAAAACGTTTTTGGACCACAAATTGACGAACTATGAAAGTGAAGATGTGGTCCATTTATTTTGGAAGTGCATGGCTGTCAGAGATGTTTGGCAATTTGTTTTTTGCAATTTTTAATTGCCCTTATGACATTAATTATTCTTTGATGCAGCTGTTCTCTGATGCTTTGATCGGGCGAATGTCTAAAGCCACCAAACAACTATGGTGTATGGGTGTTTGCACTTTGCACTTTGCACTTTGCACTTTGCACTTTGCACTTTGCACAATGCTTTGGTGCGCGGGGACGGAAAGAGAAAAAATAATTAAGGTACGATGGAGCTATATTTAATGGCCTGAGATTCAAGCAGTATGTCTTTCTTCCTCTAAGAAGATTGCGGTTTGTTCTTTTGCTGCTACATCTTCTACGTTTGGGCCTTACAATGCATTTAGTGTGTTTTGTGTTTCTCCTTTGAGGCAGTGCGCAGAGAATTATGTTATTCTAAGATGGGTGCCTCTTGATACTAGTTGGATTAAAATAAATACTAATGAGTCTTTTACAAATCTTATGACCAGGAGACATGGTGGTGTTTTTCGAGATGCAAATGGTTATTTTTTGGGTGGTTTTTTTCATCATCATTCTGTTACTAATGCTCTTGATGCAGAGGCGTGGGGGATAGTGAAGGCTATTAAGGTGGTTTGGAGGAAGAAATGGCATAATGTTTGGCTGGGAACAAATTCAGCTCTGATTTTGCATTAAGTCAAGGCTTCTGCTTTAGTCCGGTGACGGCTTGATATTGTTTGGTTGAATTGTATGCATTTAATTAGGTTAATGAATGTTAAAATCACTCATACTTTTTGTGAGGAAAATATAGTAGCAGATGAACTAGCTCGTTATGATGCGACTCATGATGGATGAATGGATGGATTTAGTGATTGTGTAAGGTGCTTAAATTTCTTCAAGAAGCTAATGGTCTAAATTTGGCTTCAATATCGGCGTACCGACATACCGAGTCTATTAGTTTGCATATGTGTTGTTATTTTGTTTGTTCTATGAATCTGTATGATTTTCATTATATTTCGAATTTTATACGTACTTTAACATTATGTATTTTGATCGGTTTGGTTTGATCCATGTCTCTCAACCTATGTATTATTTATTTTTTATCAATAAATTTTGGGCCAAGACAATGAGTTAGTCCTGAGCACGCTTTCATAATATATATATATATATATAAATCTTATAAGCAACATAAAAGATATGATATACAACATTTTAAGACCTTTAAGAAAAAAAGAAATATATTCCTAACTAATTTAGAAAAATCAGGATAAAAAAATAAAACACCAAAAGAGTAAAGCACTTGTAAGTGTTATTTTTGTGGTGAAATAGAACATATTAGACCTAAATGTCCAAAATTAAGAAAACAACTTAGAGAGAAAAACAATTACTTGAGCAATTTGATTTAAAAGAAGATGAGGACCTAGAGTCAATTTATAGTTTATGTCACGCCCTAAATTTTAGTTTATAAATTACCATAAATAAACCAAAACTCAGAACATGAAAACTCACTCTAAATACCAGAATTCCTTTACTCTTTTTTTCTTCTAAAACCTAGAGCCAATAAATGTCAATAAAGACTCAAAGATTTGAATCATATATTACATTCTATATATTTACAAATTCAAATCGAAATGTCGACAAATACATTACACAGCGAAAGCAAAATAAACAAATACAAAGTCTAGCAAATCACCATCACAGTAATCCTAAGAAACTTCTACTCAGTTGCGAGTTGCAACTAACCTGCAAGATTAACCTCTACATCATTGAATAGTGCACCGAGTTGAAAGTAACAAACATAGTAAGCTTTTGCAACCCCGTATGAGTAACCACAATTTAACGTATCACCTTAACATTTAAATATATGACATGCTTGAATATAATCCAAATTAAATCAAATTTCATTTTGAGACATCAGAAAACCACAGTTTCAAGTTTAAGTTAATCTCCTGCATGAAAATTAGTTCAAAAGAATTCTTTGGGCAAAATAGCTCACTAAAATCAATATCACATAACATCTCAAACTCATGACTCTTACATCAATTTCCAAACACAAAGAATCACATCTTTCTTTCTCTCACAGATCACAACACGACCCACAACAACATCAAAACTCACGACAAATAAAACAAGAGAACTAAACCACGCACTCAAGGACCATAAAAAAACTGTACTCAAGAATCATAAAACAACAACAACGTTCATGTGGGAGACAAACTAGATCTCTAACTAATCGGATCTCCTGACTTCATAACCACCGCCACTTATGACCTCAAGGCCCAGACACAAGTAACCGACACTCACGACCTCACAGCCCGGAACATGAGTGACAACTATCTCAAAACTACACTCGTAACCTCACAACACAAAAACGAGTGACAACCCCTCAACTGACCCTCACAACACGGAACAAATGACAACACAAACAACCGACTCTAGCAACCTCACAATACAGTTACTAGCAACACACCTCAAATCAATCACACCAATACATCACACCAGATCATTCACCAACTAATGTCATCTTAAAACAAAACAAGTTTTCACTTACCTATGAACCGTAAACAATCAAGTTCATAATTTTAAATACAAAAACTTTAATTTTTTTTCTATGACTACTCTTTTTCACAACAAAAAAAATACTTCAACGAATAAATCAAGTGAACTTCATTCAAAACATAAACACAATGAGATTACTCATCTCAAGTTCAGCTACGCTCACACACCACTAAAGCAGACAATAGCACACCTACTAAGTTTGTCCGATCACTCGCCTAAACATAATTTCGATTCTTACTTAACAACACAACAAAAATTATCCAAAAGTCCACAGCAAAATAAATCGTCGGTTGTTATCAACCCAAATTTTCTGAGAACTTAACCTAATCAAAATCTTCCCACAGCCCAATTATAATCTTGGTCATATCTAAATTCTTGTATTGGCTAATTACATAACCCGATATCAGCATCCTACTCTAAGAACAATTTATCTCACCTTAAGCACAACCATCACGTACATCACCAACTCACTACTGTGAGTTATCTAATTAACATAGCTTAACAACCTAAATAGCACCGAAACGGATACGGATACAACGATACGATACAATCTGATACGAGGAAACGGCAAACTCTAAAAATAAAGAGATACGATACGAAGAGGATACGACTAATAAATAATAAATAATATTAATTTATATTTAAAAAAATCTTTATAAAAAAATTGGGTATCTTGTTTTTGGATCCAGATCATCTCCATTACGAGAGGGCTCCCCATTTACCTAACAAACAAATCTTAGCAATTCTATTGTGTGGCCATGATTTAATTTTTTTATGTTATCTTTATGTATTGAACCGTAGAATATACTACCCCACAACAATCTCTCTCTCTACATCTACATTCCGACCACCGCAAGTCTGCAACCACAACAAAGCAGCTCTCTCTATTGTGTGGCCATGATTTAATTTTCTTATGTTATCTTTATGTACTGAACCGTAGAATATACTACCCCACAACAACCTCTCTCTACATCTACATTCCGGCCACCGCAAGTCTGCAACCACAACAAAGCAGCTCTCTCTCTATTGTGTGGCCATGATTTAATTTTCTTATGTTATCTTTATGTACTAAACCGTAGAATATATTACCCCACAACAACCTCTCTCTCTACATCTACATTCCGACCACCGCAAGTCTGCAACCACAACAAAGCAGCTCTCTCTCTCTCTCTACCCAAATCGGCCGGTAAACTCGAGGTATTCTCTCTCACCCAAACTAGGTGATATCTCTCTCTCTCCTACCCAAATCGGTCGGCGAACTCGAGGTTTTCCCTCTCTCTCTCTCATACCCAAATCGGCCAGCGAAATCGAAGATGTGAATGAGAGGAGATTCAGAAACTCCATTTGATGTGAATGAGAAGGATACTCGCGTATCTAATTCGGATACTCTCGTATCCATTTCGGATCCAAAATCAGATACCATATCAGAACGTATCCTCTAGTATCCAACGTATATCGTACCCGTATCCATATCTGATACACGATACGATGGGTAATACACGTAACAGTGCTTCTTAGTTAACAACTCATTGTTTCCAACCCGTGCATGACAACTTATCCTAAGCCACATTCCAAGTCAAATAATCCAACATAACAAAACAATTCTCCTAACAATTACATCCCCAAATCCACTCCGTGAAGTATAGAACTAAGCACCTTAATTATACTTCAAATTTTAACTACACATGACCCAATTCAAAACCCAGCCTCTAATATCGATCTGAACAAGCAATTAACTCCCAATTATCAACTAAAACAAGCAATTGGTTCCTAGGACAGAACCCTTACCAACCGAAATTTCAACTGAACCCAAAACGAGGTCACTCGTCGTCGTCAATCGTTTTGGCTGCCTTGCTCCGTCGCACACCACCGCCGCTTGTCACTCTTGCCGCGTCGTCGTCGCTCACTGCTCCTCCCGGTCGCCTGGGTTTAACTTGGCCTGACAGCACCAAGAAAGAAGAAAAGGTGAATTGTCCCAACCAAAAAGAGGAAAGAGGCGATGATGAGCACAGCCCAATTGAGAAGTTTCGTCACCGTCGAGCTTCTCTCTTCTCTTCTCCACCTTGCTCAGCCCCACCCTCTTCTAATCTCTCACTCTCTCTCGTTCTGTTCTTTTTTTCCTCTTGTACACCTCCAAATGAAACCGAGCCCTGACTTAATCAACCTAATTAAACAACTAGGCTATCTCCCAAAATGGGCTGACCTCCCTTAAGCTCCATTAAGGATCAATATATATGTATATTAGAATTCCCTCCCAGAACAAAGCAAAAGATTAAAATAAAAAGTTGTTCAATTCTCACCCAACATAGACTGAAAAAAAAAATAGTTAAAAAAAAATTCAGATTATTATCGTTTAGGTAATGTAAGTGATAATGAAAGTACTTATAGTATAAATATGTGAGTCTTGTTCTCTTAAGGGACACATTTTAAGGGATAGAAATTGATGAGCACATCTGATTATTGTGATTGAAAGTAATTAACACAAACCCACCGTAGTGCGTGTGTCTTTGAATCACAACCGTTGGATGTGCTTATCCATTTCTATCTCTTAGATTGTGTCCCTTAGGAGATCAAACTTGATAAATATGTTATCTGAATTTGAGTTTGAATATTCGGATAGTTCATATAGTGAACTTGACGAAGAAATATGTATGTTAGAGGAACAAGAAGAATTTAAATATGTTAATTATAATAGCGTCAATAGTGTAGTAAGTGTGAGAAAGTAGTAGCAGAGAAATATTATGCAAAGTAAGATAATATTCTGTAAACCTTGTTATAATAATGGAACCTTAAAAACAAAAATAAATTCAGTTGAAGAAGAAGAAATTAATAAGATACAAAATTTAGATTTGGAAAAATATAAGATTAGTACCTTAATAACTATTAATTATGAGTTAGAATTAGCCAAGTATCATAACATTCAAACAGTAGCTATGATCGACGCGATTAGTACTAAAAGTGCACTAAGAGAATAATTAGTACATATTCAGTATAGGCAAAAATCAGTTAAAGTATCTCAATGGGATTCTAGAATTGTACATATAATTCATTGTTTAAACAATATACCATTGAAAAAAAAATAACCTACCTTTAACATTTGTATCACCTATAAGATCTAATCAATCTATATTGGGGTTAAACGTTATTAAAATTTTACAAGGATTTTACTATAATCCACCTGATATAATTAACATTTTATAAGAAAACAATAACTACTACAGACCAAAGTAATTTAGTAGAAGTTTATAATAACTTTAGCATAGAAAAGTAAAAAGAACAGCAAGATAATTCGTTGAAAATATTATAGAATGAAAACTTAGATGAACAAAATATAGATGAGTCAATATTCGAGTTAAATTATCTATTTTTAGAAAAACACACCTTATGAAATAGGGGTTTTTTCCCAAATCTCAGGAACAAGATTTTTAATTCCCATTAGCCTATAAAAGATTCAAATATTCTCATTAGCCAACTAATTAGGTAAAAAAAACTAGTCTACCCTCATTTTAATTAATGAATTACCAAATACTATTACTCTCTCATAACATACACTACCACATTTTTAACCATTGCCGGCGATTTTTAAATCACCGGCAATGTTTTTTTATCATTACCGGCGATTTTTCCCCCAAAAATCGCCGGCAATGTCTTTTTTTTTTTTTAACATTACCGGCGACTTAAATGTAAGTCGCCGGCAATGTTCCGCCGGTAATTAAAAAAAAAAAAAACATTGCCGGCGACTTAAATGTAAGTCACCGGCAATGTCTTTTTTTTTTTTTTAATTACCGGCGGAACATTGCCGGCGATTTGCCGGAAAAATCGCCGGCAATGATTAAAAAAAAAAGACATTACCGGCGATTTTTGGGGAAAAAATCGCCAATAATGATGAAAAACATTGCCGGCGATTTAAAAATCGCAGGCAATGGTTAAAAATGTGGTAGTGATATCCATAGACCATTGACAGTTGACTGTGACGTTGACTATTGACCACCGATAATGACCGTTGACCGAATTCTGGCAAGGACTGGATTCCAACTACTTTGACCGTTGACCGTTAACTTTGACCATTAACCAACTGAATTTGACCATTGATCATTTACCCTAAACTGAAACTCAGTTGACGTTCAACTGATACTCTGTTGAGGTTGGTTCAACTGATACTCAGTTAAGGGTCAACTCCTACTTAGTTGAGGTTGGTTCAACTGATACTCAGTTAAGAGTCAACCATGATGTTCAGTTAAGGTTGGTTCAACTGATACTCAGTTGAGGTTGGGTGAACTGATACTCAATTGAGGTTGGTTCAACTGATACTCAGTTGAGAATCAACTGAGTGTCAATTTAGGTTCAACTTATACACAGTTGAGGTTCAACTGATACTCAGTTGATAGTCATCTGATACTTAGTTACGCGAACAAAAGAAACAAAACTAATTCGCCAAAATCATGCAGATAAATAATGCAACCATTTTCTTCAAGAACGTATGGGCCCTCAAAGCTATAAAAAAAACAAGAAAATGGTCGAAACATCTAAGTCGAACATTCTGCCAAACACTTGATGTACTTCTACAATTTACAAGTCTAAACCCATTAACTATTTACTCAAAAAGTTCGAAACCCCAACCTTCACTCCACAACCAACACAACTCATTTGTTGAAACCCCAAACCAAAGTATTCGCATCCATCAACACCAATCAAAGAGAAAAGAGAAAAGAGAGACATATACTGGTATACATGCAACATCATACAATTAGTTGACAACACCTCAAAGTGGTTCATCGACTCCATTCTCACGAAGCTCTCACATACATGAAAAGAACCCATTTTCCCGCACACAATCACACACAAAAACCATTCAGCTATAAATCTAAAATCACTATTAACCCATGACTCGTATTAAATTCCTAAAATCAAAAGTTCTACCTTTGCTATGTATATGGTTGCTCAGGAACTCGTCTTCTTTGCTTTAAACACTCCTCAATCCATCAATCCATCTATGGTTCACAATTATAAGATTGAGCTTCTTCGCTAGTTCATATTTTTTGCCTTTGAATTTTTGACAGATCTAATAACCGAGTTCAAAACAGATATGGATTACTACATAGGCGATCAATTTTAACCTAATAATCACTGAAAGAGTAGATAAATGAACCAGATGAGTGAAAGCCGAGCTCTTACGCAGCGGAGTGCTCGAGGAGGAACCCAGATGCGTGGGTCTTGGACGATGAGGAGGCCAAGAGGACAACAACGGCTTTAAACGGTGGTCGGGAGGCCAAACATCCGGCGGTGGGAGATCAAGCGCGATGACATAATTGCCGTAGTGAATCGAAGCGACAGACTGAGGTTGAAGGTGTGAGTTGGTGTTGCGGTAGCGTGACATGATGCGATGACGAGTGAGAGACGCGCGCCTGTTGTGGCGAAGCTTAGGCGATAAGGGAGCAAAGGTGCGATGGCAGTAAAGTCGTGCAAGGGCGGCAACAAGGTCGTGACCTACTGCTACTACATGTGTTCCTTTTTAGTCTATCGATCGATCGAGAGATCGAGAGAGAGAGAGAAAGAGAGATGTGCAGGTTTTGGTGGGGGTAATTTTGGAATGAAAAAATAGAAGAAAGGAAAAGGTTGGGCAAATGGGAATAGTCTCTTAAAGACTTTTGGGCTAGTAGGAATTTTTAAAAGAGTTGCTGGCTAGTGGGAAAAAATTTCTCAAAATCTGGGGGGTGGAAAAATTCCCATATGAAATAATACATTCAGATAAACTTAACACTTTAGAAGGATTATTACAACTAGTAGAACAAACTAGAATAATAGGAGAATATCCACCACTACATTGGAATAAAAACAAAATATCTACTAAGTTATTATAAACTCAGATTTAACAATTAAAACAGTAGATAAAAAGAGTTGTTAAACCATAAGGTAATTAGACCTTCAAAATCTAGACATAGATCAACAACCTTTATAGTTAGAAAGCATTCAGAGATTAAGAGAGAGAAAGCTAGAATAGTATATAATTATAAGAGATTAAATGATAATACCTTATTAACATAGTTATAAACTACCAAATAAGGTTGAATTAATGTAAAAAATTCAAGAGAGTAAATATTTTAGTAAGTTTGATTGTAAGTCAGGATTTTGTCAAATAAGATTAGCGGAAGAATTTATAGAATAGACAGCATTCACTTGTCCAGAAGGACATTTGAATGGTTAGTTATGTCATTTGGACTTAAAAATGGACATTCTATTTTTCAGCGAAAAATGGATCAGATTTTTATGAAGTACGATAGATTTTATAGTGTACATGTAGATGATATATTGATACATAGAAAGAATAGAATAAACATAGAAATAATTCTAAATGAGTTTATAGACAATGATATTAATATTAGCAAGAACAAAATAGACTTAGAAAAACAAGATATAGAGTTTTTAAGAATTTATATTAAGGCAAGCACTATACAGTTGCAAGAACATATACCTAAAAAGGTCATAGAATTTTCAAATAAGTTAGAAGATAAAAAACAATTACATACATTTTTAAGACTTGAATTATGCTAGAAAATTCATTCCTGATCTTGGCGAAAAAATAGCAGTTTTACATAGCAAAACCAGCAAGATAAGTTAAAAATACTTCATATTAAATTAGTACATATTAAAGACAGGTCAAAAAATACTTCATATTAAAGAATAAAAATTTAGCAAAATCAGAAAAACAAATATGTCGATACGCTTCTGGTAAATTTAATGATATACAATCTAGATTACCAGCAATAGATTTAAAAATATTAGGAATAATTAATTCACTTAAATCATTTTCATTATTTTTGCATAATGACGTTTTTACTATTAGAACATATTGTCAAAATACAGTATCACATTATAGCAAAATTACTTCTAACAGGTAAGTAACTCGTAGATGGGTTAATTTTATTAATTCTATTACAAGAAATGGTAAAATTTTATTAATTTTATTTTCTTCGAGTAATCAACATGCACAAAGTGGTAATCCACCACCAATGGCAGCAAGACCAGCAATAATTACTCATTCATATAATAGTATTCAAGTTCAAGAAATCTGTGAACCACACCTCAGATTTATTAGCTCACCATTATTATCTACTAAGCATAAAGTTATTAAACAACTTTTAGAATATTATGATACCAATCCCTGGTATGAGAAAAGGACAGGAAAAATTAGTCAGAGCTTTAGAGCAAGAGAAGATAAAGAAGTAGCAATAGAAGAATACCATAAACTTCAAACACATTATGCTAGAGTACATTCCCAGCTTGATAGTCTTCGTGAACAATATAATATTAGTAAAGCACAATATGGTAGTTTAAAAGAAGAGCATAATACAATAAATGAATATTTTCTTAGGTTAAACTTAAACTATCAAAGACTAATAAAATATTTATATGATAGTGATCAAGATTTTTCTGCATCCTTATTAGAAGCACAAACCAAAAACTATACTTTTTACAATCTTTAGCAAAAGAGGAATTTTTTCACCTTCCTGATGATGTGAACGATAATACATTAAATCTAAAGCTTTAGCAAAAACATATTATTTTCCTAATGTTCATGATCTATTAGATCTAAAGTGAGCCTGAAGTTTCACTTGAATCTCAAATATGAGATTAAGCATAATAGGTATTTGAACCAGAAGTTCAGATTACCAATAATGTTAGTTATCGAAGTTAATTTTGAGATCTCCTCGAGAAACATATGATGGATTGTTGACCAAATTATTGACGAAACATGTGGGTTATCAACTACGATAATCCATTTATATCATAAAACCCTATTGTTGGTTCATTTTTCCTCAGTAAAATAGGAGAAGCCAACATATTGCTAGAGTTGCAAATTTTATCGAAGAAATTGATGTCCTATGATTATATATATGGATTGATGACCCTTGTATATTGTTATTGGTTAGACTTATTGCTAGCTCTGGAGCATGAATTGATATCATAAATGTCTCTATCCACCATGAATTTGTTTATATATTTATACATATCTATATATTATCACATATGCCTTTATAAGTTCACAATATATAAACAACATATCATATTCTGATCCACATGGTGAAACATGTATCAATTTTTTATAACCCTCGAGCTCATCATTTATTTGCTATATTAGTATATATTAACTGCAATTTATTTTCAATCAATTGTCATAAAATCTAATATTTATTGATCAATGGAATCATTTGAGATTAAAGAAAATCCTCAAGTGATAGATTAGGGCATGAAGATCCTAATCGTTGATAAAATCTAGACTTGAAGACCTATGTTTATATATGAGAGACTGAAGTTCTTCAGAATTCATTTGGCCAGTTGCTCAAAGTTGAAGTTTTGAGTGTAAAAATATTGAAAACCTGAAGTTTCAAATACCAAATTTTAGAACAGAAAGTTCTAATAGTGAAACTCGAAATTGAATATTCGAGTGAATGGTTATACAATAACCAAATATTGAGACTTCAAGTTCTAGCAATTAATTCGATTACAAAGACCAGAAGATCCTCCAAATTATGAAATTGAATATATCACTCATATTTCTTCATCTTATTAGGACCTAAAGTTCCTTGATTTTATTTGATAATAGGAATTCTCTTCATATGAGTATGTAATTTATTGAACTTTTGAACCTGAAATTCAAGGTTGATTAATCAGAACCATGAGGTTTTCAACTATGTATTGAAGAAAATTTCAAGGATTTGAGCAGACCTAAAGTTCTATCTATCTTATTTATTAATGAAACCAGAAGTTTCTAATGTTTATTTTTATTTCTTAATTTTATTAAATTTTTCATGTTTAAGTTACATGTGTTTATTTATTTTTATTAATATTGATGATATTTTGCTTGTATGGACCAACAGTCCTCATTCTCAAAAACTTGAAACTCGAGTGCATTTTGGCTTGAAGTTCAGAATACTTATATGGACTCGAAGTTCATAATATATCAATATATATTTTAAGCCTATTATGTACATACTAAACATGAAGTTTTGGGTACACAATTATAAAAGCAAGAGATTAAAGCTTTGATATTTTTATGACTTAAAATAGTCATTGATCATCTTTCACGTGAAATTATACTATGATCACTACCACATATTGACTCATTGCCGGCGACTTAAAATGTTTTTGGACATTACCGACGATTTTTGCCGGAAAAATCGCCGGTAATGTCTTTTTTTTTTGACATTACCGGCGACATACATTTATGTCGCCGGCAATGTCTCGATGGTAATGTAAAAAAAAAAAAAGACATTGCCGGCGACTTCATTTATGTCGCCGGTAATGTCTTTTTTTTTTTGACATTACCGGCGACATAAATGTATGTCGCCGGCAATGTCTTTTTTTTTTTTTTTTACATTACCATCGAGACATTGCCGGCGACATAAATGTATGTCGCCGGTAATGTCAAAAAAAAAGAGACATTACCGGCGATTTTTCCGGCAAAAATCGCCGGAAATGTCCAAAAACATTGCCGGCGACTTAAAAGTCGCCGGCAATGAGTCAATATGTGGTAGTGGATGCTTATAAAAACTAATGTAACTTTTATCACAAGAGGTGTAGATCATTATTGATAGCTCTGAAAGAGCTTGTATCATGTTACCTATGGAACATATGTTTGGCCAAAATGGGTGTAAATTTCTCTACATCCATTGTATACATGAACTAGTTCACTGGATCTACTATAATATATAAGATCATCGAAATCCTCAATAATATCATTGTTTGAGTATAAATTATAATATTCACTAACAAGTGATTTAGCTTTTATACCATTATTCAAACATATCTTTTGCAACTTGTCACTTTAAAATGGTGTATGTTATTATCCACCATGTTCATTTGATTTAAAGAAAAGTCTCAATCAACTATGCGCAAATCGTAAGTGAGAATTACTTTGATCAAATATTTTGTTTGGGCTCGCCACCCACCAACGATTATAAGGAACATGAGATCCTTAGACGAATATTTTGTGAATGGTAAATATGATAGTGTTCGTACTGTTAGGGGGAGAACATACTAATATAACAGCATGAAGTTGTGAAA
Organism: Geum urbanum; assembly: GCA_946800695.1. Classification (NCBI taxonomy): domain Eukaryota; kingdom Viridiplantae; phylum Streptophyta; class Magnoliopsida; order Rosales; family Rosaceae; genus Geum; species Geum urbanum. The sequence goes on along the minus strand of OX326997.1, from coordinate 19,059,682 downwards.
TACTTTCACATGGTACAAACTCTGTACTCTGAAAGTTGAGATTCCACATGTCCTACCACGTCTAGAGTTGGTATTGAGTAAAAGATCCATATTCTAAAATTAATTCCTCTATAGAGATGATTGTCCAAGAGTGAGACAATAGATGAGTGTGGCTTGGATATCCAATAATATTGAGCTCCATAAAGTTAGTACGTGCATATACAAATGTGTGGGATCGAAATTGATGATCATTGATATACTATTTGATGCTAGCTAGAGAAAGATCATCAAGAGAAGTACACATATCATGTTCCATTTCATTTTCGACAAATTATATTACTAGCCACATTGGAAAGAAGAAATTCCAATACTTAGCGAAACGTGATGAGATTCTTGGACCTTATTAATCCTTAAGATTACAAATAGAATTTGATTGAAGTGTTGTGATATCACTATGACACAATCTCCTTGGTAGAGATATGATATTATCATTGTTATTCTCTTAAGCAACAACTTTTCTATAAGTACCGTGTCGATATTGACAAGAGACTTATGGCAGGTTGCGAAGGTATATTATGCAGTTATAAGGCACATAAGAAAGTTTTAAACATCATGTCATTCTAAGTAATAGCTTATTTATAATCCTTAGAGGATTCGAATTGTCCGAATGACAACTCCATGATTAAACGAGTTTATAACTCCTTCATGGAATGAGATCGCGTCTAGATCTCATACTTACTCATTTATATATTCAGTGTGACTAAATCAAACTTGCCTAAATGAGTAGTATCATTAGACTATGAAATCGATTTCAAATTATGATTATAATGTTGCAACAGATTTTAAGGTTTGCGAAATTATGAATTCATCAGAGCTCCTGAAGAGCGTATATGAATCTATCAATACATATAGATATTGATACTTATGGCTAGATATGCTATATTAAACTTTGATATCACTTGTTTCTTATACCTTTACTTTAGAGAATTTACTAATGTCTTGAAGTTTTCATAATAGAGCAACACTTATGGTAAGTCGTTGATGAAAACACTTGTACTTTTCTTGTACTACTTTTAACTTATTTATTTTGCACGATTCAAAGTTAACGATGAAACCCCATATGCAAGGTACCATAAGCTTGCAATGATCAGGGGAGATTCTCATCAAAAGAGCATCTTGAAGTATGCTACCTAGGACATAAGCGCGTTGTACTTTTTTTCCTTCAATTAGGGTTATTTTTCTCCCACTAGATTTTTGTTACTTGGCAAGGTTTTTAACGAGATAACACTAAACGCGTCTAATACTGTATTATTCATTTGTACACATCTAAGGGAGAGTGTTGTAAATAATATATATTTATGGATGTCTATATAAATACTTAATAGTTGTGTACTTACTATGTAAATCCTACCTCTATATATAGAGGCCTATTGAGATGAATGAGATAACACTCTACAGTTCTTTCTCCTCCATCTCTATGTTTTATCTATTCTCTCTTTGTCTTCTCTCCCCAATTTGTAACAGTAGCAGAATTTTAGTTACCCCTAGTTTATTAATAGACCATGGCTTTCTTGTTTATATTTCTGTTAACAGAAAAAATCATGTATGTTCTTTGTCTCACCAACTTAGGTTTGGGATAGATCATTAATAGAAATATCGGGAACAGAAGAAGCAAGAAATGTTACTATAACGTTAGAATTTACTAGTATTCCATCAGCACCAAGTCATACTTATATGTATTCCAACAGAGCAAGACATCTTATCCTTTTATCCCGCCAAAATTATAGAAAACTTCCAACATTATCAGAAATTCCTATAACAATACCAAATTTAGATGATATCCGTAAGTTTAAGGCATCACAATTGATCATAGAAGAATTCTGGAATGATAGTGATATGTACTTATTAAACAAGAACGATAAATATGTGTACTAGTGAGCTATACGAAGATCATCCCAGACTAGATACAAAACTACCATGAGTGAAATTACTAGAGAAACATATGACGAACTAAAAAAAAAGCAAGAATTAGCATAAGCCTGGAGAATAGAGAGAGAATTTTGGGAAGCAACTGTGAGAGAAACAGCACAGTTGGAAGCAAAGCATCCATAAAACAAGCAAATGACCTCCTGGAGAGAATGGATGACGTAAAAGAACATAATATTGACAATATGATGGAACCATGATGCAAATAAGCAAGATTATGATAAGAGAGAAAATGGATAACCGAAGCAAAAGAGGCATTAGATAAGCAAGAACAAGAAAATACATAGACAAAAGAACAAGAGGTGAAGCAGAAGCAGAATAAGAAATAGAGAGAAAGTTGATTGGCAAATAGAAGAAGAAGACAAAGAAAAAGAAAGACGAGTATCAAAAGAAGAAGAGGAAGAAAAAGAAGAAATTAAACAACAGAAAAATTACAGAAGACAGCGATCTTTCAGCAAGAAAAAGTCTAATCTCATTGTAAATAGTAATAAGGACTTTTTAGTCTTTTCAAGTCACTTTTACTGTAAAAACCTTTGTTTTTAATTGAGGTTCAAGTTGAACCTGTTCAGGCCAGCCGTACCTTTTAACAATAATGTATGTCATAGTATAATGAACTTAGTTAACTTCATAGATATATAATTTTGTAGATAAATATCATTAATTTTCTGAAATGACACTTTTGTTGACCATTTTGAGTATCAACTAAGAAAAAATGAAAAATTGTAAAACGACTTCCCTTTTTTCTTCTCTCGGTTTATCTCCTTTTGCTCAACCAAACCCTATCGCCGCCGCCTAGATCCTCTCCCCATCCTTGCTCCACTCTCAAATCTGATTATACCACCATACTCCTCTCCTCTTCCTCAACCCAACACCCCTTTTGCATGTCACTTTCTGTTACGAACCGAACCAAAATTATGTGCTTATCGAGTTATATTAAGCTTTATCACGGATTAGTCACATTATCAAGGTTGGAAATGACTTTTTTATCGGGCGAGAATTTGATTTAACTTTCTTCACAAAAGTTGTAGAATATTTAATTTTGAGCTTGTAGGAATTTTTGGAGAACTTTTTGGATAAGAGAGCTATTTCTTATGCTTATCAAAAATCTGCACGAGATATTATTAAAAAGGAAATTATTTCTAGTTGGTTAAACCTCGATCATTGATCGCGATAAGATTGATTTTGGGCCATTGATGTTTTGAGGAGCTTAGGGTATAAATAGGTATTTTTGAAAACTTAAAATCAGAAAGAAAAAAAAACCAGAAACCCAGCACTGGTTCGACCCATTTTCACCCCGCCGACCCGTTTCACTCGATCCTACCTGTACCGCCGATTTCTGCCACCTCCGGTGACAGAAAATGTAGGAAAATGAAACCCTTACTTCCCTTGATTTTTTAGTGTGGTTGTTTTTGAGGAATTTGCAAGTTTTAGCAAAACCAGATTCGAGTTTTACACTGTTGGATTGCTACCATCAGTGGGGGGGGGGTGGCTTTTAAAGCTCTTCTCCTCTTGAGTCGATCTGGGTGGTTAGAAAAGTTTGGTGAAGCTCCATGGCAGAGCTTTAACGCCTCAAAATTTCTAGCTGGTTTCGGGCCATGAGTTTTTGAGGGAGATTCTGGCCATATAACGGTGAGTTAAGGTGCGTGGGGCTAAGGGATAGGTTGGGGTTGAGGAGATGAGAATTTTGAGGGGTCAATCGTTGTCGTTGGTGGCAGTTGTCGAAAAAGAGTTTTTCGGTTTATTTCGGCATATTCCGGCCAAACGCCGTCAAATTGGACCTCAGTCTAAGTACGAATGTTGTAGAGCTAGTCGAGAGCTTTCCAACGAGGGGTCAACCACCCCCATCGGAGAAATTTCACCTGAGGGGCGTGTAACCCATTGGCGGTGCTCCAGCGAGGCAGTGAGTAGAAATCATCAGCACAACATCCGGGGTTGTTTTCAGGGCTGATTTTAGAGTTTTACGCATATTCTAATATTGTATGTGATCCGTATTTACAGGACATCGTGATCGTGACCCTAGCAGCGAAGGAAATTTTGCTGGATCTCAGCAATAGTCACAGACTTGTGAGTAGACCCTTTTATTTTCACAGCCGTAGCGAGTTCAATTTTTAGTATTTCAGTGTTTCAATTTAGTTTACAGTATATTTTAGAAAAGTTTAAATTTGGAGGTTTTTCTTTGTGATGGCTTTAGTTAGTTACATCAATGCACTGACTGTTTGGCTGATCACCGGATAGTCCAGTTTGGGAAGGTCAGGTTGCCTCGTCTGGCCCTTCACCTACATTTTTTTTATACAGTTTTCGACTCAGGTTAGTGGAAAACTCCTAAGCAACTAACTCCATCAGAGTTCAGATTTATACTTGATCTCACTTTATTTTACAGAAATCAGTAAAAAGGCATTAAATCATATTTTATTATTTCCACAATTTATTACGAGATTTTATCCACTCACGCTAAGGTTTTCAATGCCTTTCCCTTGGCCTTTCAGTTTCTGTTGCTCAGGCTGAAGTATAAATCCTGAGTTTGCGTGGTGTCGTCGAAGGCTTGAGTCCACCTGTCAGCTATTCATTCAGTAGGTTCCAATCCATTTTCAGACTTATTCATATGTATCATATGTTTATAGAAGTCACTCTTAATTCAGTTGTATTATGTTATTTTCAGTTACTCGAGTAGTAGTCAAGTTTGCTTTTCTTTGTATTCAAAACCAGTGTATTGTAAATATGCTTTAAATTCCTAAGTTGAATTCCTAGTTCTTGTTTACATTATTTGTTGAGTAATCTGAATGGAAAATTGGTGGTCCACGGTTTGTTTGTGGGAATTTGGTTTAGAAGTGTTCTTTTCTTGCAGGTTTTTGGATTGTCCAGTTTTCAAGGGGAATTATGTCAAAATTTTCGTAGAATTTTTCAGAGCTAGGTAATCATTTTAATTCTAGTTTACTAGCTAAACTATCTATTTAACTAGTTAAACTAGGGTTAGGTCCTTTCAGCTTGGTATCAGAGCATTAGGTTACAGATTCTGTAGACTCTTTGGTCATATTAGTACAGGTATTTGATAGTATACAACACTTCCGGGAGGATGGCCCGACTGGCCGGCGGATCCCCATCACAGCTCCAAGTATTGTGCATTATTAACTGTCTAGAGTCTTTTAGTTGAGCATTTTTCTTGGTCTCTTTAAGTGAACTAAATATTTTTTGTGGACTCTTAGGTCATTATGCCTCGACAACCAGCTCAACAGGATTAAGCGCAGTCTTTGGCACAATAGATGAGTGAGTTAATTACACGCATGATGCCAACGTTACGTGAGGGACATGATTATTTAGTTACGAAAGCTAAATTGGCAGCCCAGTTTCCTTTGCAGAATCCTATGACCCTGAGGTTTGTGAGAATTGGCTTAAAGAGATTAGCCGAGTATGCGACCACCTTCATCCCCAGTTAACTTTAGAGCATTGAACATAGATAGTTGTAGGTCTATTACAGAACCATGCTTACCGTTGGTGGGAGAGCACTGAGAAAAATGAAACCTCCACCCCGTAGGCAGAGTTCAGAGAGTTGTTCATGAGTCGCTTCTTCAGTGAAGCTACAGAGCAGAGGAAATATGAGAAGTTTATGAATCTTCGGCAAAGAGACGTGTCTGTGATGGAGTATCGGGATCGTTTCACCATTTTATCCTGATTTGCACCAAATTCTGTCAGGTTAATGAAGGAAAGATGTTGGAGGTTTGAGCAACGTTTGCGACATGAGATTGCTCCATACATGTCAGGTGTGCCATGCACCGATTTTGATGAGTTTATAAGTGTTGTTGTGAGATGTGAAGATAGGCTTCGATCTGAGGGGGGCTCGACTCAACTATTCGAGGAAGGTAGGCCCAGCTAGGGTTTTTAAAAAAGGGGAGGCTCCAGTGTATCATCTTCTGGTGAAGGATCTCAAACCTCTAACACAAGTCGTCCGAGCTTTTTTCCTAGATGGAGGCGGAGTCGACCATAGAGACAGAGATCTGGGGCTAGTTCTAGTGGGTCCATTAGATACCGACTTACTCCACCAGTATCCAAAGAGTTTTCTTTATGCAACATCTGTCAAAGACGCCATTCTGGACAGTGTCATCTTGGGACTTTAGCTTACTATCGTTGTGGCCAGACCGGCCATTTTACGAAGGAATGTCTGCAGATAGACACCTCAGGTGAATTTCCGGCACCGAATTCTGATGGTGATTATGGAGCCACTTCAACCACATCACCACCCAGAAAGCCAGCTTATCAGGGCCGGAGCTAGATAGGGTCACTAGACAGGCCCGACTTCATCAGATGTTTCTACAGGGGGGCAAAGCGTCTCTAGAGGTAATCATTGGTACATTGCATGTCTTTGGTTATGCAATTTATACTTTAATAGATCTGGGGGCGACACACTCATTTATCTCCGTGAGATTAACATCAATAATTAACGTACATGCCACTCCCTTATTGCAAATGTGGCGAGTAATTTATCCTTCTAGCGAGGTGATTTTAGTGGGGACTAATGTATCAAGATTTTAGCGTGACGGTTGGAGATTTTGGATTGTCTGTCGATCTGATACCTCTTGACATCGTAGATTTTGATTTAATTTTGGGCATGGACTTTTTGAGCAATCATCTGGCTTTGGTTGATTGTCATCAGAGAGGTGTAGTATTAAGAAGTTCGGGTTCTCTGAGATTATATTTTGCGGGGAAAAAAATGTTCTTTCATCTATGAAGGCTGAGAAGATGTTGTGGAAAGGTTGTACTGCATATTTAGCACATGTAGTGAATACCAATATTTCCACCCCTAACCTTGAGCAGATTAAGGTGGTTAGGAAATATCCTAATGTCTTTCTTGAGGAATTACCATGTCTTCCTCCAGTAAGAAAAATTGATTTCACGATTGAGCTACTTTTGGATACAGGCCCCATAGCTCAATCTCCATATAGGATGGCTCCAGCTGAGTTGAGAGAGTTGCAGATTAAGCTTCAGGAACTAATTGATAAGGGTTTCATCCGCCCTAAAATATCACAATGGGGAGCTTCAGTTTTATTTGTCAAATAGAAGGATGGATCTATGAGATTATGCATTCACTATCGGAAGTTGAATCAGGTTACAGTGAAGAACAAATATCCATTACCTCAGATTCATGATTTATTTGATCAACTTAAGGGAGCTACGGTGTTCTCTAAGATTGATTTGCAACTGGGATATCATTAGTTGCGGATTAGAGAGTCAGATTTCTCTAAGACCGTGTTTCGATCTCGATATGGACATTATGAGTTCCTCGTTATGTTGTTCGGCCTGACGAATGCACCTGCTGCCTTTATGGATTTGATAAATCGAGTATTTCGGGCATATCTTGATAAATTCGTCATTGTATTTATTGACGATATTCTGATTTACTCTACAGATGCGAGGCAACATGCAAGACATTTGCATATTAATTCTGAGGGACTTGAGAGAATCTCAGTTATATGCCAAATTCAGTAAATGTGAGTTCTAGTTAGACAGAGTTAAATTTCTTGGCCATGCGATTTCAGCAGATGGAGTTAGTGTTGACCCTGACAAGATGGAGGCAATGTTGAATTGGAGCAGACCTGCAAGTATAACCGATATTAAGAGTTTTCTAGGCCTAGCTGGTTACTACCGTCGGTTTGTGCAACACTTTTCACGTATTTCTGCACCTCTTACTCGACTTACGAGGAAATAAGTCAGATTTGAATGGTCAGAGGCTTATGAAGAAAGTTTCCAGACGTTAAAGACTAGGTTGAGCACTGCTCTAGTGTTGACTTTACCAAATGATAATGGGAAGTTTACAGTTTTCAATGATGCCTCCAAGTTAGGCTTAGGATGTGTGTTGCTGCAGCAAGGCAAGGTTGTCGCTTACGATTCCCGACAATTGAAACCTTATGAAGTGAATTACCCCACTTATGACTTAGAGTTAGTGGCGATTATTTTTGCATTGAAGATTTGGAGACACTACTTATATGGTGCCAGGTTTCGGATTTTTACCGACCATAAAAGTCTTACGTACTTCCTCACACAACCAGAACTGAATTTGAGGAAAAGGAGGTGGATGGAATTTTTGAGTGATTATGAGTGCACTTTCGAGTACCATCCTCGAAAGGCGAACGTGGTAGCTGATGTTATTAGTCGAAAATTAGGAGTTTCTCTGTCACAAATAAAAATGACTCGGATGCCACTACTTTCTGAGTTGCAAGCCACTAGCTCATTTCTGTATACCGATGATGATGAACCAGGAGTCTTATTAGCCAATTTTCAGGTTCAACTTGTTCTTGTTAACAAGGTTCATGAATTACAAGATTTTGATGCCTCATTGCTGAAATTTAAGGAAGCACTATGTAGCATGGACAACTAGACCTTACATTATGGAGAGATGGCTTGCTGATGATCAAAGGTAGACTTTGTGTTCCAAATAATGAATAGTTGAAGCGAGAAATACTTAATGAAGCTCATTGTTCAGCATATATAATGCATCCCGATAGTACGAAAACGTATTGAATTCTTAAGGAGTATTATTGGTGGCCTAATATAAAGAGGGAAATAGCGACATATGTGAGTTAGCTGAGAGAAGCCATATTGGTCCAGATATTATGCAAGAAATGATGAAGAACGTGCAAATCATTCAAGATAGGTTAAAGGTTGCCCAAGATTGACAAAAGAGTTATGCGGACGTTAGGAAGAAGAAACTAGAATTCGAAGTTTGTGACTGGGTATTTTGAAATTGACGTCATGGAAGAGTGTTATGCGATTTGGAAGGCGTGGCAAGCTTCAACCATGATACATCAGACCATATGAGATTATTGAACGTGTTGGTGATATTGCTTATCGTTTGGAGTTACCATCAGAACTAGCACGTGTTCATGACGTATTTCATGTGTTCTTATTGTACAAATCCATCTCCGACCCTTCTCATGTTATTGTGCCTCAGCAGATCCCGTTACGTGAGGACTTGGTCTATATTGAGGAACCAGTGGAGATTCTTGACCGTAGGGAGCAAGTTCTCCAGAAAAAGACCATTCCTTTAGTACAAGTATTGTGGAGAAATCATGTCGTGGAAGAAGCCACTTCGGAACTAGAGCAACATATGAGGGAGCACTACCCTTATATTTTCTAGCAGGTATGTAAATTTCGAGGATAAAATTTTTGTAAGGGGGGTAGATTGTTACGACCCGAACTGAAATTACGCGCTTATCAAGTTATATAAAGCTTTATCGCGGATTAGTCGCATTACTGAAGTTGTTAATGACTTTTTTATCGGGCAAGAACTTGATTTGACTTTCTTCACAAAAGTGGTAGAGTATTTAATTTCGAGCTCGTAAGAATTTTTGGGGAATTTTTTGGATAAGCAAGCTATTTCTTATGCTTATCGGAATTTCGCGTGAGATATAATTAAGAAGGAAATTATTTTTAGTCGGTTAAACCTCGACCGTTTGATCACGATAAGATTGATTTTGGGCCATTGATATTTTGAGGAGCTTAGGGGTATAAATAAAATTAAAATCAGAAGAAAAAAAACATCAGAAAACCCAACACGGCCTCGACCCGTTGTCACCCGGCCAACCCATTTCACTTTACCCGAAACGTATCGCCAGCCGGAAAAGGTAGGGAAACGAAGCCCTTGCTTCCTTTGATTGTTTAGTGTGGTTGTTTTTGAGGAATTTGCAGAAATTAGCATAACCTGATTCGGGTTTTACATCGTTGGATCATTGTCGTCGATGGCAATGCTCCAGCGTGTGTTTTGGGTTGAGGCTAGGGAGCTTTTGAGGCTCTCCCCCTTCTGAGTCAATCTGGGTGGTTAGGAAGGTTCGACGAAGCTCTACGACTGAGCTTCGATGCCTTGAAATTTCTGACCGGTTTCAGGCCATTAGTTTTCGAGGGAGATTCCGGCCACATAATGGCGAGTTGAGGCGCGTAGGGCTATGGGATAGGTTGGGATTGAGGAGATGATCATTTTGAGGGGTCAATCACCGTCATTGGTGGCAGTTGCTGGAAAAGGATTTTCCCGTCTGTTTCGACATATTCCGGCCAAATGCCATCAAATTGGACCTCATTCCAGTTATGAATGTCGTAGGGATGGTCGAGAGATTTCCAACAAGGGGTCAACCGCCCTCATCGGAGCAATTTCAGTAGAGGTGCGTGTAACCCACGCGCCTCCGCCCACAGTAGTGCTCTGACGAGGTAGTGAGTAGAAATCATCGGCAGGACATCCAGGGTTGTTTTTAGAGCCGATTTCCATAGTTTTACGCATTTTCTGATATCATATGTCATCTGTATTTATAGGACATCGTGATCGCGACCCTAGCAGCGAAGGAAATTTCGCTGAACCCCAGTAGTAATCGCAATCTTGTAAGTGGACCATTTTATTTTCACAGTTGTAGCTAGTTCAATTATCAGTATTTCAATTTAATTTACAGTATATTTTAGAACAGTTTAATTTGGAGGTTTTTCTTTGTGATGGCTTTAGTTAGTTACATCAATGCACTGACTATTACTATGGTGATTGTAGATCTTTCGAGCATAGTGCAGAAGGTTGTCTTTTGGCGCCAGGTACTAGATCTGATACTGTGGTGAAAGCTTTTATTCTGGCTCCTACCCCGACCCCGATCATTCAGGGTCAGGCGTCCTCAGTTGCGGCAGTCAGCCAAGGGTGCCAGTTTCTTGTGCTCCCAGGGCTACTATAGGTATCAGAGGTGTTCTAGACAATCCTGCTTTGTTACAGGTTGTTGCAGAAGGGATTCCGTCCTCCTCTATGATGGCTCTCCTGGAGTCAGTGTAGCGGGGGCCTATGCCTCATAATTTGGCCGTTACTTAAGACGGGACATCCTCAGCTCAGGAACCAGTGATTGGGGCCAGTATTGATGATGGCGTTGCCAGGAACCCGCCGTTGGAGAAATCAGCGGCTATTGTAATGGACAATCCCCTCTATATGGAGAGTCCAGCTAATAAGGTTGTTTTATTGCAAATGGAGCCCTCATGGCAGATACCAGTCACAGCACCCTCTAGTCGAGTCATTACTCCTTAGTCTGTGCCCATTCCAGGGGCAGCATTGCTAGATCCGGACATGGTCATAGATTAGGAGCTCATTCCTTCGATAAGCCAACAACGAGCAACCTCGATGGAAGCTACTGATGGAGTGTTGCAGGATGCTGAAGAGGAGTCCCCTAGTTCATCAAGAGGCCAGGGTTGTAAGCGTCGCCGCTCTGATGAGAAGAAAGCCAAATCTAAACTTGGACCGGTTATCACCTCCACTACCAAGAAGGTTTCACTGCAGAAGAAGCAAGTCCTCCTCCCTACGAGAATAACCACTGAAGAACTCCGCCAATCAGCCTCGCAGTAGAAATGGTGCCCAGGTAGCTAAGGAGTGGTGCCCCCAAATTTTTTTAAGTTTTCGCGCTACTCTGATTTGTTCTTCTGGGTTATTTGGAATAATTGTTTTAGTATTGTAATGCTTAAGGAGTTTCAATTATCGGACTAGGTAATCAGGTGGAACTCTATATTACAATCAAATTATCAATATATATTTTTGCCATTTCAAAAAGATGACCATTTGAGCTCAATCGACATAGTAGACTTTTATTTTGAATGGAATTGCTGATTTGAAACTTTTAAAATAAATAAAAAATAGCTAGATTGCTGAAAAAATTATCAAAAAATACCCGTGGTTATTTATGGTGCATATTTTTCACTCTGAATGTCAGATACTACAAAATCCACAGATTCATTTCAATGGAATGAATGATTACATGATATGTCCACTAGTGTTGTATAACTTGTTAAATGCTTTGAACAAATATCATCATTCTAAAGTAAAAAAGATAGATACAAATCAAATATTAACAAAATGAACCACATGATGGGGTCATATGTCTATTGTATACAAAGTTTACAGATTTGAGCCGATTTAGTCATAGTTTGGACCTCTATCAGCGTAGTCAACCCTAATGGTCCTTTATGCCTCTATCATCATTATATATGAGTCACAAAGCAAAATGTTATCGAACATCCATTTGAAAAGGTAAAATTTAATACCTGCGTACAGAGATACCCCTTACAGTGTTTTGGATGCGAGGGAGAAAAAAATTTAATTGCCGAAGTCATCGATAAGCCAAAATTAAAGGAATTAAAAACTATAGGCATAAACGACCGTCATATTTGACCAAATAGATCACGATCGAGACCACAACGAAACCAGCTGAAATTTTTAACCATACTTTTATAATAGTTCAATTATCGCATCATACGGTATATTTTTAATAATTTTCCGATCAGAGATACCCCTTACAGTGTTTTTGTCCTATTTTCATTTTATGTTGAGTCACAGAAGTAAATGTTACTGCACTATCATTTGGGAATGTAAATTTTCGTTCAAGAATATAGAGGTGTCCTTTATGATATCATGGACACACAGACACATCAAAATGGATTACTGAAGTCATCTATAAGGCAAAATTAACAAAACTAAATAATAAGTGCATAAGCGATCACTGCGATCAGTGATTTTTACAAAATTGATCGAAATCGTAACAATGAAGAAATAGACTGGAAATTTAACCATATTTTTATAATAATTCAACAATCGCATCGTACGCTTGGAATATTAAGAAACATTATTTTTGACTTCAATCAATCTACTCAACTATGACGGAGTTTATGCTTCTATATGTGTTTTTACTAATTTTCCCTTATCTATTGCTTCTACGGTTCAATTTTTGATTTTCTCGGGACCTCGACATCATACAAGATACCTATATATTCATGTATGAAAATTTACTTTCCCAAATGATATGGATAATGTGTTTTCTATTTTGAGTCGAACTAAAAGAGAACACGGTCATAAACAGCGTTAGAGTTGACTTCATTGATCGAGGTCAAAAATAATGTATTTTAAAAAATACCGTATGATGCAATCATTTAACTATTAATGGTTAAAATTTCAGTTCGTTTTGTCATTGTCACGGTTTCAATCTATTCGGTCAAACGTGACGATCATTTATGCCCATATTTTTTAATTTCACTAATTTTGCCTTACCAGCGACTTCTTCAATTCAAATTTTTGCTCTCTTCATGTCCAAGACATCGTAAGGGATACCTCTGCATGCAGATATTATATTTTACTTTTCCAAACTGATGTGCGATAGCGTTTTTCTTTGTGACTCGTGTAAAATAGCGATAGGGGCATAAAAGACTCTCAGGGTTGACTGCATGAATAGAGGTGTGCAGTCAATATTTTAAAAGTTTAAAATCGACAATTTCATTCAAAAGAAAAGTCAACTATATTAATCGAGCTGAAAACTGTCACCAAAATTGTTCAAACGTTTTAGGGATGTACAAAATAATCAATAGATCTAAGCAACAATACTCTTTTTCGATTTCTTTTTTGACTACTAGTAGATTTTTCTGATTTATATTTAATTATAATTAATGAATTATAATTTAACGACGAATTCATCTGTTTGAATTCGAAAATTTTAGAGAACCGTAAACGTCATAACAAACTTGTGAATAATTTTGAGGAACCTTCAAGAATAATAACCTATTTGTTCAAATTTTCAGATGGTATGGAATTTAAGAACAATTCAATTTCAACATTTTTTGGTTCATCTACACTATTCTTTTTATTTTGGAATTTTTCTTTTTAAACAAAAACTGTGAGTCGTTCGTTGGTATTGTTGAATTCGATATCACCTCTCATTGGCAACATTGTCTTCGAACGGAAAGGCAAAGCTGAGGAAAACGCGCCACACGAGTAGACTAAGCAGAGAATGCAACGAGGTGAGCCTGAGGCCGAGGGAGGCAGCACGATATGATCGATATTCGCCGCTTAGCTGGATTTGTGACGACCCGATCCTTGTCAAAAATTGTCAAAATGATAAATTAATCGGATAATTCTAGTAAATGCTTGACTAAAATTAAACTCAATCGAATTAAGTCAAAAACCTTATTGACAAGCCCAATATGGTAATACAAACTTAATGATATAAGGTACATCTAGTTCTCCGTCGCCCGCACCACCACTGGCAGCGACACTAGTCACCACTGCCCACTCACGGGGACGATAAAGTCTAAACGCATTATTAACCTCACGAATATGCTGGTATCATCGATAAAAATTCAACAATATATACCACTACTAGTTTCGGAAACTTTTTTTGGCCACACGTGGCGCTTCATATGGCGATACGTGCCGCCCACGCGTCAGCACTGGCGATCACTATCAGCGGCGAAGGTTAATACACCAATCGAAAGCTCTTCCAAAGCCCAATAACTTTCCTAAATACACCAATGCCTAATTCCGACCGATGTGGCTAGAATCGAGACCAAAATAATTCCAGTAGAAAACTAAACGACGACGCAGCGTCGCCTTTGAGCCACTGCGGGACTTGAGACGGGCCGCATTCACCCCGACTAGAGGAGCAAAAGCCCCCAACTCTCACTAGTTGAAACCTCCAGGACTGCCGACCACAGTGACACCCGATTCCAGTTTGATGGAGATCAATCGATCTCTTCGAATCCCACCTACAAACACAAAATTCCAACCATGACACACAACAACATATAGCAAAGAAAGTGAGGAGCCAAGCCATACCAATATTGGCGGCCAAATTGGAATTAGTATGATTCGGTTCCTCTCTCTCCTCTATATGTTGTTGTATTGGGTTGTTTGGTTGCAGGTGTTACTCGTCGAATCGAATTGATTCCGATTCTTACGTTTGGCCTCCGATGTGGGCGGCAGTTGCCGGTGTTCTGGGCAGTCGAGGTTAGAGGGGTTTCACTCCCCTCATCCACGTGAGTCGTTTGGTGCTAGCCTCGAGTAATACCGTAGCTCGACGATGGAGATACTCATCCGAAATATTTTCCGACCGAGTGCTTCCAGGTCGATTTTGGAAAAACGTGTTGGAATCAGGTTTAGGTTCTTTGAGGTTTATTGTTGGGCTTTTTTAGAGCTTCATTTTTATGAGTAAATCTCCACCGCTAGTGGTGGTTGCCGATGGTGGCGCGTCTGGCCGGAATTTTTTTTTGACTTGTGTCAAGCTTTATATCATTGGTTTCGTTTCGACGCTACGAGTGAATTAGTGAGGTTTTTAAATTCATTGGATATAGTTTGATGTGGACTTAGAATTAATCGGTGATAATTAAATGTTTTTATAATTGTATCGATCGATCAAGTTGAACGTCGATTCAACATTGAGTCGCGCAACATTTGAGGAACGTATTGCGACTTTCAAAGAGAATTAAGCGTTCACAAATTAAAATTGGAATTAAGCTTGTACGAAGTTCGGAAAGTACGTTATTCGAGAATGCGATGTTCTCGACAATAATGCTCGTTGGTATATAAGCTTAGTTCTTCATTATGATTTTCGATGATTAGCTATTAAATAATAATCGTTGTTTCAGGATGATGTATTAGCAGCCATTGACTGATGTTTAGAAACACCAACAAACATGCTTTGGCTTGGTGGAAATCACTGCACAGTACTGTAAGTAGACTTTTATTTTCACACTCGCTTGCAAGTTTATTTTTTATAGCATTTCAGTATTATAGTACATTTTGCAGTATGTATCAAAGCATTTTAATTTGGAGGTTTACTTTGTGATGTTTTTTTTAGTTGCATTGATGCCCTAACTATTCAGCTGATCACCGAATAGCCAGTTGAATCGGGTTAGGACAAACACCCTAGACGATCCCATCACCTTAATTTTCTTACATACAGACATTTCGGGTTAGAACAAACACTCTGAACAACTACCTCCATTGTATTTTAGTTTATGATATTTGAACTCGCATTATTTCATAGATTTTAGCGGAAAGGCATACGGTTATAATTTTACAGATTTACATAGTTTATTTTTGTCCATTCACTCTAACGTTTTATATTTTTATGCTTTTCCCTTGGCCCTTTGTTTTAAATTGCCCAGATTGCAGGTTAGCCGGTTGAAGTCGTGACCATCCAGAGTATAAGGCATGCTAGTCCACAGCTCTTATTTTCTCAGTAGGTTCTCAGCAGAAGTTCGGGGTTCTGGTGCCAGGGTAGCTGGTACCAATTAGGCGGTGCTAGATAATCTAATACGGGTCTTGCAAGACTTATCCTAGATTACTACGGTAATCTGGATGGGTCTTGTCAACTACGACTGCCACCTGAAGTCAACTAACATACTCAATCCGATAAAAAGTCAACCGATACAACTCGGTAATTACTAACGCTAAAAATTCTTTTACCATACCAGGTAAATCGAACTCAAATACTTGTAAATATCAAATATTATATAAAAAGGTCGAGGTATCACATGATCTGCTCAAATATGCTCGCTGGTGCCGGAACGTCTTCGTCTCTCGCCTGCACCGGAATGTCCTTGTATGCCTCTGATAAGGCTTTTTACACCCTCAAAGATATCCCTATTATTATAAAATGTGTATCAATATAGTAGTATGATAAATATGGGTCATTACCCACTGAAGATTGATGAAACTAAGTGTTGGACACAAACAAACACTAAAACCAGTTCCCTGGCAGACTCGACCTATAGACTCTAACCTAATTAATTACCTAACCTAGACTCAACTAAAAATTACGAAAATAATACTAGACATACTAGACACAGTGTCAGACTACTATGTAAAATTTCAATAGACTTGGAGCTGATTTTCTATGCTAAAAAAAATAAAAATAAACATATAAATACAGGAAATCAGCTTTGGAAAAGTGACGAAAATCAATAAACAAAAGAGTTAAGGAGAATGTTCTCCACCACCATCACTCCATCTGGACAAAATATGCTCAACCTAACAATGTTATGCCAATGGATGAAAGTTCTCAGGAAGATTCAATTACGCTTAGAACACAACCTATTACATAATCCTTATGATTACACCGGTGAATATTCGCTTATCACAGGTGACTATCTCTCAAAGAACCCAAAAGTCACAAACTCGGATTTACTAAGAGAGAAGCATTATGATATAGAAAATGTGTGAGAATCTACAAAGCATCACAAGTACACTAAGGGCGTGCCTTGTTAGACTTATAATTTCTTATAACCGAAAAGCTCAGTTTCTACTCAAGAGAAATTGAGGAAGATCAAATACAATCAACAGACATCAAATTCTCATAGATTTAGATCCTTATACATACATACTAAGCGTGCACTCAAAGTATATAAGATGGAAATCATGAATGTAAAATCAACAAAGAAACCTCATCCAAAAACATAACAAACTTAGGTCAAAGTGTATATATTATCTAAACTTCATGTACGAGACTTCAAAACAACCCATTAACAAAGGGTTTATCTACTCATAGTCTTAGATAAGAATATCAAAGAATCCATAAGAGATAAATTAAATGATGGAGAAGAATGAACTCTTGGCGACATCGGGATCGAACTAGGCTTCACGCATAAGAACTTCTTCTCTTCTCTGTTTCTTCTCTTTTTTATTCTCAAGAATTCCAGCCACCTAATCACGTTCCACTTGCTGTGTGTGTGTGTGTGTGTGTGTGTGTGTGTGTGTGTGTGTGTGTGTGTGTGTGTGTGTGTGTGTGTGTGTGTGTGTGTGTGTGTGTGTGTGTGTGTGTTTGTGTGTCTCCAATCAGCTAGGTAAATTAAACTAGCACTAGCACACGTGCCAGACAATCCAAATTCTTGTTTCTTTTAGTCTTCTTCTTTCTAGAGTCCAAGTCCAAACCGTCACCTTCTTCTTTCTAGCCAAATAAATCTCAAAATTGAGATTAAAAAAGTGAAAAGTGAAACTATAACGAAGAGGGGTGATGAAGAAGGAGAGAGAGAGAGGATAAGAGATATGGACCTGGGTGAGGAAGATGTGTGTGTGTGAGAGAGAGAGTAACCTGATTCACTTTAGGCACCCTTTCACCTTCAATGACGGCATGACACCCTTCTCTGGTGACTGCTTGCCACCAAAAATGGAGAACTTGGTGGCACACTTGACTAGGGCAGCGTTGCTGGAGGAGATTGATGAGGTGGGGAGAGAGAGAGAGAGAGAGAGAGAGAGAGAGAGAGGATAAGAGATATGGACCTAGGTGAGGAAGATGTGTGTGAGAAAGAGATAGAGTAACCTAATTCGCTCTAGGCACCCCTTCACCTTCAATGACGGCATGACACCTTTCTCTGGTGACTGATTGCCACCAAAAATGGAGAACTTGGCGGCACACTCGACTAGGGCAGCGTTGCTGGACTAGATTGAGGAGAGGGCTCTGAGAGAGAGAGAGAGAGAGAGAGAGAGAGAGAGAGAGAGAGAGAGAGAGAGAGAGAGAGAGAGAGAGAGAGAGAGAGAGAGAGAGATATATATATGCTAAGGTGCTTCAATTTTATTGAAGTGTTAGAGTTAGGGTAACCTAAGTAAAGCCAAATAACCCTCCATTTTTTGTTTTTATTTTTGAAAGTCCAAATATTTGGTATTTTCTTTAGGTATATAATGAAAACAACTTAGATGACTGACTGTTACATCTGTTGTATGAACGTTTTTGTTTTTGATATATTATCATACAACTCATTTTAAATTATGTTGTCTCAACTCCAAGTACACATGTGTGTGTGTGTATCATACAACTCATTTTAAATTATGTTGTCTCAACTCCAAGTGTGTGTGTGTGTGTATGTGAGAGAGAGAGAGAGAGAGAGAGAGAGAGACAGAGAGAGAGACAGAGAAAGAGAGAGGTGAGCGAGGCTTGGGTAAGAGGAGAAGAAGCATAGTCGGATTCGCTCTAGGCACCCCTTCACCTTCAATGACAGCATAACACCCTTCTCTGGCGACTGCTTGCCACCAAAAATGGAGAACTTGGTGGCACACTCGACTAGGGCGGTGTTGTTGGACAAGATTGAGGAGGTGGGCTGAGAGAGAGAGAGAGAGAGAGAGAGAGAGAGAGAGAGAGAGAGAGAGATGCTAAGGTGCTTCAATTTTATTGAAGTGTTAGAGTTAGGGTAACCTAAGTAAAGCCAAATAACCCTCCATTTTTTGTTTTTGAAAGTCCAAATATTTGGTATTTTCTTTAGGTATATAATGAAAACATCTTAGATGACTGACGGTTACATCTGTTGTGTGAACATTTATGTTTTTGATATATTATTATACAGCTCATTTAAATTATGTTGCCTCAACGTTTTTATGGCAAATCTGGGACAATTGAATTGCTTATTTCAGTTATTTGAAATTTACCATCAAATTTTAAAAAAAAATCATATGATAAACTGTGGTTTAAACTGTCCTCCAACAACTGAAAAGAAAAACATTCAATTGTTTGACATTCGAGACAACAGACATCGAAAAATTTAATTGTTTATCCACAATTGTGTGAAACACTTTTTGTAGTAGTGATTTTTTGGGATTCAACTCCAAGTACACATGTGTTTAGGTGGTTAAGTGCGGATCATATTGATATTAAAACGATTGAGAATAATATATACATGTTGTCTTTGATGCACATCAAAGGTTTTTGGCGACGTTCTTATATACGACTTTACTTGTAATTAATTAATAAAATGTCTCTTTAGTCTCTACTAGCTATTCATATAGGAAGTGAAAAATGCTTGGGTTACAAAAAGCTTATACAGAAAATTGAAACATAATGAGTTGGCATTTGTCACCTCATCATCTTTTGTCAACTATTCTTCATGTGGAATTTTCTTCATGAATTTTTTCATTCTTTCATCATTATTTAAATAAAAAATAGTTAAAAGACTGTGATTTTATCGGGTATAATTTGTTCGATATGCAGAATAGTGAGAGAAGTTTCAATTTCAAACATAGTTCACTTTGATTTCTCAAATATAAGTTTGTGATCTCGTAAAGAGTGGTTTTCGATTTAATTTTGTTCTCTAAAAAATTCTTAGATGTCGTTTATATCGAGCACGACATCAATTTCACCGGTGAATGCCAAAGACAACATTAGATCTTGATCATACAACCAATTTTTTCGACAAATAAGCAATGTTGTGAGGAAGAACCGAAGAAGGTTCTATTTTACTTTCATATATCAACCCAAGATGGAGGATTTCTGAAAGTCCTTTTGTGTCAGAGAGAGAGAGAGAATTTCAAACTTAAACTTGGGAGAAAGAGGACGATTCCGATGGTTGCCATCAGCGTGAGAAAGAGGAAGAATGAGGTTTAATTTGATTGATGTTGCCACAGAAGGAAAAACTTTTTTATTAATTATAGATACATATTTCCTTTTGCTGGGATTAATATGTTGGAAATTAGGTACTGTGTATAAAGATAACATGACAAGTGTCGTGTCTTTTGGTATTGATTTTTTGTATAAGTTTTATGTATCTGTAGTGCTACTCGTATGTATCCCACTCTCCCTCCAGACCTCCTGTGCATGGTTCCAGTGATCAAGTCCCACTACACTCCTCTATTGGAATTCAAACATTGTCAGTCTTTGAAGTTTTTCTGTCTATGGTCCCCGGACCGAAAGAACTTTCCGATGGCTATTTGCAGCCGGCTACTGCCAAAACATTCAACTTATTCAGTCTCATTTCTAGCAAGTTTTTTCTTTTTTATACCCCTTCAAGTTGGACTCAAAATCTTCCATGTTTTTATATGTGTTTTTCTCCACGTTACCTTTAGACTACGAACTGACCGTGTTGCTTCCTACCTGCATATATAGCATGCCGTGAACTTTGGTTGTGTCACGTTTAGTTGACAGGTACATGGTATTTTGTACACCTAAAATCTTAGTCAAAGGAAACCTCATCAATCTGTACTATAGTCTTACTTGCATGTCAAGTACCAAAGCTATATAAATAGCACGCACCGGCCAAAGGCTCCTCATCAACCTCATACTACAATTAAGCTCAATTACATAGAATTGCAGTAGCTCTTCCATCAAGTAGCTCCTTTCCAAAAATGACAATGAAATGCCTCGGTTTCCTTTTGGCACTTTTTGTACTCGATTCCTCATTTCTTGCAGCTGATGCTCGTTCTTTCTATATCATGAAGCAACGAAACTTGTGTGGCGGAGCAATCGGGGGTTTCTTTGACGGACTATGTCTCGGATCCATCAAGGAGTCCGGTCCTAGCCCGGGCCAAGGAAACAAGTTCACTGACCAACGGACCCTCGGAGGAAGGAAGGTTTCCGGCCCTGGCGCCGGTCTTAAGACGCTCGGAGGGGTTAAGAAATCTGGTCCAAGCCCTGGTGCCGGACACAAATTTACCAACGTTGAGAGCCTCGGAGGGATAAAGGATCCGGGCCCTAGCCCTGGTACTGGAAACACATTTACAAATGATCACACTCTCGGAGGGATCAAGGCAGGCCCTAGCGCTCCTGGTACAGGACACAAATTTACAAACGTGGAGACTTTGGGAGGCATCAAGGAGTCGGGTCCAAGCCCTGGTAAAGGAAACAAAATTCACAGATAGCACACATCAATGAGTATTCCACTGTTTAGGTAGACTAATTAAAGAAATTCTTTATTCAAATTTCGTGGATCGATCGATCTTCAGGTTGGGTTACACTACTGTATTGTTGTATCTTTTTATTTCTTTCATTCTTAAACTTTGTAATCAAACTTTTGTACCATTGTGCATGTACATTCGAAGAAACTTCGAATTCGAATTTATGGCACGATCTATACGTTTAACCTCTCAAATTATAATTTTGCATGGCTCTAGTAACACAGGTGTTAGGAGCATCAACCATCACAAATAATACAAGCACCATAATGAAGCCCCTCATCGACTGAAACTAATGCAGCACGTAACTTTCTCTACGGTATCTAAATGAAAAGTATTGAAATTACTCTATAATCTTGATAAATTAATATTTGATTAATTAATAACTTTACTAAAATAATATTTTTTGTCGGTCTCAACTTGGAGACAACGACTAAAATATTTCCTAAAATGGAGAAAAACTTAAATATGGGGAAGTCGTTGGAGTTGCTCTAACATAGTATTACTTTGTAGTGTTGTTTTCTCATAGCACATTTAATAATAAAACAAACAAAATTGAAAAATAATGTACATTGAACAAAGTACAACAATAATAATTTTTAGCCACATAGGCATAAGGACAGAACTCTCTTTGGATGATTGTCTCTTGGAAAGATACTAGAGATATGACATCTGAATGTCAAGACCAAGTAGAAAGGACGAATAAGAGTATTCACAAAAAGTGATTTGATTTCAAAAAAGGCAAAAAAGTTTTTCCCATACTATGAGTCTGCAAAAAAGTTTTTCCCATACTAGTAGCCACCTCAGTATTGTAAAGAACTTGCAAAAATTCTCACAAGAACAAGTGAAGAAACAACATCCTAAAAAACAATGCCCTACAATTAGTTCTCCCCCTTTTTGGCAAGGAATGTCAAAGGGAACTAGAGAACAGCCATCAATCTTTATGTTGTTCAAATATAACAATGGATGCATCAGAGCGGTCAACATGCTCCCCATCAATCATAGCAACCTTGCTATTGATGAAGAACTCAGAGTCAAGAGGGGTGGAAGTAGATGTATCCCCAACAGAATGGACAACATATCCAACCGAAAAATGACTACAAGCAAAGAGTTAGATGTAGCGGAAAGAATGTAGATAAGATCCTCAGCTATGCATGTGTCAAGAACAGTTGAAAAAACAACTCCCATGGGAAACAATAAAAAATTTCCACATAAAATTATGGGATGAAGCTCAAAATTATGCAACAATGCAAGAATTTGAACATGTTTGATGTATCATAACTCGATCCATAATATAGCAAAGGAGATTGGGAGAACACACAAGTCATGAATAAACTTTTAACAAAAAGTAACATATTGCAAAGTCTTTGACAACCTTTATCAAGGAATTAAAAGGTATCGATTTGTATACCAAAACTTCAAAAACTCCCCCTTCGAGTGAGCATAAATGAAAGAAACAAAGAAAATAAAAATAGCATATTAAAACATACAAATATGACTAAACAGAGTCTGGGATGGATAGATGTTGTCCAATCCCAATTTCAAGATAATTTAAACATAGACTCACAAAGTGTGACACCAAATTTTCATATGTCTTGGTGGCTCAAATTTGGCACATGAATATATGACTACAAATAAAACATCATTACTATGGTCCTAATAATTAGATTTTGGAACATCAAGATGTGTGTGTGTACAAAAAGCTTGACACATGAGGCAAAGTTGGAGCATCAAATGAGATGAGAGATAGTAACCACGTCACTATGTCACAAACAACCTTGTATCTCCAAAGAACAACCATTTTAAGTGACTTTGTCACATTCAGCCCTTTGGGCTTTAACCATTTAAGTTCAAGACATTTTGCCACTTAATTTAGCCAAGAGCTCATCTGAGAAATCATCCTCATAGATCCATGTAACGAAGTAGTTATCATTGGTGCCCTAAGCAGATGTTCGAAGAGGCAATATGTCTAACAAGGAAACTCGGCGGATAACTAGTTCGAACCCATCAAATGATAGAATGCATCTCAGGGATCCTTATTGGTTCTATAAAGGTGCACCCAGTGAAAGACTATCTCATAAAATACTTAACATATTCACAATTTTGGTGACAATTAATTTACAGTTTAGAGCTTCTACCAGAACACAGTCTTTCCTCAACAATTCATCTCATCTTAGTTTTCTAGCTCAACTTCGTGCAACCCACAAGGTTCACCTTTGTGACAAGTAAGTCTATATAGTCCCAAGAGTGATGAAGACCATAGGCAACAAAGACCTTGAGGCATAGATGTATACATGCAGGCGAGAAATGCAGCAAATCAGACCAAGATAGATGAAATATGGACACAACACTTAGGTCAAGTTCAAAAAACATATCCAGGGATATCAAGTGAATCTTAAATCCTAAATACGAAAAGAGGATACTAACACTTTTTTTTCTTTGGAGTAATAAACACATATGTACAGTTCTACTGAAACTAAGAACTCATAAGGGAAGAACTCAAGTAATAGTGCACACACCAATGGCCTTTTGAGGTCTCTTAAATAGAAGGTCATCATGAAACTTCACAAAATTACTTACTAACCTATTAGCTTTACTCTGAGTCATCATTAGTTCATCAATCAAACCAATCACATCAGAGATAGAGTGATCCCTCTGAACTTGCATTTTTTCATAACGTTGGGGAGCCTGGATAGCAAGAGTCTGATCTATCCGGTACATTTAGATTCAGGTTCTTTGTCAGAAGAGTTATCATCTCGTACTGGGTTCTGCTCATCAATTTGCACATCGTCCTTAGACATTGGTAGCACTGTTTTGGTACTTGTTTGCTCCTGCAACGGATAAGAAGAAGAAACATGAGAGCACACTAGAGAATCATTAATTGCAACATTTACCATTTCATGATCTTGCATAATCTCTTGTTGTACACTCGCTATGCTCGACTATTTAAGGCACAGCCTAAAAAGACTCCTCGATCACGTGGAGTATCAAACTTTGTCAAGTATTCATGATCCCTGTAGATAAAATATAGACTGCCAAACACTTTCAAGTGAGACACAATTGGCTTCTTACCCTTCCATATTTTATAAGGAGTTTTGTCGATGCCAAGTCTAAAAATCACTCTATTAAGAGTATAACAAGCATTGTAAACAGCTTCTGCCCAAAACATATGTGGAAGGTCAGCAGATCTAAGCATTATTCTGCCCATTTCAACAAGAACTTTATTCTTCTTTTCAACAAAGTCATTACGTTTCAAAGTAATGGGAGCAGAATATTCATGATACACACCAAATTCATCACAATAATTGGCAAACAATGAGTTGTCAAATTCAGCACCATGATCTGACCTAATTCTATAGATGCACTTATTTTCAAACACTTTCTCTTTTGAAATCTGTTAAGCAAGTTTGAAATATTTTTTTTAAGTTAAAATTTTGCCATCCATGAACATAACCCATGTGAACCTTGAAAAACATCAACAACAACAAACACATACTTCTTTCCTGAGACACTTTCAGTTTCAATTGGTCCAACTAAATCAAGATGAAGTAATTCAAGAACATTTGACGCAGGTTTAACATTTAATGCATGATGAGAGATGCAGGATACCTTACCCATCATGGAATCCCCACACATATCTGTTGCCTTTCCGAAAAGTTTAGGCATACCTCGAGCTCCTCCTTTCGTGGAAATTTTTACCATATCTTGGTGATTCAATGATACATTTGTCAGTGCCATAGTTCAAAAGGACTCTCACTCACAAGGGGCCGAAAGCACACTTGTGGTTAGAATTTATCATTTGCATGAATGCAATAACAATTATTCTTGGTCCTTTCTCCTTTCATGATACTTTTACCTTTACCATCAAGCACCAAACACTTTACTCGATCAAAGGTAACAGTTTCATATTCGTCAACATTTTGACTCACACTCAAAAGGCTAACTTCTAGCCCCTTAACCAAAAGAACATTCCTCAAGTTCGGGAGGCCAGGGCTGTTTATCATCTCACATCCAATAATCATAGCCTTAACATCATCTCCAAAAACAACATCACCAATAGGATAAGTGTCATACATGAAAGTAAACCACTTTTTGTCACCGGTCATATGTTTTGAATAACCACTGTCCACATACCAAGAATCTGAATATCTTGCCGATAAGGTAGTAAATGCAACATTGCACATAACAAAAATTCTACGCTCATTCTTAGGATATGTTTTAATCCTAGAAAAGAAACACACCACATCTTTTTCTGGATTCTTTTCATTAGCAACCTCAGGAACCTAACGAGAGGATTGTGGAGTGGAGTCTTGATACATAGGGTTTGACCTCTTTTTCCAAGTTGTTTCCATTTCAACTCACTCTGTTTGGGGATAGAAAGAGACTAAGCAATCCAAGACAGCTCTTTAGAGATTTTTCTAGAGAGAATTATAAAGACATGAGTGGATCATTGATTTGAGGATTCCTAGAGTAAGGATGACTCCTTCTAAGTTTGTTGCACAAAGGTCGGATATGGCCAACAATTCCACAATGATGGCAAGTGGGAAGGTACCGTTTGAAAGGTCTAAAGAACCTAGGCATTTCAGTTTTCATCTTTTTCGACAGCTTTGGAGGCTCTCCTAAAATGGATTCTTTACCCTTGACAAACACAATCTTACCACTAGGTTTTGAAGCCTCACTATTCTCAAATCCTAAACCATTATTGTTACCATCAACCTTACCCATCCCACATATTTTTGACAACTTTTCTGAGCCTATGGAGAACTTAGCAAACTGTTGTTGGGATTCTCTATGGAAATTTTCTAGAACAAGTTTCTCAGAGGTCAAGGTGTTAGTGTATAAAAATTCTGGAGAGAGATCCACCAACTGATTTCAATCTTCTCTTCCTTGATTCCTTAAGAAGCATGAATGTGCCCTTGAAGAGGAGAAGAGATTTGAATATAAAAGTAAATTCGAGTCATATATGTGACCTCTTCCTCATTTCCTTCATGAGCTTGTGTATTTATAGCACTTGTTCACTTTGTCCTTACTTGTGTGGTGAAAGGATCCGATCCCGATTTAGTTTCCTAAACTGAAATTAGGCCCTAACGACATAGCATACAAAAAAATTGCCAGATTTTACTCTATAAAACGTACAAACCAAAAACCTGCAAGAAGATTACACTTCACAGATACATTCCCAGACACCGTGGACCACTATTGTCCATCCGGATTTCTCAAAATGCATATAAAACTAAACTTAAGATTTACAAGAAATCTAGAAAATATTCAGGAGAATAACTCAAACTGAACAACACTACACAAGTATTCAGAGCGACTTTTAATTACAAAATATACAAGACTAGCAGGTTACATCAGAAACCTACTAGAAGGAAAGTGTGATTTGAACTCTAGGCCTCCTGCGATGACGTGCAACCACGAGAAAAATACTACAATCTGGGCGGCGAAAATCGAAAAGTCCAGAGAAAAACATATAAATAATAGAACCGTTAGAGTGAGTGGACGTAAATCATAATATGCCACATAAATAAATCCAACATGCTTTTCACAATAAATGCACATAAAATTATGCGAGTCAAAACAAACAAGCCCAGGTCAAGTGCTCATAAAGCCACAACTCTCTTGGGTACTGTGTGTATGGAGGCAGTAACTTGAGTACGTTTTTCTCAAAGTTACAACACACCCAGGTCAAGTGCTCATAAAGACGTAACTCTCCCGAGTAATGTGAATCACGAGTCAGGTGCTCATATAGACGTAACCCTCCCGTTGCATCTCGAGGATTAGCCAAGAGGCCATAGCATCGATGCATCGTATATCCATACTCAGTGTAAAAATAAATCGCATGTGCCTCCAAATCAATGTATGCTCATAAAATGCATAATCATAAATGCATACTCATAAATGCATAATCGTGAAGCATACTCATACACTAGCAAATCCACTGTGGAAATCAAAGTATAAAAATCAACGTGGGATAAAAATGTCCACTCACAGATAACAGCTAGCCCTGAGGTCCGGCGAAAGATCCCTCGCCAAACACTCGATCACGATCACCTGAATAACAGGGATACGATCAATACATATTCGATTTCAACACACAGAGCAAATACGCCAAGAACCCCGCGTTCTCGAAAAGTGTATCGATCGAAATATCGACGATGATAAAAAAAATTCTCAAAAGACACCTAAACAACCCTCATCCCAAATTAACACACTCAATTCAACTCGAAAACCTCACGACTACGATCGGGGCGCGATTACGACCAAAACGACATAAAAATCTCCGAAAACCACAAAAGTCAACCCCTCGCCGGAGCTCCGCCATGGACCGTTGGCGGCGGCGCGGCGCCAACGGTGACCAACTCCGGCGAACCATACATCAAAATGTTCATCTCCTAAAGCCCAACCAAACCCCCAAAACCACATCTCCATCCAACCCCCATCGTGGCTGGAATTCCAGTCACAAGAGGAGGCCGAAACCTCCCCATCCGGCCACCACCAAACACCTCATTGTCCTAAATTAACAGCCCAAAAATCATCAAGGGGTTAAGGGGAATCAAACCCCCAACTAACCCGACGCCAAATCTCGCCGGAAACCACCCCCGTCACCGGCGAAATCCACGAACTTCACCGAGTTCGAACTCCCTCAAAACACAACCAAATCATCCCAAATCAAGCATAAACCAATAGAGAATCACAAGGGGATTCTAACCATACCAAGGACGTGGGCGGAGATGGCCGGAAAAACCGGGTCGGATGGTGGCAATGAAACGGGCACGGTGGAGCTCCGGTCAACCCGAGTCAACCCAGTCAAAACTGGTCAAATCTAGTCAAATGGCCAAATGTGTGATTTTTCCGATTTTTACGACTATTCGATATTTATACGTCGCGAACCGACCAAACTCACGACTCGGATAACTCCAACACAATCGGATAAGTACGACTAACTTGACGATAATTTCAAATTTTCATTTTATATTCTCCGATTACCCGAAAAATCCTCTGACACCTCCTACGAGCTCAAAATCAAATCCTTTACAATTTTCGCGAAGGAACTCAAACCAAATTTTTTGCCTGATAATTTAATCGTTAACAAACCACATATGCACAACCAACTTGCGATAACAACAATTCGTGTCGATAATCACATAACTCAAAGTTCGGGTCGTTACTAATCTACCCCCCTAACAAAAATTTCGTCCTCGAAATTTACATATATGTTAACTAAAGAGGTAGGGATACTGCTCTCGCATGTGCTGCTCAGTCTCCCATGTAGCCTCTTCAATTGAATGGTTCCACCATAAAACTTTCACAAGAGGAATTAATAGTTCTGTGCCGCCACTCTTGGACCTTCCAATCGAGAATCTGGACTGGTTCTTCCACATAAGTCAAATCCTCCCGAATAGGAAGCTGATATGGTTCTAACACATGAGATGGATAGGAAATGTACTTCTGCAACATAGACACATGGAACACATCATATACCCTGGCCATCTCAAAAGGTAATGCCAGCCTGTACGCCACAGCACCAACTCGCTCAATGATCTCATATGGGCCAACATAACGCGGATAAAGTTTACTGCGCTTTCCAAAACGAACAACACCCTTCCAAGGAGAAAGTTTCAGGAAAACCCAATCACCAACCTTAAACTTAAGATCTTTCCGTCTCACATCAGCATAACTCTTCTGTCGATCATGTGCAGCTTTCAATCTGTCCCGAATAACTTGAACATCTTCCGTGGTGCTCTTCACCAAATCAGAACCAAGAAGCCATTTCTCTCCAACTTCACTCCAACACAATGGAGTCCGACACTGTTTTCCATATAAAGCTTCATAAGGTGCCATACCAATGCTAGCCTGATAGCTATTTTTGTATGCAAACTCAATCAAATGAAGTTGTTAATCCCAATTCCCTTTGAACTGCAACACACAACCTTTCCTTCAAAGTCAAGTAGCTTTCTTCACAAGCATCAGACCACTCAAACTTGACTCCTTTCTTCGTCAAACGGGTAAGCGATGTCGTAATTAATGAAAAATCTTACACAAATCGGCGATAGTAACCTGCTAAACCCAAGAAACTTCGTATCTCTGTCACATTTTTAGGTCTGCCCCAATTCAACACTGCTTTAATCTTATCTGGATCCACACTAACTCCCTCAGCTGATATCACGTGACCCAAAAACTTCACACTGTTCAACCAAAACTCACACTTGCTAAACTTGGCATACAATTGAGCCTCTTGCAAAGTCTGCAAGATATCGTCGATGAATATAATGATGAACTTGTCCAGATAACGCCTGAGAATTTGATTCATCAAGTCCATGAAAGCAGCTAGCGCATTGGTCAACCCAAAAGGCATAACAAGGAACTCATAATGCCTATAGCGTGACCGAAACGCCGTCTTAGCAACATCAGACTCTCGAATCCATAGCTGATGGTACCCAGAGATGAGATCAATCTTCGAAAAGACTGAAGCTCCATTCAACTGATAGAACAAATCATCAATCCATGAAAGCGGATACTTGTTCTTCACTGTGACCTGATTCAATTTCCGATAGTCAATGCATAGCCTCATCGAACCATTCTTCTTCCTCACAAACAACACTGGAGCACCCCAAGATGAAATACTAGGTCAAATAAAGCCTTTTTCAATCAATTATTGAAGTTGAATCTGCAACTCCTTCAACTCTGCTGGTGCCATACGATAGGGTGTCTGCGAAATAGGTCTAGTACCTAGAAGTAACTCAATAGTGAAGTCAATCTCCCTGACTGGAGGAACACCACGTAAATCCTCAGGAAATACATCCGGATACTCACAAACTAACGATATATCCCCAATGTCTGGTACATGAACCTCTGTATCAATCCCATGTGCTAGATACGCCACACAACCCTTTTTCAACATCTGCTCAGCCTTCATTACCGAAATCAGACAAGGTAAAGAAGTATTCTTTTCACCCCGAAACAATATTTTCGGTACATCAGGACTCCTGAAAACAACCTCTTTCTTGTGACAGTCGAAAACAGCCCAATGGTTCTCCAAGAAATCCATGCCCAAAATCACATCAAAATCCATAATATCCAGCAGCCTCAAATTTGCGGCTAACCCATAACCTCCTACAAAAATCTCACAATCCCGATACACCCACTCGACACACACTACCTCGCCGGATGGATACAACACTCACCACAAACTAGGGAGTGGAGATGCAGGTATAGTAGCCAATGATGCTAATCTATATGACATGAATGAATGCGTAGCTCCTGGATCTAGTAAAGTAAGAACTGGATGACCAAAAATGTACAACGTACCGATGATAACCTCAGGGAAGCTCTGCCCTTTCCCAGGGACATGGCATGAACTCGAGCTTGTCCAGTTGGTCGTCCACACTGAGAGCGGTTCTGCTGACCATTATGTCCAGAAGATGGTGTTACACGATCACCAGAGGCAATACCCTGACCATGACCACTACCCTGAGCTGCAACACCCCCAAAAGTACCACCCTGCAGACATTCCCTCGCAAAGTGACCCTCCTGGCCAAAACGGTAACAACCAGTGGTGCCTCGATAACATGAACCATAATGTCGCCTATTACATGTGACGACCCGGAACAGAATTAGCAGTGAAATCAGCTTAATCCAAGAAATTGCACGTAATCGCTGTTTTTCGTAAATTGATTAAATTGTCGAGCTTGATCACGACTTAATTATTGGCCGAGAATTTAAACTGAGTCTCTTCTCGAGAGTCGTTATATGCGAGATTTCAAGTTCGTGGGCGGTTCCGGATCATTATTTGGACAACCGAGGAATAAAATATGAATATTTGAAGTTTCGACGTAATTGGGTTTAAAATGCGGCTTTCTTAACGACTAAATTACCGGACGAGAGTTTGGCTTCGGATTCTTCACGGAAGATGTAGAGAATTTAATTTCGAGCTCGTGGGAACTTCTGAAGGATTATTTCGAGTTACGAGGATTATGTTGTGAATATTTCGACCGTCGATTATTTAATCGGGTTAGCTTGTGTTGGGTTGAACCGTTGACTTTTTATCGTGTTTGTCGAAGCGTTTGACTTCGGGTGTTAATTGGAGAACATGTCGAGATGAGTTTGTTGCCGCGAGAATTATTGAAATCGGATTTACGACACGGAAGTTACGGGTGTTCAAAGTTTACCGAAATGTGTAATTAGAAGTTTCCAAAAATAGAAGGTCTATATATGGAGGTTTCCTGTTTGGGAAACCTGCCATATTGGGAAAGCTGGGTTGACTGGGTGGGTTGACCCATTTGGGCTGATTTGGGGCTGATCGGTTTCTTCATCGTGGAGGCTGATTCCGTCCATATTTGGGTATGGTTTCTTCACGAGATATGTTGGACTCGTGCTTCTCTTCAGATTGGTAGGTGGATCACCTCCTATGGTGGCCGGAGGAGGAAGAAAAGTGGCGGCGAAAATGGGGAAATTCCGACGAGTTTTGTTCGATTCGGGTGGCGGCGTGGAGGCCGCGATGGTGGCTCCTCTTTGAGAGGAAGCTATTGCAAGTGGTTTGAGAGGTTGCCGTGGCCGGAGGAGAGAGATCCGTCGAATTGAAATTCTGGTAAGGGTTTGGAACTTTGGGTTGATTTTTGGAGGTTTTCCGGTCAAAATTGGCCTTAACTTATAACTGGAAAGTTGTTGGAATCGTCGAGATCTTCAAAACCATGTATGCCATGTATTTTTCTGGGCAGGTATGGATTTTCCGGCGGCGGCAATTTTTCGCCCGGCATAGTTTTCGACGAGTTATATGTCATTTCACTCGAAATCGCGCCCCGATCGCAGTGGTGATGTTTGTTTTTCGAATTGAGCGTCCGAAATTATAGTGAGGTATTGAGGTGTGATTATTGGATTTTTGACAATTCGTCGTTATTGGATTATGTGTTTCCGAGAACGGTTGTTTCTCGTAATTTGATTTGAGGTATCGAGTTATGATTTTGAGAAATAGATTTTGTGATTATTCAGGGGTTCGTGATCGTTCGTTTGGCGAGGGAATTTCCGCCGGATCACGGGTTAACGCGAACTGCGTTACGCTCACCTGTGAGTGGACAAGTTTATATTTTCACAGTTGATTTGCGAGTTCGTGAATTTCATGATTTTTCGTATTTATTTTATACGATGTTGAGATATATGTTATTTTTGGAGGTATTATTTTATTTATATTGGTGATGGAATTACTGCATCGATGCTTCGGCTACTCGGCTGATCACCAGTAGTCCGCCAGAGTTGAGAGATTCCTCTGGACCAGAGTTGAGAGATTCCTCTGGGCAGGGTTGAGAGATTCCCTTGTTTGCCGCCGGGGTTGAGAGATTCCCCTGGCCTATCACCGTCGGGTTTGAGCGATTCACCTGACGTCGGGCTTGAGAGATTCGCCTGACAAGCTCCATATGTATATGTTTTCCGAACTCGCATTGTTTTATATTGATTATGTATATAAACTGGTGAAAGGCATACGTTTATTTTCGTCCACTCAATCTAACGTTTTTATTTGCCTTTCCCCTGGGTTTTTCGGTTTCCGTGCCCAGTTTGCAGTTCAGACTCTGGTGTCGCACGTCGTGGTCGGAGGCATAGTGCTCGAGCTACCTTGTTTCTTCCAGTAGGTTTATTGTTCTACCTACTGTGGTATACTTATATGATTATAAATTAGAGGTCGCTTTGAGTATTCTGTTGTATATTTTATATGATTTTACTCCGGATTTCAGTAAAGTACAGATATATTTATTATTTTACATTACTGTTGATATATTGAGAAATCCGGATGGGATTGGTGCCCACGGTTTGATTTTTGTGGCATAGGATGAAGTATATTTTCCGCGTGCAGGTACTGGTAATTCTACGTTAGTAGCGAAACTCTGCCAAAATTTCTACGGTTTTTGTTGGTTCGTGTTTTCGAAGGGGTTTGATTCCGGTTTAGGCAACTAAACCGGGGTTGGGTCCTTTCAGCTTGGTATCAGAGCATTAGGTTATAGGTTCTGTAGACTTCTGTAGTCATGTTTACTAAGGATATTTGAGAATGTACAGCATGTCTGGAATGGTGACCCGACCGGCCGGCGGATACTCATCAGTACTCCGGGTGTTGTATGCTTTCAAATATTTGAAGTTCCATGATTACGTTCTACTTGTTGTGAACGATTTTTTATTCATTAGGATGACTCCTTGACGTGTTTTCCGTGTCGGTATGGTTGTGGATCCTATTGAGGATCAATCGACACGCGAGTTGCCAGAGAACTGTTGGTTTGGATGAGTATTCACTACAAGAAAAAGTGACTTAGACGACGGAGCATTTCCGTCGTCTAAGTGACAGTCTCCGTCGTCTAAGTACTTGGACGACGGAAAATCCGTCGTCCAAGGTACGTGCTCCAAGTGCTGTCGTCTAAGTACTTAGACGACGGAGAATTTAATCTCCGTCGTCCAAGTTCACTTGGACCACGGAGAACGTCCGTGGCCCAGGTGGTGACTTAGACGACGGAGATTAATGTCTCCGTCGTCTATGTCACTTGGACCACGGAGAACGTCCGTGGCCCAGGTGGTGACTTAGACGACGGAGATTAATGTCTCCGTCGTCTAGGTGACTACCTGGGCCACGGAGAAGCTAACAATCTCCGTGGCCCAGGTAGGAACTTAGACGACGGAGACATTAATCTCCGTCGTCTAAGTCACAACCTGGGCCACGGAGATTGTTAGCTTCTCCGTGGTCCAGGTAGTCACCTAGACGACGGAGACATTAATCTCCGTCGTCTAAGTAACCACCTGTGCCACGGACAAGCTAACAACGTCCGTGGCCCATGTGGGGACTTAGACGACGGAGATTAATGTCTC
Source organism: Geum urbanum (assembly GCA_946800695.1). Taxonomy (NCBI): domain Eukaryota; kingdom Viridiplantae; phylum Streptophyta; class Magnoliopsida; order Rosales; family Rosaceae; genus Geum; species Geum urbanum. The sequence continues at coordinate 19,025,451 of OX326997.1, read as the reverse complement.
CGTCGTCTAAGTGAAAAATTAATTTTTAAAAAAAAATTAAATTCAAAAATATTATTAATATTAATTGAAAAAAAATTAATTAAATTAATTAAATACACTAAATTAATAAAATAATTAAAATTAATTTGTACATACATAATCGAAAAAACCCATAATTAAAAATGAAAATATTATTCGTAATGCGGAAATTAAGAAACGAAATAATAAACTACTAGCTAGCTAAAACACTGGAGGAGCAGATGCGCCGCCTCGTCCTCCGCCTCCAGCCGGGTCGTCGTCGTCGGGGAATGGGTTCGGAGGAGGTTGACATTGTCTTTGAGCTTGTTGCATAAGGGCAATGAGTTGGGCTATTCGCTCGTCTTGCTGGTCCATTCTTTGGCGCATGGCAATATTCTCCTCCCGTGCGATTCGAGCCTCTTCATAGGCTGCCGCAGCTTGAGAACTTCTCCGCCGCCCCGAACCTCCCGTAGATGATGACTCAGAGGTCGACAAATCTCGAACCACCTTAGGCCCGAAGTGCCTAACCTCCTTGCCAGCTCTACGACCGTAGACCTCATCCGCAATTGCTATTTGGCTCTCCACAGATAGAGGAGGCAGGTCTTCTAGCGGCACATCTGGGAACGCAAGCTGAGTGTTAGCCAATTCTTCCTGCGCACGCTCTATCACTCTTGCCTACAAAAGAATAATAAATTTATTATAATGAAATAATATTTAAATAATAATTACTATAATTATACGCGCACACACATATATATATATATGACTTACGCCGCGTTGACTCGCTTCATTATCGAGCCCAGGCGTCACGTACGCGCTTACGCTTGCATCGAGATAAGGGTGTTTGGAGCCCTTATCCCTGTGCTCCTTGGCAATTTGAATGAGTTGCTTGGCGCCGGAAGTATGGTGCTTGTCCTTCTTCCCCCGGTTGGCTTTGTTGACACCGGAGAATTTCTGTTAGACAACATAATGAAATCATTAAAAAATTTATAAGTAACTAAAATTTAGAGTATTCAATTATCTTAATTGAAATAAAAAAAGTAAATTAACACCTGAAATTGCTCATCGGCAAAGTGGTTACACAACCACTCCCACTCATCTTCTCTATCCCCACGCAGCTCTTCGGGGGGAGGCACGGGACCGTTAGTTCGGAAGTACTGATGGAGCCTGTACTTCCAATCTTTGAAGATGTTGTTGGCGGTTTGGTTGATATGCCTCAACATCGCCGGATCCGGATCCACCGCAAATTGTTCCTATCAGAAATAAATTGGAAATTATAATCGTATATATTATAAAATTATATATAACTAATATTAAAAATAGTATATAATAACTAAAATTGTACGTATTACGTACCGAAAGATCCTTAAAGACTTTCGCCTTCTCCGAATCCGGCACCTCCCTCCAAGTAGGGGCAGTGATACGAACCCGGTTACGAACAATCGACCCAATGCTATGAGCCGAGAGACTTGCTAGCTGAGGTGTGGGAGGGCCACCGGTGAATTCGTCGTAGGGCAAGGCGATCTTGCTCCCGGTCGCCTTGCAAATTTTCTCCGCCTTTCCACCTTTAACGAGACCCCGAGTCTTTTTCGGTTGGGGGTCAGTGGGGGCCCTCCTTTGCTTACGGCGGGCGCTGTACATGATAGAATCGGCCGTCGAAGACGCCTGAGTACTTCCCGTTGAAGCGGTACCGGGCGTCGGAGTTGAAAAGGGGTCGACGTCATCACCGCTTGAGAGAAATGGGGCAGAGGGAATTTCCCCAGAAGGCCCCGGATTGAGGGCGTCGTCCTGCGGTTGAACCCAACCGACTTGGGCCGCCAACATTTGGAGCATCTCATCTTCTGACTCCTGTTGGGCTTTCTTCTTGCCGGATGTGGTCTTTGGCGGAGCCATTTAAACCTAAGAGTACGGTGTTAAAATACGCGTACCTACTTACCATAATAATTACAACTTAAAAATTTACGCTAATTAATTAAGTACGTTTAAGATTTAAATAGAGTACACTAGCTTGGCATTTTCGGTCGTTCAATGGACGTGCGACCCGCGCGATAAAGTGTAAATTTTCAATTAATCAGCCTTGGTTAAATCGAAAAACATGGCCAGTTAGGGATAGAGATAACGCGAGAGGCAGGACTAATTTCGACAAAAGTCTTTCTTAGTCCAAATCCTGTCACCAGTCATAACCCGTTTCTAGACACCATGTCCGACATTCGGCCAATTTTTCGAAAATTTACACTCCCTCAAATCCTTTGCAAACTCCGCCCTCAACCTCGTGTCCATAACTTCACTTAGGTTATGGTGTGCGGTGATGAAATCCACACATCACGAGGGGTTAAGGAGATAAGCAAGGAAAAGAGGCGCCATCTATTCCAAAGAGTGCGACTTAATTACACCAAGCCTATGTACTAAATTTAAATCGAACACGTACTACTAATTAATTTAATCTCATATTTATTTAATTATGCAACTAATTAATAAATAATTACAATAATATTTATTCATTTCATAAATTATCAAGTAATTACAATTATTCATTTAATTATTATTAATATATAACAATAATTTACCATTTAATTAATTAATAACAATATGTAATCATTTATTTAATTAATAACAATAATTAATCTAAATATAATTAATAAAAATAAATTTACAATTATTCATTTAATTAGTATTAATAGCAATAATTAATAAATAACATTAAAATAATCATTTAAGAAATATTTAAAACTAATTAATTAAAAAAAAATTATTTTAATAAGGGAAAAATAGAAATTTACCGAATCGGAGTTTTTCGAGAGTTTTCTGCGAAAATCGCCGGAGTTATGTCGTCGGAGAGGAGGAACCACGCCGGAAATAATGTCGTCGGAGCGTCGCCGGAGGAGAATCGCCGGAATGAGAGAGAGAGAGGAGATGGAGGAGAGAAAGTTGTAAGGGATGAGGAAAAGAAGATGAGGCTCGGCCTATTTATAGAGTTTCACTTAGACGACGGAGCACTATTCTCCGTCGTCTAAGTACACTTAGACGACGGAAACAGTGTTTTCCGTCGTCTAAGTGAAGAGTCAAATTTTTTCGAACCGGCGCCAAATAAATGGGCGGGCCGTTTCACCGCCATAAATGTTGACTTAGACGACGGAGACAGTGTTTTCCGTCGTCTAAGTGGAATTTCAAGCGGTGCCGAAAATTGAGGCGGCAAATCGAACCGCCATGTTATTTCGACTTGGACGACGGATATGTCGTTTTCCGTCGTCCAAGTGTTCACTTGGACGACGGAAAACGACATATCCGTCGTCCAAGTCAATATTTACATCGAAAAATAATAAAAATTTTATTCGAACCGCCATGGTAATTTGAACCTAGACGACGGATACGGTCATTTTCCGTCGTCCAGGTAATTTGAACCTAGACGACCGTATCTCTTCTTCAGTTAGATCTGTACAACCATCAGGCATGGGTAACCGTTCACCGTCTTGAACCAGGTCCATTATGTCGGAGCGGATGACAGAAATATTAGGCTCTTGATAGGCAGGAATGTCTCTGTCTGGTTCAGCAGCATCTTCAGTCGTCGCCGGTGTCCCTTCAATTGTCTCTGTATTCCAAACTCCTCGATGAGAGATCTGGTTCACTATTTTCCACCCGTCACCAGCTTTCGGATCGTCGAGATAGAACACCTGCCTAACTAAGGTGGCGAGAGCGAAAGGCTCATCCTCATACCAGCTTGAGTTTGTATCGACTGATAAAAGTCCCAGGTCTTCCTTTGTACGCTTGAACCATCTGCACTTGAATAGGAAAACGTTGACATCATTCCCGTAACATAGCTGAACCACATATACGATCATTCCGTAATATAGATCAGGGTCTTTCCCAACCGCTATCCCACTGTTTTGTGTTCTTCTTCCTTCATCTCGCGCCAATGAATGGAACTTCACACCGTTCACAAAACATCCCGGATAAATATAGTGTTTAATCGGCTTCCCTGCTAGCAAGTGCTTTGGCCAAGACCACCACCCCCCGTGGTTTTTGGATTTTTGCAGATCAATCATCTGCGAAAATGGAAAAATGTAAGGGTTTACTTTCTACAAATTAAACATGCATGATCTCAATATGTATATAAATCACTAAATACGTACCCATTGGAAGAAATAATCGGGGAACTTTTTCTTAACCATTTTCTCAATCCACGCCGAACTCTTGTCTGGATATAACGCCTGAAGCCTCTCCCTGTATGACATCATGTACGGCTCAACTTCGTCACAGTCTCGTAACACTACCCAATGTGCCTCAATAAGTTCTTCCCGTGTTAACGTTTCCTTTAATACTCCTCTAAACGGTCGGACGACATTGGTGACGACAGAAAGATTGATGCGGGCACTGGGATCGGAGGCAGTTGGAGGTGGTGGATCTTTGAGGTACCTGTTGCAGTAAGTAACGCACTCATGCATTAGGTATGTCTCTGCTATGGAGCCATCCGGGGCCGACCTGTTTTTGACGAATGACTTATACTGTCCAAGCTGTCTACAAAATTAATCAAACGTACAATAAAAATAAGTACATGCATATAGCTAGCTAGTAATCTCCAGTGGAACAAATTATGAATCGAAAAACCTGTATAATTAATTAGTTGTACGTACCTTTCTTGAGGATACATCCAAGTGTACTGGACCGGACCAGAAATGAGAACCTGCTCGGGCAGGTGGATCATTAGGTGAATCATTATGTCGAAGAAAGCAGGAGGAAAAATCCTCTCTAGTTTGCAAATGATGTGCACAATTTGTTGTTGCAATTCCACGACATCTGACTTCTTTAATTCTCTGGCGCATAACCTCTGCCACCATCTGCACAATGCCACTATTGGTTCTACGACGTCGCGAGGCAAATATGGTCGAATTACCACTGGAATCAGACGTTGCAGCATAACGTGATAGTCATGTGTCTTTAGACCAACAAACTTGTGTTGCACCTCGTCCACTGCTCCAGTTATAGTAGCTGCATACGTGGCCGGATAACGAACGCCCTTAAACCAGTGAAATACAGAACGTCTAAGTGTCGGCTTCACTGTGTACGGTGCAGCTGGCATCTTGTTGTACACTCCTTTCCTATCCCTCCTCAACCACAAGGGACGACGTAGATTCATTGATTCCAAATCTTTGCGCGCTTTGGGAGTATCTTTAGTCTTGAACTTAATACCGAGAATTGTTCCCACCACGCTGTCGCACACATTCTTTTCTATGTGCATCGCGTCCAAGTTGTTCCTCAGCTTCAACTTCGACCAGTAAGGGAGTTCAAAGAATATACTCTTGTGATCCCAATAGCTCAGATCATGTGGAGGAATTGGATTGCATTTCTTTACATCCGCGTCGTTAGTCAACACACCAAAGTCGAAATAGCTCAACCTCTCTAAAATCTCTTCGCCCGACCAACTACGGGGTTTAGGATTGTTCTCTACCGTCCCGTCGAAATGAGCTTCATCCTGTCGCCAAGGGTGGTCGTGAGGGAGCCATCTACGGTGACCCAAGTAACACACCTTCCCTGCGTGCCAACTAGAGTTCACGTCGTCCAAACATATAGGACATCCATTATATCCTTTTGTCCTGCACGCTGCCAACATCCCATACGCTGGAAAATCGCTGATCGTCCACATTACGGCAGCCCTCATCGTGAACATCGTGTTAGTGAATTTGTCATAAGTTGGGACTCCATTTTCCCACAACAGTTTCAGCTCGTCGATCAAAGGTCTGAGGTAGACATCTAAGCACTTCGATGGAGATTTAGGACCTGGAATTAATACGGTAAGGAAATTAAATTCCTTGTTCATGCACATCCACGGAGGCAAGTTGTACGGCATCAGAATAACTGGCCAAGTGCTGACGGCGGAGCTATTACTTCCCCAAGGATTGAATCCGTCTGTAGATAGGCCGAGTCTAACATTTCTAACCTCTGAAGCAAAGTCTCCAAATTCTCTGTCGAAATGTTTGAAACCCTCCCCATCTGCGGCGTGTCGCAGGACATCGTCATCTATTCGCTTTTCTGCGTACCATCGCATTGCCTCTGCTGTGTGTAGAGACATGTACAGGCGCTGCAATCTGGGAATCAAGGGAAAATATCGAACAACTTTCACAGGAATTCTCTTTTTCGAACTCTTCCTATTCAACTGGAATCTGCACTGGCCACATACGGGACAATAGTCCAACTCTTTATACTCTTTGTAAAATAGCACACAATCATTCGGACATGCGTCAATTATCCTGTACTTTAGGCCGAGGCTGCTCAGGATATTTCTAACCTTATAATGAGATTTAGGAAGATTGTGATCATCAGGAAGCAACTTACATATTTGCTCCTGAATTTTGTCAAAAGCACTCACTGACATTTTGTGCTTCACTTTTATCTTCATTTGCTCCATCACATATTGCAACACATTCTCTCGACATCCAGGGAACACCGGGGTCTGCGCTTCAAGTAGCATCCGGTTGTACTTTTCCATCTCACTGGTGTCAGTGGCCAAGCTAGCTGCGGGGAATGTGTCATCATGCTCATTGGTGGTACTGTAACCTCCGTCTTGGTGTTGGTGTCCGCCATGACTACATCCCGGAAACGCATCATGGACCAAATCTGCAGTTGGGTTGCAAGCTGGGGGTCCGGCACCACTGCCGCTGGATGAGGCACCATGGTAACTGTACCCTGAGCTGAAGTCTGCTGCGCTGAACTCTACTGCTTCACCATGCTCGCTCCATGTAGTGTAACTCCACATCATACCATTTTCGTACAGGTGTTGCACCATAACATTAACCTCCGCATACTGACAATTAAGACATTTCTGGCACGGACACCTGAAACGCTTCTTTCCATGACCATGTTCTATCGCAAAATTCACAAATTCGCTAATTCCATCCATATACCGGACATCACATCTATTCTTTAACTTCATCCAACTCTTGTCCATACTGCTACAAAATATTATAATTAAATAATTATTACATATATATATATTAGTCCATTAATTTACCATTAATTATACGTACTCGATCTACATCGATCCATCAAATTACGTACGTAATTTAATCTGTATATATAGCTAATTAACATTCATGCATGTATGTACGTACGTACGGTTTCCCTAAATATATATATATATATATTTAATCATGCAAATTTTAACTGCCTACGTACGTACGTACGTACCTGCTCGCCTTCTCGATATCTGCAGTTAATTAAGCTAGCTAGTGATCGAACACCGGAGATCCTTTAATTTCTAGCCCCGGCCTAGCCTAATCCGGCCTTCTCCTTCTCCTTCGATCTCAAAAATTCCCCACGGGAGAAAATATAATGGAATGATCGAAGCTAAGAGAGTTTGGCATGGCCTATATATATAATGCTTCACTTAGACGACGGAGGTGTCGGTACGTCGTCTAAGTGGAACTTACACCACGACGTGTCGGTCCGTTGTCCAGGTGATCACTTCTCCGAGGTCCAAGTAAAACTTAGACGACGGAGATGTAATTCTCCGTCGTCTAAGTTTTACTTGGACCTCGGAGAAATCTCCGAGGTCTAAATGTTACTTAGACGACGGAGATGTAATTCTACGTCGTCCAAGTGATAACCTGGACGACGGATACGTCTCCGAGGTCCAGGTACTTACCTAGACGACGGAGAAATTTCACATCCGTCGTCTAAGTTACACTTAGACCTCGGAGATTTCTCCGTGGTCCAAGTAACACTTAGACGACGGAGAATTACATCTCCGTCGTCTAAGTGTTACTTGGACCACGGAGAAATCTCCGAGGTCTAAGTGTAACTTAGACGACGGAACTAATACTGTTCCGTCGTCTAAGTCCTCTTTTCTTGTAGTGATTATGAGTTCAGAGATTTGTGTGGCACGGTTTGCCTGGTTGTGTGTGTATGAGCGTCTACGTGTTGCCTTAGAGCAGAGAATTGTGGCAGTTGATGTTTTGCCTGAGTCAGATCATTGCATTTGGTGGGCTGATATTGTGTGAGTTCCTGTTGCGACTCCATGGCCTACATTTAGGGTGATGTTTATACGGTAATGGTTTTATCAGTCTACCTAGAAATCGAATGAGGAGTGTTTACCCACCTGAGGCAGAGATGCATTGTCCACATGTTTGTCCCTATTTGCACGAGTTGTGTGGCTTCAGAGGAAGCAGTGCACGAGGTTCAAGATGAGTTTGAGCCTGAGCATCAGAGGGACTTTAACTGTTATGCCTCGAGACAACCGTGAGGAGCTTGATGTGCTGCACTCAGTGGCGAGGATATTGAGAAGGAAAGGCTTACGCGGTTTCCGATGTGTTGGTTTGAGGAAAGTGGACTTAGTCGAGATTTTGATGAGGTTGAGTTCTGACACCTCAGGATCAGTGACTTCATCAGGCTGTGGTCTTTTCGATTATGTTGAGGGTCATCAGATCAAGCAGAGGATCCGTTTGGTGGTGATGGAGATCACAGAGTAGCGGACTTGCTCATGTGGCATGAGATCGGGTGATTGTTGGTGATCCTTTCTCGTAGCAGGTGTCGTTGTGACTTGTGTTCGTGGAGCACTCTCAGTTGCTATTGTGGTGGCCAGAAGGGTCATGTCACGAGGGAGCGCCCTCAGTCAGCTGTTTTAGCGGTTCGGCAGCACAGAGTTCACGAGGAGGTTATCATGCTATTCCTAGAGTTTGATCAATGTAGCCCTTTTGATGAGTTAATCAGCAAGTCGCAATCAACGTGGGCGGCTAGTTGGGCATGTTGGAGTTCGTGTCACGACCTTGTTTGAGAACAGAATTTTCTCCGAGGTTACTGTTGCTTGATGTCCATAGCTATTGTACCTGCATCTCCACTTTTGAGGTTTTGGAGAGTGTTGCATCCATCCAGAGGTTGTGAGATCCTTGTTGGAGGATATGGCTTAGCCGTTGATCTGTTATAGCTTGACATCGTGGTTTTGGTGTGATTGTGAGTATGGACTTACTGATGACGCATTTGGTTTTGTTCGAGCATTTTAAGAAGGTGGTTGTGTTTCGACGACCAGACCTTTTTTGAGATATTGTTTCGCGGTGATGGTCGAGCGGATGGCGGAAACAGGTTGTGTTGCTTGCTTAGCCCATGTTGTGGATACTACAGTTATTGTGTCTGACATTGGGGACATTGAGGTGATTCCCGAGTTTCCAGGTGTATTCCGGAGGAGTTACCAGGTGTTTCTCCAGTTCGGGAGACCGACTACACCATCGAGCTTTTACTGAGCGCTGGACTCATATCACCGGCATTTTGTCGTTCGGTGCCAGCGGAGCTGATGGAGCTACAGTTTCAACTTCATGAGTTGCTGGAGGAGATTTCGTACTACCCGGCATATCATCGTGGTGTACTTTTGCATTATTTGTGCGAATGTTGGCTGGTTCGACGAAGTGGTGCATTGATTACCGGAAACCTGATTCACTTCAGAGGAGAGTGAGTATCCTCCACTTCGGATTGACGATTGGTTTGATCAGCTCAAGGGAGCTTCGGTCTTTTCGAAGATGATTTCGGGACCGGATACCATCAGTTGAGGTTTGATGAGTCAGATGTGGTTTGGACAGCTTTCGGATCTCGGTGCGGACATCAGGAGTTTTTGGTCACGCTATTTGGTTGACCAATGCCCCGTAGATCGTGTGGACTTGATGGACCATGTGTTCAGATGATTCTGGACGAGTTGCGGTCATGTTCGTCAGCAACATTCTGATTTACTCCAGGAGTGTGAGCCAGTACCTGAAGCAGTTGCAAGCAGTTTTGCGAACTTTGCGAGATAATCTGCTGTTTGCGAAGTTCAGCCAGTGTGAGTTTTAGCCGATTAGCGTGAAGATTTTTGGACTGTGTGATGTCAGCCGAGGGAGTTGGCGTGGATCCTGACCAGATAGAAGCCGTGTTGATTTGGAGTTGATCTATCATTGTACCAGAGATCAGGGGTCTCTTGGGTTTGGCAGGTTATTACTGACGGCTTGTGCAAGATTTTCCCGGATTGCCATTCCACTTTCCGAATTGTCGAGGAAGGTGTCAAGTTCGAGTGATTCGATGCACGTGAGGAGAATTACTTATTCCTGAAGGATGGTTGACCGTTGCTTCGGTTTTGACCTTACCTGACGATCATGGTGAGTTCGTGGGTTATGGCGATGCATCGAGGTTTAGATTTGGTTATGTTTTGATGCTGTGTAGCAGAGCGGTGGCTCATGGTTTCGGGTAGTGGAAACTTTATGTAGCTGCATATCCTGTGTGTGATTTGGGAGTTGCTGTCCTTATGTTAACATCGGAGAGTTGGAGACACTACTACTACGGCGTGCAGCGCAGTGTAGGACGTACACTGATCATTTGAGTTTCATCCACTTGCATATTCAGCCGGATTCGAGCTTGAGGCAGTGTAGGTGTATGGGGTCAACTAACGACTATGGCTGCACCTTTAAGCTTATTCGAGAAAGACTAGTGGTTGCACTTTGACTATCCATCTGGGATGTCGTTGCTGATGCATTTAGTTAGAAATCGGGAGCTTTAGTGTTTCATGTGTGTGCGGCTCGAGTTTCCGTGTTAGCCGAGTTGCGCTACGGGAGCTGAGTTCGAGTGTGATGATGTTGAACCTCATTGTTTGCGTGCGATATGCAATAGTGGTGCGAAGATGTGTCAGATGCTCCGAGTTTTCTACTCGTGACGTAACCTGTAGAAGAACGTAGCAGCTTGTGTGTGCAGATACCACATTTGTCGATAGGTGATGGCTAGGAGGCAGAGACTTGCCAGAGAGTTACAGCCATTGGAGATTTCTGATTAGAAGTTGGAGTTTGTCACTGTGGTTTTTGTGTGCCAGTATGCACTTCGGTTTGTGGTACCAGTTGTCAAGCCATTGTGGACCATTTGATGAACTTGGTACGTTTACTTGTACTTTTCGGAACAGATTTCAGTGGCAGGTTGGCATAGCTGTGTTTGGCGGAGGTTGTCCATTTACGTGGTGCGCCTTTGTCCCAGATTGCTGAACGAGGTAATCAGCTACGACTGTGTGTTGGCAAGCTTTACAGCGAGCATTGGGGACCAAATGACAGTTTAGTACAGTTTCTTATCCTCAGATTGGTGAGCGATCTTTGATGACTATTCAGACCTTGGAGGGCGTGTTGTGGTCCTATGTATTGCAGTTCCGAGGAATTTGGGACCAGCAGTTTCAACTGTTCGAGATTGCATGCAGTACCAGTTTGTTGACCACTATGGATATGACGTTACATGATGTCGTTTTGAGGAACGATATTGTACTCCATTGTGTTGGAGCGAGTTTGATGTGAGCTGACGTTGAGTCCTGATTTTGTGGAATGTGCTACCACAGACTTTCGGATTAGCGGAAACTGGTTGATAATTGCTCAAGTTCGATGTTTGAGTTATGTTGGTGTGTGTAGGCTGAGTTGTGATTTGCCACGTTGTTTTGATCCGTATGTGATCATAGGCGAGTTTGTGTTGCGCCGTATAGTTCGGCATTGCCTATAGCATTGGCTTTTATGTGTGTTGTGTTTTGTGTGATGGAACTATATTTCAGATGTGTTACGTGTTTTGTACCCTATCAGTTCCATATGCAGGATAACTTGGCGTCTGTGTGGAGCCAGTTCAGATTCGCGATTTGAGGGTACAGGGATTACAATATGAAGATATCTCCTATTGTGGAGTCTCTTGTCAGAGTTGTTCAGTTGACGTAGCCACTTGAGAGTTGAGCTGTATGCAGAGGCAGTGCTCCTACCTTGTAGTTGGCAGACTTGGAAATTTCGAGGTCGAAATTTTTTTAAGGGGGGTGGATTTGTGACGACCCGGAACAGAATTAGCAGTGAAATCAGCTTAATCCACGAAGTTGCACGTAATCGCTGTTTTTCGTAAATTGATTAAATTGTCGAGCTTGATCACGACTTAATTATTGGCCGAGAATTTGAGCTGAGTCTCTTCTCGAGAGTTTGGCTTCGGATTCTTCACGGAAGATGTAGAGAATTTAATTTCGAGCTCGTGGGAACTTCCGGAGGATTATTTCGAGTTACGAGGATTATGTTGTGAATATTTCGACCGTCGATTATTTAATCGGGTTAGCTTGTGTTGGGTTGAACCGTTGACTTTTTATCGCGTTTGTCGAAGCGTTTGACTTCGGGTGTTAATTGGAGAACATGTCGAGATGAGTTTGTTGCCGCGAGAATTATTGAAATCGGATTTACGACACGGAAGTTACGGGTGTTCAAAGTTTACCGAAATGTGTAATTAGAAGTTTCCAAAAATAGAAGGTCTATATATGGAGGTTTCCTGTTTGGGAAACCTGCCATATTGGGAAAGCTGGGTTGACTGGGTGGGTTGACCCATTTGGGCTGATTTGGGGCTGATCGGTTTCTTCATCGTGGAGGCTGATTCCGTCCATATTTGGGTATGGTTTCTTCACGAGATATGTTGGACTCGTGCTTCTCTTCGGATTGGTAGGTGGATCACCTCCTATGGTGGCCGGAGGAGGAAGAAAAGTGGCGGCGAAAATGGGGAAATTCTGACGAGTTTTGTTCGATTCGGGTGGCGGCGTGGAGGCCGCGATGGTGGCTCCTCTTTGAGAGGAAGCTATTGCAAGTGGTTTGAGAGGTTGCCGTGGCCGGAGGAGAGAGATCCGTCGAATTGAAATTCTGGTAAGGGTTTGGAACTTTGGGTTGATTTTTGGAGGTTTTCCGGTCAAAATTGGCCTTAACTTATAACTGGAAAGTTGTTGGAATCGTCGAGATCTTTAAAACCATGTATGCCATGTATTTTTCTGGGCAGGTATGGATTTTCCGGCGGCGGCAATTTTTCGCCCGGCATAGTTTTCGACGAGTTATATGTCATTTCACTCGAAATCGCGCCCCGATCGCAGTGGTGATGTTTGTTTTTCGAATTGAGCGTCCGAAATTATAGTGAGGTATTGAGGTGTGATTAATGGATTTTTGACAATTCGTCGTTATTGGATTATGTGTTTCCGAGAACGGTTGTTTCTCGTAATTTGATTTGAGGTATCGAGTTATGATTTTGAGAAATAGATTTTGTGATTATTCAGGGGTTCGTGATCGTTCGTTTGGCGAGGGAATTTCCGCCGGATCACGGGTTAACGCGAACTGCGTTACGCTCACCTGTGAGTGGACAAGTTTATATTTTCACAGTTGATTTGCGAGTTCGTGAATTTCATGATTTTTCGTATTTATTTTATATGATGTTGAGATATATGTTATTTTTGGAGGTATTATTTTATTTATATTGGTGATGGAATTACTGCATCGATGCTTCGGCTACTCGGCTGATCACCAGTAGTCCGCCAGAGTTGAGAGATTCCTCTGGACCAGAGTTGAGAGATTCCTCTGGGCAGGGTTGAGAGATTCCCTTGTTTGCCGCCGGGGTTGAGAGATTCCCCTGGCCTATCACCGTCGGGTTTGAGCGATTCACCTGACGTCGGGCTTGAGAGATTCGCCTGACAAGCTCCATATGTATATGTTTTCCGAACTCGCATTGTTTTATATTGATTATGTATATAAACTGGTGAAAGGCATACGTTTATTTTCGTCCACTCAATCTAACGTTTTTATTTGCCTTTCCCCTGGGTTTTTCGGTTTCCGTGCCCAGTTTGCAGTTCAGACTCTGGTGTCACACGTCGTGGTCGGAGGCATAGTGCTCGAGCTACCTTGTTTCTTCCAGTAGGTTTATTGTTCTACCTACTGTGGTATACTTATATGATTATAAATTAGAGGTCGCTTTGAGTATTCTGTTGTATATTTTATATGATTTTACTCCGAATTTCAGTAAAGTACAGATATATTTATTATTTTACATTACTGTTAATATATTGAGAAATCCGGATGGGATTGGTGCCCACGGTTTAATTTTTGTGGCATAGGATGAAGTGTATTTTCCGCGTGCAGGTACTGGTAATTCTACGTTAGTAGCGAAACTCTGCCAAAATTTCTACGGTTTTTGTTGGTTCGTGTTTTCGAAGGGGTTTGATTCCGGTTTAGGCAACTAAACCGGGGTTGGGTCCTTTCAGCTTGGTATCAGAGCATTAGATTATAGGTTCTGTAGACTTCTGTAGTTTCTAATTGTAGCATCCCACTATGTCTAGCCGTGCCATTTCTTCCATGAATCCATAATGTTAGTTTGAAAAATCAAGCTTCTATATGATTTGTTGGCTAAAATTTAGAATTGAGGGGTGTCACTTGACACTCCTCAATCTCACCTAGTTACACTACTGGTGACAAGAATGCCATCCTCCGTAAAAATCTATGATCCTCATCAAACAAAAAGTTAATATTTCATACTCATATCATTAATTAACTCCACAAATCAAAATAATATGAAATCAAAACCCAGAAAGATGGAACCTTTTACAAATCAAAAACCCAAGAAAGATGGAAACTTTATCAAAATCAAAACCCATAAAAGATGAAAACTTTACATGCATAATAATCGATTTAGGAAACGTGAACCTTGGTGGGTTCATTCTCCTAACGAACTTGGCATATTCATCCTCCATTTCTTTAGTCTCTTCTCTCTCTCCCAAATCTATCAGAAAACTCAAACACCTTAACATAGACAGTTTTTAAGAATAAATCAACAAATGTATGCTTCACAATAGACACATTTTATTTCATACTAGAAAATACTTGCACTCGTTGTGTGCGGAACAAGAGAAATATGAACTGAGAGAGTAAAAATAGGTTTATAGTAATTTTTTCAATTCTTTTTCTTTCTTATTTAATAAAAATTAAAACTTTTTTTTTTTGAAACATTTTTAGAAGTTCATATTTTAGTGAAGCTTATTACATCAATGAGAGACTTACTTTATTAATAGGGATAAAGATATAGCCAAATACAGAAAAGAAATATAATGGGCAACTTTCCTATGGTGCAGATGGACACGAGAGGTTAAATATGTAGTTTACGCGATAAACGGCTCAAATGACGCGGGTAGTTGGGTAGTGCCGTATCGGAGTGACAATTCGGATCCTATCGAGCGAGTATCCTCGTTGGTCCACAAAAAATGGCTAGCTCCTCCGCGGACGCTCCAGTCTTCAATTCCGGCCTCTACTTCTCGGGCGAGATAGTACTCGCCTACCACAGCCCTCGCATGACTCGCATCTACGAAGCCCAGGCACCTATTCTCTCTCTCTCTCTCTCTCTCTCTCTCTCTCTCTTCCAACTTCCATCTTCGCTTAAATTACCTCTCTTGTTTCGATTGAGTTCTTAAATGTTTAGAATTTGATTCTAGGGCAGATTCTGATACCGATTAGTCCTTGCAGAGTTTTGATTTGGAATTGTAACCTGTGATCAATTTTTCATACTATTGCATGTTGCATGCTTCAATCTAATTACTCATGACAAATCTAATCTTAACTGAGCTTTCGTTCCGATTTAAGAACCTAACTTGTTATCCGCTTCTAGGTATATTCCGTACTTCGGGTTCTAATTTAGTTCCTGCTTTGTTTGAACTCTGATATAGTTCAAAAATGGATTTTGTTTCGGTATATATATATATATATATATATATATATTGAAAACTGAATGATTTAAGCTAATACATGTTAGGTTCAAAAGGTGGAGCTGCGCAACAACGAATGGAAATACTTTGTTCACTATCTTGTAAGTGCTCTATCCCCGAGCACATTATCGAAACTGCATGCATAACTATATCATGACAACATGTGAGCAAAGTAGTTTACAATTACTATGATTAATTGGTGCCCTGGGTGATGTTTTGCAGGATTGGAATGAAGTGTATGTTTCCTTTTCTTTCCACCTTCTTATGTTATTCAGAGTTCATAGTTCAAAGTTAATGAGGTAAATGGTGCAGAATCCGAAATAGGTCATGACTTCAAAAGTTAAGTCTCTACAGGTATAGATCTTGAAATAGCACACAAGTAGATGGTTCCACCTGGTTCAGCATATAAAGTCTTCTTGTTGTTATGTCACTTCCCCATTACATAGTTCAAAACAGAGTACATAGCTACGTGTATGAGTAAGGCCTGTCTGTTATTTATATGATAGACATTCTGCTTATGAAGAGTAATCTAGGCTTTATACTCTTAAGCTGAATTGGTTGTCCCTTTCTTCTTGGGTTAATATAATGATTACTTAATTAGTTAATTACTATGACTTCAATATCTTTCTAGCAGTTGGGATGAATGGGTAGGTGTGGATCGCTTGTTGAAACTCAATGCAGAGAATATAATGAAGCAAAAATCTCTCAACAAGAAACAGGACGACAATATTACAAAGTCTGGACATTCGACTCAAATGAAGCCAAAAACTTTTGCGGGTTAGCTTTGCTCCCTTATAATTTACCATTAGTTCCTCGACGCTAATAGCAGTTTTATCTGTCTGTATATGCTTGTCTCTTGTGTTTGTGCACCAGGAGGTGACAATGTTTGGTACAAACTTAATCACAGTAAGAAACTGTAATCTCCTGGGAAGTGGGAATACTATCTAATGGATTTATTTCTTAAAGACAAGACAAGCGCTCCTTCCCTCTTTTTTCCATCCGCTCAAGCAGCTCCACTTTTTTAACTATTATAATCTTTCGTTTTATTTCTTTTTGGATCTTATAGATTAAAATGAAAAAGAAAAGTCAAGCTCTATTTCTTTTTCTATTAACGTTCAAGCATTTGCACCTTCTTAACCTTTATAATTTCTCTTTTATTCCTTTTCTGTTACATATTATTATAAAAATGCATGTTTTGAAAAGAAAAAAAAATTGGTCTGTCTCAGTATGTTAATATTACTGCAGAGGCAGAAGGAAAGAAGCGAAAGAATGACTCCGCTGAGGTCCGGCAGGTATCAGACTGAAAATACTACTTTCCGTCCGTTTCACCCATTTTCCAGCTTGATTCATTCTTCTTAGTTATTACTTGCCATCTTTTTTGGTTCTCTGTACATATGTTTTTCCATAGGCTTGTGCACATTAATCTTTTCAGACGCATTCATAGTTGTATTTAAGCAACCGAGATAATGAAGGATAATATACAAATAGATACAAATTTCCCTACTTTTTAGTGGGGTTCAATTGCTTATCTAGATGATTGGTGGACAGTTCATATTCATTTGTTCGTTGTCAGTGAAAAACTGTGTATGTGTTTGCTCACTGATGATAAATGCTCCCTTGGATAGGGTCTTAAATTTCTTAATAATTTGTCTATGGTAATTTCCTTGACGGTGGGCTAACTGTCAGGGTACTGTAATTATTAGAACACTGTTGCCTTGAAATGATTAGTCAAGATTTAAATTCCTTCAAAACTAAGGAAGCAGGTTGTTGATGATCGGAACATTGCTCCTCAGCTGGTTTAGTATATGCGTACCGGCAACTTCTTTTGGTTATATAGAATGATGATGTCATATATAATGTCTCGAGAAATCACATCTTGAGTGATTCACACTGATTATTTTATTAGTTGTTTGAATCCTTGATCAATTGGATCCCCTGGAGGAATAGGTAGCAGAAATATTTTAAGAGTATCATTACTAGTATGGGTAAATTGCAGAAAACAGACATTTATCTTTTTGAAGGACAATCTCTTGTTTGTACTTACTAGTTAATTGCAAATGAGCTGAGTTCAGGTAGGAATGATCTTTTACATGTCATCTAGATTATGGGTTAGGATTGGTTTCGAGAAAACTGGAAAAATTTAACTAGACCTAATGATTTCACTCCTCAAATGCATCTGTTCTTGAGACGAAGAAGGAAGAAGAAATTTTCACTCCATGCAGGAACAAAATACCTGACAGTCATTCTGAACTCATTGTTTCTGTTGTATCTAAAAAATTCGTGTATCTAGTGATATTATTTATTATCGTCATTATGATTGGTTTTAGCATTGAATGTAATAATTAATTGGTAGGACGCTGTCCATCAGAAGTTTTCAGGAATGGATGCTGAGACAAATAAAAAGGGGAGTAGACGGATATGGACCATAGAGGAGGAGGATGCACTTTTAAGCATCTTAGAGGATCTAGTTGCAAAAGGTCATCGTCTTGATGATGGTACTTTCAGAAAAGGTACATTGATTCAGGTTGAAAAAGCCTTGCGCAACTTGTTTCCAGAGGCAGGACTGAAACTTGACCCCCACATTGAGTCAAAAATGAAAATACTGAAGAGGCAGTTCCGTATAGTTCATGATATGGTGAACAGGACTGGGTTCAAATGGAATGATGAAAAGAAATGTGTGATGGTTGATAGTGAAAAGACATGGAAAGCGTATCTTCAGGTATGATAGTACTAACTTCTGATATGGATTTTTTTATTCTCTGAAAGTTGGGTGTCAATTGATGTGCCGCCTCATAACATACCTTTTTTGTGATCCTCAATACATATTACATGTAAACTAACATTTATATTATAGAATTGTAATCTAAGTGTCAATAATTAAATTTGTAGTGTCACAAGGAGGCAGATGGGTGGAGGGGTAAATTTTTTCCACTATACAATCGGCTTGGTAATATATTGAAAGCGGACTGTGCAGTAGGAGATAGGTCCCAAACTCAAGCTGATATATTTGAGGAGATGAACTGCGTTGAGGATAATACTACGGACTGTGGGATGGAGGATGATACAAATCAAAGATCAATCGACCAATTCACATCTACCAAGCAAACATATCAATCTCGTTCTTCGAAAAGAAAGAGGAGAAGGCAAGATGATACAGGATGTAGTAATTATATCAATGAGACATGTGAAAGAAGGGTGAGACGTAGGTGGACTGAGGAGGAGGAGGATGCACTTTTAGGTATTCTAGAGGATCTAGTTGCAAAAGGTCATTGTAACGAACATGGCATCTTCAAACATGGTACGTGTATTCTTATAGAAGATGCCTTGGGCAAGTTATGTCCAACCTCAGGATTGAAAGCTAGCCCACACGTTGAATCAAAAATTAAAAAACTGAAAAGCCAATGCAGTATTGTATGTCACATGCTCAACACTGATGGCTTTAGCTGGAACAATGAGATGAAATGTGTGGAGGTTGACAGTGAAACATGGAAAGCATATGTTCAGGTATGAGCGTATGATGATCTTAACTTTGTCATATACTTATAAGCCTATTATTATCGTTATTTGTATTCATATCTTTTGGATCTCTAAGTTTACTCTCTACTCAATGCATGCATGCTCTATATTTATTCCCCTTTGGACTACATTCATGCTAATACTTGTGTATTGAACCTGTAGTATCACAAGGAGGCAGATAAATGGAGGGGAAAATTCTTTCCACTTTTTGATAGACTTATTCATATATTTGATATGGACCTCCCAAATGTAAACACAATCCAAACTCCAGTTAAAATGGTTGAGAAGATGAACTGCGTTGAGGTTAATACAACCGACTCTGGGACAGGGAAAGACACTTGTTTAAGGTCAGTTGACCAAGTCTCAACTACCAAGAAAACAGATCAATGTCAGAGAAGAGAAGATGATATGGGAGGTAGTCCTCAATGCAATGTGATAAATAGAAGTAAGAGGAGACGTACATGGACCAGGGAGGAGGAGAATGCACTTTTCAGCATTTTAGAGAATCTAGTTGCTAAGGGTCATCGTTTCCATAATAAAACTTTCAGATCTGGTACATTGACTCTAATTGAAAATGCCTTGTGCCAAATATGTCCAGCATCGGGACTGAAAGCTTACCCACACGTTGAGTCAAAACTTAAGAAATGGAAGAGGATATACCATATAGTATGTGACATACTAAACAGTGGGTTTGGGTGGAATGAAAGGATGAAATGCGTGGTGGTTGATTGTGAAGAAGCATGGAAAGACTTTGTTCAGGTATTATATGAACTCCATAAGCTTAATAGTGTATTTACTTTTTGAATTGCATTCTTTAGATGAAATGCCAACAAATGACCTGTCTTACTTCTGTTCTTAAATTTGAATATAATTTCTTAGCATATTTACATTTGTTTGTTGAACTGTAGCGTCACAAAGAAGCAGGGAAATGGAGATACAAACACTATCCACATTATGATAGGCTTGCTAAAATATTTGGAAGGGACTGCACACATGTGAAAGCATACGAAGCTCCAATTGAAGCAGCGGAGGCGATTAACAGTGATGAGGCAGAGTCAAGTGACTTGGGCATAGAGGAAAACACGCACTCAAGATCTGTTGACCAAACCTCAACGAACAAACAGGCAGATAGATCTCATTCCCCGCAAAGAAATAGCAGAAGACTAGGTGGTGATGTAGGTGTTGTGTTAAACAAGTTCATGGGAATGATGCAAACTTCAAAGGAGCAAATGCGAGTACTAATTGAAAATCTGCAAGCCAAAGGTAATATCGAGTCCCTTCAATCCAAGGATATCAATGAATCTCTGCAATCCAAAGATAAGAATGAATCTCAGCAATCCAAAGGGAACAATGATTCTCAGCAGTCGAAAGAGAATAAAACAGGTCAGTTACGATCTGAGCTTATCAAGTTAGGGCTTTCTATCAGTGATCGAGTGAAAGCATTAAGACTACTAATGGCTGATATTTGGAATGCTGATTTTTTTCTTACGTTGGATGATGAAGAGAAATTAGAATTTGTAAAGCAACTCATTGATGAATCATCTAACAAGTAAGCTGTATATTGTAAGTTTTATTTGAACTAATAGATCTGATGTATATTTTTTACTTAACGTATCTGGCATTGTTCTTAAGCATTGTCATTATAATTTTGAAAATTTTGAGGGATGCGGCTAATACAAATTGTGCGCACAACTACTAGACAGTGGCCATGTTATTGATGTTCAAAACTGAATGTTGCTCCCAAGTCCTGAAGGCTATTGAAAGCCAACTTCTTCTTTATTCGAATTTCACACAAATCAAAAATGCATCTCGAAGATTGACTTGATTTGTTTAATTTACGCGCTATAAATCCTAGTCACATCAATTCGTTAACAGGAAATGACACTAGATGCACCGAATAGTAATGTCACGTCTAACATATTCCACGTCATAAATACTTTCATCAACTTTAATAAAATTCATGATTTGACGATCAAATAAACATAAAACACTTATTTTACTCATTTTTGTCTCGATCCTCCACATAAAGTAGGTATATTGGTCAATTTTTTTTTTGAGTCATTACATTGGTCAATTTGACTTAAATAGATAAGAAATAAATAAATCAAATAATGCCCCCACATCAAAAGGAAAAATGAAAAGGTCCAGTACATTTTCGCAGTCCGAAGATTTAATAGGAAATTACACTTAAGGTCACTTAGAGGCCTTAGTTTAGACATAAGGTTTTTGTATAAGTTTTACACACATAAGGTCATTATACAATCATTTAAAAAATTCAGTTTCCAATTTTGCCCCTCGTATATATAGATATTTTCTGAATTCAAACTGAATTGAATTCAGAACAAGCTAAACCACCGAAACGGAGAGAGAGGGGAGAGCTTCTGTGTTCTAGAGAGAGCTTCTGTTCATCCATTCGAATCAGCTCTGTGTGTTTGTGTTAGAGAGAGAGGGAGAGAGAGCTCGAGAGAGAGAGAGAGAGAGAGGCGGAGAAGTTCCGGCGAAGTTGGGAGGAGAAGTTCCGGCGAATTTTGGGAGGAGAAGTTCCGGCGAATCGGAGGTTTTCGGTGATAAAAGCTTGGGTAAGGTTTCCATTCTGCTCACCTGTAGATATTTTGTGCTTTGTTTTGCTTGATTTGATGTATCGTTTGATTCGATTAAACCGATTTCAATTTTCGGTTTTCCGATTTTGATTCTTCTACTTTGGATTATGTATGGCGATTTGCAGTGATATTATTTTTAGTGTTCGTGTGTGATTGACTTGGGTAATTTGTGTGTTTTGATATTTCGTATAAATTATGACAAGTTACAGACTGTTAGTACTACATCCGTTGAGAGATAATACTAGTGCATCCCATTGAACATACTAGTTACCTGTGCTGTGTGTTCTGTGTGTGTTTTGAGTTGATAGTACTACCTCTGTTGAGTGAGAACACTACTGCATCCTATTGAGCACGCTAGTTACATGTTCTGTGTGTTCTGTGTGTGTTCTGACTTGATTGTACTACATCTGTTGATTGAATACACTACTTTATCCCATTGAAAACTCTAGTCAGCTGCTCAGTGTGTTCTGTGTGTCCGATTTTGTGTGAATACACTACTGATGTGTAGTAAGGATACTACTTCTTTTTTGTAAGTATTTTATGTGTTGATTTGCAGATTGGGATCTATGGATTTTGATTTGTATGCGAAGTGCACCTACATCGACAAAACAATCATGTTTGATCTTACGCCTACTAAAACTTTCATTGATATGATGATGGAAGTGTCATCGCGTCTTCCTGGCTTGAGACCGTACTCTTTCACTCTTGGTTTCTCATTGCCACGCTATCCGAATTGCATGATATCTTGCGATAGGGATTTGAAATTGATGATGAAGACCATGATCGAACTTGAGGTATCGTCTGTGGATATTGTTGCTAGGGATTGTGGGCAGAGTAGTTCGGGTACTCGTGTGCATGCCGACATATCCTCTTTTGATGAAGCTTCTTCTTCTATGACTTGCACATCGTCGTCTTCAAATAAATTGCTTGATGCAAATGATTACTTGTCTTGCTTTAGGCCAGAAGCTCTGATTCTTTACTTGACAAATGAATGGGCAAGTTATATCAGCCATGTCAATCAAAAGTTTGAAGGTGGTGTTGTCGAGTTTAGGGAAAAGCTGAATCGTTATGCATTCGAGTCTGGTTTTACCTTCAAGTACTTCAGAAATCACAAGGATAGAATTGTTGCACAATGTTCTCAGAATGAAGGCAGCTGTCCCTGGAAAGTTCGTGCTCTAAGATGTAGGGCAAATAAATTTTTTGTCATCCGAGAGCTCAATAACACTCATACATGTACCGCTGGAATTCGTGACCAAAAGAGTAAGCATCTTGGTTCTCATGCCATCAAGTCCATCGTTTGTTCTGAGTTGAAGTCCAATCCTTATGTAAAGCCGAGAGAAATCATGTCAACATTGCAAACTTCTTATGGCTTGCATGTGTCCTATCACAAGGCTTGGTATGCAAGAGAGTTGGCTGCACGTTCTGTACGGGGCAACGAAGGTGACTCCTACTCTCAGTTGTCGTGGTATCGTGAGCAGGTGTTGGCTACCAACCCCGGTTCTCATTGCATCTTGGAGGTGAATCCGCTCACTAGACGTTTTGAACGCTTCTTCTTATGTTTTGGTGGCTGTATTAAGGGGTTCATGTCATGCATGCCTATGTTGTTTGTCGATGCTGCTCATCTCAAGGGCAAGTTCAAGGGTTACATGCTCTGTGCCACTGGAAAGAACGGGAACGAAGGTTCGTTTTTCAGTTTCAGGGATAATGTGTAAAACTAGTAACAGTAGTACTGTCTAAAAACTAGAGTAGTACATTCTGTAAACTACAGTATTACAGACATCAAAGTTTTAGTTATCGTGCACCAAGTCCCAGTAGAGTAGTATTATCCATCTACTAGAGTAGTACATTCTGGAAACTACAGTAGTACAATCAAAGTTTTAGTTGGCATGCATCAAGTCCCAGTAGTGTAGTACTTTCGAACAACTAGAGTAGTACATTCTGAAAACTACAGTAGTACTTTTAACCAACTGTTGTAGTGCTTTTCATGTGATAGAAATAAGTATCTAAGTGTTTTTTTTCTAACTCCATCTCTTAAAAATTTGCAGAATTCTACCCGTTTGCATTTGCTGTTGTGGATTCTGAAAATAAAGCCAATTGGAAGTGGTTTTTCGATCATCTCTACACTATTTTGTCGCCACAAGGAAGGAACATTACTTTCTTCACGGATCGACATGAAGGGTTATTGGATGTTGTGGCTACGACATTCCCCGACTCTCCTCATTCCTACTGTTTCTATCACTTGAAAAAGAATGTGGAAAAGCTTTATGAGAAGAAAAGGGGTGTTTATGACGTGGAAACCATCATTCATGATTTCATGACGGTGTCATACTCTCCAACAGTTGCTTGCTATGAATTCAACCTTCGGAAGTTGTTGATTTCTGGGCAAGATCTTATGAGGAACTTCTTGAGGTCACTGATTTTGGAGAAGTGGTGTAACGCCTTCTTCAAAGGTAATAGATATGGGGAAATGTCCAACAGCGTGGCTGAATCTTTCAATAATTGGACACGTGAATTGCGTCGGCTTCCTATTTTTGAGATGTTGGAGGGTTTGAGACAGAAATTGATGGTGATGATGGCTGAAAGGAAGATGAGATCAGAAACTTGGACCTCTACGTTGTGTCCTAAAATGGAGGAGACTTTGAAGGCTAGGATGAATGTGGGGAGGCACTGGATAGTTCGAAGGTCTAGTGAGACTTTGTATGAAGTTCAGGCATTAAAGATTGTGGCGGTTGATCTCGGGGCATACAGTTGCAGTTGCCGACATTGGCAGATCGATTCTTTTCCCTGTCCCCATGCACTAGTTGCTATACAACATGCCGGTATTGAGTCCATTTACTCTTACATCGAGAATTTCTATGATGTTGGAAGTTACAGGGCTGCCTACGAGTTTGGTATTAAGCCAATACCCAACATTGAGAAGTTTTACTATGATGCTCTGAATGAACCGGCCATTGTGAAGCCTCCGTTGACAAGAATCCCATCCGGGTGTCCAAAGGATACTCGAATGAAGTCTTCCGTTGAAGGTGGGAAGGCGCCAAGGCCAATTAGATGTGGTCGTTGTGGCGAAAAAGGAAGACACAACAGGTTGACGTGTACCAAAGTCATCAACAGCTAACTAGTATCTATGTTACTCACATGTAGTGTATTCAGCAGTGTACAGTAGTACACTCGGCCTGAACAGAATAGGTGTTACCTTAACGTAATTTTTCCTTTGTGTGGTTTTTTGTTTCAACATACTAATTCGAGTTTGTTGTTCTTCGGTTTTTGTGATTTTGTGTTGGTTAATTGTTCTTTGTATGCGGCAACGTTTTGTGTGTGGAACCAACTACATTAGTACTATCCAACAATAATAGTAGTACAGTCATCATACAACAAATGTAGAACATACTATTGATTAATCTAGTAAGCACTACTGTTTCAGATTAGAAAGTACCACTTCACGAAAATTTAGTGTACTAACACGACTATTGTCCGTTGTAAGCACTACTCCAAAACATTAAGTGTACTACTTCAACACATGTGTAAGTACTACTGTTTCACAACCGAAAGTACTACTTCACAAAAATGTATAGTATTACTAACACTACTGCAGTTTCTAGCAAGTACTACTAACAAACATCCTGGGTACTACTTAAACACAACGCAACTACTAGTATTCAGTACATCAGACCATAACAGAAGAATGTACTACATGAAGCCTAACAGAACAGAAAGAACATAAAGAACTAATTGGGTTTTGCTGTGCTTCTAGTGTTTCTTCTTGCAACTCGGTAATCATAAAGCGGGTCCTTTGTTGTAGGCTTCCTCTTCTTGGTCTTGACAGCTTTTATCATCGAAGGAGGTGACTTCCGCTTGCTTCTTTCAACCTTCCCACTGCGCGACCTCAGTTGTCGTGTCGCTGCGAGGGCCATGCTATCATTTTTAAATTTCGATCTGATCTCATATGCATCTTCACTGCTGCCCTGCTTATCATCAAATTCAAAACAAACAAAAAAATCAACAAGAGTAGTACATTCTGAAGACAAAAGTATTACAGGCATGCACAAAGTCCCAGTACAGTAGTACTATCCAACACCTAGAGTAGTACTATGTGAAAACTACAGTAGTACATGCAATAAACTGTTGTAATGTTTTTGCATATTTTTGAAATTAAATCAGTAAATGCACTAATACATAACATACCAGGTTGATTTCTTCATCTCCGGCTTGTTCTTCACCTTCTTCTTCTTCTGCTTCTTCTTCTTCATCATTTTTTTCTTTATCTTCATCTTCTGCTCCTTCTTCTGCTGTTTCTTCTTCTTCTTCTTCTGCTGTTTCTTCTTCTGCTGTTTCTTCTTCTTCTTCTTCTTCCACTGCTTCTTCTTCTTCTGCTTGTGTCTCTTCTTCTTCAGCTTGTGTCTCTTCTTCGTCTGCTTGTGTCTCTTCTTTGTCTGCTTGTGTCTCTTCTTCGTCTGCTTCTTCTCCTTCTGCTGTTTCAGTTTCTTCTTCTTCTTCAGTTTCTTTCTCGTTCTGTAATCAGATTAGAAACAACACTCTAAGCATTCTGGAAATTGAAATAAGAGAAAAACACTTTACCAGATAGAGTCAATGACCTCCTCTTCTGCTGAGTTGTTTCCCTCCGAAAAAGGAACTTGAGAATCCATAAGCTTAATTTGGACTAGCTCACGCTGAAGCTCCTTGTTCCTCGACTCCAACGAAGCAATCTTGGTATAGGCCTCTCCGAGCAGCTTGTAAGCTTCATCTCGTTCCTTCAAGGAGTTCTCTTGGGTGGTGGATGTCTTGGCTTTCATCTTCGACTTCATAATCTCCACTTTCTTGGCGCATTCATCCTTTTCGCGTATGAACTTGTCGACCATTTGCATCCAGAATTCATTTTGCTCTGCCATCTTCACTTTCTGGTCTTCAAGCTTGGCGATCATGTTTTAAGCGTCGTCAACCTCCTTCTATGTTGGAGATGACTGTGATGCTGCCATATCTTGGAGAGAAGCGATGATTTCAACAAGGTTCTCCTGGGCTCTCTTCTCCCTCTCCATCAACTCTTCCCTGGATATTTCCTCCTTCACATTTAAATCTCAAAGCACGAATTCATACAACAGAACACATGAAGCACTACTCTAGACAACAATACATACTACCAGTGTTCAATGTATATACTACTGAATTCAAAACGTTGATACTTACCCACATATTGAATGATGGAGCATCCATGCTCTCTTCAAGTAGGTGTAAGTTGTCGTCCCTCACCCGTACCTTCTCATTTTTGATCTGCATCTTTTCTCCTAGCTCCTCGTCAGAGAGCTTGCTTAACTGAGTGTGCAGCTTCATCAGTTTCCAGTGCGCAAATCTGAGAGGATAACCCTTCCTTGATGCGACTCTTTCACAGATTGCTGTCCTTTCAGCAACCCAATACTGTTCCAGAAAAAATACACTATTAGAGACCACATCACATCACACAAGCACACTACTGTTCTAACATATATACTACTGCTGACCACGCTTCTCACTACTGCTGACCACACTATATACTACTGTTGACCACACAATATACTACTCATGTCTACAAATACACTATTAGAGACCAATACAGATTTCTCCATTAAGATACACAACCAGGGAACAAGGACATACCATAATTAGTGGGAAACAACCAGAAAGAGAAGTCGGGTTCTCTTTCGATTTGTCCAGCCCTTTCTCCAGATAATTCAGAACCATCTTCGCCCAATTGTAATTATGAAGGCCATCTAAAGCTTGAGCCACATTGATTATGCTGCACGTGACTATAGAAGAGGAGTTAGCGAAGAAGAATGTGGACAACACATAAATAACCAACCAGATTGCAGTGTCGTTGTCATTCTTCTTTCCGAGGGCAGCCATCTCGAGAGCCTTATCAAGTTTTGATATCGGCATACAATCCTGAATCTTGTATTTTTGCAGGAAGCTTGAATCGCGTCTTCTCTCAGTCTTGGAATCCATATCATGGATCATGCCTAGAGCATCAAGATCATAAACAAAAAACATGTAAATAACACTAAACTAGAAGAATCACTTAAAAGTCAAACATACTAACACATTAAAGTAGAAGAATCATACCCTTAGCTGGAAGACCAAAGATTTTTTCCACATCATCTGTTGTGAGACGATGTTTCTTCCCACCAATCAAGAATGCTCTCTGTTCAACATCCCAAAATCGTGCTATTCTTGTTATATCGTCAATTGATTTGTGGGAATCATCAGATGTCATCAAGCCTTGCGAAAACAACCATATGAAACTGCCAAATGGTGTTTTTTGCAAGATCCTCACTGTTTTCGATGGCAATTTTGTATGCAGTTTAGCCATGATATTGCAGAAGCCTCTCAATGATTATCTGATTTAGACCTTGGGTTTTTTAGGGTCTTCGATTTGTGCATTTTCTGCAAAACAAAAAGACAGACCATCAAAACAGTTATACAAACTACTCACAGAACAGTTCTACAAACTACACACAACAGTTCTACACACTACTCACAGAAAGCAGTACAAACTACTCAGGACAGTAGTACAAACTAGTTAAGAGAAATCAACAAACTACTCATCACAGTTCTACAAACTACTAACAGACAGTTCTACACACTACTCACAGAAAGCAGTACAAACTACTCAGGACAGTAATACAAACTAGTTAAGAGAAATCAACAAACTACTCATCACAGTTCTACAAACTACTAACAGACAGATCCACACACTACTCACAGAAAGCAGTACAAACTACTCAGGACAGTAGTACAAACTAGTTAAGAGAAATCAACAAACTACTCATCACAGTTCTACAAACTACTAACAGACAGATCCACACACTACTCACAGAAAGCAGTACAAACTACTCAGGACAGTAGTACAAACTAGTTAAGAGAAATCAACAAACTACTCATCACAGTTCTACAAACTACTAACAGACAGTTCTACACACTACTCACAGAAAGCAGTACAAACTACTCAGGACAGTAATACAAACTAGTTAAGAGAAATCAACAAACTACTCATCACAGTTCTACAAACTACTAACAGACAGATCCACACACTACTCACAGAAAGCAGTACAAACTACTCAGGACAGTAGTACAAACTAGTTAAGAGAAATCAACAAACTACTCATCACAGTTCTACAAACTACTAACAGACAGATCCACACACTACTCACAGAAAGCAGTACAAACTACTCAGGACAGTAGTACAAACTAGTTAAGAGAAATCAACAAACTACTCATCACAGTTCTACAAACTACTAACAGACAGTTCTACACACTACTCACAGAAAGCAGTACAAACTACTCAGGACAGTAATACAAACTAGTTAAGAGAAATCAACAAACTACTCATCACAGTTCTACAAACTACTAACAGACAGATCCACACACTACTCACAGAAAGCAGTACAAACTACTCAGGACAGTAGTACAAACTAGTTAAGAGAAATCAACAAACTACTCATCACAGTTCTACAAACTACTAACAGACAGATCCACACACTACTCACAGAAAGCAGTACAAACTACTCAGGACAGTAGTACAAACTAGTTAAGAGAAATCAACAAACTACTCATCACAGTTTTACAAACTACTAACAGACAGTTCTACACACTAAATCCCTCAGCTGCATGAGCTGCACTTTGTTGCTTCGGGCGACGCTTTTTACAAAGGCCAGGGTTTGAAGCCGGATGAGCCATTGTCTTGAAGCTGCCGGGAGGGGGGAGAAGACATTAGTGTTAGAGAAAGAGACAGAGAATCAAACCTGAGAGATAGAAAGAGAGAGAGAGAGAGAGAGAGAGAGAGAGAGAGAGAGAGAGAGAGAGAGAGAGAGAGAGAGAGAGAGAGAGAGAGAGAGAGAGAGAGAGAGAGAGAGCTGAAATTGAGGGAGGGACACGGTGGCGTTTGACTGTAGGGGTGGCGTCGGACGGCGTCGGGCTCGTTGGTGATCGGAAACCACAGGCTTGCGACGGCAATCGAAGTGGAGATGGAGGCTGGGCTGCTGTGACGGAATGGGTAGAATCACAGTGAAGAGGGAAAAGAGAAATGGAGCTCTGCTAGGGTTTGGGCACGGTTTAATTTTTGCTTTTCGTTCTGATTTTCAGGTGTGAAGGAAGAGGGAAAAGAGAAATGGCATTCAGCGTAAATTAATCAAATTTTAAGGTTTTTTGTTTTATCAAATGGCCTTAATTATGAAAGAAAAGTAAGGTGACCTTATACGTAACTAATCTTACGTAAGTGATCTTATACGTATTTTACCCAAGATTTAACCGAGTGAAACACAGTAAAAAAGAAGAAGAAGGGGGAAATCTGAGAGCGGCGAATCGAACTCGCATACATCTTTAATTTGAACACACACACATCTCGCTCCTCTCTCTCTCTCAAATACTGTTCTCTGAGGGCAGCCGCATCGTGACCGTTGGTCGGGGAATATGGGCAACTCCTCCAAAGACGACTCCGCAACCGACGGCGACGCCTCCAGCGGCGGCGAAGCCAAAAAGCCCACCAATTCCAGCCTCTACTCCGAGGGCGAGAAGATCCTCGCCTACCATGGCCCTCGAATCTACGAAGCCAAGGCAAGCAACCACCTTTAACTTCTCTCTTCCATCTTCTTTTTCCTCAGTCTCTCCGAACCCTAGTTATTCTTTCTTGGTCTTGGTGTTTTTGGTGTTGTGGAATTGTAGTCGAGTGTGGAGTAAAGGTTTGGAATTTGCGTTTAGGGTTTGAGATTCAATTCTTGTTCTTGTAATTTGTGGAACTTTTTTTATTTTTCAAAGAAAGAAAGAACGATTAAGAAAAGTTATTAGAGCTTTTGATTTCTTAGTTCATGCTGGAATATTACAAGTCTTTTATGCTGCTGCATCGATTTTCAGGTTGAGTATGTTGAAATATTCATGCTTTTGCAGATTGCAGTGGTGTAAAGTTAAAAACTTTAGTATAAATAATTACTCTAATGATTTACTTCTTCACCGGTAGGCAAAGCATTGGCGATTCGGCTATTGAATACATTGTTAGCTCCTGTGAGTATTTGCTGAGAAACTTTTACTGAACTAGACTCGATGTGCCACACTATAGTGTATAAAGAAGCAATTGTGCAGTACTAAACCTGTTTTAGATTCTACAATATCTTGAATTCTTTACTGATTGTGCAGTCTATGCTGTAGTTGTTATCTAAACAAGTTTAAGCTTTCACATTTTTAGGTTCAAAAGGCAGAGGTGAGGAAAAATGAATGGAGATACTTTGTTCACTACCTTGTAAGTTAACAGACTTTTCTCCCAATACCTGTATTTATGTCATGGTGACAACATTTTTGTAAGCAGAATAGTTTCTCATGAATATAACAACAGTAAGTTCACTACCTTGTTTTTTTGCTTTGCAGGGTTGGAATAAAAAGTGAGTGCCTAATTATCTCCCTTCTCTTTCTCTTTACATTCTTGGTTAAATTTTAGGAAAGAAGTTATTGAGGTAAAGAATGCAAAACTCATTGCGTTCTCTCAAAGACAAACAGAGTTCAATGTTGATTGTTTATGTTTTTTAGTCTCCCTTGAATTAGCAGCTACATGAAATGTGGTCACTTTATCACCAAAGTTTTCCCAGTAGCCTACATAATGATTAACAAAGATGGTTTGTGACTTCCGAGTCTTAGAGGTTTACTATTCTCCATCAGCATATGTACTAGAAGGATCACATTGTTTCATTTTTTTTTGTACATAAAATTTTGGATTCGTATACCATGGTTAAGTGTATGATTAAAGAACTACATCTTATTTGGTTGCTCATAAACCTAGTATCGGAAGAAATGAAAATAGTGTTCTTTTGTATCTCATGTGATATGTCATGATGTTGGTTGAGAAATTTAGTTTGATGATGTTCTCCAGAAGCTCCTAAAGCTATATAATGGTGTCTGCATAACAGACCCATTTTTACTCTGCAGCTTTTAAAATTGGTCCACCTGCAGTTTTTTATGATAATTTTTGAATATCCTCCTTGCCAAAAGAAAAACAAGTTGTATAGCATTTGAAGTTCTTTCAAAGAAATCTCCCAAAATGTTCATATATTGTTTTCGCTAACGTTTTATCGCCTTTAAGTGTTTCTTTTGTTAATTATAATGCCCTTTTTAAAAAGGGACACAGAAATCATTATTATGGCTTGGACATCTTGCCAACAGTTGGGACGAGTGGGTAGGTGTGGAACGCATACTGAAGCACACTGAAGAGAATATATTGAAGCAGCAAGCTCTTGACAAGAAACAGGGTGTAGACAAGAATACAAAGTCCGGACGTTCGGCTCACACGAAGCCAAAAAGCTCTGCTGGTAGGCATTGCTCCCTTTTTTTTTTTGCAAACTTCCACTTTTTTTAAGCATTGTCTTTTTGCACTTGTGTGTGTGTGTGTGGTCAAATGCATTTGTATTTCCCCAATGTGATAGATACCAATTACCACACCTATTCATACTAGTTATTCTCTGCTCCTTATGGTAGATGCGAAAGCGGAGAAAGAGGACCAAAAGAATAACGGTATGGTTTTCTGTTTCCTTTTATTGTAAGATAATTTCTCGCTTGAATTTGTTTATTCTTTTTTGGGCGAGCTAATACTGAAGTTCATTCCAGTGGTTAAAGGGAAAAAGCGAAAGAATGACTCAGGCACAGAGGTATAATTGTATATACATGTGTCTATGTGTATATATCTTATGCATGTATTTTGCACCTTTAAGTTGTAGTTATAGATTATCTGGATACTTATTGTACATATGTATTGCTCTCGCTTACATTTCTGTCCATGGCTTCATTTCTCACATATGATAGGCTTAGAAAAAAATCCCTGTCCAGATATAAGATTCTTAGCTTTTAGTGCTGGTTTCTGAGCTTCTCAAATTACAAAAGAAAATGTATTTAAATAAACACAAATACAGAGAAACAGCTAACCTGCAAAATAGTGATTCCTTCTTTCTTAATTGATATTTGTTTAATTTCTTATTTAATTTATTCTCTCTGTTCATGCAAAGCAGAACACCTGTTAATCGTTATAGATGCTTCTTTGATCACCCGTTTGATTTTCTCAGTTAATTAAATTTCGAATTGACAGTTTTTATTTGACATTGATCTCTTTTTGGGTTTTATAATTGTTAGAAGGAGACTTCTACTTTGGAAAAGCTTGTCAAGATTCAAATTCCTTTAACCTTAAGGAAGCAACTGGTAGATGATTGGCAGTTTGTGTGTGAGCAGGATAAGGTACATGATGCTGATAATTCAGCATTTTTTTGCTTTTCCAATAGGAGTTTATGTGAATGATAGTCTGTCATACACAAATATCATTCACATGAAATCTATCAAACTATTTAGTGTAAATGTACCGGTATGATATCTATTGCTGAAAATATTTGTTATGCAGCTTGTTAAACTTCCACGTTCTCCAACTGTAGATGACATTTTGCAGAAGTACCTGGACTATAGGACAAAGAAAGATGGACAGTATGTTCAACTAACTGATCCTTATAATAGCCAATCTCATATGAGTGCTTGTTTTTGCTATTTTACACCTGTCTGATATGTAGTTATGCATAGACTCATCATGGACTATGCTCCTTACTCTTAATACAGGCTGACTGATCTGGTTGGAGAAATATTGAAAGGAATACGATGTTACTTTGATAAAGCATTGCCAACACTTCTCTTATACAAAAAGGAACGCAAACAGTTTCATGATATCGTTGTAGATGATGTCTCTTCGTCAACAATATATGGTGCTGAACATTTACTACGACTGTTTGGTATGATAACCCACAGTGTCAATTCTTGGAAATGTGTGTAGGCTAATTTAATGTAATGTCTCTGGTCTGGTTTCATAAGAAACTTGGAGGATTGAGACTGGTTGGTGTTTGCTTGCATTTGATGTCTCCTAAGCTCCTGTTTCATAGTTTTCAGACGTTAGTGATAATTTATTGCTGTTAGCAGTTAAGCTGCCGGAGCTATTGGCATATGTCAACATTGAAGAGGAAACACTGACCGGCTTACAGCAGCACTTGCTTGATTTTCTCAAGTATCTTACTCAAGCCTTATACATCAAATAAACTATGCTTTAGTACAGCTTAATCTAAATTCATTTGAGTTGCACTGTCTCAACAATTACTATTCTAATGTGATGCAGGTTTTTGCAAAAGAATCAGAGCACGTTCTTCCTTTCTGTTTATGATGGCTCTAAAAGTGTTGATGGGAAAGGCAAAGGAAAACACGAGTAATTTGGCACAGAAGCGGTTTTAACATCTGCTCTCTGCTGCCATTAGTAGACAGCCAGGGCAGTGCAGAGATTCATGACCATTCTTGGCATGTTATGGATTCGATCATCAAGACAATCCAGGAGCATGGAACATCCAATCTGTTGTTGTAACATTAGCATTAATTCATTCTTTCTATTGTTGCTCTTTTTCTGTTGCTTATTTGAATACTGCAATCATCCTTGTAACCTTGGCAAGAAATTATTGTGTTTGTGTTGCGCAATTTGTAAAAACATGTTGGGATTATAGTGTAGGAGTTGATTTGGAAAAGAGGTCAAGTTTAATCTTCTATATAGTCTTCTTATTCTCTAGAATTTCATCATATGAGATCAATTGTATTGACTTTTAACTATCAAATTAAACAGCATAGCCAATATAAATTATGGCCAAGAATAAAGCTCTGGTTGGGCAAGAGTTTGTTCATGGGGAAGACTTGTGTACAGTCTTGTTCATTCCGCTGATTCCAGGTTGCTTCCTGCTACATCCAGGACAAACCTAAACCTCACATCACCTCACATCATTTCGTTCCATTCTCTCGAATGCCTTGTTAGCATACACCATTTTTATTATTTCTATCATTGTAGTCAAACCCTTGTCTGCCCAAAACTCCAGTATCTCGTGCGTTTCCTCCATGCTTCCGATGAAGCTTCCCGAAATGCTCTTCTTTCCTGTACGGCACCACACAAAGTACATTTTATTATATGAAACCCAAGCTCATTAGGAAACCATGTGAAGGTTGGATGTACATGGTCATTGTTATACCTAATATTATGTCAACCGCATCAAACTGCAGAGGTTTAGGTGCAGCAGCAACTATAATGAGCTTTCCATCAACCTTGAGCAGTGAAAGGTAAGAATGGAGAGGGTGCAAAGCTGGCAGTGTGAAGAATATAGTCAAGGCTACTAGCAGCTCCCTCCATATCAGTCTCATTGGAGCTCACAATAAAAGCATCTGCTCCTAAAATCTCCAAGGCCTCTTCCCTCGATCTTCTTATTAGATGAGCTTATCACAGTATCACAGTCACATGGTGACCCATTGCCTTTGCCATTAGCACACCCAAATGACCAACTCCTCCTAAACCTAATATTCCTCCCCTAACAACCTTGTTAGTCCCCATGAACTGCTTCAGTGGACTATAAGCTGTAACCCCGGCACATAACAATGGGGCTGCCTGCACCGGTGCTAGCTTTTCTGGTATCTTAGCCACAAACCTGCATTGCATTGAAAGTGTAACTAGAAATTAAGGCCACAAGATAGAAGGAAATGTTACATGCATAACTTCCCGCACTAAAGTAGTTTTCGGAAAAGGTTCAAACAAGAATTTACATGAATAATGGTCGAGACTGCCAGTGTAACAAACCGACTAACACAAAATGCAAGACTAAATTCTGGAATGGACTACTTTTTGTTACGTGCTTACTGCTTTGGCTTACCTCTGAAGAACAACCATGGTGGAGCAGAAGCCCCCGCGAGCCGAGCTTCCATCTTTGTGGGTGCCATTGACAGTGGAGATTACGTTGGGGCTGTACTGTTCCATATTGGATTGGCAAGACATGCATTCTCCCCAAGACCTAACTATGCACCCAACTCCAACTATGTCCCCAACTCTAAATTTCTTCACTTCTGAGCCAAACTCCACCACTTCTCCCACGATTTCATGCCTAAAAGTTCATATCAAATATAACCAAGTAACTATCATATCCCGACCTCACTAGATATTGTTGCATGCATTGTTCATGCATAGATTGTTATGTCGGACTTCTCACCCTGGAACTATAGGGTAATTTGTACTGTGAATCTCATTCCTCATCTGATCATTCTGATGAAGATCTGTATGGTTTAGTCCACAGTACAAGACCTTCAATACAACATCTTCAGAATCCATTTCCCTGTTCATAATAACATGCAAATTTCTGAAGATTAACACCTTAGCTATATTAATTAAGACTACCTAATTAGTCGATATAGAGAGAAAGACAGACCTTAGAATAAATGAAAAGGGAGAGAGAATCCCAGAAGTGTCTCTGGCAGCCCAACCAAATGCCTTCCTTGCCTCCATTTGTATATTTAATATAATCAAAACAAAAATAATATGACTTAGTGGAGCTAGCTCTAGTTGTTTAATGATCGAAACTAAAGAGAGAACGCTGCTGTGGCTACTGGCTGTTGGTGGAAAATTGGTCCAAGCAAACTTCGTATATTATTAAAATATAGTATAGCCTTGAGCAAATTTGCTTCCAACTTGAACTTATCTATTGAAATGAAACCTCGTCACAAACGTCAAACAGCTCGATCCTCACGGTACAATACATCAATGCCTCAGAGAGAAAAAGAGTTGGTCTCTTGACTCTCTTCAATTCTACGGAAGTTTCGGCGGCCTTCATTGCTCCCCAAGCATTATTTTCCCTAGGTGTCCCGCGCCTCTGACGCGGTTAAATGTTAAAACGATATAAAAAATTATTTGTGCTTAACTTCAAAAACAACTATTTGGTATTCCATGTCAGGAGTGATTAATAAAATAATTTATTCATGCAACACATATTTATCATGCAAATTTACATGTACAGGGGCAATTCACTGAACCCGAGTTCAATTACATTAAGTAAAGCTCATAAATGACTATAAGTTATAGACTATCACTATAGTGTAAATTGTAAGTTCTACTTCATATATCTTTTGCCCTTCATGTCAGTTATCCTTAATTATCAGAAGTATTGGCTCTGGACGAAAAGATATGGGCACTTACAATTCATGACCCCTAACTATACATGACTAAGTTAAAATATGAGATGAGGAAAACATTATCGGATAAGAAAGACATTGTCATCGTTCTATTCCTTTTAACCAATATGAATCATATAGAGGACCTTCAACAATTACATAATTTTTTAAGAAAAATTAGAAAATGGCGTTACATGTTCTCTTTTTTCCTATTAGTGCTAGGAGGATCCAACGGTGGCATCGAAGTCACAGTCCTCGGTGTTGTTCTGGGTGGAACTAATGGAGGTGTGACACAAAGCGCCCTTTTTATTGATGTTGACCGAATCGACTGATTTTCATCCAGTGTCTTAGCTAACTATTTCAAAAACACACTACTCCAATTAGAATCTAAACTATTCAACACTTAGTCACTCACAAAACTATCAACAATTTTTAATAAATTAACAAAATGTAGCACTGAGATCAAACAGAGATGAACATTATATCAGATCATAAATGCTGAATATTATTATCTACTACAGTAAATAATATCTAAGTAGATTGAGAATATTTACCGCGGGCGAAACCGATTTAGGTGGCTGCTAGATGGAACTACATTAAACTTGGTGCCTAAAATATGCTACATAAACCAGCTGGGGTTGATAGTTGATGAGAAACTCAGCAATATCAGCTTTAGTTCATCAAAAAGTTTATAAGCACCAACATTTACTATAGGTTCCTATGGGTGTAGATACAGTGTCATAGAGTTTTAAACCTATGGCATCTCAAGAATTCATGCATCTACATTTTGCAATAGAACACACAGTGTCAGATTTATGCATCTGTACAATGTTTAATTATCTATACACCATATAGTAGAACATGATTTATGCACAATCAATAAAACATGATACTATCATAGTAATTAAAACAATGCGCATTTTTTAAAATCATATAAAATTGGTTTATGATCAACACTGGTACTTATATAGTTTACGATGTGCATACTATTTAGTAAATATAGTAGATACTATACCAACGGTGGCTATATAACTGTATAAATAGTGTTGCAACCAATTGTGGTTATATCAGTGTTGATATAGCCTATTCATGTAAATATTACTGATAACTATAGTGGGGTTGAGGATATAACCACAATTGTGGTTATACACTGTATCAATAGCCTGTACACTTTACACTATATTGAGGTATCTTTATAACCACAATTGTATTGAGGTATCTTTATAACCACAATTGTGGTTAAACTACATAATTTACAATTGTAGTTTATACTGTAAAACATCTTTATACTTTACACTGTATTGAGGTATCTTTATAACCACAATTGTGGTTAACCTATCATTAAATTGTATTGTATAACCACAATTTAGTACAGCATGTTCCTTAATACAGTCAACACAGTATCTTTATACTGTTATACATGATGTAGCCTATTCATGTACTATAACTCAATAAAGTGTTAATAACTTAATATCAATATGTTGAATAGTTAAGATTTTGCACCTTCATACAGTATGTTCCTTAAAGTATAATTCATGTAAATCTTAACCTATAATATTATACAATATAGTTAAAATATGTGGTTATATGTAAATACAGTATAATACAGTAATATAGCCTATTCATGTATAATATAGCCGATTCATGGCTATATTACTGTGTAAAGAGTAATGATACAAAGTATGCACTATTCTGATCAGTTATGCTTGCCGATCAGAATAGTGCATACTGTATCATTTAAATCCAATTTTTAATTTCTTAAAGTCAAGCAGCATGAATAATATAATGCTGGATTTTGGTGGGTTTAATATTGCATCCTCACACGCTATGTATAACTATGTATATCAATCGAACCAGATTGATATCTAAGCTAAACAAAAAGCTTTCGCAGCTTGTACAGACCAATGATACTATAAGAAAGAGAGCGGAGACATAAAAAGGAATGTACATACAGGCTTGAGCAACAACTAACTAAGAATAGGATCTTGCATTGGTCATATAACATAATAGTTTCCATAGACCATGGAATTTGTTAACGAAACTTTGCTGTGAGAGACCCAGCATTTCTCATTAATTTCTAAAAAGAGAAATACAATGAGTTAAAAAATCATCACTGCAAGAAGTGATCAACACAGAACCAATACCAATTCAAAGTTAGCCGTAGCATCTAAACATAACAATCATATAGTTAAAGAATGCTAAGGGCTCTAACCAGTGGAGCCTTGGTGATAAAGTCCAGGGCCTTCAATAGACAAAAATCGACGAAGAACATCCTCACGATCAAGCCCACACAATCTCAACAAAATTTGATCTTCTTGTACTTGTCTTGTCTGCTTTGATCACCCACTTCAACCTTGTTGAAGAAATCAAAACAAAACTGCATAACTAAAACGATATACCCCAACTTCAGCAAATGTTCGAAATTAAAGAAAGCAAGCAGTTTTAGACTAAAAACCATAAACCTACATCAGCAATTAAGAGCCAATACCAGCAATTCTCTCCATAGCTGTCACTTTAGTCCTTTCTTATATTTTGCTTCAATATATGTGAAAGGACCCAATCCCGATTCAGTTACCTAAACTGGAATCAAACCCTTTCGAAAATACGAACCAACAAAAAATTTTCAAAATTTCGGCAGAGTTTCGTTACTAGCGTGGAATTACCATAACCTGCACGCGGAAAATACACTTCATCCTATGCCACAAAAAGCAAACCGTGGGCACCAATCCCATCCGGATTTCTCAACAACAATATATGAATCATAAACAGTAAACAGTACTGTACTATATATAGTATATCCGTGAAAATCCGCATAAACATGTATCAGAATGTATCAGAGCGACCTCTAGAGTAAAATATATACAACATGTACATCAGTAGGCGAAACAAGAACCTACTGGAACATACAGGTGACTCTGATCACTAGCCTCCAAACCGCGACGTGAAACACAAAACCTGAACTGCAAACTGGGCACGGAAACCGAAAAGCCCAGGGGAAAGACAATAAACACGTTAGAGTGAGTGGACGAAAATAAATGTCTTTCACCAAGTATATATGTTATAAAAACATATGTGAGTCCAGGTAAATAGAAATAATAAAGTACACGAGGTAAAACCATAATCCTCCAGCGTACTAAGCATGCAAGTATAAATCCCACGGGGTCACTCATGGACACACACCGTGCTAGTACAGTCAGAATCACGGGATCCCAGACCCACACGTGATTCTAGCCGGAAATGGCTTCAGGTCAAAGGTCTGCCTCCCCCCGGTAAAGACCTCGGGTCAGGAGTAACAGCCTCCCCTGACAAATGCCTACCATCGGGGATCAGCCGAGAGGCGAGTGTATCGATACAACAACGTAACCACGACTGTACTCTGTGTAAACCAAATCATAAACATTTCGATGCAAATGCATGAAACAGCATATAAGTGTATGTATACTCGTATACGTATATTCATATAAATATATCGTATAATCATAAAACACATGCTCGTATATCTGAAATCTCATACGCATGCTCAAGTTCATAAATCATATAAAAGACTCGCAATATTTTCCGTGAAAAGAAATGTCCACTCACAGGTGAGCAAAAAGCACACACGCTCTAATCTCGAGGACCGGCGGAAGATCCCTCGCCAGAAGCACGATCACGATCTCGATCATCTGAACATAACCATAAAACATATCTGTTCAATAACATAACCCATAACACTGTACTGATGCACGGAAACCAACCGTTCCCGGAAATACGAAATGCTGTACAAAATGAATTACGGAAATCCCGAAATCCCCACTCGAAATCTCGACTGAAAATCGGCTAACCAAATCAACCCGGAAACCTCCGTACGATAACCAGGACGCAATTTCGAGAAAAACGACATTAATTACATCGAAATCTGAAAAAGTCAACTTTCCGGCCGTTGACCGCCGCCGGCGGCAGCGGCGCGCCGTCAACGGTGGAGTTTCGCGGCCAAAATTTCCAGATTTCATGTCCTCCTCATTTCGAACCACTTTGTCAACTACCACATAGCCCAATTCACAAAGAAACCACTCCAATTTCTCAAAATCCAATCGAAAATCCCAAACCAAAACCCTATTCGGGTTGCTTCAAAAACTCCTCCCTAACCACAATTAATCACACCACTAGACTCAGAGAGACGAGGGGAGTCGAATCCCCCTAATCTCCCCCACCAAATCTCGCCGGAACCAAGCTTCCCGTCACCGGCGAAATGAGCAACTCGGCCTCCAATGGTTCCTCCCCAAAACGACATCAATTCTCACCAAACCAAACACCATCACACTCGAAATTACAAGGGGAAGCGATCTATACCTGTCCCGTGGCCGATGGTGGCCGGAATCCGGTCGCCGGAAGTGAAAGCCGAAACGGGAAAGTCCTTCTTCCTTTGGTCAACGGTCAACTTCCCAATTTGGGAAAGTCAACGACTGGTCAACTTCCAAAATGAATTCTCGACTATTTTTCGACTTTTCGATATTTATACTCGTCCCTCGGGTCGATCGACGATTCGAAATGGATAACCATCACGATTCGGATAAACTCGAAATAAACGGATAAACTCGTCGGTACCCGAAACTTCAAATAACCATAAAATATTCCTCGGTTATCGGAAAAATCTTCCGAAACCACCCACGAGCTCGAAATCACGTACTCTACAATTCCCGTGAAGACACCCAACTCAAATTCTCGACTGAAAACATAGTCGCAAATCGAATCGACAAACCACACAATATCGTAAAACTGCGACTATAACCAAATCTCGAGAATCGTGCCAAACACACATCTGATTCTGGTTCGGGTCGTCACAATATGAGATTCGCCGATAAGTGTAATATTATTTATTTTACCACAATGCACATAGTCATTAAAATTTGTTAGTCATTAAGGATTACTGGTCTCATTTGGTATTTCAAAAATCGGTGAAGCTGATGACACCAAACCCACGCCTCCCTTTATTTTAGTACAAATTTTAATCATATATACTTTCAAAGTCTTAACCTTTATTACAATATTAAAGAAAAATGGCAGTACATTTGAGACAATGCTCTACCTCAGATTCTTTAATCTAACAGCTCACTGCTTCTCTGTTACTTCATCTCCCACCCTGTTATACCCAAAGAAAAAACGTAAGCAAGACTACGCGATAATCTGTTCATTTCAGGCTATGGAAGCTTCAATGAAATCTGTCATTTATTTCTATAAGACATATGATCTAACTTGTCTTCATGTGATCTAACTTGTCTTCATGGAAGTTTGAATGAAAATTTATTGAAATTTCTTTGAATAGTAATCTGTTCATTTCAGGCTATGGAAGCTTCATTTACCGCCAAAGCTTCCATAGCCTTGTTTTTCTGAATCTGAAAGGTAGTGAGATGGTATCTTAGCAACTTCAACTCCCATCTCAGCCTACTTTGTAAGAATATCCTTGAGTTGCTACAACAAAGTTTGTCAAGTTACTGAATTTTATTTATGAGAACAAAATTTAAATACCTTCAAGTAATATTACACTAATTTTGCTGACTGTATCTACCCAGACTTAGATTCAAATGAGTGAGAATCTAAACCCTGAAACATGTATGGAAAGTGAAGAATTGGAAGGACTATTTTTACTTGCATACCATGTTCCAAGTAAAAGAGATCTTATTAAGCATAAGTAGGTAAAAATTTTAGCACACTTTATTTGTCCTTGATTTTTCAGTTTATACAATTATATGCATCTTTTTCTACAACATTGCAACTTCATATTGGCATCATCTTCAATCAGCTATCCATTTAAAGTTCATTCTTTTTCAGTGCACAATTAAAGATGGAGAAAAACTCACATCAAAATACAACTCTGCGATTCAAAAGTAAACTAAACAATTTCAAATTCACCAAAAACGGAACCTAGAAACACAAACACACACAAAATGAATAGAAATGGAGAACAAACACAATGTTACTCCAATTCTTGGATATTCAAGAACTCAATAAATTATAAAACAAACAAAGAGCGTGCGAGCGAGAGAGAGAGAGAGAGAGAGAGCTTCTTCGGCTGATTGGTACTTTCCCTCCGGGAAGTCACCTCAAAGATCAAAACCCTCCAAAACAAAGACCAAAACTAACAGCCCAACAATAGAGAGAGAGAGAGAGAGAGAGAGCGAGGTTGAAAAAAAAACGATTGAGTCAAGGTTTTGATGGGACTGTGTTAGGCTTGAACCTGGGTTTATGAAGAAGAGGATGGGGATAGTGAGAGATGGAGATGGAGATCAAGATCTAAAGATGGAAACAGAGAGACAGAGCAAGTTGACTTGTGCTTCGCACGTGTATTTGGCACGCTTGGGCACGCTTGTCAAAGATATCTGGTAAGCTGGGATGAAACAACCACGTGATTTATTAGTACGATATCTTTAACAGAGTATTCAGAAGCATATAGGTTACTATGTACTGAATTCTATTTGAATGCTAAATGCTGAAGTGAGAGATGAGAATCTGATCCCAAACATTATCGCAACAAATATAGGAGCTGGTATGAAATCCCCTTAAACTAATAAGCTCACTATTATTTTCATATCAATACCAGAAGCCCAAATTTCTCCACATAAATTTGCAGAACTACTGAAATTCTCACAGGGGCTAATAACTGATCCAAGCTAATTTGATATGCATACAAAGTAGTGAAGACATACTGTTCAATGAACTATCATTCATATGAGAACAGTTGATGCATTGAAAGTTGTTTTTTTTAAACGCCCATTGAAAATCTTCAAGCAGGATAATCTCTCCATTAAATTCAAGAGAAACCAATGGCTATGAAAATGAAGCTGCCAAACAATCAGAGGAAAATACTTTAATTCTTACTTTGTTGGAGTCCATCAGCAGATCCATGTGAATTATGTTATTATAATACAAATACTCCATTCATTTGCAGACAGCAATTTCAAACTTCAACAGTTTGTGAAACTTGAAGACATTACGACTCTTGTGCAAATAATCATAGAGATTTCCTTCCACCAGACATGTACTCTGCCATTAATAATGTATGCGTCTATTT
Organism: Geum urbanum; assembly: GCA_946800695.1. NCBI lineage: Eukaryota > Viridiplantae > Streptophyta > Magnoliopsida > Rosales > Rosaceae > Geum > Geum urbanum. The sequence continues at coordinate 18,981,779 of OX326997.1, read as the reverse complement.
GGTATTTAATTTTTTCCCTATATTTAGTTTATTATTATTAATCGAGTGAATTAATTATGTTTATTTGTTTTTAGGTATTTTGGAGATTAATGAAGAAAATGAGATTAAATAATATATTTTGGAGCTTGGCGAGAAGAGACAGTTTAATCAAGCCAAATGATGTGATATATATATATATAGATATTTAATTGGAAGCGGTGTTGTTGCTTGGCGAGGAACAGTAAGAAGAATTGGAAGTGGACTTGAAGACCAAGATAAGACAAAGAAGAGAAGTCCATTTACAATTGGACTTTGGAAAGAAGAGGCAGACTTGAAATTGAAGTCTGCATGCACGTGCTGCATGCTAGTTAGGTTAATTGCCTAGTTATATATATATATATATATATATATGAGATTTCTAGCAAAAGGAGAGTACGTACGGTGGCTTGGCAAGAGGTGAGCAAGAGGAAAATAAAGGTGAAGTTGGCTTGGTTTTGGATTGCTATGCACATGATCAACTAGATAGGTTAATTACCTAGCTTTGTTGCATATATAAATAGCAAGTGGGGGATTGAAACAAAGGGGGGCTGGCGAGAGAAGAGAGAGATTAAGAGGGAAAAGACAAAAACAAAGAAGAATAACGAAAGAAGAAGAAGTGGAAGAAAAAGGAAGAACCGTATTGCAAGCCTGCGATCCCGACGAGGATCAAGAGTTTATTTCTTCTCCTTCTTTTGTTCATCTTTCATGAATTATTCAATGTTATTATTTAAAACTATGAGTAGCTAAATTTCCTTTGTTAGGGGCTGATTGAAGCCCTAGATATGCTTACGATTTTGAACCCCTTTTGATTCTATTAATTATTTGGATGAGTTTTGTTTCACTGTTTTCTCACCGTATGTTTTCTATGTTCATGTTTCTTTGAGTTCACGCTTAGATGCATGGTTTAGGATCTATAGTCTTGATTATGTATATGACCACCTTATCGTTGCATATTCTCTAGAGACAAACATGAATTTGTGTGAAACAAGCCTTAGTGATGAAATGGTGACCACCTTATCAACCCTTGAAGCTCTGTTATTCTTCAAACATTCTTAGAACATAATGACTTCAGTTCTCTAGGCTTACATCATCATATGTATAAGTCAGTTAATTGAGGATCAAGATCGAGCGGATTGTCCCTCCCTCTTTCATGCCAAGTAAGAGAGTGTAATACACAAGATGACTTAACCAAAGCTCTTGGCTGGGGAGTATTCATCCATGATTAGTTCAATTATATTGGGGAGGTCGTAAGTATGTCTAGGGTGGAGAGAAGTTCTTAACATTCATATCTCATTGGTTATCTACGACAATTTACTTTCTGCAATTTACTGATTTCTGCATTAGCTGTAGCTTGGCCGATTTATTTCGGTAACCAAAAAAACTCAGAAAACCCTCAAATTTTGTGTGGTAGTCAACCACTGTGTCTAGTTTGTTGTGTCCAAATTTCGTAGCATTTGAGTCTGTCTAGCTTAGGCTCGTATTGTCATTAGTGTACTATAGTCGAGTCTGTCAGCATATTAGTTTGTTAGGATTTAGTTTCACCAATTCCTTGTGTTCGATAACCCTTATTTATTTTACTACATTGATATATCTAGGTTGTGAATATAGTATCTTTGAGAGGTGTTTACCCGCTTTGTCACCAGTCCGATGCTACAATTGTGGAGAAACTGGACACATGTCTAATGCATGTCCAAAGCCACGCCGCCTTTCTGGGTCTTGTTATAATTGTGGCAAGATGGGGCATTTTGCAAACAAGTGTGATGTTCCAAAACAAGCCAATAATCCACCAACTCGCACTGTCCAGTTGAACTCTATAGCCTTTGAGAAACCTGTCATGGAAGGTACGCTTACAATATACAGTACTCATGCTCGCATACTGTTTGATACTGGCGCATCTGATTCTTTCATATGTTCCACACTTGTTGCTAGTTTAGGTTTAATACCATCCAAACTAGATGAATTTTTGATGGTCACAACACCGTTAGAAAAATCAGCCATTCTAACCCAGGTTTGCAAATCATGTACCATAAATGTATTAGATGCAAATTTTCCTGCAAATTTGATAGTCTTATACATGGGACAATTTGACATAATCTTAGGATTTGATTGGTTGGTCAAATATCATGCCCTTGTAAGTTGCTTTGAGAAAACAATCACTTTCTCAATTCCTGGCCAACCCATTCGAAAAATTCAAGGTGATTCACTTCATGAATCTCTACCTTCCAAGTTTCTTGCCCAACTCAAGATAGAAAAATCCAAGCCATTGATTGACAAAATATCTGTGGTCAATTCTTTCAAAGACGTTTTCCAAGAGATCACTCGTTTAGCTCCAAAACGTGATGTTGAGTTCAGTATCGATTTAATACCTGAAGCCAGACCAATTTCTGTTACACCATATAGAATGGCACCAAAAGAGTTGAAAGAGTTGCAAGTACAAATTAAGGAGTTACTCGATTTTGGATTCATCCGCCCAAGTTCTTCTAGTTGGGGAGCACCTGTTTTATTCGTGAAGAAGAAAGATGGGTCTCTTCGACTATGCATCGACTACCGACAGCTGAACAAGGTGACCATTAAGAACAAGTACCCATTACCTCGAATCGATGATTTGTTTGATCAGCTACGAAGTGCTCAAATATTCTCGAAGATTGATTTACGTTCCGGGTACCATCAACTCTTAGTAAAAAAAGAAGACATCCACAAAACCGCATTTAACACACGGTATGGCCAGTATGAGTGGTTGGTAATGTCCTTTGGATTGACCAATGCACCCGCCATATTCATGGACCTGATGAATCGAGTCTTCAACCCATTTTTAGATCAATTTATTATCGTCTTCATTGATGATATCCTGATCTATTCCAAAACTGAAGCAGACCATGCACAACACTTGGAGCTGACATTAAATCTTCTTAGATCACACCAACTATATGCCAAATTCGAGAAAGGCGAATTCTGGCAGCACGAAGTCAAGTTCTTAGGCCATGTAGTCTCTCGATCGGGAATAACAATGGATCCTGCTAAGATTGAATCATTCTTAGAATGGAAAGCTCCTACCACCCCAACCGAAGTACGAAGCTTTCTTGGCCTTGCTGGATACTATCGAAGATTCATAGAAGGTTTTTCAAAAATTGCTCTCCTACTTATGAGGTTGACGTGGAATAATGTTAAGTACGTATGGGATGAAAATTGCGAACGAGCCTTCCAAAAATTGAAGAAGAAGCTGACAACAGCACCAATCCTCACAATTCCCAAAAATGGAGTCTCTTTTGTAATCTATAGCGATGCATCACATCAAGGGCTCGGTTGTGTGCTTATGCAAAATGGAAAGGTGGTAGCTTATGCTTCTCGACAGTTGAAGCCACACGAGAAGAATTATCCCACACATGATCTTGAGCTTACTGCTGTGGTCTTTGCCTTGAAGGTTTGGAGACATCATTTGTACGGAGAACAATTTGATCTATTCTCTGACCACAAAAGCCTCAAGTACATATTTTCTCAAAAAGATTTGAACATGCAACAACGACGATGGATGGAGCTGATCAAGGACTATGATTTCACCCTACAGTACCACCCAGGAAAAGCAAATGTAGTGGCCGACGCTCTAAGCCGAAAACCTAATAGCCACCTTGCCTTGCTTTTAAGGGGAAATTGGAGTATGCTGGAAACTCTTATTGAGTACAATCTTAGTCCATCGCCAATTGCGGGTAGAACCTTCATTGGGAATATAGTAGTGCAACATACTATTATTACCCGTATCATCCAAGCACAAAAAGATGATGAAGAGCTTGTGAAGTATGTTCAAGAAATGAAGGAAAAATACCCTGAGGATTGGAGCATACAAGATGGAAAAGGAATGTGCTTTCGAGGGAGACTTTGTCTGCCAAACCTTGTACCATTAAAGGAAGAGGTATTGAATGAAGCACATCGTTCGAAGTTCACAATTCACCATGGAGGAGTGAAAATGTACAAGGAGCTACGAAGACACTTTTGGTGGAACAACATGAAGAGGGACATAGCAAAATACGTCTCTAAATGTCTTACCAGCCAACTAGTGAAAGGGGAGCGCGTGCGAAAAGGAGGACTCCTGCAACCTCTCAAAGTTCTGGAGTGTAAATGGGAGAAAATCACCATGGATTTCGTTACGGGATTGCCAAAGACACAAAAAGGAAATGATGCAATATGGGTTATCGTCGATTGCCTTACAAAGTCAGCACATTTTCTACCTATTAAAATAACATATTTCATCGATGTCTTAAGCAAGATGTACTTAAAAGAAATTGTACGTCTTCATGGGGTTCCTGTCTCAATTGTCTCTGATCGTGATGCCCGATTCACCTCTAGATTTTGGGCTAGCTTACAAGAAGCTATGGAAACGAAGCTAGATATGAGCACTGCTTTTCATCCTCAAACGGATGGACAAACTGAAAGAGTCAATCAAGTGATCGAAGATATGCATAGATCGTGCATCTTAGACTTCGGAGGAAGTTGGGAAGATCACTTGTATTTGATCGAGTTTGCGTACAACAATAGTTATCACTCGAGCATAGGAATGGCACCATTTGAAGCTCTTTTATGGGAAACCATGTCGTACCTCAATGTGTTGGGCTGAAGTTGGAGAAGAAGTTCTGCCAGGACCTGACATTATCAAGCAGTCTACAGAGACTATAACTCTTATTAAGGAGCACCTGAAAATAGCACAAAGCCGACAAAAAAGCTATGCATATCAACTTAGGCGGCATATTGAATTCAAGGATGGAGACCAAGTCTTGCTGAAAGTCTCACCCATGCGAGGAGTTATTCGTTTTGGAAAGAAGAATGCCAAGTTATCTCCACGATTTATTGGGCCTTTCCCAATTGTCGAGAAAATTGGTAATCTAGCTTACCGATTAGATCTACCACCAAACTTCTCCAATGTACATAACGTCTTCCATGTATCCATATTGCGTGAATACAAGCCAGACAAGTCGCATGTCATAGATCATAGCACCTTGGAAGTCTCGGAAGATGCCACTTACGACGAGGCACCTGTGCGGATCATGGACCAGGAGGTGAGGAAACTCTGCACAAAGCAGATTCCAGTTGTAAAAATACAATGGAATCGGCATGATGAGAATGAAGCTTCTTGGGAGTTAGAGTCAGAGATAAGGAAGAAATATCCACACTTATTCACAGAATTAGGTACTTAAAATTCGAGGACGAATTTTCTTTTAAGGTGGGTAGACAGTAATACCCCAAAAATTAGTATAATAGTTTAGATTATTGGACGACTCGTTAAACTTAGAAATCACCATAATTTAGTTTAATCTTAGAGCTTTTAGAAATCAAAAAAAATTTGTCTGGCGAAGACAATGTATAAAAACGAGGTTTAGAGAAATATTAACGGAGTGGGGCAAATGGTCAGTGGATACTCAAGTTCAAGTCAGGAACTCCCTGATCTTGGGTTCGAGGCCACGAGTTGGAATCGTGAAACATTCCATTTTATAGGTTAGTAAAAATAATAAAAATATTTTTATTCCAGTTAGAAAAGGTAAGAAACCCTAATTCCAACTAGCCGATTTTCAGAAATGAAATTTTAGCAAAACGACCAAATTTTCCTTGTTCGAATCTCTTATCCGAATCGAACTTTGTATTTTAAGATTACAATTCATACTTTTAGAGGTCATGCTCATATATCAATTAGGTGATAATTATTATTGGTTGATATGTATTTATTTATTTTACACTACATTACACTTTATTAGTAAAACCACATATTTTCTTCACACATCACATTACGTATTGCATTCACATGCATACATAATCATATTTTAACATTTCAATCAGATTTCCAACCACATTACTATTATTTTTACAAGTGCAATTTAACCCTAGAATTAGTAGCCTAACTATTCCATTGTCAACTTGTCTACAAAAGTCTATAAAAATGGTTATGAATTTATTTCCCATGTCTCCTCCCATGTCTATATAAATTACCCTTGAGTTCAATCTGATTTTTGTACCACTTTAATCTTCCCCTTATGTACTGGTTTGAAGTCCTCCCAAAATTGCAATGCAACTCCCCTAAAATCCCACACCAAGCTATCTTTCTTCCAAGTACTTTAATAGTTAACTTATTTGCTTCAAGAGGGTCACTTGAGTTAATCAAATACCTTCATCACCAACTGAAATTCTTGAGTAAGTACATGAGTACATTCCTATACTTCTTTATCTTTAGGATTACATCAAAGTGCATGGCTAAGAATAAAAGGGAAATAATGAGGCTTAATGTAAATTTAATAATTTCGTTTCTGTTAAATTTTAATTAGTCAAATATTTTTACATATTTAGATTCTACACAAAACGTTATTCAACTTTGGCTTTTGAATCACTTAAAAAGGTTAAGTAATGAGAAAGTTATGGCTAAAACAAGTTTTGCTAATCTTTTCCTTAATCATATTCTAAAACTCTGAATGTGCTCTTAACTTGAAATATTCATATCTCACTAATTTTTTAACCAAATTTAGTGTTCTTTATATCAAAACGAAGCTTAGGAGTTCAACTATCAATCTGGAAAGTTTGAAAGACATTGATTAATACTTACTAACTAATTAATTCGTGCAAATGAGCTTAATAGCGAGCGTAACCATTTCTGGACAGTTGCTAAACATTTTTATTTCTGGACTTGCGAACTCCCTACAGAATTTTGTGATTATTACTATTGGATTCCTCTCGAAAAACACTTCGAAATGGTATACTCACTTCTTTGTTTTGGACATAATATAGAATAATTATAAAATGGATGAAATAGAGGATTTCGGACGGACTACCGCCGAATGATACTTTTGGTCCAAGGATTAATAATTTTATTTTCTGGATTTGTACTTTATTTTTATTTACTTACTAACATTATTTACTTTTTAAGTTTGATTTGGGACTAATGGAGGATTTCAGACGGACTACCGCCGAATAAAACTTTTGAACCAATGATAACTAATTTTTATTTCAAGTTTATCTAATTAATCGCTCTATCTATTTACTTTCAAGTATAATTCGAAACAAATGAAGGATTTCGAGTGGACTACCGCCGAATGAAACGTTTGGACCAAATTTGTTAATTAATGAAATACGTTTAAGTTTGATCTTTCTTCCTTTACAAATTCTATTACGTATATATTTATTACAAAATTATGATGTAAATATATACTCTATGATCTATATACATAGTCTTAATTAAAGACTTGTTTGTGATCGTTATGGTTGAAGTGTGAAGTCGAGTGTATAGTACGAATTAACTCGTGCTTAAGTGAATTGCTGGTAAATTATTTTGTTATTGTGGGAGTTAGCCAAGGGCCCTAGTCCTTTACAGGTAGTGCACTATTATACTCTAAATAATGAATTGTGTCAAACCGGGAGTATTCATGCTTTGGTAGGTGACCTTAGAATGTTGTGGCTTTATATGTGTGTTGGTATTATGAGACTAAGTACATGATTTTTTTAGTAATTACCAGTTAATCTAAAAGAACTCACTTCAGAAGTATTGGCGTGTTTGTGTGTAGATGTGAAGTTGTGCAAGTATATATATTATGTACCTAAATGTATATATTACAAAGACACAAGTGTAAGTATGGAAGAATAATCGGTTTGAATATTTCACCTTTTTGAATTGGTTGTTCGGTTTGATGTTTCTTAGAGATAATTTAGTATATGCTTGTAAGTTGTACTTACTGGGTCAGTGTGACTCATGATAGTACATATTTCTCTTTTTCAGGTGATGAGTAGAATGCTTGGGGAAAATGGGATACGTCGCCTACTAAATAAACGAATTATTTTCTACTAGCATTTTGAATTGAATAAATGTAATGACCATTATTTTCAAAAACTTCAGTATTGTAATATTAGAACTTTCACTTTTCAATAAATGTGCTATTTGGACACCTTGATTTTTGAAATTATTTGGGTTTTTTATTCACATCATAAATCCTTACACCACATTTCAGTATAATACTAGCCCCGGATTTGGGGGTGTGACACTTTCTGCCTAGGAATTTTAGATGGGTCAAACCATACCTTCGAAGGGTTGAGTAACAACTACGGGAGGGTCCACGGTGCCTTCATCGACGGGACGAACTCCCTGTTGGACGGGTCGAATGTCTTATTCTGTCTAATTTTGGACAAGGTTTTCAATAGGTCAAGTCTCTATCTCAACAGGCTGAACGTCTCCTTCTTTCTGATCTTAGACAAGGTTTTCGACGGGTCGAGTGTCTATCTCGACGGGTCGAATAGGTGCTCCGACTGGGGCACTTTCAACTGTAACAGTGACTTTTGGTCCTTCAAACTAGTCTTCATAAAACACATTCTTTTCCTCCTCACTTTGAAACGCCGTAGGAGAAAAATAGCACAAGTCTTCACTAAAGGTGACATCCTTGGTGACATAGAAATGCTGAGAAGGAGGATTGTACAACTTGTAACCTTTCTGATGGGTACCATTGTAAGACTGAAATACTTTCACACAAGCATCATACTGAGTTCGAATCAGATTATGAAATGCAGTAAAGGCAGAAAATACAACATCCTTTTTTTTCATCAACACAATCCTTGTTAGTCTTGCAAAATCATCAATAAACAGAACAAAGTATCTCATTCCTTTCAAGGTTAGTTTCTTCGAAGGCCCCTAAACATCAGAATGGATCAACTCAAATGGTATTGAACTAGAGTGAGTGGCTTATGACTTTTAGCAAACACACAGGTTTCACAATAGAGACTAGATTCTTTTATTCCCATAAACAAGGATGGAATGGACTTTTTCATAACACCAAAGGACGGATGACCCAACTGGCGATGCCAGAACCAAATTTCTTTAACTCGATCAGAATTCAATGTCAAAGCAATAGGTCTTGATGGCGCTTATGTCTCCTCATTATACATGCAATCCAAGTGAAATAGTCTCCCCCTCCGATCTCCCTTGCTTATTATCGCATGAGTACATAGATCCTTAAATACCACATACATAGGATAAAAAGTAACAGAGCATTTGTTTTGGCAATTCAACTTAGTTACTGACAACAGATAATGAGATAGAGAGGGAACATAAAGAACAATATGTAACACAAGAAATGAAGTAACTTGGATTAATCCAATACCTAAGACCGAAAAAGACACACCATTTGTATTAGACACTTCAAATACAGGAGAAGGTGACAGACTTAAAAACAAGGACTTATCAAATGTCATATGATCAGACGCACTAGAATCAATTATCCATGTATCACCACCAGTAAAGTTAGAAACTTTTAAAGCAACACCAATTTTACCTTGATGTTTCTCAGTTAGAGAAATATTACCCTTCATGTGATCTTGACTCTCCATGCCACGGAAAACAGGTTCTTCAAACAGCGAAATATCCAAAGCCATGACAAAATCTTCACAAGTGAACAAGACAAACAACGAACATATCAAAAAATTGATGGGTCTTTTGATTAGGACAGAGATTTCAGAACAAGACGATCTTGAACAAGGAACAAGAGCAGATCTTCAAACAAATTCAAGCAATTAGATCACCAGAAAAAAATAGTCGGACATAACAGATTCAGGTCATCAGGCTTCGACGAGTCGAGGACAGATTTCGACGCGTCGAACAGGTTCAGGTCAGGCAGCGGAATTCAGGATATGTTAGATTGTCAGGATCAATTTAGACTCTGATACCAAGTCAAATAGAACACAATACTTGATATATTGATCATTCCCGAATCGGGTATATATAAAAGCACATTTACAATTCTAAAAGGAAACCTAATCAATTACAGAATTCTACTCAATTACAGAATATACACCTAAATATACAAGAAGTGTGACTCACTCCAACAAACCCTTTCAAGGAAGAGATTTTATTAATTGGTGTGACTAATGTCGTAAGCAATGGCATCTAGAACAAACTTCGGAGTCATGTGAACCCAACCAAAACTATTACAAGAATTATAAGCATGATTAGCTAATCGATGGGCAAGTCAGTTGCAAACTCGAGGAACAAAAGAATGTTGTACCCTGCGGTTTGAAGCAAGGCCTTGATGTCTTCTATTACCACACTGAGAGGGGAGAGATCGATCCTGATCCTTCTTGAGACACCATTGGACTGCCAATAAGCAATCTGTTTCGATTATAGCTCTAGGTATCTCTAGGGCAATTAGATAGTCTAAACCACTCTTGATAGCTAACAACTCGATCAGCATGTGCATCAGCTTTTAGCGCTGGGAAAAAAGAGAGGGAAAAGCAGCAACAAATTTGCCTCTGTGGTCACGTAGTACACCTCAACCCCCACCATGCCCGTTCTAACATGTGTACCATCTACATTGAGTTTGAGATCGAGCATTTGTACCCGGCGGACTCTACCACTTGTTGTGTACGTATGTGAGCTAGTACCTGGCATTGTGATTCCCTTTTATCCCGAGCCATCCAGAATTCCTTAAGCCTAGCCAGGGACGGAGCCAGGATTCTTGGTTAGGGGGGGGCCTGAATGAAAAGCTTAAAAAATAGTCTCGGTTAGGGTATTCAATTCGATCTTGATCTGTATATTTTGCCAAAACAGTCTCAATGTTTTGTTTTTGGTTTAATAAAACATCACAATTACTCACATCCTGATTATGAGTAATATTTGATCCTCCAAAATGTGATATTAGCGTTTGCACCTTCTTCCAATTACTGAATCCATGACCAGCACCAACAAAAGTTTCACCACCGCCTTGTTCTCCAATAGTCGGATTGAAAAGATAACAACATAAACAAAATACAACATCCTTTTTAATACTGTACTCTAACCAATATGAAAATTCAATAAACAAATCACAAATAAACCTTCTTTTCTTCTTCTTTTTTCTCCAAATTCCGTGAAAGGAAAAGTATAATGTTTAGGTTGACAATGGCCTTATTGTAGATAATATCTTCGAACATCTTCTTGAATGTTAGGATGATAACTTGAAATTGACGGGCGTTTAGCGGGATCCGATGGATACTTTTCTGTAATATCTATAGCACGAAACTTTTTCATATTGTTAATATTCTTCTTTTGAATTTTCGTAGGTGGTTGCTCATCTGATTTTGGAGTAGAAGAAGATGATTTATTTTTTGAAATATCTCTCCATATCTAATCAACTTAATAAAAATGATTGTATTTTAATCTCGGGAACGGTACGTAGAGTTTTTATAAAGAAAAAAATATCATAAAATCATAAACTTGGTAAGAGATTAAATCCTAATTGATCTAATATTTGGACTTCATTATTGAAATATATATAATAATATTCTTATAAAGTCGTCATATTTGAATTAGTCATACATTTATACGCGTAATTGAAGTTTAGATATACTTCAAATAAATTATAATATTTATATTATATAATAATAATATATTATTATTTTTTTCACAAAATTGAGGGGGGGCCCAGGCCCACCCTGGACCCTAATTGCCTCCGTGCCTGAGCCTAGCCATTGCCGACACTACTATTGCCATTGCATATCATTCGAAGTATCTCGCCACAGTTTGTCATTCCTATTGAACCAGAGACTCCAAATGATCATTAAAAGCCGAGCAAAGCGGTCTTGCGACAAAGAGGTAGCCATGCTTAACATCCATTCTTTGAAATCAAAAGACGTGTAACCGGGATACTCATAGAGAAGGGTGTTGCTGCTAAGATGTCCCTAGCTACTGGACATTGACAAAATAAATGCCCAAACAGTTTATAATCCATGAGGGCATAGCACACACTTTACCTCACCTTGGATACCTTTTAGGCGTAGTATGTTACTACATGCTCGCCAAACACATGTACAAACTTTGCCGGGAATTTTTGCATTCCATAGAGATTTCCAGATATCGCCATAAACGTTGCGCAAAGATGAAGATGACATAACATGCCCTAACACCATATCCCTAGTCACCTAATATGCTGACTTCACAGAGAAGAAGCCATTTCCCTCTAGCTTCCACTTAACTCGATCAGTTGGAATTCTATTACTTAAAGGAATAGACAAGACTGCATTTGCCACTGCTGTAGGGAAAGAAGCTTTAACCACCTCCTCATCCCACTGGAATGAACCCGATTTCATTAGTTCATGCCCATACAGAGGAGGACTAACAACTGGTTTGTGAAGAACAGATGGGGAAAAAGATGGGATCCAACATATTATCTTCCCAAATACTTACCTCTTGACCTGAACCAATTCTCCATGACAACCCAGCTTGTAAAACTGGTCTAGCTTCCATCAAACTACGCCACGAAAAGAAGGTGACTTGCTCATATCAGCTTGAAGTATGTTGGAGAGGAAAAAATCTCACTTTGATAAAGTGACAAAGTAAATATAACTTATAAGTGGTTGGACTAAAGTCAATATTAACCAAGATTTTTTGTATAAAACTCAAAACCTTCAAGGTGGTTCAAGTTGAGACAATATTGGTTATATTGGTGGTACGGTCCACATGTCATGCTTGTCACAGTTTAACATGACATCAGAGTATGTCCCTATTTAGTCGCGTCACCCATCTCCGCTCATCTCATTGGGCCCGAATTGGCTTCATTCAATCTCCCCCAACGATTATACCTGGGTCAATCATGTCTCTTGAATTTCGATGGTCATTCTGGAATCAGTTCTTCTAATTCTTCGTGCATACTTAGAGCGAGGTTGCATGTGTAGGGGCGTGTTAAAGAGGAAAAGATCTCATTTTGATTGGGCTAAACTCAATATTAACTGAGACCTTTTATATAAAAAGTAAAACCTTCAAGGTGGTTCAAGTTTAGACAATATCAGTTATATTGAGGGTCCACATGTCACGTTTGTCATAGTTTAAAAAAGTTTAATACATCCAGGATAATAAATAGTTCTGTAAAGTCACGTTATAAAAGACTCGAGAGAGGTCATAATCCTCCAAATTTGCTTTGCTAGCATTGCCAAATTGTGAGCTTGAAGACATTTGAAACTCATACCACCCTCTTTTTTTGTCAAACACATTCACTCCCAAGAGCTCCCAAAAATGAATTTTCTTGTTTTCCTCTTAGCTCCCCAAAAGGAATTCACAACAGAATTGTTGTAAATCGTCACACAAACTTTTTGGCGAGAGATAACAATTCATAGTGTAACGAAATAGTTTGTGTCATCGCCTTATTTATTAGAACCTCCTTCTGCCTTAATTAGTTTGATGTTTAAGACTTGAAACTTGATTCAGTCATGTTTACGTGCTGTTCATTCATGTTTTTATGATGTTTGAATATTAATTTATGTATATTTTAATTTTATACATAGAGAATATGTATTTTTTATATATAAATTTCAATACCCAAAAAGCGTACGCTTTACGCGTCATAGCTCTAAGATACGTACTAAAATGAAGGTAAAACAGACACGTTACATTATTCTCTATATATATATTTTCTTTTTTATAAAACATTATTCTCTATTTAAAACATTGGTTTCTATTTGGATAAAATGATACTATGCATCCGATCTTTGTTCAATCCAGGAATAACGAACAAGTACTAATACGTGACAAAAAAAAATTAGGGCTGGGCAAAAACTGTTTTACAAGAGGGAACGTCACTGCATCGATCCGAAAAAATAAAACTAAAACCGCACCGAATAAGGTGTAAGTTCATCGACGAACCGCATCGTTACCGAATTAACGGGGTGGTTGCAGGTTGAGCAACCAAAGAACCCGAATATACCGCATTGTACTGCATTCAGTTTTTTTTACATATATAATGTAATTTTCATTATGTTTATATTTCATTGGTATATTTAATAGAACTTATGCGTATCTACCTCTATCTAATTTTGATTTAAACTTTTTTTTTTGTTTGAAAGTTGTAATAGGACAAACCTGACAAAAAATTCTAATAGTATATATATATATATATATATATCAGAGCTATTAAACTGAAAGGACCCAACCTTAGATTAACTAGTAACCTAGGATCACATCCTAACGACAAGACTTAAACTACGAATTTCTGTAAAAAAAAATTGACATAGTTTCCACTACGAAGTAGACTACCAAAAACATGCAAGAAAATCACACTTCGGATTTCCCACAAACAATACCGTGGACCACCGATGTCCATCTGAATTTTTCAATAAAGTGCGGAAAGTAAATTAATTAAAATGCTGGAATAATAATACAGGAACTGAAAATTCATAATCCAACAATACTAACAATTCACAACTAGCACTGAAAAACATTTATAACACTAGTCTCTAGAGCGACTTCTAGGAGCAGAATAAAAAATAAGAAAATATACCGTTAATGGGCCGAAACCTACAAGAAGGTATGATAATCCGGTGGACTCAAAGACTCTGGGGACCAAAATCTAACTCAGGAGAAGCACTGCAACTTGGGCACTGAAAGTCGAAAGGTCCAGGGAAAAGCATATAAAAACATAAAAAAAAATGTTAGCGTGAGTGGACAAAAACTCACAATCAATGTAAAACAATAAAATATTCTATCTATGCCTTTCCACAAATTTCTATGAAAACCTGCGAGTTCAACAGTTATAAAACTGTAAAAATATTATGGAGGTAGTCAGACGAGGACTCCTGACCTCCCCTGACTAGTAGCTACGATGAATAGAACAAAGGGTCAGATGAGGTATTCTGACCTCCCTTAATCGGTAGCTACGACAAATAAAAAATAAAAATAAAAAGTTATGGGTCAGACGAGGCAACCTGACCTCCCCTGACCAGGGACTATCCGGTGATCAGTCGAACAATCAGTGCATCGATGCAGCTAGCCTATAAACCATCACAAGAAAAACCTCCAAATTTAATCTGGTCTAAAATATACTATAAACTGGAAATTATAATCTATAAACTGAAAGTACAGTGTGAATATAAATCCATGAACTCGTAAACGACTTTGAAAAGTAAAAGTCCACTCACCGTACTATGTCAGGATATTCATAAAGCTGTAACATGTTAATCGGCCTAATAATCATTCGACACGGCCCGCTAACTCGTAATCTTGAAAACACGATTATAATTAATATCTACTCGTCGATATTGAATAGCTTAGCTCGTAATCCTACGAGCAATAATGTCGAGAATCTCGCATTCTCGAATAATGTATTTTTTGACTAAAAACAAACTTAATCAAATTTCGAATTAAGTTCCTTGCATTCCTTCACTATAACTAAATTTTAGAGTCGTAACAAAAATCTCAAACATCGAGCGACTCAAATTTAAATCGATAGTTGGATTGTCCGTTAATAATATCGTGAAATCAATTAATTATTATCCGATTAAATACACGTCTCAATTATTCAAGTCCAGATTCATTCAAGAATCTCACCATTGCATTCGTCATGAAACTACGAGCGGAATGACATAAAATTTTGCCGAAAATTCCACCTCGCAGGAGCTCTGCCGCACACGGCGGAGCGTGGGGCCATACACCACCGTTGGCGGCGGCCGGAATCCCATCGGCACCAAATCGAGCAACCTACATATCAAATTTTTTTTATCTCAATAAGCCCAACAACATTCAAGAAGAACATAACATCAAAAAACCGGAAAACCTCTAAATGGCCGAAAAACCGAAATCCCACTGGAAAATTCATCTCCTGCGTCTGTCGGCTTCCGGCCAACGCAAGGGCCGAGACATGTTGCGTTCAACTCGTCTCCTCTTGGGCTTCAAAACCTCCTTAAGCTCGACGTCTAAAACCGCCGCAAACGCCGCCACCGTCGCTATGAAAATCAACCCAAAAACTGCCACTTTCTCAGCCTCGATTCTCCCTTCTCCGACCACCAACGTCGTAGATATTTCCACCAAATGGTAGAGGGGCCCAAGCCTAACAAAACCCGACCAATTTCACGGCCAAAGGTTGCCAGCCGGAGGCTCACCGCCGGTGAGAACCTCACGGCTAAAACTGGGCCTAAGGAGGTGGTCAACGCGGGTCAACCTGGTTGCCAAAAATAGAAATTTATGATTTTCTCAAAATGAAAACCCGTATTTATACCCGCAATTTTACAATAAAACGTTTTCCGATATTTTCATAAAATTTTTGCTGACCATAACTTCTTCGTCGTAACTCCGATCACAACACTAGACGTGGCCACGAACTTGTATCGACAAACTCTATAGCTTTATCCTAAGAAATTTCTCAAAAAACATAGTCGATAAAATCTCAATGAAACGTCAGCGAAAGTTACTGACGGTAAAGATTAATTATCATCTACGATTAACGTAATTAATTAGCGATTAACCACATAAGTTCTGATTATCGTATAATGATGTTCTGGGTCATTACATAAACCCTCTGGTTACTTTTTTTCTTCATGTTTCTATGGTTTATAAAATAAACATAAAAGACGCTCTATTCACGTCTCCATTTTCACCACGACTAAATTAGTGATTATGTAATATTTAATTTTTTTTATATTCTTAGACATTGATTATGTAATATTCTAAATTTTAAATATATTTTTTAAAAAAAATACTAAATATGGGTTAAATACCGAAACTGTATCGCTCTGCACTGAAGATGTGGTACACTGAATAAATAAAGTGATTGTGGTTTACATTTTTAGCAAACCGTAACATGTGGGATAGTGTTACGATTTGAGCTTCAAATCGCACCGACTTAACCCGCGCCCACCCTTGAAAAAAACATAGCTGCAAGAGTGTAGATGTACACTATTGGATATCTATTTGTTACTTAAGAATAAACCCAAAGAAGATGTATTTTTCCCTTTTTAGAAATAAGAAAATTCACAGAAAATGAAAATGAGGTCATGGTGTGGACGACATGTCGCTAGCCCCAAAATTGTTGTGGGCCTCCCCAACACCAATTAACCCACAAGAGAGAGAGAGAGACTGACCACTGGAATGAAACTCAGCCACAATGCTTTTTCTTCCCGCTTCAAATCTCCATCTCCTTCGCCGGTCAACCAACCCGTGATTTTTGACATCCTTCCCCGCCGGAAATGGAAACCCTAAAGCATCCAATTTCAATCAGAGTCCCCAATTATTACACTACTAGACTCCGCCGCCACCCCACTAGTCTCAACTCCCCCAGACCTCTTCTCCACCACCAATCCCTCCTCCGCTTCAAACCCTCCCTACTCTACTCTCCGCCGCGTAATCTCCTCTCTCTCCGCTGCGCCTCCACCGATCACAGTCACGGTCAAAATCACGATCACGATCACGAGCACCACAGTCACCATCACCACCACCACGGCGGCGGCTCGGCGGAGCTGACTGAGACGCAGAAAGCGTTCCTCGGATTCGCAAAGGCCGTGCGATGGACCGACCTCGCTGATTTCCTCAGGGAGCATTTGCATTTGTGCTTCTGCTCCGCCGCGCTGTTTCTCGCCGCCGCCGCATGCCCTTACGTTGTTCCGAAGCTCTCCGTCAAGCTTGTGCAGAACGCTTTCCTGCTCCTCGCTTTTCCTCTAGTCGGGGTAAAACAATTGATCTCTATTATATAGAGTAATTATTTGAACCTGTGTTTGAATTTGGATTTGTGTTATGCCTTAGTTGATAGAATTTGGTGATAGGTCTCTGCGGCACTTGATGCGATTACTGACATTAGCGGCGGGAAGGTGAACATTCATGTGTTGATGGCTTTAGCAGCATTTGCATCAGTGTTTATGGGGAATGCACTTGAAGGAGGCTTGCTTCTGGCTATGTTTAATCTTGCTCATATCGGTAGAGCATTCGAATTTTTTCTACTTCTTTTGTTGTGGCAGTGTCTGTTGGTTAATGTGTGCTTTGTGTTGATTCAGCTGAGGAATATTTTACAAGTCGCTCCATGATCGATGTGAAAGAATTGAAAGAAAATTATCCGGATTCAGCACTTGTGTTAGATATGGATGACGAGCAGGTTCCGGATACATCTAATTGGAAGTACAAGCAGGTTCCTGTGCATGATCTACAAGTTGGGACGTATATCTTGGTTGGAGCTGGAGAGGTATGGGAACCAAGTTTATTGTCTTAATTGAAATGTCATTAGTAGCTTATTGTCAAGTTATGACTGTGGCTAGAACTAAGAGATAAGTATCGTTGTGCGCAAGTTCCACAAGTACAATGATTTTCCCCAAACCTTTCCTGGAAATAACTCTGTTCAGTGAAGTTCTTTGTTTATTTTCTCTTGAATCCTTTTCTGGAGATAAATGTTTAGTCATTCGTGACACCCTAAATCTGGTTTGTATCTTAAGATTTATTTTTTTTATGTAGCTGTGATCTTCTATTGCTATCAAGTTCTTTCTTTATATTGTACAGTATAACATGGAAGTATTGTAATTGGGGCTGGTATTGTGATCAGTCTGTGCCTGTAGATTGTGAAGTTTTTCAAGGTAGTGCTACCATTACTATTGAGCACTTGACTGGAGAAATTACACCTTTGGAAACAAAAGCTGGAGACAGGATACCTGGTGGTGCTAGGAACTTGGACGGCAGGATGATAGTGAAGGTATTTTCAAGAATATAGTCTGTTATCAGACTTCAACAGATATATTAATGAAAACAGAAGGAATATGTGATAGAAGCCACACTATCTCGTTACAAGTGATGTTCCTGATTAACTTCATTACTTATTTTTGGGCATTACAATCATTTTTCTTAATCCCTATGAATTTAATTAATCTTCATTAAACATATCAAGAACTCTTAAAGGTGTAATAACATAAGGGGAATTATCTGTGATAGCTAGGCTTTGGAATTCTCGACATCTTGTGCTAGTAGTTTTTTTTGTGCTGATAATGATTGGATTCTAAATAGAATTGTTCTGCAGGCAAGGAAAAACTGGAAAGACTCGACCCTCAGTAAGATTGTGCAGTTGACTGAAGAGGCACAGTTAAATAAACCAAAGCTTCAGAGGTGGTTAGATCAGTTTGGGGAGCAATACAGCAAGGTGGTTGTAGTATTGTCAGTTGCTGTTGCTCTACTTGGTCCATTCCTATTCAAGTGGCCATTTATTGGTACATCAGGTACTGCTCTCTTTGACTACTTCCACTAGCGATTCTTACTCGAAACAGATTTGAAACTTTTATGAACAGCAGGTTTGATTACGCACATTCCTGGTCATTTTAGCTTACTGTAGCTCACATATAAACTGTGTAAAGGAAACTTACTGTGACAGCAGGTTCAATGTGTTTACGGTTACTACTTACTAGTACTACCTTTACAATTACCCTTAAGATTACTGTAGCGCAACCATTTGCAATATCAAATTATAATAATTTACCTGAAAAGATTATATGAACTAGATGTATTTCTATGATAAATTATGTTTTAGTGAGGCGGTTATTTCTATCCCATGTTATTGTTTATGTATATCGAGGGTGTGGTCATCATTCATTTGGGTTGATGTCTGCATAATCCATAGCTTGCAGAGGATCGGTTTATAGAGCACTGGGCCTCATGGTGGCAGCATCCCCATGTGCTTTGGCTGTAGCTCCACTGGCGTATGCTACTGCAATTAGCTCTTGCGCAAAGAAGGTATAAATTGCCATTGATGTATACTCAAAAACTTAGATTCTGCTGTTGTTCTGAGGATTAGATATGTGTTTTTCTTTGTCTTTTACCTCCATTAAAATTTGCAAGTGTATGTTATTTGGAATTCAATGGGTATGGTGTGCTAATTTGTTTTTGGGTGATTGTTTCCATTAACTTATAAACACTACATTACTAATGTTACCGGGATTGTCAGTAATTCTACTCTGGTATTTAGATCAGCTGTCTGATACTTTGGATTTCTATCATTATGTCTATAACCGGTCAACACTTTACCTGATAAGTACAAGCAAATAGAAATGGTAAATAGTTCCTTGCTAAAGTATGGTGAGGATGTGGTCTACCCCAGTATTATACTACTTTCATTAAACAGCCAAGTTGTCTTGGGATGATTAGAACACAACAAAGTACTAGAGGTCAGTGCTAGGCATACTATCACAGGAGTAGAGGTCTCCACCTACGAAACTTCACTATTTACACTAAAGCATGACTACAAATAATGCTCATTTTAGCCATATTGACTTGACAGTCTTTATTTTCTTTACAGGGGATATTGCTAAAAGGTGGTCACGTGCTAGATGCTCTAGCCTCATGTCATACTATTGCATTTGATAAAACTGGGACCTTGACAACTGGGGGCCTAGCATTCAAAGCAATTGAACCAATATACGGACACCGTGTTAGACACAATAAATCAAAATTTTCTTCCTGTTGTGTGCCAAGTTGTGAAAAAGAGGCCCTTGCTGTTGCTGCTGCAATGGAGAAGGGGACAACTCACCCTATTGGAAGGTAACAGAAGCTTCCTGTCTTTTAAATCTTTTACCTTCCTGTCTTTTAAATCTTCAACTTACTCTCCCTTGCAGTTCTAATTTTTAAATATATCGTCCGATTCAACATTTTCTTACATGTCAAAAATGGTACTGAGTATATACTATATATCCTATCGGCAGAATACAATTCTATATTGGGTGGTGAAATTGACACCCCCTTTTTTACAAACCACACCTCCATTCATCACATTTTCAAGCAAAAGTGTACAGAAAATACACACAAAAATCAAAGAAGAGGGGTGTGGTTTGTAAAAAAGGGGGTGCCAATTTCACCTCCCATAATATCTTTGATGTCTTATAATCAATTAGTAGGTTTGTTTATAATGTAAATTTCTAGTAAAATTATATTACATCCTGAACCTAATATGTTCCATTCTACTCTATTTTTAATCATTTTTCAGAGCTGTTGTTGACCATAGTGAAGGGAAGGACCTTCCATCTGTTTCTGTTGAGAGTTTCGAGTATTTTCCTGGTAGAGGTCTAGTTGCTACTGTCAATGGCTTTGAGGTCAGTTTTATTCTACGGTAGAATAGATTTGTTCTTACATTTCAGCCTTGTGGAAAAGCTGCACGTTGTCTATGACATGTGCATTATATTTACAACCACATTTGTTATACATTGGCCACTTGTAATCCATATTGCTTTCTATTAGTTGAATAATTAATATCAAGATTTTTGTCTTTTATCTTTTATACATATAATATGGGTTAGTTATTTTTCCATTGATATCAACACTGCCACATGCTGTACTTCATTATATGACTTCCAGACGTTATCTTTTGTAACCACAATGTTATGTATCAGCCAATTAGAAATCCATAAATACTTCTACCAGTTGCATGCTAACACTAATGCATGCTTAAACTAGCCAAGTTCTTTTGGAAATTCATCAGATGTAGTAATAATACATGCAGCATTAGATTGCCTTTCTCAGACATTTGTGTATTCGAATGTTAAACAGCGCACATTTATTTTTATTTCACCCCAGCCAATTAGCATTATTTTGATGTACATTGATTCTGTCTTGTTATAGTTAGGAACAGAAGGGGGTAAACTGTTGAAAGCATCTCTTGGTTCAGTAGATTTCATTACTTCACTGTGTAGATCAGAAGATGCTTCCAAAAAGATCAAGGAGGCTGTTGATGCATCTTCTTATGGAACTGATTTCGTTCGTGCTGCTCTTTCTGTCGACGAAAAGGTTAGGTCTCATTTAAAGGTTAATCATAAGCCAAACTATTCATAGCTAAGCTTTATCCTGTGGTCTTTTCTATGCTGTGTCTTTTACTTCTTGTTCAGCCTTTTTTTTATGGCTAACTGATGGGGAAGTGAGAACTAAATTCTATTTTCGTTGCAGGTAACACTGATTCACCTTGAAGATAGGCCTCGATCTGGGGTCTTGGATGTCATAGCAGAGTTACGAGATAAAGCAAAGCTCCGCATAATGATGTTAACTGGCGACCATGAGTTGAGTGCATGCAGAGTTGCAAAAGCTGTAGGTATCAGTGAAGTTCATAGCAGCTTGAAGCCTGAGGATAAGCTCAGTCATATTAAGGGTGTCTCAAGGGATATGGGTGAGTCATACAATCAGTACCTTAGATTAAGTTCAGGAGTGTAGCTTATGCTCTATCTAGTGCTTAGAGATTGTATGATGGTACCTCATTTTTGAAAGGGTTTACCTATTGTTTCAAAACATTTTGGTTAAAAAGATTTTTGTTAAAAAGTCTGAGAGCTCTTAAATTTCATTAAAAACAAAATTATGGAAGGGCAAAAGAAAGCAAACCAGGTTTTCTCTTCACTTAATTTTTGAAATAAACTGTTTGAGGCTCACCAGATTCTTAAATTTACTACAGGGGGAGGTCTGATAATGGTTGGTGAAGGAATTAATGATGCTCCAGCACTAGCAGCAGCAACTGTGGGGATTGTCCTAGCACAACGAGCAAGTGCAACTGCCACAGCTGTTGCTGATGTGCTGTTGCTGCGAGACAATATATCTGGTGTGCCATTCTGTATTGCCAAGTCTCGCCAAACAACTTCCCTGGTACTTGCTTGATTTCTATCTCAATACATCATCACTTTTGTGTTTAAGTTATGTCATGATATTATTTTCTCTATGTACATGCAGATTAAGCAGAATGTAGTCCTTGCTTTAACTTGTATAGTTTTGGCTGCTCTACCGTCTGTTTTAGGTTTTCTTCCTCTCTGGCTAACGGTATGAAATTTTCCACTTGTTCTGGTTGATCTTGGCAGCTTCTGAATGATCTGGTTCAACTCTTGGCTGGTCTAACCATATTTCCTGTTTCATGGTGTCGTACAATGTAGGTTCTATTACACGAAGGTGGTACTCTTCTCGTATGCCTCAACTCCATCCGTGCTCTAAACCACCCAACATGGAGCTGGAGGCAAGATATATTGAATTTATATATCGAACTTAAATCAAGACTCGAATTCTCGAGGAAACTTACAACGGGGACAAACCTTACCCGAGCTGCACCTCCTGTATCCTTATAATTCATTTAGTCATGTATAACAGCACAACAGTCGATCAAGAAAATATTTATTCTTTTGCTCCCACATAGCTTCAGTAACAAAGACTTGTAGAGAAAGATACAACAAAAAATACTAAAAGCCTTATATTGAATATGGAAGCTGAAGTAGTTACGTGAAAGACTGATTCAGGCGGCGGCGGCGGCCGGAAGTCGTGTTTCAAAGCATTGCGCTACAAGCAACCTTCTTAAGCTAATTATTTCTTATACAGCTCGACTGTTATCGAACAAAACGAGGATGACGGAAACACTCATATACTAATCGCCAACTGCAACTGCTTCTATCATTATTATTCTCCTGCACCTAACAAAGTCCACACCAACATTTTTGATATTTTGCTTTCAGCTTTCCACCCAAGGACTTTCACGTTTAAAACCACAGAAAAATGTTAAGCTCCCTGCAGACCACAAAAATAAAGAACGGTTTTTTTATTTTTTTCGTTGGACTTTCTTAAATTTTCTAGTTGGGTGGCAGAGAATCAAAATCACCAAGAGATATTTTTCTTATTTAGCAAAAGTAACGTAGTAGTACTTGGCCGTAGTCCCCGTCCCTCCGGCTGGAAGAGGACGAGGGACACTTCCTTTTTCTTTCTTTTTTCTTGTTTTGCTTAGGTGGTCACACCTTTTGCTTTTTTATAGCATGAGGCATGAGGCATGAGGCATGAGCTGTTAAATGTTTCAAGACCTGGACTCCAAATTACTAAATTTGGATTTTGCAGTTTGCATACATTTATCACAAACATAATAGCACAGGAGTAATGCTTATAGTCTGGTGAATACTAATCATGGACCAATTAATTATCGACCCTATCCATTATCGCAACACTATTTACCAAACAGCAGTTTCACAAGTGTCGAAGATTTATGAAAACTGCGCATATGAACCGTCATTTTATTTCTATGTGCGTGTAATTTGTAAATATCAAATAAACGTGGGAGAAACTGTGGACGAAAGTTGAGCAAGATGTTTGGATGAAACTCGGTGTTGATTTTGTTGGATCGACCCTCTACCCTCTTCGGTCATCAGACCCATATCTCTTTCATTACTATGTGTGCTTGGTAAAATAAATCTGCTCAAATCTTATTTTAATTGAGAAAAATATATACGTGACATGTGTTGATTGGTCAATCTAGAGCATCAGACCCATAACTCTTTTATTGCTACGTGTGTGCTTGATAAAATAGACCCGCTCGAATTCTCTGTTCTTTTAATTGAAAAGAAAAAAATACATACATGACACGTTTTGATAAATCAATCTAATGACCCGCCCGTTGAAACTTGTAGTCCCGTTGAAACTTGTAGTCGACAAATTTCGTTCGGATTTTGTTAGGTGGTATTGCTTTTCGATCGGTCAGAAAATGAGAAACGTATCCCACTTGACATATATGATGGTCCAAATTTCAATTGTCCTCGTCTGGAGCATTTTCCATTCATACTAGGCCTCCAATTTTTACCAGTTTCTTTTGTCATCCTCGATATAGGCAAACACATTTAATTTTTTTCATTTTTCCATTCCAGATACGAACATAACAAGGTAGAAAAAGAAAACCGATTAAAATGGAGAAATTATTGAATTATTTTCTTTCCTTAATTTAAACCCGAAAGAAAGCGAGAAAAAAAAAAAGAGAACAACACGAGCCCAGTTTTTTTTTTTAAACTACTCCTTCCTCCCCAGTTACCACCATTTTTGTTTGCAGTAGTCCCTTAGACTAACTAGTACACTAGTCCATTCCCGATCGGAAAACGCCCAAAACCCTTTCGCATTGAGCTTCCTTCATTCATTCATGTCTTCCAAGTTGAATCCCCCAAACTACTCTCCCACCTTTAAGTCACTCACTGATTTTGCTGATCCCAATTCGCTTCACTGCAACATTCCTAAACCCATCACTGTGCTGCTTCATCACCCCAAACCCATTTTTCTGCTCCAACCCTTCCATATAGCTCCTCACCTCTTTCTTTATCATCCCTTGCATCAGCTCCAAAAGCTCCGCCGGAAAACTCCTCATCGGATCGAACACCGGAGTTGGAATATTCTGAGTCGACTCGGCGGGGGCGACTCGGGTCGACACTTCACACGTATCGACTCCCGGGAGCGAGAGAGACAGCGAAGTCGGAGGATCATTGTCGATGTGGTTTGTGTTGGTGTTGGTGTTGGTGTTGTTAGAAGACGACGTCGTTTCTACGGGTGGGAGAACTCCTCCCGATCGCGCCACGGGCCTGTACACGTGCGAAGGTGACGTCTCCGTCATCACCTGCACGCTGGAGTCGCTGACGTCAGACCCGGACGGGCTTCCCGGGTTCATGAATAGCTCCGTGGACACGCCTACGGGCACGCCCGAGCCGGCGCTGACCGACCGCTTCAGTGGCGGCTGGTGCTGGTCCTGCTCGTTTGTAAAATTACCGTCGTACCCTCCGCCGGTGATGGAGCAGCACTTGCGCTTGAGAGTTGAGTTCCAGTGGTTCTTGATGGCGTTGTCGGTTCGGCCATTGAGTAGCCTAGCGATGGTGGCCCACTTGTTACCGAACCGCGCATGGGCCCGGATGATGGTGTCGTCTTCCTCCGCCGTGAACGCCCTGTGCTCAACTTGCGGTGACAGCTGGTTACACCACCGCAGACGGCAGGACTTCCCGGACCGGCCCGGAATGGCTTTGCTTATCAACGACCAGTTTCTCGGGCCGTGCTTCTTAACGAGGCTCTGCAACGCGTCGTCCTCCTCGGGGCTCCATGGGCCCTTGATCCGATCCATCTCCTTTCGGCTCATCGCCGCCATAACGAAAACTAATCAAAACTCAACCTCAGATCCAAAATTTGAAAGACTGAAGTTGGGTTTGTGAGGGAATAGAAAACTGAGTGGGAGAGGAAGAGGGGGGGTTATAAACGAGAACGAAGGAGAAGAGAGGTGACCGGTGGAGCAGGTAATGGATTTGCTGAGGAAGGTTTGGATTGTCACCGCTTTGAGTATGGGATACAGCTGGCTAAAAGACACGCGTCAAACCGCTGATTTACTCTCTTTTTTTTATCTCTTTGATACCTCTGCCGCTGCTGCAGGAGCGTCTCCCTCACTCAAGTGACTTCTCCTTTTATTTTTAAACAGCGGGGGCTCAAAACTTGAAGAATTATGTCTACATTTTTTCGCAAACATATTATCATCGAGCAATTAATTTTCCATTTCTTGAAAATGACTGAAATTAGTTGTTGCTCAAACTCATGACCTGTCTCCCAAAAGTATAGAAAATACATATATCTAGAAAACCAAAGAATATTAATTGAAGAGATAAGGATGGTAAGTTGACAACGGTTGGGGTTGGCTAGTCTTTGACTGAGAACAGCCAGCCTGTCGAGCATTCGTGGAGGATATTTCCCGATCTGCACTGGATACACAATTAAACATTTGAATTTTCATTTTAAATTTTCTGGAATATCCATTAAACAAAAATAAAAAAATAATCCTCAAGTAAAGGCACTAAACGACAAAAGAAACCCGAACCGAAGGAAGGGCCAATGATTTTACGGGCCATCCATCTCAGTCAGTCCAGCCTGTAAGACCTGCCACCACCACCCGCCGCCACATCACCACCGGCAGTCCACCACCACCACAAACATTAACGGCCAATTAAATCTATCTCAGTCACTCCCCACCCACCGACATGTCGCAGACTCAACTCAATATATAAATCCGTACGGAAACACTACACTCCCATGACCAGGCACCTTCCTCCCTCCGCCCCGCCCTGAAATTATTGAGTCGTTTATTAATCTCGAAGCCGAATCGGATTGTCAGTAATCACACGAGGTGAGATTCGGAGAATAAGATTTCCAAGGAAGATGATTGAATTAAAATCTCCGACCCAAACCCACTAGGCCAATTTGAATAATTGAGAGGGGATTTAATGAAAGGGATTAGGTGGTAGTTAACGAAACCGGATCCATCCGTATCTGTTTCGGTTGATATCGTACATCGTACCTACTACTACTGCATTATGCTCCTCTCTGTGGAGAGATACACTCGCTATACGGAGATGAAAGGTGGTGCGGTCAGCGGTCTCGTGGGTGGGGCAAATGTGTTTTCAATTATATATCTTCTTTCTTCTTTTCAAAGAAAAAATTGGTGCATGCATTTAGTGTGCGACCCATAATACATAAGAAAAATTAAACTATATATTACATTTTCACACTTACGCACATAACAGAAATATTCTTAATTTTAAACCTCAATGTTGCCGGTAATTTATTGCCTACTTGGGGATAGATTGGTGTGGTCCTATACATTCAAGACATAAGAATATCAAACCATAAACAAAGAAAGACATGGGTTAAAAGCATATTAACCAGTGACCGTGAGTCCAAAATTTTTGGTTGATTGCCTTGGTCAATTGTGTTTCTCTTTTATATTGAACTTTATTGTGGATATTGGCCGATATAAGAGCAACTCCAATTAATTTAATCAATTATATGAAATATTTTCTTTAAAATTAGCTCCAGCAGATCCCCTATCACATTAGCTATTTTAAGGATTTCCTATATTTCTTGTTTTCATCCCATATTCCTATACCGAAATCTTGAATTATAGGTGATTGAAAAATCAACATTGTACTTAATTATTTCTTTATAGGTTGTCAATGTAATCAGTTTTTAAGTTAATAAATGTTTATTATTTTTCTCAAATAATCAAAATTAAGTATTTATTCATAGTTAGCTAAATTATGAGTAATATTAGTGGAGTAAATTTTCACAAATACTTAGCTACATAGGTTTGAGCTACATTTTTGAACTGTTTAAGGGAATAATATTTCTTGTAACTCAGTCTGTGTCTTGTCCTAATAAGAATAGAAGTATATATTCTTTCAATCCCAGATTATAAGGATATGAATTTATATCATCTTGTAATGCCTATATAATGTCATCTATCAACGAATAAAATACAGTTTCAAATCTATCACTTGCGTACCTATATTTCTCCTTCAACACGTTATCAGTAGCTCTTGAGTTGATAGCCAATCAAACCGCTAAACAGAAAGAAAGAAAAAAACCTATATACACCGTCGGCCTCCTCCTTGACGAAAATTCTCCACCGCAGAATTTCCTTCCATCACCAGAGCACATACACCATCACCGGAAATTCATCACTGTCGCCGGAAATTCATCATCATTGCCGGATTTTTGCTTTTCTCTTCAAACTTTAATCCCAGTGAAGTTTTCATACCGAGCATAATACCCTTGAGGTAAATTTTCAAAGTTATTTGATTTAGAATTAGGTTGTAAAACTTAATTACCGCAACACCCTAGATCTAGGTCTAGATTTAGGTTTCAATATCGTGAATTTTATATATGTCTCTAATTCCTATGGATTGTTGCAGGTATGAGTGAGTGAAGGATTAAATCCTCCTCCTCAAAGTTTAAACAATAGTGATGGTCCTGGGGGAGTCGCGGTATACATGAAAAAAAGGGAAGTCGATATTTTGTGACTCTGAGTTAGTAACGATTTTATGTGTAGTGGTATGAAATCACCGGTTACCGCATCGATATTTGTGACCATACATCAATGGATTATGTTTCTTATTCCCTAAACTTGATTAGTGATCGTGGTTTTTCGATCGGTAAATTAATTCATCTCTTGTCTTTTGTAGATGACTGAGCCAACAAGACCATAATTTGACATCCTTGATCTTTTAGAAGCAGGGTACCATAAAATGGGTCTCAGATGTGAGGAATACTCTCATCAGTAAGGCAAGCCATCAAGGCACAACTGTTCATCACAAACACATGAGATTGTTTATGACTATAACTGTGTTTAAAAGTCGACATTGACAAACACGGGGAGACGCCTCAGAGTCAATGACGATGTCAGTAAACAAAGAAATCTCACCAAGTTAAAAAAATGCTTGCGGTATTATGGATGATTCTTCCATGGTCGTTGATGATGCATTCCGTCGATCAGGAATTGACGAAGATGAAGTGGAACGTTGCTTAGTTGCAGATTGTCAACGTAGAGCAAATTGAACAATATGAAAAGTCACAATTTAGGCTGAACTAGACTCTTTTACAAATGAATTTTTTTGGGTATGGTAGTGCTATGGCCATCGAATGGTAAGCCGGTTAGACACAAATGAGTTGTTGTTTAAGAAGCACATTGAGAAGAACTTATGGCACAAAGATCTTCTCAACGACCTAGTATTGATTATCAGAAGATGTATTCTCTGGTTATGGACATCATTACTTTCCGCTACCTTATTAGTTTGGTAGTGTCTGAAAAACTAAGTATGTAGTTAATGGATGCGGTTATACATCTCTATAGGGATCTTGATTCAGATATATACATGAGAGTACCAATTGACATGGTTATACCCAATTTAAGTAACTCTAAACCACAAAGTTCTCATGTCTTCAAATTGAGACGTTCACTATTCTAAGTGACTACTTGATTGTGAAGGGATGCAAGAATGATAAGTTATGTTCATGTGTGTTCATTAGATGAACAAGTTGTTTGAGATGATAGACCTTGGTAGGACTAGATTTTGTCTTGGTGTTAGACATGGAACATTGAGTTGGTTGAATTCTTATTCATCAATCTGCTTATGTCTAAATCAGGCAATAGTCAAAACACATCATTTTAGCACACCAATGGTTGTTTGCAGCCTGAAACTCAAAATGATCAATTTCATCTAAAAAGATGGTGCTGAGGAATTTTTGGAGCTGAGATTCCATATCATAGTACGGTTGAAGCTTGGTTAAATTTAGCTCAGTGCACATATCCAGACATTACCTTCTCGGTTTGCCCCTATGCAAAGTCATTAGAATGGAATGCCTTCTAGTACTTGAAGGGACTCGGGCCTATTCTTTCCCTTACAAAGAAATAAGAGAGAAAATTGAAATTTCAGAAAAATGAATGTTTGAAACGCAGCTTTCTGATTCTGTCCAGCTCGACCCGTCGAACATGGAGCTCGACCTGTCGAATGATAGCTCTTGGAATTGGATAGAACATGTCTTTTGACCCGTCGAAGGTTACACATGATACAGGCATTGTACCAACTCAATGCGGTCCCCTATTCAGAGACACATTATGATGTCTTAATTGGTTTTGCTGATGCAGAGTATCTCTCTGACCCCACACAAAGGACGTTCCTAGATAGGTTATGTTTTTACCATGGGAAATACAACGATTTCTTGGAAATCAACAAAGCAAACCCTATCTCATTGGTACTTCCTCGAATCATTCTTAGATTATACCTTCGCATGATGCGGTTAATAAGTGTCTCTGGTTTAGGACAACAATACTCTACATTTGAGGATTTAGTATATCATCATCTACTACGACAGCACCAACTTGCATGTTTGTGAATAATGTTGCTTACATTGAACAAAAGAAGTTGGGTTACGTTAAGGGTGATCATACTAAACTCATCTCGCCAATGTACTCCTACAATCAGCAACAACAGATGTTATTGATTATCCGTGTGAACCGGATTGATTTGGTGGATAATGTTGTAGACTTGTTCACCAAGTCTTTACCAAAATCTACATTTGCAAAGCATGTGAGACGCATTGGTATGCGAAAATTGTCTGAACTCCAAGATTAAGTTATCGATTAGGAGGAGTTCATTTCGTAGACATCAGGGGGAGTCTACATCACATGTGATCGCTTTTGGAGTTGATGTGTTATACTATTTTTCCCTTCGACCAAGATTTTGTTTTACTCAAGAGGTTTTTATTTGCTTGGTAAGATTTTTAGTATGGGAACAGGTTATGCATCATACATTAGGATCGCGACACAAAGGGGAGTGTTTAAGGGAATAATATTCTTGGTCTTTCGGAGTGTGTCTTGTTCTAATTATTATAGAAATAGATATTATCTCAATCCCTGATTTATAGGGATATAGATTTGTAACATATTGTAATGCTTATATAAGGTTATCTATCAATGAATAAAATAAAGTTTCAGATCTATCTACTTGTGTATCTTTATTTCCCCTTCAACATATATATGTTTATTTAGTCATTCTAGTTATGAGAAATCATGTTACCCAATTAAACGTTCATCTTACCCTAAAAAAATAACTATATCTCCTTGCAACTCTACACCCATTTACTATTAGCTCTCACATTTCACCTTCTCCACGTATCATCATCATTCTCTACAAAACAATATGTTAGTACATTTCGAAGTCAAAATATTTCTCACTAAACTCTAATTTATTTATCTCCAAATATCTAATTCTCTTTTTTGTCTTGATGATTTTTTTCTTATGATCCTCGAATTTGTACTATTTGCTCTTTCAAGTAAGTTATCAAAGATGAGTAAAATTTTTACCCTACCTGACCAAAATTCCTGACTGTACTTGACTGCTTGCTCTGTAATGATTCTTGAATCTCCCTATCCTTTAGATTGAAAGGCTAATGAGGCGGATGAATTTGATTTCCAATGGCTTACTAACTGATCGGGATCGTGAAGCTTTGACCATCCAAACATACATTTTGCTCCAACACTTTTTCTTAAATATAAGCCAAGAGGGAAGAAATCACAACTCAGTAATTTATTAAAACGGATAACAATACAGGATGGGAAGGAACCCAAATAAAAGCAAATGTAACAACATCATGCTCCATAATAGCTAGCTGAATCTAGTCCTACATGTGGCAATTCCATCCATATCATTGCCAAACTCAAGAGTAATAAACTGAGGCAGAGAGCTCCACCACACCGCCCCCTCATTTGTAGCACCAAATTTAGGTAACAAGTTTGCTACTTCGTTACCTTCTTTGTAGGTGTACTCGACCTGAAATTGAATACTTTGAAGAAAGTCCATAACATTCAACCATCTAACTCGAAACGGTCAGAGAATTAATGATGGGATATTAAAATACTTCCAAACCAATAATGAATCAGTCTCTAAACAAAAATGATTCATACTCTTTGCCTGAGCTAGATTAATAGCTTCCAAAGCAGCCAAAATTTATGCATCGATCCACCGTTGAAGCTACATTTACTTTGAAAGCTAAAGCACCCTGGAACATCCTTTCTTGATCTCTCACAATGCCGCTATAACCTGCATTCTCTTCGTCACTAAAAGAGCCATCAACATTGAATTTCAGGCAACCATGACGAGGGCACTTCCATTTTACTAGACTGTAAATCAGAGCAGTAGCACGAAGAGAAGATAATTGCAAAACTGAATAAATCGAAACTGGTGAACCCGATCTAGTGCACTTTTGAAAAGTCAAACTTACTGAATCCCGAATGACGGAGAGGATAAAACCCTTGAAACTATCCAAAGATAAAGCTGTTGAATCAAATTTCATTTTATTTCTTTGGTACTAGACACACCAGAAAATATTGAAAACAACAATGGTCGATAACTGTCTTGTTGCTTTCGACATCCCAACATGGCATACAGATAATAGCTGAGGCAACTCAGAGATACTCGGTAACTGAAAATTGAACAGAGAAGCTAACCATGACCAAACTTGCTGCAACATAGGACATAAGAAAAATAAATACATCACATCCTCCATCACACTTCCGCATAAAAAGTAACACGTTGAACAAAGTTGTGTCCCTCTTCTTTGGCTGAAAGCATCAGTTTTGATTCGATCATGTAAGACCTTTCATGTTGTTACACTCTTTTTGGGCTGGATTGATCTATTCCAGATTAATTTTTCCCATTGAACCACTGCCTCATTTGAAGCTCCTCATAAGGCAAAGAAGAAGTAAGTAACCCTAACGTAAGAGAAGGTCAAATGAGAACATCATTCTCATCAAACTGAGGAATACTAATATCTTTAATAAACTCAGCAGCTTCAGTAAAATAGTTAACAAAGTGATAAGGTGAGCCCAACTCTTACTCTCAAAAAACCGACACACATTTTGCACCAACACTTACACTAACCCATGCAGGATTTAGAATTCTTCTTCAACTACAGTATGTCTTTGTACGAGAGTATACAGTACTTACCTAATCATTAAGTAACACGCACGACTTTATAGATTATAGAGTTACGTAGATAAACACTAATCAAACTCTCAAACTATAATAACTATAACCTAATCTAGCCAAGCTGAGGTCACGTGATGCACGTCTCGTCACCAGTAGATCAGTTGATTATATAGGTTAATAAACGACGACGTCAGGAGGTTGGCGCTAGAGGACAAAGCAAAAGAGAATAGCCGGGAATCTCTCTCTCTCTCTGAAACACAAATGAGCACAAATCCCCAAACCCAACCATAAAAGAGATGCTGTCCTTTTCGATAAACTCACCCACCCAGAAAACAAACGAATGCGTTATAGCTGGCAATCCCCGTGACGTGGCCTCCCGTCTTATCCTATATTTGACCGTTCCAATGGAGACATCAACGGGTTTCTTAAAGCGGAAAAATAAACAAAACTTAATCGGACGGTTAAATATGTTGGGCTAACGGTGGTACCACGTCATTGACGGACAATAGCGGTGGGGGCGGCAGTTACCCAACAACCTAGTGACGTGTGTGGGAAGGGGTACGATGGGGACTTTCATCTGAGAGAGGCGGACACGTGGCACGAGTTCAACGTCGGAGTCTAAAGTGTGTGTTCGTGCCTTACTTTACAACTGTTGTTTTTGTCCTTGTCCGTGACGCGGTGCATATTTGTTTTCATTAAGCAAGCTCGTTTTCCACGTGAAACCAGGAATGATTTTAGGTCTGTAATTTTCGTGCGGGTAGGCGGGTATGGATCCTGTATAAGGACTTTGGAATTTGGAGGGTCCATATTTGTCTATGTTCCATATTGCCACAATGCCATCCCAGAAGGACGTGATTGGTTATCTATACAAACTTAGGACTTGGAAGACGCTTGCTCAATTTGCCAGCCGTGGCCAGAGGATCAACATCTAGAACTTAAGATCACAAAATAAAAGTGCAACTATTTGACACTTTCTATTACAACCTTGCCTAGAACATTTAGATGAAAATTTATTATTTCGGTGTTTTTCCGATTGAGGTTAAATTTTTGTGCTACAAATTATATCGTAATTTTCCGATTGAAAAACTCGTATAAAGCTATGTTTTAATATCATCGATATTGATTATCGTTGAAAATTTAACATGCAGTGCGTACATACACACAAGTATAACTTGATCTATATGCATATATGTTTAGTACTACATCTTGAATCCATAGTTTGACCGGTAATAGAGATGAACATCAAATATGGTATTGCTAATTGTGAATTGTTCTTTAAATCCAGGATATATAAATTGACATTCCTTTGTTTCTTAATATGGCAGGTAAGATTAGCCCAGGGGCACATCTCGGTTCGGATCGGTTTGAGGTCCAAATCAAACATGGGTCATATTTTATTGTTTTCTCAAATTTTAAACCGTTTACTAGATTGAAATATTTTGGAGCGAAGTTTTGTTTAGACCGAATTTTTGGTTCGGTCCGGTTCGGTTTCGGTTATGGCCCAATATCTAATTATCAAATTTTAAAGCCCAACAATTATTTTGGACTCAATCTATCAAACCTGTACAAGCTATGAAAATTTTTAAATAGACTAATTTTTTAGACTTAACTCAACTTTAAATAGACTAATTTTTTAGACTTGACTCAACTAAGCTACAAACCTGTACAACTAAGCTCAAATAACCAAGGATCCAAATTTGCAATTCCAGTTTTTTCAGTTTTTAAGCTCACACCAAATAACCTAAATGACCAAGTGCAATAAAATATCTAAATGTTCAACGGTTCAAGTGCATCAAGCACACCAAAATGAGCAAATATCTAAATATTCAAGTGCAGCAGCCAGCAACACATAATTTAAAAGTTTACAGACCAATCATTAAAAAGTTTAAGGGAAAATATTGCAAATTAATGGAAAAAAGACATGAAGTCTAGCAACAACACCCTTCATGCTCCAACTTCCAGGTTTTCATTCCTCCAATATCTCAATGTTGTTGATTGTAGAATCTACAACATAAATTGTACAGTTTAAAACTATTCAAAACTAAAACACAAACAATAACAACAAACAATTATTCAAAATTGAAACACAAATAATAAAACTAACAACAAGCAACACATTTATATATTTGATGTCAATTTCTCCAACTCAGTGTACTGCTCATTTTCATCTCTTATTGGCTCTCTGAAGAGTGGCTTTAATCCATCCCTTAACCAATCACTCAAACAAACTAAAGCCTCAACCATTTTTAGCATCAGGGATGCGCTAAAGGGATCTAAAATTCTCTTCCCAAGAGAGAAGGCACTCTCGGATGCAGCTGTTGATGCCGGTACAGCCAAGACATCCCTAGCAATTTGTGATAGAATTAGAAATCTTATGGCATGCTCTTTCCACCAATCTAGAAGTGAGAAGTTTGGATTTGAAGGATCCTCCGATGCCTCAAGTAGA
The DNA here is from genome assembly GCA_946800695.1 of Geum urbanum. NCBI lineage: Eukaryota > Viridiplantae > Streptophyta > Magnoliopsida > Rosales > Rosaceae > Geum > Geum urbanum. The sequence continues at coordinate 18,946,537 of OX326997.1, read as the reverse complement.
TATTTGTCAACTTCATTCCTGATTTCCACCACATCTTTCTCCTTCCTAAGCTTCAGAAACTCATTCATGCTTGCAACATGGCAATCCTCTTCACTCACAGTTGCATCAATACTATCAAACTTTTGTTGAGTTGATAACAGAGATGCTTGTGCAACCTCAGGGTCATTCTTCATATACTCTGCATATAACTTTAGGAACTTGCTCTTCAGGTCATTAACCATTCCCTTCACCTTCTTCTGGTCTTTCTGAATTTTTGGAAAAAAGTATTCCATGTACAAGAGCTTGTCCCCGTAAATTTTAAACCAAAGCAACTCACTGAAACAACAACACATAAACAATATTTTCAAAAATAATAACATCACAATGCACATATTCTCTCAAATAGCAGCACATAAACAATACTTCCAGAAATAATAACATCACAATGGTCACATAGTCACTCAAACAACAGCACATAAACGGTATTTTCAAAAACAATAACATCACATATTCATTCAAAACAACTCAAGTAGAATTTTGACAAAAAATTTGTACCCGGGATTCAATAACACAACCACCAACATAATTTTGTTCATGTCTTCAAGCCTACCCCAATATTTTTCAAACTTCAACTTCATTGCAGTTGCAATATCAGCCATAAGTATATCATCACCTTGTAAAAGCAAAAAACAGACCAATTAGAATGCATAGTTGCATACATTGAATAGTTAACAACATTGTAAAACCATCAAAAACAGAACTTCGAGTTACATTTGATGCACTTGTCCAACTCTACCAGGATGGTGCACATTCAAAGAAAAGGTTGGTTTGTTGTCACCACACTTGTGCCACTAAAATTGAGCGTCGTATCGTAAAACATCTTCAAGAACTTGACCAACCTTGCCGTCTTTTCCCAATATTTAGAACGAGGAGGTCCACACTACCACATTTTGACACATTACCGGCGATATAATGAAAAACAAGGCCGACGACCGGGAAAGTCGCCGGTAATGATGATCATTGCCGGCGACTTGCTCCGTCGCCGGTAATGTGTCCAAACATTGCCGGCGAAATTTCGGCCGGAAAATCGCCGGCAATGGTTGGCCAATCATTGCCGGCGACGGAATAGGTCGCCGGCAATGTTTGGACACATTTCCGGCGACTTTTCGCCGGTATTTCCCCGGCAATGACTCCATTTCCGGCGATTTAATGAATCGCCGGTAATGCCTCTTATATCAGATGCAGATCGCAGCAGCTCATTCATTTGGATAGAAAAAAATCCAGTGAAATCGAAAGAAAACGCTCTGAAATCCTTCGGTATTGTCAAAAGGCGTCGAAAACTCGATCACTCGGGAAGCTATATATATATAGGTACGTATATACATATATGTGTATGTATATATATATGTGTGTGTGTGTGTGTTGATCGATTTAATTAGTTTGATATATATATATATGCATGTGTTGATTTAGAGTTGAGATATCGCGTCGATTATTGGTTTGATACGCAAATAGAGTGGCTATATTGTTGCTTTTGAGTGATTGACTATTGATTTTGAGTGAATTAATTTGAGATTATTTCGATGAAAATATGTTAATTTATGTATATATATATGTATGGATATAAAATGATTTTGTGAATATTAATTGTTAATATGTCTATATATATACATGCATGTTAATTTGTAATTGTGAATTGTTGGTATATATATAATATTGTTAGAATTTTCAGGATGGACAAGAGTTGGATGAGCCTCGAAAGATGGGATGTGAGATATCACCAGGGAATTAGGAGTTTTGTGAATTTTGTGAAGGCTAATTGTGGAGACACTACACTTCATTATTGCCCGTGTAAAGAATGTAAGTGTCGCAGCAATCGATTTCGTTTTCCCATTGATAAAGTCCAGAAGCACCTGAGTAAATACGGGTTTTGGGATAAGTACACTTGTTGGATTTATCACGATGAAACATCGTTAGCGGGTCCGCATGATCATGGACAATTTGGTGAGAGGGCTAGTCCACGCTATGATCATGGACATTTTGCTGAGAGGGGCAGTCCATCCTATGATCTAACATCGATGTTAATCAATGATATGTTTCCTCATGAGAGCGGTGTATTTGCTGATGAAGCACCAAATGTCCCTTCCGTCGTTGGGGGTTTCCCCCATATTGAGCCAGTCGAGCCATTACCTGGAGCTCATGTCAACACAAGCGGTATGGACAAGTACAACAACCTGATTGCATTGCAACAGACTCCGTTGTACGACGGTTGTAGTAAGACTATTCTTGAAAGTGTCATGGGAGTGATGCAGCTCAAAATGGAGAACAGAATGTCTGTCAAAACTGTTGATTCTTGGCTGAAGTGGACTGCTTCGCTACTGCCACCCGGTCATCGTCTTCCTACCACTCATCATAAGGTGCGACATATCCTGAAAGATCTTGGGCTTTCCTACATCAAAATCCATGCTTGCAGATATGATTGTATTCTCTTCTGGGGAAAAGATCTTGAAGACCTTGAAGCATGTCCGGTATGTTTTACAGAAAGGTATAAGTTCACTCCTGCAGGCAACAAGAAAGCTGTGAAGATACTTCGATATTTCCCGCTTATTGATAGGCTGGAGCGGTTGTTCATGTGTGCTTTCACGGCCGAAGCTATGAGATGGTGGGCTGAGAGGATTTTTCCTGACGATGACACCCATATACACTCTTCCGACGGAGAGGCTTGGAAGCACATGGTCAGGGAGTTTGATCATTTTGCAGCAGAGGTCCGAAATGTTTGGCTAGGGCTCTCATCTGACGGATTCATTTTGGCAACATGAGTCTTCAATACAGTATATGGCCAGTTATTTTGGTACCGTACAACCTTCCACCATGGATGTGCATGAAGAAGGAATACAATATGCTCACTCTGTTAATTCCGGGCCCGGGTTATCCAGGAAAGTGTCTCGATGTGTATTTGAGGCCTTTGATTGAGGAACTTAATTACCTGAGTGAGTGTGGCCACCCCACTTACGATAGGTTCAAAAAGGAGATTTTCCAGATGCATGCCATGCTTGTTGGCACCATCAGTGATTTTCCTGCCCGCGGTATGTTGTCGGGCAACGTTACCAGGGGTTACAAGGCTTGTTCAGAGTGCATGACGGTTGATTGTTGCAGTCCTCATTGCAGTAAAATTGTTCAGATGCGTCACCGTTGTTGGCTTCCATATGATCACCCATTTAGGCAGGATCTAGACACGTTTGATGGGACTGTGGAAACAGGTGTGGCACCCAGGCGATGGACAGGGAAATAAATTTTGGAAGTGTTGAATGAATATGATTTTGGCCAGCTGAGCAATCATCTTGAGATAGTGGCGTCAATTCCAGACAAGCCCGAAAGGTATAAGTTTTGGACACACAAGAGCATATTCTGGGAACTCCCCTACTGGCCCAGGTTGCCTATCAGACACTACCTAGATGTCATGCACATAGAGAAGAATGTGTGTGAAAGTGTGGTGGGCACAGTTCTTAACTTGGAGGGGAAAACAAAAGACATCCCTAAGGCACGCATTGATCTGAAAGCTATGGGACTGCGGAAACATTTGTGGTTAAGAGATGGTAAGAGAAAAATGCCGCAAGCTCCTTACACAGTAAAGCCGAAGCATAAGCATGAAATTTTTCGGTGGCTGAGTAATGTCAGGTATATATTCTTATGGCTATGCAGGAATTTGACCTTAAATTTTTATGGGAACATGGTTATATGCGAGAAATATAATTGTTGCCTATGACTATATATATATATATGCAGGTATCCTTATGGCTATGCAGGAAATATAAGCAGGCGTGTTAACTTCCGGGACAATAAGATGTACGGATTAAAGAGTCATGACTGTCATGTACTGCTTCAACGCCTTTTCCCTATTTTCATTCGAGGTTACCTGCCCAAAGAGGTGGTGGAGCCGTTGGTGGCCTTGTCAAGATTCTTTCAGAAGTTATGCACCAGGGAAGTTAAAAAATCAGATCTCAGGGAGATGCAAGATGACATCATTTTTATCATGTGCAAGCTTGAGAGGATATTTTCCCCAAATTTTTTCGACATCATGCCTCACCTGATGATCTATCTTCCTGAACAATTGTTGCTTACCGGTCCCGTACACTACACTTGGATGTATCCCATGGAAAGGTACAAATGATTCATACATTTGGTTTGCCCCTGTTTTTATATGTAAATTCTTATTTTTTAAGTAAGTTAACATGCACTTGTTAACTTGTAGACAATTGGGAGCCTACAAGGACTATGTGAAGAATAAATATGCACCTGAAGGGTGTATCGCTGAAGCATATGTTGTGCACGAGTGTGTAATGTACACCAAAGTGTATTTGGGAGCGCTTGAGGACCCCCAACAACAGATGCCGATAGATGAACCCCAGTTTAACCTTTCTATCATCTCCAATGACGTAGTAGTACAGGGAAGCTTGCCAAAGTCGTACAAGTTGGATGGAAATGAGGTAGCCATTGTCCACTGGTCGGTACTGATTAACTGTCAAGAAGTACAATATTGGAAAAACTATCATCTTCACTGCCCTGCTATTGCCGGAAATGTTGATTACCACAACAGGACGTTTGCAAACTACTTTGGTCAATGGGTAAGGGTATATGTGTATATGTCTATTTTTTATATATCCTTATATAGCATGTGTGTACGTACGTGGTTTTGTGGTTTCTATGTTCATAATTTCTTGTGTGGTTTCTTATCGTTTTCAGATGAACCATGTAGCAAATGATGGTTGCCCAGAGTGGTCAAACGAATTGAGGGTCCTGGCGATAAAACCGATAGCTTCAAAAGTTTACTCGATGTGTCAGGTCAATGGCGTGAAATTTATATGTGAAAATCGAGACGACCGACTGAAAACACAGAATTGTGGGGTGATGGTCCATGGTGGGCAAGATGGCGTTGACTATTACGGTGTCCTTCATTCAGTTGTTGAACTAATTTATGGGAACCACATGAAAGTGCACTTGTTCAAGTGTAGATGGTTTGATACTAGCCCGGAGAACACAAGGACCGATCAGTACGGAACATTTTCGGTGAATACTGCTACTAGCTGGTATGAAGATGACCCTTTCGTTCTTGCCTCATCAGTAAAACAAGTGTTTTACCTTGACGATCTTCTGAACAAAGTCCCGTGGAAGGTGGTTAACCATGTTGCTCATAGAAACATATACAGTGCTGCCACACTTGGTGAGACCGCAGATGATGAGGAAGTTACTGCATACCATGAGCCGAACGCTTTTGACATTCCAGAATCATCTACGATTCGCCTTAATAATGTGAGATCTGGGAGTGTGGTTCGAATTACTGGAGCAGAACTTCTCGATGTTAATCCATATGAAGTTGACGCTGATTCAGATGACGAGGAGCGACACATATTGCCAGAGGTTACCTATGAAACCGCGTCAGACTCAAGTGATGAAGATGATTACGATTATCATCCTTAGTACGTTAATGATGTACGTATTTTAATTATAGTCAGAAATTATAGTCGAAAATTGTAGTCGGAAATTGTAGTCGAAAATCGTAGTCGGAAATCGTAGTCGGAAATCGTAGTCGGAAATTATAGTCGGAAATTGTAGTCGGAAATTGTAGGAGGAAATTATAGTCGGAAATTGTAGTCGGAAATTGTAGTCGGAAATTGTAGTCGAAAATTATAGTCGGAAATTATAGTCGGAAATTATAGTCGGAAATTGTAGTCGGAAATTATAGTCGGAAATTATAGTCAGAAATTGTAGGAGGAAATTATAGTCGGAAATTCTAGTCGGAAATTCTAGTCGAAAATTATATATGATCGGAAATTACCAACGAGAAATTGGTCGAAAATTATGGTCCGAAATAGGTCGGAAATTCGTCGGATATTCTTCGGGAAATAATTACATTACCAACGATTTGCTAAGAAACTCGTTGGTAATGGACATTGCCCACGAGTTATCAACTCGTTGGTAATGTCATTACCAACGAGTTGCAACTAACTCGCCGGTAATGGTTACTGAATATTACCAAACCCAGCTCGAGCTCGAGCTCATTTCTCACTATCTCAAACCCTAAAACTCCTCCTCTCCTCCTCCCCAAACAGTTCCGCCTCCCTCTCCTCAAATCTCTCTTCCTCTCCTCCCCTCTCCCCTCCCCTCACCTCCTCTCCCTTCTCCTCTCTCCACACTAAAAAACCCCAATTCAAATCTCAATTTCCTCTCCTCCCCTCCTCCCCTGCCTCCTCCCCTCAACTAACTCGCCGGAAATTCAACTCGAGCTCCACCATGGCAGGTGCATGCAAGCTCACTCTCTCTCCCTCCCTCTCTCTCTCTCTCTCAATTTTTATTTATTTTTATGCATATATATATATACGTATGTACGTATGTGAAAAATTTATATGCAATGTATATATATATGTATGTGGAAATTAAATTTAATTAGGATGATTTGGATTAATTTATATGCAATGTATATATATACGTATGGTTGAAAAATGTGGAAAATTAGGGTGATTTGGATTAATATGTGATGTATATATATATGTGAAAATTAAATTAAATTAAGATGATGTATATATATGTGATGTATATATATATGTGAAAAATTTAATTAAGATGATGTACGTATATGTGATATATATATATGTGGAAAATTTAATTTCGGAAATGATGTATGTATATATGTTGTATATACATGTATATAATTAAGTTTTGATAATTTTTGATAATTTTAGGTGATGAATATATGTGGAAAATATTTACGTAATTTAAGGGGATTTGGCATGGGCGGATTAATTGATATATATATATATATATATAACCGGAACCGTTTGGAACCGGAACTGTTTGATATATATACGTATGTTGCATGCGTGGAACCGGAACCGTTTGGAACCGGAACTGTTTGTAACCGGAACCGTTTGAAACCTAACGGTTCCAGTTCCAAACGGTTCCGGGTTCAAACGGTTCCGGTTCCGATTTGTTATAGAACCGAATCCATGACTATTACAGTGTCCAGGAGGTTTTGCGGCAAATTGGCTTGGAGGTATCAAACGGAGAGGGACTAGAAATAGTGGAGGGAGCAGTAGTCAAGCTTCCTCCTCAGCCTCAGTCTGCAACACACGTAGTAGGCTAATGATGAATGCTCGCACACAAATGTTGCTAACTGCGCGAGAAGAGGAGGAAGCTGCACGATCCGGAGCCGTGCAACCCCCAGTCCAGCCTCGAGCCTCAGTCAGCAGACCCTCCGTCAGCAGACCCTCAGACGAGCGACAGTCAACGGGGGCATCAGAAACTCCCTCCATCCGAATGCCCCCTATTCGCCCGGTGCCTACTCCCGTTTCACGGGAATCATCTGAGGCAGATGGTGCTGGCGCCTCATCGTCCAGGCCTCGTCTATCCCCGTCGTCCGGTCTCTTCCTGCCCGACGAGATTCCTGTGATCCCTGAATTCGATGATAGGGGGATGCCTATTTATATTGAAGGACGGCCGGAGTTCCTGAGCGTGGAGGAAGCGTACAATTTCATCCCGTTCGACCCCGTGTATCTTTGGAGTGTGAGGTGCACCAACCAGCAAACGGACGATGCAGGTAAATTTTATTTAACAAGATTGATTACTTAATTATTACTTAAGACTTACGATAGGTTCAATTAATGATATCAATTTGTTGACATTGTATTATTAGGTAATTTCGTTAATGGCACTGGAAAACGGAAAGGGGCTAGAGGCACCTGCACCGGGAAGAGACTTGAGCAGGCCACCGGGGGAAGGAAAACGCTCATTAGGGCCAATGAGGATGGCGAGGTGATCGAGGCATTAGACACCACGCGAAAATATGTCAGCATGGCCGGGGCGATCGTGCGGGACAAGGTCCCAATGCTTTGGCCAGATTGGGAATCTGTGCCTATCTACGTGAAGATGCAAGTGCATAATGCACTGAGTGTGAGTTAAATCGTATTTTCATTACGTAAATTTTACATTTATTAATTAAGTCCGAATAAATATATAACGGAAACCGTTTATATATTCATATTGCAGGTGTGGTTTGACGTGGATGAATGCCTTATTCACACGTGGGTAGAGCGTCAACTACATATGAGGTGATGTGCTTCAAGTTATTTGAGTATATATCGAGTTAGATTTTTGTTTATCAAGTGTTTTAATATCTCTAACTTCTTTTCCTGGTGTTAATATAGGTATAAAGAGTGGAAGAACGAGCTTTCTTCACATTACACACAGTACAAGGAGCTAGGCCGAGGTTCTACCCCTAGCGAATTCCAGTTTAGGGAGTACGAGTGGTTGTGGCTGATAGCCCACTTCGAGCACCCCAAAGCAAAGGTATGCATCCTGAATATATCTTACAACCCTAATTTATCCTATCACATTGAAATAGTTAGTTACTAATTTTTTTACATATGTTTATCAAACAAGGCAATTTCGAAGACGAACCGGGCGAATAGATTGAAAAACACCAGGGCCCATCATGCAGGTTCACTCAACTATTTGGGTTGGTCGAGTAAGGCGCAACAACAACAAGAAGTGAACCCGTTGGTGTATATTCATCAGAAGTTCTATCCGCAGTGCCCTGAAGAAGCGGTAAGTCTTTCGCCTCTGTATTTTGTACTTCACATATGCACGTGTTAATGCAGGAACTATTTTTTGATATTAATTTATTTTGTAAAATGGAACGTTATTCATATTCGCTTTTCAATTAGGCGAGAGTGGAGGAGGCGACCACAGAAGTGACCATGAATATAGCTCGGAACAACCATCCTGACTGCTCGGAGGAAGAAGTAACCCAGTATGCTTCTCAGATCGATCCGCTTGATCGCCCTATAGCGGCTCAGATCATGGCAAAAGCGTGCGGGACCGGAAAGAATACCTACTACTGTAGGGGAATGGGCTCGGCGGGCGAAGGAGTATTGAAGAACACTTCAGAATACTCTACCGGGTCAAGAAGTTCAACTTCTAGTCGTAACCTCGCAGCGGAGCTTCAGAGGATGCAGAGGGAGTTGGAGGAGCAAAGGATGCAGATGGAGGAGATGAGGCAGATGGCCGAGCAGCAGGCAGTCAGAGATGCCGAGTACCGGGGGATGATCGAGCAACACCGACTGATGGTCCAGCAGCAAACACAAATGTTCACATGGATGCAGACGATGTACGTGGCTCATACTACCGGACAACCGCTCCCCACACCTCCCCCGGTCCCTGTGTTCCCCAGTTATCCACCACCACCACCGCACCAGTCACCGCCACAGCAAGACCAGGGTATCCACCGGAGTTCAAATGACTACATGGATATCTTCGACCCTGACCCGCAAGTTCCTCGACCCTGACGTGTAGTTGTAGTTTATTTTTGTAGTGTTGCTATTTGTACTGTACGTTGGACAATTATGTGTGTACTGTTGAAGTTGTATTTGTACGATTTATGTCTTTCAATGCAGGTTCTGGAATTGGGCCCAATCCAGAACGGGGTTTTTTTTTACAAATTTTTCCAATCATTGCCGGCGACTTGGACCAAAGTCGCCGGTAATGACGGACTTTTCCGGCCACGGTGGGGCACACATTGCCGGCGACTCACGTCGCCGGTAATGTCTCTCTCATTACCGGTGACTTGAGTCGCCGGTGATGAGTAGGACATTACCGGCGACACAAGTCGCCGGCAATGAGAGAGACATTACCGGCGACGTGAAAATAGGTCGCCGACAATGCTATCTCCGGCGGCCAATTTCTGGCGACATCATTACCCCTCATTTCCGGCGAAAAAAAAATAAGGCCGGCGACTTAAAGTCGCCGGCAATGGTATCGAATGTAGTAGTGCCATCTCTCTTCTTTCCTCTAACTTTCTCATTGAAATAAGATTCAAACTGTGGATCCTCATCCTCCAACCTATCAAATGATTTTTTGTACTTGATATCTATGTCCATCATAAAATATGTCAAATTCCATCTAGTACAGATGTCCAGAGGCATTATCCCACCCTTATGATCAATTTTTTCTTGTCCTGCAACCTACCTAAACTTATCTAATCTAGCCGGCGATGACCTTATATACTTCACACAGTTTCGAATTCCATCAATTGAGGAGTCCAGCTCTTCCATTCCATCCTTAACAATTAAGTTAAGAATGTGGCAGCAACACCTCAAATGCAAAAACTCTCCCTTCATAACCAACTCTTTCCAATTCTCTATTTTTTTCTTTCATGTAATCTAAAGCTAGTTGGTTTGGAGATGCATTATCCACAACAATGGTGAAGACTTTTTCTATTCCCTACCCAATTAAACAAGTTTCTACCAGCTGACCTATTGTCTTCCCCTTATGGTTAGGTATCACACAAAAATTTAGTATTCGCTTGTGCAAATCCATTCATCATCAATGAAGTGGGCTATGAGAACTATATAGTTGATGTTTTGTACGAAAGTCCAAGTATCGATGGTCAAAGACACTCGCTGTCCAAAAGTGGCTAAGATGTTTTTTATCTTAGTCATCTCTGATTGATAGAGATCCAAAATTTCTCTACCAATTGTCCTACGAGATATTTTCATAAACTGTGGCTAAACAGATTTCATAAAATCAATGAACCCTGGTCCCTCAACAAAGCTAAAAGGCAGTTCATCCCTAATGATTATCCTAGCACAATAATATCTAGACACTCCAAGATCAAAAGCCCTAGCATTTAACTTCCCCCCATTTTCTTCGGTATCAAAAACCAAATTATTCTTTTTGTCTTAGTCATCTCTTCTTACAGTAATATAGCAGGTGATACTTCATCGAAGATGTGCCATTTCCCTTGGTGTGGCAGAAGTCAGTCTATGGACAATGTTTGCACTTAGCTTTCAGTTTCGCCATCTTTGTGCCATCGAAATTTTTCAGCACAGTGAAGTGATCCCACACCACACTTTGGTTCTTCCTCTTGGGTGCACAAGTCTCTGGAAGCTCAACTGGAGTAGCAGAAGTTAGGGTAGAAGCAAGTTTGACATTGACATTGGATGCAGGTGTTGGATCTGTGTTCCCAGTGCTTGAGTCCACCTTAGTTCCAATAGGTGATGGATTCCCAGAACTGGATTCCAAGCCTTCCATCATCTGTATCAAACAAGTCAAGAATTAAAACTCTATGAAATCAATCATAAACAAGATCAAAGCATTAATACAAACATGAATTTTATCAAACTGGATGGCTAACTAAAATCAATGAAAAATCATATCAATAAATAGTGGCATACTATATCGATCCTAAAATCAAAGCATCAATACAAATCACAGCTTAATATGTAGAGAGAAACACAGTACGTGATATAAACAATCGAAAAAAGCCAAAACACAGGTGTAATTTCTTTCAGAAACTCACCAAAACTTCCGCAATGATCGAAATCGAGTGAGCGAGGTTCAAAGATGGATGGGTTGTACTAGAGAGACTGAGAGAGGGTATAAATTTTTGGGGTTAGGGTTAGGCCTTTAGGGTATTTGGGAATACGATGCAACTTCTAGCCTTATACGAGAGTGAGAGACTGAGTGAAAGTGAAAAAGTTTGCTATATATACATGTGAAGTAATAATAGGGTTTGGCATTTTGGGTTTGTTATCAGGTAAAGCCCATGAGAGTAAAAATTGGGCTATATAACAGCAAATAAAATAAAATATAAATATAAAATAATATAAAAATATGTATATCTATAATTAATCGGTCGATCGGTTGGTTTTTAATCGATCGGGTAAAGACCCGACACCAAATATTAACCGCTCTATTTCGGTTCAGTGCGGTTTCACACGTTTTCTTGCCTACTTCATTTCGGTTCAGTTTTCAAACCAATTTTTTTGGTCAGTTTCGATCGATTTTGACTCAAAATCAGTTTCGTGCTGAGGCCTAGGTAAGATTTGCTTATTGCTCTCGAGGATGCAATGCGCATGTGTGCTTCCCATGGTCAATGCGCTACCATGTGATAAAGGTTCTGTCGAGAAAGCCGCTTCTTTTTATTCACTCTTCCCCAGCAGGTCTAGTAGAACTACTAGAATACACTACGCATTGTGCATACGTGTTAGAGTTAAAGGTGATTAGACGAGCATTTGTGATGATCAAGCACATGAAACATAGACACGCATATCCTTTACTGGCTTTACATTTTTTTTTTGAAATAAGGGCAGTGTGGCAGCCCTCATGCATTCATTAATGAAACTTTTGAATAAATACCAAGAGGGGGGGACATTATACCTAAACCTTGTATTACAATAAGCACAACCAGAGCATCTCGGATAATCATAAGACCACTCATAACTCTTATGCATTCACACACGCACCAAACAGCAGAGAGTGCAACATCTGCTACTCTATCTGCTTTACCAGAATGGCGACACAGTAACAGGAAGATAATGCAACTAAGGCGACGCATCATTACAAATAGAACAGTTTCCCAACCATACTACCGAATGACGATTAAGTCATCGACACTTTGTTTCATCTTGCCACTAGGAGGGTACTCCCATTTAAACATAAGACACAAATTTACTAGAATAGACAAGGCACTAAGAGTGCACACACAGACAGATCTATACAAGCCCTACCCAGAACATACTGGGTTTTATTTTTGACATAACCTTAATTAAAATAAAAAAATAACACAATAATAGCAAATTTATTATAATAACATACCATGGGCCTAAGGTCAAGACCCTAGCCCAACTCCACTAAAGCCCAAGCAGGCAGAAAGCCCAAACCATGTCTAGAAGCAATCGTACCTCCACCAACCGCCTCCCAACCGTCATGCCACCGACAATTTCGGGCCACATCTTCTTGATCCACGCCTGGAAAATCTGGGTCGGATCCAGATTTTCGGCCACCTTCTCCCCAGGATTTACTACTGTTGTAACCAATGTCAGAAAGCGAGCCATCCGATAGCAAATCTGTTGGGATCCAAGCCTCCATGGGACATTGTGCCTCGTCGTACTCGCATTACTAAGAAAGAGAGGACCCCACTGAGTGCACATTGAACCATCACACACCACCCGGCCCTGCCACCAAGCCTCACCGAACCATTCCTTTAGATCACCATAGATAGCGGTGAGAGCTTCTCCCACACTCGAACTCTGGTCGATACCACTATTATGCAAAAAGCACATCAGCCATGAGGCCACACCCCTCCAGTCCGGCCGCACCCTCGAAACACCAGCGTGGTCGAAGGCCAACCCTAGCGCTGGGGCCACCGGACGTGAAAACACCAAGTTTAGGAAAAAAGATTAAGCGCGTTCCAAGCGCATGTTAGGGTTCTGAAACATAATAATCCTTTACTGGCTTTACATATATCTCGTGAAAGTTGTATTAAATGTATAATGTACATCAATTCTCATTGATTGATTTACTTGGTCATTTTCGTAGCGTATCACTCCACATGAGCTTGCTATGACATCGAGCAAGTGGATACATCCGATAGCTTGATAATTATAGGAGAAAATGAACTTTATTGTACTTTTAGGTTTGAGGCCTAATATACATGCATATACTTTTTCTTAAATTAAATCCTATTCATTAGATAATACAATCTTAAAATGTTAAAATATTAACCATAAACGTATGTAATCAAATTATTTTCTCTATTTATAGCATCTCCAACAATGTCACATAAAGTTTTTATTTTGTTCATGTTAAAGGAAAAATATAGATATGCAAGTAATAATCTGAAACTGTATTTTATTCATTGACAGATGACCTTATATAGGTATTACAATCTGATACAAATATATATTCCTATAAATCAAGAATCGAGAGAATATCTACTTTTATTCTAATTAAGACAAGACACACGCCGGGATACCAGGAATATTATTCCCTTAAACACTCCCCCTTGTGCCATGATCCTAATGTATGATGCATAACTTGTTGCCTCACTAAAAATCTTGCCAAGCAAACAAAAACCTCTAGGGTAAAACAAAAGCTTGGTTGAAGGGAAAAAGAGTACGTACAACATATCAACTACAAAAGCGACCATATGTGATGTAGACTCCCTCTGATATCTACAAAATGAACTCCCCATGATCAGTAACTCAATCTTGGAGTTCAGACAATCTTCGCATACGAATGAATCTATCATGCTTTGCAAATATAGATTTTGGTAAAGACTTGGTGTACAAGTCTGTAGCATTATGCACCAAACCAATCTGGTTCACACAAATAATCAATAATCGTTGTTGTTGCAGATTGTAGGAGTATATTGGCCAGCTGATTTTAGCATGACCACCCTTAACTTAACCCAACTTCATTTGTTCAATGCAATGCGCATTATCCACAAACATGCAAGTTGGTGTTGTCATAGTAGATGATGATCCACTAAATCCTAGAGTGTAAAGTTTGTTTGTCCTAAACCAAACACACTCAATAAACGCTTCATGTGAAGCTATAATCTAATAATGATTTGAGGAAGTAACAATAAGGGTCTGCTTTGTAGATCTCCAAGAAATCGCTATGTTTCTTATGGTGAATACATAACCATCTTGGGAACGTCCTTTGTGTGGGTGAGAGAGATACTCAACATCAGGAAAACAAACAAAGACATCACAAGGTATCTCTGAATAGGGGACCATATTGAGTATGTACAATACTTGCAGGCCATGTATCATTCGACGGGTCGAGCTCCATGTTCGACAGGTCGAACTGGTCAGAATCAGAATTAACCATTCCTTTTTCCAGAATTTCAAGATTCTCTCTTGTTTCTTTGTAAGGGAAAGAATATGCCCGAGTCCCTTCAAGTACCAGAAGGCATTCCATCTATTCTAATGAATTTGCGTAGGCAATGCCTGGATGTGTGCACTGAGAAGGCAGACTGAGAAGGCAATGCCTGGATGTGTGCACTGAGCTAAATTTAACTGAGCTCCAACCGCACTAAGATTTGGAATCTCAGCTCCAAAAGTTCCTAACCATCATCTTTTCAGATGAAATCGATCATTTTGAGTTTCAGACTGCAAACAACCATTAGTGTGCTAAAAGTGTGTACTTTGTTTATTGCCTGATTTAGACATAAGCTGATTGGTGAATAAGAATTCAACCAACTCAATGTTCCATGTCTAAAACTAAGACAAAATTGAGTCCTACCAAGGTCTATCATCTTAAACAACTTGTTTATCTAATGAAAACGCATGAGTATAACTTATCATTCTTGCATCCCTTCCCAATCAAGTATATCACTTAGAATAGTGAACGTCTCAATTTGAACACATGAGCACTCTGTGGTTTAGAGTTACTTGAATTAGATATAACCATGCCAATTGGCACTCTCATGTATATATCTGAATAAAGATCCCCATAGAGATGTATAACCACATCTATTAACTACATACTTAGTTTTTCGGACACTACCAAGCTGATAAAGTAGTGAAAAGTAATGATGTCCATAACCAGAGAATACATCTTCAGATAATCAATACTAGGTCGTTGAGAAGATATTTGCACCATAAGTTCTTCTCATTGTGCTTCTAAAACAAAGATTTATTTGTGTTTAACCACCTTACCATTCGGTGGTCATAGTACTACCATTATGAAAGTTGTCATTTGTAAGAGAGTCTAGTTCAACCTAGATTGCAACTTTCCTTATCGGTCAGTTTTCTCTAGGTTGACAATCCATAACTAAGCAACGTTCCACTTCATCGTCGTCAATTCCTGATCGACGGAATAAGTAATGCATCATCAACGACCATGGAAGAACCATCCATAATACCGTCATCATTTGTTTAACTTAGTGAGATTTATTTGTTTACTGACATCGTCATTGACTTTGAGGCGTCCCCCAGTGTTTGTCAATGTCGAATTTTAGACACAGTTATGGTCAGAAACAATCTCATGTGTTGATGATGAACAATTGTGCATTGATGGCTTACCTTTTTACCGGCAACTCATTAGTGAATTTTGACAGACGCTACACCCCCACTATGGGTAGGAGAAATACTACAATGCCCGGGTGTTGCGTTATCTTGCCCAATGCTAGGGACATTTAACCTTGTAGGATTTGTAGCATGTATAATCGATCTTGTCACTCTTATGATATCAGTAAAGGAGTCATGCATTGAATCTTCTACTTTATGAAGATCAAGAATACATTGCACTTCAATCTCGCACTGAGATGTGCGGGGATCATGATGAGACATAGTGGGCGTATACAACATCAATTTTCAACGCTTAACCAGAGTGTAAGCATTCATATCTCCCTCTAATGGCAGGAAGTATGTCTCATCACAGTGACTATCTGCAAAACTAGCAGTAAACAGATCTCCGGTCAAAGATTCTAAATAGCGAACATTCGTTGGAGAATCATAACCAACATAAATGCATAATCATCGTTGATGAACCAATTTGTACACAAAGAAAGCATATTAGGCACATGTACCACGCAACCAGAGATACGTAGAAGTGAGTTATCAAGCTCATATCCTGTTACCAACTGGTATGCACAGAATGGTTGACGAGTTACGGGGCTCAAGCGAATAAGCATAGCTGCATGTAATATTGCATATCTCCTAGCAGATACCGGTAAATTTATATGCATTACAAAATTTCTGGTCACAAGCTTTGACCGCTTAATTTGTGCCTCTGCAAGACTGTTATATGAATGAACATGGGGGAACTTATGCATTACCCAATCAAATAGACATGATTGGATTGTGCGGGTAGTATGCCCAAAGTTGAATGATTTGTTCTAGGAATTTTGTAAGTACAACGTACCATGTAGATTGCAAAGACGTATGACCTATAAGTCGATGCAACAATCAAAACCATAACATAGTCCATATAATGGTTTGATTTTTCACAAATATATTATTTGGAATCTATGGAGGAATAGAAGTTGCGTCTACAATAAAACACTGGCATGCATGTAAACAGCATTACGTACATGAACAAGCTTTGCAAATCGAGCGATATGTATTGGATTTTGCCATAAAGACATCTTGTGGGAAAATGCACGAGATTTTGATGTGCTCATCTTGGAGATCGAGCCTAGACCGAGTGAATTTAATCTCACTTTCCCTCATCTAATTTGATGATTGAAGATATTCTCACATACTTTTTTGCTCTTAAGAACTGATGATCATGATAATTTCTCAATATCTTTGATCATCATAATGTAAAAGCTTATGTAAGGCAAAATCACACATAATAATATAAGTGACTGCATTGGATTTACTGATTTGAACCGTAATAATAAACCACTACAAATTCTCATAAACTTCTCCAGAATGTGGCGCTAGCAGCATTCTATGGAGATTGAACACAAAAATCTTTATCATTCTCACAATATTATTCCAAGTGAAAATTGTTGGCACAAAAGTGTTCAAAACTTAACATGGTTCGATTAGAATGCTGATTATGGCAACATCAAATAACCGATGTATAATGACATCTAACCGGTCAAGATGACCCTTGTAAATTATGTATATGGCATGAAAAAAACCAATGTAAAAATACATCTGGTCTAGAATTTCAGGTTCAAAATTTTTCTGAACCTTTATTTGACAATAAAACCGATGTAAAATACATTAAAAACACAATTCCTGAGTAATATCTTCGACGGGTCGAGAAGAACCACTCGATGGGTCGAACAAACCTAAAATAAATTTTGACTTTCCGATAATTGTTTCTTCGATGGGTCGAGGATGATTTTCGATGGGTCAAGAGTTAGAAAAAAATTTCACAGAGGGAGACATTCAACGAGTAGAGGGGAATCATCAACGGGTTAAATAAAACCTAAAACCGATATCAGTTTTCAGATATCTTTCTCGATGGGTCGAGTTTGTGACGATTGAAGAAAGAAGCGTGCACTCGACGAGTCGAGGGTAGGTCAGACGAATCGAAGAAATGCATAAACTATTCCAGAGTGATCCATTCGACGGGTTGAGAAAAAAATCCCGACAGATCAAAAATCTCTAGAATAAAATCATCATTTCTTTTGTCTTATTTTTATGATACTTTGGTGTCATAATGCCATAGGTTTTTGCAGAATTTGAACCTTGTAAGCAATAAGTATGAACATAACCATTCTTAATACTTTCAAATACTGAAAGAAAGAATTTTTATTGCTTTGCCAACATCAAAACTTACATCAAGAGATTGTTCTTATTCAATAACCATGACTAAAAATAAAGTCAAATATAATACTAAACTTGATTACATAGTAGAGATATTAACTAAGCAAAATCTGTAGTCGCTAAGTTTACATTGGGGATATCCTTTACAACTAGATTGGCTTCAGCACCATCTTCCATCTCATAATCTAGTTGGTCTCGTGTACCAAGTACTGCTAACACCTTTTGCAGGCATCTTGGACATCTTTTGGTGCAAGACATTGCTTTTGCATATGCTTGTTAGGAGCAGACTTTGAAGAATTTTCATTGTTCTTAGAACAAGAACGTGATGAGTTCTTGTTATTGTCTTAGTGAGTCCATGTCATATTCCGACTATTTCCTCTTCTGCCACAACCTCTACCACGACCTCTTCTACCACCACGAGTTTGATAAGGTTCCAAACGATTGTATTGGTTTTCCTGGCATTTTTATGGAGAAGAATCTCTTGGTGCCATTCTTTCTTTGCCAACACACTCATAAGATCACTGAATGATTTAAGTCTTCCTTGCTTATAATTAATCCGATATTGGTGAGCAAAGGTATCCATGGAGGTAGGAAAGGTAGTCAATGACTTCTCAACCATGGCCTTATCGTTCTTGATGATGCCATATATAGCAAGTTCAGATTGTAGCTCTAACATATCCTGGTAATCGTTAATCTTTGGATAATCCAATAACCAAATTTGATCTCATCTCTCTATGCGTTCAGGAAGTTGTGCGCATGCACATTGTTGAATCGTTCTTGCAAAGTCACCCACAAATCCACGGAGTCGTCCTTTAACAATTACTATTTCCGTAGAGTAGGATGAAAATGTCTCTTGAGAAACATAAGCGTTTGAGCTTTACGAGAGATAGTGTGATCATCGGCTTGAGTGCCAGGTGGTAGTGGTTGGATCGTATCCGTGAGTCTTTTATCGATGGAAGTTTTCCTCACATTTTAGACCTATCTATGGTACTCTGCTCCTTGAAGATCAAGGATCTCAAATTCTGGCCTTGCTGACTTAATCATCTACAAAAGACAAGAGATGAATTAGTTACCGATCAAAAAATCACGATCACTAATCAAGTTTAGGGAATAAGAAACATGATCCATTGATGTATGATCACAAATATCGATGCGATAACTTGTGGTTTCATACCACACCCCATAAAACCGTTACTAACTCTAAGTCACAAAATATCGACTTCCCTTTTTTTCATGTATACCGTGACTCCCCCAGGACCATCACTATTGTTTAAACTTTGAGGAGGAGGATTTAATCCTCTATTTACTCATACCTAGAATAATCTATAAGAACTATAGGCATATATAAAATTCACGATATTTAAACCTAAATCTAGACCTAGATCTAGGGTGTTGCGGTACTTAAGTTTTGCAACCTAATTTTAAATCGAATAACTTTGAAAATTTACCTCGAAGGTATTATGCTCGATATGAAAATTTTACTGGGATCAAAGTTTGAAGAGAAAAGCAAAAATCCAGCAACAGTGATGAATTTCTGGCAACGATGATGAATTTTCAGCAACGGTGTATGTGCTCCGGCGGTGGAGGAAGGAAATCCTGCGATGGAGGGTTTTTTTTCTTTCTTCTGTTTAGGGGTTTGAGTTGGCTATCAACTCAAGAGTTGTTGATAACATGTTGAAGTAAAAATAAAGATACACAAGTAGATAGATCTGAAATTCTACTTTATTCATTGATAGATAGCCTTATATAGGCATTACAATCTATTACAAATCCATATCCCTATAAATCAGAGATTGAGAGAATATCTACTTCTATCCCAATTAGGACAAGACATACACTGAGATACCAGGAATATTATTCCCTTAAACAATATCAAGCAAATATGTAATTTTATAATAAAATAGTGTATATATGAATTTTTGTTATCCAAAAATTCAGGTTGGACATTTGCCTCACCTAGCGTATACCATAAGTCCATAATTAAAACAAGGTTGACCATACAGTAAACTACAACATTAACGTATTTACTGAACATGATTAGAATTAAATCTAGAAATCAAAATCTCTATTTTGGACTAACCATTATAGTTGAGAGTGTGATCTCACAAAGTCTTAGAACTTATAACAGAATGAACTTTTACTACAATAGATTTCACACTAGAGGCAATACGGAAATTACAACATTAACCCTCTTAGATATACTTGATATTAGATAATGTTCTCAACAGAAGTAAAAAAGGTCTTTTGTGAAAATTTATTCATTTTCTTATTGTCAGGAATGTCAGCGTATGTGAGATTTTACAACACTAACCCTTATATATACATTAGGTGTAAGTAAATTGTCTATGTAACTTTGAAGGGAATTTAAGGGATTTTCCTATTTGTGCGGATTCATTTCTTGGTCAAGCTATTAATTTTCGGGTTAACATTGAGGGTTTAGGGTTTAGGGCTTGAAGTTTAGAGTTTTATGGACATCAAAGATGATTTTATTGACTATTAGATGCAATAATTAGATTATTTTAAACATAATATAAAAAAATTAGACATTTTCATGTTGATTTCAACTTCAATCCGTGTCGTCTATCATACTAACCTTACGACAAACACATTGACATATGTTTTTATGGGATACAACGAGACACTGTTTTCACACGTTGTTTATTATTATAAGGTGGATGCATAAGTATGGTCAAATTTCTAAGTTATGCTATTTATTAAATCTCAAATATAACTACTAATATTGTTTACTTTCTATGTTGATTACATGAAAATACGTTCCTTGTAGATCTACATCGACATCAACAATGGTTTTGCAAACCGATTGTTGAATTCGATAATTAGCTACTTTATGCATAATTTTAAAAATTATATATAATTTTTCCATGTTGATTTCGACCAGCATCATTGTAGTAACAAGTTTAGATGCACAACTTTTTTATCTTTACCTCTACTTTCCATTCTTTAACATATATTTTTTTTAAAGGGATTCTTTAACATACTATGTGCAAAAAGAATATATATATATATATACACACACATTTTCAACAAAAAAAAATAGAGACAAAGTGATTCGATAAAAAATTTATCGGAAAAATAAATCAAATATTACCAATAAATTGAGTTTTGTCGGAAAAACAATCGGTGCCAAATTTACCCGCCAAAACTATATTTTTTCCGACAATATATAAGTCTTTTATGACGAAAACTTTGTGGTTAGAAATGTCAATTAATTATTTTCGACAAAAAACTATAGTGGTCAGGAAAAAATTTATTTCCGACAAAGAAAAATTTCGCCGGAAAACTTTGCTCGAAAAAAACATTTTATGTTATAGTGAACAGTTGTGGTCGATTTATTTTGAAAATAACTACATTTTTTAAATTACAGTCAAGAATGTAAATTGGAAATGCCTATATAAGTTTGGTCAATCAAGAATTGTTTGTCTTTGTTGTTTAGATTTATACAAGTTTGATCTCATAAGGGATGAAATTAAAGGAAAGAATGAGATGAGCACATCTTACGGTTGTAATTTAAGAGCAGTTATTGGGTAGGAAAACCGACGTGGCAAGGCCATACAACCTAACCAATCACAAGCCAAATATCTAAAATCTTTTACACTGATTGCCCCTGCTAAGGCCTTGTGAAATCCCAAAACTACCCTTCACGACTCCTGCTTTTGGGCCGTATGAAAAAGTTTAGGGCCGCCTAACCCAAAAACTGCTCGTGATTTAAAGACACAAAAATTATGGTGGGATCTTGATAATTACTTTCAATCGCAGCTATTTCATATGCTCATCCCTTTCCACCCCTTAAAATGTGTCTCTTAAGAGAGCATACCTCTAGATTTATATTAGTTGGGAAGTTTTAGTTCTGTTGTCATACTTTTCTTCTAATTTTCTTAATTTGTTCTTGAACAAATTAATTATTGAGTAGATGAGAAAGGCTCTTTGGAATTTTAGGCACAATTGGAAGCGCTCGATCAGCGATGGAATGACTTGAAATTTGTGTGGAGTCTCCATCCGAATTCATTATTTCATACGGATTTCTGTTTTACATTTTAAATATATCTCATGATTCGTATACATGGGAAACTATGTGTTAATCTATCTGTGTGCATAACGTGTGTTTAGATTATTATTATTTTGAGGTGAAACGGTAGAATATGGAGCTAATAAATTACAAAATAGTCCACTGACTAGCGGCACGATAGAAAGAATTATCCATGAGTAACTTACACTATTACAATTCAATCTGGTACCTCACATAGCTAGACGGTCTAGGTGTAGAATAAAGACTAAGAAAATTGGGAGCCCCACATCTTATCTAGCTATGCACTCCTAACTATGGTAACCACACACTGCTCAGAGCTACTCACCTAAGTCGATGTCCTACACAGGTTAGGAGCAAGACAAAGACTAAAAAAAAAACGCAGGACCTCTCAACACTCAAACTCTCAACATTTATTCTTAACCAAACAAGATAAATAAAAGATGAAACCAGGCCTAAGGTTATTCCTCAGGCCCAAATAAGATCTGACCCAACACAGCAGCAACAATTTGTCCCAGCCAAGCAACCCTAGCCCATTATCCATCTTTTCCTTTACCGTCGTCGTCAACAAGGATCCGGCCACTGTCGTCGCCACTCCAAGCCACCAAAACATCTCTCTGTGGCCGTTAAAGTCGCCCTCTCACCGCATGGCATCACAAGCATAGCCGCACCCCACTGTAACCAACAGAGCTGCACGACTATATATGCTAGCTATGCACAGATGTTCACACCACACGTTAGCTGCCAGCCAAAAACTAGTCCCAACGTCAAAAGAGATGACCGGTGTAAGGATTCTTTTAGCATAAGATGAGATTAGACTAATTTGATCATTAATTAAGTGATAAAAACTCAAGTATGTGATTCAAATCATGAAAGAGGTATTACGGTATGAGCATGGTGTGGGAGCTAGAAACACAATGCAGTGATAAAAAATTTGGGGATTTAGGGTTTCTGGATAGGAGATGAATGAGATTGATTTGAATATGAGGAAGGATTATGCTTGAAAGCTTAGAGGTCTGATTGTGCAAGGTGATGGATGCTCTCTGATTTTTTAAGGCTCCTGGCTTTATTGCAAATGGTCATATTTATAGGAATTTAGGAAATCCATTACTGTTTGATTTCTCATCTAAAGAATAAAATCTCTAATAATTCAAAAGAGAAGAAAGCTATTGCAGAAGAGAGAAATGCAACTTGTCAGATTAAATTTTAGGTAAAAATGGCTACTGCAGAAGAGGGCAATGAGGGTTATCAAAGTAGGGCTGCATGTTAAGATGGCTACTACAAAAGAGGACCATTGCAGTAGCTCAGAGGGAGTTATATAAGGACATTTTGCGATGCTCAAGAATTATAAGAGAGCAAGGCATGCAGCTCACAGTTAATAGCAGGGATCTTTTGCCATGGTACGGTGAGAGACGGAGGAAGTATCAAATTATCCAGTGGTTCTTCTACTGCAATGGCTGTTTTAGTTTGATTTGAACAAGAATATGTCGTTTAGATGGAACTAGATGGTTAAACTAGTAATTGGGTTGTAATGGCTGGTTTAGTATCATCTAGGCCTTTAATTAGTTTTTGGGGTATTTGACTTTAAAGAAAGGTAAATTTCCATATCACTATTTCCCATTGAGTTAAACTATGGAGCATGAATTTTGGGCCCAAGACCGAAATCATCGATTGTTAAATTCAAAGACACTCATGTGTATTTCCGTCACTTTTCACACCATACCTACGACCATAAGCCCTAAATAATGCATGAGTGAGGCATAGGTCGCACTATGTTGCATTTTTGCATTATGGCATTAGATGGGCAACATGCCTTCAACTTGAGCTCGTTACGTGATGAGCTTAATAATTTTTTGTGTATCAACATTAGCCCCCTTGATTATGTGGGCCAATAAATAGTTGAGCAACATAATCAAAAGAATACCCCAAAAAAGATAATACTCTTCTCCTTTTGGGCTCGTTGAATAAGGAGCCAAACCCAATTTTAAAGTGGTAAGGTGAGCTCTTGCAGTAGATTGAAGACGTCTTGCTTCAAACGGACGACATTGATAGGCGTCTCCTTTCTTCTTCTCACTTTTTATTGAAATTTCTTCTTCAATCTCACCGGTGACCTTTAATTTTACCACAAACCTCATAATAGAAGATTTTCCCACTCAAGCTTGAAGTGAGGACGAAAAGGAGAGAGATTGGCTTCCTTTTCTTCTAGTTCCCATACTCCCAAGGTAATTCTTTTTCTTCTGTTATCACCAATGAAGCCTCCTAACAGAAATTGAGCTGAAATTGAATGTGGGTTTATGCTTACTTTGCCAATTAATTATGGAGCATCTCTTGTTATCTTCTCTATTTCATCTGTGTTTTGATGACAAAACTGTTTTTGATATATTCATCATTATGGGCAAAGACGTGCTTTGAACAATTGAATTGGAATAAGGCATGTTAGGTTTTGGTTGATTTGACAAAGATTGAAAAAAACCATGAACAAGCTGTGTTATCTCTTCTTCCTATTTTATGATTGGCGGTCTATGAATTTATATGTGAAACTTTGCTTCAAATTGCAGTGATATGTTACCACATTGAGCTGATATAGTAATAAATTTTGGTAAGAGTTAACGAGTGCAACTTCAACTAATGTGCATCTTTAATTATAATAGCGTTTGGTGATGCTCTTTGGTTGACGCTAAAATTTTTATATGATTTGCTTGGCTTCATTGTGTAATTTTAGATCTTAACTTGGCTTGGTTTGTATTTTTCTATGCAACTTAACTTGCATGATTATCATGGCTTAGCATGATTTTTTCGTCCCTCACTCATTCTTATTAGAGGGGCTATTGCATGCACTTCAGTATCCAAGGATTGTTTTTTGAGTTTTTTGCAAGCATGTATAGAAAGTGAGTCTTAGCATATTTTTTTTATTTCCCGCACATATTTATTAGGGAAACAAGTGCATGCACATTGATATGCAAGGCTTGTTTGCTGAATTTTATTTGCAGGCATGTATAGATAGTGAGTATTAACGAGATTTTGTTATTTATCGCCTATACTTATTAAGAAAACAAGTGTATGCACATCAGTATATGAGTAACTTTTTTTTGCTTGAGTGGAATGGCCATGTTAATCTCACATAGTACTAATTGCTAGTTTTGATTTGTCTAGGAAACCTGACATAACATGGCATGATGTTCTGCATTTTATTAAACCGTGATTTCTGATTACATGACTTTGGTAGCTGTTATTAGAGGGTGATGGCAGAAAAGGTAGTGAGTCAATTTTTTCCACTGGATGATGGTCTCATGGTGAGCTCCATTGCAGTAGATGGAGAAGATGACTAATTGCTAGAGCTTATCCCAGAATCTATCTGGTAGTATCTATATGCCTTCATGGTTCTTCAATAGCACAGAATGGTTGGACTAGTCCTCAAAGATGATATTGATTTCACCATGTTATATGTAGACATAATCGACCTACAAGCTCTTTTAGGAGACATTTGAATGATTAACTTGATAGCTTTCAAATATTTTTAGACGATGATTTCAATTATCACTTTTTTATGACTTGCTTGACTTCATTGGACCCAAGTTTATGGTATGAGTTGTGTCTCTCTTCAAGGGGAGCATATGAAACTACATCATTTTCAATTGTTACTTGCCTGCAGTAATGAGTAGCTGGAACATATGATTTTAGGTTGCATGTAAAATTGAGCATAAGACGTGGCATGTATATTGCATGTTGCCAAAGATTTTTGCTTGCTATCTTGATGATTTATGTAAGGGTGTATCAAGGTCTATGACCTTCTTGTAGTTGATAATTTACTGAGAAGTGAAAGATAAGTTGCAATAAAAGTGATTTGAGATAAGGGTTAGAGGTTTTAGAAGTATGAATATAGAGTTCAAAAATTGAATATAGAGCTTGTTGAACTGATTAATGGTTTAGAGAGAGAGAGAGAGAGAGAGAGAGAGAGAGAGAGCATGGATAAAAAAAGAAATCAATGTTAGATTGGTAGGCTTGAGGTGCACCTAATGTGGCTAGAATTTTGAGTATACTTTTGGAGAAACAAGAATTTGGTATTTCGAGTAGAAAGTGTATTGTCTATTGTGGTTAAATCAAAACGAGTTTGTGACAATGATGCATCAATAAGATCTTGTTGTGGATGTTGTTGGATTGAGTTGCTACAGTGTTTGAAGGGTGGACTAAAACTTGAGCTGCAGTGGTTGTGGTTGCTGCTATAGTTGAAACTGTAATAGAGTTTAAAGACTGAACAAAAACTTGAACTTTCGTGGAATGAGTTGCTGTAGAGTATTGAAGATTGGATTGAAACTTTAACATTGGTGGATTAAGTTGTTGATGTTGTTGGTACTACAATGAAGTTTGAATATTGAACTAAAACTGAAACTGAAACTGCAGGGACATAGTTGCTATTGAGTTTGAAGATTAGACTGGAACTGAAACAGTTGAGTGGTCGAACGAATTGTTGATGTTGTTGGTTGTAATTAGAGGTGTTGCAGTTGGTACTATAATAAAGTATGAAGATTGGATAAGAACTTCAACTATGGTGAATTGAGCTGATGCAATTGGTATTGTAGTAAAGTTTGAAGATATAATTCAATTTTAAACTTTGGAGGATTGAGCTATTATAGAGTTTAAAAATTGAATTGGAACTTTAACATCGGTGGATTGAGTTTCTATTGTTGCAGTTGGTATTGCCAATGAGTCTGGAGACTGATTTGTAACTTGAACTTTGGTGGATTGAGTTGCTAATGCAATTGGTATTGCAATAAAGTTTGAACTTTGAAGGTTAAACTCAAACTTGAACTGCGGTGGTGGATTGAGTTGTTGTAGTAGGTACTGAATAGTGTTAGATTGAGTTGGTGTTGCAACTTGGTATTTCAATATAGTCAAAGATTGAACTAGAACATGAATTGCAGAGGATTGAGCTACCATAGTTGGTAATGAAGTAGAGTTTGAAACTTTGGTTGCTTATGTTGTAATTGTAGCAACTGCTAGTTGGTATAAAAGCCTGCAAATCGATGAGTTTTTAGCATGATGAGGTAAACTATTTTGCATCTTTTGTGTTCTTCATTGTACTTGTGCAAATGCTCCATCATATTGTGTATGAGTTTGTAGCACTCGAAATCAAGCATGATAAAGTATGTAACGTGATTTGATTTGAGTTGATACGTGAATTTGATTGTATAATTTATTTAGTGAAGATTATTGCATTGAGAAATATACATATATATATATATATATGGAGATAGGTGTTGAGTTCTATCAGTAAAAATTTATCAATGAGAAAGATTCTCTAACATCTTGGCCTTGAGTGTCTTTGTTGCTCTGGTGTAGTTTCTCAACTCTTATACAACCTTCAAGAGGTTTGCTTGTGTATGGTACTATGTATTTATCTGATCCTGCTGCAGTGGAATTCCAACAGTAGATCCAGAAACCAAGGCTATATATCCATGGCTTGAATCACAACCTAATCTCCCCAACGGAGTCGCCAAAATGTAAGGATTCTTTTTTCATAAGCTGAGATTAGGCCGAGTTGATTTTTAATCAAGTGATAACAACTCAAGTATGTGATTCAAATCATGAATGAGGCATTAAGTCATGAGCATGGTGTGGGAGCTAGAAACACATTGCAGTGATCCGTAATTTGGGGATTTAGGGTTTATAGATAGGGGATGAATGAGATTGAATGGAATAGGAGGAAGGATTATGTTTGAAGGCTTGGAGGCTTAATTGTGCAAGGTGATGGATGCTCTCTGTTTTTTTAAAGGGTTCTGGCTTCATTACAAATGGTCCCATTTATAGGAATTCATAAAATCCATTACTGCTTGATTTCTCATCTCAAGAAGAGAATATCCAACAATTCAAAGAGGAGAAAGCTATTGCAGAAGAGGGAAATACAACTCGTTATATTAATTATAGAGAAATGCAACTCGTTATATTAATTTGTAGGTAAAAATGGCTACTTCAGAAGAGGGTAATGAGGGTTATCAGAGTAGGACTGCAGGTTGAGATGGCAACTGCGAAAGAGGACCATTGAGAGTTATCAAAGTAGGACTGCATGTTAAGATGGTTACTGCAAAAGAGGATCATTGCAGTGGCTCAGAGGGAGTTATATGAGGATACTTTGCAATGCTCAAGAATTATAAGAGGACAAGGCGCATGGCTCACTGCTAATAGCATGGATCTTCTGCCATGGCAGAATAAGAGACGGAGGAAGCATTTGACTATCCAGTGTTTCTTACTGTCCTCCACTACAATAATTGTTTTAGTTGGATTTGAACAAGAATATGTCGTTTAGATGGAACTAGATGGTTAAACTAGTATTTGGGATGCAATGGCTGATTTAGTATCGACTTGGCCTTAAATTGGTTTTTGAGGTATTTGGCTTTAAAGAAAGGTAAATTCCTTTATCATTGTTGTCCATTGAGTTAAACTATCGGACATGAATTTTGGTCTAAGACCAAAATTACCGATTGTTTAATTCAACGACACGCGTGTATATTTTCGTCACCTTCCACACCATACCCACGACCATAACCTCAAATATTTTGACTAAGAATACGCTTGCTTAGTCAAAATGTAATTAAGAATAGCGTTTTTCATTTTTGCATTATGGCATTAGACGGACAACATGCCTTCGACTTGAGCTCATTACGTGATGTGTTTAATAATTTTTTGGGTATCAACAACTGACTCTACATGTTGACCACGTTCGTTGTCGACCCCGAGATCTAGCGACTGCACCTAAGTTGCCCAACCAGAATAATCGCCACTATCAATCAACCTGGATCTACACACAAGCACACAAAACCATAGCCCGTCAGGAAGAACTCGTGGCGACGCTACCAGAGGCCGACGTCGAGTGGGCGGGCCGCCGGCCAAACCCTCTGGAAACCCTAGACGTCGAAACTTTGTCGCTCCTCTCTTTCTCTCCACCGGAGAAGTTATGAAAATCTCTTTCTCCTATGTTTTTAGATCTATTAGTACTATGGTGGTGACGCATATAGTGAATAAAGCCTTCCCTTCTTTTTTTTTTTTATAAAAAAAATACATCTTTATATATTACGTTGCCAATCGAAGCTCTACCAATAAAGGTAAGTGCAAAAATAATAGTGCAACACTATTTTTTTTTTCATTTATCAGATCATAATGCATTATGCATTTTTTTTAAACGTTACAAAACTGAAAGTACGAATTAACTTTCTTACGCTTGTAATTTTAAGCCTTCTCATTAAACCCTCTTTTTTTAAAAAAAAAACTTATAAAATAAAAGTCTTATGGATATATAGAATGATGATGAGGGAGGAGCGGATCATGGAGAACCCAACTCAATATTGATAGAAACCTGTGTTCCATTCTTACAAGCTAATTGTTTGATGCTTGAGCCTACTTATGGATCATGAGGCCATACTTTAATAAAGCATAGTATTCACAGTTGTACGGCATTATATATGCATGACATTGAGGAGATATAGTGACATTTACATTTCTTAAAATTAATCTATCCACTCCTTCTAGAATGAGTTAATTATATGGGTGGGGTAGTCGATTCATTCTCTAGTATTTGCTTTTCTCATACTAAATTAGTAGTTGAAAGCTTACATTGCAATGTTTATATATATATATATATATATATGATTTCTAGAGAACACCTTGCAAGGCCAAGCTCAAGACTTATGATTCATTAAAGATCTATCTATGTATATATATGATAATAAGATGGCTATAACTAATTGTCCTCCTTTCCGTTTTGCTTTATTTCCAACTGAAAACTTGGTGCCTTTGTTTCCTACCACAGCCAAGCAATTAGATACACTGATGGAATCTAAGCAACACTGTTCCCCATTATAATCTTGGCATTGAATTCGTATATCTTCTCTACTTTATGAAGCATTCTACCTACAAGGCTATAATATATAACTACATACATGCATGGTGCGTTTTTGTGAAATATATGTACAAAGAAAGAACAAAATATTTAAAGAGTAGTTTAATTACATTAACATTTCTAGATGTATATTGTTATATATACTATTAAACTAAGCGGAACCAGAAAATGAATTCCTCTACATTAAGTCTCTGCAATATTAACTGATGCATGGGTTATCAATGGCATCATATTTATCACGTATATACCTTAATCAAAATGTACGTAGTTGTGCTTCCAGGTTAAAGAAAATGAAATGTACCTACCTACACACGCATGCATGGTGCTTCCAGGCCTCGTAGTTGTGCTTCTTAAACACACGTACCTACCTACATTGCAAAACCAGGTTAAAGAAAAGTCTTGTGAAAGAAGTCAGATACCAGAAACTTGGGAAAATTCTATAGTGCTCGGAATACAAAAAATTCCTCAATTTTAGGGTGTTTGATAACTTTTGCGATCTCCATTTTTGAAAAAATGAAATGATCTAACGCTTTAAAATTAAATTTTTTTGGTACTCTAGAATACTATAAAACACCCCAGAAACTTGGAGGGTCCTAATCTCTTGATAATTGATTTCTGTTTTTAGTCAAAAGGGGTGGACGTGGATCCCTCCCTCTTGTATAGTTGTCTTGGGGCCTCTGGTCAGGTCAGAGGTCTACGATTGAGATATCAAGCTCGCTCATGGGCAGGATTACATACAGTACGTATGAGCTAGCTAGCTAATTTTATTACCCAGAAATCTAGAATTGAATGCAATGCATGCATCTGAAATCAATTATTTCGATCAGTTTATATATACATAACAAGTGTACCCATCGAATGTTAATGATGACAGTTCAGAGCGAAAATAAACTCCCAGATTTGATGGCTGTGAATGGCATTTTCTTTTGGAAACAGACCCCATTCATGGTTTTCGGTTTGTACGTAGTCAGTCGGTATATGCATGAGGAGTGTAGGTTCCAGCTAGCCAAATTCGTTTACGGTTCAATATCGACTGTGTAGGTATTCGGATCATCATCATGAAAATCTAAAAGACTTGGAACTATATATGCACGCTGGCCAGAATTCGATCATGTCTATTGTACGGGTGTTTTGTTTGTGTAAGTGTCGGTAGCTAGCTAGAGAACTATAACTTGTTTTGGTTATCTATCCCAGTCTTTTCGAGCCCTTCATCGAACCTCTTGTTAAAGATTTCTTCGATCAAAATCACGAGCTCACTATTATGTAACAAAGAGAAAACAATCAAAACATAATTTCTTGCCAAAGTGTGTGTGTGTATATATATATATATATATATATCTTTTCACCACCCTATAATTAAGCGCATATCTGATACAAGAAAAATAAGAAATGTGGTTAATGTGATTAATTTAGTTCATGTTCCTTTCTAGTAAGCATTTTCTTTTACTTCATTATCTTGAATTCGCAACAACCGCAGAGTCTCTGCAGTTGCTGTCGCTCAAGTATAAGTCCGCAAATGGCCGGATGTTGCTTCGGAACGTTGGTTTTCGCAGTCCCAAAAAACACAAACTGAATTTGAGTGGGAAGGATTACAAAGATCAAAATTTAAACGTCAAGTTCTCATGTCTCTTGGACCCTTTTCCCTGCTTTCCATTAGCTGGAAACTAAAATTAGTGCCAACACAATGATCACACTATTACTAACAAGTCAAGAACTAAAGCCGCCTAACATAGCCAAACTCGCGCGGCCGGCCACGTTTTTTCAGGTCACTTATTGGACGGTGGGTTGGTTTTCATGTAGGGACGGACATGCATATTGAAATATCTCTATTCTTGTTCCGCAACTTTTCTCATTCTTTGTTTGTTTTGGAATGAAGTGTAGGGTCTAGTGTTTACCCAGCCCTCTCTCTCTTTACGATGGGTTCTTCCCTTCTTTCTTGTTCGTTTGTGGTTGCTGATCCAACTCTATGTATAATAATTGGAGTTTCCTCTTTGTTTTTTTTTGCTAGCTACTGATACAATATATGACACTGACTCATAACTGCTTGGTTGCATTTTTTTTCCCTTCTCTTCTCTTCATTTTCCAGTTGTCTTTTGAATGACGATGTAGTAGGCACCCTACATGATATTCCCTTTTTGACTTCGTTCTTATAAATTTTTGGTGACTGATTGAATGGAGAGCTCCATTTCGTTTTGCACAGTGAACTTCTTTGCTTTCTGGACTTCGAAGAGACCAGACACCACTGTTGATATTGTTGTTTGATTGTATGTTGCAAACAAAAACTTTTCTAAAGGTGAAGAGTAAAAGACATTAATATTGTGTCATCACCAACTCCATTGGCCGAAAGCTCTTCATTTTTAGTGGTAGCGAGGCATCATTTCTTTGAACTAGCTGGATATACTATTTAGGTTGCCCTATTTTATGGACAATCAACTCTTGATATCTAATGATTAGATTTTTTTTAAATGAAGATTATGCGGTAAAAAAAATTCCAGAAAAAGAAAGATATCGATATTATGCATTAAGTAAATAAGAATGTGCAAACTAGGGAAGTAAAATAAAGAATGTAGTTTTCTCCGCGACTCTCAGTGCTGAACGAAAAAGACACAGAAAGGGGCTCTGATTTTCTTTTTAATGTCCTCAAGCCCAAGTGTGAGGAAAACCCATGTTAGTTGGGCCACGACTGTGCAGAGTTGTATTTTTTTGAGATAAAACTATACAGAGTTGCTGCAAGTATTGTATATCTTTCTGAACTGGGCCTTCAATGTTTTTATCAAAAAAAAAACTGGGCCTTCAATTTTTGTCTTTTTTTTTTCCGTGAGGTGCCCAAGCTAGCTCACGTGTCACTTCATGACGAAGCACAAAAACCAGTTGACAAGAAGCTATGACGGTGACAACACCATCGCCGCTTCGAAGCTTCACACTTATTACTCTCTCTCTGGGGCGGATTCATTTATAGGCGAGGTTTGAATTTTGGCCTGAGTTTTATAGGTTGGATGTTCTAGATTTGGGCAAAACCTAGATAAAAATAGCGGCAGATGGAAGAAGATGACAGAAAGCACAATAGAGAGAGAGAGAGAGAGAGAGAGTCATTTTTGGCGAGAGAACCTTAAGTAAACGACGTCGTTAGAAGTTCGTCATCTACTAATTTTGTTAGACGTGATAGTTGTTGGGCCTGACTCTTATTCTTTTATTTTTACGTTAACGTGGTACTGAGTAAGTGGGGAAAGGTGAATAGCTAAAAAACCTAGTTATCCTATATAACTGACTTTCATTTCTCTAGTATGTGTACGACCACACTTTGATTAAGGTATTACTGCAGTAAGTTATTTTATAGCAAACTAATACCAATTCATCTCTTATCAGAAAAAAAAAATACCTATTCATCAATAGCTCTATTTGAAGACATTACTTACAGGATTTGAAGAATAGTATATAATTTTTTTTTAGGAATTTGTTGATTTTGTACTTTACCAGTCATCGTATTTCTGCATATTTACGCTCCCTTAGAGCATGTACACCGGTGGGAGAAAACGGCACGAGCAGCCTCCAAAAGTCGGTGGCCCCCGCCGGCGAGAGCACGAGCCGGCAAAAATGGCGTGCAGCGGTGCCTCCTCCCCCCGGCGACCGCCCGTTGACGATGGCTCGAAGCTCCAGCACGAGCTGGAACAGCACCTCCTGCAGCTCGAGCAGGCTGGTGGTCCCCATGCACGTGGGTGACGCCAGCTTCCTTTTTTTTCGCGTGGGACCCACCCGCGCTAGTAAGAATTTTTTTTTACTGTGGGGAGACACGTGGCCCAATAGAAAGCCGCCACGTGTCCTGGTCGGTGCAGAAAAAAATCAGAACGGTAAAGTTGATCTGGACCGTAGATTTTAAATCGAAAATCCAATCCAATGACCCAAATTCAACTGAAACGGCTACTTTTCAATACGACGGTATGAATTAATTATTTTGCAAAAGAAACCCTAAAAAATTGCAAAAAAATTCTGAAAAATTTGCAAATCAGACCCTAAATATTTTCTATAAATACTACATCATTTCATTAACCTCTCACACCAATTTGTGCACAACAAATTTATCATCTCCCTCATTCCCATCTCTCTTTCCTTTGTATTTTTTGGCAAATAAATGGCCACTTGGCTTCCTTCGGAGGATTTACAATTGTGCATTTCTTATGTTCGTCATAGTGTGGATCCTCTCACCGGCAACAAGCAAAAGACCGACAAATTGTGGGAAAAAGTCTATGGCAATTATTCGGAAAATTGGGAGATTGATCATGGTGAATCAAGCAAGGAAGCTAGGACCCAAATCGCAATTTCATCTCGTTTTACTAAGTTGAGACCAATTTTGAAAAGTTGGGGTGATGTTCTTGCTTATGCACAAAGGAATCCACAATCCGGTACAAATTTGCATGATGAGGTAATAACTCCTTATAATTTTGGCATCTCCATTTTGTTTGATTTATTTAAATAAATGTTGTCATCTCCATTTTATGTAATATTATTGTGACATAAATTCATATATTTTTTGTAGCTAAGAAAAGCTCAATCATGGTATGTGGCACAAAAGAAGAAAGAGTTTACAAAGTTTGAATGTTGGAAAGTGGTGAAGAACCATCCTTATTTTAGGTTCATCCAAACTACACCTCCACCTTCTTCCTTTCCATTCGAAGGTACTCCTCCCGTTTGCGAAATGTCTCCCACAATCGATTTGGATGAGAATGAAGAGGTTTTATGAAAGGACCCAACCCCGATTTAGCTCCCTAAATCGGAATTAAACCCCTTCGAAAACACGAACCAACAAAAACTTTTCAAAATTTGGGCAGAGTTTCGTTACTAACGTTGAATTACCATTACCTGCACGCGGAAAATACACTTCATCCTATGCCACAAAAAGCAAACCGTGGGCACCAACCCCATCCGGATTTCTCAATATATCAACAGTAAAGTAAAGTAGTAAATATATATACACTTTACTGAAATCCAGTGTAAAATCGTATAACATATTTAATAGGAAGCTCAGAGCGACATCTAATACATAATCGTATACGCATACCACAGTAGGTAAAACAATAAACCTACTGGATGAAACAAAGTAGCTCGAGCACTATGCCTCCGACCACGACGTGCGACATCAGAGCCTGAACTGCAAACTGGGCACGGAAACCGAAAAGCCCAGGTGAAAGACAATAAATACGTTAGAGTGAGTGGACGAAAATAAATGTCTTTCACCAGATAATATATATGTTATAAAAACATATGCGAGTCTAGATAAATAAAACAACACATGTACACGAGGTAAAACTCATACTCCTCCAGTGTACTGAGCATGCAAGTATAAATCCCACGGGGTCACTCATGGACACACACCGTGCTAGTACAGTCCGAATCACGGGATCCCGGACCCACACGTGATTCTAAGCCAGAAAGGCCTCGGTTCCGGGGATACGCCCCTCGCCGGTCAGGTCGGGGTAACGCCCCGCCTGGGATGCCTACCATCGGGGATCAGCCGAGAGGCTAAGTGTATCGATACAACAATGTAACCAAGACTGTAGTCTGTGTAAACCAAATCATAAACATTTCGATGCAAATGCATGAACAACATATAAGTATATGTATACTCGTATACGTATATCTGTATAAGTATAATCGTATAATCGTAAAACACATGCTCATGTAATCCAAAATCTCATATGCATGCTCGAGTTATAAATCATATAAAAGACTCGCAAGAATTCCGTGAAAAGAAAATGTCCACTCACAGACTGGCGTAACGCGTATCGCGTTAACCCGTGATCCGGCGGAAAGTCCATCGCCAAAACAACGATCACGAACCCCTGAATATTCACAATGTCCAATATTCAAAATCATAATCCGACAATACAAATCAAACCACGAGAAACCACCGTTCTCGGAAACAGATAATTCAAAGTCGACGAATCGTCGAAAATCTGTATATACCACTTCAATACCTCGCTTTACGTTCGGACGCTCAACTCGAAAAACGAACCTCCCCACTGCGATCGGGGCGCGATTTCGAGTCAAATGACATGCGACTTGTCGAAAGTCAAAAAGTCAACTCTGACCGTTGACCGCCGTCCACGGCGGCGCCGCTGCCGGCCGAAGAATTTCACGGCGGAGCTGCTCCAATTCCACTCAAAATCATCCACTGAGCAACTTTGTCAACTACACCGAAGTCCAATTCTCACTCTAACTAGGTCAATTTCAAACAAAACCGAATTGGTTCATAAATTTCAATCCCAAAATTCTCAATCCAAAAATCAAATTAGAACACAATGTTTATATGGTTAGAATCACCTTGAAGAGAGCTACAAAACCCAGTACCTCATGAAGTTCAATTCGGTCGAAATCTCTAAACCCGAATCAACCCAAAATTCCTCCATTTTTGATCGGATAATTGCTCCTCCTCCGTGAGCTTGGCCGTGTGCGGTGGCCGGGGTTGAGTAGAGGACCCCGAGACGAAGAGAACGACACCAAATACAAGCCGTGGGATGCCGGAAAACTCCTCACCGCCGGCGAGCCAAAGTCGCCGTCGAGCTCCCTCTCCACACCACGGTCAAACGTGGTCAAACCAGGTCAACACTTCCAATTAAAGTCTTTGACTTCCCTTTTAGGCAGGTCACTATTTATAGCTTTCCCGATTAGGAAACTTATAATTATCCATTTCGACGAACTTCAAACCCACGTAACTTTCTCGTCGTGATTCCGATCCCGATAATTCTTGCGGCTACAAACTCGTCTCGACGTACTCTTCAACTATCACCCAAAGTTAAACACATCGGCCAACCGAATAAAAAGTCAACCCTTCAAAGCAACACACATTAAATCGACTAAATAATCAACAAACGAAAAAATTCGCAACTAATTCCTCGAAACTCCAAATCATGCTCCGGAAGTTCCCACGAATTCGAAATTAAATTCTGAACAACTTCCGTGAAGAAGCCGAAACCAAATTCTCGTCCGATAATTTAGTCGTTAAGTAGCCCACCATTTAAATCTGAACTTCAAATATTCATAATTAATTCCTCGGTCGTCCAAATAACGATCCGGAACCGCCCACGAACTCGTAATCACACGTACAACGACTCTCGAGAAGAGACCCAGCTCCAATTCTCGGCCAATAATTAAGTCGTTAACAAGCTCGGCGATTCCAAACAACCGTCGGATACCAGTGACTACGCGGTAACTCACGTACATAGCTGGTTGTACTGCTGATTCTGGTTCGGGTCGTCACATTTTAACACCACAAATGGGAGTGAAGGCGGCTAAGGAATCAAGGAAAAAGGGAAAAAAAGGAATGATTCCTACAAATGAGGTACACAATGAGGCTTTCAAATGCATTGTCTCCGGCCAAAAATCAAATGATGATAGTGCGCTTGCTTTCCACAAA
This sequence comes from Geum urbanum, assembly GCA_946800695.1. NCBI lineage: Eukaryota > Viridiplantae > Streptophyta > Magnoliopsida > Rosales > Rosaceae > Geum > Geum urbanum. Next base: position 18,909,140 of record OX326997.1, on the reverse strand, counting down.
GAGACACTCACCCTCCAATGCGAGGACTTCAATTTGAGGGCTTTAGCCGAAGAAACAAGGATCATGACAATGGATATGAATGCTTTGACCCCAAACACAAAGAGGTATTTCTCGAAGAGGACAGCGGACATCCTTAAGAAAGTGGATGACAATAAGGGGAAGATAGCACTGCAACATTTTCAAACTGTTATCGCCCGCTTAATTTTAGTGATTAGTTTAATTAGTTTGTCTTCATAATAAATCTAGGCTTGGCTTGTCATTATGTAATTTTAATTTTCAAGAAATAAAAACGTTGATTTCTTTATTGAGATAAAATTCAAACACACAACAAACAAATAAAGTACATTAAATTCAAACAACATGAAATCCAAACACACAAAATTCAAACACACATAATGCAAACACATTAAATAAAAACAACATATTTAGATATGTTCACCGGTTTCAATAAACCAATTGTGTTTCACCAAGTCCTTCTGTAGCTCTCCATGGATATAAGCAGATTGGAGATCCACAACACGGTCGCGAAAGCGTTCTTCATTCAGGCCATCTCTTCTAACTGGCTCCAAAGGAATTCGATTACCTGAACCATCCACTGGCCCATCATAACTAGCGAAGGCGCTGGCTAGGTTTTGTAGATCTTCTTCGTCGTTCTCCTCAAATTCGTCCTCCACAAATTCTTCTTCAACAATCATGTTGTGCATTATGATGCAAGCCAACATGATCATTATTAATACCGATGTGTGGTGACACCGAGCTGCATGACGAATAATTCCCCAACGAGGTTGTAAGATCCCAAAGCACCTCTCTACGTCTTTGCGGTATGACTCATGTTTTCTTGCGAACAACTTTTATGGTAGCTCCTGGGGATTGGGAATTGTTTTGACAAACGAGGAGTACCTCAGATATATTCCGTCAGCTAGATAATAAGTGTTGTGGTACGTCATACTGTTGACTTTAAAACTCTATTGTGGACTTGTACTGGCAAGGAGCGAATCGAATATATCCGATTGGTGGAGCACGTTGATATCATTTTGTGCTCCAGGTACCCCGAAGAAGCTGTGCCATATCCACGTGTCATATGAAGCCACGACCTCTAAGATAATAGTGGGTCATTTCTTCCGGCCCGAGAATGCCCCTTGCTAAGTTGTTGGGCAGTTTTTCCTTTCTCAGTGCATGCAGTCGATGCTTCCAATCTTACCAGGGAATCCCCGAGACCTTCCCCTCCTTAGAAGTCGAGTGAGATCAGCTGCATTTGGAGGGCGGAGGTAAATGTCACCGTAAATCTCGTACACTTTCCTGCACCACTTCTTATGCATTCTAGTGTTGTTGAATCACCCATCCTTGTGATTTCAGCGCATTGATCTGCGGCTGAGCCGTACGCCAACATACGAAGAGCACCGGTCATCTTTTGTTGGGGAAGAAGGCCGAGCATTCCAGTGGCATCTGATCTTTGATGCCAAAATTGGTCGTGGTTGCAGAGATCCGTTGTTATACGGTTGAATAAGTTCGTACTCATTTTGTACCTCCGACGAAAGGTTTGCTCGTTGAAGATAGGGCATTCGATGAAGTAATCTTCCATCAGATTCTATCCCCTTGACTCCCTATGCCTTTATTCATTTCGACGGCGGCGAGGGGGTTTATCATCGAACGATGTAGCTACCATGACCGCGTCAGTGACGAAGGCATTAGCAACTTCAGCATCTTGCTCACGTTGTTGTTGCCTCCTCGTGATAAAATTGTTCAAATCGAAAGGATTCATTTCGACGGTGGCGAGGGGGTTCATCATCGAACGATGTAGCTACCATGACCGCGTCAGTGACGAAGGCATTAGCAACTTCAGCATCTTGCTCACGTTGTTGTTGCCTCCTCGTGATAAAATTGTTCAAATCAAAAGGATGCATTTCGACGGCGGCGAGGGGGTTCATCATCGAATGATGTAGCTACCATGACCGCGTCAGTGACGAAGGCATTAGCAACTTCAGCATCTTGCTCACGTTGTTGTTGCCTCCTCATGATAAAATTGTTCAAATCAAAAGGATTCATCTTACTGATGTGGGAATGTGAGGAAATATTTGAAGAAATGTGTGTACGGGTAGAATAGCAAGTGAATTGGAGATGGTGTGAGAATACAATGATCAATTGCTGATTTTTATAGCCAAATTTAGATCATCTTATGTCTGAAGATGATGACACGTGGCACACTTTGATTAATCGAAACTCTTATCGGAAATCTTCTTCAATTATTCGAACGATAATGACACGTGGCGTGGACACGTGGCAGCCCGTGATTGAACGGAAATTTTATCGGAAATCTTCTTCAATTATTCGAACGATAATGACACGTGGAGTGGACACGTGGCAGCCCGTGATTGAACGGAAATCTTATCGAAAATTTGGTTCAATTATTTAGACGTAACGTACTGTGGGAATGACACGTGTCTACTTGTCATTGGTCGAAAATCTTATCGGAAATATGGTCACATTATTTAAACGATAATGACACATGTCGCCTATTTATTGGTTGAAAATCTTATCGAGAAATAAACAATTTAAATTTTATAAGTTATGAATAGTAATAGGAGGTGCTATTTTTTACACCGCTGCACGAGAAACAGGAACAGCACCTCCTATCCGATGAATAGTGATAGCACCTCCTCAAATAGGAGGTGCTATCCCAATAGGAGGTGCTATATGGGTGCAAATGCTCTTATGTTTAGTCTTTACCCAGCTTAAAAAAATTTCTGGATCCGCCACTGCACTCTCCATCAACTGCCAAACCAACTGTTATCCGATCATTCTCATCATCATCACCAATGGACTCTCACTCTCCCCCAAGGCGCGTGGTGGCCTGCGGGTGTAATCGGCGTCTGCACCGCCTACTTGCTTGCCAAAAACGGCGCCGCCGTCACCCTCATCGAGTAATCCTCTGTCGCCTCCGAAAAAGCCGGCGGATTCCTCGCTCTCGACTAGTGGGGTGGCGGGCCCTTCGAGTCCCTCGCACGTGCCAGTTTCAATCTCCACCGCTCGCTCGCCCAAGAGCTCGACGGCGCTGAATCCTACGGCTACCGTCCATTTGACACTCTCAGCCTCACAATTACCGAATCCCAGACCTCCTCCAATCCCCACCCGGTCAAGTCCAATTTACCAACTTGGGTTAACGGGTCGAGTAAGGGCCCAAGAACAATCGGGTCAACCAAGACGACGGCCCAGGTCCACCCTCCACTACCACATTAAATACCATTGCCGGTGATATTTAAAAAAAAAGGCCGGCGACTTGCTCCGTCGCAGGCAAAAAGTCCGGAATGTCGCCAGCAATACTTAAAATTATTGCCGGCGACCTTCTCCGTCGCCGGCAATAATCTCTCAACCATTGCCGGCGAAATTCCGGCCGGAAAATCGCCGGCAATGGTGAAAAATTATTGCCGGCGACGGAAAAAGTCGCCGGCAATAAGTTTCAAGCATTTCCGGCGATTTTTGGCCGGAATTTCACCGGCAATAACTCCATTTCGCAGCAGCTCATTCATTTGGATAGAAAAAAATTCGGTGAAATCGAAAGAAGGAAAACGCTCTGAAATCCTTGGGTATTGTCAAAAGGCATCGAAAACCCGCTCGGGAAGCTATATACGTAGCTATATATATAGGTACGTATATACGTATGTATATATATGTGTGTTGATTTAATTAGATTGATATATATATATATATATGCATGTGTTGATTTAGAGTTGAGATATCGATTATTGGTTTGATACGCAAATAGAGTGGATATATTGTTGATTTCGAGTGATTGACTGTTGATTTTGAGTGGATTTGAGATTATTTCGATGAAAATATCCAAACGGTTCCGGTTACAAACGGTTCCGGTTCCAAACGGTTATCGGTTCCAACAATAAGTCCTGGATTCGGTTTTATGAAAAACCGGAACCGGAACAAAACCGAAACCGGAACAGTTTGAAACCGGAACCGTTTGGAACCGGAACCATTTGGAACCGGAACTGTTTGGAACCGGAACTGTTTGAAACCGAACGGTTCCGGTTCCAAACGGTTCCAGTTCCAAACGGTTCCGGTTCCGGTTTTTCATATAACCAAATCCAGGACTCATTGTTGGAACCGATAACCGTTTGGAACCGGAACCGTTTGGAACCGGAACCGTTTGGAACCAGAACCGTTTGGAACCGGAACCGTTCAGAACCGGAACCGTTTGGAACCTATAACCACTACAATCGGAACCGGAACCGAACAGTTCCGGTTCCAAACGGTTCCATCCTTAATTTTCATAGAACCGAATCCAGGACTAATTGTTAGATGTGCAGGAGGTTTTGCGGCAAATTGGCTTGGAGGCATCAAACGGAGAGAAACTAGAAATAGTGGAGGGAGCAGCAGTCAAGGTTCCTCAGCCGCAGTCAGCAACACGCGCAGTAGGTCAATTATGAATGCTCGCACACAAATGTTGCTAGCTGCGCGAGAAGAGGAGGAAGTTGCAAGATCCGGATCTGTGCAACCCCCAGTCCAGCCTCGAGCCTTAGTCAGCAGACCCTCAGTCAGCAGACCCACAGACGAGCGACAGTCAACGGGGGCATCAGAAACTCCCTCCATCCGAATGCCCCATATTGGCCCAGTGCCTACTCCCGTTTCACAGGAATCATCTGAGGCAGATGGTGTTGGAGCCTCATCGTCCAGGCCTCGTCTATCTCCGCCGTCCGGTCTCTTCCTGCCCGACGAGATTCCTGTGATCCCTGAATTCGATGATAGGGGGAGGCCTATTTATATTGAAGGACGGCCGGAGTTCCTGAGCGTGGAGGAAGCGTACAACTTCATCCCGTTCGACCCCGTGTATCTTTGGAGTGCGAGGTGCACCAACCAGCAAACGGACGATGCAGGTAAATTTTATTTAACAAGATTGATTACAACAATTATTACTTAAGCTTTACGATAGGTTCAATTAATGATATCAATTTGTTGACATTGTATTATTAGGCAATTTCGTTAATGGCACTGGAAAACGAAAGACTAGAGGCACCTGCACCGGGAAGAGACTTGAGCAAGCCACCGGGGGAAGGAAAACGCTCATTAGGGCCAATGAGCATGGTGAGGTGATCGAGACATTTGACACCATGCGAAAGTATGCCATCATGGTCGGGGCCGTTGTGCGGGACAAGGTCTCAATGCTTTGGCCAGATTGGAAATCTGTGCCTCTCTACGTGAAGATGCAAGTGCATAATGCATTGAGTGTGGGTTAAATCGTATTTTCATTACGTAAATTTTACATTTATTAATTAAGTCCGAATAAATATATAATTTTGCCGTTTATATATTCATCTTGCAGGTGTGGTTTGACGTGGATGAATGCCTTATTCACACGTGGGTAGAGCGTCAACTACATATCAGGTGATGTGATTCGAGTTATTTGAGTATATATTGAGTTAGATTTTTGTTTATCAAGTGTTTTAATATCTCTAACTTTTTTTTTCTGGTGTTAATATAGGTATAAAGAGTGGAAGAACGAGCTTTCAAAACATTACACACAGTACAAGGAGCCAGGCCAAGGTTCTACCCCTAGCGAATTCCGGTTTAGGGAGTACAAGTGGCTGTGGCTGGTAGCCCACTTCGAGCACCCCAAAGCGAAGGTATGCATCCTGAATATATCTTACAACCCTAATGTATCGTATCACATTGAAATAGTTAGTTACTATTTTTTTTACATATGTTTATCAAACAAGGCGATTTCCAAGACGAACCGGGAGAACAGATTGAAAAACACCAAGGCCCATCATGCAGGTTCACTCAACTATTTGGGTTGGTCGAGTAAGGCGCAGCAACAACAAGAAGTCAACCCGTTGGTGTTTATTCATCAGAAGTTCTATCCGCAGTGCCCTGAAGAAGCGGTAAGTCTTTAGCCTCATTAGTTTGTAGTTCACACAATAAAACTATTTTTCTCTATTAATTTAACTCGTTTAATAATACGTTATTCATATTCGCTTTTCAATTAGGCGAGAGTGGAGGAAGCGATCACAGAAGTCACCATGAATATAGCTCGAAACAACCATCCTGACTGCTCGGAGGAAGAAGTGACCCAGTATGCCTCTCAGATCGATCCGCTTGATCGCCCTATAGCGGCTCAGATCATGGCAAAAGCGTGCGGGACTGGAAAAAATACCTACTACTGCAGGGGAATGGGCTCGACGGGCGAAGGAGTATTGAAGAACACTTCGGAATACTCTACCGGGTCAAGAACTTCAAATTCTAGGAACTCTAACCTAGCAGCGGAGCTTAAGAGGACGCAGAGGGAGTTGGAGGAGCAACGGAGGCAGATGGAGGAGATGCGACAATTGGCCGAGCAGCAGGCAGTTAGAGATGCCGAGCACCGGGTGCTGGTCGAGCAATACTGAATGATGGTCCAGCAGCAAACACAAATGTTCACATGGATGCAGACGATGTACGTGTGCCAGACTACCGGACAACCGGTCCCCACACCTCCCCCGGTCCCTGTGTTCCACACTGATCCACCACCGCAGCAGTCACCGCCACAGCAAGACCAAGGTAGCTACCGGAGTTCAAATGATTACATGGATTTCTTCGACCCTGACGCGGGAGTTCCTCGACCCTGACGTGTAGTTGTAGTTTATTTTCATATTGTTGCTATTTGTACTGTACGTTGGACAATTATGTGTGTACTGTTGAACTTGTATTTGTACAGTTTCTGTTTTTCAGTGTAGGTTCTGGAATTTGGCCCAATCCAGAACCGGCTTTTTTTTGACAAATTTCTCCGGGTATGACCGGCAACTTGGACCAAAGTCGCCGGCAATACCCCTCATTTTCTGGCCACGGCGGAGCAATCATTGCCGGTAATGCCCTTCATCATTGCCGGCGACTCAAGTCGCGGTAGTCGCCGGTGATGCCCTTAAGCATTGCCTTTTTAAGTCGCCGGTAATACTTTCACCGGCGCCAAATTTCCGGCGAGAGTATTACCGGCGACTTGTCGTTGGTAATAGTCATTTCCGGCGAAAAAAAAAGAAAGGCCGGCGACCTCAATGCCCTATAATGTGGTAGTGTGCTCAGCTATTTTCCCGAGCTTTAATCTCCAAAGCCGTCGAGAATTACGGCGCGGAAGTCGTCATTGGGAAATTGGAGGAGGTTGGTGTTGTGGAGGGGTGAGTGAACTCGGTTGTGTTGGAAGGAGGCCGAGTTATTGAAGCGGACGACGTCGTTTTGGCACTTGGACCGTGGTGTGGGAATTTTGGGCTATTGTCTTCTTTGTTCAGAGTGTATGGTATCAAAGCTCATAGCATTGTGTTAAGGCCCAAAGAGCCTGAGGCTACAACACCTCATGCTTTGTTCTCGAGTTATTATCCAGCTCAGGGAGGTAAGCCGTTGGACCCAGAAGTGTGTCCACGTCCCACAGGTACCCAATTTCGGAACTTAGAATATTAATTTCTTTATATGATATTTGGGTATTTGACATGTTACTTGGTTGTGTAGTAAAACTGTTTGAACTTTGAAGTTAACCAACATGGTAACGTTTGGCACCATACTGACTATAGTAATGTAATTTTAGAAAGGGTAAGGTGAAATGAGTAAAACAGGTTTTGAAATTTCAAAACTATTGCGTGGGAGATGACACATTTTGGATTCTTTGAGAGTTGTCTTATGTAGGTACGTATTGTCTCTATTGATTTGATACATTTTGTAGTTTTTTTAGTGACATTTTGAAGGTTTCTGCAAGTCTATCAATGTTCTTTTTGATCTGTTAGCATTTAGTAAAACATGCACGGTAGTTCAGACAAATATTTAGCTTCACAAGCCTCGTCTCTGGCATGAGTCATGGACTAAATTGAAAGCTTTTTATTTTTAGTGGCCAAGCAGTTGATTGGATTTGTGTATCGACAGGTAGTTTGCTTGGTTATGGAATCTCTTTGAAATTGGCAATGAGAGGATACAAAGCAGTATAACATTTGCAGATTTAACTTTAACAGAATAATCTGACATCAACGTGATAACAACGTTTAAATGTAGTGACTAAATGGTTGTGGGTTCATGGAATGGCAGGTGAGGTGTACATTTGTGGAATGTCATCTGAGGTAGAGGGACCGAAAGATCCTGAGGAAGTAGTAGGCAATCCAGAATCAATAGAAGTGCTGAAGAGGGTGGCAAGCAGTGTTTTGAGCCACTTAAAGGATGGCGAGGCAGAGGTTAAGGCAGAGCAAGCATGCTTCCTGCCTTGTACAGATGATGGAGCCCCTGTGATTGGGGAGGTTCCAGGGATTAAGCGATGTTATGTGGCTACTGGTCATAATTGTTGAGGAATTCTCAATGGTCCTGCTACTGGTGCTGCAATGGCTGAGCTTGTACTTGATGGCCGTGAAAGCATTGTTGATCTCAGTCAATTTAGTCCCGCCAGATTTGTCAGCATAAGGAGGAAGGTTTAAGACATTAATATAGAGTAAACAGAATTATATCATGAAATAATGAATGGTATAGAACTGTATCACCATGTAAATGATAATAACAGCTTCAGTTTCATTTTTATTTCAGAATGTTCAAGCGCACCACATTGCAAAGATGAAAGACTCTGAAAGCCCAATGGTAATTTAGTGTCTTTCTCTGAAATGAGTGAAATCCCTATGAGGACTTTCAGACGTGTTGGCTAAATCAGCATGCGTTGTCGAAGCAGTCGAACTATGCCAGGGTCAACAAGGAGATAAGTTTAAAACTTTAGATTTCTCTATGAATTAAAATTTATCTGTGCTTATTCAGACTCTCAGTACAATACCTAAAATAGTCTCGCACTTTAAAAATTATCAGCAGGGTACCCAAATTCTTAAAATTTATTAACGAGATACCTGTGCCTATTTTTCGTCCATTCACCGTTACTATTGCTGTCGTGGCAATTTATTTTGGTAAACAAAGGGTAATTTAGTCAATTATGCGCCTATTATTCGTCCATTCACCGTTACTATTGCTGTCGTGGCAATTTTTTTAGGTAAGCAAAAGGTAATTTAGTCAATAAACATCTGTCATAACTTAATGAATATCAACATGATACCCAAACTTTAGTTATGATATCAATGTCTTACCCAAAATTTCTGGTGAAAAAACCTCCACCAGAACACACCGTGAACCACCACCAGCGGCGGGGCTAGGTTGGTAAATTTTTCATTATGATATCTCTCTTTCAACATCTTCTCTTGTTCTTAACCAATCTCATAAATCCTAAAATCTCCACCACCCTACCTTAAATCTTCGCCGCCCTTTGCCCTCCACCACCTCTAACCTTCAATCAAAACAATATCTTCCTAAATATCTACTTTTGATCTATATATACGACCCACCAGTCCTACTCTTCCCCCAATCACCCACATAGGCTTCGGATAATCCTACAAGTACATCATCGTGCATCTCCAAATTGGCACAACTAAGTCGCGAGGCTCTGTCATGGAAGCTTAGGTATGACTTCTCTAGGCTCTGCTAGTTTTTGAAAAGATTATGTGTTAAAAGTTTGGAATAGGTTGAGTAGAAGCAGCTAGGTTATGTATGATGGTTTGGTTTAACTCAGGACAAAGCAGGACGGCCAGAGGCGGAAGGTGAAGAAGGGCAAGGAAAGGTGGAAGTAGAGAGTGATGGTGAGCAGCCTGATGCAGGACCCGGTCCAAGCGAGAGCGATGGTGAAAGGGAGTCTGTAGAAGTAGGAATGGAGAGAGAGAGAGAGGAGAACAAAATTAAAATAACACCATTAAGGTCTTTTTGCGTTTTTTTCAAGAAAAAAAATTGCCAGCATAAGTGACGGATAATGGATGAAAAAGTGACAAAGGTATCTCGTTAATAGCTTTTAAGAGTTTGGGTACCTTGTTGATAGTTTTTAAAGTTCGAGACCTTTTTTTGTATAACACCAAGAGTGTGATCGAGGACCCGACCCCGATTTAACTGGCTAAATCAGGATTAGGGTCTAACGACGCTACTAAATGAGGTGTTTGTTAATAAATATAAAAGGAAATCTCAATACTAAAATTCACAAGTCTCAAAATTACTTAATCTATAATCAATAATATATTCATAAAGGGTAAATCAATTTCCTGCATCAGAGCGACTAAACAATTGTAACAACATATACACTAACTAGCTACTACTCGTAGGATTAGTAGTGAATCCTATCGAAGGAAACTGTTATGCCTCGAACTCCGTGTGCACCCGACCTCTGCTAAAACTCTGCAACGTGGAAATTAGAAATCAAAGGGACCACAGAAGGACATTTCAAAACATAAAATTGTTAGGGTGAGTGGACAAAATCATTATAACGTAAGAAAACATGTAAAAATAAAGTTATGTTCTTCCACCGAAATTTCTGTGAAAAACTGTATGCGAGTGATCTAAAATCTCATGTTGTTCTCAACAAGTAAACGAAAAAGACTGGCTTTGAAGATGACAAAACTTATGCGAAAACTAAAATTAAAGAGTGCTAAATCTAAACTAAAGATTTGAAACTAAAATAAATCAAATCTGGTAAGGACCAAATGACCAAATATCACGGGTCGTCCAATGTCAGTTAGGATTCTAGCATCTATGGCAACATGTGACTAACGTGACATACTAAAACATCTGAATATAACTGTGAGAACAAACGGGCACTCTAGTAACTAATAGCTCAAGCAATAAGGGAGGCAGTGATCAAGCGTTCTAGCTAGCGTCTGTCACTTAATGTCGTCTAGGGTCTAGCTAGCCTTGACAACATGAGTCACTCGACGACTCATATGCGCATATGTAAACTGATATGAACTAAGCCTCCAAAATAACAGTTATAAGAGCCATGAACTAAAATACTGTAAACTGAGATCCATCTGAACTAGACACCATGAACTGAAAGCAGTGTTTGAAAAAAATGGGTTCCTAGGCAGAAAAACCAAGCTGAACGATGAGATTTGGTGCTGGGCGGATAACATGGACGGTGGCCGATTAGACGAAAATTAAGCGGAGCGCCTAGCGTTTAGGCGGGAGTTCAGCGCACCTAGGCCTGAATTTTGAATACAATTTTGATTTTTTTTTTATTATAAAGAGGATAAAATTTCAGGATTAATCCCCCCCCCCCCAAAAAAATACCTAAAAGGCTAAAACCCAAATGGTGTCGTCTCTCCCTCACTGGTCTCTCGGGGCCTCTCGCTCGCCGATCACCGCCGCACTACGGTCTCCATCGTCGCCACCGCACGTCGCACCGCTTGCACTTACCGATGAGGTGGATGATTAGGTGGTGGACTTGAGGCCGGAGAAGGCGGGGAGAGAGATGGAGAAAGAGGAGTGAGTAGAGCCGTTAGATGATGAGATGATGGCGTCAGCCAAGAGAGCTTGAGAGAGAGTGACGGAGGTGGAGGAAGTCATGGCTTTTCGATCTCTATGTGTGTTACTCTGAAGGAGTAGAAGAGGAAGAAGAAGAGAGTGAGTGAGAAATGAGAGGAAATACCGTTTGAGGCTTTGGTTTTATTAGATAGAAGAAGATGGAGGAAGAGGGGTATTGAGCTTCCCGTCTACACAAAAGGACAGGTGAGGAAGGGAGCTGACCGTTAGATTGAGTTTTAATGTAGATCTCCATTGTTGACTGGCAGTAGGAGTTAGGAAATGCTCTGCCTTAAGTTTTTTCTTCACCCTCCGAGCATTTTTTTATTCTATTTTATTTTTGGTTTTTATTATTTTTCATATTTTTGTGTGTTTTTATTTGAATTTAAACTTTTGAGCTATTGTGTGATGATATTATTTTTGAGACGATGTGTTTTGAATCTTTTGATGAAATTTTTTTAATAATTTTTTATTTATATTATACTACTACCATATAAATATAAAATTAATTAAACATATATAAAAAATAATCAGCTTAATTACCGCATAATTATCGATTAAATTTCGTCTAGGCGCTAGGTAATAGCTGCACTGCCTAATTCCACCTAGCACTTTTTAGAACCTTGACTGAAAGCGACATACACTGAGTCACATCTGAACTGGACGCTAATATGAAAACGTCATATTCTAGAACAAACTAAAATCATCGGACTAGCTTGACTGAGACTCTGCTAGTAAATTCGCGAGTTTTTGAAAAAAGTGTATTTCCTGAATTATTCAAAAAATTCAGAAGAAAAAAAACGCGTTTTTTTTAAACTGGCGGAAATATTCCCGAATTTTATGTTTTTTTCAATAAAAAAATGCTTATTATTATTATTATTTTTATTGGAGTTCCCTAGAACTCTTCCTCTAAAAAAAAAGTTAAGGCCAAATTTTTTTGGATTTTATTCATATAAAACTACCGAATTATACACGTACGTATTTTTAACGTATAATTCGCATACCATTTTTCACTAACTAGGGACTGAAATCGTGAAACGTAGACACTGGAGGGACTTAAAAGTCAAACGTAAATTATGAACATGAAAAAAACTTATAAGACAAAACTGGGCTAAACCACTTTGTCCATGAAGGTGTACGTTATATCGTAAACAGAAATTAAAATCATAAATCATATCTAACAACTTTAGCTAAAAACGTTGAAGCTTTGAAACTTTCAGAGTAGAACTTCGATTTAATTAAGAGCATATGCAGGGTTGAGGGACGGCGAGGAAGTTCTCCGGTGGGGCCCGCTGTTTGAGGACGTTTTCCGGCAAAACGGCGTGCAGCGGGAAGGGAAGGAAGAGGCGATCGATCGTTGACCGGAGGGACGTCCTCGACGGCGTCCTCCGTTGAGGAAGAAGGAGGGAACGTCCGCCTGGTAGGCCCCACGCACGTGGGTGACGCCAGGCTGACGCAATTTTTTTTCCTAACACACGCGCCGGTGAAAAAGTAAAAAAAAATTACGAGTGAATGGGAAGGCGACACGTGGCAGCAAGGGTCACGGACAGATCAACGGCTAAGTTGATCTGGGCTGTCCATTTCAAACAGATCTAAGCAATCCGACGGCTGAGAAAAATTGATCATTTGTAATATTTTAAATAAATTATTTACTTTGAAACTTAAAAAAATCATAATAAATAGCTCGGACTTTTGAAAACTTCAATAAAAATACAGACGAGTTCATATTAATGTCCTCTATAACTTTCGTGAAGAAAATGAGTCAAAAATCATAACTTAAAAAAATGTCAATTTTGAATCGCGACGAAATAAAGAATCATAATAAACACGTTGTTATAACGAATGTATGCCCAGCAAAAAACCTAAGTCCAACATGACTCGGATTATATTTAGCAGCGAGGCCCCCGTATGCTACCGGCATACAAAATTGATTCAAAGCATATTAACACGCGTCTAAATAGGACTTCCTATTACCCGAAAATTGGTTGAAAATATTACCCGAAAATAAAAAATTAAAATTTTAAATAATAATGAATAGTAATAGGAAGTCCTATTTTTGGCACCACTGCACGAAAAACAGAAATAGGACTTCCTATTGAAGAGGAATTCCTCAAAATAGGAATTTCTCTCCATTTTACCGCTGCATATACTCTAAGTTAACGAAAACAGGTAAAACGTATGGTAACGCTAATAAATTTCTAGCTAGGTAAGCTAGCTTAATAAGAATTATTATGCATAACTACTTAAGAAACTAGTAGTGATAACTATAATTAATATATAAAACTTGCATACGCTTTCGGTGAAACGAGAAGAGTCCACTTATAAATTACGACTAGGTTGACCCTTCGGTTAGGCCGAAACCGCATTCATCGTTCTCCTGACATCTCAAAATCACACTTGCTATGGTTTGAATCAACTAGGCAATGCTTGATAATTTTATTCCGATTTCCTATTCAAAAACTGAATGTTAAATAACGAGTTTAACATGAGAAAAGCTACCAAAAATGGACAAAATTGGGTTCTCGAAGCTCACTCGACAATGGAGAAACTTTCGCTTGAACTAGGACCACTCAACGCGGCAGTATGTGGTCTCACGTGCCACCATAGGCGGTGCGTGGGCCTTACCCGCCACCACCACCAAGCCCCCTTAAAAATCTGCAAACCGTATATCATTGTCAAAATCTCATTAAACCCAAAAACATTCATAACACAACCTATAACAAATCCGGGACAGAAATGGCCGAAATTTACCTCAAAAAAGATTCGAATCTTATCAGGAATCGTCGTCAGTGGTCCGGCCTTGAACGGTCGTCCCAGGCCACGACACCACCAGCATTCGAAATCCCAGACCGAGGGCTTCCAAACCATGGTCTGACGGCGTAACATGGCCTATAGCGCCGTCGCTAGGGGCGAGAAATTTGACTTGAAACCCTCGAATTCAACGTCGCCAATTGAACCTCTCCGACTTGAACTAGTTTGAATTGATGATGGATAAGAGTGAAGAATAAAACAGTGTTGTTTAGTTTAAGTTTGAGTAAGTTTGAAAGTTTCAAATTTGAATAAGTCCTCCTGGTTTGTAGGAGTCGAAGTACGAGTTTGTTTAGCTGTTAGTTGTGATTGATCCGGTCATGTAGTTGCAGTCTGTAAAGGTTTATATAAAGACCTATTTCATTCATGGTAATTACACAGAGACTCGTATTCAGTTTAAGCTCTGTTTCCTCATTCTATTCTGAATCACTTTACAAAGAAGTACTTCTGGGTACGTTTTTATGCTAGGAGGAGGAGCAGTCTCATGGGCTTCAAAGAAGCAACCGATAGTGACTCTGTCCACAACTGAAGCAGAGTTCGTTGCTGCTGCATATGGAGCTTGTCAAGCAGTTTGGCTGAGGAATGTGTTGGAAGAAATTGGGTCAGGCCAAAGAGAAGGTACAACTCTGTATTGTGATAATAGCTCCACTATCAAACTGTCAAAGAATCCGGTACTACATGAAAGAAGCAAGCACATACGTGTGAGGTATCACTTTCTGCGTGAGCTGGTGAATGATGGGATTATACAACTTGATTATTGTTCAACGCAAGATCAATTGTCGAATATTATGACTAAGGCAGTTAAGCTCGAAGTATTTGAAAAGCTCAGAGGCAGAATGGGAATATGCACTAAGGAAGAGTAAACTGAAAGGATGCGTTTTCAGTTTAAGGGAGGGAAAGAAGAATAAAACAGTGTTGGTTAGTTTAAGTTTGAATAAGTTTGAAAGTTTCAAATTTGAATAAGTCCTCCTGGTTTGTAGGATTTGAAGTACTAGTTTGTTTAGCTGTTAGTTGTGATTGATCCGGTCATGTAGTTGCAGTCTGTAAAGGTCTATATAAAGACCTATTTCATTCATGGTAATTACACAGAGTAAAGTATTCAGTTTAAGCTCTGTTTCCTCTTTCTATTCTGAATCACTTTACAAAATATCAAAGAGTAAAGTAGCGGGAGACAATCAAGAAACCACATGGTTTTGGGTTGGGGTGGCCGTCGCAAGAAAAATGGCCAGGGGAAGTCGAGCGGCGTTTGGGCTCGGGGTGAGAGAGAGAAATCATGCCCTTAAGGTTCTAACACACCGGGTAATTATCTCAACTAAAATCGCCTCAATGAAGGGCTTAGATTAGAGTTTTTATTTGATCTAACGGCTAAGATTTAATCATCAAGTGTAGATTTCTATTTTAATTTCTTAATACAACGAAAATTTCAAAATTCGTAAAAATTAGCTTGAATATTCGAAAAACGAAATAAAAGCACGCATGAGTTCGTAATAATTCTCTATACAACATTCGTGAAGGAAGTGAATTGAAAATCACTACTAAAATGTCGATTTTTAAATTGCAACAAAATTAATAATCCCAATAAACGTGTCAAAGCTGGATCAACTTGATAATAAATTCGAAGAATAAAGATTAAAATGGTAATTTAGATTCGGGCTTTTACAAAAAGTTTGGGTACCACGGGTGAATTTAATCTTTTCTCCATTGGTCGTGGTGAATTGCACTATCAACTTTAGAATTTTTTTGTTGTCGTAGTAATAGTACTTAGACGACGAAATGGTTACCAATTCGTCGTCTAATTTCATACCGTAACAGTAACCATAACCCCTAATCACTTAGACGGCGAAATGGGTCGTCTAAGTGGTACGTACTTAGATAACGAATGTTACCCATTTCGTCATCTAAAATGAATTTCATTAATTGCCTTCGATCAAAGAGCACGACCATGTATACCACCTTAAAATGCATATTTTTTCATCGAGGGTAAAGAGTAAACAGTTCTTGGACTTTGAGTGTCGACGGTTCAAAAATTGAAGTTACGAAGATTTATATATCAACGTTTCCGTTTAATTCAAATTTAGGTTTTATGTTTGACTACGCCGATCAAACCCTTGACGAACTTCGTATATACTGAAAATTCGTCCACTTACATATTATGTTATGATGAATTTATCTAACTGTTGTTTTGACCAAATTCAATTTCGTTAATATTGATGTACACTACCAGAAATTGAGACATTACCGGCGACCTGCCGTCGCCGGCCTTGTCTTTTTTTTCGCCGGAATTGTCATTACCGGCGACAAGTCGCCGGCAATGACGTCGCCGGAAATTCCCCGCCGGTGTTAACATTGCCGGCAACGGGAAACGTCGTCGCCGGCAATGGCAGCGCCGCCGTCGCCGGAATGTGAGACATTGCCAGCGACTGAGGTCCATATTGCCGGCAATGTGTGGAAAAATTTTGAAAAAAAAATGCGGTTCTGGATTGGGCCCAATTCCAGAACCTGCATTGAAAGACATAAACCGTACAATCATACAAGTTCAACAGTACACATAAATGTCCAATGTACAGTACAAATAGCAACGACGATACGAAAATTAACTACAACTACAGGTCAGGGTCCAGGAACTTGCGGGTCAGGGTCGAAGTAATCCATGTACTCATTTTAATTCCGGTGGCTACCATGGTCTTGCTCTGGCGTTGACTGGTGCGGTGGTGGTGGTGGATAGCTAGGGAAGGGAGGGACCGGGGGAGGTGTGGGGAACGGTTGTCCGGTAGTCTGAGCCTCGTACATCGTCCGCATCCATGTGTACATCTGAGCCTGCATCTGTGTCTGCTGCTGGACCATGTTTTGGTACTCGACCATCTGCCTCTTTTGCTCCTCAAACTCCCTCTGCGTCCTCTGAAGCTCCGCTGCGAGGTTACGACTAGAAGTTGAACTTCTTGACCCGGTAGAGTATTGTGAAGTGTTTTTCAATACTCCTTCGCCCGCCGAGCCCATTCCCCTACAGTAATAGGTATTCTTTCCAGTCCCGCACGCTTTTGCCATGATCTTAGCCGCTATCGGGGGATCAAGCGGATCGATCTGAGAGGCATACTGGGTGACTTCTTCCTCGGAGCAGTCAGGATGGTTAGTCCGAGCTATACTCATGGTCACTTCTGTGGTCGCCTCCTCCACTCTCGCCTAATTGAAAAGCGAAAATGAACAACGTATTAACTAACAAAATCTATTAATATCGAAAAATAGTTTTATTAACACATGGAGAGGCGAAAGACTTACCGCTTCGTCAGGGCACTGCGGATAGAACTTCTGATGAATATACACCAAGGGGTTCACTTCTTGTTGTTGCTGCGCCTTAGTCGACCAACCCATGTAGTTGAGTGAACCTGCATGATGGGCCCTGGTGTTTTTCAATCTATTCGCCCGGTTCGTCTTCGAAATCGCCTTGTTTGATAAACATATGGAAAAAAATTAGTAACTAACTATTTCAATCTGATACGATACATTAGGCTTGTAAGATATATTAAGGATGCATACCTGAGCTTTGGGGTGCTCGAAGTGGGCTATCAGCCACAGCCACTCGTACTCCCTAAACTGGAATTCGCTAGGGGTAGAACCTCGGCCTAGCTCCTTGTATACAGTGTAATGGGAAGAAAGCTCGTTCTTCCACTCTTTATACCTATATTAAAACAAGGAAAAAAAGTTAGAGATATTAAAACACTTGATAAACAAAAATCTAACTCGATATATATTCAAATAAGTCGAAGCACATCACCTCATATGTAGTTGACGCTCTACCCACGTGTGAATAAGAACTTCATCCACGTCAAACCACACCTGCAATATGAATATATAAAAGGTAAAATTATATATTTATTCGGACTTAATTAATAAATGTAAAATTTACGTAATGAAAATACGATTTTACTCACACTGAGTGCATTATGCACTTGCATCTTCACGTAGATAGGCACAGATTCCCAATCTGGCCAAAGCATTGGGACCTTGTCCCGCACGATCGCACCAGCCATGCTGACATATTTGCGCGTGGTGTCGAATGCCTCGATCACCTCGCCATCCTCATTGGCCCTTATGGGCGTTTTCCTTCCGCCGGTGGCCTGCTCAAGTCTCTTCCCGGTGCAGGTGCCTCTAGCCCTTTTCCGTTTTCCAGTCCCATTAACGAAATTGCCTAATAATAGAATGTCAACAAATTGATATCATTAATTGAACCTATCGCAAGTCTTAAGTAATAATTAAGTAATCAATCTGATGTTAAATAAAATTTACCTGCATCGTCCATTTGTTGGTTGGTGCACCTCACACTCCAAAGATACACGGGGTCGAACGGGAGGAAGTTATACGCTTCCTCCACGGTTAGGAACTCCGGCCGTCCTTCAACATAAACAGGCATCCCCCTATCATCGAATTCAGGGATGACAGGAATCTCGTCGGGTAGGAAGAGACCGGACGGCGGAGATAGACGAGGCCTGGACGATGAGGCGCCAGCACCACCATGTGTCTCAGATGATTCCCGTGAAACGGGAGTAGGCACCGGGAGAATATGGGGCATTCGGATTGAAGGAGTTTCTGATGCCCCCGTTGACTGTCGCTCGTCTGAGGCTCTGCCACCGGAGGGACGTCTGCTGATTGAGCGTCTGGAGACTGAGGCTCGAGCCTCGACTTCCGGTTGCACGGCTCTTGATCGTGCAGCTTCCTCCTCAGCTCGCGCCTCTAGCAAGGCTCTCGTGCGAGCAGTCATCATTGGCCCACTGGGCGTGTTGCTAACTGCGGGCGAGGAGGAAGCTTGACTACTGTTTCCTCCACTATTTCGGGAACCTCTCCGAAGCCAATTAGCCGCAAAACCTCCTGGACACCGTAATAGTCATGGATTCGGTTCTATAACAAATCGGAACCGGAACGGTTTGGAACGGGAACCGTTTGAACCTAGAACCGTTATATTACAAACGGTTCCGGTTACAAACAGTTCCGGTTCCAAACGGTTCCGGTTCCAACGTACTAAGGTTCTATAACAAATCGGAACCGGAACGATTTGGAACCGGAACCGTTTGAAACCGGAACTGTTTGTAACCGGAACCGTTTGTAACATAACGGTTATGGTTACAAACAGTTCCGGTTCCAAACCGTTTCGGTTCTATAACAAATTAATCGGAACCGGAACCGTTTGGAACCGGAACCGTTTGAACCTGGAACCGTTTCGAACTGGAACCGTTATGTTACAAACGGTTCCGATTATAAACATTTCCGGTTTCAAACCGTTCCGTTGTGGTTCCAAACTGTTCCAATTCCGATTTTTCACCTTAATTTATACGTTAAATTAACAACTATATCACCTTAATCCAAACACGTTAAATTCCGAAGCCGATTTTCACCTATTATACGTTAAATTAACAACTATATCACCTAACTTAACATATATACATACATCATTTCCGGCTTTAAACATATTTCACATATATATACATCACATATACACTTTGTATACATCGATCATGCATCTTAATTTCACCTTAATTCACACATATTTATATACATCACATATTAATCCAATTCACCCTAGCTAATTAATTTTCCACATTTTTCAAACATACGTATATATATACATTCCATATAAATTAATTAATTTTTCACATATATACATCACATATATTTCTCCTTCACCCCACAATTATCCACATTATTTTCCCACAATTTTCAAACATACCTTAATTGCATTTTACAAATATTTTCCACATGCATACATACATCCCACAATTATCAAAAATTAATTAATCAAAATGCATAAAAATAAAATGTGGAATGAGAGAGAGAGAGGGAGAGAGAGAGGGAGAGAGAGTGAGTGAGCTATTACCTGCCATGGTGGAGCTCGACCCAACTGTTGTCCAGCGACGGAGGTGAAGGGAGGAGGAAGAGGAGGAGGGGAGGAGGAGAGAGGGGAGGAGAGGAAGAGAGGGGAGAGGGGAGGAGAGGAAGCTAATTAGAGAGAATTGAGGAGAGGGAGGAGCTTGCGGCATTACGGTGTAAGGAGCTTGCGACATTTTTCTCTTACCATCCCTTAACCACAAATGTTTCTGCAGACCCATTGCTTTCAGATCAATGCGTACCTTAGGGATGTCTTTTGTTTTCCCCTCCAAGTTAAGAACTGTGCCCACAACACTTTCACACACATTCTTCTCTATGTGCATGACATCTAGGTAGTGTCTGATAGGCAACCTAGGCCAGTATGAGAGTTCCCAGAATATGCTCTTGTGTGTCCAAAACTTATACCTTTCGGGCTTGTCTGGAATTGACGCGACTATGTCAGGATGATTGCTCAGTTGGCCAAAATCATATTCATTCAACACTTCCAAAATTTCTTCCCCTGTCCATCGCCTGGGTGCCACACCTGTTTCCACAGTCCCATCAAACGCGTCTGGATCCTGCCTAAATGGGTGATCATATAGAAGCCAACAACGGTGAAGCATCTGAACAATTTTACTGCAATGAGGACTGCAACAATCAACCGTCATGCACTCTGAACAAGCCCTGTAACCCCTGGTAACGTTGCCCGACAACATACCGTGGGCAGAAAAATCACTGATGGTGCCAACAAGCATGGCATGCATCTGGAACATCTCGTTTTTGAACCTATCGTAAGTGGGGTGGCCACACTCACTCAGGTACTTAAGCTCTTCAATCAAAGGCCTCAAATACACATCGAGACACTTTCCTGGATAACCCGGGCCCGGAATTAACAGAGTCTGCATATTGTATTCCTTCTTCATGCACATCCATGGTGGAAGGTTGTACGGTACCAAAATAACTGGCCATATACTGTATTGAAGACTCATGTTGCTAAAAGGGTTGAATCCGTCAGATGAGACCCCTAGCCAAACATTTCGGACCTCTGCTGCAAAATGATCAAACTCCCTGACCATGTGCTTCCAAGCCTCTCCGTCGGAAGGGTGTATAAGGGTGTCATCGTCAGGCAAGTTCCTCTCAGCCCACCATCTCATTGCCTCGGCCGTGAAAGCACACATGAACAACCGCTCCAGCCTATCAATAAGCGGGAAATATTGAAGTATCTTCACAGCTTTCTTGTTGCCTGCAGGAGTCAACTTATACCTTTCTGTAAAACATACCGGGCAGGCTTCAAGGTCTTCGAGATCTTTTCCCCAGAAGAGAATACAATCATATCTGCATGCATGAATTTTGATGTAGGAAAGCCCAAGATATTTCAGGATATGTCGCACCTTATGATGAGTGGTAGGAAGACGATGACCGGGTGGCAGTAGCGAAGCAGTCCACTTCAACCAAGAATCAACAGCTTTGACAGACATTTTGTTCTCCATTTTGAGCTGCATCACTCCCATCACACTTTCAAGAACAGTCTTACTACAACCGTCGTACAACGGAGTCTGTTGCAATGCAATCAGGTTGTTGTACTTGTCTATACCGCTTGTGTTGACATGAGCTCCAGGTAATGGCTCGACTGGCTCGATATGAGGGAAACCCTCAACGACGGGAGGGACATTTGGTGCTTCATCAGCAAATACACTGCTCTCATGAGGAAACATATCATTGATTAACATCGATGTTGGATCATAGGATGAACTGCCCCTCTCAGCAAAATCTCCATGATCATAGTGTGGACTGGCCCTCTCACCAAATTGTCCATGATCATGCGGACCCGCTAACGATGTTTCACCGTGATAAATCCAACAAGTGTACTTATCCCAAAACCTGTATTTACTCAGGTGCCTCTGGACTTTATCAATGGGAAAACGAAATCGATCGCTGAAACACTTACATTCTTTACACGGGCAATAATGAAGTGTAGTGTCTCCACAATTAGCCTTCACAAAATCCACAAAACTCCTAATTCCCTGGTGATATCTGACATCCCATCTTTCGAGGCTCATCCAACTCTTGTTCATCCTAAAAATTCTAACAATTTTACGGATTAATTATATATATATACACACACATTCACTACTAATAATCGACGCGATATCTCAAATCAACTCTAATTAAATCAACACATGCATGCATATATATATATATATATCGATCTAATCTCTGAATTCGATTCAGTACTCGATGATGGTATTCTTCTTTTTTCAATTCAAAACGTATTTGACTAGGTAGGAGGCTCTGTTAAGCCTGGCTCCGATAACACTACGATAATACCAGTCGTTGATTCAGACACAAGATAAGATTAACTACAAGCAGTTTTCTCGTTTCCGTGACATCAACAACATTTCATATATATCTCACGAATTGGATTTGATCAACACACACACACATATATATATATACATACACATATACGTATATATACACGTACCTATATATATAGCTTCCTGAGTGATCGAGTTTTCGACGCGCGCCTTAATTTTGACAATATACCGAAGGATCGATTTCAGAGCGTACGTTTTCCTTCTTTCGATTTCTCAGAATTTTTTTCGATCAAAATGAATGAATGATCGAGCTGCTGCAATCTGCGTCTAATATAAGAGACATTGCCAGCGACGGAGTAAGTCGCCGGAAATGAAGACATTACCGGCGACTTTACGCCGGAAAATCGCCGGTAATGTTTCAAAACATTACCGGCGACTCCAACCGTCGCCGGAAATGTCGAGCCACACATTTCCGGCGAAATTCCGGCCGGAAAATCGCCGGAAATGTTCGGCTTGACATTGCCGGCGACGGTTGGAGTCGCCGGTAATGTTTTGAAACATTACCGGCGATTTTCCGGCGACATTACCGGCGACGGAGTAAGTCGCCGGTAATGATGAACATTACCGGCGACTTTTCCGGTCGCCGGCCTTGTCTCCGGTGATCTCGCCGGTAATGATGCCATATGTGGTAGTGGTAGAGTGAATATAGACATACGAACACTTAAATTATACAAAATTAGTAAATATATAACAAATTTTTAGTCTTAAATAATTTTTTTATGTCAAATTTCAATTAATTTTTATTTAGTTAATGAATTAGATTTTTACGACAAGACAAACACTCGTAACTTCGGAAACAGGTTTACGAATTATTTTTTATGATAGTTTTAGTCTTTTAACTATTTTTCGATAATCACTAAATTAATTTTTGATGATTTTTGAGCAACTACCCAAAATTAATTTTCATATATTTTTAAAAATAATTCACTTAGGCAATGAAAATATATAGTTTTGTCGCCTATGTGAATTTTAAAAAAAAAATTAAATTAAATTAAAATTAAAATTTTTCACTTATATTTTCGTCACCTAATTAAGTGATTTTTTTTTAAAATAAAATAAAATTTAATTTAAAAAATTCACGTAGGCGACGAAACTAATAGATCGATTTTATCGCCTAAATCCAAAATTTTGGCAGTTTTTATTCTGCCCAATTTTTTTACCAAAAATTCAAAATCAATTAGGCTACAAAAATGATTGGTTTTGTCGCCTAAGTGGTCACTTATAAAAAAAATTCATCCACTATTTTTCACAATCTCACCATAGCACCACCACCACCACCTCGACAACACCATCACCACCGCCACCACACAAACACCGTCGCCGCCGCCACCACTGTCGCTGCCACCAAAATTAAAATATTTATTAATTACAAATATTGCATTGATTAATAATTAATTTTTATTTATTATTATTTTTAAAGAAAACCAGTTAGACAACAAAACAAATAGTTTCATAATCTAAGTTATTTATTTATTTATTTTTATTAAAATCAACCACTTAAACGACGAAAAACCTTCTTTGTCTAAGTGGATTATTTTTTTTTTTAAAAGTTCGACACTTAGGCGACTAATAATCTAAAATTTCTTCGTCTAAGTGGTTTAACTTAGGCGACGAATTGTTTGTTTCGTCGTCTAAATTGTCACTAAAACGACGAAAATTTTAGTCATTTTATTAGTAATTTTTCGTTGTCTAAAAGTCTAAACAACGAAATTTATTTCGTCGCCTAAGTTGTACTTAGACGATAAAAAAAAAGGGTTCATCGCCCAAGTACTTAGGCTACGACACTTAGACGACGAACCTTAGGTGATGAAACTGCTTTGTCGCCTAAGGGTGTTTTTCTGGTAGTGTATGCAACTGATCTTTCCCAAATGCAAAAGACAATGGAATATTGAGTAGAAAGACTTGAAACTCTGACCACCTAAGTAGCTAATCAACAATACCTAAAAGAAAATTCATATGAAAATTGAGTAGCGAAAGTCATAAGGGACAAAGCAGTGTTTATGATTCATGAAGAGTATGAAGACAGAGTGAGATACAAATCAACTAGAGCAAAAATCAATTTTGAAATCGGAGGAAAAAAATAAAGGAAATGTAATCGAAGAAGAAAGAACCACTACCAGCACAAACACTATAGCCGATAAAATATTAAAAAATAGGTCGACGATTTTTCTAATCGTTAACTATACTATAGTATAGCTGACGAATTGTTTACGTTGTCGGTTATAAAACTATAGCCGACGAGTTGAAAATATGTCGTCGGTTTTTGTTTAACTTAGAACGACGATGGTTCTTCGTGTCATCGGTTATAGTACGGTCGACGAGTAAATCGCCCTATGTCATCGGTTATACTATAACTGATGATCTTTTCTTATGTAGTCGGCTATAGTTTCTTCGTTTTATCCCAAACTGCGCCTCCTCTTGCACCCAAAACCTAAAACCCCCAAAAAAAATTTGACGAGACCTCGCCTCCTCCTCCTATGGACCTCCCTATAGCTCCTCCCATGGACCTCGCCTCCTCTTCACCTTCCCCGGACCTTGTTGTAGCTCCTCCCGAGGTATCTCTCTCTCTCTCTCTCTCTCTCTCTCTCTCTCTGCTTCCCTGAAATTTTATGGTTTTTATATCCCAAGTGAGCCACCGCCAAGCCCAACCCGCCGCCGTTGAAATTGGGTTTTTTGGGTTTGTGTAATAGGGTTTGGAGGTAGAAATGCAGGTTCAGAAATAGATCCAGAATCTGCAAAAAAAAAAAAAATTGAATTCAACAATTATAGCCGACGACATTCATATACAATGTCATCGGCTATAGTTTTTCCGTTCAACAATTTTGGCCGGAGGGGGAATCTTTGGCCGACGACGTCAGTAAGTGTTGTCGAATATAGGTAAAACCGACAACCAATTACCGACGACACTATAGCCGATGAACCGTCATCGACTATAACTATAGCCGATAAAAATATCAAACAGGCCAACGTTTTTTTTTTCCTCGGCTAGAGTACTTATTCTGGTAGTGAACTTTGGACCCTAAACATTCACGAACCAATTCGAAGAATGGAAGAACAAATAGAGAAAGCATTTTGGCTTGGTGAGAGTCTCTTGAGGAAGACACTGGATTTTCTTCATTTTCAAATCGAACATTTCTTCATCGTCGTCATACTGGAGTAAATGGTAGCCGATGAATTTTTGGAAGAATTTGACACGGCCTTAGTACCAGGTGTTGTCCATTGGCCTGAACATCTTAATCCTCTTCCCTACAACCTCTTTGCCATTTAGGCTCGCCATCGTAGCATTTGAAGGAGTAACAAAGCTACGGCTCAAATTGCTTGGAATAAAAAGAGGCAAAATAGTAATGGAGCTAGGGCTCTAATTGGGGCTAGATTAGTAGATTTAGTAAATGGAGAGGCGAAGGAGTAATGGAGCTAGGTTTTGATAGAGTAATTGCAATTTGATTATTACTTTTAAATAAATTTGATCATATTTAATAAAATTATTAGTTTGATGATGTAAATCACCATCGATTATTATTTTGAAGTATGAAGTAATATTTTATGTGATAGTTGTGTCAAGTACAAGTTTTATAGCTGATTTTACAATTAGAAGACATTTATGTTATTAAAGTGATAAAAATTATATAGCAGTAAAATTATAGATGCAATATAATCCTCTAAGTTGTAAAAATGACATTATCTCTCTCAATTTTTTTAAAGTTGAAATAATTACTTGTCTGATGATGCTTTTTACAAAAAAAACAACAAATTAGGATATAAAGTAGTAATATGTATAGTTTTTTTGGTAATTACCACACTTATGACTGAATGTATAAGTTAGACAATAAGTATAACATTATTGTGGTAAAATGTCAATCTATATAGTAACTAGGATGAATGTCCTCGAAAAAATTCTTAAAACATAATTGATACATTTTTTTATGTTAAACTCATCATTAATGAGATAATTACTAGTTTTACGATACAATTACAACAAGTATTCACAATTGATCTATAAAATGATATATTTGATTACACTTTACATGATTCAGTTTACTAATATTTATATATAATTTTATAAGTGTGAGAACAAATCTATCGCTAAACTTGTAATTAGACCAAAAAATACTCGCGTTATCAATGTTGTAAATTAAGTACTTTTTTAGTAAATTTAATCATCAGTGAATTACTCATTACACACTTGTAATTAGACAAAAAACAACTCGCGTTATCAATGTTGTAAATTAAGTACTTTTTTAGTAAATTTAATCATCAATGACATAATTACTCATTACACGTTAATTTTACTAAAACTACGATATTGTATCAAATATGTGATAATTTTTGTCATATTTTTTTCTTGTAATTATCGTATTTATTTACAAGTCTGTGGACAAATTACATATAAAATGGTAAATTTGTGTTTAATTGAGTAATTTAAAAAATAAAAAATACACATTATTTTTTGATTCGAGAGCCTGATAACCTATTCAATAGATTTTAAAATAATAATTAATTAAAATAAATAAATAAAATTACTCACCCTAACTCTCACCCCAAAACATCATTGCTGTTGGGCACTTTGTTAGAAGAGAATCTAAGAAACATCATGCATGTTGAGCTAGCCATATCATGCCACAAACTTAGCAATTCAGAGCTTTCATATGACACTTATTTCCATGGTATATACAATTACATATAACATACATAATAAATAGAGCCATATAGTTAACACATGCAATTTCAGCATCAAACACAAATATCATCACCAACGTACTGTCTTGGCAAAAAAAAAATCACCAACGTACTGAGAAATCAGAATATTGCTAAACATTCCACAGGTCAATAATTTAAGCCATATTTCTGACCCAAAACATCACATTGGGAATTGAACTAATCCAAGTTTTATTAAAGTTAAGTGACCTGAAACTAAACTCCAGAGAATTCAGAAGATGACTTTATTCCCCAAGGGGATTGGAATTCTTTTGCCCCAAGAATAATTAATTAATGAAATATCAGCTAGCCAGCCCAGGTAAGTTGCCATCCATTGTGTGGTAGACTAATCTAAACTAAACAATTTGTTAATCCCTAATAAGTTGACAGAAGCTGCGACAAAACGATACCAGATAAAGCGGCAAGCAAAACCATGTTGCTCGGATCTGCATGTTTATATATATATATAGAAGCTGGCAGTCGAGAAGCACCGCCGTATGACCCGGCTGCTGTACTGTACTTAATTCTGAGTTGTGAAATGTGAATCTGTAGTAAAAGCTATCTCATCACGGGGTTGACCACCTCATTTATCGAAGCTTGACCACCTCATTTTTCCTCACTCCAACGCACTTGAATGTTCATGTGCCTCCCTCCCTCCGGCCATGTTGGATCATATTTTCTCTTTCTGGGTTGATATGCACATGCATAAAAGCGTACGGCGAACGTGACTTCCCACGTGCTCTTACAGGTAATTAGATTTGTAGAATATGTCACCATTGTATTATTTAAATCTGTCGAGGATAACCTACGCTAACATGTTCGATAAAATACTTCAAATAAGCTAAAACTTGCGAATTATTCCAAACCCTAACGATTCCTTCACCGATATGGAAGTTTTTCTTGGCTTTCCAAAAGTTTGATAAGGAAATAATTATTAGTGCATGCAAATGATGCAATGACCATTTTCAATAGCCTTATGATGATTCAAGTGAAGTTTTTGTCAAAGTTTTCTTTGAAGCAATGAGTGTGTTACAAAGGCAAAGAAGCGAGGACAAAAGAAGAAGAAGAAAAATCTAATGCTGACGATATCGATCACCTGAGAATCCCAGCAGCCTACTTGTTATGGGGACCTAGATTTTTTGTCTGTATGGAATTATTGCAAAGTGTTCTTCGATCTTCTTCTTCTTCATCATCAATGCTACTCCTTCACTGGTCTATTTCTTGTTTTGGAATTATTGCAAGTGTATGTTCAACCTTCTGATCCATCTTTTTCTTCAAAGATGGTTCCAGATCTCGTTAAGAAGGTTTTTACTGTTTTTTACTCGCCAACTTTTTATGTGAAGTAGTAATTTTAGTTTCGTAGAGACAGGTAAAAGTAGTTTTTTGACTCTTTTGATGATGATTTGCTTATGATCGATTTTGGATCGGGCCGGGGAAAGGCAAGGACAATCATCATTCATTTCCCTATTTGGGAGCCTTACGTACTCACCATGATCAACCTTGCCGAATAATCAAAAACTGATGCTGTAGCTATTGCGAAATTAATTGTGGTACATATATACGAGTCATACGAGGCAAGTCGGTCAAATAGAACATAAGAATTGGAGAATTTTTTGATATATATATTGATCAATTAATATGTACAAGAATATTATAGTTTTAGAAGAAATTATTTATATTTAATTAATTACAAAATTTTATTTAATTATAAAATATACACCTCTTAAATATAATAGAAGTGTGACTCACTCCAACAAAATATTATGTTTTAAACCTTTAAAGATACAAAATAATGAATGCGCGTATTTGTACCCTAGTGTTTTACTTGATGAGAAATTGTCTCAACATGATTTTTCATTGTATTGAACACTAAGAAAAAACACTTAGACGGCGAAGAAATTATGTCGACTATGAGGCCTTTTTCGTCGTTGACGAAACAAAAAGAATTCATCGCCTAAATCAAATCTAAGACGATGAACTCTACGTCACCATCTAAGTTTCTACATGATGAAATTTTACTGAAAAAGATGATGAAATTTTTCATTGTGTACAACTACTTAGATGATGAAAATATTTTGTCATCTAAGTGTTCTAACTTAGGGGACGAAAACGTTTTCGTCGTCTTAGTGAATTACTCTAGACAATGAATCCATATATTTCGTCGTCTAACATGTTCCATTCGAGATGATAAACGTTTTCCAGTGGTCTGAATGTTATTGCCAAAATATTACTATTTCGTCGTTGAAGATTTCTTCGTCTAAGTTGTAATTTTTTTTAATATTTATTTCAAAAATATAATTCTTAAAAATAAATAGAAATTATGAAAATACTCATTAAATATATTAAATCACTACCAGAAATTGAGACATTACCGGCGACCTCCCGTCGCTGGCCTTGTCTTTTTTTTTCGCCGGAATTGTCATTCCCGGCGACAAGTCGCCGGCAATGTCGTCGCCGGAAATCCCCCGCCGGTGTTAACATTGCCGGCGACGGGAAACGTAGTCGCCGGTAATGTCGGAGACATCACCGGCGACTTGTGTCGCCGGCAATGTCAAGACATTCCCGGCGACTCAAGTCGCCGGCAATGTCTCGGACATTACCGGCGACGCCGTCGCCGGCAATGGTAGCGCCGCCGTGGCCGGAATTTGTGACATTGCCGGCGACTGAGGTCCATGTCGCCGGCAATGTGTGAAAAAATTTTGAAAAAAAAACGCGGTTCTGGATTGGGCCCAATTCCAGAACCTGCATTGAAAGACATAAACCGTACAATCATACAAGTTCAACAGTACACATAAATGTCCAACGTACAGTACAAATAGCAACGACGATACGAAAATTAACTACAACTACAGGTCAGGGTCCAGGAACTTGCGGGTCAGGGTCGAAGTAATCCATGTACTCATTTGAATTCCGGTGGCTTCCTTGGTCTTGCTCTCGCGTTGACTGGTGCGGTGGTGGTGGTGGATAGCTAGGGAACGGAGGGACCGGGACCGGGGGAGGTGTGGGGAAGGGTTGTCCGGTAGTCTGAGCCTCGTACATCGTCCGCATCCATGTGTACATCTGAGCCTGCACCTGTGTCTGCTGCATTTGGTACTCGGCCATCTGCCTCTTTTGCTCCTCCAACTCCCTCTGCGTCCTATGAAGCTCCGCCGCGAGGTTACGACTAGAAGTTGAACTTCTTGACCCGGTAGAGTATTCTGAAGTGTTCTTCAATAGTCCTTCGCCCGCCGTGCCCATTCCCCTACAGTAGTAGGTATTCTTTCCAGTCCCGCACGCTTTTGCCATGATCCGAGCCGCTATCGGAGGATCAAGCGGATCGATCTGAGAGGCATACTGGGTGACTTCTTCTTCGGAGCAGTCAGGATGGTTAGTCCGAGCTATACTCATGGTCACTTCTGCGGTCGCCTCCTCCACTCTCGACTAATTGAAAAGGGAAAATGAACAACGTATTAGCTAACAAAATCTATTTCCATCTTGAAAAATAGTTTTATTAACACATGGAGAGGCGAAAGACTTACCGCTTCTTCAGGGCACTGCGGGTAGAACTTCTGATGAATATACACCAACGGGTTCAGCTCTTGTTGTTGCTGCGCCTTAGTCGACCAACCCATGTAGTTGAGTGAACCTGCATGATGGGCCCTGGTGTTTTTCAATCTATTCGCCCGGTTCGTCTTCGAAATCGCCTTGTTTGATAAACATATGAAAAAAAATTAGTAACCAACTATTTCAATCTGATACGATACATTATGCTTGAAAGATATATTAAGGATGCATACCCGAGCTTTGGGGTGCTCGAAGTGGGCTATCAGCCACAGCCACTCGTACTCCCTAAACCGGAATTCGCTAGGGGTGGAACCTCGGCCTAGCTCCTTGTATACAATGTAATGGGAAGAAAGCTCGTTCTTCCACTCTTTATACCTATATTAAAACAAGGAAAAAAAGTTCGAGATATTAAAACACTTGATAAACAAAAATCTAACTCGATATATATTCAAATAAGTCGAAGCACATCACCTCATATGTAGTTGACGCTCTACCCACGTGTGAATAAGAACTTCATCCACGTCAAACCACACCTGCAATATGAATATATAAAAGGTAAAATTATATATTTATTCGGACTTAATTAATAAATGTAAAATTTACGTAATGAAAATACAATTTTACTCACCTGCAATATGAATATATAAATGGTAAAATTATATATTTATTCGGACTTAATTATACGCTTCCTCCACGGTTAGGAACTCCGGCCGTCCTTCAATATAAACAGGCATCCCCCTATCATCGAATTCAGGGATGACAGGAATCTCGTCGGGTAGGAAGAGACCGGACGGCGGAGATAGACGAGGCCTGGACGATGAGGCGCCAGCACCACCATGTGTCTCAGATGATTCCCGTGAAATGGGAGTAGGCACCATCCGAATATGGGGCATTCGGATTGAGGAAGTATCTGATGCCCCCGTTGACTGTCGCTCGTCTGAGGCTCTGCCACCGGAGGGACGTCTGCTGATTGAGCGTCTAGAGACTGAGGCTCGAGGCTCAACTTCCGGTTGCACGGCTCTTGATCGTGCAGCTTCCTCCTCAGCTCGCGCCTCTAGCAAGGCTCTCGTGCGAGCACTCATCATTGGCCCACTGGGCGTGTTGCTAACTGCGGGCGAGGAGGAAGCTTGACTACTGTTCCCTCCACTATTTCGGGAACCTCTCCGAAGCCAATTAGCCGCAAAACCTCCTGGACATCGTAATAGTCATGGATTCGGTAATTAACCGAAACGGTTTGGAACCGGAACCGTTTGAAATCGGAACTGTTTGGAACCGGAACCGTTTGTAACATAACGGTTCCAGTTACAAACGGTTCCGGTTCCAAACCGTTCCGGTTCCAAACCGTTTCGGTTCTATAGGAAATCGGAACCGGAACGGTTTGGAACCGGAACCGTTTGAAACCGGAACTGTTTGGAACCGGAACCGTTTGTAACATAACGGTTCCAGTTACAAACAGTTCCGGTTCCAAACCGTTCCGGTTCCAAACCGTTTCGGTTCTATAACAAATCGGAACCGGAACGGTTTGGAACCGGAACCGTTTGAAACCGGAACTGTTTGGAACCGGAACCGTTTGTAACATAACGGTTCCAGTTACAAACAGTTCCGGTTCCAAACCGTTCCGGTTCCAAACCGTTTCGGTTCTATACCAAATCGGAACCGGAACGGTTTGGAACCGGAACCGTTTGAAACCGGAACTGTTTGGAACCGGAACCGTTTGTAATATAACGGTTCCAGTTACAAACAGTTCCGGTTCCAAACCGTTTCGGTTCTATACCAAATCGGAACCGGAACGGTTTGGAACCGGAACCGTTTGAAACCGGAACTGTTTGGAACCAGAACCGTTTGTAACATAACGGTTCCAGTTACAAACAGTTCCGGTTCCAAACCGATCCGGTTCCAAACTGTTCCGGTTTAAAACCGTTCTGGTTCTAAACCGTTCCGATCCCGATTTCCACCTTCATTTATACGATTAATGAACAACTATATCACCTAAATTAAGAACTATACATATTCGATGTGTATATATATATACATCATGCATCTTAATTAAATTTATCCATCACATATTCATCCAAATCACAAACCCTAATTAATTTTCCACATTTATCACACATATATATATATCATGCATCTTAATTAGGTTTAATTTCCACATATATATACATCACACATTCATCCAAACCACATTTATACATAATTTTCACACATATATATACATCACTTCATTTTCACATACCTAAATATATATATACATCACATATATATACATTGCATATAAATTTAGAACTTATCATTCTAATTTCCAACTTAGCACCCTAATTAATTTACACATACACATACACATACACATACACATACACATACACATACACATACACATGCAAAAAAATAATTAAAAATTGAGAGAGAGAGAGAGGGAGAGAGAGAGGATCAGACCTGCCATGGATTTCCACCTACAATGCTTTGTCGATCGACTACAATGGTGAGGGGAGGAGAGGAGGGGAGGAGGAGATTTTCGGAGGAGGAGAGGGAGAGGAGGAGTAGAGGATAAAGAGGAGGAGTGGGAGAGGAGGAGGAGGAGGTGAACTCACCGGACCGATTTGGGAGGAGGAGAGGGAGAGGAGAGGGAGAGGAGGAGGAGAGGGAGAGGAGGAGAAATGAAAGACTCGGGCTATCATGCATCTATCCATAAAACATTGCCGACGAGTTTCTTATAACTCGTTGGTAATGTCATTACCAACGACTTCAACTCGTTGGTAATGACATTACCAACGAGTTAACTCGTTCGTAATGACATTACCAACGAGTTATAAGCAACTCGTTTGTAATGACACTACCAACGACGAGTTAACTCGTTGGTAATGACATTACCAACGAGTTATAAGCAACTCGTTGGTAATGACATTACCAACGACGAGTTAACTCGTGGGTAATGTCATTACAATTTCGATTATCAATTTCCGTATACGTACGATTAACGACTACGATTTCTGTATACGTACGATTAACGACTACATTTTCCGTCTACGATTTCTGTATACGTACGATTTCCGGCTACATTTTCCGACTACAATTTCGATTATCAATTTCCGTCTACGTACGATTAACGACTACAATTTCCGTCTACAATTTCGACTTCATTTTCCGACTACATCATATTTCCGACAACAATTTCCGACTACATCATTAACGTACTAAGGATGATAATCGTAATCATCGTCATCACTTGAGTCTGACTCGGTTTCATAGGTAACCTCTGGCAATATGTGCCTCTCCTCGTCATCTGAATCAGCGTCAACTTCATATGGATTAACATCGAGAAGTTCTGCTCCAGTAATTCGAACCACACTCCCAGGTCTCACATTATTAAGGCGAATCGTAGATGATTCCGGAATGTCAAAAGCGTTCGGCTCTTGGTATGCAGTAACTTCCTCATCATCTGCGGTATCACCAAGTGTGGCAGCACTGTATATGTTTCTATGAGCAACATGGTTAACCACCTTCCACGGGACTTTGTTAAGAAGATCGTCCAGGTAAAACACTTGTTTTACTGATGAGGCAAGAACGAAAGGGTCATCTTCATACCAGGTAGTAGCAGTATTCACCGAAAATGTTCCGTACTGATCGGTCCTTGTGTTCTCCGGGCTAGTATCAAACCATCTACACTTGAACAAGTGCACTTTCATGCGGTTCCCATAAATTAGTTCAACAACTGAATGAAGGACACCGTAATAGTCAACGTCATCCTGCCCACCATGGACCATCACCCCACAATTCTGTGTTTTCAGTCGGTCGTCTCGATTTTCACATATAAATTTCACGCCATTGACCTGACACATCGAGTAAACTTTTGAAGCAATCGGTTTCATCGCCAGGACCCTCAATTCGTTTGACCACTCTGGGCAACCATCATCTGCTACATGGTTCATCTGAAAACGTCCATATATTAATACGTACAGAAGAAATTATGTCATCTTGAAACCACAAAACCACGTACATACATACATGCTATATAAGGATATATATAAAAATAGACATATACACATATACTTACCCATTGACCAAAGTAGTTTGCAAACGTCTTGTTGTGGTAATCAACATTTCCGGCAATAGCAGGGCAGTGAAGATGATAGTTTTTCCAATATTGTACTTCTTGACAGTTAATCAGTACCGACCAGTGGGCAATGGCTACCTCATTTTCATCCAACTTGTACGACTTTGGCAAGCTTCCCTGTACTACCACGTCACTGGAGATGATAGAAAGGTTGAACTGGGTTCATCTATCGGCATATGTTGTTGGGGGTCTTCTACATTTTCCAGGTACACTTTGGTGTACGTTACACACTCGTGCGCAAGATATGCTTCAGCGATACACCCTTCAGGTGCATATTTATTCTTCACATAGTCCTTGTAGGCTCCCAATTGTCTACAAGTTAACAAGTACATGTTAACTTACTTAACCACAAGTCATTACATATAAAAACATAGGCAAACCAAATTTATGAATCATTTGTACCTTTCCATGGGATACATCCAAGTGTAGTGTACGGGACCGGTAAGCAACAATTGTTCGGGAAGATGGATCATCAGGTGCGGCATTATGTTGAAAAAATTTGGGGGAAATATCCTCTCAAGCTTGCACATGATAAAAATGATGTCATCTTGCATCTCCCTGAGGTCTGTTTTTTTAACTTCCCTGGTGCATAACTTCTGAAAGAATCTTGACAAGGCCACCAACGGCTCCACCACCTCTTTGGGCATGTACCCTCGAATGAAAATAGGGAAAAGACGTTGAAGCAGTACATGGCAGTCATGACTCTTTAATCCGTACATCTTATTGTCCCGGAAGTTAACACACCTGCTTATATTTCCTGCATAGCCATAAGGATACCTGCATATATATAGATAAAACCATATATATGGACCAATTATATTTCTCGCATATAACCATATATACTCCGCTAAAAATTTAAGGACAAATTCCTACATAGCCATAAGAATATATACCTGACATTACTCAGCCACCGAAAAATTTCATGCTTATGCTTCGGCTTTACGGTGTACGGAGCTTGCGGCATTTTTCTCTTACCATCTCTTAACCACAAATGTTTCCGCACACCCATTGCTTTAAGATCAATGCGTGCCTTAGGGATGTCATTTGTTTTCCCCTCCAAGTTAAGAACTGTGCCCACCACACTTTCACACACATTCTTCTCTATGTGCATGACATCTAGGTAATGTCTGATAGGCAACCTGGGCCAGTAGGAGAGTTCCCAGAATATGCTCTTGTGTGTCCAAAACTTATACCTTTCGGGCTTGTCTGGAATTGACGCCACTATGTCAGGATGATTGCTCAGCTGGCCAAAATTGTATTCATTCAACACTTCCAAAATTTCTTCCCCTGTCCATCGCCTGGGTGCCACACCTGTTTCAACAGTCCCATCAAACGCGTCTGGATCCTGCCTAAATGGGTGATCATATGGAAGCCAACAACGGTGACGGATCGAGACAATTTTACTGCAATGAGGACTGCAACAATCAACCGTCATGCACTCTGAACAAGCCATGTAACCCCTGGTAACGTTGCCCGACAACATACCGCGGGCAGAAAAATCACTGATGGTGCCAACAAGCATGGCATGTATCTGGAACATCTCCTTTTTGAACCTATCGTAAGTGGGGTGGCCACACTCACTCAGGTACTTAAGCTCCTCAATCAAAGGCCTCAAATACACATCGAGACACTTTCCTGGATAACCCGGGCCCGGAATTAACAGAGTGAGCATATTGTATTCCTTCTTCATGCACATCCATGGTGGAAGGTTGTACGGTACCAAAATAACTGGCCATATACTGTATTGAAGACTCATGTTGCCAAAAGGGTTGAATCCGTCAGATGAGAGCCCTAGCCAAACATTTCGGACCTCTGCTGCAAAATGATCAAACTCCCTGACCATGTGCTTCCAAGCCTCTCCGTCGGAAGGGTATATAAGGGTGTCATCGTCAGGCAAGTTCCTCTCAGCCCACCATCTCATTGCCTCGGCCATGAAAGCACACATGAACAACCGCTCCAGCCTATCAATAAGCGGGAAATATCGAAGTATCTTCACAGCTTTCTTGTTGCCTGCAGGAGTCAACTTATACCTTTCTGTAAAACATACCGGGCAGGCTTCAAGGTCTTCGAGATCTTTTCCCCAGAAGAGAATACAATCATATCTGCATGCATGAATTTTGATGTAGGAAAGCCCAAGATCTTTCAGGATATGTCGCACCTTATGATGAGTGGTAGGAAGACGATGACCGGGTGGCAGTAGCGAAGCAGTCCACTTCAACCAAGAATCAACAGCTTTGACAGACATTTTGTTCTCCATTTTTAGCTGCATCACTCCCATCACACTTTCAAGAACAGTCTTACTACAACCGTCGTACAACGGAGTCTTTTGCAATGCAATCAGGTTGTTGTACTTGTCCATACCGCTTGTGTTTACATGACCTCCAGGTAATGGTTCGACTGGCTCGATATGGGGGAAACCCTCAACGACGGGAGGGACATTTGGTGCTTCATCAGCAAATACACCGCTCTCATGAGGAAACATATCATTGATTAACATCGATGTTGGATCATAGGATGAACTGCCCCTCTCAGCAAAATGTCCATGATCATAGCGTGGACTGGCCCTCTCACCAAATTGTCCATGATCATGCGGACCCGCTACTGATGTTTCACCGTGATAAATCCAACAAGTGTACTTTTCCCAAAACCCGTATTTACTCAGGTGCCTCTGGACTTTATCAATGGGAAATCGAAATCGATCGCTGAAACACTTACATTCTTTACACGGGCAATAATGAAGTGTAGTGTCTCCACAATTAGCCTTCACAAAATCCACAAAACTCCTAATTCCCTGGTGATATCTGACATCCCATCTTTCGAGGCTCATCCAACTCTTGTCCATCCTGAAAATTCTAACAATTTTACGTATTAATTATATATATATACACGCATTCACTACTAATAATCGACGTGATCTCTCAATTCAACTCTAATTAAATCAACACATGCATGCATATGTATATATATATATATATATCGATCTAATCTCTGAATTCGATTCAGTACTCGATGATAGTATTCTCTTTTTTTCAATTCAAAACGTATTTGACTGGGTAGGAGGAGGCTCTGTTAAGCCTGGCTCCGATAACAATACGATAATACCAGTCATTGATTCAGACACAAGATTAACTACAAGCTGTTTTCTCGTTTTGGTGACCGTACATCAACAACATTTCATATATATATATATATCTCACGAATTGGATTTGATCAACACACAGACATATATATATATATATATATATACCATATATACGTATATATACACCTACGTACCTATATATATAGCTTCCCGAGTGATCGAGTTTTCGACGCGCTCCTTAATTTTGACAATATACCGAATGATCGATTTCAGAGCGTACGTTTTCCTTCTTTCGATTTCTCTGGATTTTTTTCGCTCAAAATGATTGAATGATCGAGCTGCCGGCATCTAATATAAGACACATTGCCGGCGACGGAGTAAGTCGCCGGAAATGAAGACATTACCGGCGACTTTACGTCGGAATCTCGCCGGTAATGTTGTAAAACATTACCGGCGACTCCAACCGTCGCCGGCAATGTCTAGGCAGACATTTCCGGCGAACTTCCGGCCGGAAAATCGCCGGAAATGTCTCCCTA
The DNA here is from genome assembly GCA_946800695.1 of Geum urbanum. Lineage (NCBI taxonomy): Eukaryota > Viridiplantae > Streptophyta > Magnoliopsida > Rosales > Rosaceae > Geum > Geum urbanum. Next base: position 18,870,803 of record OX326997.1, on the reverse strand, counting down.
GACATTGCCGGCGACGGTTGGAGTCGCTGGTAATGTTGTAAAACATTACCGGCGAGATTCCGGCGACATTACCGGCGACGGGGTAAGTCGCCGGTAATGATGGACATTACCGGCGACTTTTCCGGTCGCCGGCCTTGTTGGCCGGAATCCCGCCGGTAATGACTCCTTTTCTTGTAGTGAATATTAAATTTGTACATAAAAAGTGTACCGTTTCGATCGAAATATAAACATAATTACATATGAAACTAAACAGAGATATCGACATCAGCGAGAGTTTGGACACCGCCAGTTCCTTCAGTCTTCGGATCATCGTCATCATGTCCAGAATCACGAGGAGTGACATTTGGATGAGAAATGGAATCAGGATCCATGCCTAGCATAGTCTTGAGAAACTCAAGTATATGATCATATCTATCTGAGTTTGTAACGTATCAGTCCGAGTCTGGGCCTTTCGAAGCTCCTCTTCAGTCGCTAGGACCTGTTCCTCGGCAGCCGCCGCACTCGAACGCCTACTCGACAAAATCGAAGGCTGGCTCCCTCAAATCTCGCTCCACCGCCCGTTCAAGGCCACGGATCTCCTTCCTAAGTCAGAGGTTGAAAACTGTATCTGCAATATGGATCTGAGTCTCATTCGATAGATGAGGCATCTCTTCATGCTTCATCTTCGGGTTCTGAGAATGTGCGCGTGCTAATTCTTCCTCGGCCAATTGTATCAACCTCTCCTAAAATTAATATTGTGAACAATATATGAATGTCGATTTTTAAAGAAAATTTGACATAATTTTCTCTAAAAATGGAGGAAACCAAATTTCAAAATAACAAATCGTGGACACTGATTCTCATCCATATTTCTCACGTTCAGAATAATGTTTAATTTAGACAACTAAACCAAATTCCAATAACACAACGTACATAGTAAATATCCTAATCATGATTCAATTTCCTCAAATCAACAGTAAGATTAAACTCAATCAATTTCAAAAAATGGGTTACTTACGCCATGTTCACTCACGATATCTTCTTGCCCGGGCCTGACGTAAAAAGACACGTTGGCATCAAGAAAACTGTGCTTCGAACTTGCATCTCTATGAGCCTTTGCGAAGTTGATCATTCTTTTGGAGTCCGACTTATGGTGCATCATCTTCTTCTCACGATTAGCAGTGTTGGCCGCTGACCTTCTCTATTTCACAACGAGGGGAATTAAATAATAAATAAATATTTAAAACTAAGAAATTATTCATTTTCATTACATTAAAACAAAAGAGGACGAACCTTAAACTTATCAGACTCAAAGTGCCCGACCAACCATTCACACTTGTCTTCCATTTCTGTCAGCAACTCTGTTGGGACACTCAAGGCGTTGTGTTCCTTGTAGTGCTTGTGCATGTCTTGCTTCCAATCCTTGTAAATGTTGGTAGCTGTCTTCTCTACAAATTCCCACATCTCCAGTTTGGCTTCATAGTCATAATGTACCTAGGAAAAACATTAAAATTCTAGACCCTATTCCCCTATGCTTTGTAATTAATTATGAAATTAAATAAAATTAAATAGACCATATTACCAAGAGTTCGCGGTACACCCTGAATTTGTCGGCTTGGGGCCGCTCGTCCTAAAAAGAGATCTTCATATGTATATTGTTCTGTATGATAGATCTGATGCTTTGTGAGTACAAATTTCTCAGCTCCAGCGTCGGAGGGCCTCTCGTGAACTCGTCGAACGACATCTCGATCTTCTTCCCCATCGACTTTACTATCTTCTCGACTTTAACTCACTTCACAACTCGCCAAGTGTGTTTGGGGGCCACGTCTGAGGGTTCCTTCTTGTTCACTTTGCATCAAGCGCAATAGCAAACAGAATCGTCGACAGATTCTTGGGGACCTTGTGACACCTCCGAAGCAGAAATCTCTGGCTCAACTGTATAGGATGTAACAACTTTATTGAGAGAATTCGGTATCGTCTGTGACCTATTAGGAGCCGCAGGAGTAGTAACGGTCTGCTCTGAGGTTTGACCTCAACCCATTTGTCATCTTATGTATTGATATTCAGCATTCTTCTTTTATGCAGTGCGCCTCTTTTTTCCGCCAGGCATCTTAAGCTCTACGACATAAAAAATTAGCAACATTTACTTAGAAAAACCATATTCATCAAAAAACATCCTTACCAAAAACTAAAAAATCATCTAATTCAGTACATATTCAACTTCAGCCTCATTACATGCCTAAATTCATCCAACACAACCAAAATTCATCAAACACAAACTGAATTTGACATGCTCCTCCTTATTCATGCCTTATCCATTTTTATTCAACAAAATACATATAGGATCCATCAACAGCAGTTCTACATAAACTCCATAATCGGAACATAATCACCATAATCTCAATAATGTCCATAATCGGAACACAATTCTACCTAATCACCTTAATCAACAACAATTATACATAATCTCTCCATCAACAACAAGTCCACATAATCTCCATCAACAAAAATACATAATGCTAAATTCATCAATCCACAATCCACAATCCACAATCTCCATCAACAATCCAACAAATCCATTCAATAATTCATTAAAAACAAATACATTCAAAAAATTCATACAACTTACTCTATATATATATAGCAGAGAGAGAGAGAGAGAGAGAGAGAGAGAGAACGGCCAGATTGATTTGGGGACGATTTTATCGATCTTAATAAAGGCACTTAGCCAACGAAATGAACTTGTCATCTAAGTGAGGTCATTTCATCGTCTAAGTGGTTTTAAAATACTCCAAAAATTTTGACCCAATAAAATACCCACAAAACTTTTGGTTTTAAATGACAAAAATAACTTAATTCGTCGTCTAAGAATGAATTTTTTGGTCTTAGGCGATGAAAATGTTGGATTTCGTCGTCTAAGAATCAATTTTTTTTTCAAATTATAACTGAAAAATAAATTTTTTGTACATGCTTAAGAATCTTCATAAATCAACCGTCAAATGTAACCTTTATATTCATATAATATTGTAGAAAAACAACCAATCCAATTTGGATTTGTTTAATTAGGATTTAATCGATTTGATGTATGATTATCGGTAAATAGTTAAAAGAGAGAAACGATCGAAAAATATAATTCTTAAACCATTTTCTCGGTTTGGAGTGTTTTCACTGACGTAGAAACTATATTTATAAACTAGATACTTAGATATAAATTAATTAAAATTTGAGAACATAATTGGATGGGAGAGTAAAGATTTGTTGTATGTTTACTAATGTTGTATAACTTAAGTATTCATATGTCTGTATTCACTCCACATCCATATTAACGAACATTGAATTTGGACAAAACAACTATGAGATATATTCATCACGACATAATATATAAGTAGATGAATTTTCATTCAATACAAAGTTTGTCAAAGGTTTGATTAGCTTAGTCAACCATAAAACTGAAATTTCAACGCTGATATACGAATCTTCGTAACTCCGATTTTTGAACCGTTGACACCCACAATCCAAGAATTGTTTACTCTATGCCCTCGATGAATATAATCTGTAATCTAACAAGGTACACATGATCATTCTCATACAGCATCCGCACCGACTGCGGTTTGTCCTAGCACGAGCTGGGGGCTCGTACGGCTTTGGGCGAGCAAACGAAGAAGGAGCTCGCAGCGGGGAGGGAGGAGTTCGATTTGCTCAAGAAAATCGGTGCTCGATCAAATGCTCGACCTAAACTTGTTCGGCCGGTTACTTCGCTGCCTGGTGGAGCCCACCGCTGGTGGGTGACGTCAGGCCGGCCTTTTTTTTTAATTTAGGCACGTGCACAGTAAAAGTAATTTTTAACCCATTTACCGGTCCAATCAGAGCACGCCACGTGGCACTGATTCCAAAATTACTTTCATTAACGGGCCTTTAATCTGGGCCTTTCATTTTGAATGCCAGAAATCCAATCCAACAGGCAGAATTCAATTAAAACGGTCAGTTTGCAAAATTAACGGGCATAATGAAATTATTTGCCCAAAAATCCCCAAAAATTGCAAAAAAATCCTCCAAAATTGCTGAAAACTCCCTATTTTTTTTCCTATAAATACTACATTTCATTCACAACTTACATCAATTTGTGCACAACAAATTTCACATCCCCTTCCATCTCTTCTCTCATTTTCTTTAGCAATTTTTCCAAAAAAAATGGGCTCCCATTGGCTTCCTTCCGAAGATTTACAAATGTGCATATTTTTTGTGTGTCATAGCATTGATGAATACGACGGCAACAAACAAAAGATGGATAAATTGTGGGTGACAATTCATGCTGATTATATGGCAAATTGGAAGCCAACACAAGGTAAAAATCATCCGAATATTCCGAGGACCCGAATCACGCTCTCGTCTCATTACAATAAGTTCAAGCTACTCTTGCAAAAATGGGGCGAATGTTTGTACGCGGAACGACAATGTATAGCTAGCGTTACTTCGCTAATGGATGAAGTAAGTTTATATTGTTGTAGCATAAATTATATAAATTTTATTTCATTATATGAATTAAATTTATATATTTCATTCATTTAAATATGTAGCATAGTGAAATAGCTAATATAAATTTTTTTATAGCTCAAGCAAGCTCAATCATGTTGCTATAAGGAAAAGAAGAAAGTGTTTACACACTTTGAATGTAGGGAAGTGGTTAAAGATCATCCATATTTCCTTGAGGTGCTACCAACTACTCCATCTCCATATGCAAGTAGTTACCAACCTACTCCTTCCGCCGCTGAATCATCTCTAACCATCAACTTGGATGACGAAGAAGTGAATGAGACATCTCAAAGCCACGTGGCCGCTCCCCCGAGTCCGCCTAGATCAATGGGAACAAAGGCTACAAAGGAAGCGAGGCGGCAAAAGAAACAAGGTAAGACTCCTATTGAGCAACGAGTTAAGGTTTTGCATTCCATTGCAAGTGACCAAGCATCATGGCAATCCAAGAGGATAGCGCATAATGAAAGTGATCTTAATTATTACACGGAGTACATAGAAATTCAAAAGCGGAATGAACCAAGGGTGGACGAAGAGTTACGATTGAAGAAACTAGAGGAGAAAACGAGGATCATGACAATGGAGTTGGAGGCAATACACCCAATCTCGAAAAGATATTTTACTAAGAGGAAACTAGTCATCCTCAATGAGGGAGAACCTAGTCAAGATCAACATACCGATGAAACATATTCAGATTGTTATCACTCAAGTCGCGTGCTTTTTCCATATATAGTAGTTATAGTATTATACTAAGAATAAATCTAGGATTGGCTCGTCATTTTATGTAATTTAAATTTTTGGGAAATAAAAATCCAATTTATTTATTAACATGAAATTGAAATACACATTAAATTAAGACACATACTAAAATTAAACACAAGCTTAATGAAAACATATAATAAAATTAAACACAAATATTTAGGATAATATTTAGAGTATCTCGCCGGTTTCCAACCTCCAATTGTGCTTCACCAAGTCCTTCTGGAGATCTCTATGCATGTAACCTAATTCGAGATTGGCAACACGGTCGTGAAACCGTTGTATATTGGCTCCATCTCTACTAACTGGCTCAAAAGGAATTTGATTCCCTTGCGCATCTACCGGCCCATCATAAACCTGGAAAGCCCTCGATGGGTTTTGCGCATCACCTTCTTCCTCACCTTCATCCTCATCCTCCATGTACTCTTCCTCAACAATCATTTTATGCAATATGATGCAAGCTAACATGATGGTAGTCATTACCAATTTGTGGTGCAATGTACAACTATGACGAATAATTGTCCATCGAGATTGTAAGATGCCAATGACCCTTTTCACATCTTTCTGGTATGCCTCTTGTTTCTTTGTGAAGAGTTTATCTTACGGCGTCTGGGGATTAGAAATTGTTTTGATGAATGTAGAGTACCTCAGATATATTCTGTCAGCCAGATAATAAGCGTGGTTGTACCTTTCTCCATGGACTTTGTAGACGGCAATTGGGCCTCTTCCTGCAAGAATCTTTGAGAATACATTCTATAGGTGGAGCATGTTAATGTCATTTTTGGCTCCAGGAAACCCGAAGAAACTTTACCATATCCACGTATCATACGAGGTCACCGCCTCTAGGATATTGGTTGGGCGACCCTTTCGACCCGAGTATGCCCATTGATAGGCGGTTGAGCTGTTCTTCCACTCCCAGTGCATGCAATCGATGCTTCCAATCATACCTGGAAAGCCTCGGGGTTGGATTTTAGCTAGGAGTCGCATGAGGTCTGCCGATGTTGGATTGCAGAGGTATTTTGGACCATATATTTGATACACTTGGCTGTAAAAATCCTTCATATATTCCAGGGTAGTCGATTCCCTCATCCTTGTAATTTCAATGCATTGATTTGTAGCTGCCATGTACGCCAACATTCACAGAGCACCGGTCAGCTTTTGTTCAGGAAGAAGTCTTATCAATCCAGTGGCATCTGGTCTTTGATGCCAAGATTGGTCGTGGTTGCAGAGATCCGTCATGATAGTGTTGAATTGGTTTCTATTCATCCTATACCGCCGGCGAAATTCTGCCGCCTCGAAGTTGGGACGTTCGATGAAGTAATCATCCATGAGATTGTGTCCCCTAGATAGCCTCTGTCGTTGATGATTCGTTTTTTTACCACGACGTGAACTGCTTGGTCGTGGTGGTTCATCGTCGTCTTGTGCTTCCACCATGATCACCTGATTGATGAATGATTGCTCCATATCGTCATCCTCTTCCTGTTGACGTTGTCTCCGCCTGAAAAAATTGTGGAAGCTGAAAGGATCCATCAGAGTGATGAACAAGGAAATGTTGCTAAGTGTTTAGAGGGATGAGTTATCTGCTCAGATTCTTGTAGATGGTGTGAGTAAAGAATGAGTGATAGATGAGCGTTTTATAACCAATTGTAGATAATCCGATTATTGAAGATGAACACACATGTTACATCGTCATTGGACAAAAGTAGAACTTAGATGATGAATCTTATTGATTTCGTCGTCTAATACTTTTAGAGTTTAGAAGAAAATGTTTAGGGTTTGGGTATAGGGTTTGTACATGTACTTAGACGAAAAAAAGAATATATGTTCGTCGTCTAAGTAGTTCTTAGACGATGAACATTAATTCATTTCGTAGTCTAAGTTCACCTTAGATAATGAAATTCTATGATTTTTTCATTTAAGATGTCCTCTTTACCAGAAAAGCATCTTGCATTAGTTTATTGTAAAATTATTCCTACTTAAGACATAATAAGTATTACAAACACTCTAAATAAATCTCTTTTGATTAGTACCTTATAATTAATTAATTAATTAAATATGCACGCATATTTAAATTCGTACGTGTACTTACAAATTAAGTTCGAATTCGATAGAATTATCTTCATCTAATCATTATCGTTTGAATCACCCACCTCACTCTCAACTGAATGATCCTCATCATCATAATCTTCATCATCTAAATCGTATATGATGTCGTCGTCATCATCCTCCAACTTCTCTTCAGAGGCATTCTTCTCTAGGTCGTCGATCTTATTTTGAGTAAGATCCGTAGCGTGATCAGGCATGGGAAATTGTTCGTTAGACCGAATCAGTTCCCTTACATCGGGGATGATAGAATTATTAGGCTCTTGATATGTATTGTCATTATGCACTTCGGTGTCAGTCACCAACGTCCCGTCAAGTGTTGTGGCACTCCATATTCCTCGGTGAGACATATGGTTAACTATTTTTCAACTTTCACCCGCTTTCGGATCCTCCAAATAGAATACCTGCCTAACTAAAGTGTCTAGAGCGTATGGCTCATCCTCATACCAGCTTGAGTTTGTATCGGCTGATAAAAGGCTCAGATCTTCCTTCATACGCTTAAACCATTTATACTTGAATAGAAAAACGTTGATATCATTCTCATAAAGTAGCTGAACGACATTAACAAGAACCCCGTTATATAAATCAGTGCCTTCCTTAATCATGATCCCACTGTTTTATGTTCTTCTTCTTTCATCTCGGTCCAATGAATGAAACTTTACACCGTTGAAAAAATATCTGGTGTAAATATGGTGTTGGACAGGTTTATGGGCAAATAAGTGTTTTTTCCATGAACACCACCCCTCATGGTTACCGTATTTTTTTTAGATTGATCATCTGGAAAATTGTGAAGAAGATATAAGAATGTGTATTTAATTTCTACCAAAAATTTGACATAGGTTCCCCTAAAACAAAAGGAAACCAAAAATCTGCATGCTCAAACAAAGGAAAAACACTTTGAATAAGCAAACACCAAATTTAGTTCGAAATTACCATGGGCACCTATTCCCATCCGGATTTCTCAATTTCAAAATACAGAAATCACAAACCTTTATGGTTTAAACATACCCATTGGAGGAAATAATCAGGAAACTTCTTCTTAAGCACTTTTTCAACCCAGTTATGACTCTTGTCCAATTTGGCTCTCTGAATTTTCTCCCTGTAAGCTTACATGTACGGGTCAACCTCATCACAGTCTCGTGACACTACCCAATGTGATTCAATAAGTTCTTTTTGAGTTAATCTTTTGTTTAATACTCCTCTAAACGGTCGCACAACATATGTGATGACTGAAAAATTGTTGCGGACATATGGATTAGAGGCAGTGGTCTGGAGTGGATCCTTGAGGTACATGTTGCAGTAGGTAACACACTCATGCATTAAGTATGTTTCTGCTATAGAGCCATATGGGGCAGATTTATTTTTTATAAATCATTTATATTGTCTGAGTTGTCTGCAAACTGATAAAATTAATTACTTGACGAATAGTAGAAACACAAAAATATATATAAATGATGAATGTGTTATAATTAATTGTACATTTCCTGAGGATACATCCAAGTGTAGTGGACATCGGACCAGAAAGTAGCACTTGTTCGGGAAGGTGGATCATGAAGTGAATCATGATGTCAGAGAAAACAGGGGGGAAATCCTATCTAATTTGCAAAGGATGTGGAAAATTTCGTATTATAGTTCGAGCACATATGACTTCTTCAACTCTCTAGCACATAAGCTCTGTCACCATCTACACAATGCTACTATTGGTTAGACAATGTCACGAGAAAAATATAGTCGAATTACCACTGGAATCAAACGTTACAACATAACGTGAAAGTAATGAGTCTTTAGACCAATGAACTTGTGTTACTCAACGTTGACACATCTAAATGTATTCGATGCATAATTAAACAGATAACAAACACTTTTAAACCAGGTGAAATCAGTATCCCTCAGTGTCGGCTTCACTGTCACTACCGCTGGAAACACTATAGCCGACGATTTTTTTAAAACTATAGCCGACGAGATAAAAATATCGTCGGCTATAGTGGAAAAAATGATTTTTTTTATTTTTTTATTTTATTTTATTTTAAAACTCGTCGGCTAAAGTCGGCTGGCTAAAACCTGTCGGTAATAGTATAGCCGACGAGGTTTTTACCCATTATCGTCGGCTATAGTACTATAGCCGACGAGTTTTTTTAAAAAAAATAAAATAAAAAATCATTTTTTCCACTATAGCCGACGATATTTTTATCTCGTCAGCTATAGTTTTAAAAAAATCGTCGGCTATAGTGTTTCCAGCGGTAGTGTGTGTAAGGTGCACCTGACATCTTATTGTACACTCCTCTTATATCCCTTTTTAACCACAAGAGAAGGCATAAATTCATAGATTCCATATCTTTTTACTCTTTGGGAGTATCCTTAGTCTTGAAGTTAATACCGAGCATTGTTCCCACCACACTGTCACACACATTCTTTTCTATGTGCATGACATCTAGGTTGTTCCTGAGTTTCAACTTCGACCAGTAAGACAGTTCAAAGAAAATACTCATGTACTTCCAATATGTAAGATGATGGAGAGGGTGTGGATTCAGCTCTTTCACACGATTGTCATTACTCAACTCACCGAAATAGAAGCTGTTTAACCTTTCAAAAATCTCTTCATCAGACTACTTTCGGGGTTTTGGACTATTCGCTATTGTCCCGTTGAAATTCTCCTTATCATGTCGCCATTAGTCATCATAAGGAAGCCATCTACAGTAACTCATGTAACACGCATTCCATGCGTGCCAACTGAAGTTGACATCGTCCAAGCAGACAGGACAAACATTGTACCCTTTAGTTGTGCAAGATCCCAACATCTCATATGCAGAAAAATTGCGGATGGTCCAAATTACAGCTGCTCTCATCATGAACATTATTTCAGTAAACTTGTCATAAGTTGAGACTCCATTTTTCCACAAGTGTTTTGTCTCGTCAATCAATGGTCTGAGGTACACATCTAAACACTTTCCAAGAGATTTAGGATCTAGAATTAGCAGAGTAAGAAAATTAAATTCCTTGTTCATATACATCCATGGAGGCAGGTTGTACGACATGACAATAACTAGCCAAGTGGTGACAAAAGCGTTATTATTACCCCAAGGGTTAAATCCATATGTAGAAAGTTCGAGTCTAATATTTCGAATCTTTGCTGCAAAGTCTGGAAATTCTCTATCAAAATCTTTAAAAGTCTCCCCATATGTCACGTGTCTGAGCATATCGTCATCTATTCTCTGTTCCGTATACCATCTCATCGCCTCTGCTGTGTATAGAGACATGTACTAACGTTGTAGTCTAGGAATCCACGGAAAATAGTGAAGCACCTTCACATGAATTTGCTTCATCGAACTCTTCCTATTAGGGTGAAAATATCTGCACTGGTTGCATACATGGTAGTAGTCCAAATGTGCATACTCTTTGTAAAACAACACACAATCATTTCTGCACGTGGAAATTTTCTTATACTTTAGGCCGAGGCTGCTCAAGATCTTTCTAACCTTATAATAGATTTTGGGAAGTTTGTGATGATCAAGAAGCAACTTACATATATGCTCTTAAATTTCGTCAAAAACACGGTCTGACATTTTGTTCTTCACTTTTATCTGAATTTCCTCCATTATATATCGCAACACATTCTTTGGATATCCAGGGTACACCGGGGTCTGGGCTTCAAGTAGTATTATGTTGTACTTATCCATCTCAATAGTGTCAGTGGCCAAAGTTGCAGAGACTGTGTCATAATAAAGAGTATTATAACCTCCCTCTTCGTGTTGGTGTCTTCCATGACTAAATTTTGGAAAAGCATAATGGACCAAATTCACAGTGGGGTTCCAAAAAGGGTGCCACTACCGCTGGATGAGGTACCCTGGTAACTATACCCTGAGCTGAAAGTCTACTACTTCACCATGCTCACTCCATGTAGTGTAACTCCACATCATACCGTGGTCATACAAGTGTTGAGATATAACACTAACCTCCACAAAATGATGGTTAAGACATTTTTTGCACGAACACCTGTAACGCTTCTTTCCTTGACCATGTTGCACCGCAAACAACATAAACTCTCTGATTCCGTCCATGTACTTCTCGTCACTTTTATTCCCCAACTGTATCCAACTCTTGTCCATATTTCTGTATAAGTTAATCATATTATATAATTTTTTAACTAATTAATCTAGTATACTATCTATACTATTCTTTAAAGAAACCCATGTTGTTTCCCCGCTTTTACCATTTTTTTCAAAAATACCCTTTACACTATAGTAAAACATAATTATTTAAGGATCTTTCAGTAATTTCTAAAATAAATATAAAAATATTTCAAAAATTATCCCTCTCCTCTTTTTTCTCTTTGCACAAACTGTATCCACAATTTTCTACCTATTTGAAAATTATTATATTCCCTTTAAGCGAAAAAAAAAACTACTTTCTTTATTCTTAAAAAAAACTGATTATCACATGCTTAACATGTGTACATTTTCTAGTATTATTAAATTATTTAACACAATTAAGTTAATATGCTTCAATCTAATATACTATAATTAATCTAATATATTATATTATTAAGTTAATATTCATTTACATATATATATAATTTTTAACTAATTAATCTAACATATTTAATCATATATATAATTAATCAACAAATGCATGCAAATATCTTAACAATTAAACAACTAATAAATGCAATATGCAAATAAGGTCGCTAGAAACTATATTCGGCGGAATATTTCACCGGAGAACTTCATCACCGTACGTTATTACGTATGTAATTAAATTTAAAAATTAATCAAGATAAACGAGTTAATACCTTAACCGATAATGAGATAAGTAGGTAAACTAGAACTTCGAAGATGGAAAAACTAATTAAATTGAAATTGTGGCCGGAGGAAGTGTTGAGAGTTTTTGAGAGAAGTTGAGAGATGAGAGAGAGATGAAATGTTCGACCTGAAAATACAATCTGATCTAAATAATTGAGTTTTCTTAGACGACGAAACTATATTCGTCGTCTAAGTTTGTACTTAGACGACTAATATAGTTTCGTCGTTTATCTTAGACAACAAAATATATAATTCGTCGTCCAAGTTGAGCGTTCAGACGACGGATAATATTTTCATCGTCTAACAAGTTAAACTTAGACGATGGATATTTTATTCGTCATCTAGAACTCAACTTAGACGACAAATTATTTTCTTGGATGACGAATTAATTTTCCATTGTGTAAGATTTACTTAGACAATGAAACATTATGTTTCGGTCATCTAAGTTCGTCAATACGGTGGAATTCCCTTAAACATAGTGAGGCCAGCATTGAGATGGACATAGCCACATAGGTATTCCAATCAGTGTGATATGATACACGTAAGCTCGTTATAAAGTCGACTATCTTAGTGTTGGATCATTAATTCCAAGCTGGTCAAGTGATCATGCTTAGATATTTCAACTTGATGATCGCAAATTACTCAATCTCTATCCTGCTTGTGAAGAACTCGATCTACCACTTCATCTTTCCATCTTCTTCTTTTTGTGAGTTCGATCACACACACACACACACATATATATATCCATCATTGCCTAGACATTCATGACCCTTCGGTTGCTTTTACTCTTACCCCCGTTCAACTTATACATAAGAGACACGTACAGATGTTATACTTATCATGCATAGATGTCACTGTGGCGTGACATGAAGTAGAAGGAAGAAGCATGATCCGTTCATCGTGGGAAATAAAGAGTTGCTTAGCTAGATTGCTTGCTACTCGATCATGTATGATGTACTACAAAAGAGATGAGAGGAAAGCCAATAAAACACATTTGGGTCGATCTGGAAAGCTGGTATGCAATTGAATTGCTTGCTATTCATGTTACTGAAGTTTAATGAATTTGGAGTTGAATGTCTGCCCCTGTGTTTACATTATGTATGTGTAACCAAAATACATATCATTCGCATTGAATTCTTTGAATGAGACGATTGTCAACGATTAACAAACAAAAGAATTAGAGAAATGTCCACCTACTTTGTTTAACTATTCCCTAGCTAACTAAACTAACAATGTTGGACACATTAGAGATCGGACCAATGTACTTAAATACAAGCTGATGCTAAACAATTACAGATGATACATTCTGTAGATGCCATTGTTTATCCTTTGGTAGATCTAAATTGACATTTTGGAAAGCTGCTTCTTCTTTAGGTGGTCTTCCTAAAACATCCATGACTCAACCACCCAACTCCAACAGTACATCATTTCTGGCTTTCTCTCCCATCTATAGTATCTGTTACTTGCTTTCTGAAAATAAAGGAAAAGATTAGCCTGCTTTGGAGCTTTTAACCCATTTTATTCCTTGAACTAAGCGAGTGATAGATCTCAAAGCTCAGGCGTAAAAGGAGCTTTTGCCAACAAAGATACTGTTCTAACAAAGCGCAAGACTATCCTAATCTTTGTTGTCCATGCAAGAATGGTCCACCTATCAGATCTTGGATTAATTAAACACGAAACGGATCACCTAACTCACTCTTTTATTGAGCAATTTTCTCCATAAAAGGCCAAAAGGGTTAGTAGAGCGGGTCGTCTCATAAACAATCATAGAAAGGAAAGGGGTAATTGATCAAGTGTAATAATGCATTCCACAAGCATTAAGTTTCATTCTTGTAGTAAACAATCCCATTGTATCAATTTTTTCTATTCATTTGTATTAAAGATAGACCGGAATAGCTTGTGAAAATCATATTTGTGTCCCCCTTTCTTGTTCTTCTCTTCAAGAAAGAGAGAGCATTACATGGGGAACATATTGATTGGCAAGCAAATTCCTAGCTACTTGCAGTGAAGGACCAGAAGCAGGCAAAAACAGAGTTGGTGCCAAAATGCCATAAATTTTAAGGGTTTGGTAATATTAAAAATTATAGGAAAAATTGTCTAAAATGATCACTAAATTTTGTCTGAATCGACAATTTGATTATTGAAGTTTGAAAAATATCAAAAAGATCACTGAATTTTAATTTTGTCTATCAAATTAATCACTTTACCCATGTTAAATATCAATTTTTTTTATTTCATTGTAGTTTTTATACTTCTCTCACTCATGCTATATATATTTCTCTCATAATCATGTTTATATAAGCAAAATATTTGACAAATTAAAATATTTAAAATAGACAAAATGATTAAATTGATAAACAAAATTAAAACTTAGTAACTTTTTAAATATTTTTTAAAATTTAATGATTAAATTATCGTGACAAACTTGAATTCCTAAAATTATAATAAAACCATAGAAAAAAGATATAACGGTCCTCTGGAGCCTGTGCACTCATCAAAGTACAGTTTGGAGCTACCAAATGATAGCAGAACCTCTTTTCAATTTCTGGAGAAGTGAAAGCAGACTTCTGTTGCATTGTGCTTAAATTGCTTCATCACAAAGTTGTGTGTCCCTAGTGTGTGCAAATAAGGTGTATTTACTTGTACCATGTTACTGAATATGCTTCGTTTATTTATTGAGGGGTTGCAGTCATTACCAACCGTAAGCTGCAATTATGAGAACCTAAAATTTAGAGATGGTCACCTTAATTGGTGGCAGCTGGTTTATGGCTCCATAAGTAGCAATATCTAATTAATACCTGCAACTCTAAGTGAGATCATTTCTTAATGAGTTCACAAGCCCCTTCGAACGTTAATTATCGTCACACACGAAGTCAACTTTCTCGTTAGTTTTCATAAAAGAATGGATCAAATGGCTAAAATGAACTCGAGTCGTCTAGACAAAAAACTGGGGATAGTAATGTGTCAGATCGGATTTTGGGTAACCGAATCCGAACTCGAAATTAATCTGTCCGATCTAATCCAAAAAATTTTAGTTCAGATTTTCACCCGATCCGAATCCGTCAGATATATAATATTCAAATTCGATTAATTTACCTGAATAAAAAAATAAAATAAAAAAATATATATAATATTCTATAGAAAGTATATAAAAATATAACAAAAAATTAGATATAAATTATAACATATAACAAATTTTATTTAAAAAAATATGCGAGTCGGGTTCGGGTTCGGTAGATGTATCTCCGCCCCCAATTTGAACTTGTCACCATTTGAGTCGGATTCGAGTCGATAAATACTCGATATCCGTTATTTACCTTAAAAATCGAATTCGATCAAATTCAGATCAAAATAATCCTTATTCTACCACCCCTACAAAAAACAGTTCTGAATCCGCCACTAAATAGAGATACAAGTGCATTTTACTCCAGGTGTTACTGCCCAGTAATATTATATTTAAAGAGAGTAAGTAATAGAATACAAAAAGAGGGGTTTGCAAAAGTCAATCTGAATCTAAGAGGGAGGGGGCTTCTGTAACCTCTCCAACTCCACCTACATGTCATGTAGCCAAGATGCTATTCTCTCCTCCTCCTGCTGCTGTCCCATCCTTTGTTACTTATATGAGAGCAACACAGACTCACAGAGAGAAGTGGAGCAGCCAAAAAAAAAAAACAAGGGTCAGTGCATTTAATCATTTCTCAGAGCTCTTAATTAATATATATCTGCAGCCTCAGCAGATCATCTTTATATTATTTACAGAGGAGCATTTTGGTACCCAATCCTAGCTGTAGCAGTTGTAGTAGTAGAAGTATCCAAACCCCCTTTACACATGGCCTCCCTTACTGTCCCATAAGTCTCGCACTCCTCTTTTCTCTGTGTGTTTTCCTTCAGAGAAAAGAAGAGAGAAATGTGTGATATGAATCACTCTTTAGCAGAATCATGAGCTTCACAAACACCACCCTGCAATTTCTTCTTCTTCTTCTCATTACATTTCTTGTTCAATGCTGTTCTGGGCTGGACACGGATGGGCTTCTTCTTCTCTCCTTCAAGCTCTCTATCCTCGAAGACCCTCTCTCAGTTCTCGAGACATGGAGCCCTTACGATCAGACACCATGTTCATGGCGAGGTGTGACCTGCGCCGCAATTCTCTACCCTCCCGAGAATATCTACTACCCTAGAGTTGTAGGGTTGGCTCTCCCCGACTCTCAGCTCCTGGGTTCCATCCCAGCCAATCTTGGTATGATCCAACACCTCCAAAGCCTCAATCTTTCCAACAACAACCTCAATGGGTCTCTCCCAGAGTCCTTGTTCAACGCAACCGAGCTTCAAGTTTTGGACTTGGCATTTAATCGAATACCTGGTGTGCTACCTGAGAGCGTTTCACAGCTCGCGAATCTCAACTTGCTTAACCTCTCAGACAATGCCTTGGCGGGAAAGATACCCAGGAATCTTTCTTCTCTGAGAAGCTTGACGGTGATATCTCTCAAGAATAACTACTTCTCCGGCGATATTCCGGGCGGGTTTGCTGACGTGGAGGTCCTGGATCTGTCGTCCAATCTCCTCAACGGATCCCTGCCGTCGGATTTCGGCGGTGACAGACTGGTCTACTTTAACGCATCCCACAACGGAATTTCCGGCGCGATTCCGGCGGGGTTCGCCGAGCGAATCCCGGGGAACGCGACGCTCGATGTTTCCTTTAACAAACTCAGCGGGGAGGTCCCAGAAAACGCGGCTTTCTCGAGTCAGGAAACGGCGTCGTTTCGCGGGAACCCGGATCTGTGCGGCGGTGAAACCAAGACGCCTTGTCCTATTCCCTCTTCGCCTTCCTCCAATATCTCATTCGCTCCCAACTCTCCCCCGGCTTTCGCGGCGATTCCCCGGAGGCTCAATTCGACAGACAACGACGCCGTTTCGCCCAACTCATCGTCCTCGAAATCGCAGTCCGGCTTCCGACCGGCGACGATTGTCGGAATCGTGGCCGGCGACCTCGCCGGAATCGCGATCATCGCGGCGGTGTTCTTGTACATGTACAGGCTGAGGAGGAAGAAGAAGATGAAGGAGATGAGGACCACGGGTGACGTCACGACGCTGAAGAAGAAAGAGGCGACGACGAATCCGGTGGTGACGGACTGGTCTTCGTCGTCGTCGTCGGCGGAGGAGTCGAGAGGGTTTACGCGGTGGTCTTGCCTGAGGAACAAGAAAGGCGAGGCCGACGAGCGGAGCTCCGACACGACGAGCTCCGCCGACAGCGACGAGGAGGCGACGGCGGAGAGGGAAGGAGGCCAAAACGGGGGAAGCGAGAGCAAGCGGGAGCAGCAGCAGAGCAAAGGAGGCACATTGGTGACGTTGGACGGTGAGAAGGAGCTGGAATTGGAGACGCTGCTGAAAGCGTCGGCGTATATTTTGGGCGCCACCGGTTCGAGTATAATGTACAAGGCGGTTTTGGAAGACGGGAGTAGCTTGGCGGTTCGGAGAATCGGAGAGCAGAGTGTGGACCGGTTCAAGGATTTCGAGAACCAAATCCGGCTCATCGCCAAATTGGTCCACCCGAACCTGGTTCGCGTTCGTGGCTTCTTTTGGGGCGTCGATGAAAAGCTCATCATCTATGATTTCGTCCCCAATGGCAGCCTCGCCAATGCTCGTTACAGTAAGTTCCCTCACTCTTGTTTTTTTTTTTTTTTACTATAAATTGTTTACCGTGTGTGAGGTAATTCTACGCCGGAATTTCGATATTTTTGGAGAACTAAAGATCTTTAGGTTTTGCTATGTTGTCTCACTTGTGTGTACATTACTGTAATACGGACTTCGACGATGGAGTTACTCTAGCTGATGGGTAGCTTTCAATTCAATGAAAGTCAGCCATCACTGCGGTGGTCGTTTTCACTCTTTTGATCTTTGTGATGGTGATGCTGGGTAGCCAATAGTTTTTAGGAACACCTAATATGTAGTGTTTGGGTCTTCGTCACTTTCCCTATATGGTCGTGTTGTTCTTGTTTGATAGAGTGAGTCACATAATGTGGACAATTGTGCACTGTGGCTTTCGATTATTGAGCGACTGAGAGTTTTCGAAGCTGATTCTGGATTCTGTGAACATGTTTCAGGGAAGGTGGGCTCGTCGCCTTGTCATCTACCGTGGGAGGCTAGGCTGAGAATAGCCAAAGGGGTGGCCCGTGGGATCAGCTACCTCCATGACAAGAAGCACGTGCACGGGAATCTCAAGCCCACCAACATTCTCCTCGGTGCCGATATGGATCCCAAAATCGGAGATTTTGGACTCGAGAGGCTCCTGTCCGGCGACACGAGTTACAAAATCGGAAGCTCGACACGAAATTTTGGGAGCAAGAGGTCTACGGCTTCGAGGGATAGTTTTCAAGACATTGGACTCGGGCCTAGTCCAGGTCCTAGTCCGAGTCCGAGCTCAATGGGTACGTCACCGTATCATGCACCCGAGTCGCTTCGGAGCCTAAAACCCCACCCCAAGTGGGATATCTACTCCTTTGGGGTCATATTGCTAGAGTTGATAACGGGTAAAGTTGTGGTTATAGATGAGGTGGGCCAAGGTCTTGGGCTTTCGGTCGATGATCCGAACCGCGCTTTCCGGATGGCGGATATGGCGATTCGGGGCGAGTTGGAGGGCAAAGAGGAGCCCTTGTTGACTCTGTTCAAGTTAGGGTACAGTTGTGCATCACCAGTTCCACAAAAAAGACCGGCAATGAAAGAAGCCTTACAAGTCCTCGAGAAATTCCCATGTTCACCTTCATCATCTTACTATTATGGCCACTGATAATAATGTTTTGAGCCCTTACTTTGTAGAGAGTTATATGTATGATTGACTAGTACTTCCATCATTTTCTCATTGTTGACCTCAAGTGTTTCTAGTTGGTTCATCACCCTTCACCATTTCTTTCTCAGTATCTTGGCCCTTTGTGTTTCGAGTAGTTTGGCTGAGCTGGTCAATAGGAGTTGAGCAATTATTTTTTGGGGTAGATTTGAAATAATATTGGGTATGCAGTATTATATGGTGATCTAAGTTTCCATTATTGTACATGATCTTATAACGTAACATATTATTATTTTTTTGAAAAGATATCATGACATATTATAACATCGTAAGTTCATAACAAAGTAGCTAAGAGAAAAACAATATATTGTTTCCATTATTGTACATGATCTTATACCATAACATATTATAACATCGTAATTTCATAACAAAGTAGCTAGAGAAAAGCAATAACGTTCCCTTTGTCAAAAGAATGAGCCATATAATAATTTAAAGACAATATATGACAATATAGAGACGTCATATACAATTAAGAACAATATCATAATATTTAGATATTTAAAGATAAAATTTTACACATAAGAAAAAAAATCTTTGCAATTTTACATATATGCTCTTCTTTTGTTTTTCATATGTTTTTTTATAAATAACAATTATTTTTAGATTATTTTCATTCTAAAAATATATAAAAAATAATTTTTTAAACCATTTTTTAAAATTCAAATTGTTTTTGTTCAACTTTTTTCTTCTAAGACATTTCCACTATAGGTATTAGCTTCAGTAGCACCTTTAATCAAAATCAATATCAAATATTTTGATAAAAATTCTATAACATTTGTGTTTCTTACATTCAATAACACATATTTTTCAATAACAGTGTTAAAATATTTTAATATCGCCTTCGATACAAATACAATAAATTTTTTAAAATGATATAGGAGCAGCTGAACAAAACTTCAATATCAACTTAATGAATGATTTAGTTACAGTTCTACTAATTATTAATTAGCAGTCCCGACAAACAATTTTGTAGTACTTCGAGAATGATTCAATAACAGCTTGAAGAAGAATGTAGTAGCAGCTCGACAAATAATGCAGTAGCAGCTCGACAGAACTTCAATAGCAGCTCGACAAATATTTTAGTAGCCGTCTGATTAATGATTTAGTAGAGGTCCCAAAAAATAATGTAGTAGTACTTTGAGAAGGATTTAGTTGCAGCTGAAAGAAACTTTAGTAACACTTCAGTAGCACCTCGAAGAACAATTCAGTAGCAGCCGTTTGAAAAATGCAATACCAGCAGCAGCAGAAAACACTTGAAAATTGCAGTAACAGATGTTAAAATCTCAATAACAATTGTTTATAACTCTCAATAACAGTTGATTGATTATAATAAGAGAAAATTGCACGAACAATGTCTAGACTTTTCTGTGTCCACCAAGTTAGTACCTGCACTCTCAAAGTGATTAATGTAGTACATAAACTGTATTTTTACTATATTTGTAGTACCTCCATTAATTTTTCGTCAGTAAAACGTTAGTTTGCTTACGTGGCTGAATAAAAATTTAAAAAAAATGCACAAACAATGTCTGAACTTTTATGTGCCCCACCAAGTTAGTACCTAGACTCTCAAAGTGATCAATATAGTACCTAAACCACATTTTTGTTATATTCGTAGTACCTCCCTTAATTTTATGTCAGTATAATGTTAATTTGTTGACGTGGCTTACTCGAAGAATGGTGAACTTGTCATTTTCATTGATAATTAACTTAGATGACAATTTGAGTTAAAAACGTATTTCCCTGATAAGTTTTGTTAACCTCATCGTCAATGGCGATGGTGATCTCAGTGTTGTAGTGACCGAGGAAGTTGAGAATGGTTGGCACGACGTTCAGGCCGACGAGGTTGGGGTAGAGCTCAGAAGTGTCGGCAATGGCTTTGAGCTTCTTAATCTCGTCGTGGAGTTTGACTTCGGAGTCAGAAAAGGGTTCGGGTTGGTTTGAGTACTTGAGGCAACGCTCTAAGAATATGACTAACTTCTTTATGGTTTGAGAGTCCAACGCCTCTACTACGCCTTGAAATTTGTCTATTGCCTCCAAAATAGACATTTTCATCAAAACTTGATCGGAGATAGAGGCAAGATCTTGAAGTGGTGCTCAAAATAGGTGGTGGTTCTAGGCTTGAGTAAGCGCAGATACAGATCATGCTGGTTGGTTGAGTTGTGTTGGTAAGAATTAAAGACTCTGTTGATGTTGCCGATGGAGTTGGAACTCAACCAGCGTCCGCTTTCCAATGAGACGCACTAGATTTCTACTGTTATTGCTACTCTTGTTGTTGAGATTGTGAAGAAAATGCGGAATATGTTTGTTGTTGCTGCGTTTGGTGATCAATCTGGGACGTGGTGAGGTCCATGAAAGTCCCAGGTTGTGGGATCGGTGGTACTGAGGCTGAGAAGCATCAAGGGTTGGTGGTTGTTAACATGGTGTTGCCGACGATTGATGATCTCACTCCTCTACTGGCACGCCCTGGCTTTATAAAGTCGTTAGAGTCAGAGGAGTGAAGGTGGAGTAAGAGACCAGCAATGGTGATGGACTTGTTGGTGTGGGAGTAGAGAGAATGAATGAAATGATATCTTTCAGTTAATAATTCAAATTTAAAATAATATAATTTTCATATCGCACCAAAACGTTAGTTTCTTGAACTCTACCCTGATCTCATTGGCCTGAACGTCGTGTTAATCATTCTCAACCTCCTCGGTCACTACAACACCGTGGTCATTGACGAGGAGGTTAACAAAACTTAGAAGGGAAAGACGTTTTAAACTTAAATTGTAATCTAAGTTAATTATCAATGAAAATGACAAATTCACCCTTCTTTGAGTAAGCCATGTCATCAAATTAACGTTATACTGACATAAAATTAAGGGAGATACTACGAATATAACAAAAATACGGTTTAGGTACCACATTGATTACTTCGAGAGTTTAGGTACTAACTTGGTGGGCACAAAAAAGTTCTGACATTGTTTGTGCAATTTTTTTAATTTTTTATTATGCCACGTCAGCAAACTAACGTTTTACTGACGGAAAATTAACGAATGTACTACGAATATAACAAAAATACAATTTAGGTACTACATTGATCACTTTGAGAATTCATGTACTAATTTGGTGGATACAGGAAAATCCAGGGACTGCATTTGAAAGACAAAACTTGATGTAGTAGTAGTGAAAAAAAAGCATTAAAGGTAGAAACTCGAAATTGCTGTTGGAAATTTCAAATCCAAAAACCAGATAATCTTCTTCCTCCATCTTCGAATGAAAATAAAACACAGTAAACGAAAAATTACAAAAAAATCAGATCTGCCAAATCAATACTCAACAAATCCAAAAATATTAACAAAAATTCATATAAAGGAGAACAAAATTTGATCAAAGCTGACAAAAATACAAAAAATTCACAAAACAAAACAAATAATGATCAAAAGATGTTTAAGAGTGGTTGCCGAAGCCACAGCTCAACGATGCAGAGCAGGTGGATGTGTGTGCAGCGACCGGTGGTGTTTGAGGTGCTGTCGCAGCTGTAGGATGCAGAAGTCAAAGTTGTGGGAGCGGCGGGCAGTCGTTGGTGTGGAGCTGCAAGTCGATGCCAAGCTCAAGTGAGCCAGGCGCGCGGCGCAGTAGCAGCGGTTGGCGGAAACGTCGGGCACAATCGGAGTCGACGCGGAGGCTTGATTCAAGGCGCTTGGCGCGATGGAAGACGACGGCGGAGCAGTGCCGCACGGGCCGACGGAGATGAATTCAAGCGTTGCATAGAATAGAGATGAGAGAGTGAGCACTGAAGCCGAGGGCGGCGCGTGCGGCATGGAGGTCGGGATGGGGCGTGGAGATCGGGATGGGCGGCGTGGTTCTGAACGATGGCGGTCGGAAGGAGTTGGCTGAGGTCTTGAGCGACGGAGGCAGTTCCGACGGGGTCGACTGGTGGTCGGCGACTGCTACTACGTGGTAATCCGACTTTAGTTAAATAGAAGGGCATAGTTGTCTTTTTATCGTTATTAATGATCGGACTGTTCCTACTACGAATTAGGCTTTGAATCCGGTCATTGATCGTCTAAAATGAGGAAGTCGAGTTCTTTGTATTAATGTAATGTACTTTATCCTTAAATGTTTTTTTCTATATTTTATATGTCAATCAATGTCTGCATTCAGACGAAAAAAAGAAAATCAATGTCTGAATTGATAAATATAGTTGCTCGTCACCAAGTCAGATGTCCTCATTTTGACGGTGACTCGCATGGACAAATTAATTTTCACCCTTTTTTTGGAACTGCAGTTTACCTCCCAGCAATGGGACTTGTGACTTGTGTTGATATTCAAAAAATTGTTTGACCTATTATGTAACAGAGTCTAAATTGAAGAAAAGTTGTCGGTCTAAAATTGTAATACAAAAACGCAATATTTTGTTCTTAATTACATTTTGGCCAAGCAAATTTTTAGAAATTTTTAGTACGGTCCCAGTCGCACTCATGCATTATTTGGGACTTACGACTGTGGGTATGACATGGAAGGTAACGGAAACACACATGCGGGTTGTTGAATTAAACAATCGACAATTTTTTGGTCTTGGGCTCAAAATTTATACCCGGTAGTTTAACTCAAAGGCTAATGGTGATTTGGGAGTTTGGCTCCTTTCTAAACACAAAAAGCCCAATCCATTTTAAAAAGCCAAATTTAGGAAAACATAGTTATTGTAGTTTGGCTCAAAAGACCAATTAAACCACTTAGATACAGTTTGACTAAGTGTAACCAAACACCATTATGATATGGTTCAAAATCAGCCATGACGATAAACTGTACATTAGATAAAAGCATGCTTCGTCTTTTTCTTCCTTCGTGGTAGAAGCTGCAGTGTAGATCTTGAGCGCTACAAACATCTCCTTATTAGCATCGAGTCTTGTATCTTGTCCTCATAGAAATCTTGAGCCTGCAAAACTACTCTCATCCAAACTCTATGAAACACTGTCATGGTCCTCTTATTGATCGATTCATTTTCTTCCTTGCCTTACCTAAAGTCTTCTGCAATGGAAAAGAAACCAGAGGCATAATTCTTCCCAGAAAATATCTATAAATAGGACACCACTGCCATAAATTCAACCAACATAGAACAACCATCACCTTACAAGCCAAGCTCCTGAACATTCAAGCAAATCCATTTTCCCTCACACCCTTCAGCCACATTCAACCTTTATCCAGAAATCCTAAATCCCCTCAATTCTAAATCACTGCAGTGTGTTTCTAACTCCTACGCCAAACTCACGTTCCATGTCACACTTAAGTCTAATCTCTGCTTAACTCTAAAAAAGCCTCACAACTTGCAATCTTGCATACGGTTAAATTTTCCCCAGAAGTTTCGTGACATTGTTACCTATTCTGCTATTCAACCGCATATATACCTCGCATAATCCAGACTTCATTTTCTCCTCCTTCACCCCACATGGAAGTCATTGTTACTCTAATTAGAGACAAAACAGATATTTAATATTTAACTAAGATTGGGCATTATCTTCCTCAATAATGTAACAGTCTCGTTCTATGAGATATGAAACAAAATGTAGGACATACGTGTTTGTAAATTGCGAAAGGGATAACTCTAACGTACAATCACAATAATGAAAAACACAAGTGCGAACGATAGTGATTTGCCAAATGAATTGTTCTTGTTTGTCTAAAATTGGTTGAGATGATAATACGTATCATATGATTCATATCCATTTGTGTTGTGCTACAACACTGCTGGCAGTCTTCTTACAAAGTTTCAATCATAGGAAGACATTCAATTCGTTTACAAGGGAAAAAAAAAACTTCTACTTGCAGGTACATTGCATTACTTGTGTATACGTACAAAGTTCCTCACAATATAGTTACTCTTGGGGAATGATGAATAAAGCATTGCATATGCATTTTCTCTATCCAGCTCATTCGTTGAATGATATTAAATTTTTATATGGAATCAAAGTACCAATGTAAGGAAAAACCTTATATAGAACGATCGAATACATTGAGGCGTAGCCGTTTATTGAACATCTAGGAAGCACTATCCGATAAAGAAAACATACTTTAGGAAAGTTGTTTTTGCGACCACAGCTTCACGCCTTCACATCCCCAAAGAGATCGATGCACCGTTGCCATTTTGACTTGGTAAAAACCCACAATTGTAGGTAAATGTGATATTAATTAGTGTTATAAACACTTCAATTTTACTCATGTAACCTATTACTTTTTTTTTTTGAAGTGGAAACTGAGCTAACTCATCCCTCAAATCCGTAATTGATTGATAAGATAAAATAGGCATACGATAAAAACAAAGATGAAATCCATCTCTTTAAACAATACAAAAACCTGCACACAAGAAAGAAATAAACTCTCTAACATAATCTATAGGCAGACATAACCGAAAGATGATCTCGACCATAGATAGTCTGAAGATGAGATTTTAGTCCACCAAATAGCCCCTTCGTTATATGCTCCATATTTTGCTAATGCATCAGCCTGATCCATTTTCTTCACGATAAAGATAAGTCACTTTAAAATCAATTCTCTGAATGAAAGACATCAAACTTAACCAACGCATTCGAAACCTCCATGGAATAAGATTATGGGCCTTCAAATAATGGACCACAAGAGCCGAATCAAGTTCAAGCCACACACTAGTATAACCACATGCCTCCGCAACGCGAATAGCCTCCATTGCAACTTCAATCTCTACATCGACTAGAGCCGATTGCACCACAACTTTGAAAACAAAGACTCCTAAAAACATACCATTATCATCACGCAAGACACCACCAAAACCTGCTCTTAAAGGTGTGGAGAAAGAACCATCAGTGTTAAACTTAATCCACCAAAACATGTTATGTAAAACGGTTTAATTGTGCATTGTAACCCATTACATTACTTTTACTCTTGTCCGTCCGTCAGGCCATGTAAAATGGTTTAATTGTGCATTGTAGCACATTGATTAGGCATAATTGAACCATTTCACATGGATCTGGAGATCTGTCTTAGACCTACAAAACTTTTGTTTTACCTTTAATAAAGTAAAAATTATCTTTTCCATCTGTTTAAAATCATATAAAATATTTCATATTTCATTTCGTTTAATGCATTATATATATTTTTTGATCGTACTTGAGTCAAAACCCTAGTCAACACTAAACTAGTTAGTCAACCATCGTGAACCAGGACTCAACAATTATTGAATAAATCATCAACCGATTATGGCCCCTTGTGTTTCCTAAAGTAAAACCTTGCTATATATAAATACAATGGATGTGGAGACTGGAGAGGTACATTCTACACGGCAGTCACTCCAGTCAGTCATCCAGAATTCCAGATACAGATGTACGTTCATTCGATAGCTCGGCCCATGGTTATTGGGCCGTGAGCCCAGAGACTCGCAGCAGCTATCCAGACCAGAGCAGTTGTTGAATCTGGTCCTCACAGCACAACGCCGAATTTAAATTTTGAAAAGGTCCCGCTCCGCTCTCTCTAAAATTCCAGAGAGGCCGAGTAGCCGTTTCACACAACTCATCCTCTTCCTCTATTTTAAATCTCTTGAAATCTCAGACTCTCTATCGCACACAGAAGACTCTGGAAAATGGCGACCAATATCGGCATGATGGACGGCGCTTACTTCGTCGGCAGATCTGAGATCCTCGGTTGGATTAACTCCACTCTGCAACTCCATCTCAGCAAAGTCGAAGAGGTTTGTCTTTTCCCCCAAATTCAAAACCCTAACCCTAACCCTAGCATTTTCAATTTCAGAAATTTCGTTTGCATAATTCGATTTCCGGTTGTTTATGTCTCCGATCTGTGTGTTTCAGGCGTGTTCCGGCGCGGTTCACTGTCAGCTTATGGACGCGGCGCATCCAGGGATGGTTCCGATGCACAAGGTCAATTTCGACGCTAAGAACGAGTACGAGATGATTCAGAACTATAAGGTTCTTCAAGATGTGTTCAACAAACTCAAGATCACCAAGGTCTGGCTCTCAATTTTGATTCTTTTTGAGTGTTAAATTTTCAAATTTGAGTTGATATGGTTCTGAAATGAATATTGAATTTCCGTTATGTTTACTTATGTTTTGATGATCTTGTTTCGTTGTGTAATTTTGGGGATTTTAGCACATTGAGGTGAGCAAGCTTGTGAAAGGAAGGCCGCTGGACAATTTGGAGTTTATGCAATGGTTGAAGCGTTACTGCGACTCTGTCAATGGCTGCTCCAAGTGAGTCTTAGATCTGATTTCTGTTGTTGTCTTGTTTTTCTTTCACTTATTAACTGAATTCTCATGCTTGTTTATCACTATATCACATCGCTGTGTTTGCAATTGGCCTGTCATATGAATTTGGGTGCTTATTCTTATTATCTGTGCACTTGAACTATATTAGTTTTTCACATTTATTATCACATCACTCTGGTATTTCTGTTTGTTTTGAACTACCTAGGGTTGGCTTTTTCTTATGTATAAATTTATAGTGGCTTCTTTTGATTAAAATTTCTGTCTCCGTGGGAATTAAAATTACAAATCTAGCTCGTGTAGTTATGCTTCCCATTGCCTTCTGCAATCTTATCGAAGGCAATATAAGCCTTTATAACTTAATGTTCTACATACAAAGTATAATGGATGAGAGTTGTATGGTGTCCACTTGTCACTATGAGCAGCGTTTTCTTAGTTCCTGCATTTCATTTTGGCGATGGATGTATTATTGCTGCCTAATTCAGCTAAAGCTTTTGGATGCATTTTTTACAAATTGAGTCCTTTTGCATTCAAAGTAGAATGCACTAAACAATTCTGCCATGGTTGTACTTTGTCAATAATAGGTTGTTTTTGTAATATGTTCCTATTGTTTGTGCTAGCTACAATGCCTTGGAACGGAGAGAAGCATGCAGGGGTGGTAAAGAAATAAGCAAGAGAGCTGCTCAGTCACAATCGTCTGCTAAGGGTACAGCAGCTTCCCAAAGAGCTCATTCCTCTCACAATGCTAGAAGAAATGATGCACCCTCCTCTGGGAACTCTACAAATCAGTCTGGAAAGAACTCGAGACCATCTTCTAGTGGAGGCCCCACTCCCCCTGCATATGATGAACAGGTACTAATAAGTGCAGGGTTGAATTTTTATCACATAATATTTAATAGTATGGTTTTATCGACTGTTTTTAATGTAAAAGCAGATCACGGAGTTGAAGCTATCAGTGGATAGCCTTGAGAAGGAGAGGGATTTCTATTTTGCAAAGCTCAGAGATATTGAGATACTTTGCCAAACACCAGAGATTGAACATCTAACAGTACTATATTCTCACTCTTTGTTTCTTTACTTGTTTTTAAAACACCTGTTCATAAATACTGTCAATTCACAATGTAATTAAACTTTAACATTTTTGAACAGGTTGTTGCTGCTATACAGAAGATTCTATATGCTACAGATGATGATGCAACAGTGGTGGCACAAGCTCAAGCCATGTTGTCTGCCTCTTCAAAGGAAGAAGAGCCCACTAGTCCTATTGCCGATCACTTGAGTCCTATTGCCGAGGCTTCAGATGAGAAAGCAAGCTCAGAGTCTCAGAAGAGGAAAACCATAAGCAACCTTGACGTGGATGCTGCTGCCATGGCAACATTATCTCCAAGGCACAGGGTCTCTGATGCTTCTGATGTCCATTGTAGTGGGTCACCTCTGATGACTTGCTAATCTGCTACTTGTTTGTAAGATGTAATCTCTCGGTTTCATCTTCACAGAACACAGTACTTCATTGGATCTCTTCCCCTATATATTTTTTTTGGCAATCCATAATGTTTCGAAATGTAGTACAAGTTATGGTGCGGACATGAGATATTAAAACTCTGTTGTATTAAGAACATCCCCAGTCTCATTTTTATGTTGTAAAAGTGAGAAGGTGTAAGAAGGAAATGTTATCGTCTCTGCTTCAGGAATGATAGTCATGGTATTATAAGCCATTATTCTTATACCAGCAGAAACAAGAAGTCTCTTCTGGATTAGCAGGTATATCTCCGGTTTTATAATAGAGTTTAACCTCGTTTTCCTCAGTCATTGGTTATGGTTTTACAGTTTTACTTGCATTAGTTGCATTGGTTATGGTTCTACTTGCAGAACCGTTGATACTTCAGAATCTTCTGTCCTAATCGGTGATATCAATCATTGGTTAGAGTTCCAATGGCTTTGC
Source organism: Geum urbanum (assembly GCA_946800695.1). Taxonomy (NCBI): domain Eukaryota; kingdom Viridiplantae; phylum Streptophyta; class Magnoliopsida; order Rosales; family Rosaceae; genus Geum; species Geum urbanum. Next base: position 18,841,619 of record OX326997.1, on the reverse strand, counting down.
TTGGTGATATCAATCTCAAGTTGAAAAGGTATGGTGATATCAATCTCAAGTTGAAAAGGTATGGGAACCCCTTGCGGCAGAGTCCCCGGCTCATATCAAGTGATAATATGGCAGGCTTTGTCTCCTATGTGCTTATCAAATCTTAAGTGCCCAGTTATGATTTATTTTCACAGACACGAGTGTTCTGTTCGAAAATATCAAATTGGAAGCAATATCAGTGTATTTCATTGATAATCAAGGAGTTCATTCTATAAGAGATTACATTAGTTACAAGGAGAAGATACAGGTTCATGATCAATAGCATGATTCCACTAACCCATTATTCTCTCCACTATTCCCACTCTGTGGTACATACCACTACTAACATTACTACCCACTAAGTGTGCATTTATCTACCATTAATAGGAACATTAATAATCTAATTATTCTATAACACTTCCCCTTATTCCGTTTATGGTAGATGATGCTTTCTTGATGCTTCCGTAATTCCTCCTTAAAAACCTTGTTGAGCCAAAAACCTTTGTAGGAGAAAAAATGATCTCGAACAAGTAAAAAGAGTGCAGGTCATCGCAAACGATGATATGACACTTATTTATGTTGTCTCATTAAAACCTTGCCAAGTAATAAAAGCCATTTGGGATAAAAACAACATTGGTCAAGGAAAAAGAGTACAACATGTCCTTCACATTAGAAACGCTCATGTGTATGTCAGACTCCCCCTGAAGTCTGCATCTCTTCCTGATATCGACAATCATGGTAGCTTAGATAAGATGAGCAACATTATGCTCTTCACATTTTTCTCAAATATGGATGTAGCCAAAGACTTAATAATTAAGTCTGCCATATTATCCTCAAATAGAACTTAGTTCATCATGATATCGAGGAAATGTGATGATCATAGAATAACTCTAGGCGATATATGTTTGGTGTGGTTGCATTTGATGTAACCTAGCTTCATCTACTTGATGCAAGCTACATTATCCTCATCAACACATGTATGTTCATCAATGATTTATTTTAAACCACTTGATCTTTGAATTTTTGCATCTATAGATCTCAATCATATGCACTTCCACTATATAGATCAATAGTCTTAACATGAATCGAAGATGTACTGACAAAAGTCTGCATACACTTTCAAGATATCGCGGTGTTTCTCATAGTAAAGACATAACCATTCTAGGAACTACCTTATGTGGTCAGAGAGATAACCAATACTAACAACACATCACAAGAATTTTTTGTATAAGGGGTGACAGAAGAAGTAACGCCATGCCCACATGTCGCGTCTTTACTTCCTTAATTATAGCAATGGATTCCTACTGTCATGTCTCTCTGTTAGGATAGAACAAACCAATCTATATCATACTCTTTAAGTATCTAACAATTGTCTTTATGCCAGCTCAATGACATTGCGTGGGTGCAAAGCTAAATCTAACTTACAAGTTCATCACATTTGTGTAGCCGAGTCATGTGTATTATGCTAAGTACACAATTGCACTTACATTAGACACTTTAGCCTCTAACACGTTTCCGTCGTCATCACTTGGACGAAATAAGTCCCTCTAAGGGTCAAGATTTCAGCTGATCATGAGATTACTTTTAAGATTCACTTTCATATCAAAGTGGAATAATATCTTAGAGTATAAGCCGATTAATGGATAACTCCATTATTACGGTGCTCGAGTTCTAGTTCGAGACAAAACTATATCTTTCCAAAATCTTTCATCTCAAATTTGGATTTCAAATACTTCGCAAATCCGAAACTTGTCATTTGAATCAACATGCATGGGTAATGTTTATCATATCCCTTCCAAATCAAGTATTTAATTAGTAAGTATTTCAATCTCATTGCAAACACACTCTGTGGTTTAGGGCCACTTGATTTGGGTAAATGAGTCCATCCAGGATCTTCATGAATATCTCTTAGTCTAGATCCCCATAGAGATACTTTATGACCACTTTCATAGGCTGCATGTCAAGTTATTCGGAAACTACCAAACTGACAAGGTAGTGGAGTGCTATGACATCCATTACGAGATATCTTATCTTCTTGTAGTCGATTCCAGAGCATTGTGAGAAACCTTGCGCCATAAGGCAAGTATATATCTCTTTATTCTCATTACACTTTCTAACAAAGATCTAATTTGAGAGGCTTTACACTTGGGTGTGTCGGTATCACCAACCCAACTACCTTTCTCTTTATTAGTGAATATGTTTCAATTTGGATAGCTTCTTTCCATGTAGGCTAATTTTACGTTTAGGATTTTCAATGTAGTATGGTTTGATATCATTAGTCTCAATATTCCACGTCCTCATATACACAAGTGTAATTTGTGCTTTGTAGAGATGCCTATATTCTCAGGAATTGGTTTTAACATTAAGGCCTCCCTTAATGATAATCACAATCCAAAAATATTCTCATCATCTCATGAGACGGATATTGAGTATCAATGATCAATAGATCAGATTTGTGCAAAACTCGCTTCCTTCCTTGGATGAATATTTATCGAACATAGGGGTCTCCTACGCTATTCTAGCGGAACCCATGGCCTGTGACGCCAGTATGCCACTTTTGTAATGTCACTGTGCCACCTTCCATGGTGGCAACGCCATGCCCAACTCCATTGGGTGGCATCATGTCTTTTTGAAAGAACATGAATCCTTACAGGCATGCTCGCAGCAAATAATATGTGATCTCGTCACTCTAACGATATCAAAAATGTATTGGGCATCTACTACGTTTTATCCTTTTGGGGATTAAGATGAGATAGAGTGGGAACAAACCACGATAATTCCTGTCGTTTTATTGAACATGGTTGTTCTAATCTCTCCCTAACGACGGGAAGACTATCTCATCAAAGTGACAATTCACAATACTAGCGGTAAAGAGATCGTCTGTCAAGGTATCTACATAACAGACCATAGTTTGAGACTTATGTCCAAACATAAATACTCATTCGTCTCAAATAACCCACATAGTGTGTTGTGGCAACACAATTTTGGCACATAAATGTGTAAGTGCGATATATCATAATTTGTGCACAGTCACTAGTTGTAACACAAAGTTGAGTTGGGTGTGGGTCATAGACAAATTAGTATAGCTACATGTGATATTGCATAACCTTTAGCAATAATCATCGAACTTTTTCGATGTAAATTCTCTAGCATTATCAAGTCAAATTGATTGTATGAGATGATCCAGGTAGTGTGCCCACAATTACATGATCAGAGCTAGGAATTCATAAGCAACATTACCGGTGGACGATTATACAACATATGACCAACGTGTATGCATGACAACCAACATCATAATTCATCAAAGTGGTCTGCTAGTTGGTTGAACCGCTAGTTGGTTAAATCCGTCCATAGAATCCCATTAGATTCTTTGCAAAAATGGAATATTTTCTTTAGTATCTTTAGCATAAGATGGTCTCAATCTTATCATTACTAAAGATTAAGGTTTGCAAAGATGAGTGATGTGTCTATCATAACCACTGAGGATGTTGGTTAATTTAGACTCAGAGTCATCAATGATTTGGAAGCATATGAAACTGTGACACTACTTTATGTGTCCAGTTGTTGTCGTTGGGGGGAACGACACTAGCCACCTCATGGCTACGATGGTCGATTGCGCCATCACTCGAGGTGTCTATCGCCATTCCTTTGCAAACCGACTTCTTGGTTCTTGCTTCCTTTCACTCGAAAGAATGGATGTCTGTTACAGATCATCATATCACGACCTGGTTGTTCCATTTTGTCTTGCTAAAGCCTATATGTGTCAGAATCTCAGAGGTCATCTCTTATGACATGTTTAGATTCAACAACTCAAATAATTGTTATGCATAGCCCATTTGGCTGACACATATTTCTCTAATATTTGGGTTCTTTCATAATCATTAGAGGTGATGCATAATAATGGAATTCCATTCTCATAATGAGATTCTAAATTAAATTAGTTGGCGTGTATGTCTCTAAAAATCAATAGACACAATCATATATGATCAACAAGGAACAAAGTCAATAAATAGTTGTCTATAGTACAACTAGTCTGACTAGTTCCACTATCAATGAGAAGCTCAAGTTCTCTGGGAAACATGCACACAAAGTTTTGTTTCAGAAAATCATTTTCCTGACCTTTGTATACTCAATAACTTCGCCTAAAAAATTAGATATTTACGAATCAAATGAAGTTTTGGAAACTAGACATTTGTAGATTTCCAACCGTATAAGGTTCAAAATCTGTTTTTTTAGCTGCTCATAAATCTCTATCGAAGTTGGCTTATCTGTGTAGGCAGATTTTAGTTTTGCACTTAACGCGATTTCTGTTTTGTGGTGCTTTTAGGGATTCATACACTTTTACAATCCCAAATAGTACATGGACGATTTTTCTAGTAATTATGTCATATATAATCATTCGGGTAGCTCTTTTCACTCATAACCAGGCTAAAAGAAATCGATGTAGGTAGGGCGAGGCCCGTTTAAGTACCTTTATCAAAAATCTCTTTTTCTAGGCATTATGAGTTACTAAGGTGAGCCATATTAGAATATAGAGTCATAAAGATTGCAAATCGAGTACTTTATACAGAAATTTATCCAAGCTTGTATTATACAACATTGCCTTTATCAATCGCTTGCCAACGAATTACATCAAGAGTTTTGTAATCCAAATTGTAATATTGATCAAAAATCAATTGTTAAAATAAGGCATTAGAGCCTTTACATAATATTCTTAGAAAATATATGCTCTAATCAAAATTTGTAAAATCCAATAAATCTTTGCCAGTTTTGAAGTTTGCAATTATGAGACTAGGATCATTGCTATCTCTATCTTCTTCTTTAGTTGCATAGTGAGTCTCTTACTCTTTGACATCTCTATATTCTTTAAACAAAATGACATTTACCTTGTCCAAACAATGCTCATTAGATCAATATCTATAGCACACCTCATTTTGATATGTGAGCTTTACTCCACAGATTTCAATTATAAATGAGGTCATTCTCAACGTCATTCACCCTTGGGTGATACTCTAAGTCATTAGTGTCAAGTATAGAAAATTACAAAATTTGCATGTGACGTCTTGAGAAACACGGCGATGTATTAATTTCGCAGCCCCAAAGACTTCCCCGACAACTAATAATTCCAAGAAATTTGGATTAGACCAAAACCATGATGTTAATGGTCGTACAAACTCTCTTTGTTCATTATCGATGGTTTCATGAAATTTTTGTTCGAATCGATAGTGAATTTTCTTGATTCACATGGACTCCCATGTCCAATTAGGAACTTTGTTCCATTTTCTCAAAGATGAAGGGGGAATGAATCTCCAAATTTTCCGGGTAAAAAGAAGTTGCGAAAAGAGTACGAAAGCATGAACTCTTATAAAATCTTACTTGCTTATAACACACAACCATTTTCTTCTTCCTCTTTTCCTTTCCTTGCATTGTGCATGCCGGAGTTGTTGGTCTCTTGTTGTTTCTTATGTATTCTCGAATACCAAACATGCATAAAATTGCCAAAAAATTAAATGTCACAAATTTAAATGTATCAATATCATGAGTTAATTTAATAATAAAAAAATCTAAATTGCAAGTATAAAATTATTTACAAAATTATATATCGGTGGGATTTGCACCATCTGTGAAATAACCCACACATGTTTGTACTTGGTAAGTTGGTTTGAGGCAAGCCATTCAACTCGGCTCGGCTAGGTCTTGAATCAAGTGATCGGCTATGTCTTGTTTGCTCCGATATGGGTTGGTTTGTCAGCACAGCCTGGGTTTAGGAGGATTTGTAGGCAAAGTTCTGAGCGTGCAACCGGAAGCGTGCAACAAAGTGGGTCGTGATAAACGGCGACTGCTGGTCGTCCGAGTTGAGGTGCAGTGCAATCATGACAGATGGCGTCAGATGTCCAATCGAAGCTCCAGGAGGAGCGCCTGGCTGGGCCGACGTCGTACGGAGTGTCTGGTCACGATTGAGGTGAAGCGGTACTCTTGGTCAGACCGGCAAGGAAGGCCGACTACGGGTTGGCATTGCGGTGACACGGCAGGAGGTGCGAGGCATGGCCTGCTTGGAGCGTGCAAGTTGGCTTAGTCCGAATTGGAGATCGGCTCGACTCAGCTTGCTGAAGTCGCCAGTCGTGGCATGAAGTGCCGAGCCTGTTGTGCGCTATGGGTCAGCTCAAGTTGTCGTTCGTGACTTGCGACTTGGATCAGGAATCACAACAAATTGTGTTGAAGTCTGATGAGGATCTTTTACACCGATACGGTTGGTGAGAACCTGGTTGAGGGTCAAAATAATATTTTTTTTTGTATATAGGAGCACATGCCACTATTCTCAAATTTCTTACCTTTCTTCAACCTCTTGTCAGAACTAGCCTTCATCAGGCCAATGTTTTACCTATGGGCTTCTTGCTTGGTCACTGCTGGCTAGCCTTTGGTTTAAAAGATTTTTCGTTTGAAAAACAGTAATGCACTATTAACATGCAATGAATGTACTACTTAATATCAGACAACTCCTTTCTTTCCACCTTCTGGGCTGTAGTCTGCCTCCTAGGGGATCAAAATGTGTATGAATAAGTAAAAAAAAACAACTCTTTTGTTCCACTTTCTGGGCGGTAGTCCGCCTCTTAGGGAAGTTTAAATGAGATTTATGAAGATGCATGAAAGCTCTAAGCTTTAGGAAACCATAGTTTATTTATTCCAACATGGTTACATGCTATAGATCCAGAGCCTCACTTTCTGGTAAATAGAGCCATATGGTTTAGCCACTTATAGTAACAGACACACTTACTTGAGGATGATGAAGCTGAACAGTTGCTTTGACTCTTCACTCACAAACTAAACTCTTAGGCTTTCTATTTTTAGATAGATTTCTCTTTTTCTGATTTTCAATGATCCTACACTTAAGACTCAAAGCTCTTTATATAGAGAGTGGATTTCAAAGCGAAATTGAAACACACACTAATAATAGTAACTCCACCAGTGCTTTGATGCAGACAGGGCATCTGCTTTCCTCCATTGTCTTCTTTTGGAAAGTAGATTCTTTGGGATAAGGATGTCTTCCACTTAAAGAGAAGAAGATAATCTGATCTTGCCTGTATTCACAGTTTATTGTAATGTTCTGAGTTATCCCTAAGGTATGGGTCTTCATCTATTATCTTTCTTCTATTCTCGTTTTCTTCCATATCTGTATTTGTGTACATATGGTAGCTTTTGTATCTCTCGATCTTGTCGAGCCATTAAGTACAGGCGAGAAATGAATCTATTTTTCTCCTTTTCATGGCTATAAATAGATCACACATAACGGTCTCTGGATGGTCGTATGTGGTGACCATTATCTTATCTCTTGATGCAAGAAATGTAATCTCTTGATCTTATTTGATTACTTTCTTGATATATTCTAATTTCATAGCCTTCATCCATGAATGCTTGAATTTGGGTTTCCATTGTATCCGTCGCATGCTGGCCCAAGATACTGTCCCTGAATGATTCTGACGTAATGATATGAAGGAATAGATTCAGTCTCTTCGTTAGACTTCTGCACCCATTCTGGGGGTGTAGATCTAAACATCAGTCTGAGAATACAGTTGCTCTTTCTGACATTCTTGACTGTATTGTAGATAATTGCTGGCAATTCTTTGAGATCTTCATTGGTTCTTGTCCATAGATTATGAACAAATCCTTTCTCAACTAACAACACCTTATGCTCCTACGGATGTTCACTCTGGAAATTTACCAAATACCTTCCTAGGAAGGGTCTTGGGACAATGAAGAGGGTGTCAATGAGATCTTCATCGGGTGTATGTGTGCCAATATGTCTGTGGAACTTGAACGATTCTTATTCTTTTAGTGCCTAGATAGGAACTTTAGCACTCTTTGGAGTTCTAATGTACATCGCTGCTGGTTCATTGACTATGCTTGGTGGTTTCTTCTTTTGACTTAGTTCCACTGCTAAGACGTCCATGGTTTCTACCATGAGTCTTTTGTCAATCTCTTGGAAGGCAAACATCAAATTATCTAACAGTGCACTCTGGTGGGGTGCTAGACTTTGGTCAGTCTTGAAGACTACTTCTGAGAAAATGTTTAGCTAGTAGCTGAATATGTTCATGAAACCTGTAGGAAAAATTCTGCTTTTTGGCAAAGCAACAGCCATCAACGGTCTTGATTTGCCTTTACCGTCTGCCGTTTGAGATGGGCTAGCCAATCCTTCCCCCTGGGATTGATCAGTTAAGGTTGGTCTTTTAGGACGCAGTAAGAAACTCTTGAGGATTTTTTCAACTGGTTCTTCTTGTTGGTTATGCTCCTTTCCTGGTCTTTTGCTTCTAGAGTTGTAACCTTCGTCATCACTTATCTTATACATGGTCATTTCTCTGGTTAAAGTGTCCGGGATATAGTTCTTGTTTCATGTAATTAATTCCACATTTTTTAATCATATTGGTTAAGAAATAATTGTCAATTAGCTCTTATTTCCCTATCTGCAGCTTTATCAAGTTTAAAGTTTTTGAAAATTTTTACTCTGGCGCAATCTGTTCTCACAGTGAATGGTGGGCGGGAGAATTCTCGATTGTCTTTTTGATTGCCAAAATTTCTTTTTCCCCCGTGGGATAATTCTGCTCTGTAGCGTTGAACTTTCCACTGCAGAATTTCAAAATCTTCTCGGTGTTAGTGTCTGACTCTCTTGCCAGTACCACACCTGCCCAGAAGTTGTCACTAGCATCAGAATAAAGGATGATCTCTTCATTCTCTTCAGGTTGATGTAGCGGTGGCAAATTTTTGCATATGTCTTTGATTTGCCTGACAATCTTTTCGTCATCTTCTGTGAACTTCCAAGCTCTCTTTAAGCTTGTTTTGGGTGACAGGATTGCTGTTAGTCCAACAATTTTAGGAAGGAAGTCTCTTCCATAATTTATGACTCCTAAAAAATCTCTGTAAACTTTTAGAGTCATGAATTCTGTCTGGGAATTTCTAGACTTTCTCCAGAATATGAGGCTAAAGCTTGATGACTCTGTTCTTTATGTTGATCCCTAAGAAGTTAATTTCATCTAGGATGAGAAAGACTTTCTTTTCTCCTAAGATGATCCCATGTTGGACAATGAGCTTGAATACTCCAAAGAGATGATTCATGTGTTCTTCTTTGTTCTTCAAGAACACAAAAATTGTCGTCTATGTAGATGACACAGAAGTCTGCCACTTGCTTGAATATTTTGTCCATTTTTCTCTGGAAAATGGATGGAGCTTGTTTTAGCCCGAAAGACATTACTAGTCATTCATAATGTCCCTGTGGAATTCAGAAGGCTGTAAGAGGAATGCTGTCAGGATGCATTTTGACTTGCCAAAATCTTGATTTAGCGTCGAACATTGAAAACTCCTTGGCTCCTCTGAGCCTGTTGATTAACACTCTTGCTTGTGCTATCTGGTAACCGTCCTTTATGGTTTTCTTGTTGACGTCTTCATAGTCTATCATCATTCTTGCCTTCCCACGAACTTCTTCTGCATGATTTCTGACACAGAAAGCTGGAGCGTGATGAGGACTTTTTGACGGTATGATCAATCCTTTCTGTAAGAGTTCAGCTATATCTTTTCTAAACTCTTTTTGATCTTCTTCTTTATATTGGGGAATGACTTTTACGTGACAGATAGAATTCATGTCATGTAACTTGAGCTCAAAGACCACTAAATCTTTTTCCCAAAATTTCAGAGGATTGATATCGATATTTTGTCAGAGCATTTCTTTGATTTCTTCAAGGGTGTGCCTCTTCTGTTTGTCGAGTTTGGACTTGAATTGCTTGAGATTATGCCCTTTTATAAATGTGGCTTCAATTGTTTCCTCTCCGTCTCTTGATGACTCTTCACTGGGCAACTCTTCTTGTTGCATGTGCTGATTATCAGAAGCTTTATAAGACACATAGTAATGATATTTGTCTTGATCATGAAGCGGTGCAATGGTAGGTTCTCCGTTTTTGAATCTAGTCTTCATACTAGGCTTCTTGGAATCCTTCACTTTTGTTCTTAGGGTTTTCTCCTATTTACACTTGTCACAGTCTCTCTTGAGAATGTTGTAGACAGTGTGTTCTTTGAGTTGAATTCTGGTAGGGGCTTGATGTAGGGCATCAAGAAGCTTGAATTCTCTATTGCCGTGGAACCTACAGAATTCTATTTTATCATAATCTTCTTCTTCTGATGATGACTCTTCGATAAGCAACTCATCTCGTTGCTTGTATTCCAAAATTGTTTTGAATCATGGTTCGTATCCCCCACTATTCTGCTGCAATCTCTGATATTTCTCTGTGAATCCTGGACTAACAATAATTTTGGCATCTTTAAGCCTCTTTGTCCAGGAGAATTTGTGATTCTTCTCGAAGCCTAATAAGTTCACTTCTGGCTTCTGGATGAAAGTTTGTTGTAGCAGGAAGTCATTGCCAATTAGAACATCTGAGTCTGGACCTTCTGATTGCCAAATATTTTCAATGACAAAGGTTCCTCCTCCTATCGAGACTTGAACCTTCTTGGCAAAAGTATTCATGAAGATTCTCATTCCTTCTACGGTCTTTTCAGTTGCATTTGTTTTTGGATCTGTTATCCATAATTCTTCTGGTATAGAAAAAAAATTTTGCTAGACCGAACCCGAACCGTTATCTACAAAGGCATGTAGATGATACTTCTTGTATCTTGGAAGTTTTAATCCAATCTCCATGTAGTTACTGAATCTACTTGTAGAAACAGTTGCTACCTTGCACAGGTTCTGTAAAAGGATTGTACTGTTCTTCTTCATTGTCAGATACTACTTCTCTTTTTGCGTCATGGACTGGATCTTCTGTAGGTACTACTCCTTTCTTTGTAGTAGTATCAGCCTTTGCTCTTTCTAGATGTTTTTCTAGAATTTTTTGTTTCTCTTCTATTTCATAGAAGTAGTCTTCGTACTCTTGTTCAATAATCTGGTTTATTGAATTCTTCTTTGTTTTTCTCTTTGCTTCAGTTATGAAGCATTCTTTGTGATAAGTTTTCCCTGTTGCTTCACAGAACATGGGAAATCCTTTCTTCTCCTTGCATTAACAGAAGTGGCAAATGAATGTTTCCTTGTTGACTTTGTAGGAAGAAATGTTTTCTTCTTCTGTGTTTTCTTCCCAAGTTTTTATCTCAAGAAGATAAACCTCGCTAGGTTCTTCTTCTTCAGATTCTATTTCTAATTCTTCTGATGATTCGTCTTCTGAACAGACTGAATAGACAGACATCCCTTCATCGTCTTCTGATGAATAGACTACTTTGTAGTCTTTCAGGTTTGCCATCTCTATGGCTCCTTCATATTCCTTGAGAAGAGCTTTTGAACTTCTTTTTTCTTTCTTGGGACATTCGTTAGCATAGTGTCCTTCAACCTTGCACAACCAACATCTGCAAGATTTCTTTTTCTCAGGTTCTTGATAGGATCTTGTCTTCTTGAAAAATCTCTTTCTGGGATTTTATTTTTCCCTTCTATAGTTGGAGCTTCTCTTGAACTTCCAATTTTTCCTTCCATTTCTCTTGAAACATTTTAAGAAGTTCTTCTTTTCTTCACATCCCCTGTTGGTTGGTGTATCTATCATTCTAGAACAAAAGTCACTTGTTCCCTTAAGCTGCTTTTTGGTGGCTTTTGCTTTGGTGTTGGCTTTGCACTGATCGCGCATCAGCTGCCTGATTCTTTCGACAACTCCTCCCACCGAAAACCTCTCTAGAGATTTTTCTTTTATGCTTTTTCTCATGGTTGTCCTCCATGGTTCAGAGAGCTTCCTGTGTAAGAGGTGTACTAAGTTAGTATTTTCAAACTCTTCTATTATGCAGTAGTATTCTTGGAATTCATTCAGATATTTCTCAAAGTGCTTTATGTCGCAGATCTTGAAAGCATATATGTTAGTTTTTTCTATCTCTTTAGTTTTTTCTCCAACATATGAGATGTCTGCGAAGAATTGATCATATAGCGGAGTGGCAAAACTATAGGAATTTATGTTTGTTTTTATATCTTCCAACCATTCATTTCCTATGATCGTCTCTTTGAAAGGAAAGTAATACTTCTTTGCCATTCCTAGGATGGTTGACTCGTAGACTGTGTGTAGGACTTGTGCTTCAAATCTTCTATAGGTTAAGCATGATGCCATGAATAGACTGGCTGCCCATTCATCGATGGCTTTCTTCTTGTTTAGAGCTTTGTCTAGATCAAGCCATACTCCTAGTTGTGTGATTGGCACCTTAGGAGTATTTTATTATGGAATGAATCTGTGGGAGCTTCTTTCTCCCTTATTTCCACTAGGGGATTTTCCGTGTGGAAGTTTGAGTTTTCCACCAATCCTGAATATGGTGGTCTGTAAAGATTATGGTTGTGAAGATTCTGTTTCTTCCATGTCTTTATCTTCTATTCCTTCTGTATCTTCTGCTTCTTCATGTAAAAGAGGAAATACTTTTCTTTTCTTTTTGAATATGAAACTCTCGATCTCTTTGATCAATTGTTCCAACCGCAAGGGATCTTCACACTCTTCTGCTTCCTCATAGAGCTTGAAGAGTTTTAGTTTTGAATTCCCTGTTCTTAGCATGCTGATGTTTCTCTCTAACTCAACATCTAAGTCTTCTTCCATTACTGGATTAGCCTTTATCGAGATTCTACTACTCCTAGTACCAATTTCTCTGGTAGAGTTGCATCTTCTGAGAGGTCTAGAGCTTTCTCCTCTGAAGCTTTCAAGGGATATGTCACTGCTTTTGTGTCCTTTGAACTTGAGGTTGACATCTCTAGTTTTTCTGTTCTCATAGACCGTTGCCTTTATGCTTTCTGGTTTTTCCTTTGAACCATATAATTTCCATTCTAGTGAGAAAGTTACCTTATCAAGCCACCTTGTGAATCTCTTGATTATGGTTCCTTGAATGTGTAAGGAAACCAGTGGTAAGACCTGGGATGTTTGATATCCTAGTCTTTGGCTCTACTATTGTGCTCATTAGTTTATAGTAGATTCTATAAACTATTGCTAGCTCTTGCATGCCGTCTTTCATGGATGTTCTGTTTGTCTTGACTCTTAGTCGTAGACAGTGAACAACATCTGTTAGACTGGTTGAAAAGTTTGGGAAACAGTTGAAATATGCAACTTGGTTGCATAGTGATGCTTGAAGTGTTCCCAGTAGACTTTTCTAAAAATTGATCAGCCTATTGTCTTGTAGGACGCATATAACTGAACAGTTTAGGCCTTCTCTGGCCAGTAATTTTATGTCAACTTGGACTGCTCCAATATGCAAAATTTTGAAGTTTCTTTTTTCTGGCTTTGGAAACTTCTTCAGGTGTGACCAAAAGGAGATCTGTTTCTCATGTTGTTGCCAGTGTGGTGAATTCAAGGATTTTGAATTGATGGTTGTCCATTATGTCAAAGCTTCCTCTTTTGTAGATTTGTTTGAATTCAAACTTTGGGATCGAAGAATTTCGAATGTTGTTTTCGATCTCCTTGAATTCAAATTCTTCTGAATTCACCACCTGCACTGATTTTTTCTTGAAGATGCTCAACATATTCATGTTGTGCATGTCTTCTGATGTAAGTTCTTTCAACTTGAATGCGGAAGGATTTGATGAAGAACCCTGAAAAAATGGCTTTAGCTTCGGGTTCCCTTTTAGAACTTTTAGTGGTCTGAAGTCATTAATCTTTCTAATGACAGTTCGAGGGGGACTAGTGCTTGATCTTTGATGTTCTTAAGCTTTCTTTTAAACATAGTCAAAGATCTTCATCTGTTAAAGATCTAGTTTTTCGATCTTACTATTAATTTTTGTTAATAGTTCTTGTTTTTCTTCCTGATGCTTTTGGATGTAATCCACCTTAGCCTCCAATTTCTGAAATTGGTTGCTGATTGCTGGAAAAAATTTTAGATACTCTTTGTATCTAAAAATTTCTGATAAGATTTCTTGTTGTCTTGCATCTGATGCTTCAAATAGAGAATCTAGTTTCTCCATTAGTTTCTCAGTTGTTGATCCCATTGTTGAGATTTTGAGCTATTGCAAGCTCTGATACTAGTTGTACTGCGGATCTAACCAATGCTCAAATAAAAAGTCAGATAGATAATCGGTGCAAAAGATTTTTTATTCTTACTTTGTCTCTCAACAAGTTTTCAAGAAAAACTTGTTCTCTGGCCATTTTAAGATTATGAATTGCTTGTTCTAAAAGACGAAGATGAACTGCTTTTGATATTTTGAATAGTTTAATTCTCTCTTTTGTATTAGTGATAAATTCTCCTAATAATTTAAGTTTAGAACTTAATTCACGTGTTTTATGAAAGTGAGAAATTTTCTATGGAAAATAACTGTTTACCTTTGAGTATAGAGGATAGATCTTCAGCTGCAGTTGTTAGAACAGATAAATTATGGGTCCACTACGCTTCTTTATGAACATACTACTCTAGTTATATGCTGACACTACTCACTTATGATGTATACACTACAAGGCTTTATTTTTCAAAGGGGTTAAGATTGGAAGTGCTGAAAAATAATGACCTTTTATGAAATTTTCTATTGTTTTTGTGCTTGGTTCACGCTGAACCCGGTTGACATAAAAATCATCCCTTTTACATGAGCTCTGGTAAAGGTTTGTGCTGATAACGTGTCATAGAAAATACCAAATTGAAAGCAATCTCAGTATATTTCATTGATCATCAGAGTGCTCTTTATATAGGAGATTAAATCAGTTACAAGGAGAAGATACAGGTTCATGATCAAGAGCATGGTTCCACTAACCTACTCTCTCCATTCTTCCCACTTTGTGGTACATGCCACCACTAACCACTACCACATAACTTCTCATAGCTGACGACTTAGAGAAACAAAGGCCGACGATTTTTGAAGTCGTTGGCTATAGTGTACTATAGCCAACGACAACACCAAAAATCGTCGGCTATAGTACTATTGCCGACGATTTTTGCAACAAAATCGTCGGTTATACTCTATAGCCAACGCTTTATAGCCTACAAGGGTTTTATACTATAGCCGACGACTTCGTAAAAATCGTCGGCTATAGTCCTGTAGGCTATAAAGCGTTGGCAATGAGTATAGCCGACGATTTTGTTGCAAAAATCGTCCAACAAAATCGTCGGCAATAGTACTATAGCTGACGATTTTTTGTGTTGTCGTCGGCTATAGTATAGCCAACGACTATAGCCAACGACTTCAAAAATCATCGGCCTTTGTTTCTCTAAGTCATCGGCTATGAGAAGTTATGTGGTAGTGAACATTACCACCCACAAACTGTGTATTTATCTACCATTAATAAGAACATTAATAATCTAACTATTCTATGACATGTTCATCATTGTTTCTCCAATGAGAAATTCTAATATGTTTTAAAAGTTGACATACATCAACTTTTAATTAGTTCTCAAAGTTGTAAAAAATGAGTAGTTTAACTTGTAATTTTGTCCTCAAAGTTGTAAAAATATCTCCTACAATACTATTGAGATCACTATTGTAATTTTGTCTTAAAAATTGTAAAAATATTTTTGATCAAGTGATTACTACTATTGAACTAAAATTACAAGGAAAATACTCATTTTACAACTTTTTGAATAAATTTACAAGTCGATGCATAACATGTGTTAACTTATCATATTCTTCCTCCTCCTACGATACTATTGGGATCACTATTTTTTCATTTTCTTTTTCTTTTTAAGCAAGAGCATGAAACATGTAACACTTAAAATAGCAAACTTATCAAAGGGAATCCGATCCTCTCCAGACGGAGAGTTTCCTAACTTTGAGCATGATGCTAAAGAAAGGCCCTCCTCTTTCGGCTAAGTAATCGTCTTGGAAGACTCGGTAAGCAGCATCAAACTATGAGAAATAGATGTAATAAATTCTTTATTTACCCAAAAACATGCCGAGTAACTAAACAGTTTTACCATCACCTTCAAAATGAGTGCACAAGCACAAGCCATCAAGGTATAATTCTAAATCCTCTCTGTACGTGCTTTAGTTATTGTTGTTTCAATAGGTTTCGGAATCATACTTGTGTCATGCACATTTAGGAAATTAAGACGAATATTGAACAAGCAAATGCAAAGGAGACAAAGGTGAATACTGTAGACAACCGGTCTTCGGCGGGGAAAGACCAACAACAGAGGAATGTGCAGGTAACGCACCAATCACATCCCTCGCCGAATATAAACACAAGCGGGGGACTCCTGACCGGTGCTGCCGCCGCTGTGGCAACAACGCTCCAGTCTGCCAAGGAGGCCATCTCAAAAAATTAATTAAGAGCATTTGCAAATGTGACATACGTACATAATTAATTTTACGTACATGTATGTTTAAGTAACCTTTCTGCCAATTGCATGATTTATTGATGCAAATGTGATAAACATAATATATGTTACTGCTCGGATAATGGTGAATCGAACAATCTTATGAAAGTTGATAGTAAAATATTTCTTCAGCTTTTGGCCGTTTTAGCTCCTAAGGTTTTCAAAATGTCATTTTCCACAAATTGAAGGTGTCATGGCCCTTGAATTTTCCACCATGCGCTTTGAGAGTTTGAGACGCTTCATCTGAAAGGAGCTCCTTACTGCTGAAACTCCGTGCGTCTGATTTCTCAATATTTGAGCCTAGGGAACCGAGCAATATATATTTATTGACTAGTACGGTGTTAACTTTCATATATATAAATATTTGTTAACTTGTGGTAAATAACCATGCATGGTAACATTATTCGTGGACATTGTAGTCGTACGGTACAACAAAACAGTCCGTATGGTTGGCAGTTTGTATTTTGTTTAGGGGAGACTAGCTAGGGGCAATTGTTATTGGACAAAACCTTTGAATTGGGTTGCACGCCTGGCATAGAATCGTCCTAATCCTGATCGGATCCGAGATGTAAATTTTGTTTCGCGTAAGAGTAGGAGAGCACTCCTATTCTTAATAGGAAAGTAATTTAGACGACCCTAGCTATAAATAGCCCTAAGCCTTCAGAGTTTTGAGAAAGAAATTGTATTAAGTAATTGCATCATATAAAGGTCAAGATGCCGAGAAGGTTGAGTAAAACGCAGGATGGCAAGGTGGAGGAATTTGTGAACGAAACCGGAGCTACGAGAACCCTTGCCATCTTCTTCTTGAAAAACTTTCAATGGGACGTCGCATCTGCGACCTTGGAATATCGTGCCAATCCATACCCTAAACTTAGCCCTAACAAAACAGCAACCAATTTAGAGGCACTGTTCCGAAGATACAAGGCACCATACGAAGATATGATTATGGCTGAGGGGATCGATCGCCTCTGCACGGATCTTGGTCTGGATCCCCAAGACATAGTCATGTTGGTTGTGTCATGGCACATGAAGGCAGCGACCATGTGCGAGTACTCAAAGCAGGAGTTCATGAATGGCCTAAAAACCCTAAAGATCGAATCCAAGGCGAGTTTTCAAAGGGCCGTACCGGCTTTGAGGGCTGAGCTCAGGGACAAGGACAAGTTTGCGGAGATTTACGATTTCGCTTTCGATTGGGCCAAAGAAAAGGGACAGAAGTCTTTGCAGTTGGGAACTGCAGTTGGAATGTGGCAATTGCTGTTTGCCGAAATGGCGCCGAAGTGGCCCTATGTTGATCACTGGTGTGAGTTCTTGGAGGAGCGGCATAAGCTGGCCATCCCCAAGGACACATGGTCTCAGCTATTGGACTTTGTGAGGGATGTGGATCCATCACTGTCGAATTTCGACGCAGAACGATTTTGGCCATATCTTGTAGAAGACTTTGTGGACTACTTAAAGGAGAAGAACCTAGTGCAAAGCAGTTAGTTAGTTTGTTGCTTCATTGATAGAGTACATGTTAGTGTGAATCGAGACTTAATTTCTCATGCCTATTTTTATTTTCTTTCTGATGCATTAATTTTGAGTTGCAAGGCAATCTGGTATATTTGATAGAATGGGATGCTTTCCTGGCCATAGAAGAAAATGAGTGGTTTTGTAATGAACTGAAGTTTTAATACATATGTTTTATTTTCCTCCTTAATTATGCATGAAATTCATCCTCTGTTTTGTGTCCTATTTTTTGATCGATTGACAAAATAATGGAATGGATACAATTGAAATGTGGTAGAGATCCACATTCCACAACATTGGCATTTTCATAGCTTTTGTGCATAATATTGTTGCTGATTTGGATTAGAATCAATACAATGCAACAGCTCCTATGACATCAAACAATAGAGACCACAAAGTCTAAAAGCCTCAACCTTCGATCTTCTGACAAGCTTCCGGTGCACTATCATAGCTAATCAATCACATTCCAATCCCAATATCAGCTGTACGTAGCATGAAAGAATGATCACTATTCCAACGTAAACCGAAAGAAAACTAGTATAAAGCTATTGTTCTTTCATGATCAAGAATCCAATTCTCTTCCCTTTATTCTCCTAGGCAGTCACTCTCCAAGATTTTCGTTTACATATTTCTTTGTCCTCCCTATGCTTCTCAACCTTTGAGGACATCACTTTTAACTTCTCGTTTTCGATCTTGGTATAAGAACTCTTCCATCTATCATCTATCAATTTACTACAAGTATTTGATAGTTTTGTTCACATGCATCGTAGCAGTGGCGGAGCCAGGAATTCCGTACAAGTGGAGCAGATTTTTTTAAACTCTTTCCTTAATATATGTTGTAAGGACGTAATAGTATATACTCCATAAAATAGTATTCTGGTTTGCAACGATGACAAATCGGGATGAAATAATGTGACCGAGAAGTTTGTATCAACTGAAATCAGAACTTTAGAACAAAATTAGTATGAATAAAAGCTATCGATTCACTTCTGCACAAGAAAATGTAAGTTTAACAAGCCATGAGTTGCATGATTGTAGTTGCTAATCTTGGTTTCACACACAAGAGAATGCGAAAGATCATAAAAGTGGCCTAGAGAACCGGCATCTATATTTTTGAGCTACTAGAATTATCAATTTTGTATTATTTTATTAAGTTAAGAATCAAACATATATGATCAAAAAACTATGTACTTGGTTTCATAGAATACAAAAATTATATGTAGTTTTCTTTTCTTCACAAAAAATTCAAGAGTAGTGGCATTGATTTTGGTTGGCCTAGTACTAGTTCCGCCCCTGCATCATAGTTTGGTCTCTCATGTTTTGCTATTGTCTAAGCTAGGTTGAAGAAATTGAAAAGATGGGTATGGAAATATCTAGGATGCTTAAGATGCTATTTGCAAGGAAAAAAAATGAGAATACTAATGGTTGGTCTTGATGCGGTTGGTAAAACCCCCATGCTTCACAAGCTCAAACTTTTTTTTAGAGATGATTAGGTATTTATGTTAGCTATGAAGCTCCAACAATTAACCGCTATTTAGAACCTTTGACAAGAGATCTCTTTACTGCTAGATTTGTAGATTGTCATTTTGATAAGACATACTCCCCACCGTTAGGGGGAGACAGGAATGGTTCTATTCCAGTTGAATGTCAGGAATTGACGTGAACAAACCTCACTATGTCTCATCATGATCCCCGCACATCTCAAAGTGAGATAGAAGTGCGACGTATGCTTGATCTCCAGAAAGTAGCAGATTCGATGCCTGACTCTTTTACTGATATCGCAAAAGTGACGAAATCAGATATATTTGCTGCAAATGTTCCTGCAAGGTTGGAAGTCCATAGAACTAGGCAAGTTAATAGCACACCTGAGCAAGGTAGCGTTCTTCCTGCCTATTGTGGAGGCATGGTGTCAGCCTGGGTTCCCACAAAGAAAATGGGGAGACAAAAAAAAAATTCAAATGTAAGCCACTAGTTAAAAGGCAGGTCATCAAGGCACAACATGATCTATTTATCATCAACACTGTGAATCATTCACATGAGATTGTTCCTGACTACAATTATATCCTAGAATCACAACTGGAAACACTAGGGGACGCTTCAATGTCAATGGTGATGTCAGAGAATATAGAAATCTCACTAAGTAATAAAAGTGCACGCGTTTTGATGGATAGATCTTCCATGTTAGTTAATGATGCATTTGCTTATTCCGTCGCTCAGGAAATCATTGACGACAATGAAGTGGAATCTCTCTCTGTTGCAGACTGTCAACGTTGAATAGATTAGTCAAAATGGAAAGATGCAATTCAGGTTGAACTAGACTCTATTACAAAAAGGAAAGTTTTCGGTCCTGTAGTGCTATGTCCACCGAATGTTAAGCCGGTTGGATATAAATGGGTCTTTGTTCTCAAGCACTATGAGAAGAATGACATCTTGTGGTATAAAGCTAGACTAGTTGCACAAAGATTTTCTCAACGCTCTGGAATTGATTATGAGAAGACGTATTTTCCGGCCATAGACATCATTACTTTTAGCTAACTAGCCAGTTTGGTAGCATACGAAAAATTGAGTATGTAGCTCATAGATGTGGTTACAACATATTTCTATGGACATCTTGATTCAGATATGTAATTGAAAGTGTCAGACAACATAGTTTTAATTACCCAAATCAAGTAACTCTAAACCACGGAGTGCTCATATGATAAGATTGAGACGTTTACTATATGGATTGAAACAATCCGGTCAGATGTGGTACACACATCTAAATGACTACTTGATTGGGAAGGATATAAGAATGATGAGTTATGCCTATGCGTGTTCATTAAACAAACAAATTCAGGATTTACCATTGTAGCAGTCTATATAGATGATATGAACATCATTGGGTCTGTTAATGAGATTAATAAGACAGTTAGCAACTTAAAATCTGAGTTTGAGATGAAAGACCTTGGTAGGACTCGATTTTATCTCAGTTTAGACGCGGAACATCGTGTTGGTGAAATTCTTATTCACCAGTCTGCTTATGCCCAAAAAATCCTTAGGCGATTTAATATGGACAAAGCACACCCTCTTAGCACAACAATGGTTGTTCAGAGTCCAGAATCCAAGAAAGATACGCTTCATCCGAAAGATGATGATGAGGAACTCTTAAGAGCTGAGGTTCTATATCTCAGTGATATTGGAGCTTTGTTGTATTTTACTCAGTGCACACATCTAAACATTTCCTTCTCAGTGAACTTATTGGCTAGGTTTAGCTCCGTGCATACGCAACATCATTGTAATGGAGTAAAACACATCTTCAGGTACTTGAAGGGATCCATTGACTTGGGCTTATTCTTTCCCTACAAAGAAGTAAGAGAGAAAATTGAAATTTCAGTAAATGGAATGGTTGAAACATAGCTTTCTGATTCTGGTATTTTTGACCCGTAGAGTTGTTCTCTCAACTCCTCGAAGGTAGCTCCCTGGATCAATCAGAGTACATCTCTTGACCCGCCAAGTTATTCCCTCGACCTGTCAAAGATAACACCAATTAGCATGACTTATTCGACCCATCGAGGGAGACCTTTGACCCGTCGAAAGATGCTCCGGCTGCAAGCAATGATCCACCTTTCAGTGTAGTCCCCTACTCTGAGACACTGTACATGTGACGTGTTGGTAAGATTTTCTGATGCTGGATATCTCTCTGACCCGCATAGAAGACGTTCGTAAACTGGTTATGTATTCACCATGAGGAACACGATGACTTCTTAGAGATCTACAAAGCAAACCCTTATTACTATTTCCTCGAATCATTCTGAGATCATAGCTCTATATGAAGCTATTCAAGAGTGTGTCTGGCTTAGGTCAGTAATATATCATATTCAAGGGTCTAATGGATTACCATCTACTATGACAGCACAAACATGCATCTTTGAGGACAAAGAAACTTGCATTGAGCAGATGAAGTTAGATTATATTAAGGGTGACAATCCTAAGCACATTTCACCGAAGTACTTCTTCAATCATCAACAACAGCAATTACTGAATATCCATGTGAGCCAGATTGGTTTTGCGGATAATGTTGTAGACTTGTTCAGCAAGTCACTACCCAAATTTGCATTTATGAAATATGTGAAACGCATTAGAATGTGAAGATTATCTGAACTCTGAGATTGAGTTACCAATCAGGAGGAATCACATTTTGGTAGACATCAGGGGGAGTCTACATCACATGGAGTATTTTTCGTAGTTGATGCATTGTGCTCTTTTTCCCTCCAACCAAACTTATGTTTTGCCCATGTGATTTTTGTTTACTTGGCTAGGTTTTTAGTGAGGCAATAAGTTATGCATCATACATTAGGAGATCGACACAAGGGGGCGTGTTTAAGGAAAGTATATTCTGTATCTTCCAGTGTGTATCTTGTCATAATTAAATTAGAAGTATATATTCTATCAATCCCTATTTTATAGAGATACTGATTGTAATTGATTGTAATGTATGTATTTAAGGTTATCTATTAATGAATTTTAAAAAGGAGAAAATTAGAAAAGATACACAATATACTGAAACTGTACTTTATTCATTGATAGATGACCTTTAAATACGCATTACAATCCGATATAATAAATCTCCCGGTGAATCAGGGATTGAGAGAATCTCTATATCTACTCTAATTAGAACAAGACACACATCAGAATACCAGGAAGATAGTTCCCTTAAACACTCCCCCTTGTGTCACGATTCTAATGTATGATGCATAATATGTTGCCTCACTAAAACCTTGTCAAGCAAACAAAAAACCTCTTGGGTAAAACAAAAGCTTGGTCGAAGAGAAAAAGAGTACAGCACATCAACTACAAATGCAATCACATGTGATGTAGACTCCCCATGATGTCTACTAAATGAACTCCTCCTGATCAGTAACTCAATCTTGGAGTTCAGACAATCTTCGCACACCAATGCGTCTCACATGCTTTGCGAATGTAGATTTTGGTAAAGACTTGGTGAATAAGTTTACAGCATTATCCACCAAACCAATCTGGTTCACACAGATAATCAATCATTATTGTTGTTGCTGATTGTAGGAGTACATTGATGAGATGAGTTTAGTATGACCACCCTTAACGTAACCCAACTTCGTTTGTTCAATGTAAGCCACATTATCCATAAACATGCAAGTTGGTGCTGTCGTAGTAGATAATGATCCATTAGATCCTCGAATATGGAGTATTATTGTCCTAAACCAGACACACTCATTAACCGCTTCATGCAAAGCTATAATCTAAGAATGATTCGAGGAAGTAGCAATAAGAGTTTGCTCTATAAATCTCCAAGAAATTGCCATGTTTCTCAAGGTGAATACATAACTAGTTTGGGAACGTCTTTTGTGTGGGTGAGAGATACCCAACATCAGCAAAACCAACCAAGACATCACAAGGTGTCTTTGAATAGCATACTGCATTGAGTAGGTATAATGCTCGTAGCCTATGTAACCTTTGATGGGTCAAAGGTTTTTCTCGACGGGTCGAGAAACGTGTTCTGTCTGATCCAAGAGCTATCATTTGACGAGTCGAGCTCCATGTTCGAAGGGTCGAATTGGACAGAATCAGAAAGCTGCGTTTCAACCATTCTTTTTTCCAAAATTTCAAGTTTCTCTCTTGTTTCTTTGTAGGGGAAAAAAGAAGCCCAAGTCAATGGATCCTTTCAAGTACCAGAAGGCATGTTATACTCTATTCTAATGACTTTGCGCAGGCACAAACCGAGAAGGCAATATCTGGATGTGTGTACTGAGCTAAATTCAACAAAACTCCAACCGCACTAGGATATTTAATCTCATCTACAAAATTTCATCACCATCATCTTTTTAGATGAAATTGATCATTTTGGGTTCCAGACTGTAAATAATCATTGGTGTGCTAAAAAGGGTGTGCTTTGTCCATTGCTTGATTTCAACATAAGCAGACTGGTGAATAAGAGATCAACCAGCTCGATGTTCCATGTCTAACACCAAGACAAATTTGAGTCCTACCAAGGTCTACTATCTCAAACAACTTCTTCATCTAATAGGCACGCATGGGCATAACTTATCATTCTTGCATCTCTTCCCAATCAAGTAGTCACTTAGAATAGTGAACGTCTCAATCTTATCCCATGAGCACTATGTGGTTTAGAGTTACTTGAATTGGGTATAACCATGTCAATTGGCACTCTTATGTATATCTCTGAATTAAGATCCCTATAGAGATATATAACCACATTCATTGGCTGCATATTCAGTTTTTCGGATACTATCAAACTAATAAGGTAGTGGAAAGTAATGATGTCCATAATCAAATAATACATCTCCTGATAATCAATACTAGGGCGTTGAGAAGATTTTTGTGCCACAAGTTCTTTTCATTGTGCTTCTAAACAAAGACTCATTGGTGTCTAACCGGCTTACCATTCGGTGGTCATAGCACTACCATACTAAATACTTGCCATTTGTAAGAGAGCTCTAATTTAGCCTAGATTGCAACTTTTCATATTGGTCAATTTGCTCGACGTTGACAATCCGCAACTAAGAAACGTTCCACTTCATCGTCGTTAATTCCTAATATATGGAATAAGTAATGCATCATCAACGACCATAGAAGAACCATCGATAATACCGTTAACATTTGTTGTACTTGGTGAGATTTCTTTATTTACTGACATCGTCATTGACTCTAAGGCATCCCCCAGTATTTGTCAATGTTGACTTTTAGACACAATTATAGTCAGAAACAATCTCATGTGTTAATGAAAAACAGTTGTGCCTTGATGGCTTGCTTCTTCACCAACAACTCATTAGTAGATTTTTACCGACGCTTCACCCCCACTATAGGCAGGAGAAAGTCTTGCCCGGGTGTTGCGTTATCTTGCCCAATGCCAGGAACATTTAACCTTGCAGGATTTGCAGCATGTATAACTGATCTCGTCACTCTCATGATATCAGTAGAGTAGTCAGGCATCAAATCTGCCACTTTCTAAAGATCAATAATACATTATACTTCAATCTCACACTAAGATGTGCGGGGATCATGATGAGACATAGTGGGGATCTACCACGTCAATTTTCGACGTTTAACCAAAATGAAACCATTCATATCTCCCCCTAACGGTAGGAAGTATGTCTCATTATAGTGATTATCTGCAAAAACTAGCAGTAAAGAGATCTCCTGTCAAAGGTTATAAAGAGAAAACAACCGTTGGAAATTCACAACCAACATAGATGTTTAAACGTTGTCGAGAACCCATTTAATATGCAGTGAAAGTGTAGTAGACACATGTACCATGCAACTAAAGATGCATAGATGTGAGATATCAAGCTCATGTCCAGTTACCAACTGGTACGCATTGAATGGTTGACGATTTATGGGTCTCAAAACTAATAAGCATATCTGCATGTAACATTGCATATCTCCAAGCAGATACCGGTAAATTTGGAAGTTGTGTCTACAATAAAAGTCCATCATGCATGTAAACAACATTACAGACATGAACAAGCTTAGCAAACCGAGCGATATACAGTGGATTTTTCCATAAAGATATCCGATGGAAAAACTGCACGAGATTGTGTTGTGCTTGTCTTGGAGACTGTAGCTCTAGCATATTCTGGTAAAAATTATTTATTTTGGGGTAATCCAATAACCGGATGTGATCCCATTTTTCAAGTAGTTCAAGAAGTTATGCATCATGCACATTATTAAACCGTTCTTCCAAAGTCACCCACAAATCCGCATGGTCGTCCTTTAGCAAGTACTTCTTCCATAGAACAAGATGAATATGTGTCCTGAGAAACATAAGAGCTTAAGCGTTGCGAGCTATGGCATCATCATCGGCCTGAGTTTCCGGTGGTTGTGGTTGGATCGTATCCGTGAGTCTTTTATCGATGAGAGTATTCTTCACATCTGAGACTCATCGATAGTACTCTGCTCCTTGAAGATCAATGATGTCAAATTCTGGCATTGTTGGTTCAATCATCTACAAAAGGCGAGAGATGTAATTAGTTTACCAATCGAAAAACCACGATCACTAATCAAGTTCAGAGAATAAGAAACATGATCCATTGATGTATGGTCACAAATATCGATGCGATAACCAGTAGTTTCATACCACAACCCATAAAATCGTGACTAACTCAGAGTTACAAATTATCGACTTCCCTTTTTTCATGTATACTGTGACTCTCCCAGCACCGTCACTATTGTTTAAACTTTGAGGAGGAGAAGGATTTAATCCTTCACTCACTCATACTTGCAATAATCTATAGAAACTAAAGGCATATATAAAATTCATAGTATTTAAACCTAAATCTAGGGTGTTGCAATGATTATGTTTTTCAACCTAATTCTAAATCGAATAACTTTAAAATTTACCTCGAGGGTATTATGCTCGAAATGAAAACTTCTATGGGATCGAAGTTTTAAGTGAAAAAGCAGCACCCTAATTTCAGTGACGGTGAGGTGCTCTGGCGGTGGTGCTCCGAAGACTTAAAGATGATCGACCACAATGATGACTTCATGCAAGGGAGGAGGTTGGCGATGGAGCTTGTAGTGTTTTAGGTTTAGGTTTAGGTTTAGGTTTTTATTTTCGGGTTTGGGTTGGCTATCAACTTAAGAGCAGCTGATAACGTGTTAAAGGAGAAAAGTAGAAAAGACACAATAGACTGAAACTGTACTTTATTCATTGACGGATGACCTTTAAATAGGCATTACAATCTAATACAATAAATCTCCCGGTAAATCAGGGATTGAGAGAATCTCTATATTTACTCTAATTAGGACAAGACATATACCGGGATACCAGGAAGATAATTCCCTTAAACATGAATAAAGATATAACTTTAGTCTACAGTTATTACTTTTATGTTTATCCTTCAACACTTTTCTCAAATGCATCACAAAGTTACTTAAATATTTTCGTCTCGAAATTTTAAAAATATTTTTTTATGCATAAGTTTTATTACAATTTATACACGTACACAAGGGCTGAGCACGATTTTTTCAAAGAGAGTGAGTTGTACTATGTAGCGCACGATTTTTTCTTCTTCTAATGTTCGTAACCCAATAGATGGTTCATCCTCATGTCAACCCCTAAGTACTAATGTTGGTTGAAATGTCTATGATATCATTTTATATGTATATAATAAGAAATTGATGAAATCTAAGAGTATAGATTGATATATGATACATACTACGTACGTACACAAAAGATTGCAAATATATGATTAGCTCAAAGGGAATGGCTAGGAATAATCCCATCTATGTCAATTATACTATCTTAATCTCATCTATCGAGTAAAATTTGATTGTGAAGAAAGAAGAAAATGACGCTTGGTTGCAATTAAGACTTGAGCCGAGTAAGTAAATGAATTAGACCTAACAGCATTCACACCTATTCGGGAAGTTTTATTGGTCCAGGAATTCTTATTTCAAGAATTTTTGTCACTATTCATCAAATAGGATGTCATATTCATGTTTTTTGCACAGCAGTGCACCAAATAGGAATTCCTATTACTATCCATTAATTATGAAAACTTATTTATTTAATTTTTAGTAATATTTGTATCCAATATCTATTGATTTTTATTTCTATTGATGAAGATTTCTGGTAAGATTTCAAACACTTCTTCACATTCTCTCATTACACATTACATTGAAACATAATTAATTGCACTCAAACAACATAAAATGCAAACACACAAAATTAAAACACACAAAATGCAAACACACAAAAATAAAACACACATACATCAAACGCCTTATTTAGAGATGTTCACCGATTTCAAGAAACCAGTTGTGCTTCACTAAGTCTTTTTGAAGCTCTCCATGGAGATAAACAGATTGGAGATTGATGAGACGGTCGCTAAACCGTTGTTGATGTTGATCTCTTCCAACCGGCTCAAAGGAAATTTGGTTACCATTTTCATCCACCGGCCCATCATAGGCTGTTAAAGCACTAGCTGAGTTTTGTAGATCTTCATCTTCGTTCTCCACAAATTCTTCCTCAACAATTATGTTATGCATTATGATGCAAGCCAACATGATAATTTTCAATGTCGATGTGTGATGACACATAACTGAGTGACGAATGATAGCCCAACGAGATTGCAAGATGCCAAAGCACCGCTCTACATCTTTGTGATATGACTCTTGTTTCTGTGCGAACAGCTTCTGTGGTTGATTTTGGGGATTGAAAATTGTTTTGGCAAACAAGGAGTACCTCGGATATATTCCATCAGCTAGATAATAAGTGTTGTAATACGGCATACCGTTAACTTTATAAGTCTCTTGCGGGCTTCTTCCGGCAAGCAGTGCATCGAAGACATCCGAGTTGTTGAGCATATTGATATCATTTTGTGCTCCAGGCATCCCCAAGAAGTTGTGCCATATTCACGTGTTATATGACGCTACCGCCTCTAATATTATGGTCGGACGAGCCTTCTGCCCCGAGAATGCATCTTGCCAAGTTGTTGGGCAGTTCTTCCATTCCCAGTGCATGCAGTCGATGCTTCCAATCATATCAGGAAATTCCCAATGCCTCGCCCTTCGTAGAAGTCGAGTGATGTCTGCTGCATTTGAAGCGCGAAGGTAACGGTCTTGGTAAAACAACATCACTTGTGTGCACCACTTCTTCATGCATTCCAGTGTTGTTGACTCCTCCATCCTTGTGTATTCACTACACTGATCTGCAGTTGTACCGTACGCCAACATTCGAAGAGCACCGGTCATCTTTTGCTCGGGGAGGAGTCCTTGCAATCCACATGCATCTGCTCTTTGATGCCAAAATGGGCCGTGGTTGCAGAGGGCTGTCTTGATCCGGTTGAACAAGTTCGGGCTCATTCGGAACATCCGGCAAAAATCTTGCTCGTGGAAAATAGGGCGTTCGACAAAATAATCTTCCAGCAGATTCCCCTTGATTCCCTATGCCTTGGTTCGTTTGGACGGCGACGATGAGATGGCTCATCATCAAACGCTGCAACTACTATGGACGTATCAGTGACGAAGGAATTAGTAATTGCGGTAGCTTGCTGACGTTGTTGACACCTCCTCCTGAAAGACTTCATAATCGTTAGGATTCATCTAAAAGTAGGATGATCCTTAACCGCTTTCCAACACTCAAAGATGCGTAAATTCTTTATTTTTTTCCTACATAAAACGTTTGAGCTTCCCTTAACTACAAAAAAAATATTAATGAATTAATATGTCACAATAATATCAAATAAAATGGACCCCACATTTTATATTTCATAAAATTACATAAAATTGAGAGGACCAACTTAAATAAAAATGGACTTGACATTTGATATTTCATAAAATTAAATTAAATTGAGAGGAACAACATAAATAAAAATAGACTTGACATTTTATATTTAATAAAATTAAATTAAATTAAATTAAATTGAGAGGACCACCAAAAATATATTCTTACCTCATCTTGCAAATTTCCGCCGGATTGAGGGAAAAGAGGGAGGAGGAGGGAGGAGGATTGTGAGAGAGAAAGGGAAGAGAGGGAGGAGGATGATGATAAATTGTTGTGCACAACTTGGTGTGAGAATTGTGAAAAAGGAGGCTAGTATTTATAAGAAAGTAGTAGGGGATCATTTCAGATTTTTTGGGATTTTTTTGAAATTTTTTAGAGAAACAATACATTTTATATAAAAGGAGCCGT
Source organism: Geum urbanum (assembly GCA_946800695.1). Classification (NCBI taxonomy): domain Eukaryota; kingdom Viridiplantae; phylum Streptophyta; class Magnoliopsida; order Rosales; family Rosaceae; genus Geum; species Geum urbanum. Next base: position 18,812,149 of record OX326997.1, on the reverse strand, counting down.
TGTGCTTGAATTGTGGCCATCAGATCAAAAAACGGCCACTTAAATCAACAGCACAGAGAAAAGTAGCCGTTTGGTTCAAAAGGGGAGACAACCAGGCCACGTGGCGGCCTCCCATTAGTTTGCTTACGGCGCGTGTTGTACACACACCTAATTGAAAAAAAATTAGACGCACCCCGGCATCACCCACGTGTGTGGAGTCCGCCAGGGGAGCCGTCCTCTCACGATATCGATTTCAGGAATTCCTCGAGAAATTCCTATGCGTCTTCGATAGGTCGTCGCCTCCTCTCCACGTCGCTACACGTCAAAACGCCGGAGGACTTCCTATTTTAGCTGGGACCCGCCAAAAATCAGGAAGAATTCTTCCGATTCCTTGCTCCACTGCAAATGCTCTGAGAACCAAAAACAATTAAACACAACCATAAAAACGAGCACATATAAAATTGCTCAAAGAGGTAATCATCCATGATTTCATTAACCTATTTTATTACCGAACTCAATTATACTTGTACTCTTGTATTTTTAATCAAAATTTGACCGTGGTTGCAGCCTGCACAGCAATATAAAATCCCATTCCAATCCCAATGTCAGCTGTACGTAGCATGAAAAAATGATCACTATTCCAACGTAAACCGACAGCAAACTAGTATAAAGCTATTGTTCTTTCATGATCAAGAATCCAATTCTCTTCCCTATATTCTCCTTGGCAGCTACTCTCCAAGATTTTCGTTTAAATATTTATTTGTCCTCCCTATGCTTCTCTACCTTTGAAGACATCACTTTTAGCTTCTCATTTTCGATCTTGGTATAAGAACTCTCTTCCATCTATCATCTATCAATTTACTTCAAGTATTTCATAGTTTTTGTTCACATGCATCATAGTTTGGTCTCTCATGGTTTGCTATTGTCTAAGCTAGGTTGAAGAAGTTGAAAAGATGGGTATGGCAATATCTAGGTTGCTTAAGATGCTATTTGCAAGGAAAGAAATGAGAATACTAATGGTTGGTCTTGATGCGGCTGGTAAAACCACCATCCTCTACAAGCTCAAACTTGGAGAGGTTGTTACTACCATCCCAACAATTGGTATTATGCATCAAACTCCCACTTATTTTGTCTTGTTCACTTCATCTTAATTTCTACAAATAGTTATAGTGTTTATCCATCCCCTAAAACTTTCACCGGACGCCTTCTTGACTCCTTCGACTCATTGATTCACTTGATTGTTTGATTGTATATTGTAGACCTCCAAGGTTTACCTGTGTCTAGCTCATTATATAGTTCTCACTGTTCTTGCATAGTTGAATGTATGTGATCTGTTTTGTTTGATTTTATGCCAACCTTAATAGTTGATTTAGCTAATAAAGCCAAGTGATTTGGACAGTTTTTCATCGCTAGTGAAAGCTAGGGTGAAAGAATTCTAAATTGATTTAGCTTTTATATATGAGCAGGTTTCAATGTGGAAACTGTGGAATACAAAAATGTAAGCTTCACTGTTTGGGATGTGGGAGGACAAGACAAGGTGCAAAATTAAATTCGAAGTCCTAAATTTCAAATTTGATCTGTTACATTTTATACATTACCGATCAGACTTAACTTAGGAAATAGCTTTTGACTAAATGATGATGTTCTATGTAGATTCGACCACTTTGGAGACACTACTTCCAGAACACTCAGGGTCTTATCTTTGTTGTGGATAGCAATGATAGAGACAGAGTTACAGAAGCTCGAGATGAGCTCCACCGAATGCTCAGTGAGGTCCGAGCAAGTTGTTCTCCTTGTTGCTTTTCATTAGAGCAATTTCTTTTGTGAACTATACAAACAAGTAATAGTGTTTCATGGTGGTGTAGGATGAACTATGCAATGCAACACTACTTGTATTTGCAAACAAGCAAGATCTTCCAAATGCCATGAGTGTTTCTGAGATCACTGATAAGCTAGGTCTCCATTCGTTGCGCCAACGCCGCTGGTACATAACTACATATTCTAGTAATCTAATTATCGCAGTAGCTTGGAATGCAAGAATTCAAACATCCTTCGTTTCCGGGTAGGATTATTAGGCTTATGTTCAGGTTTTGTTTAACATCGACAGGTACATTCAAGCTACATGTGCCACTTCTGGGCAAGGACTTTATGAAGGTCTTGATTGGTTATCCAGCAACATATCAAATAAAACATGAGCCTCCGTTGACTTCCAGTTTAATAATAGTTTTTTGGACGAAATAATTCATAAATGATATGTATACTGTCTGGCTTTTTGGGCTAAATATCATCACATTTCCTAATTTCCTATTATCAATAGGATTTTTTTTTTTGAAAAGAAAAGATAGATTTTTTACTTTAACACATAACAAAATACAGTAAAACGTTGATAAATTAATAATTTTGTTAAAGTAATATTTTATCCCGGTCTCGACTCGGGACCAATTCATATTACTAATAACCTCGCTAAATGCATAAAATAATTTTTTTCCTCAAATTATTTTAGGTCCCTACGAATATATAAAATAATAAAATTAAAAGACAAAAATATATATACATATATAAATTCTTAAAGATACGTAAACATTAAAAAATCAGCTAAGAATTTCTATTTTCTCGATCAGTTTAGTTATTTCTTAGAAAAAAAACTCTATTATAGCTTATTTCTTCTTCGGATTTAGACTAAATTTAACTTCGTCATTAATCTTTTGCTGTCTGTACCATATTGGTAAATTTTTTTCATTTCATAACAAAATGTTATTCAAGGTAAATACTACCTCAAATGCTTTTTTTGAATAAATTATCAGTACAGGTATAGCAGAATTTTCATATAGATCATGATCAATTTCAGCATGCGGATTCATTATCATTCAATTATTCATCAGTAGGCATTGTATCGTTTTCATTAACTATAAAATATCTAAAAATCTCGATAAACTAATAAATTATTAATTTATCAATAAATTAATAAATTATTCATTTATCGATATAATACTAACCTTGCTCTGGTCTCGAGATTATTCATTTATATAGGTTTTACTATACTAAAATAGTTAGGTAACTTAAATTAAAATATATCATTTATAACTAATTTCTGCAAATCATTATATGCCACCCAAAAGCCATAATATGAAATGTTGTAAAATCTTTGATATTAGTCATATTACTAAATATGTGGTAGTACTCACCACTGATGGATTGTTTAGTTCTATCACCATTATCAATCATTGGTATAATATAACGAACTCACATCTCTCTAAACCTTTCGGTACCTCTCATCCTCCTATAAATGAATGTGAGAAATCATAACACATGAAGAAAAAAAACATTTGCCTCTGTGCAATTCTCTCTACAACATATCTTTCTCAGTTTCATCTTTGGATAGTTTCACAACAATAATTACTAGCTAGCAACTTCTCACTCCAACATATGTTGTTGAAGATCAATGTACTAAGATTGCTTATGCTACATAATTCTCACACTACAATACTATAACAGGTCATACTAGTTCATCTAAATTTCAACATTCACAAAACCTCTCGTACCAAATGTAGAAGATAACAACGAAACGAGTTCAACTCTTCAATGATCACCACAATGAAATGAAATAATTCGATCAAACTGAGCTGGATTTAACATTTTGCATCTTTGAATATACATGCACCATGTGTAAATGTTGATGATCATGTATTTGACATCTTTCGAATATATAGCAGCTAGCATATATGTATGAACTATTGAGTGTGTGAATTATTTTTGACACTAGCTAGTTCAAGGTATACAACATCTGCTACAGAAAATCCTTAGCTTAGCCTCTTCCTTCAGGCATTCCTGAGCTAACTTTGTTGCATAATTTTCGTTTCCCTGAGATTCTGTGACCCCCCAACATGCATGATTGTAAATCGAAACAAAAGAAAACAAGAAAGAAGAAAGGCTGTATGAACTTTCCTACAGATTTAAAAGTGAAGCTTTCCCATTTCAGGTAGCAGCAGCTAGAAAGAAACAAGAGAGTACTAGACTTCTGGGATTTGACAATGTCTACATAAAAGATAGAGAAAACAAAAGCTTTTTTAGCTGTTGTCAACAACTCGTTCAACTCTGCTCTCTCACATGTACTTGTACTGTTTTCTCTTATATCATCTCTCATCAACCAGCCAGTACATTCTGTTTCTTATCAATATCACGATCTAAATGCAAACTCATATCAAATTGGACGAAAAAACTCAATGTAGATGCAAACATTATTCGTCACAATAGTATTGGTCGATTTCGTGTGATGATTTGAACTCGTCTTTACTAAGAGAAAGTATAGAGCCTAGGCAAAGCAGAGTATATGTAATTGCTTCTTCAAAAGAATAATGAAATTAGATGTAATTTGAGCTAATTAAAATGTACGTTAATTTGGTGAACCTTTATGATAAAAACCAGAAAATTTTCATTTCTGTGACCCATCTGCAAGAAATGCATGCAAGTATCTACTATTCTACTAGAACTCATTAATGGAAATAAGTCAAATATCCAACCTCATCCCAGCTCAGAGGCACTCAACTTAATACAAGAGATCACAAACATATAATAAACAAGAAACATTCTCCAGGTGGAGGAGTAAATTTGGTTGATGAACTCATTTATGCATGATAAATTCGCAACCTAAAGAAATTACTTTCTCATTTACTTTGTTCCTACTCATGGTCCTAGAGATCCCTCCAGAAGGTGAAACATTCATGGCTCTAAACCTCCATTTCCCCCAATTTCTCAATTTCCCAACTCGTTGTTTCAGTTTTTGTACATTCTGATTAGCTATTGGTCTATTATGACTACTAGATGCATTACTTAGTTTCTTACAAACCAACAGGAATGCAGTCGATGTACAAGCCATAAAAGTGTTTGGTGAGATTGATGTGATAGTCATTTTGACATATGGTGGGAAACAGAAGTAGCTATGTGTCATACTTTTAAGTTGAAAAGAGAAAAAAAATATGATCTTGACTCTCTCAAGTATCTCAGTTTAAAACAAGGCACGCCTAATTCATAACAGGAGAAAAAACAGATGCAGAAGGTTATGATTTGGAAGAATCTTGTGTTCATTACTAATAAACTTTAACCAAAAGTGAAAAAAGAAGAGAAGAAATAAATTAGGCCAGGGAAGGACCACTGACGGACAGTAACAAGAAAGTTACTCATAGTTACAATCCATATGTGCAATCCAATTTAAAAATTGTCTGGTCTCTCTACACTGATTTTCTTTTACCAACTTCAGAGAGGGGTTCAAAGTGTCATATGCATCCATGAGTAGTCTATTATCCTCATGCATTTGAATTTTTCAATGTCTATTGCATACAGAACATTCCATTAATGCAAAACAACTCCGAGAACATGCACAACCACAGTTCTTCTCCTGCAATTTAAAAGAAGATCAAATGCTGCTAATTGGTGCTGAGATCTATGTCAGTTCAATTCAATTAACAGAGTTCCTAGTACTTTCACATATTGTCACTCCTGAGACAAGAGTTGGAAGTGAGAACCAGAATCAGAGGAAATCGGCTCTGCAGTAAAATAGAGACATATTTATGTTATAATTTATAAACCAGGTGCTTGAACTACAGACATTGAATTCTGTATGCAAAACATGGTCAAATCACTCAAATGGCTTATTCTCGTTACAGTTGGTAATACAATATAGGATTAATACACACAAGGAGATTAGAGGTTTGAAGTTTAGAGGAACACAAACAGCCACAATCCAATTATTGATAATGTGACAACATGAAGAGAATATATCACTTAGACTATCAGGAGTTTAATGAATTAAATTATGGTAGCATACATTATTAATTTTGTAGCATAATTTATATATGTAATTTGAATTAAATATGTAGCATGGTGAAATAGTTAATATAATTATTTTATTAGGTCAAGCAAGCTCAATCATGTTACTATAAGGAAAAGAAGAAAGTATTTACACACTTTGAATGTTGGGAAGTGGTTAAGAATCATCCTTTTTTCATTTCGGTGCTACCAAGTACTCCATCTCCATATACAAGTAGTTACCAACCTACTCCTTCCGCCGCCGAATCATCTCCAACAATTAATTTGGATGACGAAGAAGTGAATGAGACACCTCAAAGCCACGTGGCCGCTCCCTCTAGTCCGCCTAGACCAATGGGAACGAAGGCGGCAAAGGAAGCGAGGCGACAAAAGAAATAAGGTAAGATTCCTATTGAGCAACGAGTTGAGGTTTTGCATACCATTGTTAGTGACCAAGCTTCGTGGCAATCCAAGAGGATAGCGCATAATGAAAGTAAGCTTAATTATTACGCGGAGTACATAGAAATTCAAAGGCGGAATGAAGCAAGGGCGGATGAAGAGTTACGATTGAAGAAACAAGAGGAGGAAATGAGGATCATGACAATGGATTTGGAGGCAATGACCCCAATCTCAAAAAGATATTTTACAAAGAGAAAATTAGCCATCCTTAATGAAGGAGAACCTAGTCAAGATCAACCAACCGATGAAACATATTCCGATTGTTATCACCCAAGTCGCGTGCTCTTTCCATAGAAGTTATAGTATTGTACTAAGAATAAATCTGGGCTTGGCTCGTCATTTTATGTAATTTAAATTTTCAAGAAATAAAGATGCAATATATTTATTAAGATGAAATTGAAATACACTTTAATCCGATAACACAAGCTTAATAATTAAACACACATACAAAAATTAAACTAAAATTAAACACAAGCTTAATAATTAAACACATATTTTTAGGGTAATATTTAGAGTATCTGGCCGGTTTCCAACCTCCAAGTGTGCTTCACCAAGTCCTTCTGAAGCTCTCTATGGATGTAACTAGATTCAAGATCGGCAACACGGTCGTGAAACCGTTGTATATTGGCTCCATCTCTACTAATTGGCTCAAAAGGAATTTGATTCCCTTGTTCATCCACCGGCCCATCATAAACCCGAAAAGCTCTCGATGGATTTTGCACGTCTTCTTCTTCCTCATCCTCATCCTCATCCTCATCCTCCACGTACTCATCCTCAACAATCATGTTATGTAATATGATGCAAGCTAATATGATGGTAGTCATTACCGATTTATGGTGCAATGTACAACTATGACGAATAATTGCCCATCGAGATTGTAAGATGCCAAAGGCCCTCTCCACATCTTTCTGATATGCCTCTTGTTTCTTTGCGAAGAGTTTATCTTGCGGCGTCTGGGGATTAGAAATAGTTTTGACGAATGTAGAATACCTTGGATATATTCTGTCAGCCAAATAATAAGCGTGGTTATACCTCTCTCCATGGACTTCATAGACGGCAGTTGGGCCTCTTCCTGCAAGGACCTCTGAAAACACATTCGATAGGTGGAGCAGGTTAATGTCATTTTTGGCTCCAAGACACCCGAAGAAGCTGTGCCATATCCACGTATCATACGAGACCACCGCCTCCAGAATAATAGTTGGGTGACCCTTTCGACCTGAGTACGCCCCTTGATAGGCGGTTGGGCAGTTCTTTCACTCCCAGTGCATGCAGTCGATACTTCCGATCATGCCTGGAAAGCCTCGGCGTTGGTCTTTAGCTAGGAGTCACGTGAGGTCTGCCGATGTTGGACTGCGGAGGTATTTTGGACCATAGATTTCATACACTTGGCTGCAAAAATCCTTCATGTATTGCAGGGTAGTCGATTCCCCCATCCTTGTAATTTCAGTGCACTGATCTGGGGCCGCCCTGTATACCAACATTCGCAGAGCACCGGTCAGCTTTTGTTCAGGAAGAAGCCCTGGCAATCCAGTCACGTCTGGTCTTTGATGCCAAGATTGGTCGTAGTTGCAGAGATCCGTCATGATAATGTTGAATCGGTTTATGCTCATCCTATACCGCCGGCGAAATTCTTCCGCCTCGAAGTTGGGACGTTCGATGAAGTAATCAGCCATGAGATTGCGTCCCCTAGATAGCCTCTGTCGTGAATGATTCGGTTTTTTACCGCGACGTGAACCACTCAGTCGTGAGGGTTCATCGTCGTCTTGTGCTTCCGACATGACCACCTGATTGATGAATGATTGCTCCATATAGTCATCCTCTTCTTGTTGACGTTGTCTCCTCCTGAAAAAATTGGGGAAGCTGAAAAGATCCATCAGAGTAATGAATAAGAAAATGTTGCTAAGTGTTTAGAGAGATGAGTTATCTACTCGGATTCTTGTATATGGTGTGAGGCAACTATGAGTGAAAGATGAACGTTTTATAGGCAATTATAGATAATCCAATCGTCAAAGATGAAGACACGTGTCACATCGTAATTGGTCGAAAATCAAACCGGAAATCTGGTTCAATTATTTTGTCGACGACGCTATCTCGCATTGACACGTGTCGCATCATAATTGGTCGAAAATCTTACTGGATATCTTGTTGAATTATTTGGTCAACGACGATATCTCGTAGCGACACATGTCGGATCGCCATTGGTCGAAAATCTCATCGGAAATCTACTTCAATTATTTTACCGACAATGACACATGGTGGTGACACGTGTCAATTTTTAATTAGTCGAAATTTTTTTCGGAAATCTTGTATAATTACTACCGATAAAGACACGTGTCATATTATTATTGGTGGTAAATTTATCCGGTAAATCATTTTTAAACATTTCACTACATGACAAAGCTGATTTGCTTGAAGCAAATAGTGAATGGGTGTGTGCAAAACTTGATTTGCTTGAACAAATCTTGGATATATTTTGCTTGAAGCAAAATTTGCTTTTGCTTTGCTTATTGCTCTGCTCATGGGTGCGGATGCTCTAAGGAATGAATTGTTCACAGACCTGAGCTTTACCAACACCAAAACAAATAACAGGCTATAGTAACATGTGAAAGATTCTATCTCAACCGCCGAGTCTAGTAACTTGACCACAACATCCATTTCAAAGGTGAAGCAGAATTGACAGGGCATTCCATGAACTATTACAGGTTTGAGACGATGTCAACTGATCTAGCATAACAGAAATCAAAGAACACATCATAACTCGTAAGTACTAGTGTGTGTGTGTGTGTGTGTCTGGAAAAAAGAGTGAAATGGATTTTGATCTGAACATCAATTCATTTAATAGATTTGGCTACAGAGGACTATATCATAGAACATATTAAGATTGCACATATAGAAATAGAAGGATTGTATATACTACCATGTTCAATAGTAGACAAAAGACTAAGACATTAACGAGAGCTGCTAAGCACATCAACAGATACACAATTTAACAAGGGAAGTCGCATTTGCTGTTCCTGAAGTCTGCTCCTTTTAAATCGAGGATCTGGCAAAGCTGAGACCGGAGAGGTAACAGCCCATGAATCATTTGATGTATCAGAGCTGAAAGATACATCAATAACTCCACTTGGGCTAGCAGGAACAGATGAATGCTTGCGTTTATGGCCTTCGTTTTGGACATTGCTGGCTGCTATTACAAGGATGAGCTTGTAGCATTCACTGACTGTGTCCTGTAACAGAATTATTACATTCAACTAATTAGGATACTTAAGTTTGGATCACAGTACATTTTCAGAACTAGGACAATAGCAATCTACATTATGTATTTAGCACAAACCTTGTTGACTTTGAGTATACTCAAAAGCTGATTCTGATAATCCGCAAGATTGAGCGTCTCAGTTTCATCAATAACATACAGCATTATTGCAGCAGCTAATATGGAAGGCAAATACACCATAAATTTCGAATCTGCAATTAAAATCCAACATTGAAAATAAGCACATAGTATCAAGTCATATTATTATGAGTACAATCCTCTCTTTATGATGTATGAAACTCGAATAGTAATTCGATTTCTCACCCGCAATGACTGACAGAAGGAGGCACTCACACCTCCATAGAAACTCACAATGCAAATGAATCTTCAAACCAAGCCTCCTGATAACGTGATCAAAGAATAGATTTGGGGTCACTGGATTCAACCTCCACTTGAGAGTTTTAAGCACCAAAAGCTCCATTCTTTGAATAGTCCTGGCCTCAAATACATACTTTGAATCCTCCACCTAAACAAAACATCAAGGAAACCCACATTGATCAGACAAGAACGAAACCAAAATTGTTCAAACACCCAAATTGAATTGAAACTAAAAGTATCACATACTTGCAAATCTAAAAGAAGTGGGACTTGGGTCTCTTCCACTTTGGCAGCTAGAGAGAGACAAGCAACAGCAGTGAGCTGGCTCATCCAAGGCTTGTCCTTTTGATAGACCAAGCTTGAAACGAACCGATCAAAGTAGTTCATAGCAAGAACAGTAGTCAAACAAGAGAAGCCATAGTGTGATTTCACACACATAATCCACTCCAATGCTTCTTTCCGAGCCACCATCAGAGACCCATCAGAGATTAAGTCACTGAAACAGACATGGGTTTGTTCCTCTTTTGAGATTAGAGAGACAAGTTCATCATCATCCCAAAAGAGGTCACTTTTTGACAAACCCAGAGGAGATGAAGATGACTGTTTCTCACCTTGAGCTTCAACGCCATTCTCTTCCAAATCTTGAAGCTGTTGTTCATCTGGTTCTAGCTCGAGAGGTTCTTCTTCACAGAACAAAGCGTCAAAAAGCATTGGTGGTGGGTTTTGGGCATCTTGTTCGGGCAGAGCCATCTTCTCCTGAGAAGAAGAAACTGAAAGCTTGGCTCATTATAGGAAAAGAGAAAAGCTTAAGCCCACCATGCCCATATCCGTTTTCTGTGAATCTGTTTTTCTCTGTGGACTTTTTAAGAGAGAGAGAGAGCGCCAAATGCAGTGAGCAGACCAATGATTTTTACCTGAGAACACACTTTCACGCCCGTCCTTTTTCTTTTTTTTTTTCACATATTTTATAAAAGAGACTAAAGAATTTATTTCCATACCAAAAACAAACTGATTTTGGAAAATAATTTTGCAAAAGAATATGATAATATGTCAGCTTGCTTGTGGGGTGCTCTAAAGTAAGTATGCAATGGTCAAAGAAAAGAAGAATATTTGAATAATTTTTTCAATGTTGGATAAAAGACCATACCATTGTATCAAAAATAAAAATAAAAGACCATACCATTGTTAATAGGGTCTCACTACTTTAAATGGTCAATTTTTACTTTAAATGGTCACTACTTGACATGTTTATTTTGTAAGATATAGTACTTACTTAAGATACAAATTACATATTGTTTAGTACTAAATTTTGACTCACATCGTATTTTTCATCATGTTTATAAGACTCCAGTTACAATTGAAAATTGGCTTAAGGGTGTCACTCAAAGACTATAACCATGATAAAAACCATCCAAAAGTACTTGTCCTCACGATTTATCTTAGACAATAACACAAGTCATGTCAATTTTGTATATCATATTTTATAACGACTAAAGTTAACAAATAACATACGTTCAAATTGTAACAATTTCTCGAATTTCTAGTTTATGTTAAACAACGTATTCACCATTATATATAGCATCTTGACATAGTACAATACAACTGCTTACAATTATTTATACATACATACATATATATATTAATCATCTAAAAGTTGCATAAAATGAATTGAAAATGATTGAAGTAAAAACTAAAGTTATAGCTAAATTTTAACTAGAAAAACTAAATATGGCTCATCATTTTTTACTTCAATTTTAATAATGGTAACTATTGTAAAATTAAAGTTAAATATATAGTATTAAATGTTAGTTTTAAGTCATTTTTTCTCTCCTTGATAGTTAAATATAGTTATCAATATGACTAAAAATTATATTTAACTTTAACTATGATTATTTTGTTGGAGTTAATTTTAACTAAAAAATAATTAAAATTTAACTTTTAACTACTCTGTTGAAGATATTATTCTAAAAATATCTAAATCAAAATACATTGCAATTATATTTCTATATCAAAGTCTTTAAACATATTCACCGGATTAAACAATGTAAATGAAAAATTAAAAAGTGCTTTTACCACTAAAATTAATCCCACTTAGCTAGAAAAGGCAAAGCGAAATGTCCCAAAGGCATGGAAAGCAAAAATCTCGATCTTTAGCCATGTGATGTGGTGGTGATGAGGGCCATATTAGCTCAAGAAGAAGCTCCAAAATGAAATTTCCTAGTTCCCTAGACATGCTCTGGACACAACCCAATGGCTAAAAAAATTCGTAATGGAGATTGAACAGACAGAGAGAGGTGACAACTCATTACCAGAATTATATAAGCACAGGAAGAGAGAAGAAGACAGAGAGAGCTATATAATAGATAGACGACGATAAATATATAGTCGAGGGATAGGGTGGGTTCCTTCGATGTTGTTAATTCTTGGTTGTAAGACGAGTCATAATCGGCGCCGTATTTGAAAGCATAAACTGTAGTTCACCCGGTACATATAAATCCAATCAACACATAATTGTAGTGTACAGAAAAATTATCATTGATCGATGTGGCCATTGTTAGAAGTTTTGGTCTTCTGTTTTCTAGTCCTTTAAGTATCTTGATGAGAATAGATTTTGAATACTTACGCGTGTAGAGGACAGGAATCAATACTCACATATATAGAGAGTTGAAATAAGTCATTGCCCATAAAAGTTTCCTTATTGCACTCAATCATAAATAACTAAAGATGTGAAATCATATCTATTCTGAAAGATAGATTCCTAATATCAGTAAACATGTATATGTTGTTTACTGATTACATGTTGCAGCAATATCACAGTGATTATCATCACATAGTTACAATTCAATATATATTGCCTAAAACCTGAATATCATAACTAATGTGATAGTCCATACTTTCAATCTCCCACTGGACTACACATTGGTTATCTAAATGGCAACTGAACTTCTTCAACTAAGCAATGAAATGAAAGCATGCTGGAATCACTGAAATGCTGTAAATATAAGAAACAGCTCTGTCATTCTGCTTAGTACACTCCAGAACATAGAAACTCACAAGTGTAATGAAACTTGTTGTTTAAAAGCCACTGTAATGAACCTTACAGAATACATGAACTTAGATATGATTAAATTGAGCTAATGACTATGTACATATACATTAATCGATCTGTATTTGTCATAAAATCTCAAAGTCCACTTAATGTTTTCATAGAAAACTCTAAAACACAAGACACATAGCTGAAACACTGATGGAATTGTGTTTGCTTACTCAAGGGCAGCTATATATATACGTATATACAGAACAACTCTGCATATAACTATCCATCTGACTTAAGTGAAAACTTGATCATGATTCATATTGTTGCAACAGAAACTGAAATGAAATACTTCATTTATTGATAATAAAGATCAAGTTTTACAAGAACAATACAGAAAACAAAAATTACAAGAACTATTTCTGCAAACAAAAATGAATCTCTAACTAATTCTCTATTGCTCCCACTAAACTCATGAATCCAGGCTGTCCAGGACTCCCCTATTTTTACTATGTTCTTTGAAAACACCAACAACTAAAGGTTTTGTAAAAGGATCGGCCAGTTGATAAGTTGTGCCAATATTCAGGACTTGAATTTCGCCATCCTTGACTCTCTTCTTCATGTTGTAGTATTTCAGATCAATGTGTTTCGAATGAATTGATCTTTTACTGTTTTTACAGAAGAAAACAGCTGCCTCATTATCACAATATATGGTTAACAGCTCAGGAATGAATTGGCTTAGCACTTTGGTTTCCCTTAGACAATTTCTGATCCACAATCCTTCACAAACACCTTCATAAAGGGTAATCACTTCTGCTTACATCGTTGGAGTTGCTGTGAGAGATTGTTTTACTATTTTGCATGCCACTGCACCACCAGCTAGCATGAAAATATATCCACAAGTGGACTTGCTGGAAGTTGGATAATTTCCGGCAAAGTCATAATCAATATATCCTTCTAAGCTCAGGGTCTTCACTTTTCTGTAAACAAGCATGTGGTATTTTATCCTCTGAAGGTATCTAAGTACCTTCTTACTTGCATTCCAGTGCTGTATTTCTGGACTGCTTTGAAACCTAGAGAGTATACCTACTGAAAATGCTATGTCTGGTCTAGTGCATATCTGAGCATATATTAGACTTCCAACTAACCTAGCATAAGGTTTTGATTGCATATCTGCTCTTTGTGCTTCAAACAAAAGAGATTTGTTTTTGGTTAGTTTATCACCTTTGGACATTGGGACCTCTCCTGGAGCACAGGTTTCCATTCCAAATCTTTTTAGAATCTTTTAAATGTATCCTGCTTGTGACAGACCTAATAAACCATATTTTCTGTCTCGTTTTATCTCAATACCTAAGACAAAAAATGCTTCCCCCAAATCTTTCATGTCAAAGTGTTTTGACAGAAAGATTTTCGTATCTTTGAGCAATTTCACATTGCTGCTTGCCAGAAGGATATCATCAACATACAGTATTAGGAAAATGAAACCATTTCCCACTGTTTTAAGATAAACACATGCATCCACAATGTTTTCTGTAAATCCAAAAGTTGATATTACTGAATCAAATTTCATATACCACTGTCTAGATGCTTGTTTTAATCCATAGATTGACTTCTTAAGTCTACATACCATCTTCTCCTTCCCTTTAACCAAGAAACCTTTAGGTTGTTTCATAAAAATTGTTTCTTCTAGTTCACCATTTAGAAAAGTTGTTTTGACATCCATTTGATGTAACTCCATATCAAAATGAGCTACTAATGCCATGATTATTCTAAATGAATCTTTAGTGGATACAGGAGAAAAGGTTTCTGTAAAGTCAATTCCCTCCTTCTGTGTAAACCCTTTAGCCACCAACCTAGCTTTAAATCTTTCAATGTTTCCCTTAGAGTCTCTTTCAGTCTTATAAACCCATGTGCAGCCTATTGCTTTCTGTTTATCACTAGCCTCAACCAAGTCTCATACTTCATTATTCTTCGTTGATTCAATTTCTGCATTTATGGCCTCATGCCATTTTATTGAATCTTCACTGTTTATGGCTTCATTAAAGGTGTTAGGATCAGTGTCCTCATCTAGTGTTTGCTCAATTTATTGAGAAAACACAAGATAATCATTCTTAGTTCCATAAGTGGGAATTCTTTCCTTTGTTGACCTTCGAGGTCCAGGGACTGGATTAGGTTGACATGCTGGAGTTCCTGAATTTTCTGTAGATACAGGAAGTTTTGAATTGTCCTCAGGCTGTACAGGTTCTAATCTTTCAGTTAGGCATTGATTTGATGTTTGTCTATTTGTTTCTTCCCTTATACCAGTACGTGTTATCAGATACAGTATTAGGTCATGTAGTGTCATCTGAAAACAATGGTGGAACAAATATATTTTGTAGGTTCTGTGAATTTCCAGGGTCTCCTTCAACTTCCTCAAATTCTGTTGATAAATCTACAAAATCTGTGTTGTAGGATGCTTCTCCTAAAAATTTGACTTGATGAGTTTCAAAAATTCTAGGAGAATAATTTCCAGAATAAAGCTTATACCCTTTAGATTTTTCACAGTAGCCTATAAAATTACAACTAACAGACTTGTTGTCAAGTTTTCCTAAGTTAGGATTGTACAACCTAGCATCGGCTTTACAACCCCAAACATGCATATGATGCAGGCTTGGTTGTTTGCCATGCCACAATTCATAAGGGGTTTTCACAACTAATTTACTTGGTGCTCTATTGCAAATGTAATTTGCAGTCCTTAAGGCTTCTCCCCAAAGAAATCTAGGTAAACCAGATGTACACATCATACTCCTAACCATATTTAGAAGAGTTCTATTCTTCCTTTCTACCACACCATTCTGTTAGGGTGTGTAGGGAGTTGTATACTGTGCTGTAATGCCTTGTTTTTGAAGAAACAAGGCAAATGGTCCCAAATGTTGACCACTTTCAGTATATTTTCCATAAAATTCCTCTCCCCTGTCAGATCTCATTGTTTTAATCTTCTTCTCAATTGTAGTGCCACTTCAGTTTTGAAGTTTTTAAAAGCATCCAAGGATTGAGACTTTTCTGACATTAAATGAATGTGACAAAACCGTGAGAAGTCATCTATGAAGTTAATGAAATAGATGTTTCCACATATGGTTTGAGTTCTGAATGGTCCACAAATGTCAGTGTGGATCAGTTATAATAAACTGCTGGACCTGTATGCACATTTGCATGATTTGTTAGTCATTTCCCTTTACATCATTCCACACAATCAGTTAGATTAGAGAAATATAATTCTAGTAACATTTTGTTTTTGATGAGTGTTTTTAATCTCTCTTTGGATATATGGCCTAGTCTCCTATGCCAAAGGGATGCAGATTTATCATTAAATAAGGTTCTTTTGATGCCTATGCTGGTGTTTGAATATGAAGTATTTGAAGTTTTCGTTGGTTGCTCAATATCAAACACAAACTTACAGGAAACCTTACATTTGATTTGTAGGTAACCATTCAAACGTATAGCTGAACCAATATATAATGAATTCTTGAAAAACTTTATTCCATTAAAATCATACTGAAAACTACATCCATGTTCTATCAAAAGATCCCAAGAGATTAAATTTCTCTTCATTGAGGGTACATAGTAAACGTTATCCAGAAAAAGAAGATTCCCTAATCCCAAATCTAGACTAAGATAGCCTATAGCTTTGACAAAAACTCTCATGCCATTGCCAACTCTGATGTGTGTTTCCTTAGTTCTTGGTTTCCTCTTCTTTATGAAGCCCTGCAAGGAATTAACTATATGTAAGGAGGAGCCTGAATCAAGCCAAAAGGTATTTAGCTCTACGTTTATCAAATCTACCTCTAAGAAGAAAAGAGATGGGAAGCAGACAATTTTAGTGGGACACTTACCCTTCTTGATCATCCAGGCTTTGAACCCTGAACAATCTTTCTTAACATGTCCTGGTTTCTTACAGAAGTAACACTTGAACTTGAAGGGTTGATTGTTGGATTGTCCTGCTGGTTTGACTAAATTCTTAAAGTTGGTGGTCTTCTTAGTGTTTAGTTTCTTCTTCCACTTGTTCTTACCTACCATGTTGACAGTTGCTTCCTTTGCTGGTTGAATAACCCCATAACCTTGATCATCTGCCTTAATCCTATTTTCTTCCTCAGTAGCTATAGTAATGAGGTCATTTAGATCCCATTTATCCTTCTGCGTGTTATAGCTTGTCTTAAGTTGACTAAAACTTTGAGGGAGAGAATGGAGTGCAGTGTGTACCACATATTCATCAGGAAGACTCATATTCAGTCTCTTCATCTTAAGTGTGATGTTTTCTATCTTGAGAATGTGATCTCTGACTCCCCCAACTCCGTTATACTTAAGTGAGTTAAGTTGATTTTATAGGATGGCAGCTTCTGACTTATCAGTCTTCTTAAATTTCTCATGAATAAATTCCAGAAGATCATAAGCGTACTCTAGTTCAGGAATGGTTCCGACTATGGTTTCTGTCATGGTGGTCTTAATGATGTTTCTGCAGGTGCTGTTTTTCCTAAACCAGGTTTGCTGATAATCTCATCCTGCCTTATTAGTCTCTCTATCATCTGCTTCCACATGGTCAGGAATAGGATCTATTAGGCAACTATCAAGGTCATTGTTGAGTGAGAAGTACATGTCAATCTGTCTTCTCCAGGATTTATAATTTGAACCGGTTAACAGTTCAATTTGGTTGAGAGTGACAACTTGAACACCTAAGGAGCAAAAAATTCAATGAGAAAACTTAATTAGTTCTTGTCTACTGCAGATGGTTTTATAGTTTTGTTATGAAGATTCTGTGTTTATTGAATAAGGATTCTAGATAAAGAAATACATAGAAGAGAACAAAACACACTTCAATACCAAAAAAATAATCCCAAAACACATGTCTAACTACACTTATATAGCAGTAGATTAAACACACTGAAATTCTGTATCCACACACCACAACTGTTAAGCTCACGTTATATAAAAGGAGAAATCATCACCTAATGGCAGAAGAAGAACTCCTATCATATCTATATATGAGATTTAGAACTATGTGTGCGGCTGTACTAACTCTAAAATCATGTACTAACACTTCTATGGAAGACAAAATGTACATATTTTAAACTCAGTAACACAAGTTTTCAAACTCTTTAATACTGAATGAATCTCTAAAAAATGTGGAAAAGTTTTGCTATGTGCAATATACTGATACAGTTGTTCAGAAATCAAGAGTTTGATTGGAATTTTCTTCTCCAAAATTGTATGAGAAAAACGTATTACATGCTTGTAAAATTCATGGATTATGGTTTGGAGTGGGAAAAACTTATCATTTTAACCAATCATTCTATCCTTTTAGAAGAATTTTACAAATTCAACAGAGTACATAGGGCAAATCAATTACTCAATCAATCATGCAATCAACATACCTTAGCCTCTACTCACAGCGTTGCATTGTTAGCGGAATTTACACAATATGCAGCATAACAATTGATTCAAACAATCAAGAACACATAGAGATTACAGAATCGTAAGTTCCATCCGGTCAATCAAGACACAATCCCATTACTATCCTAAATTATGTGCACACCGGGATATGCTCTAGTGTTCTCTATACGTTTCCTAATCGTACATGATATTATGAGCCCAAAGGTTTGAATCCTTGCGAGTTCATAATACGAACCCGAGCGTGTTCTTCCTCAGCCTTCTATAAAACCCAGGTATTCAAACTTTTTCCCTCAACGGTCAATCACCATGTGACTTAGACCAGTTTGATATTTAGCGAGTTATGGGCCGGGTCACGCAACTCACAATCCCAGATTGGGCTGTCTAAATGGGTCAGCCAATAAATTGTTTGGTTGGCCCGTTTCTTTTTTGATTTTCTGAATTGATTTACATGCATGATTTTGAGCCAATAGCTCTGATACCAATTGAAAGCATAAATTGTAGTTCAACCAGTACATGTAAATAAGGGTGGATTGGTAGGTATACCAATTACATTTTCCTAGTACCATGTACCAACCAATATATAATTGGTAGGAAAAATCCACCATTTCTACCAACCAATAACGTTGGTATACCAACTACTTGGTACGGTTGGTACTCGGTTGGTACGGTTGGTACTGGGCTTCTACCAATATATTTATGGCCCAAAAATTTAAAGGCCCAATCCAAATAAGTAACAACAAATCACAACACAAATCCATAGTCTTATACAACTTCAACCAAATTACCAAATAAAAAGTCACAAACTGAATGCCAAAGTACAAATACCCAAACTTCCAAAGTACTAACAAGTCACAAATTCACAAAACGATTGAAAAAAGAAGAAAAGTAATGATAGGTCTAAAAGCGGGACATGTTGACATGTTGACATGTTGACATGTTGTAGGTGGTGATGGTGTTGCTGTTAGGTGGTGGTGGTGATGGTGATGATGCCTAAGCATTTGTCTGACCAGAGCTGTTGCTACTTGGGCCGCCCCTTCCTGCCTCAATGTTTTGCGTAAAAGCATTCTCTACAATAATAACATAGATACATAATTAAATCCAATAACAAGTCACAAAAACAATATAGCGCAAACTAAAACACCATTACGTAACCAACAACAAACTGATTTCACAAAACATGTACCTCATGCAATTTCAGTAACAAACTGATTTCAACAACAAACTGATTTCACAAAACATGTAACTTATGCAATTTCAGTAACAAACTAATCTCAACCACAAACTGATTTCACAAACTGATCATTATACATTAATAATAATAATAATAACTACTTAATTTAACAAAACATGTACCTCTCTCAAGCTCCTCCAGTTCGTGGTAAATTACCATCTCATCTTCTGTTGGAGGCTCGTAGAGGTTGAAATTTGCAGGTGCACATCTTAACCAATCAGAAGTGCAAACAAGGGCCTCAACTGTCTTTGGTGTCAAAGAAGCTCTGAAGGGATCTACAACTCTTGACCCTAAGCTAAAAGCATTCTCCGAAGCCACAGTGGAGCATGGAACAGCAAGTATGTCTTTTGCTAGCTTGGATAAAATCGGATAAGTTGTTTCTGCTTCCTTCCACCACTTGCCAACATCAAAAGTCTTGCACGTAAGGCTGACATGCCTATCCGTTAAGTACTGATCAACCTCATTCCGAATGCATTGTGATTGCTCCGACATCCTCTCTCTAGCTATCTCCTTACTGACTTCATCAAGGTCCTCGTAGGCAACTCCATCCAACTCTAAATCGTCTTCGAGAGGCTGCTCAGCTTGCTCCATGCCCTCATAACCTTTATACTCTTCATACATCTTCATCAAGATTTTCTTTAAATCCTCTTCTATCGACTGGATTGTAATTGGGCTTGCATTAATCTTTTTCATAGCCATTTTAGCCCATTGAAGCTTGTACCTCGGGTCCAACACATTCGCTATCAAAACGATCTTGTTGATAGACTCAAAGCTGCCCCAATACTTGTCAAATTTTGTCTTCATTGAGGCTGCGACTTTCTTCATAACAGGATCTTCTGAAATGCAAGCCTTGTTGATCTCACATTGCAAGGTGATCATCTCCACAAACAATACATTTGAAGTGATTGATTTCCAAGCACTAAGTCTTAAGGTTGCAACATAAAACTTCTTCAAAAACACACAAAATGTTGCTGCATACCTCCAATTTTCAGAAGTTGGAGGTCCAACTTTGTCCGCAAAGTAACTCTTGAACGCCTCATCCTCTTCACACATTCGGTTAAACGTCAACTCATACTTCAATGCAGCTTCAAGCATAAGATATGTGCTGTTCCATCTTGTAATAACATCTAACGGGACATTGGCATTTGCCTTGCACTGTTCCAGAATTGCAAACTCCCTAAACTTGTCAAGTCTTTGCGATGAACTCCTCACATATTTGGCACAATTCCAAATGGCAGCAATCCCAGTCTCTAACTCCTTCAAACCGTCCTTCACAATCAAGTTGATAATGTGACAAGCACATCTTAAATGTAGATACTCTCCCTTAAACATTAAGGTCTGGTAACTAGTAAGCCTCCTCTTCATATATTGGACAGCCACATCATTTGCACTAGCATTGTCTACTGTAATAGTAAACACTTTGTTGATCTCCCATTGTCTCAAACACTGCTCAAGTGTTCTCCCAATGTCCTCACCTTTGTGACTAGTAATATTGCAAAAGTTAATGATCCTTTTGTGTAGCACCCAATCGTGGTCCAAAAAATGCGCAGTCACCACCATGTAATTAATATTTTGAATCGATGTCCAAGTGTCGGTGGTGATAGAGACTCTTGTGTCACTCCTCTTAAGCTGACTCAACAACATAGACTTCTCCGTGTTGAACCTTTCTAGCACGCCCTTAGCAACTTGCTTCCTGTCCAGGACTGTCCATTGTGGTTCCAACTCATTGCATAAAGCCCTGAATCCCTCCCTCTCCACAAACCGAAATGGAAGCTCATCCTTGATGATCATCTCAATACACTTATCATCACACCTTTTCTTGTTCCACCTCCGGTATCCAGTGCCTCCACTCACATTATCTCGACTCAGCCTCGTCTGAGTGGGATCACTTTCCTTTGATTTTTGATAACAAGGGTGCTTCTCACATCTCTTGCTATGATACAGCATGGAGCTAGTCCTGTTCTTCTCTGTGAGGCACAACACTCTTTCGTGACAATAGTTGCAGGTGCAATATTTAGGATCAATTTGACCATCAGGAAGTTTGCACCTGGTAAAGTACTGCCACATCTTGCTTTTGTTTGAGGGCTCTTTTCTCTTCCGAGACTGGCTGCCTTCATCAGTCCCTTCAGTTGCACTGGATGGTGCAGTTGGTGGCAGAGGTGCAGCATGTAAACCGGTAGTGGTCTCTGCATTTGCACTGGATGGAAATGATGGTGTTGAGCTTGAATAGCCCATAGTATCACTTTGTGACATAAAAGAATCCATAGCCTACAATGAAACAAGAATAAAACATCAATTACAAAGAATTCATAATAAGATTTTATGCCTACTGAATGAGTGAAACTATGTGCCTCTAAAAAAGTCCCTACTTAGTGTATGAATTCAACTTCGGTGGTTGTTCTTTTCTGAATATCTACTACTGTACTACTAATATTACAAATGAGATTTTCAGGTTCTACTCCATGGGTAGATTTCAGTACCAATCTGAAGTGTCATTAGTTGAATTTTGATGTCCAACATTACTGCATTGCTATACTTAATGATTTCAGACCATCTTTGATCTAGAATTACCATCGATCAATTTCATTTAGCTAGCTTAGCTTAGTAATCACTTGTTTAAAGACAAAATTGTCACTAACTAGCTTGCTGGTTAATGTTTATGAGAAATATATACATCTAGTAGCTAGCTTTTCTCTTGCATATTATAATTTTAACTTAGATCTTCCTGCTCTGTTTTAGAATCTATCTGTAAAAACCTAGATCTTCCTGCTCTGTGAGTGTTGTACTCTTTGATTCTCGTTTTTTTCCTTTAGTTCATGGTGCATCATTTTTGTCGTTATCAAGTTGGAGTGATAAATACGAAAAATTTAATTCCTTGAAGGTTTGTTGCAGATCTCATCCAATTCAGAGCAGTGCACTATTAGCTATATAGGCATATCTCAGTCCACAATTCCTACAGCTCATCATTCATCAAACAAACTCCAACAGCTCATCATTCATCAACACGTAGATATATCAAAATCAAACAGACAAACAAACCCCAACAACTCATCATTCATCAACAAACAAAAGCTATAATAACCATATTTGTTCATATATTGGACACAGCAAAACAGAAAACTGAAAATTGATTGAGATTCGGATGAACTGGGTTCTATTTCTTCAAACAAGAAACAAAAACTCGATTGAGATTCAGGTTCTAACCTGGGCGAAGACGTTACAGAGAATCGGGCAGTGGGATACTCCGGTAGAGAACCACGATTTTCTCGATGTCTGGCAAAACAAAGAGGAGGGTCAGTGGGTCACTGCGTGAGAAGTGAGAATTAGGGGGAGTCTGAGGAGAAGTGAGAAGTGATCGATAGAATGACTTTAGGGGGAGG
Source organism: Geum urbanum (assembly GCA_946800695.1). NCBI lineage: Eukaryota > Viridiplantae > Streptophyta > Magnoliopsida > Rosales > Rosaceae > Geum > Geum urbanum. The sequence goes on along the minus strand of OX326997.1, from coordinate 18,789,203 downwards.
CGTACTGAGAACAGATCGAGAGAACAGATCGAGAGAGTGAGAACAAATCGAGAGAGTGACTGAGTGAGAGTGAGAATTAGGGTTGATTTTAAGGGTTGAGATTTATTTTCACTAAATCTACGGTTGAGATTAAAAGAGATATATATATATATATTTTATATTTAATAATTTAATATAGGATAAGTCGGTAGGTACGGTATACCACGGTAGAGGAAAAACTTGTACCACCTACCAACCAATATTTTGAAGTTGGTACGGTATACTGTACCGTGTACCATGTACCGACTTTCTGGTATACCAAATTATTTGGTACGGTTGGTATAGGAATTGGTTGGAATGGAATTGTGTACCATTGCCAGCCCTACATGTAAATACAATCAACACATAACTGTAGTGTACAGAAAAATTACCTGCAACATTGATCGATATGGCCATTGTTAGAAGCTTTGGTCTTCTGTTCTCTAGTCATCTAAGTACCTTGATGGGAATAGGTTCTGAATACTTACGCGTGTAGAGAACAGGGACCAATGCTCACATATATAGAGAGTTGAAATAAGTCCTTGCCCATAAAAGTTTCCTTGTTGCACTCAATCATAAATAACTAAAGATGTGAGATCATATCTATTCTGAAAGATAGATTCCTAATATCAATAAACATGTATATATTATTTACTGATTACATGTTACAGCAATATCACAGTGATTCTCATCACATAGTTACAGCAACATCTCCTTCGATGTCGTTAATTCTTGGTTGTAAGACGAGTCATAATCGGCGCCGTATTGTCTGCCTGAAACGCACGTCGTACGCTTTCCCCCGCTGCTCAGTTTTGGTCTCTCTGAAGTCCCCTCCGATTAAAACTAATATGTTTTTACTTTGTCTTTTACTGTGGTTCGTGTGCAAACAACGAAGCAATCATCAATGTACACATCCGCGCTACATTACTCAACTCACATGCACCTAATCCCCCATTGGCCATTGCTGCTTTGTTTAATCCGTATGAACCTCTTCTTCTGTTTTTGCTGCATATATATATATATATATATATATGCGTCCACCGTCTCTCTCGACTCCTTTATAAGTGCTTGCATGCATGGTTTGGTGTTCTTAGCCATTTCCCAGATGTTGTATGCTTGTACTTTGTACACTGTTTTCTTCTATCTGAAATTAAAGGGTTTTCAGAGTGGCAGAGGCCTAGAATCATTATCAAATTTGAGATTAATCAGATTACTTACTCGATCAAATCCCCACCATTAATCATTACCGTATTGATTATTGTACTACTATTTGTAATTTTTGGAGAGTTTAGGGAGACAAACTAAAAGATCGGGTTTTGACCTGGGGAGGAAGGTATAAGGGATTACTATTAAATTGAGAAGATTTGTTCTCCATCATTAATGTTATGGAAAGAATGAAAATTTTCAAGCTCAACTAGTCGTTCAGCTTCTTTTGTTCGAAATCAATCATCTCATTCTTCTAAAAATTTAAAATTATACCGTGAGTGAAATATCCCTAGAAGGCAGTCCGAAGATGTTTAGTCTTAATTATTTACTTCATGTACTCATGCCTCCGTGCTGGTTCTTCATTTCATCGTTAAAAGGCTGTTTTGATCGACTTCTTTTTCTGTTGCTTTTGATACATTGTATAGTTATTTATTCTTCTTCTCTATCTCTACGAATTTTATTAGCCAAAAGAATAATCCTTACTTAGTCCTACGAATCAACAATCGCTCAAGTCAATATAAAAGATGCGGTTAAAAAGCTCAAAATCCTGCCACCTTATCGGCAACAACTATAGAGCTCCGAGCACCAGTGCTCTGGCATTTCAGGTCCACCCACGCGTATGCACGCGCTGACAAGTTACCCGGTTGCTTACTTTGTACTGAATGGAAAAGGCATGAGCCGCTCTCCTGCGGAATAAGAAATGAGGGACAAAATGGGTGGAACCACTTAAACCGTCCATTCTATACTTGACGATATCAACGGCTTTGATTAAAAAAATACCTATATCCATCTACCTTCACATGAACATCTCCCATGCGAACATGCCGTCGGTGGGAGAGTATATCCGGCGCTCGACCGCAACAACGGGAAGAAGCCTCGCCGGCAAAAAAACAGAAGTGACATCATATTGAAGCCTTTGACTTTGTTCTGGGTTTCTCTTTGATTTTCTCGTTCGGCTAATCATCTTATTCCATTGATAACAACAACAAATTATGAATCTCAAGACGAAACTAAGGATCAAAGTTGAATGGGACTTGAATTTTTATTAATTTTTTTTTTCAGATATAAATTGTACGAAATTTTCTAAGTAACAAAATACAGTTCAAATGAATATTTATACTAAATTAGAGAACACAAAATAAGTAAAAACTGTATAAGAAAAATGTGATTTAAAAGTGAAGCTCCATATATGACACAAATGACTAATGTAACTCAATTTCTTATTTCAATAAACAATAGATCATAAGTTCAATATAAAAAAACATATAACTCTTGGTTTCACCCCAATATACAATTTTCCCTCAAAAATTAAGTTGCACATATACTTATAAATTTATTATTGTATGAATAAAGAAGAAAAATATAAAAGCAAGAGTAATTTGTGTGATAGATCAACTAAAATTGGTCATAAAACAACACAAATTAGTTTTAAATACTAATTAAAGAGGAAAAGTATGCTATAATTACTTATTTGTATACAAAGAAATTTTCAATGTTTAAACTCAATTTTTCATTTTCCCTATAAATATATATATATATATATCCATGTAGGTATTACTTTTTTGCCAAAATTTTGGGTGGGACTTGAATCCCACTCTACCATGCTCTAGTTTTGCCCCTGTATGAATCAACCCCTCAAACAAAGAGAGCAATGCTCACTTCTTTTGTCGGTGGATCTCTCTCTCTCTCTCTCTCTCTCTCTCTCTCTCTCTCTCTCTCTCTCTCTCTCTCTCTCTCTCTCTCTCTCTCTCTCTCTCTCTCTCTCTCTCTCCCTCCTTGAATGGTTTTTGTGGTTGCTTTTGATCTCTCTCTCCCTCCTTGAATGGTTTTTGTGGTTGCTTTTGATTTGTAAACGAAGATGGGTTCTCTGGGTTTTGGGACAAATTGTGTAGAAGAGCAAACAAAAAGGATTTTTGAAATTGCATTTGGTTTTAGCGTTTTGGGTAAATGGGTGGAGGCTCATATATTGCCCAGGGAGTAATCTCCGCCACCGATTTCGACCGTCACAACATGAATAGAGGTTAAAGAAGCGAGCAGGTTGACAAAGTGGACGATGACGTAGTATAAAATGGTTGTTTTAGTTGTTTTCTAATCACAAACGATCACCATTTGATGTCTATTCTGTTGACATAAGTGAGAAATTGGGATCAGAAGATAAGGATTTTCAGTGAGATTCGGAGGTGACTCGACAACACACTAAGAAAAAAAGAACGATGTCGTACAGTTTAGGGTTCGGGGTTAGAATTTTTTTTTTAAGTAGTTAGGCTATATGTGTTTAGGGTTTAAGGATTACAAAAACTCTTACTCCAAATTTGACAGTACATTTTGTTTTTAACGAATTGCACAAAGTTAAATCATTTATATATAATAAATAAGAAAAGTAAGTAATCTTTTCATATTAAAAAAATAGACCGTCCAAATTATATTTGTTGTTTTCAACGGTGAGATTATATCGTATAATTCATTTTTTTGTGTGGATGCAGTATATATAATATATATTCAAGATCATCTATATACCATTTTTATGAATTTTGCTCGATCATTCTCCTAGTTATCCTATGGGAGAGTAGCTATATATATTTTAACTTTTTTGACATGATGAAATAGAAATAAACCACGAGAATGAATGTGTGCTTGAAATTTTATCTCATTTTATTTTTGACGGAGTGAAAAATCGAGTTTTTGTGGTAGGGACATTAGAGTCTCGATCAATGGTTAGATGCACGGCTTCAGGATAAAATTAAGTAAAAAAAGATAATTTTTTACATAGTATATATATTATTTTGATCGTCGTGACTGACGATTAAATTTTTAAAATGATTATCTTTTATGATTTAGTTTCCAAAGATTTTTATTTTCATGTACCACTACCGCTGAAAACACTATAGCCGACGAGATAAAAGTATCTCGTCGGCTATAGTTTTTAAAACAAAATTTAAATTTTTTTTTTTTTAAAACTATAGCCGACGAGATTTTTTTATCTCGTCGGCTATAGTTTTTAAAAAAAAATTTATTTTTTTAATTTTTTTTAAAAAACTATAGCCGACGAGATTAATTTTTTTAAAAAACTATAGCCGACGAGATAAAAAATCTCGTCGGCTATAGTTTTAAAAAAAAAATTTATTTTTCTAATTTTTTTTTTAAAAACTCGTCGGCTATAATGGGTAAAAATCTCGTCGGCTATACTATTACCGACAAGTTTTAGCCAGCGACTTTAGCCGACGATTTTTCAAAAATCGTCAGCTATAGTCTCGTCGGCTATAGTGCGTCGGCTATACTATAGCCAACGATGTTTTTGCCCATTTTTCGTCGGCTATAATATAGCCGACGATTTTTTGTTGATTTGTCGTCGGCTATAGTGGAAATTGTCCACTATAGCCGACGACAAAAAATCTTGTCGGTTTTTTTTTTTTCGTCGGCTATAGTGAAAATGCTGGTAGTGTACATTAACTAATAAACAAAGTATACACTACTGGTAGTCATATATGGGGAATTTTAGCTATATGAGATATCAAAATGGTCAAATAGGAAATGTTTAATTGTCAATTTGTTATCTTATGAATTTTTCTTGCCAATTCGCTACCCTAAGATTTATAAACTTCCCAATTTGCTACATTGTTATCTAATTACTTGACTTTCATCAATTTATTCATCAAATTATAAACATTTGAAAGCACTTTGATACTCTAAATCCTCTATTATATTGATTTGAACACAAAAAAACTATCAAAAAATTTAAACATAGGATAACAAATTGACCAAATTTTTTGCCTAGTTTGATGTATAGGTAACAATTGGCTAATTTTCAAAATCTAGGGTAGCAAATTAGCACAAAAAATATTTCTAAGGTAGCAAATTAGCAATTATGCCAAAAAAAAAGAGGTCACATACATAGACATCCACCTAACAATAATAGATGCTATATGAACAGAGATATTTGTTTGAATCTCGATCGATGATGTCAAACATTTTTATGAAAAGATTTATATACCTTTTATGGATGTTGCTCATTTTTCAATAAGAGGGATAGTTAAATTAATTTTTTTGGTCAAATATTTTTGAATGGAGAGATAGATAAAAATTTTACGAGAATTTGTGCGTGGATTTGATCTTAATTATTCTTTTGTCATCGCGTTTTACTCGTAAATGCACTAGTCACAGTGGATTAGTATATACACATATCCAAACCAAAATTAAGTAAAAAAATTCAATTATTTTCTTCGACGTGTGTAGAATATTCTAATTATTACATCTAATATAATTGTCCTAATTCGTAAATGATTACTACAGTATTGGTGATCTTGTTTCATTAGGCAAAAAATTAATCTGTAGTCAATTTTATTTTATTGTGTAATAAAAATATTTCCATTTGATTGCATTAAGCCCCTTTATTAAGGTGAGACCCATATTTATTTTTTATTTGCATGGAACAAACCCAATCGGTTATCCAGTTTCTCTAAATCAAGGGAAGAGATCAAGTGCACTAAATCCAACGGTCATGATACTCGATGACAACGCAGAGTAGTGCTGCTCGGAGCACTACAGAATTTACCCAAAAGACTGGTATAAAGATCACATGCATACAACATAATGTACGTGCTTGGTTTTCATCGATTCCCAAAGTCTTTAATTAATTAATACGATGCCCAAATTTATTTAACATGAAATATATTCATGGCTCCATCTTTATCTGCATGCCACATAAAAGTAAAAGAACTCTGCTCGATCTCTGCCTCTGATTTCTGGTTTTAAACCTGATAAACGCAAAGCAATATCCAGAGCAGAAAGAGATGCATCAGATGCATACATACAAAGATATTTCGCTCGCTCATCAATTCCGATCCATTTCCGTTTTCATTTCTACATCATAATCTCCTGCTCTTGCTCTGTACTCACTGTTCTAAAAAACGGCCGCTTAGGTCGCCTAGGCACCGACTAATCGGAAAAAATCATCTTATGGCCTAATTTTGGTTCTGGGCGGGGTAGTTAGGCGGGAACCGACTAATCGGCAATTAGGCGGGTGACTAACGACTAATCGGCAAAAAAGCGCCGTCTAGGCATTTTTTTTAAATTAAGAGGTACAACGTAAATGAATGAATTCTAAATAGAAAATCCAATCCAATTTTTTTCGTGAAACATCGTCTCTCTCCCTCTGCAAACGCCACGACTTGGACGCCGCTTGCTGATCACCGCCGTCGCTGCCACTTGTCGTCCACCGCCGTCATCCTTATTTGTTATATGTTGATAATTTGATATGGTTAAATGTGGGCAGAAGCATAGTGTGTATGGCCATCACACAAACAAAACTTGATTCTGTGAAAGAGTCATGGTTGATTCCGTGAAGCTTTATATTTGAATGGTTTCCATGGTTGCAAGTTTATAATGTAACATTCATTGTCATAAACTCATAATGTACTGTGATTTGTGAATTATCAGCTTCAAAATAGATAATTTCATATTCTTGGGATTCTTGTTTATGCACATCTATTTCAAAAAATTGAGATGGATGATTAATTGGATTTCTTTATAAACTTAATTCAGAATTTTTATGATATTTCTTTATAATTTTTACTTTATGTTTCAAATTACAATATACCATATAAATATATAATTAATTAAATATATATAAAAAATGATCCGCCTAATTACCGCTTAATTACCGATTAAACTCCGCCTAAACGTCTAAGCGCTAGACAGTAACTCTACCGCCTAATTCCGTTTAGCGCCTTTTAGAACCTTGTCTGTACCCGTTGCATGCTGGAGTCTGGATCGAAAGAAATTAATGATAATAACACCATGCTAAAAAATTTCTATTACTACAATGACCATATTAAAATTTTAAAAATAATTTTTTCAAAAATTGTAACTAAATCTTTAAATAAAATAATTATTTTAAATACAATTAAATAACACAAAAAATAACTGATATAAACATAATGACTATCAAATTTATTTTCAAGTGATAAAATAAAATTATCATCCACCTTCATCATAGACCCTTCCATTAATTTGGCTGCAAATTAATTAAGCAGGCGATATATATGCTAGGATTGCTAGCTTCATGGAACTAACCAGTGGTTAATTTAAACAGAGAGGCTCTGTTTGCTGTAAGATAAGCATCAGTTTGGTCAAAAGTGAAAAGGAGATCTCTGGCGTAGCTGCATGGCATGAAACACGGACTCATTTGCGAACTTAATTATTACTGGTTTCTTACACTCTCTCATTAGTCAATGAATCAGACAAGACAAGAGAAGCTGTTGACTGTTGAGCTCAATAAATAAATTTCTTCGTTCCATGGCTTTGCTGGATTTTCAGGCCCAAGGGAAGGCCCGTGATTTTAACTGGATCAATGTAGTATATGATCTCGGGAGGGGTACAAAAAATTAAGAAAGAAAAAATGCAACTAGAAACATAAAAAAGAAAGAAAGTGTATATATAAATAAATAGACTTTAACTAAAAATAATTGGCTGGTACATAACAGTATAAAAGGTAAAAAATACTTATAATATAAACTAGATACAACACACACTTTGATGAATATATTTCATACTTTTTTTAATATATATTTCATTCTTTTAATTTGTTGTTGTTTAAACATAAAAACAATAATATTGAAATTGTTGAAGGCGAAAAGTAAATACGCAAGAGATAGATTTGAAACTGTACTTTATTCATTGATCGATGACCTTAAATAGACATTACAATCTGATACAATAAATCTATCGATAAATCAAGGATTGAGAGAATATCTACTTCTATGCTAATTAGAATAAGACACACATCTAGATACCAGGAGTATAATATCCTTAAACAATTCCCATTGTGTCGCGATCTTAATGAATGATACATAACCTGTTGCCTCACTAAAAACCTTACTAAGCAAACAAAAACATCTTGAGTAAAATAAAAGCTTGGTAGAAGGGAAAAAGAGTACAGTGCATCAACTACAAAAGCGACCACATGTGATGTAGACTCACCCTGGTCTCTACGAAATGAACTCTCCCCGATCAATAATTAACTCAATTTTGGAGTTCAAGCAATCTTCGCATACCAATGCGTTTCACATGTTTTGTAAATGTAGATTTTGGCTATGACTTGGTGAACAAGTCTGCAACATTATCAACCAAACATATCTGATTCACATGAATGTTCAATAACTGTTGTTGTTGCTGATTGAAGAAAAACTTTGACTATATGTGTTTGGTATAAGCACCCTTGATGTATCCCAACTTCATTTGTTCAATGCAAGCCGTATTGTCCTCAAAGATACAAATTGGTGCTATAGTAGTGGATGGTAATCCACTGGTTCCTCGAATGTAGTGTATGATTGACATAAGCCAAACATACTCTTTAACTGCCTCATGTAAAGCAATGATCTCAGAATGATTCGAGGAAGTAGCAACCAGGGTTTGCTTTGTTGATCTTCAAGAAATCGTTGTGTTCTTCATGGTAAATACATAACCTATCTGGGAACGTTCTTTGTGTGGGGCATAGAGGTACATAGCATCAGCAAAACCAACCAAGACATCATAAGGTGTCTCTGAATAGGGGACTGCACTAATATGAGGAATATTGCTTGCAGCAGGATCAACCTTCGACGGGTCAACCAATTTCTTTGACGGGTCAAAGGTATGGCTCTAGTCCATCTATGGTGCAACCTTCGACGGGTCGAATGCCCTGGAACCAGCATGATGCGATTCAACCATCCATTTTCTGGGAATTTCATGCTTTTCTCTGTATTCTTTGTAGGGAAAGAACAAGTCCAAGTCTATGGAACCAACAAGTCCAAGTCTATGGAACCCTTCAAGTACCTGAAGATGTGTTTTATACCATTCCAATGATGTTGTGTATGCGCAAAACTAAACCTAGCTAACAAGTTCACAGAGAATGCAAGATTTGTTCGTGTACATTGGGCTAAATAAAACAAAGCTCCAATGGCGCTGAAGTATGGTACCTCGGCTCCCAATAGTTCCTCATCATCTTCTTTTGGATGGTACCAATCCTTATTTGGTTCCAGATTGCGTACGACCATTGGTGTGCTAAGAGGGTGTGTTTTGTCCATGTTAAATTGCCTAAGCATCTTTTGGACATAAGGAGACTAGTGAATAAGTATTCCACCAACTCGATGTTATAATTTCAAACCAAGACAAAATTAAGTCATACAAAGGTCTTTCATCTCAAATTTAGATTTCGAGTAGCTAACTATCTCATTGCTTTCATCAAGAGACCCAATGATATTCATATCATCAACATAAACCGCTACAATGACAAATCTTGAGCTTGTTCTCTTAATGAACACACATGGGCATATATCATCGTTCTTGTATCCTTTCCCAATCAACTAGTCACTTAGACGTGTATACCACATCCTACCAGATTGTTTCAATCCATATAGTAAACACTTAAATCTAATCACATGAGCACTCTGTGGTGTAGAGGTACTTGAATTGGGTATAACCACGCATTTCGGTGCTTTCATGTATATCTCTGAATCAAGGTTTCTATAGTGATATGCTGTCACCATATCCATCAGCTGCATGTTCAATTTTTCGGACACTACTAAATTGACAAGGTAGCGAAAAGTAATGATGTCCATAACCAGAGAGTATATCTCCTCATAATCAATTCCAGGACATTGAGAGAATCCTTGCACCACATGTTTAGCTTTATACCGCATGACTTCATTCTTCTCATTACGCTTCCGAACAAAGACCCATTTATGTCCAACCGGCTTCACATTTGGTGAGTATAGCACTACCAGATCAAAAACATGTCTTTTCTTCGGAGAGTCTAGTTCAACCTGCATTGCTTCTTTCCATTTTGGCCAATCCATTCTCCGTTGACATTCAGCAACCGAGCGAGGTTTCACTTCATCTTCGTCAATGATCTCTTAAGCGACAGAATAAGCAAAAGCATCATCAACTACCTCGAATGATCTATCCATAAGAATGCGTGCATCATTATTATTTAGTGAAATTTAACCGTTGTCTGACATAACATATGGGTCTGAAGCATAGTGGGAGGAGTTTTCCACGTCAATTCCTGACGTTCAACCAAAATAGAGGCATTCCTATTTCCCCCTAACGTTGGGAAGTATGTTTCTTCAAAGTGACAGTCTGCAAATCTTGCTGTAAAGAGATCTCTTGTCGAAGGTTTTAAGTAACGGACAATTGTTGAAGATTCATCACCAACATATATGTCTAATCGACGTTGAGGACCCGCTATAGTGCAATGTGGAGGCACAATTGGCACATACATGGCGCAACCAAAGATGCGTAGATATGAAATGTTAGGCTCATACCCAGTTACCAATTGGTACGCACTAAATGGTTGGCGTGCTACAAGTCTCAAGCAAAGAAGCATTGTTACATGTAATACTGCATATCCCTAAGAAGATACCGGTAAATTGATATGCATAACCATTGCTCTGGCCACAAGCTGTAACCACTTAATTTGTGTCTCTGCTAAACCATTCCGTGAATGAACATGGGGGGAGGGATGTTCAACTTCAATCCCAATCGACATACAGTAGTCATCAAAAGTCTTTGATGTGAATTCTTCTGCATTATCCAATCTAATTGACTTGATTGAGTTGTCCGGGTGGTGAGCCCGAAGCTTAATAATTTGTGCTAGGAGTTTTGGAAATGCAGCATTCCTTATGGATTGCAAAGTAACGTGTGTCCATCACGTTGATGCATCTACCAAAATCATAAAATATTTAAATGGTCAGCATTCTGGTTTGATAGGTCTACAAATATCTCCATGGATTCTCTGTAAGAATGATATGTTGTCATTGTTGTCAACCGTAAAGAAGAGTCTAGCATGCAACTTTGCCAATGAGCAAACTTTGCAAAAAGAGCGATGAGCATTAGAGATTGCCATAAAAGAATCTTGTGGAATAACATTAGGTATTGAAACCGGATGTAGATTATTAATCTCATCCACTCAATCAAATCCGATAGTGTTAGGGATTTCCACATACTTCTTGCCTTTGAAAAATGGATGACCATGAGAGTTTTTCAATATTTTGATTATCATGTCACGACCTGGATGTCTCAATCGATAATGTCAACGTTTGTATGAGGCCGTGTCATATACAGCAGTAAGTGTGACAACATTGAATTCAATAATCCGAACCGTAGTAAGATATATGTGTGCTTTCTATCGCACTTCTCTGAAGTTATGCATAAGAATTCTTTATCATTCTCACAATGAGTTTCTAAGTGTAAACCGCTGGGTTTAATGTCCTTAAAATTTAACAAGGTTCGTTTGGCCTTAGGTGTTTACAATGCATCAGTGATATAAATGTTAGTACCAAGTGGTAGCAAGAATTATGCTAAACCATGCCTTTGTATAACCGGGTGCAGAACTAATCATGGTTGTCACTGATCATGTACATGGTACAAGATCAATAAAAAGTTGCATATTCCACAGTATAGTATGAGTAGTACCACTATCTGCTAGACACTCAATCTTGCCTTCAAACATCTACAAAAAGAATTTGAATTAATTAGTCTTTAATTAATACTTGTTGACCACTTTAAGTAAAGACTTAAAGATTTACCAAATAGTTGTGACCCTTAAAGAGTGCTGATATGACATAAGCAAACCGATGTAAAATACATCAAAGACACCATTCCCGGGGGCCATCTTTGATGGGTCGAGAAGTACAACTCGACGGGTCGAAGAAACCCAAAATAAACTTTGATTTTTCAATAACTATTTTTGATGGGCCAGAGATGTTTTTTGACGTGTAAAAAATTGGAAAATTTTGTCATAGTGAGAAACATTTGACGAGTCAAAGAAACTTTTTGACAGGTCAAATTTGTGATAATTAATTTGAAGACAGAAGCGTGCATTCGATGGGTCGAGGGTAATTTCGACGGGTCAAAAATGACAATTAGTGTACCAGAGGACTATATTTGACGAGTCGAATGAAAATCAAGGAAAATTTCTAATGGTAGAAAAATACCAAAAACCGTTCCAGGGCGAGACATTTGACGGGTCGAGAAAGAATCTCGAGGGGCCAAAGTTCCCCAGAATCATTAACCATCCTCTCATTTTTGTCTCACTTTTATGATATTTTAGTGTTATAATTCCATAGATATTTGTAGAATTTGAACCTTGTAAGCAATATGTATGAATATAACTATTCTTAGTACTTTCAAATCTTGAAAGGAAGAACTTTTATTGCTTTGCCAACATCAAAAGTTACGTCAAATGATTATTCTTATTCAATAACCATGACTAAAAATAAAGTCAAATACAAAGCTAAACTTGATTACATAGTAGAGATATCGTTCTAATACATAGACTAAGCAAAATCCATAGTTTCTAGGTTTGTATTGGGGATATCTGCTACAATTAAATTGGCTTCACCGCCATATTCCTTCTCTTCATCTATAGTGTAGTTGGTCTCATTTTCTAGGTATTGCTTGCATCTCTTGTAGGCATTTAGGACATCCTTAGGTGCACGACATTGTTTGTGCATATGCTTGTGAGAACCACACCTATAGCAAGGTGTTGAGCTAGACGTTGAAGGAGTAGTCTTTGAAGAATTTCCATTGTTCCTAGAACCAGAACTTGATGGATTCTTGTTGGAGTGGTTGTTGTTTTGGCGAATCCAAGTCATATTTCGATTGTTTTCTCCTCTGCCATGACCTCTACCACGTCCTCCTCTACCACTACGAGTTTGATATGGTTTCAAATGTTTGTTCTGCAAATCCTTTCGAGCATTTCCAGTATGATGAGCCTCATGGACTTTCTTTGTACCGGCTGGCCTATTGTTATTGTAGAGAAGAATCTTCTGGTGCCTCTCTTTCTAAGGCCAACACACTCATAAGATCACTTAATAATCTAAGTCTTCCTTGCTCATAATCAATTTGATACTGGTGAGCAAGCGTGTCCATAGAAGTAGAAAAAGTAGTTAATGACTTCTTTACCATAGCCTTGTCGTTCTTGACAACACCATAAATAGTGAGCTTAGACTATAGCTCTAGCATATCCTGGTAGAAATTATTGATTTTAGGAAAATCCAATAACCGGATTTGATCCCATTTTTCAGTGAGTTCGAGAAGCTCTGCGTCATGCACATTGTTAAATCGTTCTTGCACAGTCACCCACAAATCTGCGACGTCATTCTTTAGCAAGTAGCTTCCTCAGAGCATAATGAATGTGTCTTCTTAGAAATATAAGAGCTTGAGCTTTGCGAGCTATGGTGTCATCGTCGGCTTGAGTGCCAGGTGGCAGTGGTTGGATCGTATCCGTGAGTCTTTTGCCGATGAGAATATTTTTCACATCTAAGATCTACCTATGGTATTCTGCTCCTTGAAGGTCAAGGATGTCAAATTCTGGCCTTGCTGATTCAGTCATCTACAAAAGATAAGAGATGAAATTAGTTTACCGATCAAAAACTATGATCACTAATATCAAGTTTAGGGAATAAGAAACATGATCCATGATGTATGGTCATAAATATCGATGCGATAACTGGTGGTTTCATACCACACCCCATAAACCGTGACTAACTCAGAGTCACAAAATATCGACTTCCCTTTTTTTCATGTATATCATGACTCCCCCAGAACCGTCACTATTGTTTAAACTTTGAGGAAGAGGATTAAATGCCCTTTCACTCGTACCTGCAATAATCCATAGGAACTAGAGGCAATATAAAAATTCATGGTATTTAAACCTAAATCTAGACCTAGATTTAGGGTGTTGCTGTAATAAAGTTTTGCAACTTAATTTTTAATTCGAAGGAGGGAGAAAATTTACCTTGAGGGTATTATGCTCGGAATGAAAAACTTAAAAAGTTTTGAGAAATCGCAAAATTTGGTGATGCGCGATGGTGGTGCTCTGACGATGGTGGTGCTCCGGCGGTGAGGTAGGATTTCAGGCAAGGAGGAGGAGGATGCTGGCAACATGTAGGGTATTTTTTTTTCTGTGTTTAGTGGTCTTGGTTGGTGGTTATCAATTCAAGAGCTGCTTATAACGTGTTGAAAAAGAAACGTAAAGAAAGTACGCAATAGACTAAAACCATACTTTATTCATTGATAAATAGCCTGAAATAGACATAACAATCTAATACAATAAATCTCCCGGTAAATCAGGAATTGAGATAATCTCTATATCTAGTCTAATTAGGACAAGACATATACAAAGAATCAAGATATTATTTACTTGACCATAAAAATAATAATATATTGAAATTTAATAAAACTAATATATATATTTATTTTTATTTTCAAAATTTTCCAAATTTTTTTTTTTTTTTAAAATGGGGAGAACCATCCTAGTTTCTAAAGGGATATGCCAAAGGGGAAGTTTTTTTTTTGTTAAGGTTTTAGAGGAGGAAGTTACTTCCTAGAATACAGGTTTGTTTTTTTTTTGTGTGTGTTTTGCTAATTATTATTATAACCTTGAATTATTATTTGATACTTATGTTAAAAGGTTAAAATTGTAAAAAAAAAATTGTTATTGTTGACAAAGGGTATTTACATTTTGAAGCCTTCTCGGGAAATGAATTTCATTAGGAAATTTTAGGCTGAAGCAGTACATACATTGTATCTAGAAGGGACATACGTTTTTTTAACATCCCCTGCAGCGAAATAAATACAATTCTTTAAAAATCACTAAACTTGACAAAAGTCAAGTTTACTAGTAATTTGTCCTTTTACATCAAACCAGACTTAAGTGAATTATCTGCCTCAATATACGTAATTGTGTAGGCATAATAATTGATTTGATACCAAGATAAACCAAAAGTAAGCAGCTCCCCAAGCCCATAGACGACGGGCCCAAACTGAGAGGGTGTTTACTTATATAGTATAGATAGACGAACTAAGAAAATAGAAGTAATTCAAGATGTAAGAGTTAGGGATTGAACTAATGACCTAGTATGTATAAAGACTCAACTATACGGGACAAAAACAATAAAAGCTACCGCTATGTCAATTCTTTATAGACGCTTATCCGCTTTCGGGAATCTATGTTGTATCTGTCCTCGACGTGACTCTACCCAGGACGACGTTAATCAAGTGTGATTAATTCAGTATCACACGTGGAAGCACCCGCTCACACACTTCATAACCAAAAATTTACAGCAAGACTCTTTGCTTTCAATGAGAACCTAAATTCTCAGATCTAATAAGAAGGCCCCTCTGGATATGACACTTTTTCAGTAACTTTCTCAACATCATAATATTTGTTTGTAAGGATTATTTCCACGACACTTGTATTATTTTACCCCACCATAATTTTTCTATTTTTGAATCATAACCGTTGAATGTGCTCATCTCATTCTATCCCTTAAACTCATCTCTTATGAGATCAAACTTGTTATTTCTATGTCCTCATTTCAGGTTTCACAATAATATCAGTTGAGCACTTAGGTTTTTTCTGTTGGCAATTTGTGAGAGGAATTTAAACTAGCTAGTGTAGAAAGATAAACATAGATAGAATAATTGTCGACTGAAACTGTATCTTTATTCATTGATAGATAACTTTAAATACATATATTACAATCGTTATCACTATAAATCAAGGATTGAGAGAATATCTACTTCTATACTAATTAGGACAAGACACACACCAGAATACCAAGAATATACTTTCCTTAAATGCTTCCTTTTGCGTCGCGCTCCTAATGTATGGTGCATAACATGTTGCCTCACTAAAAACCTTGTCAAGCAAACAAAAACATCATGGGTAAAACAAAAATTTGGTCGAAGGGAAAAAGGGTACAACATATCAACTACAAAAGCTACTACATTTGATGTAGACTCCCCTGATATCTACCAAATGTAACTCCCCTTGATTGGCAATTCAATTTCGAAGTTCAGATAAATTCGCAAATCAATGCCTATCACATGTTTCACAAATGTAGATTTTGGAATTGACTTGTTGAACAAGTCTGATTCGCAACATTATCCACCGAACCAATCCGAGTCACATGGATATTTAGTAACTGCTGTTGTTGCTGATTGAAGAAGTATTTCGGCAAAATGTGTTTTGTATGATCACCTTTAATGTAACCCAACTTCATTTGTTCAATACAAGCCACATTGTCCTCAAAGATACAAGTTGGTTCTGTCGTAGCATATGATAATTGTTACACTCACTACTGGAAATTGACTCATTGCCGGCGACTCATTGCCGGCGACTTACACTCAAAGATACAATGTTTTTGCACATTACCGGCGATTTTTGCCGGAAAAATCGCCGGTAATGTCTTTTTTTTTTTTTACATTACCGGCGATTTTTGTCGCCGGCAATGTCTCGATGGTAATGTAAAAAAAAAAAAAAGACATTACCGGCGACTTAATTTTTGTCGCCGGTAATGTCTTTTTTTTTTTTACATTACCGGCGACATAAATGTAAGTCGCCGGCAATGTCTTTTCTGGCAAGACATTACCGGCGACTTACATTTATGTCGCCGGTAATGTTAAAAAAAAAAAAAGACATTACCGGCGATTTTTCCGGCAAAAATCGCCGGCAATGGGTAAAAATGTTGTAGTGACTCTTGCATCTAGGAATATACGCGTGCGGCATGGTTTCGCAACCTTGCACCATGTCGACGCGATAAAGGCAGCAAGCAAGGGGATCTAAGGCAGACCAAGTAGCTTAAAACATTCCACTACGGGCCAACGGAGGCCAAAACTAGCCTCTTCATAGGCACAGTGTGTTAAACAAGAAGGAAAGTTACCATAGACAGAGCAGCACCGAAGCTATGCGAGGATATGTGAGGATGATGTAGGAAAATGGACGTGCAGAGGCAGCCAGAGGCGCCTGGAGGCACCCGAGGGGCATCCATGGGCACATTTCTATGCATCGGGGCGTGTTTTCCCGCACCAGAAGCGGGTACTAAGAGCGGTTACCAGAGGCAATTACCAAGTTAGTGGGCAACAAATGTAGAAAGTTGAGGCACAGCGAGAAAGACCACTACTAAGGCGGTTACTAGAGCTTATCTTAAGTGTGGTTACTCAAGCTTATCTCATGGGAGGTTGCTAAAATGGTGGAGTTGTGGGCTTGACGGTTTACATTGTGTGGCAGACATGTAAGCTGCTAACTCACCGTGAGTTATCTAGGGATAATACCAAGTAGTTGAAGTGTGTCCACTACTTGAGAGAATAAAGGCATGTATGCCATGTGTCCCTAAAGGAAGTTGGGGTGTCAACTTCCTTAGCATCCGTAGGCTATAAATAGATGCTAAGTAGCAGCATGAGAACCAGAGAAAATTATTGTGAAGGTCCATGCTAGTTTGTAGTTTGTAATTCCACTGCGTATTATTAATAAGAAAAGGGAAGTGAGAGTTCCACAAAACTAGTGCATGAAAATTTCTTGTTTTGAACCCATCACTTGTGGAAACCGAGAAACTTGTGATTATATGGCACGGTCCCCTCGCTTCATAAGGGAACAACGTCAACCTCGCTTAGTAAGGCCAACGCCTACGTACAACGGCGTTGCTTGTGGCTGGTTTAGGTTGGGAAAGAGGATTCGCCTAAGTGCCATCATAGGTTAGGGCAAGCTGTTTAGGGAAATAATGTTACAAACAAGTCATACAAACTCGGTCTTGTGACAATTTGGTATCAAAGCCTCCAGGCTTGAAATCAGAGCAACTAATACTCAGGTCTAGGGTGATATTAGAGGTTACCAGACCGACTTGACAGAAGTAGAAGGCGTCAAGACATACGTGAGTGGCTCAAAATCGAGGGATGCCAATACAACTTGGTAGAGCGGGAGTGCACCAAGAACCAACGCAACTTGGTGGAAGCGAAAGGCACTAAGAAGCAATAAACCTATTGTGTGGAGTGGGAGTGCACCAAGACACACAACAAAAGGCGGACCGTGAGTGTGCCTACACAACAGTAGTTGTCCAAAGGTGGAGTGTGAGTGCGCCAACGACAAGCTAGTACACAAGGGGACGTGTACAAGGGAAAGAGTTGCACAAAAGTCGACTGAGGATACTGCTAACGGTAGCAATGGCAGGCGACACAATGAAGGAAAGGTTGGCACACGTTAAGGACTTTCTCGATACACCCAGATGAGATGCCAATGTCTCTATTCAAATCGAATGGATGCCAACTGACATGACGCAGATGCGGGACGCATTCATGGAGCATGCAGTCGAGGCAAATATCTAGTCCACAGACATGGTTTGGGACTTGATTGCTTTTATCAAATGTGGTAAAAGCAAGGTTGGCAGATCTGGAGGAGAACATGGCATTGGCGAAAAGTGCTACAGCCAATTCCGGGCTAAACAACGAGGTAGCCGTTATTCAAAAGGTAAGAATACATGAGCCGAAGATGTTCAACGGGGACAGGAGCGCCAAGGTCTTGGAGAATTTCATCTAGGACATCAAGCAATACTTCATAATTGCTCGTATTACCGAGATGGATAAGGTTGCAATGGCGTCCATGTTTCTTGAGGGAGATGCTAAGCTCTGGTGGAGAACAAGAGTGCAAGAGGCGGAGAAACATGACAATGTACAAACTATAGAGACATGTGGATCTCTAAAGCAAGAGTTGTGAAGTCAATTCTTGCCATGTAACTCGGCATGGATGGCTCGTGAGGCATCGAGGAACCTTCGGATGGGCTCTTCAGTACGGGACTATATCAAGGAATTCTTATCTTTGATGCTTGACATTAACAACATGGCTGAGGAGGACAAGTTGTTCAACTTCTTGGTGGGTTTACAATTGTGGGCGCAACAAGAATTATGGCAATTGAACGTGGAAGATTTCCAAAGTGCATTAGCAGTGGCTAAGAAGTTACTTGACTTCAAAAGAAGTGACTTGTTCTTGGACAAAGGCAAGGAAATAGGCAGACGAGCCATGAGAAAAGCAGTTGGCAGACTAGTGTGCAAGGTGGTAGTTCCAAAACTTCCAAACCATCCACTACTCAACATGATGTAGTTCCAAACCTACTTGGGAATACGGTTGCTTTATATGCTCAGGACCTCATAAAGCTCGTGAATGTCCCAAGAAAGATAGCCTTACTGCACTAATTTCATACCATGAGAACAAGCAAAACCAAGGAGAGGCAGAAGTATTCATGTTATCAATGCAATTGATCAATGACATCACAGTGGAGGTAAATGACGAGAGACATGAGGGGATGACTATGAAAGGTGTTCATGCTGAGTTGATTGTCAACGAAGGTTAAGATGCGCAGAAGGTGTCAATGGATGCAGAGGTACAGGTTGCACCCGAGGAATTAATGGATGCAAAGGTATAGGTTGAAGCATGAATGTCAATGGCTGTAAAGGAACAAGTTGCACCTAATGCAAGGGAAAATGATTGTGAGAAAGAGGTGTCAATGGCTGCATTAGGACAGGTTGCACACAAGGTATCAATGGCTGCAAAGGTATAGGTTGAACCTGAAGTGTCAATGGCTGCAAATGATCAGGTTGCACCCGATCCAAACAAGGAAGAAGCATCTATTCTCGACTTCTTCGATGAAAAAGAGTGTAAGATTGTGAGGCTAAGACTAACGGGTAATTCACTTAACGAGGATGCGCACGGCACTCAAATACCGTTGGAGGAGGACACAAATATAGAGGTGGCTTTGAAGGATGAAGTGGCACCCAAATGTTGTGGCACCAAGGAAGCTGACATGGTGATGACTTTGCGGAAAGCAACAACCGGTGGTAGCAACAAAAAATAAGGGAAGGATGTAGTGGAGTATGTAGCAGACCCACTGGCAACGAGGGCGTTGCCAAAAGCAAGTGGGGGAGGTTTGTTACACCATTCCATCTAGGCATATACGCGTGACATGGTTTCAGAATCTTGCACCATGTCGATGCGACAAAGGCAGCAAGAAAAGGGGTTTAAGGTAGATCGAAGAGCCTAAAATAGGCCACTGGGGGCTGGCAGAGGCCAAAACTAGCCTCTTCGTAGGCACGATGTGTTAAACAAGAAGGAAACTCACCATATACGGAGCAACACCAAAGCTGTGCGAGGATATACGAGGACGCTGCAAGAAAGTGGACACGCAGAAGCAGCTAGAGGCACCCGAGGGGAATCCGGGGGCGCATTTCTGCACCAGGGACACATTTCTACACACTGGGGCGTGTTTTACCGCACCTAGGGTGGTTACCAGAGGCAATTGCTAAGTTAGTGGGCAATAATTGTGGGAAGTTGATGCAATGTGAGAAAGGCCACTACTAAGGTGGTTATTGGAGCTTATTCTAAGGGTGGTTACTCTAGTCTATCTCATGGGCGGTTGCTGGAATGGTGGAATAGTGGGCTTGGCTGTTTACATTGTGTGGTAGACATGCAAACTGTCAACACATCGTGAGTAGTTATCTAGGGATAATACTAAGTAGTCGGGGTGTATCCACTACTTGAGAGAATAAAGGTATGTATCCCATGTGTCCCTGAAGGAAGTTGGGGGTGTCAACTTCCATAGCATCTGTAGGCTATAAATAGGTGCTAAGTAGGAGCATGAGAACCGGGAAAAAATATTGTGAAGGTTTATGCTACTTTGTATTTTGTAATTACATTGTGTATTATTAATAAGAAAATGGAAGTGTGAGTTCCAAAAAATTAGTGCATGCGAATTCCTTGTTTTAAACCCATCACTCGTGGCAAGCGAGAAACTTGTGATTATATAGCGCGGTCCCCTTGCTTTGTATGGAAAAAGCGTCGACCTCGCTTAACAAGGACAATGCCTACGTATAACAGCATTGCTTGTGGATAGTTTAGGTTGGGAAGGAGGATTCGCCTAAGTGTCATCACAAGTTACGGCAGGCTGTTTAGGGAAACTGCGCTACGAACGAGTCATACCAACTCGGGCTTGTGACAATAATCCACTAGACCTTCGAATTTAGTATATAACTTACCTAAGCTAGACACACTCTTTAACCAGTTCATGTAAAGCTATAATATCCTAATGATTCGAGGAAGTAGCGACAATGGTTTGCTTTATTGATCTCCAAGAAATTGACGCGTTCCTCATTGTGCATACATAACCTATTTAGGAACAACCCATATGCAGGTCAGAGCGATACCTAGCATCAACAAATCCAACTAATACATCACATGTTGTCTCAGAATAAGGGGCTGCCTTGAATTGAGGTACAGTGCTCGATGCTGGAGCAAACTTCGATGCGTTGATGACACCTTCGGGTCCATCCAATGTGCATTTTTTGACATGTAGAATTGAGTAGAGTAAAAAAACTATGTTTCAACCATTCCTTTTTCCAGAACTTCAAGTCTCTCTCTTGCTTCTTTGTAGAAAAAAATAGGCCAAAGTCAGTGGATCCCTTCAAGTACCTGATGTGATGTTCTACTCCATTTTAATGACTTTGCATAGCCGCAGACCGAGAAGGCAATGTCTGGACGTGTGCACTAAGATATGGAATCTCAGATCAAAAAGTTCCTCTTCATCATCATTCAAATGAAATTAATCCATTTGGGTCCCAGATTGCAAGCAACCATTGATGTGCTAAGAGGATATGCTTTGTCTATTGCCTGACTTAGAAATAAGCAGACTGATGAATAAGAATTCCACCAACTTGATGTTCCATCTCAAAACTGAGACATAATTGAGTCCTACCAAGGTCTTTCATCTCAAACAACTTGTTCGTTTAATGAACATGCATGAGTATAACTTATCATTCTTGTATCCCTTCCCAATCAAGTAGTCACTTACAGTAGAGAACGTCTCAATTTGAACACATGAGCACTCTGAGATTTAGAGTTACTTGAATTAGGTATAACCATGCCAACTAGAACTCTAATATATATCTCTGAATTAAGATCCTCATAGAGATATGCTGTAACCACATCCATAATCTTCATACTCAGTATTTTCAAACATTACCAAACTGATAAGGTAGTGAAAAGTAATGATTTCCATGACTAGTGAACATGTCTCTTCGTAATTAATACCAGGGTGTTGAGAAAACTTTACGCCTCAAGTTTTATGCATTGTGCTTAAGAACAAAAATTCATTCATGTCCAACCAACTTAACATTCGGTGATCATAGCACTACCTGACCGAAAACTTGCCCTTTGTAAGAGAGTTTAGTTCATCCTAGATTACTACTTTCCATATCGGTCATTCTTCTCTACGTTGATGATCTACAACAGAGCGAGGTTCCACTTCATCATCATCAATTCCTGAGCAACGGAATAAGTAAACACATCATCAATGAACATGAAAGTACTATCCATAGTACCTTTAGCATTTGTTTAACTTGGTGAGATTTCTTTGTTTGTTGACATTGTCATTGACTCTGAGGCATCCCCCAGTGTTTTTCAATGTCGACCTTTAAGACATGATTGTAGTCAGGAACAATCTCATATGTTAATGATGGAATGATGATTTTGTGCCTTGATGGCTTGCCTTTTTACTGGCAGCTCATCAGTGAATTTTGACCGACGCTACACTCCCACTATAGGCTGGAGAAACGCTACATTATGCGGGTGTTGCGTTAACTTTCTCAATTCTAGGGAATTTTGACCTTGTAGAATTGTTCACAGTAGGTATAATCGATCTCGTCACTTTCACGATATCAGTAAAGGAGTCAGCATCGAATTTGCTACTTTCTGAAGATGGAGAATACATTGGACTTCAATCTCATGTTGAGATGTGCGGGGATCATAATGAGACATAGTGGGGACATACCACATCAATTTTCGATGTTTAACCAAAATGGAACCATTCTCATCTCCCTATAACGTCGGGAAGTATGTCTCATCACAATGGCAATCTGCAAAACTAGTAGTAAAGAGATCTCATGTCAAAGGTTCTAAAAACGGACAATCGTTGAAGATTCATAACCAACATAAATGGCTAAATGTCGTTGAGAACCTATTTTAATATGCAGTGGAGGCATAATAGGCACATATTCCGCACAACCGAAGATGCGTAGATGTGAAATGTCATGCTCATATCTAGTTAGCAACTGGTACACACTAAATAGTTGGCGTGCTACGGGTCTCAAACGAATAAGCATTGCTGTATTCAAACTTGCATAACCCCAAGCAGAGCTACAAGCTGTAACCGCTTGATTTGTACTCCTGCTAAACCGTTGATCACATGAGAATAGGCATGGGGAACAAGATTTTTAACATCAATCTCAACAAACATGCAATAACTATAAAAAAAAACTTTGATATAAACTCTCTTGCATTACCCAATCGATAGACCTGATTGGATTATACGAGTGGTGAGCCTGAAGCTTAATAATCTGTGCTAGGAGTTTTGCAAATGCAGTATACCATGTGGATAGCAAAGTGATGCGTGACCAACGCATCGATGCAGTAACCAAAACCATAACATAGTCCGAATACAGGTTTGATTGGTCCACAAATATATTCTTGGAATCTGTGGAGGAATGGAAGTTATGTCTATAGCAAAAGAAGGTCATGCCTATAACATTGTTAATAAACAAACTTTGTAAATTGAGCAATATGCATTGGATATTGCCATAAAGACATCGGGTGGAAAAAATGCACAATGCCTCAGTAGTACGTAGCCGACATGGTGTTGCACTTATCTTGGGGACCGAGCCTAGACCGAGTGGAGTAATCTCAGTCTCTTCATCTAAACCGATGGTATAAGGTATTCCCACATGCTTCTTTTCTATAGAGAACATACGACCATAAGAATTTGTCAATAGTTTGATCATCATAATGTCAAAACTTATATGAGCCAGAGTCACATATAGTAGTATGAGAAACTGCATTGGTTTATATGATCCGAACCGTAGTAAGATATCAACAACTACAAATCCTCATAAACCTCTCCAGATTGCGTTGTTGTCAGCATTCTATAGAGATTGCATACAAAACTCTTTTCCATTCTCACAATATTGTTCCAATTGAAAACAGTTGGCACAAATGTTTGTAAAACTTAGCAATGTTCGATTGGAGTGTAGATCATGGCAACAACCAAAACTGACGTAAAAAAACATTTGACCGGTGCATCACATGGCATGACAAAATCGAAGTAAAACAACATCATAAAAACAAAACTAATCTATAACAACATACGATACTAGAAAATCGGGCTGAGAAGTAGAAGACGGTCTAAATTTTTTTTCTGAGCCTTTATTTCAACATTTCTAAAAATATTCTGAACAAAACCGATGTACAAACAACATCATAATAATCACAAAACCGATGTACCAGATTTGTGATTATTAAAAAACCGATTTACAAGTCTAGGATACCCATTTCGACAGGCCGAGATATTACTCTCGACGGATCGAAAGAAAACCAAAAACCAAAATAATTTTTGATGCAATGTTCAACAGGTCGAAGGAATCACCTTGATGGGTCAAAATTATGTCAAAATCGAGACAATAGTTGTCTGTCGACTGGTCGAGACATTTCTTCGACGGGTCGAAGGTGCTGTTATGTGACCAGAGGACATGCTCTAATGGGTTAAAGGAAACTAGACAAAACTTTTAGACGGGTTGAAAATGTGCCAAAACCGAACCAGAAAGTCATCTTCGAAAGGTCAAGAGAGAATCTCGACGGGTCAAAAATTTCTTAAGATCAAAACATCCTATGTTTTTGTCTTGTTTTTCTGGTATTTTTATGTCATATTGCTATATAACTTTGTATACTTCGAACCAATCATGCACAATGAACTTAAATATCATTCTCAACACTTTCATATACCGAAATTTTTTTTATTATTATTTTTGCCAACGTAAAACTTACATCAAAGATGTCTTATTGCAAAAACAAAGACTAAAACAAAGTCTTAAAACATGACTTAAGCAAGTCAAAACAAACTAAACTTGATTACACAACACAACGTAATACATAGAATATTAAAAATTTGGAGTCTCAAATTCTCGCTTCGAATGTAGCTCTAACATAGCTTGATTAAATATATCAATCTTCAGATAATCCAATAACTAGATAGAGTCCCATCTTTTGTGCAATTTTGTAAGTTATGCATCATGCACACTGTTGAATCTTTCTTTTAACACAGCCCATAAATCCTTGGGATCATTCTTTTGCAAGTATTGTGTTTTCAGAATTGGATGGATATGCCGCTTCAAAATCATGTCTATCAAAATCCGTCACAAATATCGATTTCCTTTTTTTCAATGTGAATTCACAAACCGTGATATTCACTAATAATTGTGACTCCCCCAAGACCGTCACTAATATCAAACTTTTGATAACATGTATTAATTCATAGGAACTAGGAAATATAATTGAAATAAAATTACGGTAATAATCAACTTAAATCTAGTCCGGTGTTGCAGTAATTAAGTTCTGTAACCTAAATTCTAAATCTAAGAAAGTGAGAAAATTTACCTCGAAGGTGTTATGCCCAGTATGAGAAATAAGTTAAAACGATGGAGGAAAAGCGTCGCGCACTACAAGTAGCTGGCAGTGGTGGAACTTCTAAAGGTGAGTGGTCGATGGTGGTGAGTCTGCCAAGGAGGGAGGCTGACTGTGGAGTGGACAAAAACTCACAATCAATCTCTATTAATTAATGCAGAGGGGCTTAGGGAAGTTTTGAGTAGTTTACGGTAGTTATGGGGAAGTTAGATGGTAGATCATTGTTAATGCCAAAATTTTCCTTTTAGTTTTCTAAGTATACAACAACAGTTTGAGATAAAAGAGGAATTCCCCGTCCACGGTGGTTTTGCTTGGAGTTCGATCCAGTTACCCCGTCAATTGGATGGCTGTAGTTGAAGTAGACATCAACCCCTCTAGAGCAAATGAAGATTGAGACTGATTGAGTGAAGACATTAACCCCATAAATTTGATCAATCAATTGCTAGAGGGATCTGGGTTTTGGGTCATGTTTCTTTTGCGCAAGATTGGCGGCTTTGGCTGCCTTACCGGCGGCAGTTCGATCGAGTCGAGGACGTCAACCTCCAACGATTGGAAGTTCAACATCTATCGCCGCCTCCATCTAAGCGGCTTCGGCTGCCTTACCGGCGGTGGTTCAATTGGGTCGATTGGAAGTTCAAAGCAATCATGGACCGATCGGTGTTGAGTAGCCGGCAGCTATTTCCGGCAGGTATCGAGCTTGGGACAGTCCAACTTGGTTCTGCAATCGCTGACGTCGTCGTCGCCATCCCCGACCAGACCGAGCCAAAGACAGCCGACGGTGGAGGAGGTGAACCGCGATGCATCATTATGATGGAGATCGATGACGCTGACGTCATCCCAGCCCTCCCCGACCCAACCGAGTCGAGGGAAAAAAAACACGAGCCTGTGGAGGAGGGATACGGTGGTGCAGTGTAGTCGTTTATAGAGTGGTGGTTTCTGATTTGCGTCATTTTAGAGGAATGGATTGGTGTGTGACGTCACAGAGGAGCATCGAGATAAGATCTATCTCCATGAGAGGATTGGATGGTGGCCAGTGGTTCCAGCTTCGTCCATGCTTCTCTTCTTCTATCCATGAGGTGAGAATTCGATATGCTCCTCTGATTTTTTTTGTTTGAATCGGTAATGAATTCCAATTTGGTATGAATCAATTTTCTGGGTTATGAATTCAAATTTGATTTTTATTTGCATTTGGTACAAACTATTAGAATATTGATCAAAGTTAGACTATGATTAGATCACGAATACAAAAGCATATTCATATCAATTCTGTTGTGTATGACTTAGTTGTAATGGGGGTCTTTTAAGCTTATGAATTATTTGGTTGTTCGTCTTTGTTGGCAAACGTAACTTTGTATCCCTTTTGTTATAAGAACATGGAGTAGTTCTAAATGTACAAAATGAGAGGAAAAGAAAACTAAAAAGTGACTAGATCGAAGCTTAACTTTGTATCCCTTTTGTTCGTCTTTTGCTGCTTCTTCAAAATCTTCAAGATCACTCATCCTCTACTCCAAGCCAGGCTGCTGTTTGTGTGATGGCCTCAAAGAGAAGCTTCAGGCTGCTTTCCTACATGCCGACCCTGAATCTCTTCACGGTGTTGATTTATAGGTAACCATGAATCCCAAGCTTCAAGATTTATAGTGTGAGTTAGATATTTCCGGATTGCTTGGTGTTTGTGCTATGTGAAGTTGAAGATTTAGGCTTTAAGCTTTGTCCCTGCTTTTTTTAGTCAAGTTTGTGGTGTTGGGTTTTGTTCAGGTGAGGGATATTACAAGCAATCCGGAATGGGAGACAGCTTATCAGTATGAGATTCCTGTTTTGGCTAGAGTGCTTTCTGATGGCACTGAGATTAGTTGAAAAAGTGTGCTGCATATGGCAATTTCTGTTGAATAGAATTTGACAGCTATGATGTGTTGCGTTTATGTGTAATGTATCTGCAGAACTCAATTGTTTAGTATAACTGTACAAGTGTATATTAAAGGTACTTCTGTTGCCCAGTTATGATCTGAAGAGTTGGGGTTGATGAAGTTAGAGTTTTAGAGGATATGGTGTCTGTGTTGGTTTAAAGAACTAAGAAACCAGGAAAAATAAAACAATGCTATCTTCATCAATCATCATGATGATGTTTCCGAGGGATGATTGGAAGATATATTGTGTTGTTTTTAAACTTTGAAGAGTGCTGAGTTTTCTTGCGAGGCATAGTTGGCTCATTTACATTGTAGGAGGAGGTAAATGTCAGCTTTTTGTACTGTTAGGGAGCCGTTTTGTTCTCAGGTCTAGAATAAATTGTAGCTTTATTTTTTTGTGTGGAATGAAACTAAAGTTTTGTTTTCGATACAATTTCCTTTTATTTACATTGATTTGCTTCTTTCGATTGATGCGGTCTTTCATAATTGTATGTTTTAGATCTGTTTAGCTCAGGGATTTGATCGTGAATTTATGCTTAATCTGAAAGTGATGGGAGAGAGTAATGGCTGTAAAGTCTGTGTTATAGGAGGTGCATGCTATATTGATGTTTGCAACTGTTGTTTACAGGGAAACGAAAAGAGATAGCGGATAGTTATATAACCTAGAGTAATATAACTATGAGCACTCAATGATCAGTATGGTGAAAACATTAGTAATGCACTCTTATGTTTATGATGTTAATACCTAGAGTATATATGCATGCATATAATGATTGTGTTTTGGTTTTGAGTAGTCTAGGAAGTTCACCAATTTGTATTCATATTTCAGTTTTCAAACTATGATTTGTTGTTTGGGAGTATTATTCTTTATGCCAATTTCTTCATATTGAATCTTTTACTCTTCTATATACCATCACTTTCAATAAGTATACAACAATCTTTTACTCTGACGTTTGTTTGTTTATCATTGCAGCTTTGACTGAAGCCATAGACATGTAAGTAAAGATCCCTATGGCTTTGTTCATGGTTTGTTGTGGGCAAGATAATTGTTTTGGTTGATTCCTTCATTTGCTCTTTACCCATATGTTTGTATTATACGACTGCAGATATAGTGGATGGATAGATGAATGCGAGCGTGTCAACACTGTTGATGATGATTAAGTAGCATATGGGATGTTCAAGTTCAGCCTTTGAAGGATAGACATGAGCTTTTGAAGAGTGTGGTGGCAATGTAATGCGTTGCTGGAGATTTTGAAGTTTGAGACTGATTTGGTCGCCAGGCTCAACAAATGGAAAGAATTGGTGGTGAGTGAGTTGCTTGGCATTTTAATTTTGAGATCTTCTATGGGAGAGAGTAATGGCTATAAAGTCTGTGTTATAGGAGGTACATGCTATATTGATTCTTTGCGGATACAGGGATTTGGATTCTGTGAGTTTATGTATTGATATATGTGTTTACTGCTTAATAGCTCTTGGAATTATCAGGAACATTCTACTTAGGCAGCAAGCTATAGTGTTGTGCTATCATAGATGATGTACTCTTTCAAGCTTAAGTTATAATGGCGGATAACTAAGCCTTTCTGTCAAATTGTTACTCCTTTTGTCAATACTGTGGATCTTCTTCAGTTATTGTAGTAATTGGAGTGGAAGTGGACTAATTCATGTTATTATGTATTTGTTTCTCTGTTCGATAGCGAGGATTGCTAGGTTGTGAGGTGTCATTTGCCGAATGTAATACATATATGAGCTCAAGTTTTTTGTGTTTGTAGTAGAGTTTATACTAAGCCTACAAAATGAATAATGGAAGTTCGAGGATTAATTGTAATCATTTCTCTGATTGCTTTGATATATTGCAGGCTGTGTTGCAGAGGACCCGGGACAACAATTCTTTAATGCCTTAACATGCTTCAGCAATAAGTTCGTGAGTCTAAATGCATGTAAACACTTCAAAAATTAAATTTCCTTTGTATTTCAATGTGAGATTTGAAAAATGCATGACGTTATTTGCAGATCTATTCTGGTTGTGATGAAGCTTATAGATTGAATGAAAGCGGAAACCTCAACGTGCCTCCGGATGCACTTGATCTGTTCTGCCATGGACCCTGTTTTGCTGAGACACAGCAAGTGCTCAAGTGTGTTGATAACATGTTATCATCCTTCATTTTCAATAATGATATTAGAGGTGCCCTCCATGCCGGCTGCAGTTATTCCAGCCAAAGAGGTAACTAATGTACACATACAACATGTGTTCCAAATCAACAATACGCCAACATAAATACACAATATGTCAAAAATCTAGCAATAGAGCTACTGCACTTATACATATATGTTGAGTAAGCCAACTGTACTACTAGGTGCTAGAACTAAATGTTATATATGTTTGAAAAGAAGTTCAAAATCTGATTGAAATATGATCTGTGTCCATTGTGTAGGGAATTTCAATGGTTTTGGACCTTTCGGTGAGTATATCCAAGGTGAATACAGTAGTGTTGCAGGGAAGTTGCCGAGTTTAATCGGCTTTTTCTTCACATTTATATGTACTAGTGCCTGCTGTCTCTTCTTCATCTTATGGTGACTATGTGTATCATGGACTACAGAATTATTATATTTGAAGTTGGAAACACACTATACGACGGACACTTTCTTCTATATGTAATATCAAAACACTAAATTAAGCTTCAGTCTCGCATGTCAATTTGCTCCAGTGGGATCCTTCAGTAGTCACCTCTACGTAGTACTATAGTAGCTTTAACAAGTCGATCGGACAAACCAATATTAGCAATTGCCGTTTACAATCAAATACAAATAACTAATAAACCAGAAACAAAGACCGGCATCAGCTCAAACTTTGATCCCAAGCAAAATCAATGATCCCTTTTCATAATTAACTGTCTTAACTATGAATCGAATTTTCAGAGAGATTTTTGCACAATATCACAAAAATGATAGAATTTCAGGTAAGAAGCATACGTATATCATCGCTAAGATTATGCATGCTGAGAAATGAATAAATGAAATTAGATCGGAAGACACATATTTGTTAAATGAAGCATACTCGGTGTGTTTCAATATTTTTGGTCGGTTGACGTATGGGAAAGTCGATAAAAATGAATACCAGTTATCTCAGTAACTTGGTTTTGAAAGAATGGAACAAGAAGAAGCATGAACAGTATGAACCTTTGAGCACTTTTGTTTTTGTTATATTCCAAGTTCTGTTCTCAACTTTAACTGTAAATTTTGAATATTATCATTAGTTGGCGCTATAAAATGGCACGGAGAGAGTTGATGACAACAAAACCGTCATCTGAAGTCACACTAACATGGAGAAATTTTTTGCGCTTAAGGTATATATGCCATATATTATTTGAGATATATTACAATTTATGATTTTCCTTTTTGAATTTAACAGCTGCAAATATTGTTACCAGGTTGCGACGTCATCGCCAACGAAATAGCTTCTTATATAAGGTCTTATAGCTTTTTACTTATACAAGACATAAACATTGATGGTCAACATACATTTATTTTAAAATTACTAACAGTTAATTTGTATCTTTTACAGTTCTACAAAAAAACGTAAAAATTTGGAAAAAATTAATCAAGTAATTACGTGATGCATTCGTGTTCAACATATACATGTATGTGGCCGTTTATTTATTTTCTTTAACTCTCATATATTTTATTTGTAGTTGGAATGACAAGTCGTTCTACATGATGATTAATGTAGTTGGACTTCGTTGGACATATCGACGTCATCATAATTAAAACTTTTGCTAATTTTTTTTTTATAGTTTCTATTCGTATGTTTTTCGTTCTATTTTCATATGCACTAACACTGCATTTATTATCAGCAATTGATTATTTTTTACATAGTGTTGACTTAATATGAAGTAGGCTAATATTATTTTATAAAATTTATCATCAATCATTGGTAATTCTTCTCACATCTCAATTAGATCAGTGTTCGAATAATAGAGATAGACCTGAAAGTGCACGATAATATCTGTCAGCAGCAATAAACTTGGGCAATTAAGTGAAGACGATATAATTGCACACTCTTGAGTATGCCATCGATAAGTTGCACGCGTGAGCGTGACGTCTTTCTCACGCGCATATGCGCGTGCAAGAAGGCTAGTGTAAAATAATAAAATATTCTATCTGTGCATTTGCACTGATTTTTGTAAAATCATGCTAGTTCAACGGTTATAAAATGGTAAGAATCATAGAGGTACTCAGATGAGGACTTCTGACCTCCCTTGACTGGTAGCTACGATGAATAGAACAATGGGCCAAATGTGGTATCCTGACCTACCCTGACCGGTAGCTACGACAAATAAAAATAAAAGGTGATGGGTCAGACGAGGCAACCTGACCTCATCTGACGGGTCTGACGAGGTAACCTAACCTCCATTGACCAGGGACTATCCAGTGATCAGCCGAACAATCAATGCATCGATATAGGTAGCCTATAAGCCATCACAAGAAAAAAAAACCTCCAAATTTAATCTGGTCTAAAATATACTGGAAACTGGAAACTATAATTTATAAATTGAAAGTACAGTGTGAATATAAATCCTTGAACTCATAAACGACTGTGAAAATAAAAAGTTCAATCACCGTACTATGCCGGGATATTAATAAAGTCGTAACCTGCTAATCGATGTAATAATCATCATACACGGCCCACTCACTCGTAATCCATTGCATTCAGCACAAATTACAAGTGAAACGACATAAAATTTTGCTTAAAATCCAACATTGCTGGAGCTCCGCCGCGCACGGTAGCGTGTAGGGCCACACACCATCGTTGGCGGAGGCGGAATCTCACCGGCACCAAATCAGGCATCCAGAATTTATCTTCCTCCATTCGCTGGCGTCTAGACACTGATAGTTGCATATTTATGCATCTATTTGGTATTTAATGTGTTCCCTATATTTAGTTTATTGTTATTAATCGAGTGAATTAATTATGTTTATTTGTTTTTAGGTGTTTTGGAGATTAATGGAGAAAAGGAGATTAAATAATATGTTTTGGAAGTTTCTTGGCGAGGAACTGCCTGGCGAACAGATTATAGGAGGTCACGTACGTTGGTTTTGGTTCTTGGCGAGGAACTGTCTTGGCGAGGAACATAAAGTAGAAGTGGACTTGGAATTCGATACATATATAATGAAGTCCTTGGCGAGGAAGTACTTGGCACGTGATATTGCTTGCATGCATGTAGATATATTTTGCAAGTGGGCTGACGTACGTAGAGCTTGGCGAGCAAAGTTGTTGAAAGAAGAGAAGGTTTGCATGTGGACATTTATATATTTATATTTGCAACTTGAGATTAAGAAGGAGTCCAAGTTCAATGTGGACTGTGCTAGCACGTGATGCATGCTTGCTAGGTTAATTAACCTAGCCTAAACATATATATAAAGCAAGTGGGGGGCTGAAGGTACGTACACGCTGGAGAATAAAGAACAAAAGACGTACGGCTGGAGAGACAAAAAACAGAGGATTCAAGCGAAGTTCGATCTCGACATCGACAAGAGTTCTTCTTTCTCCATCTTTTATTTATCTTTCAATGAATTCTTTGATGTTTTTATTTATGACTATGAGTAGCTAATTTCCCTTTGTTAAGGGGCTGCTTGAAGCCCCGTACATGAAGTCTTTTTAATACATACACTTTAATCTAGTTTTGCATATTCTATGAATGAGGTTTCTTTCTCTGAATGATCACCGTATGAATTCTTGTATGTTTGCTTTGGTGCGCAACTTAGTATGCATGCTAGGGTTCTAGTTTCATGAGATACGGGCGACTGAAGATAATTTCTTCCACCGGATTCTCTATAGTGATACACCGATTTTACCGTCGGGAGATTGAAATCCATAGGTCTAGCGAGACACGCCTATAGTGTACTTGTGAACCCTTGTAGCTTCTCAAACCTTTTCTAGAACTTAATGCTTTCTTCTTTGTAAACCTTGGGGTCCATGACTATGGGTTCAATAGAGAGATAGATGTAGGGGAGGTCCATGACAAACCTGCATAGGCATAAGGATTAGGTAATAGGATGTGGTTGTAACGATCAACTCTTCCTGGGAACTTTCATTCATTGGATATGTGCATTAGATTAAGTATGTGTTAGATAGATGGAATGACGGTGGTGGATTGCATTCCTCTTAACTCTTTAATCATATAGTTTAAACATATTTGCATTCATTAGCATATTTACTTTCAGCATTTATTTTCTGGATTAGCTGTAACTTCGCCGATTTATTTCGGTAACCAAATCAACTCCGAATACCCTCAAATTTTGTGTGGTAGTCCACCACTGTGTCTAGTTCATTGTGTCAAAATCTCGCTGCATTTGAGTCTGTCGAGCTTAGGTTCGCTTACCATTAGTGTTCTGTGGTCGAGTCTGTCAGCATATTAGTGTGTTAGGATTTAGTTTCACAAATTCTTCGTGTTCGATAACCCCTATTTATCTTACTACATTGATATATCCAGGTTGTGAATAGGGTATCTTTGAGAGGTGTTAATCCGCCTTGTCAAATTTTGGCGCCGTTGCCGGGGAATTGCTTAATGCTAAGTCTTAATAGAGTCTTTAATTTTCAGTTTTGTTTTGTTTTGTTTTCTTTTTCTTTTGAGTCTTACTGTCTCTTCTGTGTGTAGGAGCATTGTGTATGCGTACTAGGAACACAAGAAGCGCTGAGCCATTATTACTTGATCCAGAGATTGAACGCTCAGCAAGGCAAAACAGGAAGCAGGAGGGACAACGGTCCATAAATGTGAACAGTGGTGGTCAGCCTGAGCAAGAAATACATTCAGGTTCAGAGTCTGAGTTTGAGGAAGAACAGAGTATTCCAACACCACCACCATCACCAAAAAGAATGGCAAATGCAACCAAGCTGAGAGAGTCCTTTATACCGGGCACAGGTGCAGCAGATTCACCGATCGTACTACCAGAGAATTTGGGGTCTTATTCTATTCCCCCATCACTTATATCAAATCTGCCACACTTCAGAGGAACGCCTTCTGAAGACCCTCAGGACCATCTCAATGAATTTACAGCATTGTGCAGAATCCAGAAATCGACTAATGTGGAAGAGGATACTATGAAACTCCTCTTGTTTTCGTTCTCTTTAAAGGAGCAAGCAAAAGCATGGTATAATTCTTTAGCTCCTTTATCTATGGACACATGGGAGAAGATGTGCTCTGCATTTATGAAAGAGTTCTACTCTGCTTCACGCACCAAGAACTTGAAGAAGCAAATTAGCACATTCAGGCAGAAAGACAGTGATGAATTACATGAAGCCTGGAGCCAGTTTAAGAGTCTTCTTTGACAATGCCCTCATCATAAGTTTGACCTCAACACTCAAATGGAGTTCTTCTATGAAGGACTTGATTCTTTTAACAGGTCAAAGCTTGATTCAGCTTGTGGGGGAAATTGGTGGACTATGACTGGAGTTGAAGCCAAGGAAGTTGTTGAGAATCAAGCAGAAAATTCAAGGCAATTTCAGTCAAGGGATAGATCCATGGGAGCAAGTAGAAGGTCTCTCAATGTAGTTGCAATCGATGGAGCTATGGAAAAAAGATTAAGCTCGATGGAGAATGATATTGCTCTGATAGCGAGTAGTCTGAAAGTGAGCAAGAAGACAACAGTTGCTGCAGCTCAGGTTGTATGCACTTTATGTTCAGCTACAAGCCATTTAGCAGAAGATTGTCCCAAGTTCAGAGCAGATGAAGAGGTTGATCAAGAGGAAGAAGCAAATTACTTCCAGAGACAACCCAACACATATGGTGGAAACAGAGACTTGTTGAGCTATAGGAGCAACAATGTGCTCAATCCTCCTATTGTTCCACCTGGATTTCAGCAGAGACAACCTACAGGAGATGAGCAGCAGTTTGGCCAAAGGCGTATGCCTCAGCAACAACAAGCTCAAGCTCAAACATCATCAGACAATTCTACATTGGCAGCCCTGATGCAACAAATGATGTTTGACAACAAGAAGGAACGAGAAGAGAGTAGTGCCTTTCGCCAAGATATCAAGGCCACAACTCAAGAACTCAAGGCCACAACTCAAGAACTCAAGGCTACAGCTCTACAGCAAGGAAAAGCAATTGACTTTCTTGAGAGACAAATGAGCCAAATGCAGCAAACAATGGCTCAAGTCAAGGAAGGAAGTCTTCCTAGTAACACTCTTCCCAATCCCAACACAAAATATGAAGCTCATGCGATGACCTTGAAGAGTGGGAATGTGTTGGAAGAACTGCCCGAGTTAACAAAGAGAAAATGGGAGGAGCCCGTGCTTCAACAACTTGTCCCTTACAAGCCATTGGACAAGCCGTCAGAAGATTCTGCAGGAACCCCAATTCGAGTCATCGAAAATGCACTTGAAACAGAAGAACTGACAAATCAAAAATCAGGTCAGGTATCCTCTACTCCTTCTCCTTCTATTATTCCTAATTTACCTTTTCCTAGCAGGTTGAAGAAACAGGTGAAGGTTGAAAAAGAGAAGGAGATCTTGGATGTGTTCAGAAAGGTAGGAGTAAACATCCCATTGTTGGATGTGATCAAGCAGATACCACAGTATGCAAAGTTCCTGAAAGATTTGTGCACAACAAAGAGAAAATTCAATGGAACTGAGACTGTGGCTTTGGGAGAGAGAGTATCTGCTGTGCTTCAAAGAAAGCTCCCACCTAAGTTAGGTGATCCAGGACGTTTTACAATCCCATGTACCATTGGTGATCACAGGTTTGCGGGTGCTTTACTTGATTTAGGTGCTTCCATTAATTTAATGCCATACACTGCTTATAACAGGTTGAAAATGGGAGAACTTATTCCCACAGGTGTCACCATTAAACTTGTTGATCGGTCTAACTGCTACCCTCAAGGTATTATTAAGGATGTTTTGGTGCAGGTGGGAGATTTGATTTTCCCAGCAGATTTCTTTGTGCTGGAGATGGAGCATGAGCCAATGCCATCAGAAATACCATTGATTCTTGGGAGACCGTTCTTGAGAACAGCGCGTACAAAGATAGATTGTTTTGATGGATCATTGAGTATGGAAGTAGCTGAGGAGAAAATCCACTTCAATATTTATGAAGCTCTCAAACATCCGAATAGTGATGATGCTTATTCATGTTGTTCAATTGACACTTTTGAGAGTTTTGTGCAGGAATTCATTCACTATTCATTGGAGGAGGATCATTTGAGGAAGGTCATAGAGGTATCTGGAAAAGAAGATGTTTCAGGTCCAAAGCTTGGCGAACTTGTCAAGAAGCTTGGCGAGGAAGGACTGAAGCTTGGCGAGGAAGGGAAAGTTGAACCTATTTTTGAGATAGCTTCAGCTGAGGATCTTGAAATGGAAGAGGAGTATTATGCTATGGAAGAAGCACTTGAATCCCTGCCAATTATGAAAGGTAAATATCCTAAACCCATTTCTCTTCCAATTTCAGATGACGTTCTTGTTCCATCTATACAGGTGGCACCTACATTGGAGCTTAAACTTCTACCCGAGCATTTGAAGTATGCTTTTCTAGGGAAGGATGATACACTTCCATTCATCATCTCTTCCAAGCTCTCAACGTTACAAGAGGAGAAGTTACTGAATGTACTCAGGGAGTACAAGGCCGCCATTGGATGGACAGTAGCCGATATCAAGGGCATCTGCCCAACATTGTGTACCCACAGGATCCATTTGGAGGAGGGAGCTAAACCAACAAGGGAAGCTCAACGTCGTCTCAATCCTCCCATGATGGAAGTTGTCAAGAAAGAAGTCATCAAGCTTCGAGACGCAGGTATCATTTATGCTATTTCTGACAGCAAGTGGATTAGTCCTGTGCAGGTTGTGCCCAAACGGTCAGGAATCACAGTGGTAAAGAATGATGAGAACGTGTTGGTGCCTCAAAGAGTCCAAACGGGATGGAGAGTGTGTATTGACTACCGTAAGCTCAATGCCACCACAAGAAAAGATCACTTTCCGCTCCCATTCATTGATCAGATGTTGAAAAGGTTGGCAGGTCATGAATATTATTGTTTCTTAGATGGTTATTCAGGGTACAACCAGATAGCCATACATAAGGATGATCAAGAGAAGACCACCTTCACATGTCCCTATGACACTTTTGCTTATAGGAGGATGCCATTTGGTTTATGCAACGCACCTGCCACATTTCAGAGGTGCATGGTAAGCATTTTCTCAGACATGGTTGAAAAGATCATTGAGGTATTCATGGATGATTTCTCTGTTTTCGGTGATTCTTTTGACACATGTCTTCATAATCTAGCTATGGTTTTAGAGCGTTGTGTAGAAACTAACCTTGTACTTAATTGGGAAAAATGTCACTTTATGGTGGAGCAGGGTATAGTTTTGGGACATGTTATTTCAGCTAGAGGTATAGAGGTTGACAAAGCTAAGGTTGATATTGTGCTTACCTTACCCCCTCCTTCCACTGTGAAGGAGGTGAGATCTTTTCTTGGACATGCAGGATTTTATCGCAGGTTTATCAAGGATTTCTCCAAGATATCCAGACCGTTATGTGCATTGCTCCAGAAAGATGTAGCTTTCAACTTCACCGATGAGTGCTTGCAAGCATTCAATAAGCTCAAGGAGTTGCTCACTCCAGCTCCCATCATTCAAGCACCGGATTGGAGTCTACCATTTGAGCTCATGTGTGATGCTTTAGACTATGCTGTTGGCGCTGTTCTTGGTCAACGCCCACAAAGACTCCCACATGTCATCTATTATGCCTCCCGTACTTTAAATGATGCATAGTTGAACTATTCAACTACTGAGAAGGAGCTCTTAGCAGTGGTTTTCGCTCTTGAAAAGTTTAGGTCTTACTTGTTAGGAACTAAAGTTATCATATTTTCTGACCATGCTGCTTTAAGATATTTGATGACTAAACAGGATGCCAAGCCCAGGTTGATTCGATGGATGCTCTTACTTCAGGAGTTTGATATTGAGATCAAAGACAAGAAGGGTTCTGAAAATGTGGTGACGGATCACTTAAGTAGACTCACCCACGGCTCCAACGCAGAAGAAGACACTCTTCCTCTCAGAGATAGCTTTCCCGATGAACAACTCCTTGTTGTTCAAGCTGTGGAGCCATGGTATGCTGATATTGTTAACTACAAGGTGAGTAAGTACATTCCACCCAATTTCAGCAGAGCTCAGAAAGACAAACTGGTCAAGGAAGCCAGGTATTACGTATGGGATGAGCCATACCTCTGGAAACATTGTACCGATGCCATCATCCGCATGTGCGTACCCGATTCTGAATTTCAATCTATTCTATCTTTTTGTCACTCACATGCAGGTGGTGGACACTTTGGAGGGAAGAAGACTGCTCTCAAGGTGCTTGAGAGTGGATTTTATTGGCCAACTTTGTTTCATGATGCCCACATCATGTACAAATCATGTGAGAGATGCCAAATGACAGGT
Organism: Geum urbanum; assembly: GCA_946800695.1. Lineage (NCBI taxonomy): Eukaryota > Viridiplantae > Streptophyta > Magnoliopsida > Rosales > Rosaceae > Geum > Geum urbanum. The sequence goes on along the minus strand of OX326997.1, from coordinate 18,750,328 downwards.
AACATTGGCCCAAGAGACCAAATGCCTCAACACCCTGTTCTTGTTGTTGAAATATTTGATGTGTGGGGTATTGATTTCATGGGACCATTCCCTAATTCTCAAGGTTATTTGTATATTCTTCTCGCTGTGGATTATGTTTCTAAGTGGGTGGAAGCTAAAGCCACCCGCACAAACGATGCTAAGGTTGTTCTTTGTTTTCTGAAAGATATTTTTGCTAGATTTGGAACACCTAGATGCATTATCAGCGATGGAGGATCTCATTTTTGCAATAGAACCTTTGATGCTTTGCTCCGGAAGTACAGTGTAACACATAAGGTGGCCACACCTTATCACCCTCAAACCAGCGGGCAAGTGGAAGTGTCGAATATGGAGATCAAGCAAATTCTGGAGAAGACTGTTGGACCAACAAGGAAGGATTGGAGCCAACGCTTGGATGAAGCGTTGTGGGCTTACAGGACAGCATATAAGACACCTATTGGAATGTCTCCTTATAGGTTGGTGTATGGAAAAGCTTGCCATCTTCCAGTGGAGTTGGAACACAAGGCATATTGGGCTGTCAAGAAGTTCAATTTTGACATCGATGATGCGGGTTTGCATAGGAAGTTGCAGCTGAACGAGCTTGATGACATTAGGCACAATGCCTATGAGTCCAGCAAGATTTACAAGGAAAAGACTAAAGCTTTTCATGACCGGAATATTAAGAGAAAATAATTTGTTGTTGGTCAAAAAGTTTTACTCTTCAGTAGTCGTCTACGCTTATTTCCAGGTAAGCTGAAAAGTAGATGGACTGGTCCTTATGTTATCACTAATGTTTTTCCTCATGGTGCCATAGAGGTTGTAAGTTCAAAAACAGGGAAGACATTTAAGGTGAATGGACATCGACTCAAGCCATTCTATGAGTCATTTGTGGAGCATGTCTTTGAGGATGCAGCCCTTGGTGATGCATCTCTGTGCGTGGAGTGTTAAGACTTGTTGTCTGGCTGAAGACGTTAAATTTAGCGCTACTTGGGAGGCAACCCATGTTGATGGAGAAGCGTGGAACACCAGATTTGAAAGTTTTAAACTCTCTATCTTTCTCCTTTGCTTTATTTTTTCTCCATGTTTAGTGTGATTTGTGATGTGTTATGTGTCTCATTCCATGCTTGTTTGATGTATTGTATGTTTTAGTTTTGTTTTACATTGAGGATAATGCAAATTTCAAGTGTGGGGTGGGGTTTATATCATATCCTTAGCGTCTATGTATAATTTTTTTCGTTATTTCGGTACTGTACAGTATGTTGTTTCGTGTCAATTATTTGACATAGTTTGAAGTCTCGTAAATTTTTGAAATTTTTAGAGGATGTTTTCACATGTGTCTAAATTGTGCTCTTAAAATTTCAGCTCATTCCAATGTATGATCAATTCTGAAAAATTCTAGCGAGGGAATGAGTCTCTGGCGATCTTCGCATGTTGTATTGTTCAGTTTGATGTTTCGCGTGATTTGTTTGACATATCTAGAAGTCTTGTAAATTTCTGAAATGTTTAGGGAATGTATATAAAAGTGTCTAGTTTATTCTCTATAAATTTCAGCTCATTCCACTTTGTCATTAATTCTATATAATTCTGGCGAAGTGGAGTTGAGTCAAGCGAGCAACAGTTCTCAGTACTGAACAGTAACCTGTTCGTGTCATTCATCTTCGATAGCTAGGGGTCTCGTAATTTTCTGAAATTTTGAGGGAAGTTTTTTAAATGAGTCTAGTTAGTGCTCGCGAAATTTCAGCTTATTTAGATGTATGACTAATTTTGTAAAATCCTAGCGAGCCTCGCTACACTTTGTTCACGTGGTTTGGTAGTTTTGAGTCTGGTGAGCAAACAGTCTGCTGTTTTGTATAATTTATTTGACATAGTTCTAGGGCTCGTAATTTTCTGAAATTTTGAGGGTGTGTTTTTAAATGTCTCTAGTTAGTGGTCCCAAAATTTCAGCCTATTACGATTAGTGATTAAGTTTTTAAAATTCTGGCGAGGAGTGTTGCTTGCTACACTGTTTATGGCGAGCTGCTCGCCTGATGTTGGTATTTTTGAGTTTTTCTTTGTTTTCCTTGGGTATTTTAGTGTCTTATTTGAAAAATCAAATATAAAAGTAAAAAGTGTCAAGAAAAACATAAAAAGAGTCTTTTGTTTTGTGTCTTAGGTGCCCTTAACTAGTCCATGATGTGATTATATCTTCCGTAATTGTGACTGAGAGATGATCTTGTTATTTGAGTTTCTTTGGTTAATTTTGATATATGATGCATATGTGAATGTGTAGTGGATGTAGAAAAAGTTAACATGGTACCGATTTTTGGCATGCTTAAACTTTGTTGAGATTCATTTAACCTGTGAGCGATTGAGCCTATATGTGATTACACATGCTTTCTTTATTGTGTGTCAATTGCTTGCCACAGATTAAGTTAATGGACTCTAGATATTACTAGAACTTGCTCTTGTTCTTTTCAAAGCTTATAGTCAATACATGTTTTGATTGAGGAAGTGATAAAGGCATTTAGGGGACACCACCATAGCCATATAAGCCTGTGTCCTAATTTTGTGTACACAAGATGTGCACCCCTTAGTTAACCACTTTGGGCCTACATGTTTAAACTTTATGTCATCACCCACATATCTCTGACCTTAAACCTTAGAATAGTTATATCTTTACCCTTGTTCTAGGACTTGGTAGAGCTATACATGAGACAGATTTGTGAAGATGGCGACAATGTCGACAAGTGATGCAAAGAAATAAGTGTGGGGTATCAAGCTAGTGTTTGAAAAAAGAAAAGAAAAGAAGAAAAGAAAAGAAAAATGTGATGTCTAGCTTGATACCCGAGTTAACTATTGATGAAAACAATGATGTGAAGGCCCAACAAGATGAAATTCGGCCACAAAAGTGAGAAAGTTCATGGTTGTAAAGTTTGAAGAAGTCTTTTATTTGGTGCTCTACTGGGTTCTAGAATTATATTCGAATTCCTTATCCATTTATTCTTTAACCTATGAGCCAAGCCCCATTACAACCCATGAAAGTCCTTTTGATTCTCAAGATGGCAGCCTTTGATCTGTGGAGATTTGTCACATGAGTAAGCATATGTTGTGGTCCATTTGGCAAGTAATTGAGTTGAGTGAATACCTTAGACATACTTTGAGAGAAACATTTTGGAGAGCATATACCTGTGAGGTTGAATCTTAACAAGTTTGTTGCATGCTACAGCTTTACATTCACCATAATTATGTCTTCGTCCTACATATTTCATGCGTGTCATACATTGAAATTAACTTTCGAAATTTTACGGTATATAAATTTGGAGTCACACTTATCTTGGTGTTACAATTGTGGAAGATTGCTGAGACAATTTGTTAAGGGTGTTAGAGTCATGTCGTTAGAATCTTTGAGTCTTTTCAGAGTCTTAATTTAGTGTATTGCTCGAGGACTAGCAATGTTTAAGTGTGGGGTATTTTGATAGTTGCATATTTATGCATCTATTTGGTATTTAATGTGTTCCCTATATTTAGTTTATTGTTATTAATCGAGTGAATTAATTATGTTTATTTGTTTTTAGGTGTTTTGGAGATTAATGGAGAAAAGGAGATTAAATAATATGTTTTGGAAGTTTCTTGGCGAGGAACTGCCTGGCGAACAGATTATAGGAGGTCACGTACGTTGGTTTTGGTTCTTGGCGAGGAACTGTCTTGGCGAGGAACATAAAGTAGAAGTGGACTTGGAATTCGATACATATATAATGAAGTCCTTGGCGAGGAAGTACTTGGAACGTGATATTGCTTGCATGCATGTAGATATATTTTGCAAGTGGGCTGACGTACGTAGAGCTTGGCGAGCAAAGTTGTTGAAAGAAGAGAAGGTTTGCATGTGGACATTTATATATTTATATTTGCAACTTGAGATTAAGAAGGAGTCCAAGTTCAATGTGGACTGTGCTAGCACGTGATGCATGCTTGCTAGGTTAATTAACCTAGCCTAAACATATATATAAAGAAAGTGGGGGGCTGAAGGTACGTACACGCTGGAGAATAAAGAACAAAAGACGTACGGCTGGAGAGACAAAAAACAGAGGATTCAAGCGAAGTTCGATCTCGACATCGACAAGAGTTCTTCTTTCTCCATCTTTTATTTATCTTTCAATGAATTCTTTGATGTTTTTATTTATGACTATGAGTAGCTAATTTCCCTTTGTTAAGGGGCTGCTTGAAGCCCCGTACATGAAGTCTTTTTAATACATACACTTTAATCTAGTTTTGCATATTCTATGAATGAGGTTTCTTTCTCTGAATGATCACCGTATGAATTCTTGTATGTTTGCTTTGGTGCGCAACTTAGTATGCATGCTAGGGTTCTAGTTTCATGAGATACGGGCGACTGAAGATAATTTCTTCCACCGGATTCTCTATAGTGATACACCGATTTTACCGTCGGGAGATTGAAATCCATAGGTCTAGCGAGACACGCCCATATTGTACTTGTGAACCCTTGTAGCTTCTCAAACCTTTTCTAGAACTTAATGCTTTCTTCTTTGTAAACCTTGGGGTCCATGACTATGGGTTCAATAGAGAGATAGATGTAGGGGAGGTCCATGACAAACCTGCATAGGCATAAGGATTAGGTAATAGGATGTGGTTGTAACGATCAACTCTTCCTGGGAACTTTCATTCATTGGATATGTGCATTAGATTAAGTATGTGTTAGATAGATGGAATGACGGTGGTGGATTGCATTCCTCTTAACTCTTTAATCATATAGTTTAAACATATTTGCATTCATTAGCATATTTACTTTCAGCATTTATTTTCTGCATTAGCTGTAACTTCGCCGATTTATTTCGGTAACCAAATCAACTTCGAATACCCTCAAATTTTGTGTGGTAGTCCACCACTGTGTCTAGTTCATTGTGTCAAAATATCGCTGCATTTGAGTCTGTCGAGCTTAGGTTCGCTTACCATTAGTGTTCTGTGGTCGAGTATGTCAGCATATTAGTGTGTTAGGATTTAGTTTCACCAATTCTTCGTGTTCGATAACCCCTATTTATCTTACTACATTGATATATCCAGGTTGTCAATAGGGTATCTTTGAGAGGTGTTAATCCGCCTTGTCAGCCACGGCAAGGGATGAGACCCATTGCATTCAATCTGTCTCTTCCAATGCTTCAAAACTCCTCTGGGTTCAACGTCCAAAGCCACCATGAGTGCCACCACCTTCGCCGAGAAAACAATCACCAGAATTGGCCAACTTTACCATGTTGATTCTCCTTCCTCTAGCCACCAACGCCGACGATGTTACCACCAAACGATAGAGGAGAGGGAGCCTAACAATTTTCACCAAGAATCACGGCCAAAGGTGGCCGGTCGGAGGCTCGCCACCGACGAGAACACCACGGCAAGGAAACGGGTTGAGAGGAGGGGGTGGGTCAACGCGGGTCAACCTGGTTACTCAAAAAGGAAACTTTTCACTTTCCCAAAAATGGAAACCCCCCATTTATACCTACGATTTTGTGATAAAATATGTTTTGATATTTTCGTAAAATTTCCGTTGACCATAACTTCTTCGTCGTAACTCTGATTTCAACACTTGACATGGCCACAAACTCTACAACTTTATCCAAAGAAGTTTCTTGAAAAAAAAAATTGATAAAATCTCGACGAAATGCTAGTGAAAGTTATCGATGGTAAAGACTAATTACCATCAACGATTAACGTAATAAATTAACGACTAACCACATAAGTTTCGATTATCGTATAGTGATGTTCTGGGTCGTAACAACTAGCATTTTTTTGATAAGTAAAAAATTCCATTGAACGAAATCAAGTACAACCAGGTTTGAGACTAGGAAAATAAAAAATAGAGACAGTATAGAGAGACTAAACAAATGATACCAAACTAGAGTTGAATATCGATCATCGCTGGAGACCTCAGTGCTGTCAGATACTAGATCGTTGGTGATACTTTGGCCGTCCCATGGACTTGTTTTGCTCCTATCATCAACGGAGCTCGTGAGTCTAACACTTTTCCAACTGCATATGCGTGCTTTCATAGCTGTTATGATCTCACCTTGGGGCGCTAAAAGTCCCATAACTGAGTGTGTCGTCTTGTTACTAATTGTCGCATCCAACTTTGAAGAGTGAAATTTACACCTAGATACCAAGTCCTACAAAGAGAAATGCTGGATTGCTGCCTAAGGACCCAACTGACAAGGCACGCCTAATTGGACCAAACCTTAAACCCACAGGCCCACTTCAAATGTAGGGATTGTGAGACCTAAAGTAGGTCAATCAAAACCGGGAAAATATACCAACTGCCAGATCTAAGCTTGTTGTTTGGACTATGGTCAGTTACTTCTCCTCATCTCTGGTCAGCCTCCCTCCGTCCATGTGACACCGGCGACCGTTAATGGGGAACCTAAATGTGGAGCCCAACACCACTATAGAGGGTCGTAGTCGACCCACCAGGTTGACTCGAGTACCTCGTTTTCTCCCCATTTCAAAGTCACCATCACCTCGTCCTCCACCGGGATCCAAAATCATGCTTCCAACAACCACTTTGTCGAGCCTGCGCATCACCGCCGCCTGTACAAAAGATTCCATGGTCCTGGACCCGCCCTCAAAACCTCCATCTCCCCTGGTTCCTCCAGGATCCCAATTGTGCTTGCTCCTCATCCTGTAACGATGCTCTGGACAACGTCGAGATCTTTCGTGCCTCCTGATCTCATTCCATAGTCCCACCTCAACGTTTGGCCTCCAACGTTGTCGGCATTCCATCGATGCCACCCCTATCTCACCTACGCACTTGCCCCTCGGCCCAAGAACCATCGCCAGAAGAATACAGCGCCAATGCAACCAAAAACCTAGGCCTTGCGGCGCTAGGGTTTGGTGGAATCATCTCCATTTTTGGTGGAGCTAGAAGACTTTGTTTTTCCATCTTAAGTTGAGTAACAAAAGTATTCATGGCTAGCCTTTAATAAGGTAATTGTAGTCTAGATAGATTGCTTTGGATTTGAGCAACCACTAAATGATTAGAAAGTAGTATTATCCACTGTAGCCATGACATACCAATCATAGAGTCCACCTGTAATCTAACAACTTATTTGAGTACTCTATTCAAACTGCAACGTAGATGTATTAAATCAAAGGATTAACTAAAATGCCAAAATGGGAGCTCTATCTATATATGGAGGATAAATTAGCATAAATGTCAAGCTCAATGTTTGTCCACTGTAACGTGTCAGAGGAAACAAGGTTTTGGGTGAGTTTAGATATGGCCTGCATCTACTTCAGCTCTGTGTGACCTCCAGCCTCAACGACACCAGCACATGCACTTGATCCAAGCCCCAAAGTTAACCCTTACTCTACAGTCTACATGGTCCACAAAATCGTCATTGAGCAACAAAATCTGCATGATTCACTTATATGCTTCCGATCTAACAACTTCAAATAAAATGTGGAAGGTTATTATTATTTTTTTGCCAAGATAAAATGTGGAAGGTTTTGTATAGAATGAGTGCACCAAATCGTTTTTCTTCTTTTTCTAAAATACCAAATCGTTTATTTTGTGTTATATTTTTGAGTTTCTCAATGCAAGACGTAAAATTATTTATATATAAGAGTCTGGTAGTGAATGAATTTTGTCATATTGTCATATAATCTTTATTGAGTCATATTGTCATACAATTTCATGACAAATAATTCAATAATTTTCAAGAGTTCCGGTTAAAAATTGAGTAAATATAAATACAATTCATCATTCATTCTCAACATTGTTGAATTAGTGGACTTATGTCGACGGTTTGATCTAAATTGTAAGAAGTCGGTCAATACATGTTCATACCTAGTAAAGGTGCTCAAGTAGAAGAAGACTAAAGAAATTGATATATACAAAAAAGTAGCAATATATTTGTGATTAATCAGGGAAGTGCATCACTAGGATGCCCCTTAGTTTGACCAAATGATCAATTTGCAACACCACATTTGAAAGTTTGCACATATAGTGGGTACCATATGTGTCACTATATATGATCACTGACCAAAACGATCATCTTCAACTGACCGGCCATGTACGTTTCAAATGTGGAAAAACTTCATAGTGAAGCAGTTAATGGACCGAATAGAATAGAACTCGAGGAAGAGTCCTCATTTTTGGAATAATTTATATAATACGTAATTTGACTACTAGATGAATCACCAAACACCGTATTTTTGTTTTTTTCTTTATCAGAATATTATATCACTAAGTTAGATGGTAATTATAAGCAAAAAAACCCCAGCACCGCTGCTAGGTTTTCTTTTAGAAAAAATCAAGCTCTTTTCAAATGTCGACACCGATCTTTGCTACCGAGAAGATGAGCAATACCTTGACTTTGGGCGGAGATGGACGCACCTCTTTTGGTGTAAACATATCTGCTAGGGTTTCAAACCATTCATTTATAGTTGGTCGCTTGTTATCGGTTCGAGGTAATACGAACCTCCATGCCACGGCGGGATCCTTTGGTGCTCTATGGGGCCTTGGACGACACTTGAAGATCCGCCCAATGGAAGATTGGCTCCTCTTAGAGTTCACTATAGAAGCGGATGCGAAGAGAATCTTAGAGGGAGGGCCGTGGTTCTTTAATAAGGCTTCAATGGTGCTGGCAAATTATAGTGGGCAGGGAGACCCTCTCAAGGTTTGACTACTCTTAATCCCGGTTTAGGTTACAATCCTTGGCCTGGAACCTATCGTGTTCACCAAGAAGGTCATTCTAATAGTGGAAAATGCAATAGGGGTCTTTGAGAGGATTTGTGAACCCAGCTATCAACGAGGAGTGTCAAAGGTGCAGCTCAAGCACTCGATACAATCTAGGGTTTGGCAACCTTTTGCTGCCAGAGAGTTTGAGTTTGAGTTTGAGAAGGGTATCTTGGTCAAGCTAAAATTCAAACATGATCAACTTCAAGGGTTTTGTGGTACTTGTGGCCTTCTGGAACATCCAAAAATAGGTTGCATAGGATCTCCGGATCTATCCAAGAACATTATTTTGGAATCGGCAGCAGCTTTTGTTGGTGATAGCATCGATATTCATCCATCCATGGTGACACCGGCAACAGGTTTGCCTTCAAACCCTAATCCTAGTTATGTTTCTAATGATGTCGCTAGTACACAGACTATGGCTACTCCACAGGCTGAACAATTGTTGTTCCAAGTTCTGAGAATCACGCTAAAAACTTTTGCGGCCATGGATTTGGCGTTAAGGAATGTTGTTATCCCACCATTAACGCGATCGGATTCGCCGAAGTGTAAAGGAGAGGAAGAGTTATTGGTGCTCGTCAAGATACTGAAAACAACTTCGAGGCAGAAGATGCTACTTCCAGCATACCTGAATTTGGCTCTCCCCGAGAAGAACAGGATGTTGATGAAATCTCTGGCAATGAAGTAGAAGATAAGATGACCAGTGGGCTCCAAGACCAAGGTTAGGAAGCATCTTGCAAAGGATTAGGAGTAGGAGAATCTAAGGCGGATAGTGGAGGTTTCATCTCACAAGAAGAAAGGTTCCATAATTGGTGGTATGGAGGTAAGTGAGGTTAGGGTTGCCAAGAAGGCAACCGAGACCGCCTTGGCTTTGTCTACGGCACCGGTGGAACCAAAAAATTCTTGGAAATGGTGAAAGGACTCGACTCCAATTTAGTTGCCTAAACCAAAATCAAACCCCTTCGAAAACATGACCTTAAAAAAATTTCGCCAGATTTACTTTGAAATACGTGAGCCAATATTAGAACCTGCAAAGAGAATCACACTTCAAATATTCCACAAAAGCCAAACCATGGGGCTCCGTTCCCCATCCGGATTTCTCAACATCATATATAACAAACCAAGGTTTACAAGAAATCCAGAAAAATATTTGGGAGTAAACTCAACTAAAAACGTAACATAAGTATTCAGAGTGACGCCTATACACATCATATATAACCAGTAGGTCGAACTGAGAACCTACACGAACTGAAGTGTGACTTGAACTCTACGCCTCCACCGTCGACGTGCAACCCTGGAACCCAAACTGCAAACTTGGCAAAAGAAATCGAAAAGCGCAGGGGAAGGCAAATGAAATCGTTAGAGTGAGTGGACGAAAATAATAATATGTCTTTCCCAATATATAAGTATATATGCTCATAAAAGCATAATGCGAGTCAATGCACATGAAAATCCTGACCATGTACATTTTTCCTTATCCATAAAGATGCCCATAAAATCATGCGGGGTCACTTACGGACTTTTCCGCATAGTACAGTCTAATCACGGGATCCCAGACCCCCTCGTGATTATAAGTCTGAAAGACCTCGGGTCAGGATATTTGTCTCCCCCGGAGCATCTCGGGGATCAGGTGAGAAGCCAAAACATCGATGCTACCTCTATATTTGAGACTGTACTCTGTGTAAACCAAATCATTAATACTTTTCATGCACATGCATAATCGTAAAGTGCATAATCATAAAATTCATACTTGTATGTGCATAATTGTAAATGCATACTAATACAATGCATAATCATAAAGTGTAGAATCATAAATGCATAGCGTAAATGCATAATCAGAACTCGCAAATCAACTGTGAAAATAAAGTGTCCTCTCACAGTACGAAGCTAACTCTGAGGTCCAGCGGAAGATCCCTCGCCAAACACTCGATCACGATCACCTGAATAACAGGGATACGATCAATACATATTGAAACACAACATACGGAGCTAATACGTCAAGAACCCTGCGTTCTCGAAAGACGTATCGCTCGAAATATCGACAAGGATAACAAAATTCTCAAAATACACCCAAACAACCCTCGACCCAAATTACAACACACAAATCAACTCAAAAACCTCACGAATACGATTGGGGCGCAATTACGAGCAAAACGGTATAAAAATTTCCAAAAATCCCAAAGTCAACCCTCGCCAGAGCTTCGCCGTTGACCATCGACCCCGCCGGAGGGTGCGGCACCAACGGTGACCAACTCCAGCGACCCTTACCTAAAAATCTTCCTCTCCTCAAGCCCAACACATTTCCCTTCTACCATCAAGGCCAAATCAAACCACACCGGCCGAAAGCCTCACTGGATCTCTCCCTCCGGTCACCACCACGGCCACCCTCAAAACTCTTCCTTACTCAAATTAAACCACCCAGAATTCTTTAATGGGTTGAGGGGAAGCTAACCACCTACCAACCCGACACCAAATCTCACCGGAAACTGCCATCCGTTTCCGGCGAAAATCCCAAACTTTACCGAGCTTGAACTACCTCAAATCACCACCAATTTCCACAAATAAATACATGAAACAATAGGAAATCAAGAAAGATTTCCAACCATACCAAGAACACGGCAGGAGGTGGCCGGAATCGCCGGGTCCGACGACGGGAACAAACCGGGTCGGTGGAGCAAACGAGTCAACCTTAGTCAACTCAGTCCAACTCGGTCAAACTCGGTCCAAATGTGTGATTTTCTGATTTTTACGACTATTCGATATTTATACGTCCCGAACCGACCAAATTCACGATTCGGATAACTCAAACCCAATCGGATAAGTACGACTAACTCGACGACAATTTCAAATATCCATTTTATATTCTTCGATTATCCGAAAAATTCTCTGAAACCTCTTACGAACTCGAAATCAAATCCTCTACAATTCCCGCGAAAAAACTCAAACCAAATTATTTCCTGATAATTAAGTCGTGAACAAACCCACGAGTACGATTAATTCACAATAATCACGGTTCAAACCAATATGTACACATTCCACGGTTCGGGTCGTTACAGATGGTCATCAAATATCTTCAATGTGGGGTCCAGTGATGGTGATGGTATTGGTGATACCTCAAACATAGCAGCGAAGGAGGTGGAAGAAGGAGATAAGGAGCAAGAGGATGGAGAGTTTTCCTCCCCGAACTAGGAGAAGTTTGGAGCTTTTACTTTCAGTTTTAATTTTGCTTAGTTTTTACTTTAGTTTGGACTTGTAATGGTTTTATTTTTTCTTTAAACTTACAGTTGGTCAGGGAATGGGTATTCCCTACCATCCTAACATCCACTACATCACCGGTTACCTTTTTGAGCTTATTGTTAGGTTTTAATTATTTGGTTAAGTGTAGCAACTTCGTTGCTGTAGCTAGCTAGATTATGACTTTTTTCTCTTGACGTCTTAAAATGGGCAGTCGTAATTTTAATCATTACTACTTCTCATATTAATGACAATTGACATCTCATGCATTGCCCTTAAAAAAAGAAGTTAGATTGTAATTAGGAATTCTTCAAAGTAACAACATTCCTTACAGGCTGGAGCCACGCTAGGGTTTAAAAAACTTTTATCTCTCACAAATTTTGTTTCCATCTCATCTGGCGGTATTAGTCGAGGTTGGCCTTTGGATTTTTCATCGTGCTAGGCATTCTCGGATGAGAGTACAAGGTCCTGAGTTCAGTGGCTTCAGAGAACGTGGTGGGGAAGTTACCCGTTTGGTGTCGTTGGTGTTTTTTTTTGTGGCGGGAGTTTTGTGACATTCTGGTTTGGGTTTTCAAACTACGGAGGAATATGGGTACGTTACTAGCTTTGAGGCGACGACAATGACGACTTTCATGCTCAAAGTTGGGGATAGGCACTAGTCGACGTTGGGAGTGGTGAAAAGCTCTAGACGACGTGAGACTTTGGTGCTATCCTTGCTTGTTCTCTGGTTGCTGAAGAGTTGGGCTATAGTTTTATTCCTAGGCTCAATATGTTTTTATTGGTGTTTTTACATTCCAGTGCATTTGAGTGTGTTCAAGTCCCGTATAGTTTATAGCGGGCTCTGACCCGAGTATGGTCTCTAGTTGCGTTTCAATATACACATATATCTAAGGATCACATCAAAATCAAAACCAAAAGCATAATCTGTTTGAGGTGTTATATATGATGAGAGTGAGGCAGTAGCTTAAAATCAAAGAAGTAATCAACAAAATCTGAAGAAGGTTTTCATGCTTGTATATATTGAATGAGATGCTTGGGGAAATCATGATGGGAGACATGAAATGGTACTAGAGTTCTGCGTTTCATGCAGTTTCAACAAATGAATTGGAAAGAGCTAGTGATAGATGAAAAAAAAAAAATACTAACTCCTAAGGTTTTAGTGTAGTTTGATTGAAACTCACTGTTCAATTTGTTAGATTTGATTCCTTTGTGATGCAGATTATTATAGAGGATATAATAGTCTATTTGTATCAATATTTGGTTAGTTATTAACAATTATGAATAACGAGGCAGGATGCACATGCTGAAGCGCGGTTTATCAAAAATATGACAATATATGAAAAAATATTTGGCAATATGTAATATCAAATGGAATAGATTATCATCGATAATTAATGTTTGGAGTTGAGATAACATTGACTATGTTTTTACCGAATTACGCGCGGGGCGTAACGGGGCAGAAGCAACACGAATACACTTCTCCTCCTCCTGGTGCGTCCGAACGGTGGGACTGTTCGGATGGACGGGCGCTCTCTTCTCCTTCGTGCGTGCGGGCTTCTTCTTGTCGGGCGTTTCCTCTCTTCTGTCGGGTGGTCGGATGGGCGCGTTCGGGTGCAGCTGTTAGAAGAATACAACAACGAAACAGGCGGTCAGGGGTCGAGACGGGGTGGCCCGCCTTCAACGCTCTGATGCCTAAGTCAGATGATATATTGGATATAACAGTCAAGCGAACGTGCGAGAAAGTAGTGTTCTGGTCGAGTGTGCGTGAATTAGTAATCTTACCTGTAGTTAATGCCTTACCTATATAGGTGTTTGAGTTTGGTGTTTGGTGATGTTCTTCGATGTGGGACTGGTGTACTTGCTGGTGCATGATCCGCACATTCGGGCGTGCGCATGTCGGGCGCGTGTGCGCTCGGGTGGGGTGGGTCTGGTGAGTGAAGTTGGAGCCTCCTGGGTGGTCTTGTGGGTGGTCCGATAGGTGTTGCTAATCTGCTCAAGTGGATAAGTATGTTAATCGTACAACTAATGATACAATACTAACAAGTCCCCCAAGTCCCCAAGTCAAAGAGAACTTTCTTGACTGGGGAGTTGAAAAAAGGGTTCGTGCGATTAACAAGAATACTTATCCGGTTGAGCAGTGGTGCGTGATCCTGTAACCCCAAGTCCCCCAACTCTCCGGTCAAGAAAGGGCTCGTATGACGGAGTGGGACCTGGGCGTCCGAGTATGCACCTGTTCGTTCAATCGTGTACCTGTTCCTGTATTCTGGGCTCGGCGTCCAAACTGATCTTGCTAGTTTGGACCCGCGCGCCCGTGGAGTGTTGCCTGTTGGTTACCTATGGGCCCGGCCTCCAAAACAAGACTTGCTATTCTGGAGCCGCGCGCCCAGATGGGGTCGGTCTTGCAAACATACACAAGTACAACAAATATGTAGGTATATAAGTATGTAAGTATGAATGTATGGTTATGATGTATGAATGTATGTTATGATGCATGAATGTGTGGTATGATGTGTGTGTATGCAAATGTTTTTCGTGACACCGGCGTTGGGATGGCGCGGTGCACCGCGAACATCAACGGGGATGCCGTTCCGTACGGTATAGCCTCAACGGAGGGATCAAGACCGCGACCTATAAGTAACGCGCTACGGAGGGGACGGACCGCATGCCCTTGCCGTTCTTTGGCTTAGCACCCTCAGAGAGGGGGCGAACCCCATGCCTCCGTTATGACAGCCGGCTTGCTTTCGTGACCGGGGAGGGCGTACCTTTGCCCGCGCTCATCAATCCCGGAACGCGCAAAGGAGGGGTCAGACCGCACACCCTTGGCGCTCCGAGTCGGGGCCGAATGTTAACGTTGCGCTCACACGGAGGGGAAACACCCCACGCTCGTGCCGCCCATCGACTTAGCACGCCCAGAGAGGAGTTGGCCCCATGCCTCTGTCATGACAGCCGGCTTGCTCTTCGATCAAGTAACGGTGCGCTCACGGAGGGGACGGACCCTATGCCCGTGCCGCCCATCGGGCTCAGCGCGCGCTCAGAGAGGGGGCGGACCCCATGCCTCTGCCGCCTGATCCGGCTTGCTAATGCGTGCATGTACGTAGAGGAAGAACCCCATCCCGTACGGCGCAGCTCTTCACTCGGGGCACGGCCAAAAGGGAATTCAGGCGTTAGCCCTCTTTCGGGGCGCCCGAGTGGTACATGTACTAACCTGATGGTGTTTCTCTAGCGCCCGGTCGTGTGGGTGGTGTACGTGCCAGTAGGAATGGTTGATATCGTGGTGTGTTGTCCTTGCCTTGGGTTTGGTGGTGCTCCGATGAGACGTTTGGAGGTGACATTCCTTTTGACTTCTCTTTGGGAACCGGTGTAATAAATGCTAGCCGTCGCATTTAATGCTAGCGTGCCCTTGCATTAAATGCTGATGTTGTGATGATTGCTCGGAGGGCAGACGTCACGCGCGTGGGAGCGTGGGAGTGGGGCATGGGCGCCACGTGTCGAACTGTTGGGTTCGAAATCGAGGCGGGAAGTGGAAGAGTTGGCGCGGTTACTGAGGAGGGCAAGTAAACCGCCCGGGCCATGCGTCACGATCCGACGGTGGACACGCGAAAAACGGACGACTGACGTTCGTTCACGTATCCCGTTCGAGCAGTATAAATAGGGCTTCCCTTGCCTCCGTCTTCTTCATCGCTTTCATAACATACCGAAATTCTGCCGGAATTACCTTGCGACCTGCATCCGTTTTAAGCTCTTTTCTGTGTTCGTGTCCTCGGTTACCGGAATACCTGTTCAACGTGAAAGACTCAGTCCACAAACTAGATCTTGTGAGGCTCTCGTCCCTGGTTCTATTTTTTGTTGTTGTTTTTTTCTGTGGTTTGTGTTTTTCTGGGTTTTTTGAACTAAAGGATAGGGTGTGTTCTTGGGTGGGGTATGTTTGATCTGTTTGTGGGGGATTCTTTGTGGGTTTTGGTGTTTCTGTGTGGGGAAGGATTTTTGCTAAGTGTTGGTTGTGTGCGTGCGTTCGTCTTTAGGATGGAGCCAATAGAGATACCGAGCGATCAGTCACGTGAGCGGATCTACATTCCGGGGTTGAGGTGGATTAGTTGTGGGTCGGGCAGGTCGAGTACGTCGAGTACGTCGTCGTACGAGTCTGTTTTGAGTGTCCCGCCCCTGCAATGTATTTTGCCTAATACCTCTCCCGTGCAGTCAATGGAAGCTAGGCAAGCGTGCGTTAATGTGGGATTGGAGAGCTCGTCTGGATCGTCGGGCGGGCATTCGGGTGGTTCGAATCCCTGGGGTGAGGAGAGGGCGGAGGGAGGAGATTCGCTTCCTCAACTTGTGGGAGGTGGGACCGTCCACTGGGTGTTTCCTGATGGGATGCCCGTCCAGGAGCCTGAGTGTGTGCCATCCGTCTCGGAGATGGCCAGATAGGCGAGGGAGTACCATATCCCGGGCTCTGTGGAGCTGCGAATGCCTGGCGGGGGCGACACGTTTACCCGCCCGCCGCCCGGCCACGTGTGCCTGAGCGAGTTCCATCTCAAGGCAGGGATCAAGTTGCCACTGCACCGGTTCTTTCAGTATATGCTGTCGCTGCTGAAGATCTCGCTTGGTCAATGCGGGCCCACGCTCACCCGCACGCTCGTGGCCATGTTCAACATCTTTCGGGTGAGCGGCCTGGACCAACCCACGCGGGAGGAGTTCCTTCACTTCTTCGGTCTTCGTTACTCTAAGCGCAAGGGGGACTGGGGGACCATCACCGTGGAGCCCCGCGTGAAGTGGTGGTTGACGGATCAGCCGAGTTCTTCCACCTCCTGGCGTAAGATCAATTGCCTGGTAGGTGGTGATTGGGAGTTGGGTTCCTTTTCGGAAGAGTATACTGCCAACGCCCACCTGATTGATCGAGTCCCCCAAGCCTTCCATCCTCTTGATACGAACGAGTACCCGATGACGCTTGTTGAAGAGGCCCGGGTCAACCGTCTGAGGTTTGTTTTTGACCCAACGCCCGAGGCAAGATCGTTCTTCGCCGCCTGCCATTGGGATCTCATCGAGCAGACGCACCTTGCTAAGTTGCCGCGTACGTGGGCCTTGTAGTTCTTTGTCTAGGAGTAGGATTAGATTTGACCAGCTGTTCGTCTGTTGTTAACCTTCCGTTTGTTGTTTTTGTAGTTAAGAAGAAGATGTCTGGCAAGAATGTTGCTGCGGATGATGTGGCCAAGCGTCGCTTGATCGCCCTTCGAGAGACTGTCGGCAAGGTTCGAAAGGTGGTTGATGACGGACGAGGTGGTCTGGTGTTGGGGGAGGCCATGCAGCCCAAGATCCCCATTCCTGACGTGGCTGACTTCGCTCCAGCCATCCCAGCGGGTGCCCCTCGCCCGCCGCCAAGCCATGCTGGTGGTTCGAGGGCGCAGACCAAGGCTGATCGTGCTGAACAGCACCGGGAGAAGCGCCAGGAGAGCCGCGACCAGCGCCGGCAGGACCGAGACGATCAGCGGGACAGGCGGGAGACATCTCGCATGCCCCACACAGTTGCTCATTCTTCTCCTACGCCCCAATCGTCTGCTCGTGCCCCCCCCCCGATGCCCCAAGCATCCGTCCGTCTGTCCAGCCCCCCACGGGTATCGGAGCAGGGAGGAGCCAGTGGGCCTTCTTTGAAGCGTCCCCGGACGGATAATCCGGCCGTCAATCCGTCCGTCGAGCCGTCCGACCCGTTCGCCTTCTACACGCCGTTGATGCGGTCCATCGACCTGAGCGTGAAGGCTGTTGATGCAATGGCGCCGGAGGTGGCGCATGGTAATAGGGATGATATGGATAAGGCCTTCAATTTCTGCATGGTGCTGCAACGCAAGATGTACCTGGCGCGCGAACGCTTCGCCAACAGGCGCTGTGCAGAGAAGGCGCAGGTGGAGATTAGCAAGCTCGTCGATGCCTGTAAGCGGTATGAGTATGAGCTGGGCAAGTATGAGCAGCTGGCGGGTCGCCTGCATCAAGAAGTCCGGGCGGCGACGGAAAAAGGCCAGGAGGCAAGTGAACGGGAGGCGCTGCTCAAGGCCGAACGTGATACAGCCCTTGCTGCCCTGGAAGAGGAAAAAGCCTTGGCGGACAACCGGGTGGCGGAGGTGGAGTCCCGCCTGATGGCTGAGGCGCAAGCCCAAGTTGAGAGGGCGCGGGCGGAGGCGGTTGCTGACTTCAAGAATTCTTTGGAGTTTAAGGAGTTGGTGGATGCAGAGGCCGATGTTCAAGTCGCCCAGTTCTAGGAGATGGTGGCGCCTTTTCTGAAGATGGAGGAGTATGATGCTTTCCTGGCGGAGCAGGCGGGGCTGGTGGGGCGGGCGCGGAGTAGAGTAGCTTTTTCTTTTCCTTTTTGTAATAGAGCAGGTCTTTTGTAATCGGGCCTTCGTGCCTTTGATTGTCGCTGGGCGTTTTTTTGTAACCTAGCGAATGAATGAAATTCCTTTTTCTGTCCGTTTGTGTGCCTTGTCCCCTTTTTTGTTGAATTTTTGTTTGGCATCCTTTGAGTAACTTGTGCGGGCACGCGTTTTCCTTTTACATCTTTGCGAGTAGCCTATGCCCAGTCCCCCGAGTATGTGGGCGGGCGGGGTAAGGACAAACAAACGCAACAGTGGTCATACTTCACGAAAGTACAAAGTAGGACCTAATGAAGGTACTTCCTTAAGTGCTGGATGTTCCATGGGTGGCGTAGTCGTTGACCCTGCATGTCCCTTAGGTAGAAAGTGCTGTCGCTTATCATCTGGTCAACGACGTACGGGCCTTCCTATAATGGGCGGAGTGCCTTCACCTTCTGTTGGATCGCCTTCATCACCCAGTCCCCCAGTTGGATTGGGCGAGCCCGTATGCGCTGATTGTATAACCGGGCGATCCTCTGTTTATTCACGGCGTTGTGCAGGTGCGCCATGTCTCTTCCTTCCTCCAGCAGATCATTGTTGAGCCTTAGCCCCTCACTGTTCGTGCGCGGATCGTACCCCTCGATTCGTGGGCTCTGATGGGTAATTTCCAGGGGTAGCACGGCCTCCGTTCCGAACATCAGGCTAAAAGGGGTCTCGCCTGTGGCTGCATTGGCGATCGTTTGGATGGACCACAGAATTTCTGGAATGATCTCGGGCCAGCGCCCGTAACCCGCATCCCCAGGTTCGATATCTTCAATTTTTCTCTTGATCCCAGACTTGATAATTTTGTTCGCTGCTTCCACTTGTCCGTTCGTCTGGGGGTGCACTGGCGATGCGAAGATGAGGTCTGTTCCCTGAAATTTGCAGAAGGCTATTAGTCTGGGGTTGTTGAATTGTGGCCCGTTGTCTGTGATGATGCTGATCGGTGTCCCATAGCGACAGAAAAGGAAGCGCCAGAGGAAGCGTTCTACCTTCTCCGTGGTGATCTTTGCCATGGGTTCGGCTTCGATGAACTTCGTGTGGTAATCGATGATGACGATCAGATATTTGTACTGCCTTTTTGACTTTGGAAGCTCTCCGATCAGGTCCAGTCCCCACTACGCGAATGGAACGGGCGACATGAGGATGGACAGTGGGATGGCGGGTGAGTGGTGGTGATGTGCGTGCAGCTGACACTGGTGACATTTGTTCGTCAGTGCCATGGCGTCTGCATGGATGGTGGGCCACCAGAAGCCGTGCCGAAGGGCCTTGTGCGCGATTGACCTGGCGCCCGCATGATGGCTGCACGTGCCCGAGTGGATCTCCTTTAGGATCGAGCTGCCCTTCGTCGGAGTGACGCACTTGAGGCTGGCCCAAGTCCTCCCTTGTCGATAAAGTGCCCCATCCCGTACGCTGAAGTTGGCCGCCTGTGCGACGATGGTCCTGGCCTCTCGCTTATCCCCTGGCAGCTCTCCCCTGGTTTTATAGGCAATGAACACGTCCATGTAACTATGCTCGTGTGGTTCGATTGCCAGGACCTGCTCCGCTCCTGAGATGCTTGGTCGTCGCAGTACTTCGACGATGCGCTGCCCTGGCCCCGTGTGTACGGGCGCCGTGGCCAGTCGGGCCAATTTGTCTGCGTTCACGTTGAATCCTCGGCGAATATGGTTGATGTTGACGTACTGGAACCCCTTGATCAGCGCCTGCACATGTTTTAGATAGGCGATCATGGACTCCTCCTTTGCCTGGAATTCTCCTCAGACCTGGCTCACCACCAACTGTGAGTCGCTAAATATGTTGAGGTCGGGCGCCTCTGAATTTTTGGCCAATTGTACGCCTGCGATGAGCGCTTCGTACTCGGCCTCGTTGTTGGTCACCTTGAATTCGAACTTGAGGGCGTACTCCGCGTTTACCCCTCCTGGCCCGGTTAAGATTATGCCGGCGCCGCTCACCTTCTTCGTGCATGAGCCGTCGACGTAGAGGTTCCACTCCGACACCGGTCGCTCCTTGACCTCCGGTTTGTCGGACGCTTCTACCGTCGGACCATCGGGCGCTTGGGCCGGTGCCCCCTCTGCCTCCGTGTATTCGGCGATGAAGTCCGCCACGGCCTGCCCCTTGATTGCCGTGCGGGGTTTGTACTCGAGGTCGAATTCACTAAGTTCGATGGCCCACTTCGCCAGGCGGCCGCTATGATCAGGCGATTGGAGTATCTGGCGCAAGGGTATGTTGGTGAGGATGTGGATGCTGTGCGCCTGGAAGTATGGCCTCAACCGTTGGGCAGCGGTTACGAGTGCGAGCGCCATCTTCTCGATTGTCGGATATCGTGTCTCAGCGCCTGTCATGCCCTTCCCTGAGAAGAAGACGGACAACTCCGTGCAGTCCTCCCTGCGGACGAGGGCAGAACTGACGGCGGTGAGGGAAGCAACTAAGTAGAGGTACAGGACTTCCCCTCGAACGGGCCTGGAGATGAGCGGAACGGATGCCAAGTATTCCTTGATCTGAAGGAAAGATTCCTCACACTCGAGCGTCCACACAACCTCGTGTTTGTTCGTGGTTCTTAGGGCTTTGAAGAACGGGGCACACCTGTCCGAGTAGCGCGAGATGAAACGGTTGAGGGAAGCGAGCTTGCCAGTGAGGCTCTGCAGGTCCACCCTCCTAATGGGCGGCTTCATGTCGATGATTGCCTTGACTTTGGCTGGCGCGGCTTCGATTCCCCGCTGGCTGACAATATACCCCAGAAACTTGCTGTTGGTGACTCCGAAGGTGCACTTGGCGGGGTTTAGCCTCATGCCGTTCTTGATGAGGACGTCGAGCACAGTCCCCAAGTTCTGGACGTGGTCGACCGCCTGGACGCTCTTTACCAATATGTCGTCCACGTACACGTCTACGATATTGCCGATCAGGCCGTGAAACATCGTGTTCATGAGCCTCTGGTACGTGGAGCCGGCGTTCTTCAGCCCGAAAGGCATGACAACGTAGCAATAAAGGCCCTTGTCCGTGACAAACGTTGTTGCCTCCTGGTCCGCGGGGTCCATGAAGATTTGGTTGTAGCCCGAGTAGGCGTCCATCATTGATAGGAGTTCGTGCCCTGCCGTCGCGTCCACCAGCTGATCGATCCTTGGTATCGGGAAGCTGTCTTTTGGGTACGCCTTGTTGAGATCACTGTAATCGATGCACATTCTCCATTTCTTGTTACTCTTCTGTACCATCACAGCGTTGGAAATCCACTTGGGATAGTCCACCTTCCGGATGAACCCGATGCCCAGTAATCGGTCCACCTCCTCGTGCATGGCCGCGTAATGCTCCGCTTTGTACGCTCGTCTCTTCTGCTTCACTACCCGGGCGCTGGTGCTGACGCTCAGTTGATGGGATATGATATTCGTGCTGATCCCGGGCATGTCTTTATACGACCAAGCGAACACCTCCTGCTTCTCTTTTAGTAGCGCGATCAGTCACTCTGCTATCGCGGGAGCCAGCGATGCTCCGATCTGGACCGTTCTCTCCGAGTGTTCGGGGGATAGCTGAATCGTCCTTAGCTCTTCGCGCTCGGGGACGGGTGATACGGCTATCAGCCCGTCGCGTGGATCGTCGGGCGCTTCTGACCCTGGCGTGGGTTCTAGGGTGAGGACCTCATGTTTGTCTCGGGGTTTCGTTGTCTCTTCGCCGGCGTATCCTCGGACATGTCCGACTCCGTGCTCGGTTGGGAATCGTCCCAAGAGCATGTATCCTGCGATGATCATCCTCAACCTGCAGATCCCTGGCCTCCCGAGTATGGCGTTGTAGGGGGAGGGGGTGTCCATGATGATGAAGTCCGTTCGGATCTCGCCGTGCGGGGAGTCGGGCGCGCCAATATCGACCCGGAGGCTGTCGCTCCCAATTGGATACAATGTCTCGCCCGTGAAGCTGGTCACGCACTCGTGGTCCTGCGTCATCTTGCGTGCGGGCCTTCCGAGCGCCTTGTATGCGTCAAAATAGATTACGTTGACAGACGCCCCATTGTCAACCAGCACCCTCTTCACAAGGAATTAGTCGATGATCGCGTCGATCACGAACGGTAGGGTGTTGTCCTTCGGGTTCTCCTCCTCGTCCCTCGCCGTGAAGCTAATGGTGGGCGCCCCCCTCCTTCCTTCCTTGGGCGTTCTTCCCGCCCCGATCGCCAGCACTTCCCTGCCCGTGCGATCGGGCGGCGATGTTCTTTCCTTGCGCTTGCCTCCAGATATCGTATTGATGGTCCCACAGGTCCTGGCGCCCATCTGGCGTTGTCGTCCTTCAGCCCTGGGGGTGGTCTAGTCGCTCTTCCTCATATTCTCGAGGGCCCTCCTCAGCATGGGACAGTCGTTGGTGTGGTGGGCGGCGGCGTTGTCGTATTCGCACCAAATGCTCGGGATCTGGCCAACCGAGGCCATTGCTGCTGTTACGCCACTCGGTGGTGGGAGCCGGCGTCGATGTAGGTGGAGAAGCTGTTCGGGCGACTGCCCGTCGATCGTGAAGACCTCCCGTCCCGCTGGTTGTCGGTGTGAAGCTGGCGGCAGATGGGCGTCCTGCTGCGCCGGTCCCCTCAGCCAGTTGTAGTGGTTGCCCCAGTGTTTGCGGACAAAGGGCTTCTAATTGTTCTACCCCGGCGCGTCCCGGTACCTCTTGTATCCTTGGATTGGTGTCCCTCCGCCGTCCGAGGGTTGCCGAGGCTGAGCGTTCTCCTCCTGTCTGTTGGTGCTAGATTCAGAGGCGGACCCGTACACTCGCATTTCTAGTAACGCCTTCTGCACGACCAGGTCCATGATCTCGTCGTAGTCGAGAAGCTCCTTCCTTACTAGTTTCTCTATGAATGGAGTGGCGAGCAGGTTGTCCATCAGGGCTACCTTGGCCACTCGCTTATCAAGGTCCCTGCACGTGCTTGCGAGCGTCCTCCATCGGTTGACGTAGCTCGACAGGCTCTCGTCCATCCCCTGGCGGACCTTGAGGAGGATGCCCGTGGTGTTGTACTTGCCTTGAAGCCTGTAGCGCTTCTAAAAGCTCTCCGCCAGCTTGAGGAACGAGTGGATGGATCCTGGCGGGATCTCGTAGAACCAGCTCCGTGCTTCCTCCGCCAGCGTTTCCTGAAACAGGAAACACAAGGTTGGGTCCGAGTATCGGGTTCCGTCCGTGGTGGACCGAAACTCGTCCATGTGCGCGCGTGGATCTCCGCTCCAGTTGAACCGAGCGATCTTCGTTATCTTGGCATGGGGGTCCCTTCCCCTCTCCAGTATGTGTGCCGGGAACGGACTGACCCGGGGGGCGAACGTCCCGCCCTGACCGGCCAGCTTGTCCTTGCGCAGGCGCGAGACCTCCTCCGTCAGTGCCTCCATCCTCTGAAGGATCAGAGCGTTGTTCGTCGGGGGCGCCGACTCTTCCACGGGCGAGGGCGCTCGGGCCGCCTGGGAGTTGGTCCTGCCGAACGGGCGCTTCTCCTCGCTGGTGGTCTCCTGGGTCTCCTCGTGCTGCTCCATTTGCTGGCTGATGAGCGTGTCCAGTCGTTTCTCCAACCTCTGGCGGATTTGGCGCTCCTCTGCTCTCTCGAGCGCCGCCTCCCGTAGCTCCCGGACCAGGCTGCTGATGCGCCCCTCGTCGTCGTTCCTGTCGGTCGCTAGTACATTCCGCCCCTGCGAGTCTGGCGGCGTCTCCCCATCGGGCGTGTTGCTGCCGTTAGCCACCGGGTTGAGCATGTGGACCTTTGATTTTTGCGGTGTTTATACGAGGTTTGCAATTTGTAAGCTTCCCACAGACGGCGCCAGATGTTTTCACCGAATTACGCGCGGGGGCGTAATGGGGCAGAAGCAACACGAATACACTTCTCCTCCTCCTGGTGCGTCCGAACGGTGGGACTGTTCGGATGGACGGGCGCTCTCTTCTCCTTCGTGCGTGCGGGCTTCTTCTTGTCGGGCGTTTCCTCTCTTCTGTCGGGTGGTCGGATGGGCGCGTTCGGGTGCAGCTGTTAGAAGAATACAACAACGAAACAGGCGGTCAGGGGTCGAGACGGGGTGGCCCGCCTTCAACGCTCTGATGCATAAGTCAGATGATATATTGGATATAACAGTCAAGCGAACGTGCGAGCAAGTAGTGTTATGGTCGAGTGTGCGTGAATTAGTAATCTTACCTGTAGTTAATGCCTTACCTATATAGGTGTTTGAGTTTGGTGTTTGGTGATGTTCTTCGATGTGGGACTGGTGTACTTGCTGGTGCATGATCCGCACATTCGGACGTGCGCATGTCGGGCGCGTGTGCGCTCGGGTGGGGTGGGTCTGGTGAGTGAAGTTGGAGCCTCCTGGGTGGTCTTGTGGGTGGTCCGGTAGGTGTTGCTAATCTGCTCAAGTGGATAAGTATGTTATTCGTACAACTAATGATACAATACTCACGGACTAAGTAAGGTGATAATATATATATATATGTATGTATATAAAGAAGCTGTTGATAATTCAAGCTTAAGATAACAAAGATAATTCGTAGAACTAAGATTACAAAGTTTAAAAGAAATAGATAGGAGTTAATTTGTAATTACCACATTCTTTTACCACAACGACGACGTATAACAGTGCAAGCCAAGTAGTGGAACCTGTGAGGTCAAAAAATATATATTAGTTGAATTTCAAAAGTGTGATTTGTATTATTAGAATGAGTAATATTGTCAAATACTATATGGTGGAGTCTTTTTTTCAGACAAAGGATAAATTAGATTAATCGATAAACATATAATTAACAAGTGAAAAGACCACGTCAACGAAAGGATTAAATCATTTGTACTTCAACAAAAAAATTGCCAATGAGATTAAACAACATAGTAATATATTATACGTCAAGCATTTTCAAAGTTTTTGTCCTATGAAAAGTAAAATGAAATCAGGGATTAGAGAAGCGACAATCTTATATGAGTGCACTTCATATCACATAGAAGGAGAAGTCCGAAAAGATAGAACTGACTGTTCCATGGTCATTTAGCCAAACTGTCATATTCCTCTTATGATGATGGCGAATTCAAACATCAGCTTATTATTCATGGGAAGATGGCTCCACAAATTAATTGTGTTGGTGTTGCTTCATTTTGCTAAAACAAAATCCACATTATCATAACGCATTCCAGAATATGAAGGTCACCCCCTTTATATTAGATCAACAGTATAAAAACAAAAAGCCTTTTATGTTTACAGTGCACCTAATCATCTTCCAGTCTATGACAGTACATACCATAAGCATACCATAAGCAAAGGCATCGAGACTGATACTTAACTGAGATCGATTTCTCCATTGTACTTTTAAAAAATTTTCTTTGTACTTTTAAAAAATGAATTGTTTGTTGTCAAATCTGGTTCTCTATCTTAGAGACCGCCCCTGGTATAAAATATAAACACAAAACCGTAGCCACAAACTCATATTTGGGGTTTCCAAACCAAGCTCCACACACTCTTGAGCTAACATGGAGTTAAGCATTCTATTGCACCCCTGGTGTAAGATGGAGTTAATGTGGTGAAATAGAATGCTTAACTCCATCTTACTGTAATAATTGAGAAATTTTAATACATGTCCACTTTCAAACCTTTAAATTGGTTTTTACCCTACTAACTGAAAAAAAAAAAAACTAACCCTATTATTCTGCAGCTATGAGTAACATATATCAGTTCCATATCTCTAACCTCAAGCCATATAAGGGAAAGATTGAGAAGCTGTGGTGCTAATGAATTTAAATTTTGGTAATGAATTTTACTACTACGGACTTCTCCTCTGGAATTTCTGCTTTGTATTCATCTTGTCCTGGAAACAGAGTGTGTTTCTACCGGATTACGCGGGACGCAATCTAGCAGAAGCAAGTACGAGTAATCCTCTCGCGTCCGAACGCTCGGGCTGTTCGGATGGTCGGGCGCTTCCTCTCTCTCTTCAGGTGTTCAGGTATTCAGATGTTTGGCTCCCACTCTTAGAAGAATACAACGACAAACGGGCGGTCAGATGGTCGAGACAGGGGTGGCCTGCCTTCAACGCTCCGATGCCTAAGTTAGAAGATGTATTGGATATAACAGTCAAGCGAACGTGTAAGAAAGTAGGTTGGAGTGTTTAATGCTAGAATTGAGTCGATTGGCCTTACCTGTAGTAAATGCCTTACCTATATAGGTGGTTTGAGATCGTTGCCTGCTTGTGTTCTTCGATGTGGGATAGGGCTGTTTTGCTGTCATGTGTTTCGAGCATTCGGATGTGCACCTGTCGGGCGCGTGCGCGCTCGGATGTGGTCGGTCTTGTGGGCGAAGTTGTAGCCTGCCTGGTGGTCTTTCGAGTGGTCGGGTAGGTGTTGATCACCTGCTTAATTGGGTAAGTATGTTTAATTAACGAACTAATGCTGCTATACTAACAAGTCCTCCAAGTCCCCAAGTCAAGGAGATCTTTCTTGTTTGGGGAGTTGAAAAAAGGGTTCGTGGATTTAAACAAAATACTTATCCGATTAAGCAGCGATGCGTGGTCCTGTAACCCCCAAGTCCCCCAACTCTCCGGTCAAGAAAGGGCTCGCTTGACGGAGTGGGTACCTGTGCACCTGTTCGGGTGTATGTCTTGTGGCTGACTGTGTACCTGTTCGTGCGGTCGTGTACCTGGGGCCCGACCTCCCAAACGAATCTTGCTATTTGGAGTCGCGCACTCTGTGGAGCTGTTCGGGCGAATATGGATGCGGATGTATGTCAGTCATGGGGTGAATGAGTGCGAATGTGTGTATGCGGATGCGTGTTAGTATGTAGAAGAAATCTTGCAGATGTTTATGGTACAGATACAAGCATGTATGGGTGAATGATTATGCGGGTGTATGTATAAGTGAATGAGTATGCGGATGTATGTATAAGTGAATGAGTATGCGGATGTATGTATAAGTGAATGAGTATGCGGGTGTATGTATAAGTGAATGAGTATGTGGATGTATGTATAAGTGAATGAGTATGCGGATGTTTATGTGTGTGTATGATGATGTGGGTGTTGATGTATGCGTGATTGTGGATGTATGCGTGTATGCGGATGCGTGGATGGTTCCGAGCCGCTTACCCGGCCCCGCGACGAATCGTGCTGTCCGGAGTCCGCCAAGGATGGGTGTCGGAACGGCCTTTCTTGGATGCATGGATGGTTCCGAGCCGCTTACCCGGCCCCGCGACGAATGTTGCTGTCCGGAGTCCGCCAAGGATGGGCCTCAGAACGGTCGTTCTTGATGCATGATGGTTCCGAGCCGCTTGCGCGCCACTCCCGAACGAATCTTGCTGTCCGGAGCCCGCCAAGAATAGGCCTCGGAACGGCCGAGCTTAGGTGCCCGAGAGGAGATCCTCGACTCATCGGCGCCAACATAACGTAGCGTCAATGGTGGGGCCCATACCGTTACGTACATGTGTTGCAGCGCGCACAGAGGGGACGGACCGCATGCCCGTACCGCTCATCGGTTTTAGCGCGCGCCCCGATAAGTTCTTGCCGCTATCATGCCGCCTAACCCGGCGAATGTTAACGTTACGCCCTCAGAAGAAATGGGGCCACTCCCGAGTCGCCTATCACTCGGCACGTACTCCGAAAGGTGCGGGCCGCTTTCGAGCCGCCCGAATGGTCCTGTAATTTGTGCGCGCCCCAGAAGGTAACGAGTGACGCTAGCCGCTTCCGTGCCGCGTAGTCCGAACGGTGAGTCACCTCTTACTGGGTGTCTAGGCGCGGAGTCGCAAGCGGCCGCTTGTGCTCCGGCTTCGTTAACAGAGCCAGGGAGACGATATCACGCACTGTCTACTGTACCTTATAGCGCGTACGCCGAAAAGGGAACGCGGACCGTTAGCCTCTTTCGGGTCCCCTAAAAAGGGCCTTGCTTTGAGCGCGCACACGCCGAAAGGAAATGCGTGACGTTGACCTCTTTCGGGGTGCCTCAATGGTCTTGCACTAACCTGGTCGGGTGGCGTTTACTTGCCTGTGAGATTTCTTGGGCGCTTGGTCGTGCGGGTGGTGCGTGCGCCAGTCCGAATGGCGGGAGTCGTGACGTGTGTTTTCTTGCCTTGGGTGGGGTGGTATTTTGTCTGACGAGACGCTTGAGGTGACATTCCTTTTGACTTCTTCTTGGGAACCGTTGTGTAATAAATGCTAGCTGGCGTAATTAATGCTGGCGTGCCCTGTGTATTTAATGCTGGTGACGTAGTAACTGCTCGAATATCAGGCGTCAGGCGCGTGGGAGCGTGAGAGGCTGCATGGCTGACACGTGGCGAGTCGTGGGAGATCGTGCTAGGGTTTGAAAACGAGGCGGGAAGCCGAAGGGTGAGCGCGGTTACTTAGGTGGGTAAGTAAACCGCCTCGGGGTCACGTGTCACCATCTGACGGTGGACACGCGAAAATGAACGGCTGGCGTTCGTTGGTGTGTCCTGTGTGATCAGTATAAATAGGGCTCTCTGGTGTCGTCTTCTCCATCACTTTCACATTTACTGAAACTCTGCAAAAAAAAGTTACTCTGCTTACTGCTCATCTTTGTGTTGGTGTTCTTGCTTTCTTGCCGGAATTCTCGTCGTCGTCTGTCTTTAATCTTCAATCTCAACCTTCAATCTTCAACTTTGGTGAGGCTCTTAAACTTGATTTTGTTGCTTTCCGTTTCTTTTCTGGTTTTTCCGGTTGCTTCTCCGTTTCTTTTCTCCACAGTTTCTGGGTTTTTTTCGCTTTTTCTGGGTTTGCGTCTCAAGAACAAGGCGTGTTCTTGAGGCGTGCCTGGTTGGATCTGTTTGGGGTAGACTTTCTGGGTTTTTGTTGTTTCTGGTAGGTGTTTTTTTTTGCTAAGTGTTTGTGGGTTTCGCGTGCGTGCGTTTAGGAGATGGAACCAATAAAAGTATCGAGCGGCATGTCATGTGAGCGGATATATGTACCGGGGGCGGGGTGGGTTAGCTGTAGTCTGTGCACAAGTGGGTTGGGCTCATCGTTCGATTCCGTGATGAGTGTAACGCCTCTTCGGTACATCCCTAATGATTCTCCTGTCGTGCAGCCGATGGATCAAGAACAAGCGCTCGCTGCCGCAGGGTTAGGGGAGTCGTCGGGGTCGTCGGGTGGGTCTTCATCTTCTGGGTCGTAGGGTGAGGAGCAAGTACAACAGGAGTCGCCCATGCCCCAGTTCGCGGAAGGCGGCCGCGTACACTGGGTGCTGCCTGATGGGGTTCTTGTCCAAGAGCCCGAGCGTGCACCGACAGTGAAGGAGATGGCGAGGTGGGCGCGCGACTACCATATCCCAAACTCCGTGAGGCTGCGGATCCCTGGGAAGGGCGACACGTTCATTCGACCTCCGCCAGGCTACGTCTGCCTCAGTGAGTTCCACTTGAAGGCTGGGATCAAGCTGTCTCTTCATCCCTTCTTTCAATATATGCTGGCGCTTCTGAAGATCTCTCTCGGCCAGTGTGGGCCCACGCTCACCCCGTATGCTCGTTGCCATGTTCAACATCTTCCGGGTGAGCGGGATGGATCAGCCGACGCGGGCGGAGTTCCTCCATTTCTTCCGCCTCAAGTACTCTACCCGCCAGAGGGACTCGGGGACCTTCACGGTGGAGCCGCGCGTGAAGTGGTGGTTGATCGACCCGCCAAGCTCGTCGACCTCCTGGCGCACGATCAATTGCCTGGTCGGAGGAGACTGGGAGTTCGGCTCCTTCGCCCCGGAGTATGCGGCCAACGCCGATCGCATCGATCGAGTCCCCCAGTTCTTCCACTCGCTCGACACAAACGAGTACCCGCTGATGCCTGTGGAAGAGGCCATGATAGCTCGGTTGAAGTTCGTCTTTGACCCCGCGCCTGAGGCGAGATATTTCTGGGCGACGTGCCACTGGGACCTGATCGAGCGCACGCGTCTCGCCAAAGCGCCCGGTCTGTTTGGGCTTTGTAGTTTTTACTCTTGCATGCTAATAAAATAAAACGATCAAGTGTTACTGACTGTTGCTAACCTTCCGTTTGTGTATTTTGCAGCCAAGATGACCAAGTCGAAGTCGACCGAGAAGGATGAGGTCCTCAAGCGCCGCATAGCCTCCCTGCTGTCTACGGCTGAGAACGTGCGCAAGGTCGTGGATGACGGGCGCGGAGGTCTCGTTGTGGAGAGCAGCGTTCAGGCGAAGATCCCAATCCCGAACGTTGCTGATTGCGCTCCGGCTATCCGCGCGTCTGCAGCGGTCGTCCCCCGCCCACGTCTGAATCTTGCCTCTGCTGCTAGGGGCCAAGACCATTCCGAGAGGGATCGCCTCTCTCGTGAGAAGGAGCAGCGGCAAGTGGAGCGTGACCAGCGCCGCGTCGAGCAGAGGGATAGGCGGGAGGCCTCCCAGAGTTCGGGTGGGCGGAGTCGGCCTCATAGTAGTGTAGATCTCCCTCTCGGCGCATCTGAGCCAGAGGGTAGTGCCGAGCGTCCTTTGAAATGCACACGGACAGATGCCGGTGGGGGTGCGCTCTCTTTCTGCGAGCCCCTCATTGCCGCCCTGGGAGAGGGTGTGAGGTCCGCCACTGCGCTGCTGCCGCCGGGCCCTCTTCCCGTGGATGACCTGGACCGGGCCTTTAACGCATGCACGATGCTGTAGCACAAGCTCTTCGTTCTGCGCGTGCGGGAGACTGCGCGTGCTCCGTCGGGAACCGTCCCAACAGTATGTGCCCCGCGATGATCAGTTTCAGCCTGTTGATTCTTGGCCTCCCAAGTATGGCGTTGTATGGGGAGGGGTGTCTATGACGACGAAGTCCGTTCGGACCTCGCTGTCCGACCCGAATGTTGTCGCTTCCGATCGGGTATGATGTTTCGCCCGTGAAGCTGGTGACGCACTCGTGGTCCTGCGTCATCTTGTGCGAGGGTCTGCTTAACGCCGTGTACGCGTCCAGAAAGATCACATTCACGGACGCCCCGTTGTCCACCAGCACCCTCTTTACGAGGAATCGGTTTATGATTGCGTCGATCACGAATAGCAGGGTGCTGTCCTTCGGGCCTCCTTCTTCATCCTCCGCCGTGAAGCTGATGGTTGGCGACTCCCTTCTTCCTGCTTTGCTCGTCCTTCCCATTCTGATCGTCAGCGCCTCCCTGCTCGGGCGATTAGGCGACGAAGTCCCCTCCTTGCGCTTCCCTCCGGATATCGTGCTAATAGTCCCTCTGGTCTTGATGTTCGTCTCACGCGGTCGCTCATCTGCCCTAGGAGGGGTGATCCGTCCGTCCTTCTGCATGTCCCTGAGAACCTTCTTCAGCATCACGCAGTCGTTGGTGTGGTGAGTGGCGATGTGGTGGTATTCGCACCAGATATCTGGGGTCAGACTGGGCGGGGTCCTCTCCTTTGACACGTTGTTCGGTGGTTGAATCTGGCGTTAGTGCTGGCGGAGTAGATGTTAGTTCGATTGCCGATTGATCGCGTACACCTCCTGTTCGGCCGGTCAGTGCCGTGGCGCTTGCGGGAGGCGGGCTCCTTGTGGCGCTGGTCCCCTCGCCTGGTTGTGTCGGATGCTCTGATAGTTGCAGGGGGACGGCCTCCGGTGATTTTGTCTGTGTGCGTCTCGGTTTCTCTTATAGCCTTCGCTTGGCTCTCCTATGTCGTCCGTGGATTGTCGTGGTTGAGCGCTCACGTCCTCCGGCCTATTGGTACTAGACTCGGAGGCGGACCCGTACACTCGCGTCTCCACTAACGCCTTCTGTACGATCAGGTCCATGATCTCGTCGTAGTCGAGATGCTCTTTCCTCACTAGTTTCTCTACGAACGGTGTCGAGAGCATATTGTCCATCAGGGCTACCTTGGCCACCTGCTTGTCGAGATCCCTGCATGTGCTCGCCAGCGCCCTCCACCGGCTGATATAGCTAGACAAGCTCTCGTCCATCCCCTGGCGGACCTTGAGGAGGATACCCGTGGTGTTGTACTTCCCCTGGAGCCTGTAGCGCCTCTGGAAGCTCTCCGCTAATTCGAGGAACGAATGGATGGAGCCCGGCGGAATCTCATAGAACCAACTACTTGCTTCCTCAGTCAGCGTCTCCTGGTACAGAAAACACAGGGTCGAGTCCGAATACCTGGTTCCGTCCGTGGCGGATCGAAATTCATCGATGTGCGTGCGGGGATCCCCACTTCCGTCGAATTGGGCGATCTTTGCTGTCTTCGCGTTGATGTCTCTTCCTTTCTCCAGTATGTGTGCCGAGAACGGGCTGACCCGGGGGGTGAACATCCCACCTTGCTCGGCAAGCTTGTCCTTCCGCAGGTGCGAGACTTCCTCTGCTAACTCCTCCATCTTCCGCAGGTGTCGAGGGTGCTGATTCCCTTGCTGGTGCGGGCGTGCGGACCGCCCGGGGGTCGATCTGCCGAACGGGTGTTACTCTTCGTCGTTGGCGGTCTCTTAGATTCGTTCGCGTTGCATCTGCTGTTGGCTGACGAGCGCGTCTAGTCGTTCTTCCAGCCTCTGCTGAACCTGGCACTCCTGATCCCTTTCAAATGCTGCCTCTCGCAGCTCCTGGAGCAAGCAATCGCGCGCTCCTCGCCACTGCTGCTCGTCCCCAGATCCATTACTTGCCGCGCCCGTGCGCCTGGGGGTGTTTCCTCGATTGGTGCATCACTGACGTTTGTCTCCTGGGTATGCATTGGGCTTTTGGTTGGTGGTGTTTATACGAGGTTTGCAATTTGTATGTTTCCCACAGACAGCGCCAACTGTTTCTACCGGATTACGCGGGACGTAATCTAGCAGAAGCAAGTACGAGTAATCCTCTCGCGTACGAACGCTCGGGCTGTTCGGATGGTCGGGCGCCTCCTCTCTCTCTTCGGGTGTTCAGGTATTCGGATGTTCGGCTCCCACTCTTAGAAGAATACAATGACAAACGGGCGGTCAGATGGTCGAGACAGGGGTGGCATGCCTTCAACGCTCTGATGCCTAAGTTAGAAGATGTATTGGATATAACAGTCAAGCAAACGTGTAAGAAAGTAGGTTGGAGTGTTTAATGCTAGAATTGAGTTGATTGGCCTTACCTGTAGTAAATGCCTTACCTATATAGGTGGTTTGAGATCGTTGCCTGCTTGTGTTCTTCGATGTGGGATGGGGCTGTTTTGCTGTCATGTGTTCCGAGCATTCGGATTTGCGCCTGTCTGGCGCGTGCGCGCTCGGATGGGGTCGGTCTTGTGGGCGAAGTTGTAGCCTGCCTGGTGGTCTTTCGAGTGGTCGGGTAGGTGTTGATCACCTGCTTAATTGGGTAAGTATGTTTAATTGACGAACTAATGCTACTATACTAACAGAGTGGCTTTGAGCTCGCCGACCCATGTCTCCTCTCTCACCTGCATTTTGATCCCTGCAAATCCCAAATCATATCACTGCCTCTACTAAACTCTGGCACATACCAATCTCACTATAAAGTTTTGACTTTTCTCATTTTCTTGAGGTAGAATGTAAGTTGCAATCTTTGACGCGAGTTTTTGGTTTTCAGCTGCATTTTTGCAACTTAATTTTTTATCCCATTTTGACTCATGTTTTCAGACACAAAACACCATTGACAAACGCTCTTACCCATTACAAATCATTCAAAAGGTTATAAATACATTCAAACCCAAGCTCCTTTTCAATATAAAACATCAGTAGCAAATAGACCCAATAAAAAACCCAATGATATATATCCACTGGTGGCCATGTATAGCCGAGAATGAACAGTTGCTTAACCTGTGATTTGAAGATTAGCTTAAGTTTTATAGGCATGTAGTGTTAATTTGGAATGAAAATGGCAAAAAATTCAGGTGAAAATGACAAAAATCCAGAAACGTACGAGGGAAGACAAATAGACGATAAACAGTATAATATTGTACTAGTACTCTCGCAGAAACAAGATTTGAGAACCTGACCCCGATTTAGATTCCTAAACCAGGATTAAACTCTCCAAGACCAATAGATATAAATATGCTAGTCCGAAAAAAAACATAAGGGATAAAAGTGGAAAATCATAAGTTAAAGGACCGAATTCCAAAAACAACTCACAGAAATCAAATCTTAAACCATTTATGATTTCTAAACTACGAGACTCACGAATCTCCCTATACTGACTAAGTGGTTAACTCGTAGGACCAACTCTGGATCCTATGGTGGATACTGCTATGCCTCAATTTGTGTGCGCGTCCGACCTCAATAGACTCTGCAACCTGGGCATTGGAAACCAAAGGACCCTGGGGAAAGACATATAAAACATGAAAAATCGTTAGAGTGAATGGACGAAAAATAAGGTCTCGTAATAAAAATCTTAAAATACGTATGTATGCCTTTCACTGAAATCATGTATTAAAAACGTAGCAAGTCAAATTAAAAAAACATATCATAGTCATGTGTGGAGGCGTGCATAACATAATCATCTGGTCAGTTGTTGCCGTGTCCCACCAGGAGCATACTCGGTGATCACCCGAACAGCCAATGCATCGATGCATTCATATATAATTAAGCGCGCGCGTGTGTGTGTGACATGAAATCATAACATATAGCCTCCGTGCATAAACGTATTCATATCATAACGTACTACGTATACGTATGTATGCGTATCAAGTGGAAATCATATGCATAATCGTAAATGCATTTTAAGTCACCTGTGTGAAAATGACTATTGAAAATAATCGTAGCTTAAATCATATGCATAAGCGGAAATAAAACTTCATAAACATAAAACCTAAACTCGCTATTCGACAGTGAAATATAAAAGGTTCACTCACTTGGATCACCAGAAACGTAAGTCGATCCACTAACCCGATAATGTACTTAATGCCCCTAATAAAATGAAATCTAGATTAATTCATAATATTTTCATCGTGTTGCTACAGTGGATAACGCATTCTGAAACATAACATCGATCGGAGGAACTACCTTTCAAAGTTTGTAAACTGCAACTCTTAATTTTTTGTGAAATTGCCTAGACCCCACATCATACTAATCGTCGTAACGTACTATTCGGGCTCAATATAAACTCCGCATAGACTCGACATACGACAATCGATAATGTCGAACGTCGAGTCACCCCGATACCTGCGTGCAAGGTGAAAGATTACGAAAATTGCTTGAATTACACAAATCTACATCAAAATTCATATAAGGAAACTTCCCGTGAAGAATTCGATGTTCTGGCTGCCGGAGCTTCGACGAGTACGGAGGTGCGTGGGGCCCACGCACCACCACTGACAGTGGCCACGCATTGCTGAAACTGATCACTACTATTGACCCATCAATTTGAAGATCTCATTGAGTACAAAAATAATAACAAAGGAACCTATACAGAAAACTGGCCGGAAAAGGGCCGAAATCTACCTCAAAAGCTGTTGAGATTTGCCGGAATCAGCTCGAGTACAACCGAGCACCTCTGGCCACCACGTGACTCAAGGGAGATCAAGTTCGACTCCAGGAGCTGCGGGGATGAAAACCCCCAAGGTCTCACCACCCGCAGTCGCCAGAATCGTTGTTGTCGATGACAAGAAGTTCGGGAAGATTTTGAGATCTTCTCGGCGTCGAATCTCCCTAGAATCATGATGGATGCCGGTTATGATTTCATGAAGAGGTTGAGGAGAGAGAGGGCTTTCGATTAGGCCAGGAGCGGCGGTCCGAAGTGGTCGGATGGCGAAGATCCGACCCGGATTAGTGAAACGGGTTGGGTCCACCGACGGGTCAACGTCACTGGTCAACCGGGTCACTCCTCCAACCTAGGTGAACCCAGGGTATTTATACCCATAGGCCAATCCAAGATCAATGGCCCAGAACATATTTACTGTTCAATCGGACGGTTACAATTAATCACCATAAGAAAATTACATTATAAGAAAAATTCTTTTCCGTGAAACTTCTAAAACTCGTAACTAATTGCTTGTACCTCCGAAAAATAAAATAAAAATACGCTCGAGCTCGTACTAATATTCTCGACGACTTTCATGAAGAGATCAAGTCCAAATTCATAACATATAAAAAGTCAATATTTAAATCGCAATGAACCTCGATAAACTTAACGTACTCAACTTAGCTCCTTAATCAATGCGATTAACGGTGGTTAATTTCTTAATTAGCTTTGGGTCAATACACAAGACAAGATACAATATCTTTTGAGTAACAAAATTAATTAAACTTTTGTCGTTTAAAATAGAGGACTTCTACTCTACCTTCTTTTTCTCTCTCTTCCTTTTAATACAACTTTTACTCTTCTTTGAGTCATATGATTCTCCTCCTTAAGTTGCGTCCTTGCTACACATTTTTCTC
Organism: Geum urbanum; assembly: GCA_946800695.1. Taxonomy (NCBI): domain Eukaryota; kingdom Viridiplantae; phylum Streptophyta; class Magnoliopsida; order Rosales; family Rosaceae; genus Geum; species Geum urbanum. The sequence continues at coordinate 18,713,788 of OX326997.1, read as the reverse complement.
TTCCTAACTTTCATATTTACGTGGGTGAATATTTGTTTGTTCCTTTTTTTTGCTTATAATTTTTTGGTTTTAAAATTAACTCTTCTCGGTTTCAAATCTGAAGAATTCACTCGTAGACTATTAGTTATACTTCTTACACTCCTATAACTTGTTGATAACCAATATATTAACCAACACTTTAAAAAAACTAATATATTAACCAACACCAATGTTTCTTCTCCAAATTCGACCATAAACAATATTTTGATTATATTTAATCTTGCCCAACCTTAATATTTTTTTTGGATCCGCCACTGCATATATCTGATATAAAAAAACCAACATTTCTGACTTACATGTTTGCATGTACATTCACATGATCTGGTGCAGCAAACTTCAACATATATAGCGCTGATAAAAAATAATAATTTAAACAAAGAAAACCAAAATCACCATGTTTTCTCTAAAAGAATACCACCACATAAACAGAAATATACTCCACAACTAATAAACTAATATTCCAATAATGAATTCTATTTATGATTGACCTTTAAAAATGAAGTGAATAATAGCAAGTTATCAGATATAAGTTTTAAAACTTATCCTAAAACATACACTACTACAAAAAAGGCTTCAGACGACAGAAAGCCCAAAAATTACGTGTGAACCCTATTTCAAATTTTAGCCAACAGTCCGATGTTACCTGCCTTATAATGTACTCTTACACTATGGGTGACCGTCGTAGGAACCCTCAATTTTTGGGGAAGCTTTCAAATGTCATTTGACTTTAATTACACGACAGTGCATGTCGTGTGATTCCAGAGCATTTCTAAATAACACTAACCCAAATTTTCAAAATTGTATATGCTTTCATTCATACGCAGTGCCCGTCGTGTGATGTTAGAGCATTTTTAGAAAGCCTAGTTGTTGTCATATCCCCCTAAAACTCGTTGCTGAAATTTTGGTTTTGACATTGGTTCCTCCCAAATATTTTGGCAAACCACCATAACAAATTTATTTCATTGAATCATAGGATGGCCACCTGTCGTGTTAAGTTCATTTATACCTGACACCTACTTTTTTGGCTCTTCATAATGACACTTGCAAAAAAAACCCTCACATCCAACATACACACAGCCTCAGTGCCTCACAGCCCTCACTCAACACTTCCTCTCAAAACCACAGCCTCTCTCTCTCTCTCTCTCTCTCTCTCTCTCTCTCTCTCTCTCTCTCTCTCTCTCTCTCTCTCTCTCTCTCTCTCTTCAACCAATCTGCCACCCAGCCAAACCTATATGTGAAGCACAGTGAAGTTCTTTGCTAGTTTGTGAAACCATTGCCACTATCTGCATTTTTTTCCACTTCCTATAACTTGTGTCATTGTGTCATAGTATCTGTTTCTTGAACTTCTATTATGCTATTAAACTATGTGAAGAACTAGACTTATGTAGTCTGAAATTTTGACCAATTTGCAAACTGAAACATGCCTCTCTTGAAGCTTTCTTTACCAGTTCTATATCAACACTGAGGTTTCAAGATCTGTAACATGTCGTTACAACCACATTGTACCTAAAGGGCGTTATTTTGACGGTAATTTGTTGGTGTAGTAGCCATGCAATAGAAATGCTACTTTGCTGGTGTTGTAATTGCATACTTTTAGTGTAATGTGAATTGATATTGTTATGTACAATATAAAAGCATATATTATAGTTCTTTTTTTTCTAAATATACAATTCATGGTCATATCATAAGATGCTTGAAAGAAAAAGAAATTATGTCTACCAAATACAAATTAAACGATGCTCATGTAGTATGTGACTGTCGACTGAATCACAATATGGTGACATTCATATAATATGAAAATGTTGTCTAATATAGTATCAGAAGACGGTTACCCATCTTCTGATATACTATTAAAAGACGGTTGTCCGTCGTTTGATATGCCACGCAAAGCTTTAATGTGCATGTGTGGATGTCACCCGTAGTGTGTTATTTAAGCCGTCATCCTTATGATCGGTATACGACGGTTGATTTGGTGAATTACCCGTCGTCTGAATCAGACGATTGCTCGATAGATGACGGATAATCTGGTCATCAGACGACTCTCCTAAACCGTCGTGTGAAGCCTTTTTTGTAGTAGTGATACATTTCAACTGAGGATGAATTCAAAGAAAAGAGAATAGACTTTTTGGCAACCCAATTCACACCCACAACCACACACTAAGCCAAATGAGAAAACATTTCATTCAATATTGGCACCATGATCTAAAGTACACCAGCAAGTAGTTACTTTATGGTGTGAAAAGTTTTTTATTGGCACCATATTAGCACCATGATATATTATATTATTCAATCATTTAGTTTGCAAAGATACTAATGTGATGCATGATATACGCAATTTCACAAAGATGCTGATGGTTGATACTAAACAGGTAATTTAATCATCAGACATATAAACAATCTCTTACAGATAGCCAGTATGGTAAAGCATATTTGATGCAGAACGTGGTGAGAAATTAAGGTATTTAGAGAACTTTAAGGATAAGGATAACCGAGTAAGCCTAGGTCCCTGTTGATTCTTACACAAGAAACCTTCAAAAATGGCTAAGGAAGCGAGTATCCCTGTCCGAGACAATGGAGCTGGAGAAACCATGTAACCTGTAAACCTCCTTAAAATATAGTTGAGCTACATTGACCGCATCTGTGGTCTTCTTACAAGGAATGAAATGAGCCATTTTTGAGAATCGATCAACCACTACATAAATAGAGTCAGCACCGCGCTGAGTTCGAGGGACGCCGAGAACAAAGTCCATGCTAACGTCTAGCCAAGGGTGTGTAGGAATAGTCAAGGGGATATAGAGACCGGCATTAGTTGCTTGCCCCTTAGCCATCTGACATATATAGCAACCCTTCACAAATTTAGCAACCTCCTTGCGTATAGATGGCCAAAAATACGAACCCAACACCAGTTGTACAGTTTTATCCCGTCCCATATGTCCCTCTGTATGCAGCTCCTTAATGATCTTGGGCCGTAAACTGCAATCCAGAATGCATATTTGGTTACCCTCGAAAAGAAACCCCTCATGCAAGGTATAATCATCTCTTAATCCTGCTCTCACATCCTCCATGATACTGGAGAAATAGGAATCAGTAGCCAAAAGATCCTTAATGGATTCAAAACCTATTACCTGAGTTTAAACAAGGGTAAGAAGATTAGTTTTCCTACTTAAGGCATCTGCCACCCTATTCAATGTTCCAGACTTGTGCTTGAGAGAGAATGTAAACTGCTGCAGGTATAAAGCCCACTTTGCATGCCGAGAAGAAAGCTTATCCTGAGTATTGATGTGTTTGAGTGCATCATGGTCTAAGAATAGCACAAACTAATTATAAGCTAAGTAGGGGCTCCAATGTTTCAATGCCCGCACCACTGCATAGAATTCAACATCATAGGTGCTATAATTAAGTTTAGCTCCTCCAAGCTTCTCACTATAAAAAGCCACAGGTCTCTGTTCCTGACTTCACACGGCCCCAACACCCACCTTTGATGCATCACAATACAGCTCAAAAGGCTTGTGAAAATCTGGTAGAACTAAAACTGGAGCATTTGTCATCTTCTGTTTAATCAACTCAAATGCCTTTGTGGCTTCATCATTCCAAACAAACTTTCCAGTCTTCATGCAGTCGGTGATGGGAGCCATTATGGTGCTAATGTTAGCGATAAACCTCCTGTAGAAAGAAACTAATCCATGAAAACTCCGAACCTCATGCAACGAAGTGGGTATAGGCCAACTTCGTATGGCCTCCACCTTATAGTCATCCATGCTAATGCCATCTTTGGACACCATGAAGCCGAGAAATAACACTTGGTTGGTCATAAAAGAGCACCTTTTAATTCCTGCATAAAACTTCTCCTTTTGTAAGACCTCTAACACTGCTTTCAAGTGCTCCAAATGCAACTCCGGTGTAGCACTATATATAAGTATATCATCAAAATATACCACAAGAAACTTGCCGATAAAAGGACGGAACATTTGATTCATGGCCCTCATGAAAGTACTCAGGGCATTAGATAGCCCAAAAAGCATTACCAACCACTCATAGAGCCCTTCACGGATTTTGAATGCCATTTTCCACTCATCTCCTTCTCGGATTCGGATTTGATGATACCCACATTTTAGATCAATTTTACTAAACATCATGGCACCACTTAGTTGATCAAGTAAATCATCCAACCGGGGTATGGGAAATCGATAACTAATTGTGATCTTATTAATGGCTCTACTATCAACACACATACGCCACGAACCATCTTTCTTTGGAGTGAGGAGGGCAGGTACGGCACAAGGGCTCAAGCTTTCCCTGATGTGACCCTTTTCAAGCAATTCTTCCACTTGTCTCCTTAACTCCTCATGTTCTTTAGGGCTCATCCTGTAGTGAGGTCGGTTAGGTAATGATGCACCAGGAACCAAATCAATTTGGTGTTGAATGTCACGCTTCGGTGGTAGTCCTACATGCATCTCATCAGGAAAGACATCTTGGAACTCCTTAAGCAACTCTTGAACGAGTTTAGGCACAATATTGGTTGCTGCTGCCACTTCTTTTCCAAGTAATAGGTATACTCTCCCTGTTTCTTTTGCTTCATCTACAAACTTTCCCATAGAAAGTAGGCTAGTTACATTCTTCCCTTGCGGCTTAGGAACTTGGTCTTTTGTAGGGACCAATGTAATCTTGACGTTGTTGAAGACAAAGCTATATGTGTTTTTTCTCCCATCATGCAAGACATTTCTGTCAAATTGCCAAGGCCTCCCTAATAATATATGACAAGCATCCATAGCCACCACGTCACACCATACCTTGTCTTTATAGTTGTTTCCAATAGAGAAGTAAACAGCCGTACGTTTTGAGACGGTGACTTCACTACCCTTTTGCAGCCAAGACAATTTGTAGGGTTGCAGATGATTTTGAGTTTCTAAACCCAATTTGTTAACAGCTTCCTCGGACACTACATTCTCGCAGCTGCTGGAATCAATGATCATCCTACATACTTTGCCTCCAATAGTACATGAGGACTGAAATATGTTGGTACGCAACCAACCATCCCCCTCAGTAGCTCGGGGCATGAGGCAAGCTCTGCGCACTACTAACAACGGACCATTATCACCATACACAAATTCTTCCTCTAGATCCTCTTCATAAGCCACATCAAAGCAAGTTTCCTCCTCAAGTGGTGTAGAGTCATCATGCAAATTGTTATTCTCTATAAGCAACCCTTTATTCACCGTAGTCTCTTTTTTACACTCACTCATTCGGTGTCCTTCTTCCCCACAATTAAAGCACTTCAATCTTGCCCTCACATTTTGTCCGCTACTGCTTGGTCCTGTTGGAGAAACCTGAGACGCCGCCATTTTTGGTGGTGTACTAGAGCTAGCCACACCTCATGCACTAGTGCCAGTACCAAACCCGCCACCAATTCTAATCACCCTTCTACTCATCTGTTTTTCTATCTGTAGGCCTCTAGAAAAGGCTTCTACCACAGTGCAAATATTGAACATGTTAAGAAAGTCTTGAAGTTGAGGACGTAATCCCCCAATGTATCGAGCTACCAGCTGCTCGTCGGTTTCAGACAAGTCATTACGTGCAACCAATTGGTAAAACTCAGTTGTAAAGTCAGTAACGTTGCGGCTTCCTTGTCTAAGGTTTTGAAGCTATTGATAAATCAACCTAGCATAGTTGGGAGGTAAGAAGACTGCTCTCATATGCTTCTTCATCTTGTCCCAAGAGTCAATTTTCTTCTTTCCTTGACGCTCACGCAACCCCTTTGTTTGCCGCCACCAAGCAGACGCATGTCCCCTAAGCCTTGTAGCCACAAGAGACTTTTTTCTTTTCTGGGACCTCTTTGAATTCAAAGACCTCTTCAACCGCCCCTAGCCAATCAAGAAACTCCTCTGGCTGAATTCCTCCATGAAACTCAGGAATATCAGTCCTCATTCCAGCTTCCCAACGTCTAGGGTCATGCTTACCCCGCCGCCTGTTCTCTGAAAAACTTGAGAGATTGTCATCTTCTCCGTCTTCGTCGTGACTGTCTTCATCATCATTAACTTCATGTTGGGGCTCATCCTTTTTTTTCCCTCTTGCTCTCTCTTTGGCAATTCCCTCAGCTACTTGTTGCCTGACCGCTTGATCCAAATAGCGTCGCATCTCTTCAAAGTTCTTTCTAGAATAAATGTGTAAGAGATTTTCCTCCTTTTTTTATACCCCTTTCCGCCAACCTTCGTACCTTTCCTGATAAGCTGAATGTTGGAAAAGATCGACCAAAGCCTCTGATACCAACTGATGCAGAACGTGGTGAGAAATTAAGGTATTTAGAGAATTTTAAGGATAAGGATAACCGAGTAATCCTAGGTTCCTGTTGATTCTTACACAAGAATAGCCAAGGAAGAAGGTTTGCATATGCCTCGTTGATTCAAAAGAATATCCGAGTTGATAGGAACTCTATACCTCGTTGATTCCAACAGAATAACCGAGTTGATAGTTGTGAGAAAAAAACTCTCAATTTTATTGATATTCCAAGCTACCCTTTCTACCAAGAGAGAGGGATTAATATAGAGCTGGTTCTCTCGAAACAAAAGGAAAGAAAATAAAAACCTAAACAAACTAGAACAGAATCTTGTTAAATCTATCTTAAAAGAGAAGGAAAAGAAATGCTAAACCAAAACACATTAGGAAACTTAAACTTCTCAAACTTGCTGCTCCTTCCGTGCATGCTTCTGGATGGCTCTGTTTCGTAGCCTTAGGTAGTTATCTTCTGTCATGACTGCATCAATATTCATATATATTAAATCACTATTCGTATATGTTAAGCATACTCATATATCAATATCACCATGCCACACACACAACGCGGATGATTTATTCAATAAAGAAAAGAGATATGTGATACCCTATGGATGTACAAAAGATGCTACACCTACTAACGACATAAAAGATTCCTTGAGACAAAGCTTTAGCTGTCTAAAATAAGAGGATATGAACTGATTCAATTTTTAAATACTGGACATTCTGATTACATATAACTCATACTTGTGCATTTGATACCATTTGCATTTCTTACGTATAATTTACTGTAGACATGCAAATGCATTTCTTATGGGCATTTCCAATGGGATGCACTAAACCCTATTTATCTAGCTATGGGTTGCGGTGAAGCTCTCCCATGGTAGATTTTTAGAGATCTAAACCCTATATACTTAGCTTGCGGTTTTATATGAAGTCCTAAAATAGGATTTGGTTTAAGACGCGATCTAAAAATGGAGAGAGAGAACCGGTAGGGCAACTGGGCTGGAGAAGAGAGGGAAAAAGGAGGGAAAGACGCGCTTGGTGAGAGATTGAGGCGCAAAGTCATGCTAAAGGAGGAAAGAAGGCTGTTAGCAGAAGCGTGGCGCACGACGAGGAAGGGAGGGTGAGCGACAGCCATGCAGACGTGGGACTCAGCCTACTTGAGGAGTTCTAGTCGTTGCACTCCTTCTTCACCTCCAATGACTATCAAATCTCACAACCCTTATTGATTTTAAATTGAAATCAACGGCCAGTTTCAAATTTCAATTAAATAATTTTTTTTTCATTACTGATTCTGATCCGACGGTTAAGGATATATGCTAAAATTGATCCAACGATTATTATTCAATCGAACACTTATTTTTCATATAACGGTCAAAAATAATTAAAAAAATTTATAATTTTTTTTTATAATAAATCAGTCCGTTGGAATAGTAAAATAATTTTTTTTCTATAAACACCAACCCAAATTTCCATTCATTCCACACCATTTCTTATTCTCTCCCACCATTTCTTACATCCTCTCAAACTTTCCTTCCTCCCCTTTTCTTATAGAAAATTTAGATTTTTTGTGCGTCACCATGGGTCCAAAAAGAGTTTCACCAAACCAAGGGCACCACGATCGGAAAATTAGAAAGAGGTGGAAGGTAAAGCTTTGTGCGTCACCGTGTTGAGTATTGGTGGAGATCCTGCTGTTGGTACTAATCAATCCAGTGGAATCTTGTGGGATCGTATATATGAGCATTTTGAAAGTATCAAGCCAACCAATGCACCTACACGAACCCAAACAAGTGTCGAATCTTGATGGAAGAAGATCAATCCAGCAAGTATGAGATGAGACCATGCAATGAACAAAGTCATCAAGAATCATGCGAGTGGCGAAAATGATCAAGATGATGTAAGTATTTTTATTTGTTACTAAAAATATAGTAATAAGTCATGATATTAAATTAAATAACCACTAGTATGTTTGTTTTGATTATTTGTAGTTAAGGAATGCAAATGGGTACTACTTCGATGATTCTCATGGAAAGCATTTCACATATATGCATTGTTGGGATATCTTGAATGAGTCACCAAATTTTCAAGTCTATCATCAATGGATGAGGATAATGAAAATTATGAGATGTCTACCAACTTAGATGATAAAATTCGCCCGAAGATCAAGCAATTCCAAGCATGGCACCTAAAGCTAGGCAAGAGCGTCCAACGGGACAAAAAGTGGCCAAGGCGGCAAAGAAGAAAGGTAATCATGTGACGACCCAGAACAGAATCAGCAGTGAAATCAGTCTAGTTCATGAGGTTATCGCGTAGTCGCAGATTTATGACAGTTATTTGAATCGCCAGGCTTGTTAACGACTAAATTATTGGTCGAGAATTGAAGCTGGGTCTCTTCTCGAGAGTCATTGTACGTGTGATTTCGAGTATGTGGGCGGTTCTGGATCATTATTTAGACGACCGAGGAATAAATTATGAATATTTGAAGTTTTGATATAATCGGTTTTATATGTCGGATTTGTTAGCGACTTAATTACCGAACGAGAATTTGGTTTCGGCTTCTTCACGGAAGTTGTTGAGAATTTAATTTCGAGCTTGTGGGAACTTTCAGAGCATTATTCTGAGTTATGAGGATTATGTTGTGAATATTTCCGATTGTTGATTATTTGGTCGGTTAAAGTATGTGATGGTCTGAACCGTTGACTTTTTATCGGTTTGGTTGATGTGTTTGACTTTGGGTGATAATTGAAGAATATGTCGAGTCGAGTTTGTTGCTGCGAGAATTAAATTGGTTGACTGGTGAGTTGACTCGGTCAAACGGTGGAGATGAAGGTGTTCGACGGTGACCGGCGAGCTCCACGGTGGCGTGAAGTTTCCGGCCACCCCATGGCACGGGACTTGTTCCGTTCGGTGCGCCTTGATCTCTCGGTCCCATCCCCGGCCACCACGCATGGCGAGGCTCACCGGAGAGAGAGAATTTTCCGGCTAAAAAGGAAGAAAAATTGGTGAATTCGGGTTCTTAGATTCCGGCCAAATTGAGCTGAAATTTGAAGTGGGCTTTGAAGCTCTCATCACCTAGATGCTACCATGTAAGTTTGGTGATCTAATTTTGCTTGTGTGTGGAGAATTTTGGAATTGAAATTTGTGTGAACATTCGGTTTTACATGAAATTGACTTAGTTAGAGTGAGAATTGGCCTTCGTTGCAGTTGTGAAAGTTGCTCAGTAGGTGATTTTGCATGGAATAGTGGTTGCTCCGCCGTGAAATTCTCCGTTTGGGTTGCGCCACCGCCGCCGGCGGTAGTCAACGGCGGTCAACGGTCAAACTTTGACTTTTTGGGGTTTTCGACAAGTTGCATGTCATTTCACTCGAAATCGCCCCCCGATCGCAGTGGGGAGGTTTGTTTCTAGATTTGAGCATCCGAAAGTACAGTGAGGTATTGAGGTGTGATTTTCGGATTTTCGACAGTTTGTCGTAATCGGATTATGTGTTTCTGAGAACGGTGGTTTCTCGTGATTTGATTTGAATTGTCGAGTTATGACTTTGAGTAATGGACTTTGTGATTATTCAGGGGTTCGTGATCGTTTGTTTGGCGAGAGACTTTCCGCCGGATCACGGGTTAACGCAAACTGCGAGTCTTTTTATACGATTTTCACTGCGAGTCTGTGAGTGGACAATTTCTTTTCACGGATTGATTGCGAGTCTTTTTATACGATTTTCAAACTTGAGCATGCAAACGAGATTACGATTTATACGAGCATGTGTTAGACGATTATGCTTATATCATTATACATTACGTATATGCATTTATATACTGTTTATTGCATTTGCATCGAAATATTTATGATTTGGTTTACACAGAGTACAGTCTCAGTTATGTTGTTGTATCGATACACTCGCATCCCGACTCATCCCCGAGGATGTGTACCGGGGGAGGCTGTGACTCCTGACACGAGGCCTTTACCGGGGGGAGGCAGACCTCTGACCTGAGGCCTTTCTGGCTAGAATCACGTGTAGGTCTGGGATCCCGTGATTCGGACTGTACTAGCACGGATGCGTCCATGAGTGACCCTGTGGGATTTTTACTTGCATGCTCAGTACGCTGGAGGAGTATGAGTTTACCTCGTGTACTTTGTTATTTCTATTTACCTGGACTCGCATATGTTATTTTAAACATATATATTAACTAGTGAAAGACATTTATTTTCGTCCACTCACTCTAACAGTTTTCATGTCTTTCCCCTGGGCTTTTTGGTTTATGTGCCCAGTTTGCAGTTCGGACTCTGGTGTCGCACGTCGTGGTTGGAGGCATAGTGCTCGAGCTACCTTGTTTCTTCCAGTAGGTTTATTGTTCTACCTACTGTGGTATACTTATATGATTATACGTTAGAGGTCGCTCTGAGTATTCTGTTGTATATATTATGCGATTTTACTCCGGATTTCAGTAAAGTATAGATATATTTATTGTTTTACTTTATTGTTGATACATTGAGAAATCCGGATGGGATTGGTGCCCACGGTTTGATTTTTGTGGCATAGGATGAAGTGTATTTTCCAGGTGCAGGTAATGGTAATTCTATGTTAGTAGCGAAACTCTGCCAAAATTTTTACGGTTTTTGTTGGTTCGTGTTTTCGAAGGGGTTTGATTCCGGTTTAGGGAACTAAATCGGGGTTGGGTCCTTTCAAATCAAGAGCTAACAATGAGTATTCATGCTCAAATGAAAAGGCTTGCTGATCAAAATGATAGAAAGTTTATACGAATGGAACAACTTTACGAAGAGGCAATGGCAGCTCAACAAAGGGAGGTAGATGCTTGCATAATAGCAGTGTAACGACCCGAACTTTGAGTATATGATTATCGGCACGACATGTCATTATTGCGAGTTGATTGTACATATGTGGTTTGTTAACGACTAAATTATCGGGCAAGAATTTGGTTTGAGTTCATTCGCGGAAATTGTAGAGGATTTGATTTCGACCTCGTAAGAGGTTTCGGAGGATTTTTTGGATAATCGGAGAATATAAAATGAATATTTAAAATTGTCGTCGAGTTAGTCGTACTTATCCAATTGTGTTGGAGTTATCCAAGTCGTGGGTTTGGTCGGTTCGCGACATATAAATATCAAATAGTCATAAAAATCGGAAAAATTACACATTTGGGTCGTTTGACCAAATTTGACCAGCTTTGACCGCGTTGACTCGGGTTGACCGGAGCTCCACCGTGCCCGTTTCGTTGTCGCCGTCTGACCCGGTTTTTTCGGCCACGTCCTTGATATGGTTAGAATCCTCTTGTGATTCTCTATTGGTTTATGCTTGATTTGGGATGAATTGGTTGTGTTTTGAGGGAGTTCGAACTCGGTGAAGTTCATGGATTTTGCCGGTGACGAGGGGCGGTTTCCGGTGAGTTTTGGTGTCGCGGGTGAGGGGGGTTTGGTTCCCCTCAATCCCTTGAAGCTTTCTGGGTGATTAATTAGGGACAAGGAGGAGGTTTTGGGGTAGCCTGTGGGGGTTGCCGGAATTGGTTTCGGCCTTGGAGTTTCGAGGGAAATTCTAGCCACGGTGGTAGTTGTTTGGACTTGTGGTTTTAGGGTCTGGTTGGGCTTGAGGAGATGAACGTTTTGAGGTATGGTTCGTTGGAGTTGGTTACCATTGGCGACGTGCCGGCGGCGGTTAACGACGGAGCTCCGGCGAGGGGTTGACTTTTGAGGTTTTCAGAGATTTTTATGTCGTTTTGCTCGTAATCGCGCCCCGAACATAGTTGTGAGGTTTGCAAGTTGAATTGAGTGTGTTAATTTGGGACGAGGGTTGTTTGGGTGTATTTTGAGAATTTTGTTATCCTCGTCGATATTCCGAGCGATACACTTTTCGAGAACACGGGGTTCTTGACGTATATGCTCCGTATGTTGAAATCGAATATGTAATGATCTTATCCCTGTTATTCAGGTGATCGTGATTGAGTGTTTGGCGACGGATCTTCCACCAGGCCTCAGGGCTAGCTGTAATCTGTGAGTGGACATTTTATCCCACGTTGATTTTCATACTTTGGTTTCCACCGTGGATTTGTGAGTCTATGAGTATTCTTTACGATTATGCATTTACGAGTATGCATTTATGATTATGCATTTTATGAGAATACATTGGTTTGGAGGCACATGCGATTTGTTTTTACACTGAGTATGGATATATGATGCATCAAAGCTATAGCCTCTCGGCTGATCCCCGAGATGCTCCGGGAGGGGTTACGTTTATATGAGCACCTGACCCGTGATTCATAGTACCCGGGAGAGTTACGTCTTTATGAGCACTTGACCCGGGCGTGTTGTAACTTTGAGGAAAATGTACTTAAGTTACTGCTTCCATACACACAGTACCTAGAAGAGTTACGTCTTTATGAGCACTTGACCTGGGTTTGCTTGTTTTGACTCACATGATTTTATGTGCATTTATTGTGAAAAGCATGTTGGATTTATTTATGCGGCATATTATGATTTACGTCCACTCCCTCTTAACAGTTTTATTATTTATATGCTTTTATCTGGACTTTTCGGTTTTCACAGCCCAGATTGCGGTATCTTTCCCGTGGTTGCACGTCATCGCATGAGGCCTAGAGTTCAAATCATACTTTTCTTCTAGTAGGTTCCTGATGTAACCTGCTAGTCTTATATATTTTGTAATTAGAAATTGCTTTGAATACTTGTGTAGTGTTGTTCAGTTTGAGTTATACTCCTGAATATTTTCTGGATTTCTTGTAAACCTTGAGTTTAGTTTTATATATGGATTTTGAGAAATCTGGATGGACAATGGTGGTCCACGATGTGTCTAGGAATTTATCTATGAAGTGTAATCTTCTTGCAGGTTTTTGGTTTGTACGTTTTATAGAGTAAACTCTGGCAAAAAAAATTTAAGTTATGGTGTCGTTAGGGCCTAATTTCAGGCAGTGAATCCAATATTCACCATGTAAATGAGGGTATTGGGAAAGGAAGCAAAGGAAGATACTTGAGCGAGAGGAAGTGGAGGCACAAAATTCATCTCATCGGTCATTCCATGCCCCTCAAGCATCTACACCTCCTCATGGCGAATCAAGTTCATCTCATATCTTTCGCTCAATCAAACGGAATGGATGCATAATGATTATCAAGACTAATTAGTTTGTTCTATCTCGTTTGTTGCTCAATTAATATTGTTGTTTTAAATTAGTTTTAGTTAATTATGTATGAAGTGTACTTTTCTAAATTTTAATGGTAATTCCTTGTTTGTTATTATTTATGGTCTTGTAAATTCAATGCATACAACAAATCACTTATCGGTGAGTACAACCACACACAAAGTTAAATGCAAACAACAATACACATATAAATACATTCAAGTACAAAAAATATTACATGCACACACACAAAATTAAAAACATACAACCACACACAAAATTAAATGCAAACAACAACATGATGTCAAACTATGCCAATTATTAACACATGATAACGACACAAATTAGCCATTGTGTTGAACTAAATTTGATCTTAGTTCCGCATATATCACTGGACACCGAGTCCTCTTGTAATGAGCACGTACAAATTCAAGCATTAGTTGGGGATTATGAGGCACCTCATCATCATAACCCGGTTTATCAAATATATCAACTTTTCTTGGACGCATCGGGATGTCGTCAATGTCAAAATCATAGAGATTTTAAGCATTGATCCATCATCTCTTGGTCCTTTAAGATGTACTTCCGCCCTTCCGAAGAACCACCATATTGTGAGGCTTCATCTTCTTCCATCCTCTCCACTTGGTGGGCTGCCGCGGATATCAAGAGGGGTTGATGTTGTCTTTTTTGAACATCTTCGGCTTCCTCTTTCTTCAGTAGTTTCCACAACCTATTCATGACGAAAAATAAAATTAAAGGTATGAAATAATAACTAAGAAACCCCAATTTGTTTCTGGGGGAAGGAGAGTTTTTGAATTGGTGAGAAATGAAGTAGTGAATGACTCCGTTTTTATAGAAGATCAACATGATCTCCAAAGATAAGAATTTACACGTGGCAGATAAAATAATCTCGTCGACTAATTAGTAGTTGACACGTGTTACACAAAATCTTGTCCGATATTTTGATAAGTTATGTGGCAGATAACGTAATCTTGTCTGAATCTTATCCGATATTTTGATAATTTACACGTGGCAGATAACGTAATCTCGCCAACTCGAATATCTATATAGTGCACTTGTGAAACGACCAACGCATGTGAAACATCATGATATCCGAGTTGTGAATAATGCATATGTCACTCAATATTTTTTTTAAAAATTAATATAATTATTGCTTGTCATGTACAATAATATTTTATAAAGTTTAAATTATTATTAAAAACAACATAAAATAAAGATATCTAAAATATATAAAGTTAGAACTTTGAGATAGAACCTTAACCATTAGAGATGATTGAAGTTCTAAATGAATAATGTCAAATTGAAGTCCTAAAAATAGGTTTAGGACCCCATATAGGACTTTGCCATTGGAGATGCTCTAAGGAGAGGCTTTACCACAAATACTTAGCTGAAAACTGTAAGCAGCTACAATGCCAAAAACCCAAATCAATTATAAGGTTTAACAACCAAAAGAGTCCAGAAGAATTCGATAAAGGAGAGATCTGACGATTACCTTCTCATAATCGCTGACGTTCATGAACACCGCAACAACTTTTTCGTTCTGGTTCAGGCCGACAATCGTGACCTCACCGCAGGCCAGCTCGATGATGTAGTCCTTCTCGATCAACGGTTTGACTTTAGAGGAGAAAAAAGACAGATTAGGAGATCATTAGAGATCGAAAACTAAGGGAATCACAATTCGGGAGGAACGAAAGAGATGGTAGATCTGAAAAGGAGAGCGAAGCAAAGTTTGCGTGTGAGAGGAGATAAGCGATTGACGGTTTGACTTTAGAGGAGAAAAGAGTCGCACTGGTCGCATGCCTATGAACAATATTACAAAAGTATAAACATGAACTATGAACAGGAAATCACGTATAAGTAACAGTAAAGGATCGCGGTTGTAATATAGAAAATAAAGGTAAAAATTATTTTGATGACCAAATTATGGGTATTTTTCAAAATTTCTCATCAAAATACAACCAGAACCAAACATTTGGACTCAAGGCTTGCCTCCAAGCCCAGTTATCACAAAAGCCCATTAAGAAACACATGCCACATCCCATTCCCATATATACAAGAAGACAAACCGCTCATCTTCTACTTGACCATCGACCCGACTCGCATGTTGTCGCACCCCCCTTCCCTGACTCGAATAATAATGCATTATAAACCTACAAAACCTTAGCCACTCAACCACCAAGGCACACCTAATCGACAAACACCTAGTCAATCAGAGCATAATCTCCACTGCTTTGTCCTCCGCTGACGCGCCACCAAACCATCTACCCTATGTTGATGATGCTCCTATAGATCCAAGCCAACAACCAGTGGCAGATCTAAGCTCCGAAGCTTAGGTGAATGGAAAAAAAAAGTTCGTAATAGATGCAGTACAAATTCAAGAGTACACACTACATCAACACTATTTATATATATAAGACTACATGAGTAATGTTAAATTAATATAGAATAGTTAAAACTTTTGAACAATTTTAAATAAGATATGTTAGAACCAATGTATGTAAAATTGATATTATCAGCGATATTTCGCCGATATTTCGATTTTTTGAAGTTACCTAAAAAATCTTCAAATATATCCCTAAATTTTCCGAAATTTCTCGATTTTTATCGATATTTCCGATATATCCCCGATATTTCCGATATATCCCCGATATTTTCCGAAATTTTTGAAATTTTCGTTAACTTTTCACATTTAACATTTAGTTTGGTAAATGTCCAATCTTCACATGCTCAATGTCCAATCCACCATTCACGTGACATGTCCAATACATGCAGAATTACATGGGAGAACAATCATTTAATGATTATTCTTCACAATACACACATGATTATGCACAGGGAGATAGAGAAAATAGTGTAAATTTCGAACCTCATAGGTCCCCTACGTGGTTTTGAAATATTTATATATTTGATTTTGTGATGTGTGATGTGTGATATATTATACAAAAGACGTGATGGTCTAGCCTCCTATAAGTTTTAGCCATTAAAAAATAAAAATAGAACTAATAAATTATATTTTAATAATTATCAGCACTTAACACATACTAATTCATATAGTAATATAACAAATTCATATGTCTTGATGTTTGATCAATATTTTCTTTTCACATAAGGTAGATAATTGATCATGTAACAACCTCCAAAAGTTTCGTTACAAATTTCCATGTATTTTTATTAGTTTCCGTCATTTCCGTCAGAATTTTCACTAGATCGATATTTCATCGATATTTCCATCGATATATCCTCGATATCCGATATTTTACTCCTTGGTTAGAACTCTTGTTTGTGACAACATCTTTCGTATATCACCAATATATTAAATAATTTTATTTTATTAGTAAGAAAATGATATATTTTGGCAACTCAGTTAAAAGAAAAATACGACTGGTTATATTTATTGGTCTAATTAGAAGGAAATTTCAAATTTATGTAAGTTACACTACAAGAAAATGAAACATTACCGGCGAGATTCCGGCCAACAAGGCCGGCGACCGGAAAAGTCGCCGGTAATGTCCATCATTACCGGCGACTTACTCCGTCGCCGGTAATGTCGCCGGAATCTCGCCGGTAATGTTCCAAAACATTACCGGCGACTCCAACCGTCGCCGGCAATGTCAAGCCGAACATTTCCGGCGATTTTCCGGCCGGAATTTTGCCGGAAATGTGTGGCTAGACATTGCCGGCGACGGTTGGAGTCACCGGTAATGTTTTGGAACATTACCGGCGAGATTCCGGCATAAAGTCGCCGGTAATGTCTTCATTTCCGGCTACTTACTCTGTCGCCGGCAATGTGTCTTATATTAGATGCCGAATGCGGCAGCTCGATCATTCAATCATTTTGATCGAAAAAAATCCAGAGAAATCGAAAGAAGGAAAACGTACGCTCTGAAATCGATCATTCGGTATATTGTCAAAATTAAGGCGCGCGTCGAAAACTCGATCACTCGGGAAGCTATATATATAGGTAGGTGTATATATACGTATATGTGGTATATATATATGTGTGTGTGTTGATCAAATCCAATTCGTGAGATATATATGAAATGTTGTTGATGTACGGTCACCGAAACGAGAAAACAGCTTGTAGTTAATCTTGTGTCTGAATCAATGACTGGTATTATCGTATTGTTATCGGAGCCAGGCTTAACAGAGCCTCCTACCCAGTCAAATACGTTTTGAATTGAAAAAAGGAGAATACTATCATCGAGTACTGAATCGAATTCAGAGATTAGATCGATATATATATATATATATATGCATGCATGTGTTGATTTAATTAGAGTTGAATTGAGATATCACGTCGATTATTAGTAGTGAATGTGTGTATATATATATAATTAATACGTAAAATTGTTAGAATTTTCAGGATGGACAAGAGTTGGATGAGCCTCGAAAGATGGGATGTCAGATATCACGAGGGAATTAGGAGTTTTGTGGATTTTGTGAAGGCTAATTGTGGAGACACTACACTTCATTATTGCCCGTGTAAAGAATGTAAGTGTTTCAGCGATCGATTTCGATTTCCCATTGATAAAGTCCAAAGGCACCTGAGTAAATACGGGTTTTGGGATAAGTACACTTGTTGGATTTATCACGGTGAAACATCGGTAGCAGGTCCGCATGATCATGGACAATTTGGTGAGAGGGCCAGTCCACGCTATGATCATGGAGATTTTGCTGAGAGGGGCAGTTCATCCTATGATCCAACATCGATGTTAATCAATGATTTGTTTCCTCATGAGAGCGGTGTATTTGCTGATGAAGCACCAAATGTCCCTCCCGTCGTTGAGGATTTCCCCCATATCGAGCCAGTCGAACCATTACCTGGAGCTCATGTCAACACAAGCGGTATGGACAAGTACAATAACCTGATTGCATTGCAACAGACTCCATTGTACGACGGTTGTAGTAAGACTGTTCTTGAAAGTGTGATGGGAGTGATGCAGCTCAAAATGGAGAACAAAATGTCTGTCAAAGCTGTTGATTCTTGGTTGAAGTGGACTGCTTCGCTACTGCCACCCGGTCATCGTCTTCCTACCACTCATCATAAGGTGCGACATATCCTGAAAGATGTTGGGCTTTCCTACATCAAAATCCATGCATGCAGATATGATTGTATTCTCTTCTGGGGAAAAGATCTCGAAGACCTTGAAGCCTGCCCGGTATGTTTTACAGAAAGGTATAAGTTGACTCCTGCAGGCAACAAGAAAGCTGTGAAGATACTTCGATATTTCCCGCTTATTGATAGGCTGGAGCGGTTGTTCATGTGTGCTTTCACGGCCGAGGCAATGAGATGGTGGGCTGAGAGGAACTTGCCTGACGATGACACCCTTATACACCCTTCCGACGAAGAGGCTTGGAAGCACATGGTCAGGGAGTTTGATCATTTTGCAGTAGAGGTCCGAAATGTTTGGCTAGGGCTCTCATCTGACGGATTCAACCCTTTTGGAAACATGAGTCTTCAATACAGTATATGGCCAGTTATTTTGGTACCGTACAACCTTCCACCATGGATGTGCATGAAGAAGGAATACAATATGCTCACTCTGTTAATTCCGGGCCCGGGTTATCCAGGAAAGTGTCTTGATGTGTATTTGAGGCCTTTGATTGAGGAGCTTAAGTACCTGAGTGAGTGTGGCCACCCCACTTACGATAGGTTCAAAAAGGAGATGTTCCAGATGCATGCCATGCTTGTTGGCACCATCAGTGATTTTCCTGCCCGCGGTATGTTGTCGGGCAACGTTACCAGGGGTTACAGGGCTTGTTCAGAGTGCATGACGGTTGATTGTTGCAGTCCTCATTGCAGTAAAATTGTTCAGATGTGTCACCGTTGTTGGCTTCCATATGATCACCCATTTAGGCAGGATCCAGACGCGTTTGATGGGACTGTGGAAACAGGTGTGGCACCCAGGCGATGGACAGGGGAAGAAATTTTGGAAGTGTTGAATGAATATGATTTTGGCCAGCTGAGCAATCATCCTGACATAGTGGCGTCAATTCCAGACAAGCCCGAAAGGTATAAGTTTTGGACACACAAGAGCATATTCTGGGAACTCCCCTACTGGCCCAGGTTGCTTATCAGACATTACCTAGATGTCATGCACATAGAGAAGAATGTGTGTGAAAGTGTGGTGGGCACAGTTCTTAACTTGGAGGGGAAAACAAAAGACATCCCTAAGGCACGTATTGATCTGAAAGCTATGGGACTGCGGAAACATTTGTGGTTACGAGATGCTAAGAGAAAAATGCCGCAAGCTCCTTATACCGTCAAGCCGAAGCATAAGCATGAAATTTTTCGGTGGCTGAGTAATGTCAGGTAAATATTCTTATATATGACTATGCAGTACGGAAATTGGTTTGCCTTTAATTTTTACCGGATTATGGTGATATGCGATAAATATAATTGTTGCCTATGGCTATATATATATATATATATATACATGCAGGTATCCTTATGGCTATGCAGGAAATATAAGCAGGTGTGTTAACTACCGGGACAATAAGATGTACGGATTAAAGAGTCATGACTGCCATGTACTGCTTCAACGCCTTTTCCCTATTTTCATTCGAGGGTACCTGCCCAAGGAGGTGGTGGAGCCGTTGGTGGCCTTGTCAAGATTCTTTCAGAAGTTATGCACCAGGGAAGTTAAAAAATCAGATCTCAGGGAGATGCAAGATGACATCATTTTTATCATGTGCAAGCTTGAGAGGATATTTCCGCCAAATTTTTTCGACATCATGCCTCACCTCACGATCCATCTTCCCGAACAATTGTTGCTTACCGGTCCCGTACACTACACTTGGATGTATCCCATGGAAAGGTACATTTGGTTTGCCTCTGTTTTTATATGTAAAGTCTTAGTTTTACCCCTTTTAACATGCACTTGTTAACTTGTAGACAATTGGGAGCCTACAAGGACTATGTGAAGAATAAATATGCACCTGAAGGGTGTATCGCTGAAGCATATGTTGCGCACGAGTGTGTCACGTACACCAAAGTGTATTTGGGAGCGCTTGAGGACCCCCAACAACAGATGCCGATAGATGAACCTCAGTTCAACCTTTCTATCATCTCCAATGACGTTGTAGTACAAGGAAGCTTGCCAAAGTCGTACAAGTTGGATGAAAATGAGGTAGTCATTGCCCACTGGTCGGTACTGATTAACTGTGAAGAAGTACAATATTGGAAAAACTATCATCTTCACTGCCCTGCTATTGCCGGAAATGTTGATTACCACAACAGGACGTTTGCAAACTACTTTGGTCCATGGGTAAGAGTATATGTGTATATGTCTTTTTTTTATTGCCATTTTCCTTATATTGCATGTGTGTACATACGTGGTTTTGTGGTTTCTATGTTCATAATGTCTTGTGTGGTTTCTTATCGTTTTCAGATGAACCATGTAGCAGATGATGGTTACCCAGAGTGGTCAAACGAATTGAGGGTCCTTGCGATGAAACCGATAGCTTCAAAAGTTTACTCGATGTGTCAGGTCAATGGCGTGAAATTTATATGTGAAAATAGAGACGACCGACTGAAAACACAGAATTGTGGGGTGATGGTCCATGGTGGGCAGGATGGCGTTGACTATTACGGTGTCCTTCATTCAGTTGTTGAACTAATTTATGGGAACCGCATGAAAGTGCACTTGTTCAAGTGTAGATGGTTTGATACTAGCCCGGAGAACACAAGGACTGATCAGCACGGAACATTTTCGGTGAATACTGCTACTACCTGGTATGAAAAAGACCCTTTCGTTCTTGCCTCATCAGTAAAATAAGTGTTTTACCTGGACGATCTTCTTAACAAAGTCCCGTGGAAGGTGGTTAACCATGTTGCTCATAGAAACATATACAGTGCTGCCACACTTGGTGATACCGCAGATGATGAGGAAGTTACTGCATACCAAGAGCCGAACGCTTTTGACATTCCTGAATCATCTACGATTCGCCTTAATAATGTGAGATCTGGGAGTGTGGTTCGAATTACTGGAGCAGAACTTCTCGATGTTAATCCATATGAAGTTGACGCTAATTCAGATGACGAGGAGAGGCACATATTGCCAGAGGTTACCTATGAAAATGAGTCAGACTCAAGTGATGACGATGATTACGATTATCATCCTTAGTACGTTAATGATGTAGTCGGAAATTGTTGTCGGAAATATGATGTAGTCGGAAAATGTAATCGAAAGTGTAGACGGAAATTGTAGTCGTTAATCGTACGTAGACGGAAATTGATAATCGAAATTGTAGTCGGAAAATGTAGCCGGAAATCGTAGACGGAAATTGTAGTCGTTAATCGTAGACGGAAATTGATAATGGAAATTGTAGTCGGAAAATGTACGTAGCCGGATATCGTAGACGGAAATTGTAGTCGTTAATCGTACGTATACGGAAATTGATAATCGAAATTGTAGTCGGAAAATGTAGTCGTTAATCGTACGTATACGGAAATTGATAATCGAAATTGTAGTCGGAAAATGTAGCCGGAAATCGTAGACGGAAAATGTTGTCGGATATTCTTCGGGAAATAATGACATTACCAACGAGTTATAAGCAACTCGTTGGTAATGACATTACCAACGAGTTAACTCGTCGTTGGTAATGTCATTACCAACGAGTTAACTCGTTGGTAATGTCATTACCAACGAGTTGAAGTCGTTGGTAATGACATTACCAACGAGTTATAAGAAACTCGCCGGCAATGTTTTCTGGATAGAAACCCAGTCGAGCCCGAGCCTTTCATTTCTCCTCCTCTCCCTCTCCTCCTCCCAAATCGGTCCGGTGAGTTTAAAGTAGCTCACCTCCTCCTCCTCCTCTCCCACTCCTCCTCCTTATCCTCTACTCCTCCTCTCCCTCTCCTCCTCTCCACCGATCCCCTCTCCTCTCCTCCTCCGAAAATCTCCTCCTCCCCTCCTCTCCTCCCCTCACCATTGTAGTCGGCAAAGCATTGTAGGTGGAAATCCATGGCAGGTCCGATCCTCTCTCTCTCCCTCTCTCTCTCTCTCAATTTTTAATTATTTTTGTGTATGTGTATGTGTATGTGTATGTGTATGTGTATGTGTATGTGTATGTGTATGTGTATGTGTATGTGTATGTGTAAATTAATTAGGGTGCTAAGTTGGAAATTAGGGTGATAAGTTCTAAATTTATATGCAATGTATATATATGTGATGTATATATATATTTAGGTATGATATATGTGAAATTTATGTATATATGTGGTTTGGATGAATATGTGATGTATATATATGTGGAAATTAAACCTAATTAAGATGCATGATATATATATGTGTGAAAAATGTGGAAAATTAATTAGGGTTTGTGATTTGGATGAATATGTGAAAATTAAATTTAATTAAGATGCATGATGTATATATATATATATACATCGAAAATGTATATATGTTAATTTAGGTGATATAGTTGTTAATTAATCGTATAAATGAAGGTGGAAATCGGGATCGGAACGGTTTAGAACCAGAACGGTTTTAAACCGGAACCGCGCGGAACCGGAACCCTTTGGAACCGGAACTGTTTGTAACCGGAACCGTTATGTTACAAACGTTTCCGGTTACAAACAGTTCCGGCTTCTAACGGTTCCGGTTCCAAACCGTTTCGGTTCCGATTTGTTATAGAACCGAAACGGTTTGGAACCGGAACTGTTTGTAACCTTTCCCGTTATGTTACAAACGGTTTCGGTTACAAACAGTTCCGGTTACAAACAGTTCCGGTTTCTAACGGTTCCGGTTCCAAACCGTTCCGGTTCCGATTTGTTATTGAACCGAATCCATGACTATTACGGTGTCCAGGAGGTTTTTCGGCTAATTGGCTTCGAAGAGGTTCCCGAAATAGTGGAGGGAACAGTAGTCAAGCTTCCTCCTCGCCCGCAGTTAGCAACACGCCCAGTGGGCCAATGATGATTGCTCGCACGAGAGCCTTGCTAGAGGCGCGAGCTGAGGAGGAAGCTGCACGATCAAGACCCGTGGAACCGGAAGTTGAGGCTCGAGCCTCAGTCTCTAGACGCTCAATCAGCAGACGTCCCTCCGGTGGCAGAGCCTCAGACGAGCGACAGTCAACGGGGGCATCAGAAACTCCCTCAATCCGAATGCCCCATATTCGGATGGTGCCTACTCCCGTTTCACGGGAATCATCTGAGGCACATGGTGGTGCTGGCGCCTCATCGTCCAGGCCTTGTCTATCTCCGCCGTCCGGTCTCTTCCTACCCGACGAGATTCCTGTCATCCCTGAATTCGATGATAGGGGGATGCCTGTTTATGTTGAAGGACGGCCGGAGTTCCTGACCATGGAGGAAGAGTATAACTTCCTCCCGTTCGACCCCGTGTATCTTTGGAGTGTGAGGTGCACCAACCGACAAACGGACGATGCAGGTAAATTTTATTTAACATCAGATTGATTACTTAATTATTACTTAAGACTTGCGATATGTTCAATTAATGATATCAATTTGTTGACATTGTATTATTAGGCAATTTCGTTAATGGGACTGGAAAACGGAAAGGGGCTAGAGGCACCTGCACCGGGAAGAGACTTGAGCAGGCCACCGGCGGAAGGAAAACGCCCATAAGGGCCAATGAGGATGGCGAGGTGATCGAGGCATTCGACACCACGCGCAAATATGTCAGCATGGCCGGTGCGATCGTGCGGGACAAGGTCCCAATGCTTTGGCCAGATTGAGAATCTGTGCCTATCTACGTGAAGATGCAAGTGCATAATGCACTGAGTGTGAGTAAAATCGTATTTTC
Organism: Geum urbanum; assembly: GCA_946800695.1. NCBI lineage: Eukaryota > Viridiplantae > Streptophyta > Magnoliopsida > Rosales > Rosaceae > Geum > Geum urbanum. The sequence goes on along the minus strand of OX326997.1, from coordinate 18,689,549 downwards.
ATTACGTAAATTTTACATTTATTAATTAAGTCCACTTAAATATATAATTTTACATTTTATATATTCATATTGCAGGTGTGGTTTGACGTGGATGAAGTTCTTATTCACACGTGGGTAGAGCGTCAACTACATATGAGGTGATGTGCTTCGACTTATTTGAATATATATCGAGTTAGATTTTTGTTTATCAAGTGTTTTAATATCTCTAACTTTTTTTCCTTGTTTTAATATAGGTATAAAGAGTGGAAGAACGAGCTTTCTTCCCATTACACTGTATACAAGGAGCTAGGCCGAGGTTCTGCCCCTAGCGAATTCCGGTTTAGGGAGTACGAGTGGCTGTGGCTGATAGCCCACTTCGAGCACCCCAAAGCTCGAGTATGCATCCTTAATATATCATACAAGCCTAATGTATCGTATCAGATTGAAATAGTTAGTTACTTTTTTTCCATATGTTTATCAAACAAGGTGATTTCGAAGACGAACCGGGCGAATAGATTGAAAAACACCAGGGCCCATCATGCAGGTTCACTCAACTACATGGGTTAGTCGACTAAGGTGCAGCAACAACAAGAAGTGAACCCCTTGGTGTATATTCATCAGAAGTTCTATCCGCAGTGCCCTGACGAAGCGGTAAGTCTTTCGCCTCTCCATGTGTTAATAATACAAACGTTTTTGATATTAATAGATTTTGTTAGTTAATATGTTGTTCATTTTCGCTTTTCAATTAGGCGAGAGTGGAGGAGGCGACCACAGAAGTCACCAAGTATGCCTCTCAGATCGATCCGCTTGATCCCCTGATAGCGGCTCAGATCATGGCAAAAGCGTGCGGGACTGGAAAGAATACCTATTACTGTAGGGGAATGGGCTCGGCGGGCGAAGGAGTATTGAAAACCACTTCACAATACTCTACCGGGTCAAGAAGTTCAACTTCTAGTCGTAACCTCGCAGCGGAGCTTCATAGGACGCAGAGGGAGTTGGAGGAGCAAAAGAGGCAGATGGCCGAGTACCAAAACATGGTCCAGCAGCAGACACAAATGCAGGCTCAGATGTACACATGGATGCGGACGATGTACGAGGCTCAGACTACCGGACAACCGTTCCCCACACCTCCCCCGGTCCCGGTCCCTCCGCTCCCTAGCTATCCACCACCACCACCGCACCAGTTAACGCCAGAACAAAACCAAGGAAGCCACCGGAATTCAAATGAATGCATGGATTACTTCGACCCTGACCCGCAAGTTCCTCGACCCTGACCTGTAGTTGTAGTTAATTTTCGTATCGTCGTTGCTATTTGTACTGTACGTTGGACATTTATGTGTACTGTTGAACTTGTATGATTGTACGGTTTATGTCTTTCAATGCAGGTTCTGGAATTGGGCCCAATCCAGAACCGCGTTTTTTTTTCAAAATTTTTCCAGACATTGCCGGTGACATGGACCTCAGTCGCCGGCAATGTCTCACATTCCGGCCACGGCGGCGTTGCCATTGCCGACGACGCCGTTTCCCGTCGCCGGCAATGTTAACACCGGCGGGGGATTTCCGGCGACGTCATTGCCGGCGACTTGTCGCCGGTAATGACAATTCCGGCGAAAAAAATAGACAAGGCCGGCGACGGGAGGTCGCCGGTAATGTCTCCATTTCTGGTAGTAGTTTTGTATTCATACACTCACGTATGAAAGAAAAGAAAAATGTAAGTTTTATGACTTTTCTCTAATTAGGAGGGGGTTGACTACTTTGTTCGCCTAAAAAGGAGGAGGGTACAAAACCAAATAGATCGTATGTTAGCTTGGAAGAAAGTTGAGGATTAACACTAACTTTGTATGGTAATATGAGATTTGTGCCTAGCAAAAAAACACATTAACACAGAGGCCCCTTTAAACTTGCCCAGTGGCCGCTGGGTTTGCGAGATCCGCCACTACCAACAACAGCATTGTGACCCTCAACACAGCTTCTGCACACTTGATCTTCAATTGCAACAATTTATCAAAGCAACATAAACGCTACTTCATAATGTTAGTCACTTTTGAAAAAGTTATAACATTCCAATTCTAGACCTCAAATTGTTCATGTATATCTTCATGAGCCCGTATCTATTTCTTTACCTTAATTTGGACTACACCAAACATTAAAATCGAATCATGAGTACGTTTTACACAAAACACAGGTAGAAGCTAGGTCGGGTTCGAGCAGATTAGTTTGAAAATGGTATGAATATATCATGACATGCTTTGCTAAAGAAAGAAAAGATTAGATCATTGGAGATGTCACTGGATTCGCCGGCCTTCTTCTTTTCTCCTCTATTGATATGGATCGTTTTCCATTACCAAACTCCAGTCCATTATTACAAAGCAAAGCTAAAACAACAAAACAATACTGTATAAACAAAGGTGTTTCTTCCCTTAGTTTTGTAGGACTTTAAAGAGGATGAAAAATATAGCCCACCAGAAGAATCAAAATTCAAAAGAATCTGAAAATGACTTTGCCCCTAATTTTTCCAATTCCAAGACAATGGTCCAAACTTAGTCGCGCAAATCAAACTCCAAATTTTAAACCGACGAAGATGGACGAGACGGAGTCCTAGTCAAACTGTCTACGGGGGATAAATCGAATGCTTCTCTCCGTTATGTTCTTTTTCTCATGGTCAACTCAGGGAAGAGAATCCTTCGTTCCTTACTTTCTGGAACTCTTCCTTATAATTCAGACAAGACCCATGAGAGGAGAGAGGAGAGAGGAGAGAGGAGCAGAAACAGACATAGACAGTGGGTCGCATAATTCACCTTAGTTCTAATTCTACTCGGAGGCTGTTAGCTTGGGAATATACTATATCGCGTGTATCTGAAGGGGGCCGACAATGGATAATTAATTTTGATGATACAGTATCTATTAAGGGGAGCCGGGGAGGATCCGCTATGGCGATTGCGAGCGAGGAGCTCACGGAGTATCCCATTTTATATAAGCTCATATCTACGTAATAAAATTAGGAAACTATTTCCCATAAACTATTTCCCAATTTTTTTAATTTCGTTGTTAAATTCCGGCCCGGCGGTCCGACGTATTGACAATCCTCGACATAATAGGCGAACAATACATTATACTCGAGAAACAAGAGATGAATGAGTGGAACCTTGATGCGGCGGCCCAATTTAAAAATTGAAATAGCACTAATATTGAAAAACGCATAAACGATAAATCGAAAATATGTGATTGAAAGATTGAGCTGACACCAAATTTGACGATATCTTATAAGAAACAAATTACGCTTAGGGTATATGCACCCATAAAATAGAGATGAAGCTTTATTTTGAGAAATTCCTCACTAATTTGAGAAATTTCTCTCCAATAGGAAGTCCTATTTATTTTTTGCGTGCAGCGGTGTCTAAAATAGGACTTCCTATTACTATTCATTATTATTTAAAATATTTTCCTTTTAAATCCGAATAATACTTTCACCCAATAACTAACCGACACGTGTCATTCTGGATCATATAATTGATAGCGGATCTGGATCATATAATTGATAGCGGATTTCCGATAATATTTTCGACCAGTAATTTTGAGACACGTGTCACGTCTACGTGTCAGTGTCGGTAAAATTATTGATTGAAGATATTCGGTAAGAAAAAAATGTAGTATTTATTGAAAAAAAATGTAAGGGGTCATTTGCAATTTTTTGGGATTTTTTTACAATTTTTGGAGTTTTTTTTTAAAATTATTTCATTTCTGGCCGAAGTGGCCGTTGCATTTAAATATGGGTCGTCGGATGACTCATATCCGTTCGAAATGGACGGCCCAGATCAACTTAGTCGTTGATCTGTCATTTGCTCTGATGCTGCCATGTGTCGCCACGCGATTGACGCGTTATTTTTTTTTTACTTTTTAACCGGCGCGTGTAATAGAAAAAAAGGACATCGGCCTGGCGTCACCCATGTGAGTGGGGCCCACCAGGTGGACGATCTCGAGATCTTCCTCTCCGGAGGACACCGGCGAGGACGTCCCTCGCGTCAACGTCCAGTCTTCGTGGCTTCCCTCCCCCGCTGCACCGATCTCCATCGCCAGACGTCCTATTTCTGGCAGGTCCCACGTCGAAAGTCCCCAAAATCCGGTGCCGCTGCAGCTGCTCGTAGATGCTGTAATCAATACGTTATATTCACATTAAATGATATGACTTTTATTATTTCTTTCGTAACAAAATAGATTAAGTATTAAAGGAGAAAAGTAGATACGCAAGTGTATAGATCTGAAACTGTCATTGATAGATGGTTTTTAAATATATATTACAATCTGATACAATAAATCTTCCAGTAAATTATGGGTTAAGAGAATCTCTACTTCTATTCTAATTAGGACAACACACATCTAGATACCAGGAGTATAATTTTCTTAAACACTCTCCCTTATGTTGCGATCCTAATGTATGATGCACAACCAGTTACCTCACTGAAAACTTTGTCAAGCAAACAAAAACCTCTTGGGTAAAACAAAAGCTTGGTGGAATGAAAAAAGAGAGTACAACGCATCAACTACAAAAGCGACCACATGTGATATAGACTCCCTTTGATGTCTATGAAATGAACTCACCCTGATCAGTAACTCAATCTTGGAGTTCAGGCAATCTTTGCATACTAATGCGTCTCACATGCTTTGCAAATGTAAATTTTGGCAACGACTTGGTGAACAAGTCTGCAGCATTATCAACTGAACATACTTAATTCACATAAATGTTCAATAACTGTTGTTGTTGCTGATTGAAGAAAAACTTAGGCAATATGTGCTTGGTATGATCACCCTTGATGTATCTCAACTTCATTTGTTCAAAGCAAGCCGCATTGTCCTCAAAGATACAATTTGGTGTTGTTGCAGTGGATAGTAATCCACTAGATCCTCGAATGTGATGTATGATTGACCTAAGCCAAACACACTCCTTAACCGCTTCATGTAAGACTCCCCCTGATGTCTACAAAATGAACTCTCCCTGATCAGTAACTCAATCTTGGAGTTCAAGCAATCTTCGTATACCAATGCGTCTCACGTGCTTTGCAAATATAGATTTTGGCAACGACTTGGTGAACATATTCACAACATTATCAGCTGAACATACCTAATTCACATGAATGTTCAATAGTTGTTGTTGTTGTTGATTGAAGAAAAACTTCGGCGATATGTGCTTGGTATGATCACCCTTAATGTATCCCAACTTCATTTGTTCAATGCAAGCCGCATTATCTTCAAAGATACAAGTTGTTGTTGTTGTAGTGGATGGTAATCCACTAGATCCTTGAATGTGATGTATGATTGACCTAAACCAAACATACTCCTTAACCGCTTCATGTAAAACAATGATCTCAGAAAGATTCAAGGAATTAGCAACCAGGTTTTTCTTTGTTGATCTCCCAAAAATCGTTGTGTTCCCCATGGTGAATATATAACTTGTCTGAGAATGTCATTTGTGTGGGTCAGGGAGGTACCCAGCATAAGCAAAACTAACTAAGACATCACAAAGTGTCTTTGAGTAGGGCACCGCACTAAATTGAGGAATAATGCTCGCAGTTGGTTCACAATTTGATGAATCGAATATTCCTTTGGACGGATCGAAGCCATGGCTCGGGTCCGTCTATGGTGCAGCCTTTGATGGATCGAAGGGTGTGTTCGGGTTTGTCCAGGGAGCATCCTTCGATGGATCGAGAATTATTCTCAATGGATCTTAGGCTCTGGATTCTGCATGCTGCTATTTAACCATCATTTTTCCAGGAATTTCAAGTTTTTCTCTATATTCTTCATAGGAAAATAACAAGTCCACGTCAATGGATTCCTTTAAGTACCTGCACGTATGCTAGACTCCATTCCAATGACTTTGTGTTGGCTCATACCGAGAAGGCAATGTCTAGATGTGTGTACTAAGCTAAATTCAACCAAACTCTAACCGCACTAAGATATGAAATCTCAGCTCCAAAAGTTCTTCACCATCATCTTTTTAGATGAAATTGATCTTTTTGAGTTCCAGATTGCAAACAACCATTAGTGTGCTAAAAAGGGTATACTTTTTCTATTTTCTTATTTAGACATAAGCAGACTGGTGAATAAGAATTCAACCAACTCGATATACCATCTCTAAACCGCTAACAACATAGACTTAAACCAAGAGAAAATCGAGTCATACCAAGGTCTATCATCTCAAACAACTTGTTTGTCTACTAAACATGAATGGGCATAACTTTTCATTCTTGTATCCCTTTCCAATCAAGTAGTCACTTAGAGTAGTGAATGTCTCAATCTTATCCCATGAGTACTTCGTGGTTTAGAGTTACTTGAATTGGGTATAAACATGCCAATTGACACTCATGTATATCTTTGAATCAAGATCCTTATAGAGATATTCTATAACTACATCCATCAGCTGCATACTCAGTTTTCTTACCAAACTGATAAGGTATAGGGAAGTAATGATGCTCATTACCAGAGAATACATCTCCACATAATCAATAATAGAGCGTTGAGAAAATTCTTGCTCCATAAGATCTTCTCATTGTGCTTAAAAAAGACTTATTTGTGTCTAACCGGCTTACCATCCAGTGGTTATAGCACTACCATATTAAAAACTTGCCTTTTGTAAGAGAGTTTAATTCAACCTAAATTGCATTTTCCCATATCAGTCAATATTCTATACGTTAACTGTTGACAATCTACAACAGATCAATGTTCTACTTCATCATCGTCAATTCCTGAGCGACAGAATAAGTAATGCATCATCAACAACCATGGAAGAACCATCCATATACCGCTAGCATTTGTTTAACTTTGTGAGATTTTCTTGTTTACTGACATCGTCATTTACTCTGAGGTGTCCCCCAGTGTTTGTCAATGTGGACTTCTAGACACAATTGTAGTCAGAAACAATTTCATGTGTTGATGATGAGCAGTTGTGCCTTGATGGCTTGCCTTTTCTCCAACAACTCATCAGTAGATTTTGACCGACGCTACACCCTAATTATGGGCAAGAAAAACATTACCTTGCCCCAAGTGTTACGTTGTCTTGCCCAATGTCAGGGACTTGCAACCCTGCAAGATTCACAACATGTATAATCGATCTGGTCACTTTCATGATATCCGTAAAGGAGTCAAGCATCGAATATGCTACTTTCTGAAGATTTAGAATTCATTGCATTTCAATCTCACACTAAGATGTGCAGGGATCATGATGAGACATAGTGGGGGCAAACCGCGTTAACTTTCGATGTTTAACCAGAATGAAACCATTCATATCTCCTCCTAACGGCAGGAATTATGTCTCATCACAGTGACTATCTGCAAAAATAGTAGTAAAAAGATCTCCTATCAAAAGTTCTAAATAATGAACAACCGTTGAAAATTCAGAACCAACATAGATGTTTAAACGTCGTTGAGAACACATTTTAGTATGCAGTGAAAGCATAATAGGCACATGTATCATGCAACCAAAGATGCATAGATGTGAGATATCAGGCTCATGTCCAGTTACTAACTGGTACGCACTGAATGGTTGATGATTTACATGTCTCAAAATGAATAAGCATATCTGCATGTAACGTTGCATATCCCCAAGCAGATACCGGTAAATTTATATACATTACCAAATCTTTGGCCATAAGCTTTAACCGCTTGATTTGTGCCTCTGCTAAACTGTTATATGAATAAATAGAGGGAACTCTTGCATTATCCAATCTAATAAACCTGATTGAATTATCTGGATGGTGAGCTCGAAGCTTAATAATATGTGCTAGGAGTTTTGCAAATGCAGTGTACCATGTGGATTGTAAGGACGTGTGACCTATGTGTCGACGAGCAATAAAAACCATAATATAATCTGCATACCGGTTTTGGTTTTCCACAAATATATTATTTGGAATCTGTGAAGAAATAAAAGTTGTGTCTACAAAAAAAGACCGTCATGCATGTAAACAATATTGCACACATGAACAAACTTTGAAAACTAAGCGATATGCATTGGATTTTTCCATAAAGACATCCGGTGAAAAAATGCACGAGATTCTATTGTGCTCGTCTTGGAGACCGAGCCTAGACCGAGTGAATTTAATATCACTCCCCCTCACCTAAACCGATGATTGAAGATATTCCCACATGCTTCTTTGCTATTAAGAACTGATGATCATGAGAATTTCTTAATATCTTTGATCATCATAATGCAAAAGCTTATATAAAGCAGAGTCACATACATAGTAATATAAGTGACTGCATTGGATTCAATGATCTAAATTGTAGTAGTAAACCACTAAAAATTCTCATAAACTTTTCTAGATTGTGCCATTGGCAGCATTCAATGGAGATTGTACACAAAACTCTTTTTCATTCTCACAATATTATTCCAATTAAAAACCGTTGGCACAAAAGTGTTCAAAATGTAACATGGTTTGATTAGAGTGCTGATTATAGCAACATCAAATAACCAATATATAATGACATCTGACCAGTCAGGATGACCTTTGTAAATTACGTCTATGGCATGACAAAAATCAATGTAAAACCATATCTGGTGCAGAATTTCAGGTTAGTCGATTTAAACCAACAATTTTCCTTCGAAAAATTTTGAAATTTTTCTGAACCTTCATTTGTCGATAAAACCAATGTAAAACATATCAAAAAACACCACAATCTAGGCAGACTCTTCGATGCATTGAGAGAAATTCTCAATGGATCGGAGATGTTTAGAGTGATTGAACCCGAGGCTTGGCCTCGATGAATCGAGACATTTTCTTTGATGGATCGAAGAAGTATGGCCTGTGGAATCCGAGGCCTTCCTTCGATGCATAGAGTGTTTCTCTCGATGGATCGAAGGTTCTCACATTTTGAAACTGAGGGCTTCCTTTGATGGATCGAAGGTAAACCTATACATAATTTTGATGGATCGAAAGATGTCGAAAACCAACCAAAGAGCCCTTTGACGAATTGAAGAGTGTCTGTGCTCAAACCATTCTCTCGTTTTTTCTTGTTTATATGATACTTCGGTGTTATAATGGTATAAGATTTTGTAGAATTTGAACATTGTGAGCAATATGTACGACCATTCTTAACACTTTCAAATACTAAAAGGAAGAAAGTTTTATTACTTTTCCAACATAAAAAAAATTACATTAAAAGATTATTCTTATTCAAAACAAAAACCAACTACAACAAGTCTCAAATTATGGCAAAAAACTAAGCCAAATTAAAGCTAAACAAGATTACATAGCAGAGACATGAGCCTAATACATAGACGTACTACTCAAAAATTGTCGTCTCAAGACTTGCTTTCGTATTGTCAGCTATTATAAGATTTGTTTCACAGCAATCTTCCATCTCATAGGATATAGTGAAGTTAAGTCTCATATGCCAAGTATCGTGTGCACCTTTTGTAGGAATTTTGAATATCCTTGGGTGCACGATAATGCTTGTGCATGTGCTTGGTAGAACCACGCATACAACAAGGTGAAGCGATAAGAAGTAGAATTTGAAGAATTTCAATTATCTCTTAGACCAAAAGTTGATGGATTCTTGTTGGAGTTACTTTGGCTAGCGTTTTGGCGAGTCCAAGTCAAATTTTGACTATATCCTCTACCACGACCTCTACCCCATTCTCCTCTCCCACCATGGTTATTGTAAGGCTTAGAATAACAGTTTCTCTTTTCCTTATGTGTCTTTCCACCAGTGTTATCCATCTCATTGAACTTTTTAGTACCATCTGGCCAAGCAGTGTTGTTGAGAAGTATCTCACAATACCGCTCTTTCTTGGGCAGATCATTCATGAGATCACTAAAGGATCTTAGTTTTACTTGCTCATAATTTGTGTGATATTGACTAGCAAGTGTGTCCATGGAGGTAGGAATTATTTTTAAAAACTTCTCGATCATAGCTTGATCAGTCTATACAATGCCAGAAACACTTAACTCTGATTGAAGCTCTAACGTAGCTTGATTAAAGACATTAATACTTAGATAATCTAATACCTGGATTGAATCTCATCTTTCTTGCAGTTCTGGAAGTTGTGCATTATGCACATTATTGAACATTTCTTGTAAAGTCACCATTCTTTTAGCAAACATTGTTTCTTTAGAACTGGATGTATATGCCATCTCAAAAACATGAGGGCTTGAGCTTTGCGAGCTGGAGTTGGTGGCTCAGTACTAGGTGGTGGTGGTGGTTGGATTGTATCAATCAGATTTATCCGAGAAACGTGTTCTCGACATCTAACACCCAACAATGATATTCTGGTCCTTGATGATCAAGAGTATCAAACTCAGGCTTTTCTGGCTTTGTAAATGCCATCTACAAAAGAGACAAGATATGTAATTAGTATCCGATCGAATGAACCACAATCACTAATATCTAGTTTAGGAAATAAGAACCATGATCAATGATATTTGGTCACAAAAATCGATTCGAAAAATTGGTGGTTTCATACCACACCCCATAAAACCGTGACTAACTTAGAGCCACAAAGTATCGACTTCCATTTTTTTCATGTATATCGTGAATCCCACAGGATCGTTACTATTGTTTATACTTTGAGAAAGAGGATTAAATCTCCTTTCACTCATACCTGTAATAATCCATAGGAATTAGAGGCAATATAAAATTCACGGTATTGAAACCTAAATCTTGATCTAGATCTAGGATGTTGCGGTAATTAAGTTTTGCAACCTAATTCTAAATCAAAGAAAGTTAGTCGATTTACCTCGAGAGTGTTATGCTCGGCATGAAAACTTCGCTGAAAAGAAGTTTGAAGAGAAAGTAGCTAGAATTCTGGCGACGAGATGAAATTTCGGCGATGGTGAAGGTGCTCCGGTGGCGGTGCTCCGGTGATGTAAGGGAATCCAGCGGTTGTAACAACCCGAACTTAAATTACGTAGTTAATCTTTATTCGTAGAGGTTATTTTGAGTTAATCCAGGTTCGACGCATTTATCGAGGTTATTAATTTTGCCGCGATTTGAAAACCAAAATTTTTGAGGTAGTGATTCTCGATTCACTTTCTTCATAAAAGTTATAGAGGAAATTATTATGAGCTCAAGTGTATTTTTATTTTATTTTTTTGGAGGTCCGAGCTAATTGTTGCGAATTTTAAAAGTTTGGAGTATTAAATGTTTATTTAAAATTCTACCAGTGGTCAAATTTTGTTGACCGTTGGATCTTTAGTAGATCAGATATGGGTCATTAATTCATATCAACCCTAGGGTATAAATTCAAAAATTTCACCCAACCGGGTAGAACCCTTTTTGCATGACCCAGTTTGGAACCTGATGGCACAACCTGACCCAGATTCGTGACCCAGTTGGATCTTCGCCATCCGACTGCCACTCACTGCTGTTCTTCTTCCCTCCTTTATGTAGAGATTGCCACTCGACCCAGTCGGATTTTAGCTTATGTAGCTTAGTGTATGACGCTCTCAGTTCAACGTCCAATTCAAATGAATCTCAGTTTACAGTATTTCAGTCTATGGTTGTTATAGCCGTTACCCTGGAGGCTTAGTTCTGATCTGTTACATATGCGCATACGAGTCACTTGACTGATCATCGAGGGACTTATGTCTTATAGGCTAGCTAGACCCTACACGACATTAAGTGACAGGCGCTAGCTAGACCAGTTGATCATCGCCTCCCCTAGGTACACCCATATTGTTTGAGCTATCAGTTACTAGAGTGCCAGCTTAATCTCACAGTTATCCTAGATGTTTTTGTGTATCACGTTAGTCACATGTCACCATGGATGATAGGCTCATAACCGACATTGGACGACTCATGATGTTCGGTCCCTGGTTACCATAAGTGATTTATCTCAGTTTCAATTCTTTAGGTTTTAGATTTAGCACTCTTCAGTTATCCTAGATGTTTTAGTCATCTTCAAAGCCAGTCGTTACTTTCGTTTACGTGTTAAGTACAATGTACATGGAATTCACATAATTCATATACAGTTTTTCACAGAAATTTTAGTGGAAGGACATAAATTTATCTTTATACGTTTTCTTATGTTATATTATTTTGTCCACTCACTCTAACAGTTTTATATTTTTTTTTAATGTCCTTCTCTGGGCCCTTTGATTTCAAATGCCCAGGTTGTCGAGTATCAGCGGAGGTCAGACGCGCACAGAGTTCGAGACATAACAATTTTCTTCGGTAGGATCCACAACTGATGCTACGAGCAGTAACTAGTTAGTATAAATGTTTTAGAAATGTTTAGTCACTCTAATGTCAGAAAATTGGTTCACCCTTTATGAGTATATTAGATATTATAAATTAGTTGAATTTGGGACTTATGAATTTCAGTTTTGAGATTTGCTTATACATCTATTAGTAAACTTTTGAATTAGTAGCGTCCTGGTTTAACCAGTTAAATCGTGGTCGGGTTCTTACATCTGTGGAGGGTATTCTGTTTAGGGGTTTAAATGTTTAGTGGTTTGGGTTGGCTGTAAACTCAAGAGCTGCTGATAACGTGTTGAAGGAGAAAAGTAGATACACAAGTAGATAGATCTGAAACTACACTTTATTCATTGATAGATGACCTTTAAATATGCATTACAATCTGATACAATAAATCTTTCGGTAAATCAATGATTGAGATAATCTCTACTTCTATTTTAATTAGGACAAGACACACAACTAGTTACCAAAAGTATAATTTCCTTAAACACTAAGCGAATTTGGCATACACTAGCTTATAATATAATCGATACATTAAACTCACATCAAGTTCAATGACTTCCTAGTGAAACATAATCTCAATAAGTCTGGTACCTCTGAAGTTTAGTCGCTTAGATTTTTGGACCATAATCAATACATCTGAATCACATCAAATTTTTAGATGTTTAGACGAAAACACAAAGCAACGAGTATGACACACATTAACTTTATAATGTATTTACTATAGTAGTCTGATACAAAATCCGATGATTTCATATAAAAACATAAACTCAATTAGCGAAAAATAAACGTTATTCAAATTATATCGAGTCAATTCATATCTATACTATTTTTTAAACAAAGCGAAATTTTTTCCCAATGTTGACAATTCTTCCCAAAATAACCATTTCACATAGTAAAATATAATTGTTTAGGGGTTTAATAGTAATTAGCTAAATAAAATGATTTTAAAAACTAAAAACGCCTTCCAAGGTTTTCTCCCACTCTCCTATCTTTTCTCTACATAAAATTTCAAAAATACATAACTGCTCTACTTTCGTGAAAATAAGTTTGAAAATTCTCTAATCATTTGATAAACTTCTCTAGCAAATAAAAAAGAAAAAGGAAAACTAACAACACAACCATAGCATGTGCACATTTTCTAGTAGTGTCAAAACTGACTCAAGAACGTTCAAAGTCACGACGCTGGCGTCTTATATATGTGTTAAGATGCCTCACGTGGTAGTATAAAATACAAGACTTAGCATGTATTTCCAAATTAATTAGTAAAATAATGCCAAATGGAATACTATGATCCCCTTCTCCCCGTTAATGCGTCAAATAGTTGTGCACCACGACTATAAGTAGTGACAACCATTCATATGCCCAACCTTGAAATAATCAATTTCAAAACCAACGACCACCTCTCTCTTCTCCTCAATTGGCGGTGCGTTATCCTCACTCGCCAAGCACCACCACCACATCCCTCTCTGTGATGGGACAGTCCTCTTCCCTCCCGGAGACTCCGCCGCAGCTACTCCACAGAGACACCTCCCCCAGCCGCCGATTCAGCTTCAAGCAGCTGGCGATCGTGCCCGACCAAAACCACGGCGGCGGCGATGCCGAGGAAGCGGTCAGAGGAGGCCGCGACTACACCTTGGATCTCCCCGACGAGTGCCTTGGGATCATCTTCCACTTCCTCGGCTCCGGCGACCGCAAGCGGAGCTCGCTCGTCTGCCAGAGGTGGCTCCGCGTCGACGGCGAGCACCGCCACCGCCTTGCCCTCAACGCGAAAGCCGAAATCCTGCCGTTCGTCCCCGCCATATTCGCGCGGTTCGACTCCGTCACCAAGCTCGCGCTCCGATGCGATCGTAAGTCGATCAGCGTCGACGACGACGCGCTCGTCCTGATCTCCGTCAAGTGCGTGAAGCTCACGCGCCTTAAGCTCCGCGGCTTCCGTGAGGTCACCGACCTCGGGATGGCGGCGTTCGCTCAGAACTCCAAGGGTTTGAAGAAGTTCTCCGTAGGGTCGTGTATGTTCGGCGCCAAAGCCATGAACGCCGTGCTCGAGCACTGCTCGGCGCTCGAGGAGCTCTCGGTGAAGCGCCTCCGTGGAATCCACGACTCGTCGGAGCAGATCGGAGCCGGCAAGACGCCGCCGAATCTGAAATCGATCTGCTTGAAGGAGATACTGAACGGCCAGTGCTTTGGGCCGTTGATTGTAAGCTCTAAAAAACTCAAGACTTTGAAATTGTTTAGATGCTTGGGAGATTGGGATAGAGTTTTGGAGATGATTGGAAGTGGGAATAGAGGCTTGACTGAGTTTCACCTTGAGAGAATTCAAGTGACTGATTTGGGGCTTTCGGCGATTTCGAAATGCTCCAATTTGGAGGTGTTGCACATTGTTAAGGCTACTGAATGTTCTAATTTCGGGCTTATTTGTGTCGCTGAGAACTGTAAGTTACTGAGGAAGCTTCACATTGATGGGTGGAGGACGAATAGGATTGGGGATGAGGGTTTGATTGCTATAGCGAAAGATTGTCCTAATATTCAAGAGCTTGTGTTGATCGGTGTTAATCCGACTTCGTTGAGCTTGACGGCAATTGCTTCCAATTGTCAAAAGCTGGAAAGGCTGGCGCTATGCGGTAGTGGAACAATTGGAGATGCGGAATTTGCTTGCATTGCTGAAAAATGTGTAGCATTGAAGAAGCTGTGTATCAAAGGGTGCCCTATTTCGAATGTGGGGCTCGAAAAGCTTGCTTCGGGTTGTCCCAACTTGGCTAAGATTAAGGTCAAGAAGTGCAAAGGAGTGAGCGGTGATGTTGCCGACTGGTTGCGCCAAAGGAGAGGATCGTTGACAGTCAACTGGGATTCTGGTGAGATTGTGCCCTTGGATGATGGTGCTGCTTCAAGTGGAGGTGGAGAAAGCTCGACGGAGTATCCTCTCGATAACGTAGCTGTTAACATTGCTCCACCAAGCAGCAGTAATCCATTGTCATTGATTAGAACAAAGTTCGGGTTTTTCTCTAGGAGTTTTGCGCCGTGCACATTCAGAAGGTGATCAGTTAGTGAGAATAGTTCCAATGGAAACTTGTAGATGATCTTTCAATGTGAAGGCTGAAAAAGTTTGCCCTCAGGGCCTCAGCTAATTCGATTACAGTTTAGTGATCAATTGATTCTGTTTCAAATTTTTCGTTGCTCAATAATGTGTATGAATCGTTCTCTCGAGCCACCTGTGAGTCTGTTTCAGTCAAGGAGTAAAATATCGAATATCGAAAATATATCGACGGTCTAAAATATGGATATTTCGACGGAAATATTGATGAAATATCGATTCAATAAAAAATCGACGGAAATTGAGATAAATACATGAAAATTTATATTTGAACTTTATGGAATTCTTATATGATTAATATGTGTTTTGAAACTTGTAAATTATGTTTTGTTGATTATTTATAGAGTTTATTTGATTGAGCTTTTGAGTTATTAGCGTGGAGGATTTTGTGCTTTTGATTTAGTGTAATCAACACATATGTAAAATCAAAATATCAGATAAATTCGAAAATGTCGAGAATTTTAGCGATATATCAGAAAATATCGAATATTTCGAGAAATATCAGACAAAAGATATTGATATGTAGAATTAATATTGGGAAGTCCAAAACACGAAAATATCGCGAAAATATCGAAGATATTATGGATATTCCATTCCTTGGTTTCAGTTAAGCTGCTCAGAAACAATCTGAAACGGCATGTGTCATTTGGTTTATCAGTTTCCGTTGGGGTTTGTAGGGAGTTCTGTGAATTATTCATCGTGCACATATTCCAAACATTTTTGGCTGCTAATTTTGTCTGAGACTTAAAGCTGGGGTGTTGTCATTCACTCATTTTGTTCTGAATAATAATTCAAGCCATTTTGTGAAAGAGGATTGCTATTTGTTTGTTGGGTGACTTGGGTCCACGTTGCAGTGGAGGGAACATGGTTGTGTTTTGTGACTTGTGAGCTTCACAGTTCCTATCTCAGTTCTCTACGTAGTAGTAATGTAGTATATGCCTTGTTAACTAGTGAAACAAAGTCTTTGGCATCTGCCTAGATTTTGACAAGTATCCTCTACACTGTGTTCCGTACACTCTAGGTGCACTGCTGAGACTATATCTAGTATACAGTCTCGAAGTTTTTTTTTTGGATTTTTTAGTAGGCCTTTTCGATACTGTGATTTTATCGATACAATGATCTCCTACTTCTTTTGAACTTTGTAGTGTTTTTTTTCTTTCTCCAAATCTAAACCCAATCGCCGTCTGGTCAGCTTCTTCGGCACTGTTCCCTCCGACATCGGATTTCTTTTTCCAAATTGCGCTGTAAGTTAACAATGGCCGCCTATCTGCTTCGAATCTGATCATGTACTATTGTTCTCTTTATTCCTGCATGTTCCAATTCTCTTATATTATTCATCCTCTTCGTCATCCTCTTCCTACTGCTGCCGAGTCAATCATGGGGTTCACCGGAAATGCATCCATACCAACTTGGCGGGTCCATGCATGCTAAAATATTGTATGATTTTGATCTATCTACTTGTACTTGGAAGCATTGTTTTCGTCGATTGCTTCCTCGTAATGTAAGTTTTGTTTTTGCTTCCTTGTGCTATATCTCAATATGAATTTGTAAAATCTTATCTACTTATGGCTGAGTTTCCACCTTCTTCATCTCCTATTTCCTGCACATGAATAACTTCCAGCGCCAGATTCCACCAAAACCCAAGTTAGCCAGATCTCTATCACCTTCTTCATCCTCTAGTTATATGGGAGTAGATGAGGAATTTCCCTCATCATCTTCATCTAGCTCACCATCTACTTGGGAGCATGATGTGTTCCTAAGCTTTCGGGGTAAGGACACCCGCCATAGTTTTACAGACCATTTGTACTATGCTCTGAATCAGATCGGAATTGACACATTTAGAGACAAGGAGAAACTTCAGAGGGGAAAGTCCATTTCGCTGGAACTCATGAAAGCAATTGAAGAGTCCAAGTTTGCAGTCATTGTTCTTTCGGCCAACTATGCTACTTCGACATGGTGTGTAGAGGAACTTGCGCATATTCTTGATTGCAAGAAGCAGAGGGGGCTGGAAGTTCTTCCGGTATTTTATCATGTAGCACCTTCGGAGATAAGGAATCAGGCTCGAGAGTCGGGTGAGGAGATTGCTAAGCATGGTTTGGATATGATTAAGGTGAACAGGTGGAGGGAAGCTTTGAATGAAGTAACCACTCTCTCCGGATGGCATGTGACCAAGGACAGGTAATGCTTCTTACTATTTTTGTTCAACCGAACTAGTACGTATATAGGAGAATGAGGAGTGTGGTCTATAGAATCATGGTGGATTCATGATAGGACTGCTACTGCTTTACCAATTTCTAGTGACACCAATTGATTCAGTTGATTCTAACTTCTTTCTGTTATGGTTGATAAACTTTCTTCTGTTAAGTAAATGTATACACTACACATTTGTTGTCAAATTGTCGTATTGCAGGGGAGAATCAGAAGTAATTCAGGAAATTGCTAGGGGGATATCAAGAATATTGAACAACATGTTATCCAATCCTGACAGAGATCTAATTGGAATGGATGCACGTATAGCACAAGTGGAGTCTTGCTTGGATCTAAGGTCTGATGATGTTCTTACAGTAGGGATTTGGGGGATGGGTGGCATTGGTAAGACAACTCTGGCAAAAGAAGTCTTTAAGAAGATTCGGAACCAATTTGATACTAGCGTATTTGTTTCAAATGTTAGATTGCATTCGGAAGAAAAATCTCTTGTTGAGTTGCAAAAACTTCTTTGTGGATCATTCTTCGGGGACAGCAACATAAATATAAACACTGTTGGAAGAGGGATCAGGTTATTGAAAAAAGTACTACGTAAGAAAAAGGTGCTTATTGTTCTAGACGATGTTGCTGATGTAAATCAATTGAAAGATTTAACTCCTGGAAGGCAGGATGAAGAGGATTGTTGGGCTCCAGGGAGTAGACTCATTATAACAAGTAGAGATAGGCGCACATTGAGTAATAGAACATAAAATATGTGAGGTTGAAAATATGAATGATGTAGAAGCTCTTCAGCTCATATGTCAGCATGCTTTCAAGAGAAACAATCCACCAAATGAGTTTGTAGAACTATCCAGGAGTTTTGTAAAATATGCTAGTGGTCTTCCCTTAGCTCATAAAGTTCTGGGGTCACACTTATCTGGAAGAAACGTAGATGAGTGGTTAGAGGTATTGGATAGACTGGACGAAGATCTGGACAAGGACATTTTCAGTGTGCTTCAAATTAGTTTTGATGGATTACATAATACAGATAAGAAAATATTTTTGGACATTGCGTGTTTCTTCAATGGCGAAGATCATGTCCGTGTACAAAAGATATTAAAGGGTTGTGGCTTATCTTCTGGAATAGGTATAGCTAACCTCATAAACAAGTCGCTGATTAAGATTGAAAGGAAAAAATTGTGGATGCATGATTTACTATGGTGCTTGGGTTGGCACATTGTTCGTAGAGAATCTGATTTCCCTGGTAAATGTAGTAGGCTGTGGCTTGATGTCAATGCACACAAGTATGAAGGTAGAAGGTCATGGCGTGCGGAGGATACTCGTAATGTACTCAAGCAAAATTCAGTAAGAGAAATAAACTATATTACATGTTTTACAGACACAGACACAGACACATACATTTGGTATAGAAACACAGTTATATACAATTTTAAGTCAGTACTATTGATTCGCATAGACTCTACCATCCATATGTATTTTACAAATGTAATTGAATTTACATGGATTTTGTGTAGGGAACAACCAATGTAGAAGGCTTATTCTTAAGCTTGCCGGAAAAAGAAGAAATACGTGTGAAAAATGACCCATTGCTGACCATGCATAATCTAAGATTGTTGAAGATTTGTAACGTGAATTTTCCGAATCTGCACTTTACATATCTGTCTAAAGGATTACGACTTTTGGAATGGCACGAATGCCCTCTAGAATCTCTGTCATCTTGGTTTACAGTGGATGAGCAAGTAAGCCTGGTTGAATTAAAGATAC
This sequence comes from Geum urbanum, assembly GCA_946800695.1. Classification (NCBI taxonomy): domain Eukaryota; kingdom Viridiplantae; phylum Streptophyta; class Magnoliopsida; order Rosales; family Rosaceae; genus Geum; species Geum urbanum. Next base: position 18,670,321 of record OX326997.1, on the reverse strand, counting down.
CTAACAGCCGCATTCAAAGACTATGGAATGAACGGGTAAGATTACTTTTAGTTTAATTCTAAATATGTGTGTTCTGCTGGGATCTGTCATCAAATTTGATTAAATTAGTGAACATTCCTTTTCACCATCTGTTATTCTTACGTAAATTATTTTGTTTGTTTTCTTATTCATAACAAGTATCTATGAAAATGCTACTGCTCATGGATCTTTCCAACAGCCAATATATGACCGTGACTCCAGACTTCAGTACGGTCCCAAATCTCGAAAAATTAATCCTAGAAGGCTGTAAGAAGTTATTAGAGGTTCATCATACTATTGGGGACCTCCAGCATCTGGTTTTATTAAATTTGAAACAATGTGCAAGTCTAGAGAGAGCCTTCCCCAATCCATCAGCTTGAGGTCTCTTAAAACTTTCATTCTTTCGGGATGCTTGAAACTAAAAAAGTTTCCGCAGTATGTAGAAAACATGGAAAGTTTGTCAGAACTTTTCTTAGATGGTACGGCTATTAGGGAGCTGCCTGTATCAATCCAGCATTTGGAGGGGCTTATTCTGCTCAATCTGAGTTGCTGCAAGAACCTTCTGAGTCTTCCGAATGTCCTTTGCAGTAGTTTGACATCACTGAAATTTCTTTCTGTCATTATGTTCAAGTATGAACAAACTTCCAGAAAACATTGGCTCATTGGAACACTTGGAGGAGCTTGATGTGTGTGGTACTGCTGTACTAAAAGTGCCCGAGTCCATTTCACTCCTCAAAAATCTAAAACTATTGTATTTCCATGGATGCTCTGGACATACCAGTTTGCAGTTGCCAAACTTGCTTTCAGGGTTGAGAAATTTGATATCACTAAACCTAGGTGGATGCAATCTTGAGCAAGGAGCAATCCCTGATGACATTGGTGACTTACAGTCTCTGCAGAGTTTGGATTTGAGTGAAAACAACTTTTTGATCATTCCTGAAAGCATCTCACAACTTTCTGAACTTACAGAAATATCTTTGTTTAAGTGTAATAAACTACGGTCATTGCCAAAAGCTCTTCCATGTTGCCTAAGACAGGTTGATATGCGTTACTGTCCTATGCTGACACACTACTCATATGGCTGGAGGAAATGGGCTTCTGAAAAGTGCTTGAGCATCATAAATTGTCGAAAACCTGAGGAGGATGAAGATTGGCCAATAATGCTACATGAACTTCAAAAGGTAACAAATGTATAGTCATTTATGTAACAAATGTATTTGGTGAACTGGATTTAACATTGTGCTGATATTCCAATATTTGTCTAATATCTCTTCATTATACATAAATGCAGTTTCCTTTAAGAAATCTGATCGAACTCAATCTTTCTCACTGCCAACACTTGACCAGAGTTCCAGAGTTGAATGAGGTCCCATATATTAGAAGAGTGATCCTTGAAGGTTGTGTGAAGTTATCAGAGGTTGATCCAACAATTGGGAGCCTAGAATATCTGGTTTTATTGAACTTGAAAGGGTGTGTAAACCTAGAGAGCCTTCCTTGCTCCATCAGCTTGAAACGTCTTAAGATTCTTATACTTTCAGGATGTTCAAATCTCAAAGAGTTTCCAGAGATTAAGGGAAATATGGATAATTTGTCACAACTTTATTTAGATGGGACAGCGTCAAGGCATCTGGCAATACCAATGGATCATTTGAACTGCCTTAGTTTGATAAATTTAAGCGGCTGCAGAAACCTATTGACTGTTCCAATGTTTTCAAGTCTTAAATCTCTGAATCTGTCCGGCTGCTCCCGTGTAATCAGATTGCCAACAGACCTGGGAAGCATGACACAGCTGGAGGAGCTTGATGTCTCTGAAACTGGTATCACAGGCGTGCCCCAGTCCATTTTATCTTTGGAGAAGCTTGAAGTATTATCTTTCTGTGGCTGTAAAGGTTTGCAGTTCTCTAACTGGTTGTCGGATTTAACCTCTCTAACTTCTTTGAATCTGCGGAGGTGTGGTCTAGCAGAGAAAGTCATTGATAGCCTTTACGGCTTATCCTCTCTGCATGTTTTGAATTTGAGTGAAAATGATCTCTTGAGTCTACCTGATGAGATTGGTCGCTTATCTTCTTTGCAGTTCTTAGATTTGAGTGAAAACAAGTTTGTGAGTTTACCTGAGAGCATCTGTCAACTTTGTGAGCTTACAGAACTTCACTTGTTTTGGTGTAGTAAGCTAAAATCGTTGCCAAGAAAATTTCCAGTCTTAGACATCTCAATACACAAGATTTTCCTATGTTGAAGAACAATGCAGATACTTTAACTATATGGGCTTCCGGCAAAGGATTCTGTTTAATATATTGCAGTCAGTCAGAGCTGGATGATAATCCACCAACCCACCATCCACTTTTTCCCAAAGACCGTATTGAACTGGTCTTTACAAAATACATTCAGGTCTCTGTCTCTCTCACCCCCACTCTTAATCTACTCTTTTTCCCATATTGATGCCGTTTATTAATATTTTACATGCAGGACCAAATTTATGGTGGAAAACCATTTGAATTTCGTTTTCCACATGGTACAAGAATTCCCCAGTTGTGGAGTCATTGGAGGACTGGCCCTTCTTTGTCAGTCCAGCTATCTGATGGTAACAAAGGGTGGATGGGACTTGCTCTGTTCGTTGTTTTTGAAGTTCTTCAAATGGACAATTTTGACAAAAGTTGGGAATCCCAGGAGACAATCTGTGAATTTTACAGCAATCTTGGTCATGAAAATTCTCTAGTTTTTCAAAACTTTCTGAACTTCGCTACTGGTTCATATGGACTTTGCTGCTATGAACCACAAGGTGGGCTATATGGAAGCTTGTTTGATTAACCAGTACTTCAAATTATAGTTTCAACAAAGAGACCGGATTTAAAAGTGAGAGGTTGTGGTTTACATCTGATATCAGAGCAAGATGCTGCAGAGTTTGTTCAAAGTTTAGTAAACCAGACTGCTACTCAACACCTTGATTTGAATTTTCATCAAGATTGTGAGGAAATATTAGCTAAGGCAACAACCGGTGACCTGGTGGAACTAGACCCTGATGACCTTTGTGAACAAGGATCTACTTCAACTGTGAATCAAGATAACTGCCATATAAGTAGCTCGAAACTCCAACTTAGAGCACAGCTGTCAATACTCTATGAGGTCTTTTTCTCTGTTTATCTCTCCCAATAGTATTTCACTACTTTGACTGATATATGATATGCATAGTTTTTTACTATCTAACTATATACACAGGGATGCAATGAACGAGAGAAGAGTTTCCATGTCTGTCTTCCTGAGGCAGTAAATCTGTTGCCAGTTCCAAGTTGGTTCTTCAATCACCAGGCAGGTGATGTAACACTTTGTCACATTAGTGAAATTTTACTTGAGGATCAAAGATGGGTGGGATTAGAACTATATGTTTAATTTTTCCGCCGTAAAGCTGCTTCAAGCGATGACCATAGTTTTCTCTTTCATTTTGAGTTGTGTGCTGATGATAATGAAAACCTAATTATGCATCAATCTCTCAAGAGAGATAGTTGTCTTGGAGCGTCAAGTCATGCTGTTGCATTACATTTGCCACGCCTTCATTTTCAACAACAGGTGAATCAATGTCAGGGTATTAGTGCATTGTTTACAACCTCTTACCCAGAAATGGAGGTTGCAGTGTGTGGGAGTCATTTAGTTTTCCAGAATGATTTGAAAGACTTGATCCTTTCATTAATCAAGGCTGCAGGCACTTCTGCGGGACATGTTCTTGCCCAACTTTCTTCCCAGATCGACACCCAAACTGTTGGTCCAGTTGAAGAAGAGATGCCAATTATTTCTTTTGGCAAAGATTTGCCAATCATTTGCATTTCCTCATTTCAAAGGTTGAGTTACTTAATACATATATTTATCTGTAGAAAGATGAAAGTGGTGCACCATTTCTTTTTAACTAATCTTGTAACATCCTAAATTTCAGCAGGAGTACTGCACAAGTACCAGAGCAAAATCTTACTTCAATAATGCGGCTGAAAGATTGTTCAAGCTATCTCTCACAAAAGCAATTTTTCGTTGAGTCTATGCCTGCCCCATTAGTTCACTTCGAATCAGAAATTCCGGTCATTGCCAAAGGCTGTCTTTTGGAATACAGGGATAGCAACCTAGAAAGTGTAGCCAAACGAGACACTTATTTTCATCATGTACGTATAATGGCTGAGACTCAGCTTTATGGAAGCTATAGTTCACAACAGTTGAAAGTATGGCTCCGGTGGTTACTTCAACACTCGCAAGTGGCCACTCTCAGTCTTGGTGGACATACAATTTCTGCTTTCAAAAATTTCAATCCTTCCTCTACATACCATCTTATTTGTTTCTCTGACATGGGAGTTCCAGTGTGGTTCAAACATGACATGTCTTATCAGATGTCTTCGAGGTCCAAGGTAGGAATCAAACTACCTCCAAAGTTGCATGAATATGACAATTGGGGAGGACTTGCTATATGTGCCGCCTTTGAAATTCATGCGTGCCTGAAACCAAATCCGTGGCCAAACTTCTCTGTCACTTGAGAGCCAAGGACAATTATTGCTTGAATGCCATGCCTATGTATTTCATCACGCGAAAAAAACTCAAGTCATTGCATCTTCGTAGATTGTTTGGATAACCTGCATACCCCGTGATCTGCTAACCGACTTCAATGTGGTTAGTGAAATTGAGGCCAGAATTTATGTCAATAGCTCAGCCTTGACAGTGGAGAAGTGTGATATCCGGCTCTTGTACCAGCTAGAGGAGATGGATTTCAAGAATGCAGTAATTGACTGCTGGACCCCCTTCTTTGATAATTTGCCTCGCATCCGTCAAATTGTGGAAGCAGATGATTGAAATGTTCAACCATGGAAAAGGCATTTGTTTCCAGATTTCAAGGTCTCTCTTCCTCTATCTAGCTCTCTGTAACATCCATTTTACTCCCTGATTGTCTACATATTTGTGTCAATATTTGCGTGTAGGTCTTCAATCCAGATATAATATACAATGACATCCACCCTTGTACTGAAATTCCGGAGTGGTTCGGGCATCACTCTAAGGACGTTGACTGGAATATATGGTGGTTGAGAATCTGGTTACCACCATCTTTAAGCAAGGAAAACTGGAAAGGATTGGCTGTCTGTGCATCGTACCCCATAAGCATCCGATTTCTGGACAAACTTAACTGCTTTGACTTTGAGTTCAAACTGGAAACTAGTAACAATGGTTTCATCTCTCTCCATTGGTATGAATTGACCAATGAAGACTCTGAGTTCCTGAAGGGTCATTTTCGTGTGTCTCGTGATTTCATTTGGCTGACATACATTCCACGACGCTGGTTTCTACATCAGCTCAATAATGAGCCTGTCCTGTTTGCTACATTTTCTGAGAACTGCTGGAAGTTGAACAGGGTCACTCACCGTTTTGTGTATGAGCATGATGTTGAAGAGTTGAAGCAGCTCTGTTTCAATCTCCTTCAACGGTGAGCTCAGCTTTAGTAGAATAAATCACACTGAGGCAATGTTGGATTTTATTTCTGTGTGTTCATTCTAATGTAATCACTGTTTGTGTGCGTGTACAACATTCTCGTGAAGACATGGATTCAGTTTGTGATCATCAATTGTATCAAACTTCAGTGTGTAACCATTTCACTGTCATGGGTCAGTGTAACTTTTTTCTTTACCGTCCACTGTCTCGCCTAGAAAGTAAAAAGTAAAAACAGGTATAAAATGAAGCCTAGAGCAGATATATATGGATTTTACAATGATGCCCTTTGGCAGCTCATACAAGTAAGTAACCTTGATTGAGTTGTTGGCCGATGGTCAGAGGTCTCCAGGCTCCGGCATTCCAGGTTTTCAGTTCATATTAATTTTTTCTCTTCAATTTTAATATACTTTTTTTTTTCTAAAATTTCTTCTTATTGTTCCAGTGTGGAGGAAGATCAATGGCGGCGCCGATCAACAGAGTTTATGCTTTGGCATCTTTGCCTTCGTTAAAGACAACAGGTTCTGTGCTTTTTGGTTTTTGCTTAATAACAACTATACCTTTGAATTGAAAGAATAATAACAACAAAGAAAGATGGGTATAGCGGACTAATTGGTAAGAAGCTGACATTTTAGAGCTGGTAATGTCCAATTCATTTTCTTTGAATGCATCAACCAGAAATGATTTTGTGTTTTTACTTAGACAACAACTATAGCTTTGAATTGAAAGAATATACAAAATAAATAAATAAAGAGGACTTGGTAAGAAGTGGACTTTTGAGAGCCTGTAATTTCAAATTCATTATAAGGAAATGCATCAAGGTAATGTGCAGGTCAACTTATTTTGCTAATTGATCTGATTCAATTCTGATACTATGAAATTTTCCATTGTATTTACTGCTCGGTGCTTATACTGTGAATAGCTAGTGAGTTTCCATTGAGTTGAGTCATGTACTTCATCATCCTGCTTCTCTCTCTTCTAGGATTGAGCCCTACTGCTGAGTTTCAAGACAACTCCACCTACACCGAATTAGTACCTTCATCATCATCCTTTGAATTCAAACATGACCAGGAACTTCTAACAAATTCCACCAATACACAATTAGTGCCTTCTTCATCATCCAGATCTTCGTCCACCTTTACTTTCCCCTGTTTGTATAACAGTAGTTGTCCGATTAAATATACTTATCCACTTAAGCAGGTAAACAACACCTACCCGACTGTCCGAAAAACCACCAGGGAGGCTTCAACTTTACTCACAAGACCGACCTCATCTGAGCGCGCACGCGCCCGTGGGGCGCACGCCCGAATGTGCGGATCACACACCAGCAAGTACACCAGTCCCACATCGAAGAATACAACAGAGCACCATACTCAACCACCCATATATGCAAGGTATTTATTACAGGTAATGACATTCTGAATCCAAACACCACACTCCACACGTTCGCACGTTCGCTTGACTGTTATATCCAATACATCTTCTGACTTAGGCATCAGAGCGTTGAAGGCGGGCCACCCCGTCTTGATCCCTGACTGTCTGTTCATCGTTGTATTCTTCTAACAGCCGTACCCGAACACCCGCTCACTCGAAGACCCGAAAGGGGAGGAAGCACCCGACCATCCGAACAGCCCGAGCGTTCGGACGAACGAGAAGGAGAAGGAGTACTCGTACTTGTTTCTGCCAGATTACGTCCCGCGCGTAATTCGGTAGAAACAGTTGGCGCCGTGTGTGGGAAGCTTACAAATTGCAAACCTCGTATAAACACCACAAAAACCAAAAGTCCACATGCTCAACCTGGAGACTAACGACAGCACCACGCCCGTCGGGGAGACGCCGCCAGACACATGGGAGCGGCAGGTGCTGGAGCTCGAAAGGAACAACAGCGAGGAACCCGTCACCAGCCTGGTCCAAGAATTACGAGAGGCGGCGCTCGAGAGGGCAGAGGAGCGCCGAATCCGCCAGAGGTTAGAGGAACGGCTGGAGGCGCTCGTCAGCCAGCAGCAGGAGCAACACGAGGGGACCTAGGAAACTACTAGCGAGGAACAACGCTCGTCCGGTAGGATCAGCGCCCGGGCAACCCGAGCGCCCTCACCAGTGGAGGAATCGGCGCCCCCAACGAACAACACCCTGATCCTCCGGAGGATGGAGGAACTGGCGGAGGAGGTCTCGCGCCTGCGAAAGGACAAGCTGGCTGGACAGGGAGGGACGTTCGCCCCCCGGGTCAGCCCGTTCTCAGCGCATATACTGGAGAGGGGAAGGGACCCCCATGTAAAGACAACGAAGATTGCTCGGTTCAACGGGAGCGGGGATCCCCGCGCGCATGTAGACGAGTTTCGATCCACCACGGACGGAACCCGATATTCGGACCCAACCCTGTGTTTCCTATTCCAGGAAACGCTGGCGGAGGAGGCGCGAAGCTGGTTCTACGAGATCCCGCCAGGCTCCATACATTCGTTCCTCGAGCTGGCGGAGAGCTTCCAGAAGCGCTACCGGCTACAGGGCAAATACAACACCGCGGACATCCTCCTCAAAGTCCGCCAGAGGATGGACGAGAGCCTGTCGAGCTACATTAATCGGTGGAGAGCGCTCGCGAGTACGTGCAGGGGTCTTGATAAGCGGGTAGCCAAGGTAGCCCTAATGGACAACCTGCTCGCCACCCCGTTCGTAGAGAAGCTGGTGAGGAAGGAACATCTCGACTACGACGAGATCATGGACCTGGTCGTGCAGAAATCGTTGGTGGAAACGCGGGTGTACGGGTCCGCCTCCGAGTCTAGCACCAACAGACCGGAGGAGAACGCTTAGCCACGACGACCCTCGGATGATGGAGGGGAGCCTACCGAAGGGCATAAGAGGAACCGGGACGCGCAGAGGCAAAATCACCATAGGCCTTTCTTCCGCAGTCACCAGGGTAACAACTACAACCAGGCGCGGGGACCGGCGTCACAGGGAGCCCGCCTACCGCCTGCACCGCGCTATCGACCGGCGGGACAGGAGGTCTGTGCGGTCGACCAGCAGTCAAACGAGCAACTGCTCCGCCTGCACCGGCGCCGGATTCTGCCACCAAACAACATAACAGTAGCAATGGTCCCGGTCGGCCGAATCCCGAGCATCTGGTGCGAATACCACAACGCCGCCACCCACCACACCAACCATTGCATCATGCTAAAGAAGGCCCTCGAAGACATGAGGAGGGACGATCGGGTCACCCCTCCTAGGGCGGAAGGCCGACAGCGCGAGACGATTACGGGGACCCGTGGGACTATCAGCACGATATCCGGGAGCAAACGCAAGGAGGGAGCGTCATCGCCCGATCGCTCGAGCAGGGAGGTGCTGGCGATTGGGGCAGGAAGAGCGCCCAAGGTAGGAAGGAAGGAAGAGCCCGCCATCAGCTTCACAACAGAAGACGAGGAGAGAAGCCCGAAAGACAGCACCCTGTCATTCGTGATCGACACGATCATCGACCGATTCCTCATGAAGAGGGTGTTGATTGACAATGGGGTATCCGTCAACGTGATCTATTTTGACGCATACACGGCGCTCGGAAGGCCCGCGCGCAAGATGACGCAGGATCATGAGTGCGTCGCTAGCTTCACGGGCGAAACATCATATCCGATTGGGAGTGACAGCATTCGGGTTGGAATTGGCGCGCCCGACTCCCGGCGCAGCGAGGTCCGGACGGACTTCATAGTCATGGACACCCCCTCCCCCTACAACGCCATAATCGGGAGGCCAGGGATCTGCAAGCTGAAGATGATCATCGCGGGACACATGCTCTTGGGACGATTCCCAACCGAGCAAGGAGTCGGATACGTCTGGGGATACAACGGCGAGGAGGACGCGAAACCCCGGGACAGGCATGAGGTCCTCGCCCTGGAACCCGCGCCAGGATCAGAAGTGCCAGATGACCCGCGCGACGGGCTGATAGCCGTGTCACCCGTCCCCGAGCGCGAAGAGCTAAGAACAATTCAGCTATCCACCGAGCACCCGGAGAGGACGATCCAGATTGGAGCATCATTGGCTCCCGCGATGGCCGAGCGGCTGATCGCACTGCTGAAGGAGAAGTAGGAGGTGTTCGCATGGTTGTATAAAGACATGCCCGGGATCAACACGAGCATCATATCCCACAGGTTGAGTATCAGCGCCAGCGCCCGGGCAGTAAAGCAGAAGAGGCGAGCGTATAAAGCGGAGCATTACGCGGTAATGCACGAGGAGGTGGACCGATTGCTGGGAATCGGGTTCATCCGAAAGGTGGATTATCCGAAATGGATTTCCAATGCTGTGATGGTGCAGAAGGGCAACAAGAAATGGAGAATGTGCATCGATTACAGCAATCTCAACAATGCGTGCCCGAAGGACAGCTTTCCTCTGCCAAGGATCGATCAGCTGGTAGATGCGACGGCGGGGCACGAGCTCCTGTCAATGATGGACGCATATTTGGGCTACAACCAGATCTTCATGGACCCCGAAGACCAGGAGGCAACGACGTTTGTGACCGATAAGGGCCTGTATTGCTACGTCGTCATGCCATTCGGGTTGAAAAACGCTGGCTCCACGTACCAGAGGCTCATGAACGCAATATTTCATGGCCTGATCGGCAACATTGTGGACGTGTACGTGGATGACATACTGGTGAAGAGCGTTCAAGCGGCCGACCACGTCCAGAACTTGGGGACTGTGCTCGACGTCCTCATCAAGAATGGCATGAGGTTGAACCCCGCCAAGTGCACGTTCGGGGTCACCAACAGCAAATTCCTTGGGTACATTGTCAACCAACGGGGGATCGAAGCCGCGCCCGCCAAGGTAAAAGCGATCATCGACATGAAGCCGCCCGTCAAAAGGGTGGACCTGCAGAGCCTCACGGGAAAGCTCGCGTCCCTGAATCGGTTCATATCTCGCTACTCGGACAGATGTGCCCCGTTCTTTAAGGCCCTACGAACGACGAACAAGCGCGAAGTTGTGTGGACGCCCGAATGTGAGGCATCTTTCCTCCAGATCAAGGAATACTTGGCGTCCATATCGCTCCTCTCCAGGCCCATCCGAGGAGAAGTTTTGTACATCTATCTGGCCGCTTCTCTCACGGCCGTCAGTTCTGCCCTCGTCCGCAGGGAGGACTGCACGGAGTTGCCCGTTTTCTTCTCAGGGAAGGGCATGACAGGCGCTGAGACCCGATATCCAACAATCGAGAAGATGGCGCTCGCGCTCGTTACCGCCGCCCGACGGTTGAGGCCATACTTCCAGGCGCACAGCATCCACATCCTCACCAATGTGCCCTTGCGCCAGATACTCCAATCGCCCGATCACAGCGGCCACCTGGCAAAGTGGGCTATCGAACTCAGCGAATTCGACCTCCAGTATAAATCCCGAACGGAAATCAAGGGACATGCAGTGGCAGACTTTATTGCCGAATACACGGAGGCAGAAGGGGCGCCGGTCCGAGTGCCCGACGGTCCGACGGTGGAGGCATCCGACAAACCAGAGGTCAAGGAGCGACCATTGTCGGGGTGGAACCTCTATGTCGATGGTTCGTACACAAAGAAGGTGAGCGGCGCCAGGATCATCCTGACCGGGCCGGGAGGGGTAAACGCGGAGTACGCCCTCAAGTTCGAATTCAAGACGACCAACAACGAGGCCGAGTACGAGGCGCTCATTGCGGGCCAGCAACTGGCCAAAAATTCGGAGGTGCCCGACCTCAACATATTCAGTGACTCGCAGTTGGTAGTGAGCCAGGTCGAAGGAGAATTCCAGGCGAAGGGGGAGTCCATGATCGCCTATCTGAAGCACGTGAAGACGCTGATCAAGGGATTCAAATACGTCAACATCAACCATATACACCGAGGGTTCAACGCGAAGGCGGACAAGCTGGCCCGATTGGCCACAGCACCCGTCCACACGGGACCAGGACAACGCATCGTCGAAGTGCTGCGACGACCGAGCATCTCAGGAACGGAGCAAATTCTGGCAATCGAACCACACGAGCAGAGCTACATGGACGTGCTCGTCGCTTACAAGACCAGGGGGGAGCTACCAGAAGACAAGCGGGAGGCCAGAACCATTGTCGCACGGGCGGCCAACTTCAGCGTGCGAGATGGAGCTTTGTACCGACAAGGGAGGACTTAGGCAAGCCTCAAATGCGTCACTCCAACAAAGGGCAACCTGATCATAAAAGAAATCCACTCGGGCACGTGCAGCCATCATGCGGGCGCCAGATCAATCGCACACAAGGCCCTTCGATCCGGCTTCTGGTGGCCCATCATCCATGCGGACGCCACAGCGCTGACGAACAAGTGTCACCTGTGCCAGCTGCACGTGCACCACCACCACACGCCCGCCGTCCCGCTGTCCATCCTCCTATCGCCCGTTCCATTCGCACAGTGGGGACTGGACCTGATCGGAGAACTTCCGAAGTCGAAAGGGCAGTATAGGTATCTGATCGTCATCATCGACTACCACACGAAGTTCATTGAGGCCCAACCAATGGCGAAGATCACCACGGAGAAGGTGGAGCGCTTCTTTGGCGTTTCCTCTTCTGTCGATATGGGACGCCGATCAGCATCATAACGGACAACGGGCCGCAGTTCAACAACCCCAGGCTCATAGCCTTTTGCAAACGCCAGGGGACGGACCTCATCTTCGCCTCACCAGCGCACCCCCAGACAAACGGGCAAGTGGAAGCAGCGAACAAAATCATCAAGGCTGGTATCAAAAAGAAAATTGAAGATATTGAACCTGGGGATGCGGGTTACGGGCGCTGGCCCGAGGTCGTTCCAGAAATTCTGTGGTCCATCCGAACGACCGCCAACGCTTCCACGGGCGAAACCCCGTTCAGCCTGACGTTCGGAACAGAAGCTGTGCTACCCCTGGAGATTACCCATCAGAGCCCACGGATCGAGGGGTACGATCCACGCACGAACGATGAGGGGCTGAGGCTCAACAACGATCTATTGGAGGAACGAATAGACATGGCGCACCTCCACAATGCCGCGAATAAGCAGATGATCGCGTGATTGTCCAATCAGCGCATACGGGCTCGCCCAATCCAACTGGGGGACTGGGTGATGAAGGCGATCCAACAGAAGGTGAAGGCGCTTCGCCCATTGTGGGAAGGCCCGTAGGTCGTGGACGAGGTGATAAGCGCCAGCACTTTCTACCTCCGTGATATGCAGGGTCAACGACTACGACACCCATGGAATATACAACATTTGAGGAAGTACTTTCATTAAAATTTTGTTATGTTGTACTTCCATTTTTAAGTGTTAACAATTTTTTGTTGCGTTTGTTTGTCCTTACCCCGCCCGCCCAAATACTCGGGGGACTTGCGATAGGCCGTTCGCGTCGATGTAACAGTTGGTGAAATCCATTCAAAAGCAAAGAGCAAGCGCGCGTTCGCGTGAATTACTCAAAAGATGCCAAACAAAATTTTTTTTTTTTCAGACAAGGCACTCAAACGGAAAGAAAAGAAACTTCATTAGATAACCATCAAAGGCACGAAGGCCCGATTACAAAAGTTACTACTCTATTACAAAAAAAAAAGCTACTCTACTGGTCCACCACTTGCTCCACCCACCACTTCTTTAGTCGCCACCACCTCAGCCTGCTCCACCACCGGCTCTCGATTCGGCTCGGCGGAAGCCCCGCCCGCCTGCTCCTCCAGGAAGGCGCTATAGCGCTCTAAGTCCAGAAAGGGTGATACCACCTCCTGGAACTTAGCCACCTGGACTTCAGCCTCAGCGGCCACCAACTCCCGGAACTCCGAAGAATTCTTAAAGACGGCAACCGCCTCCGCTTGGGCCTGATGGACGCGCTCCTCAGTCCACGCCTGGCGCTCAACCTCCATCAGGCGGGACTCCATCTCCGCCACCCGGTTGGCCGCCTCAACCTTTGCCTCTTCCAGCGCCGCCAGAGCAGTGTCACGCTCGGCCTTATGCAGCGCCTCTAGCTCCGTCGGCTCCCGGACGCGCTCCGTCGCCCCCTGGACCTCGCGTCGCAGGCGATCTGCCAGCTCCTCAAACTTGGCCTGATCGTGCAGGAGCCTCTTGTTTGCTTCGGCGAGCTTGCGCATCTCCTCCTTCATCCCATTCGAGTACCGTTCATTGGCAAAGCGCTCGCGCGCCTGGAAGAGCTTGTAGTGCAGCACCGTGCAGGCGTTGTACGCCATGTCCATCTCATCCGGACCAGCAGCCGCCGCCTGCGGTATCAGCCCAATGACGGACTTTACACCGGCCTCGATGGCCTCTGTCAACGGTGCACAGAAGCCAAACGGACTATCCGTCCTCGGCCGCTTCAACGGAGGCTCACCAGTACCCCCCTGCCTGGACACTCGTGGGGGACTTGGCGGACGGCTGGACGATTGAGACGTGGCAGGAGTACGAGCCGATGACTGGGGCGTACGAGAAGTCTCCCGCCTGTCCCGCAGATCATCCCGATCGGACCGGCGCTGCTCACGGTCCACTTGCCGCTTCTCGCGGTGCTGCTCAGCACGATCCGCCCGCGCCTGCGCCTTGGAGCCAGCAGCATTACCCGGGGGCGGGCGAGGGGCATCCACCCAGATGGGCTGGGCGAAGTCAGCAACATGAGGAATGAGGAGCTTGGGTTGAGTGGTCTCGCCCAGCACGAGCCCACCGCGCCCGTCATCCGCCACCTTGCGGACCTTCGCGGCAGTATCCCGCAGTGCGACCAGGCGGCGCTTGAGCGCTTCATCCTTGTCTGTGGCCTTGGACTTCGTCATTTTTACTGCAAAGCACACAAACGGAAGGTCAGCAACAGAAAACAGTTAGTCAAAAACCTACTCCTACTCCTAACAACAAACTACAAAGACCCACAGACCAGGCGGTCTGGCGAGATGCGTGTGCTCGATAAGATCCCAGTGGCATGCGGCTCAGAAATATCTTGACTCGGGCGCCGGGTCGAACACGAACTTTAGGCGAGCGATCCTGGCCTCCTCGACGGGCGTAAGCGGATACTCGTTCGTATCAAGTTGATGAAAGGCTTGGGGGAATCGATCAATCTGGTCAGCATTGTCGGCATACTCGGCCGGGAAGGCGCCGAACTCCCAATCACCCCCCACCAAACAGCTGATCGTACGCCAGGAGGTTGAAGAGCTCGGCAGGTCCACCAACCACCACTTCACACGAGGCTCAACTGTGAAGGTCCCCGAGTCCCTCTGGCGCGTAGAGTATCGAAGACGGAAGAAGTGGAGGAACTCCGCCCGCGTCGGCTGATCCATACCGCTCACCCTGAAGATGTTGAACATGGCCACGAGTGTGCGGGTGAGCGTGGGCCCGCATTGGCCGAGAGAGATCCTTAGCAGCGCCAGCATATATTGAAAGAACGGATGCAGTGGCAGCTTGATCTCGGCCTTGAGATGAAACTCACTCAGGCAGACGTGGCCGGGCGGCGGGCGGGTGAACGTGTCACCTTTGCCAGGCATCCGCAGGCACACCGAGTTCGGTATGTGATAGTTACGCGCCCATCTGGCCATCTCCGAAACGGACGGCGCGCGCTCCGGCTCTTGAACCGGCGTTCCATCTGGCAGCACCCAGTGAACGGGTCCACCTTCCGCGAACTGAGGAACGGATTCTCCCCCATGCACGCTCTCCTCACCCCACGGATCATAACCACCCGAGTACCCGCCCGACGACCCCGACGAGCTTTCCAATCCTGCGTTGGCGCGCGCCTGCTTGGAATCCATTGACTGCACCACGGGAGAGGTATTAGGGATACATCGAAGGGGCGTCACACTCAACACAGACTCGTACGACGACGTACTCGACACGCTCGTACACGACCCACAACTAATCCACCCCACCCCTTCTATGTATATGCGCTCGCGTGATTGCCCGCTTGATATCTCTACTGGCTCCATCCCTAGACGCACGCACGCGCAAACCTACACTTAGCCAAAAAATTTCCCAGACAGAAACACCAAAAACCCACAAAAACTACCCAAAAACAGATCGATCCCACCCCACTCAAGAACACGCCCTGTTCTTGAGTTCAGAACCCAAAAAAAAAAACAAAAACAACACAAGCAACAAAACAGAACCAAAAAGGACGAGAGCCTCACCAAGTTGAAAGTTTGTGGGTTGAGGGTTGCACGTCAAGCACGTATTCCGGCAAGAGAGCACGAACGAAGAAAAACCGAGAGCAGATTGCAGAGCGATTCCGGCAGAGTTTCGGCAAGTATGAGAGTGATGCAGAAAACGACGACCAGGGAGCCCTATTTATACTGATCAGACGGGACACGCGAACGAACGACAGCCGTCCATTTTCGCGTATCCACCGTCGGATCACGACACGTGGCCCAGGGCGGTTTACTTGCCCTCCTAAGTAACCGCGCCAACTCTTCAGCTTCCCGCCTTGGTTTTCAAACCCTAACACGATCTCCAACAGCTCGACACGTGGCGCCCATGCACCACTCCCACGCTCCCACGCGCGTGACGTCTGCCCTTCGAGCAGTTATGACGACATCAGCATTTAATGCCCAGGCCACGTCGGCATTAATTACGACGGCTAGCATTTATGGCAAAAACGGTTCCCCAGGAGAAGTCAAAAGGAATGTCACCTCAACAAACACCTCATCAGACAGAATCACCCCACCCAAGGCATGCCACGTCACGCCTCCCGGGCTGGCGCGCTTAGCACCCGCACACCCATACGCCCGCAAGATACCATCAGGTTAGTACAACACCATTCGGGCGCCCCGAAAAGAGTGAACGCCTGAGTTCCCTTTTACGGCCGCACGCCGAATGAAGAACTTACGCCGTACGGGCATGGGGTTCTTCCTCTCCGTACACGTAAACGTTAGACAGCAAGCCGGGTCAGGCGGCAGAGGCATGGGGTCCGCCCCCTCTTTGCGCGCGCTGAGACCGATGGGCTGCACGGGTGTGGGGTCCGTCCTCTCCGTGAGCGCACCGTTACACGATCGAAGGGC
The DNA here is from genome assembly GCA_946800695.1 of Geum urbanum. Lineage (NCBI taxonomy): Eukaryota > Viridiplantae > Streptophyta > Magnoliopsida > Rosales > Rosaceae > Geum > Geum urbanum. The sequence continues at coordinate 18,653,919 of OX326997.1, read as the reverse complement.
AAGCCGGCTGTCACGACAGAGGCATGGGGCCAACTCCTCTCTGGGTGTGTCACGACCGATGGGCGGCACGGGCGTGGGGTGTTGCCCCTCCGTGTGAGCGCAACGTTAACGATCGACTCGCCGACTCGGATGACAGGGGCGTGCGGTCCGACCCCTCCTTGCGCAATCCGAGACCGATGAGTGTCGTGGGGCTAGGGTACGCCATCCCCGGGCGCTATTACAAGCCGGCTGTCCTGACAGAGGCATGCGGTCCGCCCGCTCTCTGGGCTTGCTAATCTGAAGAACGGCACGGGTACGCGGTCTGTCCCCTCCATGCGCGTTACTTGTACGTCGCGGTCTTGATCCCACCGTTGACGCTACACCGTATGTGACGGCATTCCCGTTGACGTACGCGGTGCACCACGGCATCCCAACGCTGGTGTTACGAAAAACATTCGCATACATTCACACATCATACCATACATTCATGCATCATACCATACATTCATGCATCATACCATACATTCACACATTTGCATAAACTATATATCTATGATTGCCCTTATTTATGTTTTACCAGGCAACACTCCACGGGCGTGCGGCTCCAACATAGCAAGTCTTGTCTGGACGCCGGGCCCACAGGTACACGACCGCACGAACATGTACACAATCGGACGCACAGGTACCCACTCCGTCATGCTAGCCCTTCCTTGACCGGAGAGTTGGGGGACTTGGGGGTTACAGGATCACGCACCACTGCTCAATCGGATAAGTATCTCGTTTAAATCGCACGAACCCTTTCAACTCCCCAGTCAAGAAAGTTCTCTTTGACTTGGGGACTTGGGGGACTTGTTTGTATAACAGTAGTTGTCTGATTAAATATACTTATCCACTTAAGCAGGTAAACAACACCTACCCGACCGTCCGAAAAACCACCAGGGAGGCTTCAACTTTACTCACAAGACCGACCTCATCCGAGCGCGCACGCGCCCGTGGGGCGCACGCCCGAATGTGCGGATCACACACCAGCAAGTACACCAGTCCCACATCAAAGAATACAACAGAGCACCATACTCAACCACCAATATATGCAAGGTATTTATTACAGGTAACGACATTCTGAATCCAAACACCACACTCCACACGTTCGCACGTTCGTTTGACTGTTATATCCAATACATCTTCTGACTTAGGCATCGGAGTGTTGAAGGCGGGCCACCCCGTCTTGACCCCTGACTGTCTGTTCATCATTGTATTCTTCTAACAGCCGTACCCGAACACCCGCTCACTCGAAGACCCGAAAGGGGAGGAAGCGCCCGACCATCCGAACAGCCCGAGCGTTCGGACGAACGAGAAGGAGAAGGAGTACTCGTACTTGTTTCTGCCAGATTACGTCCTGCGCGTAATTCGGTAGAAACACCCCCAACAACCTATCATCATCTAGCTCATCGTCTAATTGGGTACATAATGTTTTCCTCAGTTTTAGGGGTGATGACACCCGCTATAGCTTTACAGAACATTTGTACACTTTTATGGTTTGGAATGGAATTGATGCTTTCAGGGACACAGAAAAACTTCTCCAGAGCTCTTAAAAGCAATTGAAGTATCAAAGTTTGCGGTGATAGTTCTTTCAACAAATTATGCTTCTTCAACTTGGTGTTTAGATGAACTTGTACATATTCTTGAATGCTGGAAGCTATTCCGGTTTTTTATCATGTGGCACCATATGAGATAAGATATCAAACTGGAAACTTTGCCATGGCGTTTGAGAAGCATGAGAGACATTTCAAGGACAACATGGAGAAAGTGAAAAAGTGGAGGGAAGCTCTAAAGGAAGTTGCCTCACTCTACGGATGGCATGTGAAGGAGAAAAGGTAATTCTACATTTCTTGTTCATTTGTCAGTAATGTATATTCAGGATCTTCTTACATTACTGGTGCAAGTTAGCCAATTTGCATTTTTGTTCATTACTGATTTTTCGTTAGCATATAATAAATTACTGTTTCATCTATATCTCAAATACGATGTTCTTAGGTTTAGTCTTAAGTAGTGAGGGAAACTAAGATATTAGGTAAGGATCATGCTTGGTCAACAGGTCTAATGTATCAATTTGATATAGTAATGATATTTGGTTCATTTTTCAGAAAGCAAATAGGGTTCATTGTTTAAATTTGCTCATAAAATTAACAATTCATTTGCTGATGATACACTAGTAAAATTAAAGAAAATGAATTTACTAAATTAGAAAAGACAAGCTGGACTTGCATTTTCTGTAATTTCCATATTTCTATGTTTACAAATGATGGCTCCATTTGGGATTACTTCTCTAGAAGTGTTTTTGATGCGTAGTGCTTTCACTGGCAGTAGTCTTGTTAGTTTAAGCAGTGGGTTTTTTTTCCCTTACTTTCACTACCATGAGAACTTGTCTAGCTCAATTGAAGATAAAAACTTCTTTACCAATGAAAGAGAAGTTATTGAGGACATAGCAAAATATGTTTCTAAAGCAGTCCGGCTACCCATTCCTATTAAACACTTGATTGGAATGGATTCACATATAACAGAAGTGGAGTCTTGCTTGGATCTAAGGTCTGATGATGTTCTTACAGTAGGAATTTGGGGGATGGGGGGAATTGATAAGACAACTCTTGCGAAGGAAGTATTCAATAAGATTCGTGAACATTTTCATCCTAGCGGGTTAGTTTCTCAAGTGAGATTGCTATCTGAAGTCGAATTACAAAGGCGTCTTTGTGAATCGTTTATGGGGGATGGCAATGTGCTTATCAACTCTGTTGAAGTTCTAGGGTCATACTTGTTTAGACTAAAGGTAGATGAATGGTCAGAGATATTGCATAGACTTGACGATGATAGGGATCCAGACATTTTTAGTGTGCTACAAATAAGCTTCGATGGACTATAAGATGCAGATAAAAAAATCTTTTTGGACATTGCATGTTTCTTCAATGGTGAGAATCATGTTTGTGTAAAAAGGATATTGGAAGGTTTTGGCTTTTCAGTCAAAATAGGTATAAGAATCCTCATTGACAAATCTCTTATCAAAATTGAAAGCCATAATGAACTGTGGATGCATGATTTACTACGGTGCTTGGGTTGGCATATTGTCCATGGAGAATCTTTTTTTCCAGGAAAACGTAGCAGGTTGTGGCTGGATGACAATGCACAGAAGTATGAAGGCAGAAGGTCATGGCGTTTTGAAGATGCTCGTAAGGTACTCAAGGAAAATACAGTAAGAGATAGACATAGAGTTAAATATACATGTAGTGACATACATACACCTTTATGCGACAGATACTTGCATGGATACATGATATATAAATATACAGTTACAGATTTCACACATTGAGTACGTGTATTGTTCTTAAGCTTGTGTATCCATTCATATAGGCTCTTGCATGCATAGGTATTATACAAATTATGCGTACATAATTGAAGCTTACATGAAATTCTTTTTTGTATAGGGGTCCACTTCTGTTGAAGGTTTATTCTTAAGTTTGCCCCAAAAAGAGAAAATACAACTGGATGATGACCCATTCTTAACTATGCACAACCTGAGACTGCTGAAGATATATAATGTGAACTTTCTGGATGTGCACTTTACATACTTCTTTAAACATTTACGGTTGTTAGAATGGCATGAATGTCCTCTAGAATCTTTGCCATCTGGTTTTGAGTCGGATCAGCTGGTTGAATTTAAGATGCCTAACAGTTGCATAAAACAATTATGGAATGAAACGGTAAGAGTAATCACTGTCATCTAGCTGTACAGTTATACATTTTGCTTGTGTGTACAAGGATTTCTCATCAAGTTCAGTTATTTTTTATTGCTTATTGTGTCAATGTTTGTTATTGTTTTCTAATTACTAATGTTTTATTTTCTAACTTCAATTGCAGCTCTCTCTGAGAATTCTAATACTTATGGATCTTTCCAACTGTCAATTTTTAACCACGACCCCCAACTTCAGTAAGGTCCCAAATCTAGAGAAATTAATTCTCGAAGGTTGTACAAAGCTCTCAGCGATTCACCAAACAATTGGGGATCTCCAACAGCTGGTTTTATTGAATTTGAAAGGTTGCACAAGTCTAGAAAGCCTTCCTCAATCCATCAGTTTGAGATCTCTTCGAACTTTTATTCTCTCAGGATGTTCAAAACTCAGAGAGTTTCCAGAGATTGTGGAGAATATGGATACTTTATCAGAACTTTATTTAGATGGCACGGCTGTACGGGAGCTGCCTGTATCAATCAAGCATTTGGAAGGCCTTACTTTGCTAAATCTTTGTGGCTGCAAGAGCCTTCTATGTCTTCCGAGTGTCCTTTGTAGTAGCTTGACATCACTGAAATTTCTCTATCTGTCATTGTGCTCAAGCATGGAGAATCTGCCGGAAAACATAGGCTGTTTCAAACACTTGGTGGAGCTTGATGCCTGTGACACTGCTCTAAGTAAAGTGCCCGAGTCTGTTTCACTCCTCAAGAACCTTAAACTATTGTGTTTCCATGGATGCTCCAGATCAACAGGTTTACAGTTGCCAAAGGCTTAACATCTTTAACAACACTAAACCATGGAGGATGCAATCTTGCGAATGGAGCAATTTCTGATGACATTAAGAATTTAATATCACTGCAGAGTTTGGATTTGAGCAAGTCTAACTTATTGAGCCTACCTGAAAGCATCTCTCAACTTAATGAGCTCACAGAAATTTCTCTGTATCAGTGTAGCATGCTACAATCATTGCTAATGGAGCCTCCACCGAGTCTAAGAAATGTATACCTGTGTGACTGTCCTAAGCTGACAAATTCTTCATATAGGTGGAGGAAATGGGGTTCTGGAAAGGGTTTGAGTATCATGAATTGTCGAAAACCTGATGAGGATGAAGATTGGCCAATAATGCTACATGAACTTCGAAAGGTCTCTCTCACTCTCTCTATCTCAAATTTAATGATGAATAGTCATTTATGTAACAAGTGTTTTTGTTGAACTGGACTTAACATTGTGCTAAAATTTCCAATATTTGTCTAATTCTGTGAAAGATCTCTCTCCCTTTCTCTCTATCTCAAACTTTATGATGAATATTCATTTCTGTCACAAGCGTTTTTGTTGAGTTGGATTTGACATTGTACTTATATTTCCAATATTTGTGTAATTGCTCTAACTTATACGTCAATGCAGTTTCCCTTATGCAAGCTGGAAGAACTCGATCTTTCTCACTGCCAACACTTGACCAGAGTCCCTGAGTTGAATGAGATCCCAAATATTAGAAGACTGATCCTCGAAGGTTGTGAGAAGTTATTGGAGGTTCACCCAACAATTGGGAGCCTACAGTATCTAGTTTTGTTGAACTTGAAAGGATGTGTAAATCTTGAGTTTTGCTCGCTCCATCAACATGAAATCTCTTAAAAGCCTTATTCTCTCAGGATGTTCAAAGCTTAAAGAGTTTCCAGAGATTATGGGAAATATGTATAGTTTATCCCAGCTGCATTTGGATAGGACTGCAATAAAACATCTTCCGATGTCGATTAAGGATTTGAAAGGCCTGATTTTGATAAATCTAAGTGGCTGCAGGAACCTTTTGTCTATTCCAATTCTTTCATGTCTCAAATCTCTGAATCTGTCCGGCTGCTCCTGTATAACCAGATTGCCAACAGACCTGGGAGGCATGACACAGTTGGAGGAGCATGATGTCTCTGAGACTGCTATAACAGGAGTACCCGAGTCCATTTCATCTTTGAAGAAGCTCAAAGTGCTGTCTTTCTGTGGCTGTAAAGGTTTGCAGTTGTCTAAGTGGTTCGTGGATTTAACCTCTCTAACATCATTAAATCTGTGGAGATGTGGTCTAGGAGAAGAAGTCTTTGATAGCCTATACGGCTTATCCTCTTTGCATGTTTTGGATTTGACTGAAAATAATCTATCGAGTGTACCTGATGAATTTGGTCGCTTATCTTCTTTGCAGTTTTTAGATTTGAGCGGAAACAAGTTTGTGAGTATACCTGAGAGCATCCGTCAACTGTCTAAGCTTTCAGAACTTAACTTGTTTAGGTGTAGCAAGCTACAGTCGTTGCCGAGAACATTTCCATTCAATCTGAAATATGTCCGTGCATGAGATTGTCCTATGTTGAAGAATAATGCAGATACCTTGACGATATGGGCTTCTGGGAGAGGGTTCTGCTTCATTAATTGTAGACACTCAGAGGATGATAATCTGCAAACCTGCAGTCTATCATTTCCCAAAGATCGTGTTGAACTACTCTTTCCTAAATGCATTCAGGTCTCTGTCACTCTCTGTCCCACTCTCACTCTTCTTGTTTATCCCAAATTTACGATGTTTATTAATGTTTTACTTATACTTACATTTACAGGATCGAATTTACGGTGGAAAACCATTTGAATTTCGTTTTCCACATAGTACAAGGATTCCCCAATTCTGGAGTCGTTGGAGGAGTGGTACATCTGTGGCAATCCTGCTATCTGATAGTGTAGTTCGTGGATTGGACTTGCTCTATTTGTTATTTTCGAAATCCTTCAGGATGACAATTTTGACAAGAGTTGGGAATCGCAGGAGACTATCTGTGTGTTTCACACGAATGTTGGTCATGAAACTTCCTTAGTTTTCCAGGACTTCCTAGATTTCACAACTGGTTCATATGGATTTTGTTGCTACAAACCACGAGGTGGGAAATTTGAAGGATTGTTTGATACATCAGTACTTCAAGTTTCAGTTTCTACAAAGAGACCTGATTTGAAAGTGAGAGGTTTTGGGTTGCATCTAATATCAGAGCTTACTGCTGCAGAATTTGCTCAAAATTTAATAAACCAGACTGCAATTCAACACCTGGATTTTAATTTTCATCGACATTCTGAGGAAATATTAGACAAGGCAGTGACTGCTGATCTCATGGAACTAGACCCCGATGATATATGGGAACTAGGATCTCTTCAATTGTTAATCGAGATATCTGCCGCATAAGTAGCTGCACAATCCAACTCATAGCACAGCTGTCAATACTCTATGAGGTTTTTCTCTCTGCTTCTCTTGTCCATTACGTATTTCCATTTAGTACTCTACTGTGTTCACCAATCTAGTACATGTCTTTATTGGCTTATCTTTATGCTTTATATACACAGGGACACAATGGATGTGAGAAGTGTTTCCTCGTTAGTCTTCCTGAAACTATATATCAACTGTCAATTCCGAATTGGTTCTTCAATCACCAAGCAGGTGATATGACAATGTGTCACGTCAGCGAACACCTACTTGATGATCAGAGATGGGTGGGATTATAACTATTTGCTGTAATTGGTACCCGTGAATCTGCTTCAAGTGATGACCAAAATAGTTGCTTCTTTCATGTCCAGTTGTGTGCTCATTTTAATGAAGGTCTAATAATGCTTCAATCCCTCAAGAGCGATATTAGTCTTGGAGTGGTAGGTCAAGTTGTTGTGTTACATTTACCACGTGTTTATTTTCAACAACAGCTGAATCAATGTCAGGGTATTAGTGCATTCACTGCTTTGTTATCAACCATTAACCGAGAAGTGGATGTTATAGTGTGCGGGAGCTGTTTAGTTTTTCAGCAAGTTTTGAAAGACTTGATCCTATCATTATATGAGGCTGCAAGCACGTCTGAGGAACATGTCCTTGCTCTACTTTTGCCCCAAACCAACACGCAAACTGATGGTCAGATCACTGCAGTTGAACCAGATCTGCTCATCAAGTGCAGTGGCAGTGATACCTCATATCAAAGGTTGAGTTTACCTCTACAAATACTTTTCCTGCGTGGATGATGGATTAATTCTTAAATCTAACTTTTTATAACATCCAAATTTTTTGTGCAGAAGTAAGCACAAGTTTCAGAACAAGCTCTTCAATCAATAATGCGGCTGAAATATCATAGATGCTATCTTCGGCAAAAGCAAGTTTTTGTGGAGTCTGACTTGACCCTATCAGTTCACTCTGGATCTATAATTCCAGTCTACGCCAAAAGCCATCTTTTGGAAGACAGAGATAGCAACCTAGAAAGTAAAGCAGAAAAAGTCAGTCTTATTTTCATCATGTACGTATAATGGGGGAGACACTACTGTTTGGTAGCTATAGTTCATTTCAGTTGAAAGTATACCTCCGGTGGTGTCTTAAACAGTGCAAGGTGGCCACTCTCAGTCTTGGTGGACATACAATATCTGGTCTTAAGATCTTCAATCCTTCCTCCACATACAATATTATATGTTTCTCTGACATGGGTGTTCCAGAGGGGTTTATACACGAAAGGTCTTATCAGATGCCTACTAGGTTGAGGGTAGGAATCAGACTACCTCTGAAATTGCACGATGATGACAGTTGGAGAGGACTCGCTATATGTGTTGCGTTTGAAGTTCATGACAAGAGTGAGACCAAATGCCTTGTCAAACTTCTCTGTCACTTGAGAGCCAAAGACGACTATTGCTTGAATCCTATCCCTACATGTTCCATCCCTAGAGAGAAACTCAAGTCGTTTCATGTTCGTAGATTCATTTGGATAACGTATATACCCCGTGCTCTGTTAACAGAGTTCAAGGTGGTTGGTGATATTGAGGCCGGAGCTTATGTGAATTGTCCAGGCTTGACAGTTGAAAAGTGTGGTATCCGTGTCTTGTACCGGCAAGGAGAAGAAGACTTTAAGCAAATATTCATAGACCAGTGGATTTCTTTATTTGATAATCTGGCTCTCATCCGTCAAATTGTTCAATCATGGACGAAGCATGAATTTCCAATGCTTGAAGGCCATATGGAGGACTTTTTGTTTCTCTACCTCTTTTATATATATCCGTTTAACTGTTGTTGTTATAACATCCACTAGATTTGACGAGCAGGTTTTCAATCCGGAATTGATATACAATGCAGTCCATCCCTCTACAGATAGTACGGAGTGGTTCGGGCATGGCATTAAGGGTGACAGGGAGGACTGGCTATATGCCTGGAGATGGGACTTCCAGTTACCTCTATCATATTGACAAAAGCTATATGGAGGAAACAAGCTCGTATGACTTCAATTTTAAACTCTACTCTGGTAACAATGGTCTGTCTTCTCTCCATCACTATGAAATGACCAATGAAGAATCTGCATTCTTAAGGCAGTATTGTCGCGTCTCAGGGTCCTCGATGCTGGTTTTTACATCAGCTGAATGGTGAGCCTGTCCTCATGGGTTTGTTAACTGAAAATAGCTGGAAGCCATACAAGACTTGAAGCAGCTGTGTCACCGTCTTCATCAAAAACGTGCCGAGATGAATTAGAATGATGCCATGCCATCCCATGCCATGTTCCTTTGCATGTACACCAAACACATGGACTGAGTTTGTGATAAATTGTTTGTTTGCATCATAACATGGGGAGTATGCAAGCTACTACCTTTCTCACTTGCATCTCTACCACACTTGCTGTAACAGCTTACTTCCAACCGATCGTTTTGTTCATGGTTGCAAGTTTGTGAATTCAAGTCCGACTCCTATATGTCAACTCACCACACATTAGGATTAATATCACTCATGATGTCTAGGTGTTTCAGAAAATATCAAAGTGATGCCTAAATTTGAAGAATAATAAAAATGATGCCTAGATATTCAAAATGCTATTTAACGAACGTCCGGAGCACATGAGCTCCCGGTCTCCGGTAATGTTCCTGATGTGGCATCAGTAATAACGTGAAAATGACATGTTTGCCCCCAATAATAAAAGACCCACCTACTTTTAAACATGTATGCATCACTTTGATAGCTTCATAGTTCATATCTACCTCAAACTCATACCAATTCACCCGTATTAATCTGATTCTATATTCTAAACCTTTAATCATTTTTAAAGTCACAATACAAAATTCAAACGTTACGCGACCCTATGTCGAATTAACGTTCGACTCAATCGTTCATTAAAATCATTAAATCGTTTAATTATTACCCGATTCATCACACGAATTAATCAACCTTATCCAAATCAATTCAATAAACTCTTCATCATAATCGGTACACAATTACGAGAAAAATGATATAAAACCTCTGCCGAAAGTCCTCCACCGGAGTGCCGCCGTGAACCCCCGTCGGCGGCAGTGGTGCGGCGTCGCCAGTGACTTTTCCCAGGGAACTACAGCCCAACCTACTCAAAATCTACCCAATAACACAAATGTCTTCTACCACCATGTCCAATTCGAATAAAAAACACCTCAATTTTACCTTTGCAATTCGGATCCCAAAATTCCTCAAGAACTCAATTTCTTCGATTCTTCTTCCTCCGTATAAATTAGAACATGTTCTTGGTATGTATAGCTTCGTGGTGAAGAGGGCTTCAAAGCCCAGTAGGTCTTGCTGGTCGATTTGGCCGGAAAATCATTAACCCGAAATCTAGGTTTTCCGGTTCGGTTCCGTCCTTCCCACCACCACTACGTCTTGAAATAGGGTTGAAGATGTGGGGAAAAGATAGAGGAGATCGTGGTGATCATTTTGACACCAAGACCACCGGATTTTGTGGCCGGTGAGGCCGACGGTGGAGAGAGAGAGTCGTCGAGCCACGGAGGAGCTCGAGACCGGTCCTAATCGACTCGTAGCAGTGAGGGGAGCAAAACCCCTCTCCCTCACCTACCAAAACCACCGACAACGCCGTACATGACGGTGGCCGAAGCTAACCGTTTAGAATCAGTTCGATTCCGACGACGTACACCTGCAAACAAAATTTCTCACACAGAAATACAATCCATATATCAAGATGATTCAAACCTTACCTATCTCGATGGCCAACTCGCCGAAAAATGTCAGGACCCAAAACCTAGTTTTTTCCGGCTATTTTCAAGAGAAATTCCGGCTAGCTCTGACTGTATCGGGGTCGGAGACCATGGGGGATCGAAAGAGCATCCCAAGCCGATCAAATCCATACCAGGATTGGTCAATATGGTGGCTGGATGGCACCGCGCCGACGACGCCAGTCTCGGCTTCAAAACTCGCCGAGGAGGAAAGGTCAACGCGGGTCAACCACCGCCTAGCCCAAAATGGTATGAGAGAGAGAGAAAAAAAAAAGGAAAAAGAAAAGAAAAAAAGAATATAGAAAGAAAAAAAATGAAAATTATAAGGGCAAAAAAGTCATTTCCACCAATTACCGGTGCCACGTCAGCAACATTACCAGAAAACGTTTTGAATACCCAGGCATCACTTTGATTATTTTTCAAATTTAGGCATCATTTAATGTTTTCTGGAACACCCCAAAGCAGCATGGGTGATATTAATCCTTATTATTATTATGGTTTTATTTCACCCACCGTACTCCAACTTATGTGGTCAGGTCAGTTTGATATCTGGACTTTTTTTCGTACGAGATACATACTCTAACTTATTTTTCAATACCATCGGGGTACCCACATCACATTTCCGTTCAATTTCCGACAAGTCTGCTGACGTGACACATCTTTTTTTTCTAAAAATCCATATTGCTCTCCCGCAAAGTTTCCAACCAGTTTTCAAACCGCCAACAGTCTTCTACGGACGTACGTAGTTGATCACCCACATCAGCAGCCCGGTGAGCCCGAAAGCCCCTGACTTGAGGAAAGCCGTGACCGCTAGCCCCATGGTGATGGTGGTAGGTACCAGCACGGGGCTGAAGATGAGGAAGAGAGGGGCTCCACAGAGAAGACCAATGACTGCTGCACACACTCATATCCCAAACCCCAGCCTCCACCTCATCTTTTCTCTCTTTCAGCTCCGCCGAATCCAGCTCGCAACCCTTTGTACCATACTGCGAAACTATGCTGGTAATGAGATGCAGAATGTAACATTGTAAGAATAGCATATACAAAATTGAAAGCTGAAAATGGTTTAAATTAGGTATTTGTTCCAAAATTACCTCCTCATCTATCAACTCTATGATCTCCACATGTCGAGGAAGCAGTTTCTGCATAAGTTCCATACTCCATTTCTCCAGTGCCTCAGGTAGAACAGTATGATTTGTATACGCGACCGTTCTAGCACACAGAGTAGCAGGAAGTGAGAAAAGTTACAAAAGTAGAACATGCACAATTTGCAGGCAACCTCTTTTAAGAAAACAATATTATACATGGTAAGAAATTCTTGAGAAAATATGCTTTCAATATAAATTTATTTAGATGGAAATCGAAGTGGTTTGGACCAACTATAGCAAATTAAGAAACCAAATTCCATACTTATGTAGGAGGACCAATAGGGCAGATGCAAACAGACGATCATGCATACATGCATGTAATGTAAGTCCAACTTAATATAAAAAAATCCTCCAATATCACACTTTCTTAACTATGTATACAACCAGTCTACAATTAGTCCTACACAATCACCAACATATGACTTAAACAGCCAGTAGATGTTACCTTTGAGTGATCTTCCAGGCTTCCTTCCAAGTCAAACCCATCAAATCCATTAAAATCCTAATCAGTTCAGGAATGCAGAGAGTGGGATGAGTATCATTCATCTGCACTGCAACCTTGTCGGGGAACTCTTCCCAATTTATGTTTGTTCCGGGTCTTCTCTCAAAACGTGCAACAATATCTTGGAGAGAAGCTGAACATAAGGTATACTGTTGCTTCAAACGAAGAGTTTTGCCCTCCAGGGAATCATCGCCAGGATAAAGTACAAAGCAATCTGATCAACATTATAGGAATACCAATTGCACAATTGCACTTAATGGCAAAACAGTAGCAGAATAAAGTAAAACTTGATCATGAATTGAAACAACTGTTAAGTAGGAGAATCCAAATTAGTTAGAAACTGAAGTGGAGAACACAAATATAGACAAGCAGGATAATGCATTAAGTGCCTTCCCCTTTTCTCTTTGGTTGGCTCACATAGTTTTCGACAAAAAAGAAAGAAAAAAAAAGACAAACACATGCAGTACATAAACCTTTTCAGCATTTGCTAAAGCTTCATATGCTTTTGTGTGATCCCCAAAGTTAAAAGAATATAAATCAAAATCCTGTGACGGAGCTTTGGTCGACCAAAGCCGCAAGTTGATAGTTGTTTTAGTTCTGTATCCTGGTATTGGAACATCATAAGCAACAGCCTCTATATCTTCACCTCCAATCCAATGCCGTTTTCCATCTGATCCAGAAGTAACATTGCCGTAAAATTTTACAGGATATGAAACATCATCATTCCTCACAATCTCCCAGGGATTCCCCATCTGCAAGAGTCAGCAATAAATAAAACAAAAAACAACTTTCATAAGACTTTACAGCCTTAAACAGTTGAAATGAAAGTGACAAATGGAATTTTTAGTTTGAGGGTAAAATGTTATTGGTTTGAAAACTGGCGGAAACTTTGAGGGAGGATAATATGGACTTTAAAAAAAAACAGACGTGCCACGTCAGCAAACTAGTCGGAAATTGAACGGAAATGTGATGTGGGTACTCCGACGGTACGGAAAAATAAGTTGGAGTATGTATCTTGTACGAAAAAAAGTCCAAATATCAAACTGACCTGACCACATAAGTTGGAGTATGGTGCGTGAAATAAAACCTACTATTATCCCAAAAATCTACCAATGTTCAAAACGTGGGCCAAACAAAGCCCAGACTCTAATATGGGCTTTCGGGTTTTTTATTTCTATTTAAATGGGTCTTTCATATGCAAAACCCTATAAACACAAAAGCCTTCTTAAACCTCCATACGTGATACGTAATTGGAAGCCGCGCGCCACAGACGGCAAAAAATGGGCACATATGATTTCATCGCCACCGCTGAGAAAAAGGTTCCGTCTTTTTCATATTTGTTGTTGTTCAATTTCAAAATCAATGGAGCTATTATTAATATTTTGAAAGAAAAAGGGGGAAGTTTTCTAATTGAAGTAAATATGAGAATGGGAATAGGTGCTTGTGGAGATTGTAAAGATGGCCCAGAAGCGAGGGATGAAGGGTTCGAAAGGAGACTGGAAGCAATTTCTGGCCAGTTATGATAAAAAGTTCGGAGCCAGTTTGAGTGATCCTGGGAAAAGGTCAATCGATATTTTGACTGCATTTCTCAATACTTTTGAAAAGGCTGATTTGAAGGTACTCTCTACTCTCTGCACCTAGTTATGCATAGGGAGTTTTTTAAATGGATAGTTACTGTTGACGTCATTGTTTTTCGTGATTTCAGGTCTTTGCTAAAGTTCTACAATGCCATTCGAATCGCCAAACAGTTCACCAGTTGTTGAAGAACTCCCCTGAAAATGAATCCAAGGAAGAGGTAGTCTGCTGCTGTTTATGTAACTATATTGAAGTAGGCATAGTTATGTGCAAATTGTAAGTTAATGCTATTTGGGCTGTGCAGAAGCTTGTTCGTTTAACTCTTGAGCACCCGCAATATCCAATCGATTATTGCTTCCCAACATATGAACAGGTTTGCTCATTGTGCTCCTTTACATCGGTTTTTGTTTTTTTGGTTTTGCAAGGTCCATAGGTTTGTTGTTGTTAACTTGTGTAATTTGCAAACCAGGACTGGGTCGTTACAAAACTCAAGAAAGATTCCAAGGGGATGATGACTTCAAATGTGATGCTTGCTGTTGATTGCGAGATGGTCCAGTGTGAAGATGGCTCTGAAGCTTTAGTTAGGGTGTGCGTTGTGGATAGTAATTTAGAGGTATAACTACTGCTGTCCTTGTACTATATACATGATACCTACACCATTCTGAGTTCTTTTTATATGACACGTGGTCCTTCAGGCCAAACTGGATGAACTAGTGAACCCCAACAAAGAAGTTAGTGATTATAGAACTAATATTACTGGAGTTTCTGCGGCAGATTTGGCTGGAGTTACATGTTCATTAGCTGATATACAGGTATTATAGTCGTTTATTGATTTCAAGGGGGTACATCCGTTGACATATTTCACCTTATTATTGGGTGCAATATTGTAGAAATCTTTGAAGAAATTGTTAGCAAATGGAGCTATTTTGGTGGGACACAGTTTGTGCAATGACCTGCAGGGTAAGCTGACGTTGTTTCTTAAAGCTGATTTTCAGTCTCAATCATGCCATAGAATCTTGTACCTGTACAACTCGTAGCTCTTTCATACCTGTTTTGCTACTTTTTTTCAGCATTGAAGATAGAGCACACGAGGGTGATTGATACAGCTTATATATTTAAGTATTCGGATGCACCTATTTATAGAAAACCTTCCTTGAATAATTTGTGCAAGGCAAGTTTGATGATACCTGTTAACTCACTTTTACATCAGTCATTTCTTGTATTCTCACAGTGGAAGTTAACTAGTTCAAGACATATGATTCGAAACTTATTATAATTATTTTTAATTTTTTATGAAAGAAAATGTAATGTGCATGAAGGTCTCGCTGTTTCAGATGCTGGCTCATGGTCTCATATATATTGATTTTTCCTCCCAGTTTGTGTTGGGCTATGAACTTCGAAAGAAAGATTCTCCACACAATTGTCTAGATGATGCCTGTGCTGCAATGAAACTGGTTCTTGCCAAGGTAGAGCGTGAAGTTGGTGATACCATTCCGTCAATGCAGGAGGATGTGAGTTTTTGTATCTGAGACTGATTTTCTTGTAAATTTCTATAACATGCTTTGGTGCATCGTCGTCGTCTTAATACCCTTTTATTTTAGGTACCCAAAATTTACATGGCCAAGCTTTTCCTTCACAAGATACTGAGCAGAGTCACAAGTGAAGAATTGAAGAATGCCATACCTGGGGACTTTACTATAGAAGTCAAGGTTCAATACATTACTTTGGTTCTTGTTATATCTTAGTAGTCCCACAGAATTCTGCATTAAGCTGCATTTCTTATTGCAGCTGATAAAATGGTCTATGAATTCATCTTTGTTCTCCCATCCCTCTTTACTATGTTAACCGTATTCATCATTTGCAGAAGCCAACTGTTAAAGCTAATGGAGGTATATATTCTGCCTTTGCTATATTTAAAAATCAACAAGAAGCACATCAATCATATGAAAAAGTCCAAGGCAGCCTAGAAAAGGTATATTCCAGATATATAAAAATATTCACTCCTCTCTGCGTAGAATGTCTGTCATATGTTAGTAACTTTCTTTCTTACTGTCCAATTCTAGGACTCACATGGTCGTCCACAAAAGCTTGTTAAATTTAATCTCAGCACTGGGGAAAGTACCGATCTATTTGTTCGTAAAATGGTAGATGATGGATCCTTAGTGCAAGTCTCTTCTAAGAGAGCTCTCAACGATGAGGAGAGCACAGGAGTGAATAAGAAACTAAAGACGTGTGAGAAAATAGAAGATACGACGATGGCTGACTCAGATCCCTGCTGTGATCCTGTCAAAGAAATAGAACGACTGAAACAAGAATTGGAAAAGCAATCAAACCTGAACTCCAGTCAGCTAAAAGAGATTGAAGGACTGAAGCAAGCGATTCAAAATAAAGATTATGAAATTTCTGTGCTGAAGAAGAGCCAAGTTTCAGACGGGAAAGAACAAAAGCTGCATCGGAAAAAGGACAAGAAAAAAAGGAAATAGATTACAGTGGTGGTTCAGAATCAATCCCATCAGTATGTTTTGCTGCTCGGGAGCCATGTTGCTCAAAATGTGGGAATGAAAACTCAACTCTATTAATGTGCTTGGTGGATACTCAGGTACTGGATACCAGCTTTATCTTCCCCATGTGCCCTTGGTGAAAAGTTTTTCTGCCGTGCAATTTTTCAGTGTGGGAGACGGTTGTATTAATTCCATGTAACAATGTACAATTCTATCAATATAATTCAAACATCACGTCTCTTTTTCCTTGATAGTTGTATTGATTGATTTGCTTGTGATGCTATTTACTGAGATGGGACTTTGTTTAGGAAGATTGTATTGGCATAGTTTCCCATAAGAATAACACCAGGAGAAGAGATGGACCTTTGTTAGCAATGGGATAGACTTTTCTCCTGGGTAAAACTTCTGGGAAAAAAACAAAAACAAATGCTAAAAGAAGGGTACGGAGTACGGACCTGATCTCCTCAACAAACCTTACTTGATTCAGCATGAAAAAACACTAAAGAACAAAACTGTGCAAAGTTGCAGGGGAGATAATTTCAGATAACATCTAGGTCTCTACGGAAGACAATGAAATCAACCGACCAACATCTGATTCCTATGTTCATCCTTATCAAATGTTTGGGAGGTTTGTACAGTAGTGGTGCTGATACAGTTTCAAGCAGCATCAGGCTGACAAGGCTTCATTCACTGTCAAAATCTTCATCCCCGAAGGAGAAAACAGAAGCATCGGCAGCTATTGCACGAATGTCCTCTGCTCCAGACGAGGCCGGATTGCGAGCTTGACCTAGGGGAGACTGTCCTACACCATCAGAAGGTTGTTTTTTGGAAGAAGCTTTCTGCGGGCTATCCACATTTTGATGAGATGCAGTTTCCATTTGTCCTCCAGTTCTGTTAGATGAAGTTTCAGGTGCCGTTTGTGGTAGCCTGCTCCTTTTATCCCCCGTTTCCTCTCCATCACTATCTGAAAATACATCATCGCCATCTTCTCGCCTTCTTTGAGTCCGATTGGCTGCATCAGGTCTTTTACTGGAAGCAGATGCATCAATCGAGCTACCATCAGGCTTTCTACTAGTAGAATCTACTTTAGGTTTTGTTGGTGTAGTACCATTAAAGTCTATCATGATCACTTCAACTTGAAATCCTGGAGAAGGTAATTTTTTCTGCAAAACACAACCAACTGCTTTTTATAAGCATTCACCAAAACGAGGAGAGATACTACGTACGTTTAACCTAGCAAAGATAATGATAAGTGGTAGTCACTGTATTTACCTTGTCAAAACCATCAAGATCATCTGCCTTTAAGAACAGTCTGTTGTTTTCTGTCATTGTATTCAACCAGCTGAAAATCAAAAAGAAAGAGATGTATAAAGACACCATTCTGGTGGTGTACTCATTTCTTTATATATCCACCTGATGTCATCCTATTACTAAGCATGTTCAAGGCAAGAGCGTTTTTCACAAGTTACAGATTTCTTTAGAATTGTCAAATAATAGTCCAATTTATTAGCACAAAGAAAAAATAATTGAAGGGGATCAGTTTACAGACCAATAGAAATCTCCGTTGTGATCATGGAAAGTGATTTTGAAATCTCCCACCAACTCTGCTAGACCAGGCTCCCCTGGTAGAGCGAAAACAACAATCCCTTTCGTCTTTGCCTTGATCCAGAAGTCTTCTGGCTAAAAATCGAATTGGTTGGCTTAAATCAGAAATTTAATGCAGGTTTACAAAGGTGTTAAAAGATCAATGAAAAGCCTTTCAAATATTGTGCTACAACACGCATTTACCAGTAGATCTTTTGTTTTTGGATGCTTTCTTGATGAGAACAAAATTCCTGAGGTAAGGAAGGACACCTTCATAATGGACATTAAAATAAAAAACAATAAAACTAAATAATTTGAGCCATTGTGAATGCATGCATATGGCCTTTAGACCTCATTGGAAAAGGTTACCATTATGATTAGAAATTGTAATGGAGGGCCTAATCCAATACGGGCAGTTATGAAGCCTGAATCCCCTGAGCATGCACCTGTAACAAATTAACAATGGAATCTTAGTACTTAAAAATGGAGCTTTAAATGCATAGACAAATACATACATATGTGATATATGCCGATCTTATGATGACCTATGTTTTGAGATTTAGTGCTCCAGTTGCAATAATAACTACAATGGGCATGGACAACTGAAGTAAATTTCATCTCTAAGAATTAATCATATACATCTGGTTCAACAATTAAGATCCAATTGTTTATACCAGCTCCAAAAGGAAGGTCATCCTTTAGAAACACCATAGTATACTATGTGGTCTATCCGTCTATGCCTACACTGCTGTATACATACATATCAAACACATTGTTGTATACCTAGAGAAAGAGAAGTGTACCTTCGAGGATGACATTCTCCATTGAAATTTCTCAAAATATTGTCAAAATATTTCACGTACCTCTAGGGAAAGCACACAAATAACTGTCAATAAGAAAGATGTATGAAGCCAAAGAAAAATTAACTGTAAAAAGAGAGCATCACAAAAGTAACTGACAATCTGACTTGGAAGAACCAGTGCCTTTCCATCTACACATCTTTTATGATTATAGTAATACATGGCCTCCTCAGCAGTAGGGAAGAACTGTAAAGAGATGGACAATGGCAAAAAAGAAAAAAAAGTTTAGTTACAAAGAGCAAGAACACATAGCACGAAATAACATAATGGGGTAACTCTAAACCCTTGGTTGTAACTCTAACCTTAAGGTATAGGAGAAGGCTACATATCATTAATCCTGTCCTTGCCATACCAGCTTTACAATGGATGACCACAACATTTTCGATGTCCTCCTTTAACCAAGAGTGAGCACTTAGACAAAATGATCCAATGAGTTGGATTGGAGGGCAATTATGATCATCAAACGGGAAACTTGCAGCCTTGAAACATTCAGAAAATGAGGAAAATAAGAAGCTGTTAATTTCTAATGGACATCTAGCAAAAGGATTTAAGGTGATGTGTTGACTGCTGAATGCTAATGAATATCTCTAAGAAATTCTAAAGTTTCAACTTTCCACGATACCATTATCAAATTCGGACACACTTACTTTCTTTTCAATACACATTTTTTTTCCTAATGTATTAAAAACATAGGGCTGAAAAGTTACAAGATTTCAATATGAATCAAGAAACATGTACCTTCCCCTCAAATCGGGATGCATCGTATAACCTCTCTGAACAAAGATTGTACACTTTATAATGTCCCTGTCAATTTGAGAAAAGTTGTACAGTTAAGCACTGCACGACAAAGAAGAGAAAAAGAACAGAACCTTAATTCAAGATGAGGACTGGAAAATATAAACCATCTTCTTGAGCCCACCATTTTCATGTTATATTTAAGTGAATCCAGAGCTTTTCATAAAAAAAAGTAATCAGATCTTCCTATTGTGTAAAGTCAATATCTTCTCTCAGAGAAACTAACCTTGTGATGAGTTTCAAAAAATCTGACCACTTCTTTCATATGATTCCGATAAAACCCCTGCATCACATTTTTGGTAGGTAACTTAAACAAATAAGGCAACCGAACTCAGCTTACTGAACTTCAACCATATAATTCCCATACTTGCTTACCTCGACATATCCAAAAAGCCCAGAACTTATATCTCCAGCAGGGAAACCCATAGCGATTATATTTTCAGTAATATATGTCATATCCAAATCAAAACCGCCCTCCTGCATGGTAATACATGTCAACGTAAGTGCTGAAAACTTGCATATTTAATGGTAAAAAAGAGGCAACAAAAAGTCATAAGAAGCAAACCAAACACTAATCTCTTACTGAACGCACAGAGATATTGCTCCCTCCCCAACCACAGATAAGTACTAGCAGGCATTCAGCACTTTGCTTTCTAATACTCAAACAACTATTCCTTTCCATGGGCCCAATTTTTTCAGAGTCTACTGACAATGAAATGAAATTAAAATACTCGAATTTGTGGTGACACTGGTATTATTCGAGATTGAGGTACCTGGTATCTTCGTTTGTTCTGAGAGACGAGATGACGAGCCTTGACCTGCACAGCCTTGACCGCATACTGAGATGTGCTGACTACACTTCTTGTAAATGACCCAAAAACTCCATCTACCCCCTTTTGGGCATTTTGAGCAGTATCACTAATTTCTTGTCCTGAGGAAACGGCACCAGGCTGAGGTGCTGATGGGTCAATAGATTTCATTTCCATTGTGAAACTCAGTGGAATTCACTACAATTCAACATGAACCAACAGAGCAACTAGTCTTTTGACTGAAATGAACAAAAAGGGTTTCAATTTAGAAGCTCAATCATTGGAGCTCGGATGAAAATGAAGATTCACAGGCCATTCAAGATCCTTAATTTACAAAAAAAGATTGGTAAAAGACTACCATAAAAGCTGATTTTATGATAAACAATGTGCATTGCTGAATCTAATACAGACTAAGATCCATCAAGATTGGTATAGAACTATAGATTGTGTGATTATTAAGGTAATTGTGAATGTGGTGATACCAATCAATAGAAAAAGACCAAAATTGTGTCCATGTATGAATAAATGTGAGAGAGGGGAGTTACCTAATCTGGGTTTGATCCCATTAAACAGAGCAATGTATTGAGATTAGAGAGGCGCCTGTAGATCGTCGGCGGTTTGCTTTTGTTGAGATCAAATGAGATGATGCTGAAAAAATGGGAGGGTGTTGGGTTACTGACGCAGTGTCGCCAAATGGATCGATGGAGCACTCAAAGAGCCTAACTTCACATTTCCAAACTTCGAGCCACCCGCTCTTCCCTGGTCAGTAGATTAAGGTGCTTGGCCAATTCAACTGTTTTATTTGTTTGTTTATTTATTTTTAAATAATTTCTTTTTATGGGGTACGAATTTGGTGTTGCTGTGCGGATATATGTTTGGGCTCAAATTAAAAATAACATTCATTTTATTTATGGGTTAGATTTATAATGGGTCGGCCATCGTGGTCAAAAAATTCTCATATTGCGGAGCGATAAGGAAGAAAGCACGAGATTCCTGATAAATAAGGAGAGCACGAATCGACTAAATCTCGAATCTATATTCTTTCCAGTAATCAATTTCCTCGCTCGATGAGAAAGATATCAAGACTATTATAAATAGACAAGATTATGACATATTGAGGACCTCGACACACATACGCAAATTTGCTCACACAACAAACAAGCTCTCTCTCACGAGAAACCAATGACAACAACGAACTTAGAATTAACACCATAGACAAAGCATGAAGATTCGAAGGTTTTCTTTGTCAGACGACGACGATCGAAGGAACTGACAACAGACAGGGCGTGAAGGTTTCGAAGGTTCAAGAAGTCACCCTCAACACATAATCATGTTGTTATCTGATAGAGGGGTGACTTCTTGAACACCAGACAGAAAAATTGATCTGCTTTGTACCAGACAAGGTGTGCGAAATATCAATTTTTGTGGCTCAGCAGCGAGACACGAAACCTAAGTCTTGAAACAACTTAGAAAAGAAGAATTTATTGAGCAAAGTTGGTGTTCTCCTCGCTCCAATCGCTTGTAAAGAAGAAATGTTACTTAGGCGCAACGTATATCGACATTCTGCCACAGGCAGTGGCACGCCAAATATGCATCACCAAAAGAGACACTTTGTAATTCTCTAGTCACAGCTGCCTGCTGGAGAAAAAGGAGTCAAACAATATTATATAATGTGCAAAACTGAAGCGTTTGTGAGAATAATGTATAATCTATTTATTTTATCTACGATTTTTTTGTCTAAAATAATTAAAATTATGACATGTGTCAAGCGTAGACATAATTGTTATATGATTTTCCATATAACCTTATTTATTTTTTAAAGGGATATAAGAGTTTCACACGACCCTCTTGTTGTAATTCGGATCTTAGAGTTAATAGCTACTTCTTAAGTAGTTGTGCTCTTAGCACATGAGCCACCTCATCTCGTTTTTGTATAACGTTCCCTACCATGTTGAATGATCTTAATATATATTTTTTTAGACTTAAATTTAGAGTATCTAATTTCTATATTAGATTGATTTTTGTGATGTGATCACCATTTCAGCCATGCTGGTTGAGTTCATAGGCTCTTTCAAGATATTGTGTACCAAACCAGCCAACTCCAAATTAGTTCACCATAAACTAGCTCCATTTATATACACGATCTTGAATACATGAACGGCTTATATCTCTTGTTATTTTAGTTTAAAATTTTGTCTTGATTTACCATAGACTTATTAGTTCACATGAGAAATTGAGAACTTCCCCCACCCAAAGCTTGAAGCTTGGTAGAATTTTCAAGCTTATTTTGTTGGGAGAAAAGCAGCGCGCACCTGTGGGAAAGTGTGGGCAAGAGAGCCATAAAAAGCCGGATATCCGGTCCAACCCGTGAGCCGTACACAGCTTCGGTCTTCTTCCTCTCCCAATTGGAAAAACAAAACAAAACAAAACCAAACCAAACCAAACCAGAAATTCTCTTCACCTTCCCCAATTTCACAATGGACACCGGAGCGGCGGGCGTGGGTCTCGCCGCCGCATCTTCGTCGGAAAGCGGATCCTCCTCCTCGTCTCCTTTCGATGCCGTGACGGCCTGGACCGTCGGAGTGTCCCGTCGCTACCAGCACCTTCTGGACAAGTCGACGCCGCACGTGCTCCAGCGCTGGCTCGGCACGCTCGGCGTGGCTCTAGTCTACGTCATCCGCGTCCTCCTTGTCCAAGGATTCTACGTCGTGTCGTATGGCCTCGGGATCTACCTCCTTAACCTCCTCATCGGATTCCTCTCTCCTCAGGTCGACCCTGAGATCCACGACCTCTCCGACGCTGGCCCTTCCCTCCCGACACGTGGATCCGACGAGTTCCGCCCCTTCGTCCGCCGCCTCCCCGAGTTCAAGTTCTGGTAAATAAATCTCTAGTGTCTTTTTCGCTCTATTTCAAAATATATAATATATATATTGTGTAAATGTGGAAAACGGCGCCGTTTTTGTACTTGTTGGATTGAATTTGGATTTGGTTTTGTTGTTTGGAAAGGTACTCTATTACAAAGGCGTTTTGCATTGCTTTCGTGATGACGTTCTTCAGTGCTTTTGATGTGCCTGTTTTTTGGCCAATTCTTCTGTTTTACTGGCTGGTGCTGTTTGTTCTTACAATGAGGAGGCAGATTATTCATATGATCAAGTACAAATATGTTCCATTCTCTGTTGGGAAACAGGTAATTAAACCCCAGACTTCTTTAACGATAATGGGGTTCGGGTAAAGCTGCGTGATTATGTGTGTTAATACTAGGGATGTCTTGTATTTTCATTGCAGCGGTATGATGGTAAGAAAGCTTCGGCATCTGAAACCGCAACCCTCCTTCCTAGGGACTGAAGCACTTGAGGTACATCTTGAACTGTACACAGTTTTGTGCAAATCGCTATTCAATTATAGGTCATTTGTTGAAGGTTTTGGGTTTGTATGGTTGCACAGGGCGATAGTTTTTTTGGAGGATGTGGGTGCGGACTGCAGAGGAATTATTAATTCAGGCAGCTTGGGTGATTCAGCAGTGTACGCTTTTGGAAATCTCTTGCTTATTTTTCCCTGTAATATTTTGCTGTGGGAAGATGAAGATGTGGTTGCTGAAGGACTTTCGTTTTTTCTTAATAGTATTTAAAGATCCATTTGTATAGAAGGGGCATGCTCTACTTTCCCATCCCAAATAATCAATTCGATGACATTTACATCTTAGGCTATTGCAGTGAGAATACTAGCCATTCGATGCAATTGGATTAATGTCATCTCCGTTGTATTTTTTCATGGTTTAGTTGAAACTGGGGGTTAATGCAATATTCATTTTTATGAATGGGGCCGAAAGTTGTTGTTTTGATTATGCTTGCTATTCTTGTATTGTCTGTTGCCAATGTTACTTGTGGGCTGTGACAGTAACTAGTAAGGTTTTGTAGAATATTGAATTGCCAATTCTTAGAGCTTTCCAGATGATAAGATTTGATTCTTGTAATGTAGATGGCTATGTTAAATGTAAACAAATTGCTTCTCAAACTGATGATAAAGCATTCAAGTTTCCAAATAAACCTTGCTGACATTTGTTTGAGGAAACAGGCAACAAAATATCTGTGTAAATTAGTTATAGAGGTGCATAAAATGTCTACCATGACTTTTGTATCAAAACAAAACACTCTACAATCAAAACTGAAACAGGAAAGGCTCCCGTGCTGGATATATTTTCCAGCTAAGCTTAGTTTGGCGGCCTGTAGAAGCTATAGACTCCGTAGAAGGTTTGAGTGAATGTCAGAAACAGCAGCACGACAGCGGCAATGAAAGAAAGGATTGCCCAGGGATTGCTGAAGTAGTTGTGCTTCAAACTGGCACGCCAAGCATTCCACCTGTGGTTGTAGTAGGTGTTCACTTCGGCAGACAGCCGTGAAAGATAACTGTCGTTGATATCAAAGACCACCTCTTGGCAGAGACGATTAAACAGGTCAGCAACCTCAGCATCGCTGCCAAGCCAGTGCTCAATTATGCCACTATAATGGAGATACCCCACATCAGCTGGAGAGTTGATCAAGTTGTCCATGAAGATGACATAGGAGGTAATGTCATTGCTGCAATCAAGATGACACTGCTCAAATGCAATTAGATTGAGGAAAAGAGACTTGGTACCATCATGGATCAAGAGCCTTGGAATACTCAGAATCCCATTTTCAAACTTCACATCCCAGAACCTATCTGTCTTCCTCTTCTTGAACTTGATTCCGGCTTCTCTGAGCTCCGTGACACAATGAATCAGCTGCTGCCTCCTTTTATCCGCAACTTGATTTGCATTTGACCACCTCTTGATCCAAAGTCTTGGCACAGGCTTAAGTCCTGACCGCAATAGACTGCGCCGGAACACATCAAGACAGTGAAGGGCACCTTGATCAGTCAATGGATCGAATGTTGTTGCATGTCCAAGTGATGTCTCCATTCTGTTCCTGTCACTCTTAGTTAATGGCTCATCTGTTGGCATCAATGGGTCGAAAAACCTCAGTGCCAGCTTGGACACAAATCCTTTAAGCTCAGGGTCTCCCAACTGCAGACCCAACAGCCGATCAAGAATGAAGAGTGGGATCTGATTCTCAAGCATGATCATGTCCCTCTGTATCGAATGCATGGAGCCACGCATTGCGAAAATGGGATCGTTCCGAGGGTATCCTAGTTGCTTAAACCCTTCAGCTGCTCCCCTAAACAGCTCAAGCACAAAACAACCATCAAGCACCATCATTTCAACAAACTCATTGCTACTAAGACTTACTGCAACCGGCCCTTCATAGCAAGACCGAGCCTTTTCTTCAACTTCTTTTATAGAATCAAGATAGAGCTTAATGTCCTGATTAGTCCTCTTGAGCATTTGATGTAGCGAACGCCATTTGTGTCTGTCCATTTGGCGAAGGCGTCTCCTTCCGTGGTGGTAAGGCCCCAATGACACAATCTGAGGCACATAAGCTTTGTCATCACCTTCCCTCAAGTAATGTGGGACTCTGTAGATGCAGAGCTTTGACCACACATTTGCTGCATCGTCTTGCGAAGCTTGCTCGAGCTTGTCTTTGATGGTGAGAACCCACTCGGACTCTGGCGATCTGGGCCCTTCTTCGTATTTCTGATGATGATCACCGCCATTTTGGATCACAACTTGGAGCGACTCGGATGGCTGCTGCTGAGTATGATCATTCAGCTGTGGGGATTGGATTGATCGGTTCGGACTAGATGTAGTTGCTATACCGGATTCAACTGTTTCTCTAAGCTTGACTGTGATCAAGTACCAGCTCAGGAGCTCCTTGTTGAACACAGCAACCATTTTTTGGAGGAGAGAATGCTATTCTGGGATTGGCTTAGCTTGACTCCTAAGCAATTATAAGGACAACTTGCAGAGGGGCCAACTATGAAGGAGGTCATGAAAATGATGGGGGTTGTTTGCTCACCATCAATATACAAACTGGGTCTTACATAACTTGATAATTTGATAGTTTAAAAAGACATAAACTTCATGGACCCTTTTGAGTTTTGAAGGACTTTTAGGTATATTGTTATATTCCTACTGGTTTATAAACTCTTTGGGGTATGATTTGTTTTGAATTCAAACTGTTGCCTTATTTTATAAACTCAACTTAGATCTGGTTGCGGGTGTAAGACTAGAAAAGCACAAAAGAGGGAATGAATATAACTAGTCAGCTTTGGAGAGGTGATGCATGTCTCACAAAGTTGGGGAGGACAATATTAATTAGTTCACCATTTGAATAAGTAAAAGGAAAATGGGATTCTGGTTTCTACCTTCTACTACATATTTTCCCTTAAATAAAGAGAGGGAAAATCTTTATAAAAATGGTGTGTTCTTGCACAACTCATTATATGAATTGGGGTTCTTGCACGTTCTGTCAATTAATTAGATTAGTTTAAGCTGCAAAAAGAGAGGGGATAGCTACCAGAAACGAAGTTGAAGACTTGAAATCCACACATGGACAGAACATTTTCAATTACTTTATGATCGATCTGTTTAGTCGTGGCCTCTTTGTTTCCACTCTGTTTACATTTCTCCCAACGAGTGCAAGAAGTTGTGAGGACAAGTGAGACAGGCGAGTAATTGACCAAAGAGCTAGCCTATTGAGATACTCACTTATACATTCTCCATTGACTGCGAGTGAAGGGCTAAAAGATATTAGAGTACTAGTACAGTCGCCAGCGAGGACATATATATATTCTTGTAATCTCTCAGAAGCCACTGCACTCTCGCACTCTCTTAAAGACAGTGACTCGCCCAAAGAAATGCCATCACGTACTGAAGTAGTATCATTGCACCACCAATCAAATCATAAATCAACATATTTACAGATCACAAAGTCATCGATCTCTTCCTTCAACATTTGGGGGCAGCTAAGATGACATCACTCTTTCATGTTATAATATTACATCAGGTCTTGCAAATCGAGCTGCTGCACTGAAACGAGCGTCATTGTACGTGTTGCAAAATATAAGCTCAATGATATAGGCAAGGCCATGCACAAGCATGTCCATGATTGAGTTGCAAGGCATATGTATACATACATAATCCGGTTTTTCAGGAAAAAAAAAGTGTAAGAAAACACATGGATTCATCCCAGAAGAATTTTTGTATCGAGTAATCAAAGAACGGTCGAAGAAGAAAATAGATACACAAAAGATATGATCTAAAACTACTGTATTTTATTAATTGATAGATGACCTTAAATATGCATTATAAATCAGTTACAATCAATATGCTTATAAATCAGACATCGAGAGAATATCTATTTCTATGCTAATTACAACACGATACACTGCAAGATATCATGAATATTATTTCCTTAAACAATCCCCCTTGTGTCATGATCCTAATGGATGATGCATAACGCCTAACTAAAAACTTTGTCAATCAAACAAAAAACTTCTTGGGTAAAAACAAAAGCTTAATTTAAGGGAAAAAAAGTACAACACATAAACTACATAAGTGACCACATGTGATGTAGACTCCTCCTGATGTCTACGAAATGAACTCCCCTTGATCAGTAACTCAATCTTGGAGTTCAGACAATCTTCGCATTCCAATATGTCTCACATGCTTTACAAATGTACATTTGGGCAATGACTTGGTAAACAAGTCTGCAACATTATCTACCAAACAAACCTGATTCACATGAATGTTCAATAATTGTTGTTGTTGTTGCTGATTGAAAAAAAACTTAAGTGATATGTGTTTTATATTATCACTCTTGATCTATCCCAACTTCATTTGTTTAATGCAAGCTGCATTGTCCTCAAAGATACAAGTTGGTTCTATCGTAGTGAAAGGTAATTCACTAGATCCTCGAATATGATGTATAATTGACCTGAGTCAGACACACTCCTTTACCTCTTCATGCAAAGCAATGATCTCAGAATGATTCGAGAAAGTAGTAACAAGGGTTTGCTTTGTTGATCTCTAAGAAATCAGCGTGTCTCCATGGTGAATACATAACTTATTTGGGAACGTCCTTTATGTGGGTCAGAGAGATACCCAGTATCAGCAAAACCAACCAAGACATCATAGGGTATCTCTGAGTAGGGGACTGCATTGAACGGAGATACAATGCTTGTAGCCAGAGCTTCTTTCGACGGGTCGAAGAATTCACTTGATGGGTCGAGTGACATGCTCTAATCGATCCAGGATGTATCATTCGACGGGTCAAGAGATCCACTCGACGGGTCGAAAATCCCATAATTTGAATGCTGCGATTCAACCATCCATTTTTCAGGAATTTCAAGCTTATCTCTGTATTATTTCTAGGGAAAGAACAAGCCCAAGTCTATTAAACCTTTCAAGTACCTGAAGATGTGCTTTACACCAATCCAATGACGTTGTGTTGGCGTAGAGCTAAATCGAGCTAATAAGTTCACAGAGAATGCAATATCTGGTCTAGTGCATTAAGCTAAATACAACAAAGCTCCAATAACACTAAGGTATGGTACCTCAACTCCCAAAAGTTCCTCATCATCATCTTTTGGAAGGTAGGAATCCTTATTGGGGTCTAGAATGTGAATCATAATTGGTGTGCTAAGAGGGTGTGCTTTGTCCATGTTAAATCGCTTGAGCATCTTTTGGACATAAGAAGACTGGTGAATAAGTATTCCACCAACTCGATTTTCCATCTCTAAACCAAGATAAAATTGAGTCATACCGAGGTCTTTCATCTCAAACTCGGATTTCAAGTAGCCAACCATCTCATTGATTTCATCAAGAGACCCAATGCTATTCATATCATCAACATAGACCACTATTATGGAAAATCCTGAACTTGTTCTCTTAATGAACACAGATGGGCATACATCATCGTTCTTGTATCCATTCTCAATCAAGCAGTTACTTAAACGTGTGTACCACATCTTACCGGATTGTTTCAATCCATATAGTGAACGCTTCGATCTAATCACATGACTACTCCGTGGTCTAGAGTTACTTGAGTTGTGTATGACCACGCCTTCTAGCACTTATATATATATATATATATATATATCTGAATCAAGATTTTCATAGAGATATGCGGCCATCTCATCCATCAGCTGCATGTTCAGTTTTTTGGACATTTCCAAACTGACAAGATAGCGGAAAGTAATGATGTCCATAATTGAAGAGTATGTCTCTTCATAATCAATGCTAGGTCGTTGAGAGAATCTTTGCACTACAAGTCTAGCTTTGTACCGCATGACTTCATTCTTCTCATTGCGTTTTCGAATAAAGACCCATTTATGTTCTACCGGCTTCACATTCAGAGGGCATAGCACTACTAGACCGAAAACATACATTTTCTTCAATGAGTCTAGTTTAACTTGTATTGCCTCTTTCCATTTTGGCCAACCCATTCTCCGCTGACATTTAGCAATCGAACGAGGTTCCACTTCATAGCTGTCAATGATCTCCTGAGCGACGGAATAAATAAAAGCATCATCAACTACCTTGGACAATCTATCTATAACAATTCGTGCATCATTGTTAGTGAGATTTCACCATTCTCTGACATCACATATGGGTTCAAAGCATCCTCCAGAGATGCCATGTGTGATTCTAGGACATAACTATAGTCAAGAACAATTTCATGTGTGGGATTCATAACGTTGATTATAAAATGATCCGTTTGTGCTTGCATGACTTGCCTTTTCGCCAACAGCTCATATGTCAATTTTCTTAGTCTCCCTCTCTTCCTTGTAGGAGTTGAGGCCGATGCTACTCTATCCACATGGGCAAGAAGTACGTTACTCTACCATGGTGTTGCGTTATACCACCCTTTAGAGACTTACAACCTTGCAGGAACATTTGAAGAAGGAATGTCTTATCTCACCACTTTGGAAATATCAGTAAAGGAGTCAGGCATCGAGTCTGCTACATTTTGAAGATCAAGAATATACCACACTTCAATCTCACTTTGAGATGTGCGTTGATCTTCTTGAAACATAGTGAGAGGAGTATACTATGTCAATTCTTGACGTTCAACCGGAAAGGAAGCATTCCTATCTCCTCCTAACGTCGGGAAGTATGTTTCTTCAAAGTGACAATCTACAAATATTTCAATAAAAAGATCTCTTGTCGAAGGTTCTAAGTAACGAACAATAGTTAGAGATTCATAACCAACATATATACCTAATTGACGTTGATGACCCATTTTAGTGCGTTGTGGAGACGCAATTTGGCACATACACTGCACAACCTAAGATGCATAGATGTGAAATGTTAGGCTCATACCCAGTTACCAACTGGTACACACTGAATGGTTGACGTGCTACAGGTTTCAAGCGAAGAAGCATTGTTATATGTAATATTGCATATCCCCAAGCAAATGCTGGCAAATTAGTATGCATAATCATTGCTCTGGCCACAAGCTGTAACCCTTGATTTGTGTCTCTGCTAAACCATTATGTGAATGAACATGAGGGACGGGATGTTCAACTTCAATCCCAATTGATATATAGTATTCATTAAAAGTCTTTGATGTGAATTCTCCTGCATTATTCAATCTAATTGACCTGATTGAGTTGTCCGGGTGGTGAGCCCGAAGCTTAATAATCTGTGCTAGGAGTTTTTCAAATGCAACAATTCTTATGGATAACAAAGCAACTTTTGACCATCGCATTGATGCATCTACCAAAACCATAAATATTTAAATGGTCCCTATTTCAGTTTGATAGGTCCACAAATATCGTCATAGATTCTCTATAAGAATGGTATATTTTTAGTGTTATAAAACGCAAAGGAAGGCCTAGCCTGCAACTCTGTTAATGAACAAGCTTTGCAAAATGAGTGGTGAGCATCATAGATTGCCACAAAGGAATCTTGTGGACCAACACTAGGTGTTGTAATCGGCTCAGAGGCCGAAACTGAATTAACATCGTTATTCTCATCTATCCCATCAAAACCAATGGGTATTTCCATATTCTTCTTTGCTCTGAAAAATGGATGACCATGAGAGTTTTTCAAGATTTTGATCATCATATCCCGACAAGGATGTCCCAATCTATAGTATCAAGGCTAATATGAGGCCGAGTTGCACACAATGGTGAGAGTGACTGCATTGGATTCAATGATCTAAACCGTAGTAAGATATAATCCACTATGAATTACCCCAAACTTCTTCAAGGTATTCTTTCTACCACACTCCTCTGAAGTTATGCATAAGAATTCTTTACCATCATCATAGTGAGTTTTCAAGTGTAAACCGTTGGCTCTAATGTCCTTAAAACTTAGTAAGGTTCGATTGGCCTTTGACGCTTACAATGCATCAATGATATAAGTTCTTATTCAATGTGGTAGCAAAAATTGTGTTGAACCACGTATGTCCTTATATAACTAGCGTAGAACCAATCATGGTTGTCACTAATGAAGTGTATGACACAAGATCCATAACAATCACCTATTCCGTAGTATAGTAGACACTCGATATTGCCTTCAAACATCCACAAAAGAATGTGATTTAATTAGTCTTAAAGACTTATTCAAACACTTGAAGTAAAGACTTAAAGATTTACTGAAGGGTTGTGACCCTTAAAAATTGCTGATATGACATAAGCAAACCGATGAAAAATACATCAAAGACACCAAGTCCGGGTAGGATTTTCGACGGGTCAAAATAATCTAAAATAAACTTTGATTTTTCGATAACCATTTTTGACGAGTCAGAGATGTTTTTCAACGGGTCAAAAATTGGAAAATTTTGTCATAAGTAGCTGACCTTTGACGGGTTGAGGAAAACCTAAAATCATATCGAATTTTTGATATATTTTCCGATGGGTCGAAGAAAACTTTTGACTGGTCAAATTGGGACATTTGGAGATAGTGGCTTTCATTCGACGGGTCGAGAAAATCTCTCGATGGGTTGAATGTACTATTTAGTGTATTGGAGGAGTGCATTCAATAGTTGAATGAAAATTAGTCAAAATTTTTGACATGTCAAAAAAGTGCCAAAACCGTTACAAGGTGTGACATTCGACGAGTTGGGAAAAAATCCCGAAGGGTTGAAAATTCTCAGAACCAAACCATCCTTTCTTTTGTCTTGTTGTTTATGGTATTTTGGTGTTATAATGCTATAGAATTTTATATAATTCGAACCATTCAAGCAATATGTATGAACATAACCATTTTTAATATTTTCAAATACCGAAAGAATTTTTTTTTATTACTTTGCCAACATCAAAAAATTTTCTTATTCAATAACCATGACTACAACTAGAGTCAAATACAAAACTAAACTTGATTACATAGACTAATTAAAATTTGTAGTATCTGGGCTTGCTTTGGGGATATCTGCTACAATTAGATTGGCTTCACCACCATCTTTCATTTTATGGTCAACATAGTGTACCTCCTTTTGCTTTGCTTGGTATTATTGACACATCTTGTAGGCATTCTGGATATCCTTTGATACTCTACATTGTTTATGCATATGTGTAGTCGCACCACACCTATAACATGGTGCCAAGCGAGAAGCAGAAGTTGAAGAATTCCCACCATTCTTAGAACCAAAGTTGGCTTGATTCATGTTGGAGTTGTTATGGTTGTTATCATGGTGAGTCCAAGTCAAATTCTGACTATATCCTCCTTTACCATGACCTCTACCACATCCTCCTCTACCAACATGAGTTTGATAAGGTTCAGAACATTATTTTCTCTTATCCTTTCGTGCCTTTCGACCATTGTTGTAGGTTTCGTGGACTTTCTTTGTACTGGCTGGCTTAATATTGTTGTGGAGAAGGATCTCGTTATGCCTCTCTTTCTTGGCCTGCAAACTCATAATATCACCGAATGATCTAAGTCTTCCTTGATCATAATCAATGTGATATTGATGTGCACGGGTGTCCATAGAAGTAGGGAAGTTACTTAAAGACTTCTCGACCATATCTTGGTTGGTCTTTACAATGCCACAAATGGCAAGCTCTGACTATAGTTCTAACATATCTTGATAAAATTATTTATCTTCTATCTTATTTTTTTAATAGCTCTGGAAGTTATGCGTCATGCAAAATGTTGAACCGTTCATGCAAAGTCGCCCGCAAATTCACGGGCTCATCCTTTAACAAGTATTGTTTCCTCATAGCAGGATGCATATGTCTCCTGAAAAACATGAGAGCTTGAGCTTTTCGAGCTAGGGTTTCCTCGTTGGCTTGCCAGCTGGTAGTGGTTGGATGGTATTAATGAGGCATTTACCAAGAAGAGTATTCTTAATGCCTGATACCCATCTATGTTATTCTGCTCCTTGAATGTCAATGATATCAAATTCCGGCTCAATCATCTACAAAATACAGAGATATAATTAGTATCTGATCGAATGAATCACGATCAATAATATCAAGTTTAGAAAATAAGAACCATGATCAATGATGTTTGGTCACAAAAATCGATGCAAAACCGGTGGCTTCATATCACTCATTAAAAAACTGTGACTGCCAAATAGTCCCAAAGATCGACTTCCATTTTTTCAATGTGAAATCATAATTAACTATGATATTCACTAATAACCGTGACTCCCTCAAGACCATCACTAATCTTAAACCTTGAGGAAGAGGTGATTATATCCCCTTCACTCATACCTGGATTAATCCATAGGATCTAGATGCATATAATAATTAACGGTATTTAAACCTAAATCTAGACCTAGAACTACGGTGTTGCGGTCATTAAGTTTTGCAACCTAATTCCGTCTTCCTCAAGGTTTAAAATTAGTGATGGTCATGGGGAGTCATGGTTATTAGTGAATATCACGGTTAATTGTCATTTTCAAGGAATGAAATATCGATAGAATCCTCAATATTTCCATTTTTTGGACTTCCCGACATTAATCCTACATATTAATATCTTTTGTTCGATATTTCCTGAAATATTCGATATTTTCAGATATATCGTTGAAATCCTCGATATTTTTGAGTTTATCTAAGATTTTGACTTTACATATATGTTGATTGCACTAAATCAAAAGCAAAAAACCATCTACGCTAATAACCCGAAAGGTCAATCAAATAATCTCTATAAATAATCAACAAAACACAACTTACAAGTTTCAAAACATATATTGATCATATAAGAATATCATAAAGTTCAAATATAAATTTTCATGTATTTATCTCAATTTTCATCGATTTTTTATTGAATCGATATTTCATCTAGTTTTCCGTCGAAAACTTTCGCGAAATGTGTTTCGTGTGATCACCTTTGATGTACCCCAACTTTATTTGTTTAATGCAAACCGTATTGTCCATAAATATACCAGTTGGTGCTAACGTAGTGGAAGGTAATCCACTAGATCCTCGAATGTGGTGTATGAATGTCCTAAGCTAGACACACACCTTAACCGCTTCATGTAAAGTAATGATCTCATAATGATTCGAGGAAGTAGCAACAAGGGTCTTCTTTATTGATCTCCAAGAAATCGCATTGTTCCCAATAGTGAAGACATAACCTGTTTGGGAACATCCTTTGTGTGGGAAGAAAGATACGCTGCATTTGCTGTGACGACCCGGACCAGAATCAGCAGTATGATCAGCTTGATCGATGAGTTACTGCGTAGTCGCAGTTGTCCGACGGATTATTCGAATCGCCGAACCTGGTAACGACTAAATTATTGGCCGAGAATTAGAGCTGAGTCTCTTCTCGAGAGTCGTAGTATATGTGATTACGAGTTCGTGGGCGGTTCCGGATCGTTATTTGGACAACCGATGAATTAGTTATGAATATTTGAAGTTTCGACGGAAACAGATTTAAATGGCAGGTTAGTTCGCGACTAAATTACCGGACGAGAATTTCGTCTCGGCTTCTTCACGGAAGTTGTTCAGAATTTAATTTCGAGTTCGTGGGAACTTCCGGAGCATGATTTGGAGTTACGAGGAATTAGTTGCGAATATTTCCGTTTGTTGTTTGTTTAGTCGATTTATTATGTGTTTGGGCTGAACAGTTGAATTTTTGTCCGTTTGGCCGATGTGTTTGACTTCGGGTGATTATTGAAGAGTACGTCGAGACGAGTTTGCGGCCGCGAGAATTATCGGAATCGAATATACGACGAGAAAGTTATGCGTGTTTAAAGTTTGTCGAAATGGATAAACATGAAGTTTCCTAATCGGGAAAGCTATAAATAGTGACTTGCCCCTTTGGGAAAGTCAAAGATTGATTTATTATGTTGACTTGGTTTGACTTGTTTGACCGAGTGGTGGAGAAGCATGGCGCGACGGTGGCTCGGCCTCGCCG
Organism: Geum urbanum; assembly: GCA_946800695.1. Taxonomy (NCBI): domain Eukaryota; kingdom Viridiplantae; phylum Streptophyta; class Magnoliopsida; order Rosales; family Rosaceae; genus Geum; species Geum urbanum. The sequence goes on along the minus strand of OX326997.1, from coordinate 18,618,165 downwards.
GCGGCGAGCTTGCTCCTGCCACCTCCGGCCTCAACTCCGGTCCCTTCCTCTTCGGCTCGACGTCCTCATCATGATTCCGGCTTCCTTTTCCGACGAATTTCACGGTGGAGAGAGATTTTTGGAACCAAAGTTCAAGGTTTTTGGTGTTAATGGTGACTTTCATTTCGGGTCGAGTTGAACTTCATGAGGTACTGGGTTTTGTAGCCCTCTTCATTGTGATTCTAACCATATAAACATGGTGTTCTAATTTGATTTGAGTGTGGAGAATTTTGAGATTGAAATTTGTGGAACAATTCGGTTTTTCATGAAATTGACCATGTTAGAGTGCGAATTGGACTTCGGTGCAGTTGACAAAGTTGCTCAATGGGTGGTTTTGCATGGAATAGGGGTTGCTCCGCCGTGAATTCTTCCGGTCAACAGTGGCGCCGCCGTGGACGGCGGTCAACGGCGGTCAACGGTCAAAGTTTGACTTTTTTGGACTTTCGGCAAGTTGCATGTCATTTGACTCGAAATCGCGCCCCGATCGCAGTGTGGAGGTTCGTTTTTCGAGTTGAGCGTCCGAACGTAAAGCGAGGTATTGTGGTATACATATACGGATTTTCGACGATTCGTCGACTTTGGATTTCGTGTTTCCGAGAACGGTGGTTTCTCGTGGTTTGATTTGTATTGTCGGATTATGATTTTGAATATTGGACATTGTGAATATTCAGGGGTTCGTGATCGTTGTTTTGGCGAGGGACTTTCCGCCGGATCACGGGTTAACGCGATACGCGTTACGCCAGTCTGTGAGTGGACATTTCTTTTCACGGATTATTTGCGAGTCTTGATATACGTTTTATGAACTTGAGCATGCATATGAGATTTCGGATTACATGAGCATGTGTTTTACGATTATACGATTATACTTATACGGATATACGTATACGAGTATACATATACTTATATGCTGTTCATGCATTTGCATCGAAATGTTTATGATTTGGTTTACACAGAGTACAGTCGTGGTTACGTTGTTGTATCGATACACTTGACTCTCGGCTGATCCCCGATGGTAGGCTTTATTCCAGGGGAGGCTGTGACTCCTGACCCGAGGTCTTTACCGGGGGGAGGCAGACCTTTGACCTGAGGCCTTTCTGGCTAGAATCACGTGTGGGTCCGGGATCCCGTGATTCGGACTGTACTAGCACGGGTGTGTCCACGAGTGACCCCGTGGGATTTTATGCATGCTCCGTATACGTGAGGAGTTAGAGTTTCCCTTGTGTACCATTTGATTATTTATGCTTTCGACTCGCATATGTTTTTATTATATATATTACTTGGTGAAAGACATTTATTTTCGTCCACTCACTCTAACGTGTTTATTGTCTTTCCCCTGGGATTTTTGGTTTCCGTGCCCAGTTTGCAGTTCAGGCTCTGGTGTCGAACGTCGTGGTCGGAGGCATAGTGCTCGAGCTACTTTGTTTCATCCAGTAGGTTTATTGTTCTACCTACTGTGGTATGCGTATACGATTATGTATTAGATGTCGCTCTGAGCTTCCTGTTGAATACGTTATACGATTTTACACTGGATTTCAGTAAAGTGCATATATATTTACTACTTTACTTTACTGTGGATATATTGAGAAATCCGGATGGGATTGGTGCCCACGGTTTGCTTTTTGTGGCATAGGATGAAGTGTGTTTTCAGCGTGCAGGTAATGGTAATTCCACGCTAGTAACGAAACTCTGCCCAAATTTCGAAAAGTTTTTGTTGGTTCGTGTTTTCGAAGGGGTTTAATTCCGATTTAGGAATCTAAATCGGGGTTGGGTCCTTTCAGCTTGGTATCAGAGCATTAGGTTATAGGTTCTGTAGAATTTTGTAGTCGTGATTACTAAGGATATTTGAGAATGTACAGCATGTCTGGAATGGTGACCTGACCGGCTGGCGGATAATCATCAAATTCCGGGTGTTGTATGCTTTCAAATATTTGAAGTTCCATGATTACGTTCCACTTGTTGTGAACGATATTGTATTCATTAGGATGCCTCCTGACGTGCTTTCCGTGTCGTTTCGGTTGTGGATCCTATTGAGGATCATTCGACGCGTGAATTGCCAGTGAACAGTGGATTCAGATGAGTATTCAGAGTTCAGAGAATTGTGTGGCACGGTTTACCTGGGGATGTGTATATGAGCGTCTACATGTTGCCTCAGAGCTGAGATTTGTGGCAGTGATGTTTGCCTGAGTCAGATTGTTGTGTTTGGTGGGCTGATATTGTGTGAGTTCCGGTTGCGACTCCATGGCCTACATTCAGGGTGTTGTTTAGACGGTAATGGTTTAATCAGACTATCCAGCAATCATATGTGGAGTGTTTACTCACCTGAGGCAGAGATGCTTTGTCTACGTGTTTGTTCTTGTTTGCACGTGTTATGTGGCTTCAGAGGGAGCTATGCACAAGGTTCGAGATGAGTTTGAACCTGAGTATCAGAGAGAGTTTGATTGATGTGCCTCGAGATATCCGTGAGGAGCTTAGTGTGTTGCACTCAGCAGCGAGGCTAGTGTGATGGAAAGATGTACACGGTCTTTGATGTGATGGTTTGAGGAAAGTGGACTTAGTCGAGATTTTGATGAGGTTGAGTTCCGACACTTCGGGATCAGTGATTTCGTTAGGCTGTGACCTTTTCGATATTGTTGAGGGTCATCAGATCAAGCAGAGAATCCGTTTGATGATGGCGGAGATCACGGAGTAGCGGACTTGCTCTTGTGGCACGAGTTTGGGCGATCGTTGGTGGTCCTATCACGCAGCAGGTGTTGCGGTGATTTGTGTTCGAGGAGTACTTTCAGTTGCTGTTTCGGTGGCCAGGAGGGTCACGTTGCGAGGTAGCGCCCTCAGCCAATTGTGTTTGAGGTTCGACAGCTCAGAGTTCACGAAGGGATCATGATGCTGTTCCTGCAGTCTGATCAATGTACCCTTTTGACGAGTTATTCAGGAAGTCGCAATTGACATGGGCGACTAGTTGGGCATGTTGGAGTTCGTGCCATGACCTTGTTTGAGGACATATTTTTCTCCGAGGTTACTGTTGCTTGACATCCATGGTGATTGTACTTGTATCTCCACTTCCGAGGTTTTGGAGAGTGTTGCATCCATCCGGAGGTTATGAGATCCCTGTTGGAGGATATGAGTTAGCCGCGGATCTGTTATAGCCGGACATTGTGGTTTTAGTGTGCTTGTGAGTATGGACTTACTGACGACGCATTTGGCGATGTTTGAGTGCCTCGAGGAGGAGGTTATGTTAGACGACCAGATTTCCCGAGATGCTGTTTCTTGGTCGAGCGGATGATGGAGACGAGTTGTGTTGCCTGCTTAGCCATGTTGTGGATACTACGGTTGCTGTGCTCGATATTGGTGACATTGTGGTGGATCCTGAGTTTTTCAGGTGTATTCCGGAGGAGTTACCAGGTATTCCTCCAGTTCGGGAGACTGACTACACTATTGAGCTTGTACCGGGCGCTGGACTCATTTTACCGGCATCTTGTCGTTCGGAGCCAGCGGAGCTGATGGAGCTACAGTTTCGACTCCAGGAGTTGCTGGAGGAGGTTTCAGGAGATTTCATGCGACCCCGCGCATTTGCGTGGTGTGCTCCTGCATTGTTTGTATGGATGATGGATGGTTCGACGTAGTGGTGCATTGACTACCGGAAGCTCGATTTGCTTCAGAGGAGTGCGAGTATCCTCCGTTTCGGATTGACCAGTGCTATGGTCAGCTTGTGAGAGCTTCAGTCTTTTCGAGGATTGATTTCGAATCCGGATACCATCAGTGGAGGTCTGATGAGTCAGATGTGGCTATGTTGGCTTTCGGATCTCGATGCGGATATCATGAGTTCTTAGTCACGCTGTTGGGTTGACCAATGCCCTGTAAATCGTGTGGACTTGATGGACCATGTGTTCAGACAGTTTCTGGACGAGTTGCGACCATGTTCGTCGGCAACTTCTTGATGTACTCCAGGAGTGTGGACCAGTACCTGATGCAATTGCGAGCGATTTTGCGGACTTCGCGAGGTGATCAGTTATTTGCGAAGTTCAGCCAGTGTGAGTTTTGGCTGATTAGCATGAAGATTTTGAGCTGTGTGATGCTATCCGAGTGAGTGATGTGGATCCTGACCAGATTGAAGCCGTGTTGATTTGGGGTTGCCCTACCATTGTGCCAGAGATCAGGGGTCTCTTGGGTTGGCAGGCTATTACCGACGGCTTGTACAGGATTTTCCCGGATTGCCACTCTATTTTTCGGATTGACGAAGAAGGCGTCAAGTTCGAGTGGTTCGATGCACGCGAGGAGAGTTACCTACTCCTGTAGGATGGTTGACCGTTGCTTCGGTGTTGACCTTACCTGACGATCGTGACGAGTTCGTGGGTTATGGCGATGCATCGAGGTTTGGATTTGGTTACGTTTTAATGCTGTGTAGCAGAGCGGTGGCTCATGGTTTCAGGTAGTGGAAACCTTGTGTGGCTACATATCCTGTGTTTGAGTTGGAGTAGATGTTTTATGTTAGCATTGAGGAGTTGGAGATACTACTGCTAGGGCGTGCAACGCGGTGTAGGATGTACACTGCACACTTGAGTTTCATCCACTTGCATTTCCGGCCAGATTTGGGCGTGTGGCGGTACTGATGGATGAGGTCGACTCATGACTATGGCTGCACCTTTGAGTTGTTCGAGAAGGCTAGAGGTTGTACTTTGACCATCCGTTTGGGATGATGTTGTTGTTGGTGCATTCAGTCGAGAGTTAGGAGCTTCAGTATTGCATGTGTGTATGTATGGCTCGAGTCTCCGTGTTAGCCGAGTGTGGGCTACGAGAGCTGAGTTCGAGTATGATGGTGTTGAGACTCGTGATTTTGTGCGCGTTTGGCGCTAGTGATGCGGAGATGTATCAGATACTTCGAGTTTACTACTCGAGACGCAACATGGAAGAGCAATGTAGCAGCTTGTGTGTGCTGATGCCACATTCGTCAACTGGCGATGGTTAGGAGGCAGAGACTTGCCGAGAAGTATCAGCCATTTGAGATTTCTGGTTGGACGTGGCGTTTGTTACTGTGATCGTGTGTGTATGTGTACACCTTGGTGTGTGATACCAGTTGTTAGACTTTGTGGATCGTTTGATGAACTCGGTACATTTCCTTGTACATTCAGAGATGATTTCAGTGGCAGGCTGGTATAGCTGTGTTTGATGGAGATTGGCTATCTACGTGGTGTGCTTATGTCCCTGTTCGCCGATCGAGATAATCAGCTACAACAAAATGTTGACGAGCTTTGCAGCGAGCATTGGGGACCAGATTACGAGTTAGTACCGGATCTTATCCTCAGATTGGCGAACGATCTTTGAGGACTATTCAGACTTTGGAGGGCATGTTGTGGACCTCGGTATTGCAGTTCCGGAGGATTCGAGACCAGCAGTTTCACTTGTTCGAGTTTGCATGCAGTACCAGTTTGTTGACTATTATGATTTTGATGTTGCGTGTTGCCGTTTCGAGGACGGTGTTGTACTCCACTGTGCTGGAGCGAGTATGGTTTGAGTTTGAGTTGATGTTTGATTTTGATTTTGTGGAATGTGCTACCGCAGACTGTCAGATTAGCGGTATGGGTTGATTATTGCCTGAGTTCGATGTTTGAGCTATGCTGATATGAGTGTCTGAGTTATGTTGATGTGTGTAGACTGAGTTGTGATTTGCTGTGTTGCCGTATGTGGTCATAGGCGAGTTTGTGTTGTGCCGTATAGTTCGGCATCGCCTATATTGTTGACTTTATGTGTGTTGTGTTCTGCGTGGCGGAACTATATTTCAGGTTGTTGCGTGTTGTGTACCCTATATGTTCCTGATGCAGGAACACTTGGCGCTTGTGTGGAGCCAGTTCAGATTTGTGATTTGTGGGTACAGGGATTTCAGTTCGGAGCTAACTTCTATTGGGGAGTTTGTTATTAGAGTTGTTCAGTCGATATTGTCGCTGGAGAGTTGAGCAGTATGCAGAGGCAGTGCTCCTACCTTGTAGTCGGCAGACTCGAAAATTTCGAGGTCGAAATTTTTCTAAGGGGGGTGGATTTGTGACGACCTGGACCAGAATCAGCAGTATGATCAGCTTGATCGATGAGTTACTGCGTAGTCGCAGTTGTCCGACGGATTATTCGAATCGCCGAACTTGTTAACGGCTAAATTATTGGCCGAGAATTGGAGCTGAGTCTCTTCTCGAGAGTCGTAGTATATGTGATTACGAGTTCGTGGGCGGTTCCGGATCGTTATTTGGACAACCGATGAATTAGTTATGAATATTTGAAGTTTCGACGGAAACGGATTTAAATGGCAAGTTAGTTCGCGACTAAATTACCGGACGATAATTTGGTCTCGGCTTCTTCACGGAAGTTGTTCAGAATTTAATATCGAGTTTGTGGGAGCTTCCGGAGCATGATTTGGAGTTACGAGGAATTAGTTGCGAATATTTCCGTTTGTTGTTTGTTTAGTCGATTTATTATGTGTTTGGGCTGAACAGTTGACTTTTTGTCCGTTTGGCCGATGTGTTTGACTTCGGGTGATTATTGAAGAGTACGTCGAGATGAGTTTGCGGCCGCGAGAATTATCGGAATCGGATATACGACGAGAAAGTTATGCGTGTTTAAAGTTCGTCGAAATGGATAAACATGAAGTTTCCTAATCGGGAAAGCTATAAATAGTGACTTGCCCCTTTGGGAAAGTCAAAGATTGATTTATTATGTTGACTTGGTTTGACTTGTTTGACCGAGTGGTGGAGAAGCATGGCGCGACGGTGGCTCGGCCTCGCCGGCGGCGAGCTTGCTCCAGCCACCTCCGGCCTCAACTTCGGTCCCTTCCTCTTCGGCTCGACGTCCTTATCATGATTCCGGCTTCCTTTTCCGACGAATTTCACGGTGGAGAGAGATTTTTGGAACCAAAGTTCAAGGTTTTTGGTGTTAATGGTGACTTTCATTTCGGGTCGAGTTGAACTTCATGAGGTACTGGGTTTTGTAGCCCTCTTCATTGTGATTCTAACCATATAAACATGGTGTTCTAATTTGATTTGAGTGTGGAGAATTTTGAGATTGAAATTTGTGGAACAATTCGGTTTTTCATGAAATTGACCATGTTAGAGTGCGAATTGGACTTCGGTGCAGTTGACAAAGTTGCTCAATGGGTGGTTTTGCATGGAATAGGGGTTGCTCCGCCGTGAATTCTTCCGGTCAACAGTGGCGCCGCCGTGGACGGCGGTCAACGACGGTCAACGGCGGTCAACGGTCAAAGTTTGACTTTTTTGGACTTTCGGCAAGTTGCATGTCATTTGACTCGAAATCGCGCCCCGATCGCAGTGTGGAGGTTCGTTTTTCGAGTTGAGCGTCCGAACGTAAAGCGAGGTATTGTGGTATACATATACGGATTTTCGACGATTCGTCGACTTTGGATTTCGTGTTTCCGAGAACGGTGGTTTCTCGTGGTTTGATTTGTATTGTCGGATTATGATTTTGAATATTGGACATTGTGAATATTCAGGGGTTCGTGATCGTTGTTTTGGCGAGGGACTTTCCGCCGGATCACGGGTTAACGCGATACGCGTTACGCCAGTCTGTGAGTGGACATTTCTTTTCACGGATTATGTGCGAGTCTTGATATACGTTTTATGAACTTGAGCATGCATATGAGATTTCGGATTACATGAGCATGTGTTTTACGATTATACGATTATACTTATACGGATATACGTATACGAGTATACATATACTTATATGCTGTTCATGCATTTGCATCGAAATGTTTATGATTTGGTTTACACAGAGTACAGTCGTGGTTACGTTGTTGTATCGATACACTTGACTCTCGGCTGATCCCCGATGGTAGGCTTTATTCCAGGGGAGGCTGTGACTCCTGACCCGAGGTCTTTACCGGGGGGAGGCAGACCTTTGACCTGAGGCCTTTCTGGCTAGAATCACGTGTGGGTCCGGGATCCCGTGATTCGGACTGTACTAGCACGGGTGTGTCCACGAGTGACCCCGTGGGATTTTATGCATGCTCCGTATACGTGAGGAGTTAGAGTTTCCCTTGTGTACCATTTGATTATTTATGCTTTCGACTCGCATATGTTTTTATTATATATATTACTTGGTGAAAGACATTTATTTTCGTCCACTCACTCTAACGTGTTTATTGTCTTTCCCCTGAGATTTTCGGTTTCCGTGCCCAGTTTGCAGTTCAGGCTCTGGTGTCGAACGTCGTGGTCGGAGGCATAGTGCTCGAGCTACTTTGTTTTATCCAGTAGGTTTATTGTTCTACCTACTGTGGTATGCGTATACGATTATGTATTAGATGTCGCTCTGAGCTTCCTGTTGAATACGTTATACGATTTTACACTGGATTTCAGTAAAGTGCATATATATTTACTACTTTACTTTACTGTGGATATATTGAGAAATCCGGATGGGATTGGTGCCCACGGTTTGCTTTTTGTGGCATAGGATGAAGTGTGTTTTCAGCGTGCAGGTAATGGTAATTCCACGCTAGTAACGAAACTCTGCCCAAATTTCGAAAAGTTTTTGTTGGTTCGTGTTTTCGAAGGGGTTTAATTCCGATTTAGGAAGCTAAATCGGGGTTGGGTCCTTTCATTAGCAAAACCAACCAAGACATCACAAGATGTCTATGAGTAGGGAACTACATTGAATGGAGGTACAATGCTTGCGGCTGGGGCTACTTTCGACAGGTCGAAGAATTTACTCGATGGGTTGAGTGACATGCTCTAATCAAACTAGGGTGTATCATTCGACGGATCGAGAGATCCACTTGATGGATCAAAAATTCCAGAATCTGAATACTGCGATTCAACCATCCATTTTTCAGGAATTTCAACCTTATCTCAGTATTATTTGTAGGGAAAGAACAAGCCCAAGTCTATTGAACATTTCAAGTACCTGAAGATGTGCTTTACATCACTCCAATGATGGTGTGTTGGTGTAGAGCTAAACAGAGCTAACAAGTTCACAGAGAATGCAATATCTGGTCTAGTGCATTGAGTTAAATATAACAAAGCTCCAATAGCACTACGGTATGGTACCTCAGCTCCCAAAAGTTCCTCATCATCATCTTTTGGACGGTACAAATCATTATTGGGGTCTAAGCTGCGAACAACTATTGATGTGCTAAGAGGGTGTGTTTTGTTAAATCGCCTTAGCATCTTTTAGACATAAGCAGACTGTTGAATAGGTATAAATTCCACCAACTCGATGTTCTAACTCTAACAAAGACAAAATAAATTCCTACTAAGTTCTTTCACCTCAAACTCGGATGTCAAGTAGCCAACTGTCTCATTAATTTTACCAAGAGACCCAATGATATTTATATCATCAACATAGACCAGTACTATGGCAAATCCTGATCTTGTTCTCTTAATGAACACACATGGGCACAAATCATCATTCTTGTATCCCTTCTCAATCAAGTAATCACTTAGATGTGTGTACCACATCTTACCGGATTGTTTCAATCCATATTGTGAACACTTCAATCTCATCACATGAGCACTTCATGGTGTAGAGTTACTTGAGTTGGGTATGACCATGCTTTCTGACACTTTCATGTATATCTCTGAATCGAGGGTGACAGAGAGGGTGTACCGATTGATATGAAATGAGAGGGTGAAACGCCGGAATTCTCTACTGTTATCGGATTTCGCTTCAAAGTTTTCTCAAAAATTTTATACCGAGCATAATACCCTTGACGTAAATCATCTAATCCTCAATAAGAACCATGATTAATGATGTTTGGCCACAAAAATCAATGCACAACTGGTGGCTTCATATCACTCCTCAAAAAACTGTGACTGTCAAATAGTCACAAAGATCGACTTCCATTTTTTCAATGTGAAATCACCAAGGAATACAATATCGATGATATATCGATTGTCCAAAATACGGATATTTTTCTCCAATCAGCAATAACAACATCTATTGAACATTCATGTGAATCAAGTTTATTCGGCAGATAATGCTGTAGACTTGTTTACCAAGTCATTGTCCAAATCTACGTTTGCAAAGCATGTGAGACGCATTGAAATGAAAAAGATTGTCTGAACTCCAAGATTGAGTTACTAATCAGGGGGAGTTCATTTCATAGACATCAGGGAGAGTGTACATCACATCTGGTCGCTCATGTAGTTGATGTGTTGTACTCTTATTCTCTTAGACTAAGTTTTTGTTTTTACCCAAGATGTTTTTTGTTTGCTTGAAAAGGTTTTTAGTGAAGCAACAAGTTATGCACCATTTATTGGGATTGCAACACAATGAGGAGTGTTTAAGGAAATGATATTCATGGTATCCTGGTGTTGTGTCTTGTTCTAATTAGCATAGAAGTAGATATTCTCTCAATCCCTGATTTATAGGGATATTCATTATAACCGATTATAATGCATATTTAAGCCCATCTATCAATGAATAAAGTACAGTTTCAGATCTATCTCTTGCGTATTTATATTTCTCCTTCAACATCTATAACACATTGAATTTCTCACTACACCTCTAATCCCTCTTTTTTTTCAAATATAGAAAAATTATCAAATAAACTTAATAAAGTTTTTATCGATGATACAAATGATGCTAAATTTCTTTATTATTCAGACCAAAACACTTATTACATGATTAAAGACTAAAGTAAAAACTGAACTAGAATTATTTAGAAGTAAAAATGTATAATTTTACAATGTAGAAATGCAAATTTTGATCGGTATAAAACATATATCCCTCTAAATTGAATATTACAAATTCATTCATAATATATATACTACTTTATTTGATTGTACGAAAAATTAAGGAAAAGTCATGCAAACAGAGATTACACTACCATAAATTCAAAATTCACTGAAAGCAACCGTGCAATTTGTAGAGTTTTCAACCAAAAAAAAAATAGTTTGAAATTACCTAGTCTAATGGCTCCATATAGGAATGAATTACTTCCTATCAATTTAGTAAGTTTATACAATCAATACATAATCATTTGAAGAACAGGGGAAAAAGACAGTGTTGCATGAATATAGAATTTGTTGAAATGTCAAAAGAAAAAAAAATCTGGAGATTTAATGAGATTGTTAATTAAAGTTTTATTTCATATCTATATCTGTCATTTTGTATAAAGATAATTATGTATTATATAATAAAAAATAAGAGAGGGTCAATTGAGCAAATTGGGACGTTTCAATAGAAAAATTCAAACAAAAATGTAGTCAGAGTCGCACATATTTTGGCATCCCACACTAATAATGTGTTTGGATGAAGTATTTTTGATTTTTACTAAAATTCAAAATTAATGAAAATTAGAATTTTATTATTTTAAATTTCATTATTTGTGAATTATAGTGTTTGAGTTTCTTCTTATATAAATTTTAAAAATGACAAGAATTATAAACTTTTATAAGCAATCAGATGGAATTGTAAAATAACACTTATTTTTTATAGAATTGAAACAAAAAATTTTAGTCTCCAATGTACTCAACTTTAAAAGAATAGAAATCATAAAAAATTTATCAATATTATCCAAACATACAAATTTAAATAATGAAATTTTAAATCTCTAAAATTCTAGAGACCAGGAATTTTACTTTCATCCAAATACCATAACAACATTAAAGCTATACTTTGACTCTGTTTTATAAGTTAATATATACACATTTCTAGATCCGTTGATCTGTTATGGCATCCAACATGTCAATAGATAACTTCGTAATGTATGGACATTTAAGATGCTCTGCTATCTAATTAGGTTCTAGTCCAAGTCTCTATCTTCAATGACAAAACCAACAAGATCAAGCTTCAACTTACACATAATACAGCATTGTTTGTACAGATTTTTGTGGCCACTTCAACCACTGCTGTGAAAGACATATCTATAAGGATATGAATAATGGAGTAATCAAAAAAGAGAGAGAAACAAACAAATTGTGGATCAAGACGCTTCAACCCTTTACTAAGACATGGCTCTCTTCCCATAGTTGGCCCTTGTCAAAAGGACACATGCACAATATAAATCTCATGAAAGTAGTCTCTAAGAGCATTTTCAATGGATATATTAAAATCTAGGTAAAAGTTTAATTATAATAATTACTTAATTTTCTTCTCCCCAACTCATATAAAATTCTACATGATATTTGCAAACTCAGAGGGTCTTGCTTAGAACTTTAATTTGTAGTCATTGGTCAGTAAGTGAAACATTCTAAAACCATGCACAACAGTGAGGGTCCTATAATCAGCTTTGATTTGTCTAGTCACACATTCAAATGTATTATATTAGTCTTGATGGGTCCGAGTCTTGACCTCAGGTGTTTATTGGGGTTGTTCTATCTAATAATATCCGAGAGAAACATGAGAATTTCCTGAGAAACACTTCATAATATTGTCTGGTACTTGGTATCATAAATCTGGCATGTGACTAGCGGACTAAGAAGTACGAAATCTTCAAACTGAACTTTACATTAACAAGACAGGGGATTTACATACTGAAATTGACACTAAACTTTCAATGGAAAAAATATGCATTGAAATTGATTTGCACCCTACTCAGTTTTCCGGATGGTGCAGTTTCATTGTATTCTAATCTATTTACAAACAATGGTCTAGCTATCCCAAATTCTCAATAAGAAATGATTTTAGGCCCCAAAGAGGCTTAAGATGTGGAGGCTCCAAAGTAATATGGCATGCTAAATAATATTCATATTATGTAATTTAATGTATTATTATATGACTTATATATCATATATTTAAAAAATATATATTATTCATCGCACATCTAACGGCTATTAATTTTTTCAAACTTATTAATTTTAACTCTTTCAAATCATGTATAGTATGAGATTAAAATCATATTAACTCAACTTTAGCTCTTTCTCGATCTTAAGTGTGCTCAAGCTGGGTATTCAAGTGGAAAACCAAGTTTTGTGAAAGAAATAATTATTCAAACACTTAAAAATCAAACATGAACCAAACTTAGAACTCAACATGTAAATAATTAATCAAATTATCCTTGCATAAGTTCGGCACCGAAATTCCATGCATATAATTATAAAAACCTCCATGGGAACTCATGTAGAGTAAAGGGATCATCATTGAAGGACTACTCGGCCACAGGTTGTTTGTTCTTTAACAATGTTTTTCTTCTTCAAATTGCAGTGTTACATGTTTTTGTTTGAAGAATGCAGTCTTACATTTTAATTGACAAAATAGGTCAAAATTTGTAATTATGATTTCCTTTTCAAATTGTAATTTTCGAATCAAAATTCTATTTTGATCGGTTTGTGACTTGTGCATTAATTACTTTTACGGGAAAAGTGTATTAATCCACCATTATATTATTTGTGTTACATAATTTATTCAATCTAGCTAATAGAATCTTAAATTTTGATATTTTGATTTTGAACTTTATTATTCTGTTTTAAAAAAATCAATCATAATCATGATTAGAAAGAATTAGTGAATGTAATAAATATGATTCTATAATTATAGTTGGACATTTATATCTTTTAATGAAAATAATCTATTTATTATGATTAGGATTCTATATTTAGTTTAACTATTATAATTATAATACTTGGACATTTATTATTTATATTTTGCAATAAATTTTAAAATTTGAATTTAGGTAGTTAAATTAATAAGTTAATTGAATGATTGATAGCTATTAGATGCACAATGATAGGATCGTCTTTTCATAAAATGATATCAAATTAAGGTCATATAAATACATAATTTTATAATGACATGGTAATTATGTGACATATCACATCACTTTAGGGCCTCCACATCTTAGTTTCCTTTTGGGCCTTCTATCATTACTCATTCCCAATTATCAGCCTAATCCTCTTGGTGATCATCTTACATGGATTGGGCTCTGTGAACAAAGTGCTAGTTGAGAAACGTACTTACACATTCTCTATTGACTGCGAGTGAAGGGTCTAAAGAAAATGCGACTACTAGTACAATCGCCTGCAAGTACATACATTCTTGTAATCTCTCACAAGTGATTGTACTTGTACTCTCTTGTAGGCAGTGATTGCACAAAGAAATGCCATCAAAATATGCACTAAAGTATATTTGCACCACCACTACCAGAAAAATGCACTTAAGCGAGGAAGCATTTTTGTCGCCTCTAAGTGGCGTTTTTCATTGTCCAAGTACTTAAGCGACGAAAATTTTGTTGTCTGAAGTTCGTCGTCTAACAATCGTAGTCTAAGTACTTAAATGACGAAACTTTTTTGTTTCGTCGTGTAAGATGCTACTTAAAGTACTTAGACGTTGAAAAATTGTACATATAAAAGATGAAAGTGTTCGTCGTCTCAGAGTCATCTGAGACGATGAATACCTGTAATTGTACTCTAAGTATTCTCACTTGGACAACGCACAATATTCGTTGTCTAAGTGGTATCACCTAGACGATGCACTGTTGTTCTTCGTCGAAGTGAGTCACTTAAACGACGACCTATTCTTCGTCGTCTAGGTCCAACTACTTATACGAAGAATATATCAATGTTCGTCGTCTAGGGTTTAAACCAAGACGACGAAGCGTTCATCATCTTAGAGATTGACTTGGACGACGAAACAAGGATGTTTTATCATCTAAGTTCAATTTTTTTGTTTCTGAATTTTAACTTAAAACTATAATATAAATATAAAAATTAATTAAATTAATAAAAATATTCATTAAATATAAAAAAGTATACATACGTACGTCGATCTAAATAATACAAACGAAACTACGAAACTAAACCGAGGGTAGACATGTCGCCGATTCCCTCGCCGTTGCTCGGATCGTCGTCGTCGGGCCCAGGAGAGGGCCCGTGAGGGGGGGGATGACACTCCTCAGGAACATGTATCCCCATCGTCTAGATGAACTTGAAGAAGGCACTGATTCTCATCCGGATTTCTCAAGTTCAAAATCATAATTTAACCAACTAAAGCATAACCTAACTCAAGTTCAAAAGTCATATTCTAAGAGCACAACCTAACTAATATATCCAATCATAATTCAATTTCTTAAAAATATAATTACCGTTATACTAAATTTCGATACATTTCGAAAACAATTAAATTCAATTGATTTAGAAAAGATGAGTTACTTACGCCACGTTCACTCGCGTCATTGATGACCCCGAACTTGACATAAGCGGAGACGCTGGAATCCAGGAAACAATACTTTGAACCCGCATCTATGTGCTCCTTTTCTATGTAGATGAACCCTTTTGGGCTCGAAGAATGGTGTAACTCGGTGTAACTCCTTCTTCTCACAATTTGCCTAGTTAGCCTCCGACCTTGTCGGTTTCACAACAAAGATCATTAAGTAATAAATAAATGGTTAAAAATAAGATATTATTCAATTTTCATTATATTTAAGAAAATGAAGGCGAACCTTATACTTGTCGGACTCAAAGTGTCCGACCAACCATTGCCACTCCTCTTTCCTTTTGTTCCGCAGCTTCTGTGAAGTAGGTGAGGCGTCGTGTTTCAGCTATCTAATACTTGTGGAGGTCGTACTTCCAGTCATTGAAAATGAAGGTAGTCGTGTCATCGATGTGCGCCACCATCTCCAGTTTGCATTCGACATCCAAATGTACCTAGAAAAATAAATAAATAATTAAAATCCTAGACATTATGCCTTTATGCATGCTTTGTAATTAATTATAAAATTAAATAGTATTACCGAGACTTCTCGGTAGACCCTAAACTTTTCGGATTTGGGCAGCTTGTTCCACGAAGGGGCGACCATAAAGATGTTGTTCTGTATGATTGAGCCGATGATGTGCGGGCACAGTTCTGTCAACTTGCAAGGACAAAGGGCCTCGGGTGAACTCGTCGAATAGTACCTCGATCTTCTTCCCCGTCAACTTGACTATGCGCTTACTTTTTGCGCCCTTCCCAAGTCCCCGAGTCTATTTGGGGACTGGGTCAGATGGCTGCCTCCTGGTCTTGCATCGGGCACTGTAGTGAATGGAATCGCCAACTGAATCTTTTGTACCTTGTGGCGCTGCCGATGATTGGGTGACGTCTAGCTCGTCCATATAGGCTGTGGCCACTTCATGTAGAGCATAAGGGATTGGGTCAGTCGCCGTAGCCGAATGATTTGGAGGAGACAAAACGGTCTCCTCCGAGGTTTTCCCCAAACTCATTTGTCATGCAATGGATTGGAACTCGACATCCTTCTCTGCTGCCGTGCGCCTCTTCCTACTGCCAGGCATCTTGATTAAGCTAAAAAAACTATAATTTTAATAATATAATATTCATCAGCATCATAATTTATAAATTCATCCAAATTACGTCATTTCACAAATTCATATACATATTATCATATTTATCCAATTTTATCCATATACATATATCATCACCAAATTTATCCAATTTTATATATACATATATAAAACTACATCAATATATATATATACACACAATTTCACCGATTTTTATATCTAATTTCACCAATATATATACAATATATATATATATATCCATATCCAATATTCACCAAATTTATATAAAAATTTATCCAATATACATACAATTTCCACATACCCATGTATACAATTTCATATATACAAATTAATCCATTTATATTTATATACATATATATCAGTCCCCTTTCTACTTAGGTATACCTTTTTTGGGTTATTTTCAAGTATAAGGTATTACACCAACTTTTCGGTCTTATTTTATCATCTCCACCGTTCTGATTTTAGGTCCTAATGCATAGAGCCTGTAAATTTTCAGCCAAAATGGGGATCGTTAAGGTATTCAAAACTGCAACTGAAGTACATAAGTACGAACGGTTCAGGTTTGATAGATTTGGTCCGTCCAATGATTTAAGCTAGTTCGATACATTAACGATCACCACTTTGGCTTAAAATTTACAGGAATGATCTACTCATATAAACCTAGTAGTTGGACGGTAGAGATGGTAAAATATGATCAAAAAATTAGCGTAATGCCCTATACCTGAAAATGATAAAAAAAAAAGGTATACCTTAGTAGAATGGCCCTTATATATACATAAATATATATATATATACACGGTTCAGAGAGAAATACCGACAAGGGTGGTAGAGGCGACGATGTGGGTAGACCCTGGGGGGATGGGGTGGTAGAGGCCACGGTGGAGGGAGAGAGAGAGGCCACGGGGAGAGAGGCCGTGGGTGATTTCCAGCGAGAGGAGAGGCATGACCGAAGATGGAGGGGAAGGAGAGCCCATAGGCTTGGTACCTGTCGAGCGAGAGAGGTCGACAAGGAGGGAGCCTGGTGGTGGGCGACGATGAGGAGTGGAGGCGAGGGTTTTAGGGTTTAGGGGGGGAGAGAGATGATAGAGAGAGAGAGGCTCGAAATAAGGTCGATCGATCTATTTCTAATTTAGGAATATATCAATCAACTTAGGCGACAAAACCATTCATTTCATTGCCTAAATCAAGCAACCTGGATTTCAGAACTAGATGTGTTTTTACATTGGTTTTTGTCATGCCATATAACTTAATATACAACGGTCATTTTGACCGGTCAGGTATTGTTATACATCGGTTGTGTTTAGGTTTTATCATACCATATCAGCTCTTTATAAGGGTTACACCATTTTTGAAATCTTTGAGTATTCACTTTAAAGTGTTTGCCATGTCTAGGGTTCAAAGACAGATTGATTGACATTGTTTTGTTGATATATGATGGCGAGATTGAGTGTTATACGTGCCTAAAAGGCCATTCGAACCTTGCTCATATTTGAAAATTTTTATGCCAACGGTTTACACTTGAAAGAATATTGTGAGAATGAAAGAGAGTTTGTGTCAAATCTCCGTAGAATGCTGCCAACGGCACAATATGGCCTGGAGAAGTTTATGAGGATTTGTAGTGGTTTATATCTTACTACGGTTTGGATCATTGAATCTAATGCAGTCACTTATATTATTATGTGTGACTTAGTCTTATATGAGCTTTTGCATTTTGATGATCAAGCTATTGAGAAATTCTCATGGTAATCTGTTCTTAAGAGCAAAGAAGCATGTGGGAATATCTAAAACCATCGGTTTAGATGGGGGAACTGAGATTACTCCACTTGGTTCAGGCTTGATCTACAAGATGAGTGCAGCAAAATCCTGACAATATACCACTGTGGCGTCGTGCGTTATCCCACAAGATTTATATGTTGCGATCTCTGATACACATTGCTCGTTTTGCAAAGCTTGTTTATGTCTATAATGTTGTTTACATGCATGACGGTCTTTTGTTGTTGACACAACTTTCATTCCTCCATAGATTCCTAGAATCTATTTGTATATCAATCAAACTAGTATACAAACTGTTTACATATGGTTTTGATTAATGCATCGATGCATATGTCACACGTCTTTGCAATCCACACGGTACGCTGCATTTTTAAAACTCCTAGTACATATTATTAAGCTTCGGGTTCACCACCCGAACAACTAAATCAGGTCATTCAGATTGGTTTAAATACAGAAGAGTTTACATCGAAATATTTTGTTGATTATTGCATCCTGATTGGGATTATTGTTGAATATCTCGGTTTCCCATGTTCATTCATAAAGCGGTTTAATAGAAGCACAAATTTAGCGGTTAAAGCTTGGGGCCAGAGTAATGGTTATACATATTAATTTACTAGTATCTGCTTGGGAATATGAAATATGACTTGCAGCTATGTTTCTTCGCTTAATACCTACAAACTGCCAACTGTTTAGTGTGTACCAGTTGGTCACTAGATATGAGCCTGATATCTCACATCTACGCATCTCTGGTTACGTGGTACATATGTCTACTACGCTTCCACTACATATAAAAATGGGTCATCAACGACGATTATGCATTTATGTTGGTTATGATTCACCAATGTTTGTCTACTATTCAGAACCTTTAACAGAAGATCTTTTTACTGCTAATTTTTGCAGAATGTCACTTTGATGAGACATATTTCCCGTCGTTATGGGGAGATAGGAATGGTTCCATTCCGATCAAATGTCAAAAATTGACATGGTATTTCCTCACTATGTCTCATCATAATCCCCGCACATCTCAATGTGAGATTGAAATGCAATGTATTCTTGATCTTCAGAAAGTAACAGATTCAATGTTTGACTCCTTTTACTGATATTATGAAAGTGATGAGATCGGTTATATATGATGCATATCCTGCAAGGTTAAAAGTCTCTGATATTAGGGAAGTTAACATAACACTCGAGTAAGGTAGTGTTTCTCCTGCCCATAGTGAGGGTGTAGCATCGATCAAAATCTACTGATGAGCCGCCGGTAAAAAGGCAATCCATAAAAGCACAATTGTTTATCATCAACCCATAAGATTATTTCTGATTGTAAATGTGTCTAAAAGTCGACATTGACAAACACTAGGGGACGCCTCAGAGTCAATGAC
Organism: Geum urbanum; assembly: GCA_946800695.1. NCBI lineage: Eukaryota > Viridiplantae > Streptophyta > Magnoliopsida > Rosales > Rosaceae > Geum > Geum urbanum. Next base: position 18,598,748 of record OX326997.1, on the reverse strand, counting down.
GATGTTAGTAAACAAAGACACCTCACAAAATTAAACAAATGCTAGTGTTATTATGGATAGTTCTTGTTCGTTGATGATGCATTTACTTAATCTGTTGCTCAGGAATTGACGGCGATGAAGTGGAACATTGCTCTATTGTGGATTGTCAACGGTTAATGTAGAGAAAATTGACCAATATGGAAAGTTGCAATCTAGGCTGGACTAAACTCTTTTACACATGGAAAGTTTTTTGTATGGTAGTGATATGACCATCGAATGGTATACTGGTTAGACACATATGAGTATTTGTTTAGAAGCACAATGAGAAGAACTTGTGGCGCAAGAGTTCTCTCAACGCCTAGTATTGATTATGAGGAGATGTATTCTCTGGTCATGGACATCATTACTTTCCGCTACCTTATCAGTTTGGTAGTGTCTAAAAATACTGAGTATGCATCTTATAGATGTGGTTATATGTCTCTATGAGGATCTTAATTCAGAGATATACATGAGAGTGTCGGTTGGCATGGTTCTACCTAGTTCAAGTAACTCTAAATCACGAAGTGCTCATGTAATTAAATTGAGACGTTCACTATATGGATTGAAGCAATCTGTAGGATGTGGTATACACGTCTTAGTGAGACTACTTGATTGGGAAGGGATACAAGAATGAAAAGTTATGCCCATGCGTGTTCAGTAGATGAATAAGTTGTTTGAGATGATAGACCTTGGTAGGACTCGATTAAGTCTTGATTTTGAGATGAAATATTGAGTTGGTTGAATTCTTAATCACCAGTTTGCTTATGTCTAATTAGGCAATGGACAAAGTACACTTTATTAGTACACCAATGGTTGTTTACAGTCTGGAAACCAAAAGGATCCATTTCATTTGAAGATATGATGGTGGGGAACTTTTGGAGCTGAGATTTCATATCTTAGTGTGGTTAAAGCTTGATTAAATATAGCTTGGTGCACACATCCAGACATTGCCTTCTCGGTATACGCCTACGCAAAGTCATTGGAATGGAGTAAAACACATCTTCAAGTACGCAAAGAATACAGATACAAGCTTGAAAATCCTGAAAAAGGGATGGTTGAATCGCAACATTCAAGTTATGGGAATTTCGACCCGTCGAGCATATCTCTCGACCCATCGAATGCAGTGAACGAAAATAACCCGAAGGGGTCTTTCGACCCGTCGAAGCTGGTGCCTTGGATCAGACATAATCATCCATTCGACCCGTTGGTGAGGTAATCGACTCGTCAAATTTCTCTCTTGCTATGAGCAGTTTTTACTACAGTCCCCTATTCTGAAACACCGGTTGATGTGTTGGTTGGATTTGCTGATATTGGGTACCTCTCTGACCCACATAATGGATGTTCCCATACAGGTTATTCACCATGGGAAACATGGTGGTTTCTAGGAGAACAACAAAGTAGACATTTGTTGATACTTCCTCGAACTATTCTAAAGATTAAAGCTTTGTATGAAGAGGTTGATGAGTGTGTCTGGTTTAGGACAGCTTTACACCATATTCGAGGGTCTAGTGGATTGTCATCTACTAAGACAGCGCCAACTTGCATCTTTGAGAATAATGCGGTTTGCGTCAAACAAATGAAGTTGGGTTAGATTAAAGGTGTCATACTTAATTCATTTTGCCAAAAGTACTCCTACAATCAGTAATATCAGCGATTATTGATTATCTATGTGATCCAGGTTGGTTCGGCGGATAATGTTGCGGACTTGTTTACCAAGTCGTTATCTAAATCTACATTTGTGAAATATATGAGACGCATTGGTATGCGCAGGTTATCTAAACTCCATGATTGAGTTTACAATCAGAGGGAGTTACATTTCTATATATATTAGGGGAAGTCTACGCCACATGTAGTAGCTTTTGTAGTTGATGTGTTGTACTATTTTTCTCTTAGACCAAGTTTTTTATTTTACCCATGAGGTTTTTGTTTGTTTAGTGAGGTTTTTAGTGAGGCAACAAGTCATGCATCATTCGTTAGGTCATCGACACAAGGGGGAGCGTTTAATGAGATTTATTCTCTGTAATTTTCGATGTGTGTCTTATTCTAATTAGATACGAATTAGTATAGATAGAGATACAGAGAATCCCTGATTTATATGTAGGGACAGTTATTGTAACAGATTGTATCAGCCTATATGTAAGGCATTCTATCAATGAAAGAGTTACAGTTTACAGTCTAGCTATCATATTTTCTCCTTTAACAATAGTATAATTAATCTAGCTAATATTATATTATATTATATTATTAACTTAATATAAATGCATTTACATTTTAATTATATAATATAATTTTTTAACTAATTATTCTAACATATATTAAACAACTAGATTAAAAATTAATTAAACATATAATTATCTTAATTAAATAATTAGCTTAATTAACAATATATATATATTAAACATACATACAATTAATTAAGCTTAACTACTGTTTCTACCAAATTTCGTAAGGGATTCTAGTAGAAGATCTGATTGAGCTATTTCGGGTGATCTAGATTATTGCGCGTATGTCATCCTTTACCTGCTGTTAAGAATAATATACTAAACGGGCATTAGGAGTCTTGATCGGGTGTTCCCGCCTTCGACTCTCCGACGCTGTAGTTAGAATGTATGAAGTGTAACAGTAGTATTGGTAGAGTAACGGGCGTACCTTGTATCTGTCATAAATGTGTTGCTTACATTGGTGGTTGAGTATGGAGCCTTTTGTTGTTCTTCGATGTGGGATCCCATCTCTTGTCCATTTACCTGTCTTGGTACTTTCCGTTTGTTGTTCCAAACGCGTGGACATTCAGATGGTGTTGTTTTGTTGTTTAAAGTCGAAGCCTGTGTTGTTGTCTTGCGTTTGGTCTAAGTTGTGTTGATCTGTTTGTAGTGATTACGTGTGTGGTATTTATGTGATACGAGATCACGCACTAACAAGTCCCCAAAGTCCCCAAGTCAAGGGAATCAGTTCTTGATTGGGGAGTTGTAAAGCTTTTTCCCGGATGCGCACACGTGGTCACTCGGGGAGGGGTCCGCGCCCCGATATCCCCAAGTCCCCAAACTCTCCGATGAAGAGCTGGTTCAGGTTTGGAAGTCGAATGTTCGTGTCGTGGGGCGATTTATTTGGACTCCGAAACTTGATGTTACTGTTTGGAGCCGCTTACGTGGCGACAAGAGATGTTGCTACTTGTGCCACGATAGTGCGAACGTTGTTGCTGTTCGACTATCGGGGTGGACTCTGAAACTTGATGTTGTTGTTTACGAAGTGGGCCCATCTTGTCTTTTTGCATTCCGACCTTTTCGATTTTGTAATGGTTACCTGTCGTTTGACATGCCGGTGTGTCAGACATTTTTTAGAGTTGTGTGTTGCATGTGTGATGCGTGGCTCGCCGAATTCGAAGCGGTAGGGTAATTAATTTTGGCGGGAGCGCGTGAGACCCGTGTCACAATCTTGCGGTTGGAAGCGCTGAAAATAAACGGTAGGCGTTCGCCTAGGGTTAGTTTTGCTGCCTATAAATAGTCTTTCTTTCACCTTCACTTTTTTTACACATTCGTGCTCGATTGAAACTCTGCCAAAATGTCTACTGCGAAGTATTTGTACTCAATTTGGAGCTAGTTATTCTTGTGAATCTTCTTGTCATGTTGCAAAGGTAATTGCTTGTTCCTTTCCTTTGCTTCGAAAACGTGTGGTGTTTATGTATGTTTTGTAACTGTTTTGTGGTACTATTTGTTGTAAAAATATGGAATTGTGATTTTTTGCTATTTGTGGAGTTCGTTTAGCTAGTTTGGGTACTGCATTGTTTTGTGGTTAACAGAATTTCTGGGTTTTTGCCGTTTTCTGGGCTTTTTTTCTGGGTATGTAAGGAACAACAGTATTGTTCTTGAGGTTTTTATTGCTTTTGGGGTCTTTGATCTGTTTTGGGTGTTTGCGAAATGATGGGATCTGTTTGTGCTATTTGAAGAATTGGGTTGTGACATACTCCACGCGTTCGCAGTTTGGTTTATTCTCCCATTTGATTTTCTCTTAGGATAATGGAACTGGTAGCCGTTTCCAGCGATGAGTCCCTTCCGCAAACCCCTAGGTTCTGTATAGGACACGGTCCTGCCCATAGTGTTTCGGACTCCTCGTCTGATAGCGTACTGAGCATCTCCCCGCTTTTCGTTAACGCTAGTGGTGCGTTGCATAGGTCATCCGTCCCAAATATGTAGCAGAGTGAATCAGTGATTGTGCGGTCCGAACAAGGTGCCTCCATGGTGCCGAGCGGTGAGGCGTCAACCTAGTCTTCCGGGGGCTCACATGGTTACGTTATCTTGCCCCGCGGTGGACGGGCGTCAGGGGCTGCTCTCTCCATACTCCCTAGAGGCGGGCCCATGCTTTGGCGTCTCACGGATGGCCAAGTGGTTCAAGAGCTGGAGGGGTCTCCGTCCATTCGCGAGATCGAGCGGTGGTACCGGGAGTACCATATCCCATGAACGGTGAAGCTGAGGGCCCTCCGTCAAGGCGAGTCATTCACACATCCTCTTCGTGGTTATGTGTCCGTGAGAGAGTTTCAGCTGAAGTCCGGGTTGAAGCTTCCCCTCCACCCGTTCTTTAAGTACCCGCTAACCCTTTTCAACATCACATTAGGCCAGTGTGGGCCTACGTTGCGTTCCATTATATCTGGAAGCTCAGTGAGCTGCAGTTCCCCACTCGTGCGGAGATCGGGCACCTCTTCGATTTGAAGTACTCCCCGCGCATGAAGGGTAAGGGCACGATAACGGTGGAGCCCCGAACGAAGTGGTGGTTAACAGGCTACTCCAAGAGTTCGTTCGAGCTCTCTCCCCTCCGTCATGCTGCAGATGCGGGGGTTCCCACGCCTGGGTCTTCTATAAGGAGGTTGGATGATCAAGGGGGGTCCAGGCGTCCATTCAAACGCGCCAGAGGTCCATCCACCAAGTCTGCCCCAGGCGTGACTATTGTTGTAGCGGGCGAAACAGCTCTATCTTCGGAGTTCCTTGCTTGCATCTAGAGCTTTATGGGTGTGGGCATAGAATCTCTGCATAAGTGGCGTCAACTGGGTGCGACTCCGAGCGAGTCCTTAAACGCAGTGTTTGACACCTCCACTCAGCTCCTGCACCAGCTCTTCCTCATCAAAGGCCTGGAGGGATCGATGCTGCAGACAACCGCACGGTTGAAGGTGAAAGCTGAGAACAGGCAGCTAACGGCCGAGCTAGCGAAGATGCAGAAGGCTCTGACCAGGTTCACAGACATGGCCAACCGCAAAATCTCCCGTGTGAACGAGATGGTCCTTGAGCTCGATGAGCTGAAGAAGGACCTGGGAGAGTCTCGGTCTGGTGTTGCCATCTTGTAGACGGACCTTGCCGCCCTCCGATCGTCTAGCAGGGCCGAATTTTGGAGCTGGAGCGCGAGCTTGCTGAGGCTTGGACGCATTAGATGACGGAGGAGATTCGCAGAAGGATTGTGGAAGAGGCGGTGGCCGAGTTCAAGGCATCGCCCGAGTTTGAGAAAGTCAAGGCCGATGCGGTTGAGGCTTTCAAGAATTAGGACGAATTTGAGGGCTTGGTTGCTGCTGAGTCTAACGTCTAGTGTGAGGACTTCTCCTCGCTCATGCTTCTGTTTGTCAAGGTCGGCGAGTTCGAGGCGTGGCAAGCTGCTGAGGCTGAAAAGCTAAAGCGTTCGCTCGAGGAGCCTGAGGTCGATGCGCATGTTGATGGGGTGGTGGAGCAGGATGGTGGGGCTGATGTAATGGATGGGGCCAACTGATTATGTACTTTTGTTTTCTTGCTTTGTAGTTTTTTTTTTGCGCCTGCGTGCGTTTTGCTGAACTATGTATTAACCTTTTTTTGGGGAAATATATTCGAGTGCCTTTGTTTCGCTTACATTGTGTCTAAATGTGTTTGATGTATATTAACTGTTATCCACTGGCTAAAAACTAAATGTGCGATTGTACTGATACAAAAATGCTCAATAAACATTTAGATGCACGCGCATTAGTGCCAATCAAACGCGGGAAAATGAACACTTAGTGGAAATATTTTCTCAAGTGCTGTGTATTCCAGGGGTTGCATATCCGTCTTCCAAGCATGTCCTTGATGTAGAACGTACACGGGCTTGCGACTGCGTCGATGACGTAGGGACCATCCCATGACGTGCGTAAGCTTTTTGGCTTCGTTTAGATTGCCTTCATGACCTAATCCCCCAGTTGAAGTAGGCGCTCCCTGACACGTTGGTTGAATGGTCGAGCGACTCGCTGCTTTTTCGCGGTGTTGTGGAGATGTGTCGTATCTCGTTTTTCTTAAAGAGGTCGTTTTCGAGTCGTAGTCCGTCTCCGTTTGTGGTGGGGTCATAGTTTTCAATTCTTGGGCTTCTGTATGTGAGCTCAAGTGGTAGTACAGCCTCCGTTCCGAATGTGAGACTAAACGGGGTTTCTCCAATTGTTGCCATTGCGGTCGTTCGGATCGATCATAGTATCTCGGAGAGGAGTGTGGGCCATCGTCCGTACTAGGTGTCCCATTTCTCAATGAGTTCGATTTTCTTTTTGATTCCCTCTTTGATAATTTTGTTTGCTGCTTCGACCTGTCCGTTTGTCTAGGGGTGTGCTGGTGATGCAATTACCAGATTTGTGCCTTGTCTTCTGCAGAATGCCTTGAGCTCCTCGTTGTGGAATTGCGGCCCATTATCCGTTATGATGTTGAGTAGGGTGCCGTAGCGACAGTTGAGAAAATGTCACAGGAATCTCTTCACCTTTTCGGTTGGGATTTTGACCATCAGTTTGGCCTCGATAAACTTGGTGTGATAGCCAATGATGATGATGATGTAGCGATACTGGCCCTTGGATTTTGGAAGTTCTCCGATGAGATCGAGTCCCCACTGTGCAAACGGAACTAGGGAAGTGAGGATCGATAGGGGGACCGTGGGCGTATGGTTCTTCTGTGCGTATAGCTGACATTGATGGCAGGTCATAGTAATTGCGGTTGTGTCAGCATGGATGTTTGGCCACCAGAATCCACTTCGGAGTGCCTTCTGTAAGATGGATCGTGCTTCTGGGTGGTGGCCACATACGCCCGAATAGATTTCCCTTAGTATCATGTCGCCTTGCTCTGGTATGACGCATTTGAGGTTGGCCCACGTCTTTCCTTGTATGTACAGGCTGTTGTGTCGAATGCTGAAGTTAATTGCTCTGGCTATGATGTTTCGCGCTTGTGCCCGGTCTGCTGGGAGTTCGCCCTTTGTTTTATATTTTATGATGGGGTCCATCCAACTGGCTACGTGTGGCTCGATGGAAAAGATCTCTTCAGATGTTTTCGTGATGCTTGGTCTTTTTAAGACTTCAACTACCCGTTGCCCCGGCTCCGTTTGCACGGGCGATGTTGCTAAACGGGCGAGCGCGTCTACCTTTGTGTTTCTTCCCCTGGGGATGTGGGTGATGTTGAAAAACTTGAACTTACTTAGCATCATGTGGATGTAACCGAGATATGACGTCATTGTATGGCCCTTTGTTTTGAAGTCACCCCGGATTTGGCCAACGACCAGTTGTGAGTCGCTAAAGATATTGATGTTTGGGGCTTCTGAGTTTCGGGCTACTTGCAGTCCGGCAATGAGAGCTTCGTATTCTGCCTCGTTGTTTGTTGCTTTGAATTCGAATCTGAGTGCGTACTCTGCTCGTACGCCTCCTGGCCCGGTAAGGATGATTCCAGGCCTACTAGTATTCTTGGTACACGATCCGTCCACGTAGAGATTCCATGGTGATTCGGGTTTTGGGGGTTCTTCCTTGGGTATGTCCGTGCTAACGGATGGCATGCCGTTTAGGGCAGGTTGTGTTGTGCTCTCAGCCTCGGTGTACTCGGTTATGAAGTCTGCGACAGCGTGGCCCTTTATTACTGTCTGGGGGGTATAATGGATGTCGTATTCGCTTAGCTTGACGGCCCACTTTGCTAAACAGCTGCAGTGATCGGGCGATTGCAATACTTGTCATAATGGAACATTCGTGAGGACGTGGATGCTGTGGGCCTGGAAGTACGGCCTGAGTCGCCTTGCTGTCGTTATGAGTGCGAGTGCTACCTTCTCGATCATTGGGTAACGGGTCTCGGGTGGTGTCATGCTCTTTTCGACAAAGAAGACTGGCATTTCTAAATTTGTTTCCCTCCGAACCAGGGCGGAACTAACGGCCATTAGAGAAGCAGATAGGTATAGATATAAGGTTTCTCCCTTCACGGGCCTAGATAGGAGAGGGATTGAGGCCAGGTATTGCTTGATGGATGTGAACGCGGCTTCACAGTCGGTTGTCCAAATGATGTTTTGTTTGTTTGTTGTTCGGAGGGCCTTGAAGAATGGAGCGCACTTGTCGGAGTAGCGAGAGATGAAGCGATTGAGGGATGCTAGTTTTCCTGTTAGACTTTGGAGTTTGGCCTTGGTCGTGGGGGGTTGCATGTCTAATATGGCTTTGACCTTCATTGTTGAGGCCTCGATGCCCTCTTTGCTGATGATGTATCCGAGAAACTTGCTTGTTGTTACGCCGAATGTGCAGTTAGCCGGGTTCAATTGCATGCCGTTCTTGATCAAGAGCTCGAGTACAGTTCGTAGGTGTTCGGGGTGGTCCGTTGCCTTTGTGCTTTTGACCAGTATGTCGTCAATGTAGACCTCGACGATTTTGCCCATTAGCCCGTCAAATATAATGTTCCTCAATCTTTGGAAGGTGGAGCCTGCGTTCTTGGGGCCGAACGGCATGACAACGTAATAGTAGAGTCCCTTGTCCGTTGTGAAGCAAGTGGCCTCCTGGTCTTCATGATTTATTAGGATTTGGTTATACCCTGAATATGCATCCATCATGGATAACAATTCATGTCTGGCGGTGACGTCTACCAGCTGATCTATCCTGGGCAACGGGAAACTGTCTTTCGGGTAGGCCTTGTTCAGATTCCTGTAATCTACGCACATGCACCAAGATATGTTATGCTTTTTGACCATGACGGCATTGGAGATACATTTCGAATAGTCGACCTTTCGGATGAAACCGATTCTCTGTAGTCTGTCTACCTCCGCGTGTATAGCCGTGTATCGTTGCTGGTCATACGCCCGTCATTTCTGCTTCACTGGTTTTGCGATTGGGTTGATACTGAGTTTCTTTAAGATGATGCTTGGGGCGATTTCGGCCATGTTTGCGTAAGACCATGTGAACACCTGCTGGTAGTCTGATAGGACCTGAACCAGTCGGGCTGCTGTGTCAGGTTCTAGCTGTGCGCCGATGCAGATCGTGCGCTCCTGGTGGTCGCTAGATAGGTGTATCGTGTGTAGCCCTTCCCGTTCTGTGGCGGGCTAGATAGTGTTCAGTCCATCTCGTGGGTCATCAGGTTGCTGTTCTTTGGGAGAGCCCTCTGCTACCGTGAGTACCTCCAATCGCGTGTTGTCTTCATCCGTTCGCGCAATCTTTTTCACGAAATCGTATCTCCTAACCGTGCCAATTCCATAGTCCGTTGGGAATTTTGCAAGGAGCATGTGGCTGGCGATAATCAGCCTTAGCTTCGAGATGCCTGGCCGTCCAAGAATCATGTTGTAGGACGTGCGAAGGTCTACGATAACGAAGTACATTCTGATCTCGTTCTGGGGGGTTCCTGGCGTCCCGATGCCGAATCGCATATAGTCACTGCCTAGGGGGTGGGTGGTTTTGCCTGAGAAATTGGTAATGCTCTCATGGTCATGTGTCATCTTACACCTCGGGCATTTGAGTCCTTCATATGCCTCCCTGAAGATGATGTTCACAGAGGCCCCATTGTCAATGAGGATACGCTTGACCAGATATCGATCCACCATTCCGTCAATGACGAATGGGAGTGTGATGTTCCGGTTGCCTTCTTCTTCATTGTAAGAGAAAGTGATTGGAGGCCAATCATTCCTGCCTGCCTTTGGCGAATTTCCGGGGTGTACTGCGAATACATCCCTTGGGCGGGGTTCTTCTCGTTCGCGTAGGCACTCAGGCTTCCGTTTCCCTCCCGAGATGTTGTTGATGGTGCCCCTTGTTCGTATGTTTGCGATTTGTCGTTCCACGTTCGGTTTTTGGAAGATTAGCATTCCCTCCGTGTGCAGCCGTTCGATTTTCCTTGCCAAGATTTCGCAGTCATTGGTGTTGTGGGTGTTCGAATCATGGTACATGCACCACGCTCCTCTGTTATTCAGCATGGGGGCAGTACCGGGCGCCCTCGACATTGGTGGACAGATCTAGCATTTTTTTTCTTGAGCACCTCCTCGTTGGTGGCCTAGGTAATCGAGAAGATCGTGCGGCGTTGGTGGGAATCTCTGGGTGGTTGCAGGTTCTATCGGGGTAGTGGTTCCCGTCCGTATTGCGCTTTCCGGTACTGTTTGTTATTTTTATGTTCGCAATAGTAACTCTCGCGTTTGTGGGATGTTGATTCGGGCTGTGTTTTTGGTGGTGGGCTTTTGGCTATATTGATGGATGGTAGGCGCTTGTGTGTGTAGGGTGTTTTTAAGGGTGGTGTTGGGTTCGGAACTTGTGCCCCGTATACATGGGTTTCTACTAACGCTTTTGGACAATCGGGTCGATGACCTAGTCATACCCTAGGTGGTCCTTTCTGGCCAACTTCTCCAAGAATAGGGTTCCCGTCAGGTTCTCCAGTAACGCCGTTTTTGCCACATTTTTATCGAGGTTCCTGCACGTGTTCGCAAGGGCTCTCCATCGATTGATGAAGCCGGATAGATTTTCGTTGTCCCCCTGATGGATCTTCAGGAGCGTGTTGGAGATGTTATACTTGCCCTGCAGCCGGTACCATTTAAGGAAGCACTCTGTTAGCTCCTCAAGCGAGTGGATGGATCCTGTTGGCACCTCGCAAAACCAGTTTCGTGCTTCTTTTGTTAGAGTTTCTTGGAACAGGAAACAGATGGTTGCGTTCGAATACCGGGTGCCTGCGGTGGCGAATTGATATTCGTCGATGTGTGTTCGTGGGTCTCCCTTCCCGTTGAACCAGCCAATCTTGACGGTTTTGGAATACGGGTCCCTACCCTATGCTAAGATATCATCCGATAATGGGCTTATGCGGGAAGTGTACATCCCTTTTGGCTCAGTGTGCGTGCTTTTCTTGAGTGATATGATTTCGGCCTTCATTTCTTTCATCCGTCGAAGCATGGTATCCTCTATTGTCACAACTAGTTCCTCGTCATTGTATTCTTGTATGCGTTCGGGCGGTGGAAGTGGTCCCGGAAGTTGGTTGTTTCATAGTCCCCATGGTGGGTTGATTTTGATGACCTGCCTGCCCGCCCTTGGTTCCTCTGTCGGTCACGGCTCATCGCGTTGGGTCTCCTAGCTTCGTATGAACGCATCAAGTCGTTCCTCCAATTGCTGTCGGGCTTGGCGTTCCTGATCTCTTTCAGTTCTTGCCGTTTGGAGTTCCTTTACGAGGTAGGCTGCCGCTTCGTCCTCCGTTAAGTCGTTGATGATGCTGATCGTGTCTACTGGTATGTCTCTTATCTTCCGGCTTTCGGGTGTGATGTGTTCTACCGCCATTTATGGTGCCATGTTTGATTTTTGGGCTCTTTTTTTTTATGGGTTTGCACGTGGTCTACGATCGCTCGTTTCCGACAGACGGCGCTAATTGTTTCTACCAAATTTCGTAAGGGATTCTAGCAGAAGATCGGATGAAGCTATTTCCGGTGAGCTAGATTATCGTGCGTATGTCGTCCTTTACCCGCTATTAAGAATAATACACTAAACGGGCGTTAGGAGTCTTGACGGGGTGTTCCCGCCTTCGACTCCCTTTAGTTAGAATGTATGAAGTGTAACAGTAGTATTGGTAGAGTAACGGGCGTGTATTGTATCTGTCATAAATGTGTTGCTTATATTGGTGGTTGAGTATGCAGCCTTTTGTTGTTCTTTGATGTGGGATCTTGTCTCTTGTCCATTCACCTGTCCTGGTACTTTCCGTTTGTCGTTCCAAACGCGTGGACGTTCGGATGGTGTTGTTTCGTTGTTTAAAGTTGAAGCCTGTGTTGCTGTCTTGCGTTTGGTCTAAACTGTGTTTACCCGTTTGTAGTGATTATGTGTGCGGTATTTTTGTGATACGGGATTACGCACTAACAACTACCTAGCTTAAATCATTAGCTTAACAATCAAAGAACCAATTAGCTTTATCTAACATGTTTTAACTAATTAATCAAATTAAACATACTAATTAGATAACCAATTAGCTTACAATTAGATTAACAATGCAATGCAACAAGTAATTAACCTAAGGTCGCCGGAAACTATATAATCGTCGGAATATTTCACCGAAAAAATTAATCACGGTACATAATTACGCACGGTATTAAATTCAAAAAAATTAATCGAGAGAAACGAGTTAATACCTTCACCGATAAAGAGATAAGTGGGTAAACTAGAACTCCGGGGGTTGAAATTCGATATTTGATGAATTTTGGCCGGCCGGGATCGGAGGTGGGTGTTGTCGAGTGAGGAGAGAGAGAGAGAGAGAAGTTGAGAGAGGATGAGGATGAGATAGCCCGAAGAGAAAAAAAGAATCTGATCAAATAATTAGGTTTTCTTAGGCGACGAAATTATTCGTTGCCTAATTGTAAATTTTCGTCGCCTAGGTATACACGTAGACGATGAAAGTAGTTTCGCCGTCTAAGTGCTCACTTAGCCGACGAAACCTATATGTCGTCATATAACTGTATACCTAGGCGACAAATTGCGTTTTCGTCATCTAGGTTATTGAATCTAAAGCGACGATTTACATAATTCATCGCCTTAGTAATCACTTAGATGACAAAAATAATATCATCATCTAAGTGTGTCATACTTAGCCGACAAATATAATTTTATGTCTTCTTAGTGTACATCTTAGACGACGAAACATAATAGTCGTCATCTAAGTACACACTTAGACGACGACTTATGTGATCCATCGTCTACGATATTTCTTAGGCGACAAATATCATATTGCGTCGCTTAAGTTGGACTTAGTTCATGAAAAATATTTTTGGGAGACGAAAAAAAATTTCGTCGCCTAAGTGTGTATTTCTGGTAGTGCACGAATCAAATCATAATCATCATGTGCACAGATTACAGACATCAAAAATGGCAATGACAGACCTACACATAGGCTATAACCCACCCAATTTTTATAAATCACTATTTTTAAAGCAAAATTGTAGTTCAAAACAGTAAAAATTAAAATTTAGCCCACCCCAAATTCTATACTTAGCCTATATTAATATTTTTAACCCACCCCATCTTAAAATTATAAGTCCGTCATTGAAAAATGGACACCGTGGAAGAAGAGTTGTCGATCCCTTCCTTCAACTTTTGGGGGCAGCTTAGATGACATTCACTCTTTCATGTTACAATATTACATTTGGTCCATGTTTAACATGTTGAAGGCAAGGCCATATCATGCACAAGCAGATCCATGATTGAATTGCAACGCATATAATTCGGTTCTTCGCAGGAAAAAATGAAGTAACAAATTAATGAAAGGAAAAAAAAAATCTGTGACACCTGAACTTATCTGGTTTTATCACTTTCATACTTGAACTTTGTAAAGTATCAATTGCATACCTGAACTTATAAAACATTATCATAGTAGTATCTAGAACATATTTTTAGTCTGAATTGATGACGTGGTAAATAAAATTTTCAATTTGAGATTAAAGTACTAATTTTCCCTTCTATCAAAATTTTAATTCATTTGTAGTTTATTTTTTAAAATTTTGATTCATTTAGAAGGTTTTCATTTTAAATTTTCATGTATAATGTTTTTTTCTTTGGTTTTTTTCTCTATAACGTGGCCTAGCGTCTCCCTTCCACAGGCCAACCCATATCTCATCCTTCCACGTCACCTCATCCTCCAAGACCACGGCCCACCACCACCACCACCCTAGCTTCCCTCAAAATCCCCAGCGGTGCTAAAGACACCTTCCTTCCCTCCCTCCAATCCTCCCTCACACGACCCTACAAACCCTTCCCTCTCTTCGCCTAGAACCGCCACGTGGAGACCATCTTCGCCACCTTCTTCCGCTCCACCCCCGACATTAAGCTCCACCGCGAGTGCCTCTATACCCAAGATGGCGGCGAGGCCTGAAATTCGAAAAGATGTCAGAAATATATGAGGAGATGGGTGAGATTCAACGATTTGGGGCGGGTGGGCTGTGGACGAGGTCAAGGGGATGAAGGAGAAGCTAGATTCGAGTATATGGGAGGCGGGTGGGTGGATTCAGGTCTGGGATCCTTTTTCTTTTCTTTTTTTAATTTCGGACCAATTTTTGTTTGTATAAGTTCAAAAATATATCATAAATTAACAAAGACTCCTTGTGGTCTAGCGGTAAAGGATTTTCTTTTACAAGTTGTTCAACGTTCTAATCCCAACTGGTGTAAGACCTTTTTTTCATTGAAAGTTTAAGAGAAAGGGATTATGTATATGTTTGTGTTTGTGTATAAAATGTTAACAAAATCTCTTGGTATTCATGTGGTAAGGTATTGTGTATCTATGTATGAAAGTTCGATCCTCAGAAAATGCAAAAAAATTTACCATTTGTAAATGTGAAAAATTACTATTTGAAAAGGTAAAAACAATTACTGTTAGAAAAGATAAAAAAAATAATAACGAAAATGAAATAAAACATATAAAATTATTTTCTAAAAATTAATAATAAAGTAAAATGAAATTATATTTGAAATTACTTATTTACCCTTCAAATTTGAAAATTTTGTTTGCCACATCAGTAATTGAGACAAAAAATATGTTCTAGGTACTGCAATGATAATGTTTTTATAAGTCTAGGTATACAATTGATACTTTACAAAGTTTAGGTATGACAGTGATAAGGCCGAGTAAATTCAAGTATCACAAAATTTTTTTTCCTTAATGAAAGTATAAACTCGTCTATCTGTCCTAAAAATTAATTTAAAATTGAGATAACGATGAACATGTATGAAGCCAGTGCACAAAAAGAGCCAAAATGATGAGCACAAATTAACCAGCTAGCTAGTATCTAGTCCTTTGACCACCGCATCCCCAGAAACAGAATTATGAAGCTAAAGTAGACTCTCATCATATCCGATCACATAACACTACCTTCCCAGTTCCAACTCATATCGGTCAGTAAATCCTACAACTTTGTCATCCATGGAATTTTCTTCTTCTTTATAATCTTCAAACCTTATCAACTCTGTCACACTGTCCTTAGTCGAATGTTTGTAACCATGCATAACCAAGTAACCAACTATGTTTTCGTACATAAGCGTTTCGTGACAGATTGCCCTAAGTAATCATCATCTATCCAAAATCGAAATGGCTTGGTCCAAGATTCACCAACACCATATTTCAACATGACCCAAACTTGAAGTGTTAGAAAATAGGAAAATAAATTATCTGCAGGGTCTAAACTTTCTCTTTTCCTCGTCTCCTCAATTCTATATCCATTTATTTTATGTCCATTTTCCTAACAAAATCAGAGCTTAAAAAGACACATACAAACAATATATGTGGATCAATTACTAGTTCAGCATGACCATTACACATCAGACACACTTCGGTTGTTGCATTGAGAAAAACATAGGAAAGCTGCAAAGGTTCTCCTAATATAAACTTGAAAAGGTGGACATCGTAAACATCACATAGATTGCCATAATAAATACCGTCCAGTTTGTTTCTAAATAAAATTGGAACTTATTGATCATCATAACAAAGCAAATCTGCTTGTGATCCCATAACAAAGTAAACTTATACATAAAAGCTAAGCTCTTTTTTCAGACCATTATCAACAATATAATACCAATAATTACTTAATTAGTATGCTATTATCATATTTCATTGTCAATAGTAGTTGAAGGCATATTGTTGATTGGAAATTTTTATTGAAGACAAAACACACATTGTTCGAATGATTAGTGTAAAAAGTGAAGAAGACTGAAATAAAGAACCTACTGATCTCAATGGTAAATAGGTAAAAGCATGCATATGCATATCATGATTTTTCACTGAGGATAGCATCATTGCCACCTATCCTAAGTCAGTTTGTCTTTGTCCTAGATATTTGTAGTTTGATTTGAAGCTCATTTTTAATCTCCATAATATTAAAAGAGCTTTGTTATGACAACTTTGTTTTGACTTGGTGCCCAAGAAGTTTTCTTTTAAAATCAAAAAGGTTCTCTTGCAAACCGTGACATTATTTTCTTGGGATATGTGATAAAGGTCCAGCTAGTTTCTTTGATACACAAACCAATGATCAGCTTGCTACCTTACCTTCTAGGAAAGAGTTTTATACCGTTCACTATGTCATGCTCTATTTAGAGCAAGTTGAAGAAAAGTTATTTCGCCTCTCTTTGAAACTTAGTCTTGTCTAAGGAAAGTTTCGGTTTGTCTTTTTTACTTGGCCTAGACATTCAGATGTCACTTCTCTAGTATCTTGCCAAGAGATAAACATCCAAAAAGATTTTTGTCATTGTGCTTAGTTGGCTGCTCTATCAGCAGACCCATCAGAATAGATAGTGGCCCTGGTATCCCAGTCTTGTTGTGACTCTTTGACTGGGCACAAAAGGTTCTAGCTGGGTTTGTGATTCAAACTCAAAATTTCTACTAGGTATTTGATTAATCTGGAGGAATGTGTTTTGCTATTTATGAAACTTGTTTTTTAAATCAACAAAACATTTCTCTTTGATTTATATTAATCATATTTTTGGCAATAGATTTTTGTCTTTTTCTTCTTGGCTTATGACAGATTATATTGTTATTTTCATCTCTAAAAATAGCCAAATGCTAGAGTCCAAAATATGCCTCACATGGCTGAGGTGTTGTCCTTAGGTTATTTGTCTTTGTGGCCTATATAATAAATGAGATTTCATTCATTTGAATTTGGTTGTGAAAATTAGATTTGTGCATCTTTCAAACCCAGAGTTCTTTGCTATGTACTTTTGTTATCTCTAAGAATTCCCTTCTCCTGTATGTAATCTTTAGAGTCCAGCACAAAATGTTTTATCATTCATACTCATATGCATCTTGCACACCATTGAAATAGTTATGGTGGTGCACAACCAAGAAGCCGTTCATGAAGAATCAACTTACAAATAGTTGAGTTCTGAGATGAAGCTTCTGAAAACCTTCATTTGTAAACACTTAGAGACAAGAAAGAGTGTAGCTCTGTAGGACTAGTAGAGAGACTAGTTAGGATAACATACGAGTTATGTATCTTAGAATACAAGAGTCTTGTAAAAAGTGGTTTTCACATAGTGGAAATGTTTGTCCCTCAAGAGTTAGGAGCACGCAATTTTTCTCCCCGGTTGCAGGGTTTCTGCATTAAAGAAAAACAACCTTGTATTATTCTTTACTTATCACTTTTATTTATTTATTATTTGAATATTTTTTTAATCGGGATAGTTCACTACATAGCTATCCTCGAGAAAAAACTTAAGCGAAAAAGTTGTAAGGATTAATAGTTTTCCCTAATTGATGTTTAGGAAATTGTGAGAATTGAAGAGGTAGAAGATGATTAGATTGAGAAAGAGAACGGAAATCGTGTTAAGGAACACGAAACTCATAGATTATTTTTTTTTTCTCTTGGTAAAGTAAAATAAAATAAAATTGGGCCGCTTTAAACTTGGGCCCTGGGCTGTCGCCTTGCCCGCCCGGCCTAAGGATCAGGCCTGATGACAGTGCAGGGTTTTGCGTCTGACTTGTCACGCGGCTTCACCGGCAAGCTCACTGGTGAGGTCGAACTTCATTCCTACGAAGTATTTTTCCTCATGCTTCACAACAACGAGATCAAACTCGTGCGAAACCAACCCAAACCGACAGAGGAGTTCTGATCTCTTCACAAAGCAGCAGCAGTTCCGGTCGATCTCGACTTGGTCTGAGAAATAGTGGTGGCGTAGCCTTGATCCTCGTCGATCTCTACAGATCGAGTACCGGCGGCAGTGCACAAATATAGAGCAACACCATCTCATCCTTTGATCTACTTTTGCTCTCACTCTCTTGACCAGATCGCTTGACAACCACCTAGTAGCAGCCAAATTTGGCATTCAACGTCTCTAATCTACGTCAACGTCTCTGATTTGATGTCGTTGTCATCATCCAAGTCGTACCCTACCAGCTCGAGACGAAAGGAAACAAAACCCCACCGGCGGCAAAGAAGGGATACGGTGATGCAGTATCAGTAGTTATGGAGTCGTTTCTTTCGGACAGAGCATCTGGTTCAGCCGAAAATCGGAGAAATTTTTGTTGTTGTCAGTCATTGTTGATCTAGCAGAGTTAAGCATGCTGATGTCAACAACAACATATTTGTATCACCCTCGACCCCAATGGGTCCACGTGCGTGATAGAACTCAGGTTAGGGGGCATCATGATGATGATAACGTACAAAAGGAGGTGGTGGTGGTGCAAAGGAGTTTGGGTGCGGCGGTGGTGGTGATGGTGGATGCCTACGAAATCCCATGGTATATCAGTATATATGATATCGATCTAAACTGGTTGCAATTAGTTGATCGATCAACCGGTCTACAGGAGACATTTCGAACTTATATATTTGTTTGGCCGGTGATACAGTAGAACCTCTATACTGAGATAGGGGTCATCATTTGGTCCGTGGGCCTCGTGGGCCGGTGGAGGCCCACAAGCCCGTGGGCTAAAAGCCCGGCCCGGCCCGCCAAAAAGCCCGCAAAAGCCCGCCAAGATGGTTGGTGGGCCGACCATGGTTTAGAGAGCTAAAGCCCGGCCCGGCCCGCCAAAAGCCCGTTAAAGCCCGTTAGGCCCGGCCCGTCAAAGCCCGTTAGGCCCGGCCCGTCAAAGCCCACACACATATTGACATATATCAATATATCATTAAATCATTTAATTAATGATTTTAATCATTATACAATTTATACCTAGTTAAAGTTTACCTACACACATATTGACATATATATATATATTAATATATTACATATAGTCATATACATGTATTTATTGTATTATGTATAGATTGAATATTTGAATTCCATATATAATTAAATTTGTGTATCTATTTTACTATTAAGTCATTATTTAAAGTTTAGCACTTTAGCATAAGTTAGGGTTTAGGTTTAGGGTAAGTAAGGACTAAGGGTTTAGGAGATTAAGATTTATGGTAAGTTAAGGTTTAGGAATTTGAGGGTTTAGGGTTTAGGGTTTGGGGTTTAGGGTTTAGGGTTTAGGGTTTAGGGTTTAGGTCCAAAATTCATAAAAATTATGGACGGCCTACTTAGAATATTATGAACAACCAATCCGACAGTCAATTTTGTAAAATGATGACACATGATCGATTACGTTTCACAAGAATCTTTCATCGATTCCATATAACTAAGGAATAAATGTAAGAACTAATAGTGTGGATATAGAGAATTCAAACAATATAAGAATTTAAAATGTTTTCACAATAAAGAAGGCCATATATAATAGTTCACTTTGTAATAAAAGATACTTTACGTAAAAATTAGACTAATCGAAGTAAGTTTAGACGTCGATCAATATAGTTAAACAAAATTTGTGAAATAACTAAAATACACTCAATTTATTTTCCTTATTTTCCTATGGGGGGAGTATGTAAATTGTTTTTTTATGTAAATTTTTTTGACACTATGAGATAGATATGTAATCCATAAGAATATGTGTCTAAAATTTGATGTCAAAAAATTATTTTCGGGAGGGGAAATTTACGTTTCAGTCGTAAGAGTACTACAGTCACATTTGACGAAATGCATAGATCGAGGTCTAAATCAAGTCCAAAATTTATAAAAGTTTAAAGACATTGTAAGAATATTCTAACCAATCAATCTGACGGTCAATTTTATAAAATAATTAAACATGACTGATTAAGTTTCACAAATATATTTCATTAAGCACTAAGGTGTGAGTCCCCAATAATATATGACATAACTCAATAATATAATTTTCTTCATCATTTATCCAAATAAAAAATATAGATTTAATTATAATCGTAAAATATGACTTTTTGAATTTATTTTTGTGTATAATTAAATAGAAACATGTAGAGTATAGATTATATATAAATGATATAAGTAAATAAATTAATAAACGATTTAACGGTTCAGATTTATCTTTTAATAAATATTCAACGGTCTAGATTAACCCTAACAATCTAACCTAACCCTAACATCTAACTCTCACACACACAGTCATGTATATAAAGGAAGTAATCTAACTCTCTCACTCTCACAGACTCACACGGCCTCTCTCCCTCTCCGCCTCTATCTATCCCTCTCCGCCTCTCTTTAGTCAAACAATCCCTCACAGCGACACAGCCTACAATCCCTCACGGCCTCACCTCCTCAAGCCGCTCACCTCGATCTCACACTCACACTCACCCTCTCGATCTCACATTCACAGATTCACCAACCTCACTGCCTCGATCTCACACTCACACTCACGGACTCACACTCACCCTCACCTCTCGATCTCACATTCACTCTCACGGACTCACACTCACCCTCACCTCTCGATCTCACATTCACTCTCACCCCTCGATCTCGATCTCACACTCACCCTCTCGATGTATGTTACTCAGATTTATTGATGAATGAGTCTCGGCATTTCGGGTATACCTGCAAGGCTACGTTTAAGAAGGGCGAGCTCAAAGGTCAACAAGCTGCGGTGAAAGTCATCCCCAAAGTCAAGGTTTGCCTAATTTCTCAGTTTAACTGATCTGAATTGTTGATATTGTTTGAAATTTGATCCGTAGTTTGTAATCGTTTAGTAATCTTGAGCTGATTGTGGTGTATGATTTTGGTGTCAGATGACTATTGGGATTGCCATTGAGGATGTGAGGAGGGAAGTCAAGATATTGAAAGCTTTGACTGGGCATAGCAATCTAGTACAGTTTTATGATGCCTATGAAGACCAAGACAATGTGTACATCGTGATGGAGTAAGCACTGATTTCTTTGTTTTGTATGATTATTTAGTGAGCATGGATTTTTCGTATAACAGTGGCATTAGTCACTTGCTTTTATGAATTTGTGTTGATCGGCTTGGTTCAATTTTCGTATTTCAGGCTTTGGTTGTGACAGCTTGGGAGCGTTTGCTTCAATGAGAACAATGTAAGTTATATTCTCCTTTGCTCCCTGATGCTGTGAGTGAGTTTGAGTTTGAGTTTGAGTTTGAGTTTGTTGTTTATTTTATATTTCCATTTGCTCCAATTTGTTTCTTGTTTCACTATTTGATTGTTGACCTCACAACATTTATTTTGAAGTAAGAACTGTTGATTGTAACATGTCTTGGAATGTAAACTTTTTGTTGTTGTTAGTGTCCTGTTTTTAAGTGACAACTTGCCCTGCTATTATCATTATCAACTCGGTCTGAGCCACGTCTTTCCTGACAGAAGTAATTCACAGAAACTGAGTCAACAAGATTCTTATCACAAACAATGCCTATGATCACAGGAGTACGACCGTGGATTGTTCAGCCAGCTTGAATCGATCGCTGAAATCGCTGCCCACAGGCCTCATCAATCGGAGTCTTCGAGGTATGGATTTCAGTTGTCTTGAAAGTTTTCAGTACTCAATCGCTGCCCATAACCTTATTCACTACTGTAGTCTGTCTTTGCTTATTTTCAAGATTCTCTTTCTTACTTTTCTGCGAAATTAAAAGCCACTAGAATACATTTGTTTGCTTGGTTCAAGTGTTCAACTCTGGTCTCTCTTTATTGTTGATATTATAATATATGTTGTGGTTGAACCGTTGATCAATTGATGCATTTTGTTAATTTTTTTGGTTTTCAAATTTTGTTGAATGTGTAGGTTATTAACATTTTTTCTATAATGTGTAGGTCATATTTCTTGATGTCTCATATCCTCCTCAAGAGAGGACTCCGATAAAAGTTGCATCTGAAGTTTTCTCATCAACTAATCTTCTTGATTCTTATTGATGTAATTTTGATTTTTGGATTTATAAGATGTAATTTTGGACTTTGAACTATGGACTTTTAAGCATTCTTGATTTGGATTTATATCATTCGATTTAGATTTATAGTATTTTGTATTTGGATTTTAAGTATTTCGTGGATTTGAATGTTTAGCATTTTGAATTTTTGCAACCAATATTTGAATCATTGTGGATTAATTTGTAAATTTGATATTTTGATTTGAAGATGCAATTTAGATGTAAAGATGTATTTTAGATTTGGATTTGTTTTGTTTTTAAACTTTTGGTTTTAGTCATTTGAATAAGCCCGACCCGTTAAAGCCCAAGAGGCCCGGCCCGTTAAATCCCGCTAAAGCCCGTGAAGCCCGCCTGGACGGGCCGGCCCTGGATCTCACTATAAATTGAAAAAACCAGCCCGGCCCGGCCCGTAAACATTTCCCCACTGTTGAAGCCCGGCCCGGCCCGGCCCGTGTCAGCAAGGGCCGGGCCGGGCCGGGCCCGTTGCTGACCCTTATACTGAGACTGACATAAATTAATCTTATAAAGAGGTTATTCCTAAATGGACGTTTAGTAAAAAATAAAGCCCAAAAATTAAATAAAAAATATTAAATAACTTGTCTAATTATGATACTAACTATTCCAACTATAAAGCATAAATATGAATTAGTACGTATTCACAAACTCTATGACGTCATATTCATAATAAAACATAAATCATCGTATCAAAATATTATAAAAGGTATTTTATTTCTTCATAAATCACATTATATTTTAGTAATACTAGCACTTATTATTTTATGGAGGTCACTTTTATACATATAGGATCAAAAAAGTTTATAACTTATTACAATGTAGAGGTTATTCTTATTTATAGCTGGTCCTGAGTTGGGACCGAGATTTTTTATCAATTCAAAAAGGTTATTCCTAGATGGAGTGTTGGAATTTGGAGGCGAGGGATGACGGTTCGATGACGACCAAACTTCAAGGTGTTGCCGGAGAGGGAGAGGGAGAGGGAGAGGGAGAGGGAGAGGGAGAGAGGGAGGGAGGGAGGGAGGGAGAGAGAGAGAGAGAGGGGGAGAGAGAGAGAGAGAGAGAGAGAGAGAGTCTTCTCTATTTTTGAAAAAAAAAATTTGTCACGTCAGCGATATAGACGGTGCTGTGACAGGAAATGACTATAGACATCGCGAAAATATTGTTTTGAAAGTCTGAGCATCACTTTGATAGTTTTTGAAGTTCAAGCATCAAATTGATACAACGACGAAAGTTCAGACCCTGGGGGTGATTTTTTTCCTAGAAAATACGTAATATAAGTATGAATCGAATATATGAAACACAAGAAATAACACTAAAAATGTAAATTATATATAGAATCAACGAAGTAAAATTTATTTGACAGATGCTTTCAGTCTAAATATAGAAATTGAAGATAGAAAGTAAATCGAAATCACTAACTTATTTACTGAGAGAAACTTGCAAAGACAATGTCCAAAGATAGAAATTCGTCCCTACACTTCTGCTTGTAGAACTTCCTTGATATATGTCTCCCAGGATACAACTTTTAATTCAATGCTTGTAGAATACCTTGAATTCTAACTTGAACTTCAGTATGTGCTTCTCACTTGTATATAATGGAAGATTTTGTAAACGATTTTCGGTGTTTAAAGCAGATCCTTCGCGCTTCTTATGTAGACGCTTGACACCTGTTCGACATTTTGAATAAAACATCGTCTTGTTCCAAAGATGAAGAGTCGCGTCTTCACGTAAATGATCTCTGTTCAAAACAGATCCGATAAATGCTTTCAATCAAATATGTAAATTGAAACAGGGAAAACAATTCGAATTTATTAACTTGATTGTTGAGAGAGGCTTGCTAATGCAATGTCCTAAGATAGAAATTCGTTCATACACTTCTGCTTGTGGAATCTTCGTGATGTCTGTCTCGCAGGATACAACTCTCAATTCATGGTTTTGCAAAATACCTTGAATCCTATCTCAAACTTCATTATGTGTTTCTCTTGGATATATGGAAGATTTTGTAAGCGAATTAAGTATCTGAATCAGATCCTTCATGCCTCTTTTATAGAAGTAAGATGCATGTTTGGCATGTTGAACAAAATGCCATCTTTTTTCAGAGACGAAGAGTTGCGTCTCAACTCTTCAACCTGAAATTAAATGTTTCTATTCCAAAAAAAAATTCAATTTTAATTAATTCTCCTAGGCTGAAGGCCCAAAGCGCAGTTTATGATTATTTAATAATCATTAAAGCCTCCTAGTAGACCCAAGAAGAATTTTCAATAAAACTCATTAAAATTCCCTCACTTAATCCCACCTTCATTTACTATTCTACGAGAGATATCCCTTATTAAAAATAAGGACTTACACCATCTTCCATCTTCCACGTGGGAATAAAAGTCCCACAAACTTCCAATAGAAGGTATGGACTATCAGCTTCAGGTAGACCAGGTGCCAACAGAGACCCTCCATTATGGACGATAGTTCTTCATCGTGTCTTTTTTGGGTTGGGCAGTTTACGGAGCCACCCAGTTGATGGGTTCCAGATATGATATGCAATATCATCTATATCACCAGTAGCTACGAATACCATACCATTGCACGATCCATGTAGCCATACGGACTGATCCGGTTCCTTGAACAAGCAAGTCAACTTTTGGACCGACCACGCTTACATTCGCTAGGCCAAGGAGAGCAGAAATTTATCACCAGGTCCGGTAGGATAGGCAGAGCACTAGTCCAGGGCGAAAAAATTTAAAATGCCCATTTTTTTACTTGACAAATCTTCGTGATAATATAAACTTGAAACAGTAACTTCTACCACAATTTTGATAATAATTTTGATAATAATGATAGATTATAAGAAGTTTACCATTAACCAAGCTCCATCAATACAAACTTGAAACAATAATTTATTCATCTAAATCAAATACCATACGTACATAGTAAAAAATAATATGTAAGATAGAAAATTATGTTGAATAAAACATAGATAATTGCCTAAATATAAATGGACATGTAAGAATAATTAACATGAAGATTAATAATGGTTGTTTAAAACCTTCCCACCGATAGGTAACTAAAGTTTATTCCATATACGAATCAAAGACTAATAAGGAATGGAATAATCTAATTAATTTAGCTTGCAAGTTCATTTCCTATTTAATTTTTAATCAGCTGTGTCAATTAACTACCAAACACATAATCATAGTTTGAAAAGTCAATTTTTATATGAGTTTTTACTACAATTTAGGATTGAGCGTGTCAATTGACACTACTTATCCTTGAATAGCTACCCCATTGGTTCAAACATATATACCGATGAAAAACTTCATAATGTGTGGACATTTAAGATGCTTTGCTTTCTATTAAGAGTACTCCAATAGCTTATATAGAGCATCTCTATAATAGAGTTCAAGGCTAATCTCTATAAAAATTAGCTTTGAACTCGAAAAGTAGATCATTTTTTTAAGAAATGAAGAAAATCTCCATTATAGAGAAGCTGTTCGGAGATGCTCTAAGTTCTACGAAAACTTTATAAGATATGGGCATATATATTCCTGTCCCAAGACTTGGCCCTTGTCAAAAGATTTTGGCACACAGTGTAAAACTCAGAAAAGTGGCGACTATAGAAACTTTGTAGATGTCAGTAGCCCAAACGTTAGATAAAACCATGCAGGTCTTGACCTCAGTGATGGTGTTTATTGGGGTTGTAACTAGGCCTGGCAAACGGGCGGGTTCGGGCGGATTATTAGTGGGCGGGTCATTAACGGGTTCAACCCGATATAGCCCGTTAAGCTTAACGGGTTATATCGGGTTTGCCCGATAAGATAACGGGTTATATCGGGTTGGCCCGATAAGATAACGGGTTATATCGGGTTGGCCCGATAAGATAACGGGTTACCCATTGGGGCCCGATAAAACCCGTTAAGCCTTTTTTTATAAAATAAAATAAAAAGTCATTTTATTACCTCATTTTTTTTATTATTTTTATTTAAAAAAAAACATTAGAGTTAGGTTTTATGAATTCTTATCGGGTTGTTATTGGGCTAACGGGTTCAACCGAAACCGCCCGTTTTGATAACGGGTTGTTATCGGGTCACCCATTAATAACCCGATTAGTTAATGGACGGGTTTTAATGGGTCGTTATCGGGCGGTAACGGGCGGGTCATTTATTAACCCGCCCAATTGCAAGGCCTAGTTGTAACGTTGTACTATTTAATATCGGAAATAACACTTCATAACATTGTCTGATACTTGGCATCATATTTTTCTATTTTCATCATAAATCGACTGATATGACTAACGGATTAAGTACGAAATCTTAAAACTGAACTACACATTAACAAGACAAGTGACTTACAGAAAGAAATGCCTTGTTTTTGATTAATAATCCAAACTAAACTTCCAATGGAAATATGCATTGAAATTGATTTGCACCATAATCAGTTTTCCGGATGGTGCAGTTTCATTGTATTTAAATCTATTTACAAACAATGGTCTATCCCGAATTCCCAATTATCAGCTAGTCCTCCTTTCAAATGCTGGTGACCATCTGGATTGGGTTCTGTGCACTATCCTTGGTTGGGTAGGAAGCCTCCATTGCAATACCACACTTGCCGGTATATGTACTCTTCACATTGCGCTCAATCTTGAAATATCCACTCTCCCCCCAGTTGGTTCCCCATGAGTTCCTCACAAGCCAGTAATCGACACCATTCTCTGTACCATACCCTACAGCAACCACTCCGTGGTCCAGTGCTGATCCACATTCACCGGTAAAAACACCCTACAAAAAACCAATCAACACAGAATCAATCACACAATTCATTGCCTATGGACTATGGTGTTGGATGAAATGACTCAAAGAGTTCGTGTACTAAGTCAGAGGATCGAGGTCGCTTACCGAGTCATAGAGCTGAAGAGCCATGCCACCAGCTTCAATAGCAACACTAACAGGCTGATGTGCCACGGCTTTCTTCAAAGCCTCCTCATCAAAAGCTGGAACATCTTCGTACCCATCAATGGTAACAACCTTGTTGTTCTCCTGTTATCATTTCAACAATGTCAATAAAAGTACTCAAGAAAATAAATGTTCCAAAGCAGAACTAGCATTCCAAATGAATATGCTTACCAGTGAAACGTCACACTTCTGGTCAACAGCTTTGTAAGGGTAGTCAGCTTCAGTGTCCATGCCACCATTCTTGATGATGAAATCAAAGGCATAGTCCATAAGTCCACCATTGCAGCCAGCATTGTAGGTTCTGTCACAGTCAACAAGTTCTTGCTCCGAAAGAGAGACTAGTTCTCCTGTGGTGATCATGTTTATGCCTTCCACGGCTGCCACAGTTGAAAACGCCCAGCAACTTCCTGCAACACAAAAGAACACGAACAAGAAGTCAGCAGAGAAATAATTGTGAGTTCGAGACCCACGATTCTATTTTATCATCAATCCAATCACAGGTGGGCCTACAACCGCCCAAGCCACAAAAGTTGAATTCTTTGGTCAAGGATGAAATCATCAAGCACAAATTAATAAAAATATTTATTAAAGGGGGAAAATTGAATATTCTTTTTTAACTTGAGCAGTGAGAAAAGCCAAAACAGACTACAACTGCAAACCGAAAGTCCAAACTAAATTTATTTTTGAGCCGAGTCCAAACTACTGGCCTTAAGCAATTCAACAGTGGAGTGCAAAGAGAGCTTCCTCCATTTAAGGCATATTACTCTCTTTTTCATAGTGGAGTGCACATGGAGAAGATAAGGCTACACAAAATTGAATGTGAAATTCATGGAAACAGTCAATACACACAAAAAACTGCAAAATACCAAATCTTTGAGACTTCTACACTGGAATATATGAGAAAATTTTCCAAATTTTGACTAATGAATTTGATTTCAAAATAGATACACCGGAAAAAAAAAATCTTCAACTTAAAAGATAAACGCTTTATCACTCAACCAAATCGATCAATTCGATTTCGGAATTTGCTAGTGCCAATAACTAGAGGAACATCATTAATCAAATCTTCCATCCCCAGGAAGAGTAATCTAAGATTAAAATCTAGATATTTTACCTCAAACTACCTAAAAAAGAACACCTCAAGGTAAAACAGTCAATCTTGTGAGGGTATTTTAGAGTGGGCAATTTCATGAACAAAAATATCTACTATGTTAGTTGACCAAACTCTGCACGAAACTAAGTGTTCCTCAATCTACTACGAACCTAAAAGACTAAAAGAAAAAAAAAATCAGAAAAAAAGGGTAAAAAAGATATCTCACCGCAGCTGCCTTGGTTCTTGATCGGATTAACAGCCCCCAAGGCTCTCCAGTCAACAGATTCCGGCAACTTGTCGTCGGGACGAGCAGCGTACCTGAGGCTAGGTCTCTTGGCCTTCATGACCCTCCTAATGGGATCAGAGCGGGTACCCAAATACCTGGCCCGGTACTCCTGGTTGGTCAAGTCCGCAAACGCATTCAAGCCAACCTTGTACGACCTGTTCTCGGCGTTGTGTTGGTCGACGAACTTCAAGTTGTCCTTGAAGATCAGGAACCTGGTCTCCTCCTCTCCGATGCCGTTGTAGACTTTCTGGTGCTTCACGAGCCAGTGCTGGTAGAGTTCCCGGACCTCAGCCTCTGTGCGGAGGCTGGCGGAGGCTGTGAAGGAGAGGAAGAGGAGGGTGAAGAGGGTGAGGAACATGGAGGTCGACATGGAAGAGTTGGGTTGGTTTATGTTGTCCTTGTTTTTCTCCGAAGAGATGGTGTGGGATAAAGGGTGAGACGTATTGGGTTTATATAGGAAAAGTAGGGTGGTTTTAATATTGGAGAATAATTGGTTATGTGAATTGTGAATGTAGAAAAGAAACATGGGTATATACACAAGTGATCATCAATAATATTGGAGATAGAAAAAAATTAAAATAATTACAATATGGATTGGAAAGTACCATAGTAAAAACAACAAATTCTTTAAGATTTTGGTCTTCGTCTTGTGTTACAAGTTGCAGATAGTTCTTGATTTGTAATGTGATTCGTAAGATATCTTAAACAACTCATATTCGTGAGAGCATCTTCGGTACATCGGATGCACTTGTATCAGTTATTACAATGTAATTTCAACAATTTATTTGATCTAATTATTTATATAACACTAACATCAATATTAACATCAAAATAATAAATGAATGAGAATGTACATTATAAATTAGTCCACTCGTACTTGGTGCACCGAAAAATCTTCCCCCGTGCTCAAAGACATTTATGTTATGGGGATCTTTGGGCATAGTATGTTGTTGCTTAGCAAGATGAACGGATAATGGCACTATGCCTTTTTCTTTGAAAGTCGTGTATGTGCTTACCTACTTCAAGAACGAAGAGTGTACTACTCTCGATTACTAAGTGTGTGCGTACCTAATGCCAGAACAAAGAGTGTACTACTCTCGGCTACAATATATCAAGCAAGAACGTATGGTCCTTCCATATAAGAGATTGCATCCATTATGCATCAATGCTTAGTATTTATGAATTACAGTTGGTGTACACATGAATCTAATCCTTAAAGCTAACAAGTGTAAAATTAAAAAAAAATTAATAATAATAATAATAAAAGTTCTACAATATTGGCTCTACTTTATCTGTTGCAAGACATATCTTCATGTATGTTCCTTATGCAATATAAGAAATTACATATAAGGTTAATTAGAGAACATATTTCACACATAGGGTCATTTTTACTTTTTATTTTAATTAATGTCACTTTGTTTATCCATATTTTCTATATTTTTAATTTTGCTCTTTTATATTAACTTTTCATGTCATTTATACTTTTTATCCTAATTAATGTCACTTTTTTTATTCATGTTTTCTGTCTTTCCAATTTTGCTCCTTTATATTAACTTTTCATTCTTCGTCTTCTTTAAAATTTCAAAGAGAGAGAGAGAGAGACAGTAGGGGACTACTGTTCTATAACACAATATACTACTGTTTTGTAACACAATGTACTACTGTTATTTTTAATAAGCACTACTCCAAAATATTCAGGGTACTACTTCAAAACATTGTCAGCACTACTGTTCTGTAACACATTGTATTACTACTGTCTCTAGTAAGCACTACTCCAAAACATTCAGGGTACTACTTCAAAACATATTAAGTACTACTGTTCTGTAACACAATGTAAAATATTCAACATGGACCCTAACACAATGTAAAAACTATCACTACACTACTACTTGGACTTTGAAGCTTTTGATTGCTTTCTTCTTATTGAGTAGTCAAAATGAGCATCCAAGTGTGTCGTCTTCCTCTTTTTGACTTCTACTACCATTTCTTCCTCTGCCAGACAACAAAATGGACATCAAAATAAACATTATTGCTTAACAAACACATGCACTACCACTGAATCACAAATGCACTACTACTGTTTCACAAATGCACTACCACTATTTCACAAATGCACTACCACTTTCACGAATGCACTATTACCACTGAATCACAAATGCATTACTACCACTGAATCACAGATGCACTACTACTGTTTCACAAATGCACTACTACCACTGAATCACAAATGCACTACTGCTATTTCACAAATGCACTACTACCACTGAATCATAAATGCACTACTACTATTTCACAAATGCACTACTACTACTGAATCAAAAATGTACTACTGTTTCACATATGCACTACCACTGTTTCACATATGCACTACTACCACTGAATCACAAATGCACTACTACTGTTTCACAGATGCACTACCATTGTTTCACATATGCACTACTACTATTTCACAAATGCACTACTACCACTGAATCACAAATATAATACTACTGTTTCACAGATGCACTACCATTGTTTCACATATGCACTACTACTATTTCACAGATGCACTACTACTATTTCACAAATACACTACTAATATTTCACAGATGCACTACTATCACTGAATCAGAAATGCACTACTTATGTTTCACAGATGCAGTACCACTATTTCATATATGCACTACTACCACTATTTCATAAATGCACTGCTACCATTGAATCACAAATGCACTACTACTGTTTCGTATATGCACTACTACCACTGTTTCACATATGCACTACTACACTTTCACATATGCACTACTACACTTTCATGGATGCACTACTACCACTTTCACAGATGCACTACTACCACTATTTCACATATGCACTATTACTGTTTCACATATGCACTACTACACTTTCACATATGCACTACTACCACTTTCACATATGCACTACTACCAGTATTTCACATATGCACTATTACACTTTCACAGATGCACTACTACCACAAATACAGTAAATCTTATAACATTTACCTATTTCTGTTGCGGGTTACGACAGGAGGCACTTTGCAGCTGCGGGAGGAACCATCGGCGGAGGCTAGGGTTTACAGTTGCACATGTATATATCTGCTGCAAACCTTATGATAGAGTTCGAATCAGAACAGATGGAGTGGGGAGCTGAGTCTCCTTCCCTGGAGAGAATGGATCGATCAAATCGGTGATGGCTAGCTGTGGCAAAGGTAACTGATCCATGCACCTTCAACATGTGAGTTGTTTAAATGCAGGAGAGAGAGAGAGAGAGAGAGAGAGAGAGAGAGAGAGATAGAGAGAGAGAGAGAGAGAGAGAGACAGACAGACAGACAGATAGACAGAGTTGTACTAATCGAAATCAGGTGGCGGTGAGAGTCGGCAAGTTTGGCGGGGGCATCGCAGCTAATGGGGGCGACGAAGGCGCTGTCAAGAGGAGATATGGGGGACAACGACGTGGAGAGAGCTGTGAATGAAGAGAGGAGAGATTGATTGCTCTACTATGGTTTTGGGTATGAACAAATGAAAGAGTAGATGATTTTGTGACTGATTCTTATCTTTATGTACTATGACATATTTGTAAATAGATTTAATTTTAAGATTCTATGTATTTTATGTTTTATAACAGGTGACCTTATTTGGGATAAAATTGTGGAGTGACCTTATCTAGTATACATCTTATGTATATGACCTTATACGTAATTTACCCTATACAATATCGGCTCTAATTTAGTTTGGCATTGAATTTTTAGCTAGGTAAACTCTTCTTTAGTTATTCGACGTACTGATTGAAATCACTAATCATGGTTTTCAAACCTTCAAAAGTTTGCAAAATGTTCTAAGTTTACATATCGGTCGTTATTTAGTCTTCATCTTTGTAAATGTACCACGGCGTTTTAGTTTTGTTAAGTAATCTATGTTTGTATTATTAGATTTTATATGTAAGTGTTGTCGTATGTACCAAAAATTTGTCAAACATATAGTTTCATAACTTCCAGTTTACTAATAAACTATAAATATAAATATATGAAATTAAATCATGCCAACACCAGAGTAGGAATAAGCCAATGTAACTATGTCATACCGGAATGACCGCCTCTTGTTTTGTTGGTGTTTGGGGTCAAAATAAACTTAACATTTATTTTAATACTTTTGAACTCTGGAGATAAAATGGGCCGACCATATGCGGCCTAATAAGAGCTGCGAATCGAGAAATGATATTTATGTGATTCCTAAGTAAACTATGGGAATCTAGAGGCAAAATATTATTCCTAATTGATAATATTACATTGTCAAGCGAGAAGGATCAGAGTGTCTACCTTTATAAATAAAAGAAGTGAAGAAGATTTGCGGACCTCTACACTCATACACAATTTGCGCACCAGCAAATCTTACTCCACAACGAGTAGACAACCAGCGAACAATGAACTCAGGATCTAAGTCACCCGACAGAGCGTAGGGATTCGAATGTTCACTCAAGCTAACCAACCGACAATAACGAATTCAGGATCTAGGTCACTCGACAGAGCGTGAGGATTCGAAGATTCACTTGAGCTATGACGACGGCAATCGGCGGAGTCCAGGCCACCTGACAGAGCGTGGGGATTCTAAAGATCTACGAAGTCACACTATTCGGTGTTCTTGACACTACGTCCTTAGGATTTCTATACTTTATACTTAATCGATGGTGTAAAGTATCTATTCTTTGTGGCTCGGCAAAGACACACAAAGCTTACATCTTGTATCAAGACAAGTAGAACTTAACGAGCGAAGTTGGTACTCTCCTCGCTCCAATCGCTTGACAAGAAGCAGAGACTAAGCGGCGCACTACACAACAATATTCTACCATTAGCAGTGTCACGCCTCGCATACAACACATCAACAAATAGCAAATCCAAAAAGAGACAGTTTGCGACAACTCCATTTGCAGCAACCTGACTGGAGAAATTCAAAACCAAACATTTTGGCACGCTCAGTGGGACTCAGGTTTAGTGTCTTACAATCATTGATCAGTACCGCAAACTTTCATGAGTTGCCTTAAGCATCCAACACCTGCGTTCCGAGAACACAACTCAGCCGCTTGTAAATGTTTAAGCAATAAGGAAATACTACAGAGATTCGGTGCAACGATGGCTAAGGGTCAATCATCATCATCATCATCATTAGAACCTAGGAACATTGAAGAAATAAGGGCTATGGACTTTGAGGACTACACAGATTTTTCGCTCGAATAAGAGCAACGATGAAACACTAACATTGAACGCATGCTGAACAACATAGAGGCCAGTGACAGGACGGTCTCCAAAGTTCAGAATAGGCTCGACAACCTTTAAAAGGCTCGAGAGATTAAGCGTGCCGATAATAGCAAAAAGTTTGATGCTCTCACGACAGCTCTCGCAAACCTCACTAATACTATGATAGCCAGCTTCACGCTGAGTAACGATAAGTTAGGGGAGGGAGAACCTCTCTTTCATGATGATGAGGAAGTCAAAGACGACGATGTACCAGCTCTGCCTCTTCCACAGCCAAACCTTGAGCGAGAGTTCGAGGAAATGATTAATCACATCCTCAATCAGAGGCTGCTAGGTGAGAGAGGAACTCCAATAACCTACAACGACCCCTTCCCACCACCACCGTTTGGATGGAAGTGGCCAAAGGGTTAGCGACCCATCTCGTTTACTCGCTTCAGCGGTAAGGGAGAAGAGCCAGCGGCCAGCCACATTGCTCGATTCAGGGTCGAGTATTGGACCATGGGGTAGGCTCGGCGAGTTCAAAATAAGAGTCTTCGCTTCCTCGCTATCAGGTGCAGCGCTATGTTGGTATACAAACTTACCACAGGGCTCGGTCAGCGATTGGGCGATGATGGAAAGATTATTCACCGAACACTTTGGTGGGTCAGAACCAACTGTGAAGCTTGGTAAGTTGTGCCAAATAGTGCAAATGCCAAGCGAATCTCCAGTGGCATTCTTACACAGATTCAGGACTGAGTATACCAAGAGTAGGACTTCATGCACTATGAAAGAGTTAGTAGACATCGCGGTTGGAGGACTCGAAGAAAGATTGCATACAAAGTACGTGGATACGAAGTTTACATCGTTGAACGCTCTTATCGATGCAGTTGCTCAAACACATGCTGCGTACAAGGAGCCGACAATATGCACAACGTATCCTGGGAAACATATACTCCAAAAACTCTATATCGAGAACGTCTCAAGATAATTACAGTAATGCAAGAAGAAGATGAGTCTGATGGATATGATTCAAATGATGTGATAGTGGCTGGTCTGGAGTTAACAGCCAAGAATACGGTCAAGTC
Organism: Geum urbanum; assembly: GCA_946800695.1. Taxonomy (NCBI): domain Eukaryota; kingdom Viridiplantae; phylum Streptophyta; class Magnoliopsida; order Rosales; family Rosaceae; genus Geum; species Geum urbanum. The sequence continues at coordinate 18,564,186 of OX326997.1, read as the reverse complement.
GAAGAAAATAATTCCCTCAAATGGACAAGTACGAGTTCTGACCAGTGTGTTAACAAAACCGGAGTTTGAATCATACACTTATGATGCGAACGCAGCACACGAGATTATATAGGACTTGATTGATAGGAAGCTGACCACGTCCAACTTTGGAGCATTCCCCACTGTGGAGCAATTGAAAGGAAAGAAATACTGTAAGTTTCACAACATGTGAAACCATACTATTGAAGATTTCATCAAGCTGAAGGATCAAGTCCAGAAGTGGATTAATTAAGGGAGGCTTGCAATTGATGCATCACCGCAGATTGCTCTACTCGATCGGCAGCCTTTCGCAGATACTTCGGTAGAAGCAGTAGAGCTTGTTAAGCTAAAGGCCATCAGTACATTCAGCACTGATAGGATGGAGGAAATCCTGGAGAAATTGATCAAAGTAGATATCGCGAACGTACCTAACCCCACAACGTCATCATCTCCGCAGAAAGGATTGTACTGCAAATTCCATCACTCTTGGACACATAACACAAACCAATCTGTGTCCTTGTGAGAACAGATCTAGCAATGGATAGATAAAGGGGATATTGTTCTTCCGGACTGCGAGGGAGAAGAAATTGCCGAAGGTTCATTCATGGTGGGTACCCTGGAAGTATCTTGGCGCGGAGGAGCCAAGCAGAAGCAGACATTGGATCTCAAAACCATCAATGAAGTAATCCCAAGTAGTAGTAACAAAGAAGATCCCAGAGTGAAGCAGAAGGAGGTCTGCAGAAAAGTAACTCCGATAGTACTCTGTACCCGATGCAAGGAAGAATGTGGCATCAAGATGATCTATTAAGAATTTATGGAAGCAGTACGAGCAAGGTCATCAGTTAAGTCTTTAGCCAAGAATTATCAGCCAACGAGCTCGAAGAAATCACACATAGTTGCCAGAATAATGACATAGAAGAAAACTGAGGCAGTTGGTGATAAGCAACGAGTTGAACCAAGCAAACATTACATCCCTCCAGCAAGCTGATCTGTTATTAAGGAAGACGTGTGATATATAAAATTAGGAGGAAAGACTGTGGAGATACCTTACATCCCACCAGAAAAAGGAAACTCCAACGTCAATTCTGGGCTGCGAAGAGGACTTTAGAGGCTTTAGACAAAGGTTTGATCAAACTGGAGAAGTTAATGGAGTCACCCGAACAGATTCAGAGAAGAATGAATAGGCTCGCGGCTACACCCATGATTACGTTCAATAAATGGTCCAGCGGACCGAAAGTGCAAGCAATCAGATCAAGTGTGTTTTCCCGGATAGATAAGGTCGAGCCTAACGTAGAAGCACATTGAGTGCCAAAAAGGGCTCAAGGGATACTTGATGACAAGCCAGTGAAGAAATTGATCTTCAAAGGCATTGAACCCAAGGCAAAACCAGTCGCTGAGCCGAGAAAGAAGCCAGTGCTGCGATGGAAACCAAAGCCTTTGGTGATTAATGAATAAAGAAGCTCACTAATTCTTCCTCCAACCTCAGCATCAAGGAAGTCATAGTTTGTGAATCAGAACTCATAGAGAAGGTAGACTCTTCTGAAAGACTTAAGTCAGAGGTCTGCGTAAGAGAGCAATAGAGCCCTCCTATCAAAGATCAATGACAGAAGCCACTAATTGTTGAAACTGAAGCATATGATGGAGACGAACAATTAGTCGACTACGGAGAAGACAATGAGGACTTATAAGAGGTCTACACCGAGGACATGCATGTTGGCATAATGTACTTATTACCGGCCAAATTTTCTAAGTCAGTCAAGGCAAATCACGTGGCCATTGTAAGCAAGGCAGCTCAAGGACTAACTCTGGTAGAAATAGAAGAACCAGAGGAGCGGGAATCGCAAGTGGACTTTGTTATGCAAAAGTCCTATATGATGTTTTCCAAATCGACTGCCACAATGACCTCGCACATGAGACCATTGTATATCACTGCAGGCATGGGGGGCATCCAGCTTAATAAGGTCATGGTGGACACCGGAGCAGCGGTAAACGTCTTGACTACTCAAGCAATGACGTTGTTGAGTATTCCAAGATCATCTTTTCAAGCAACATCCATGACGATCAAGAACTTTGCGGGAATAGTCTCACATTTCATAGAAGTCAAGGTGGGACCTGTCATAGGGGTGCACATTTTCTTTGTCATTGAATGCAATTCACCTTTCAGTGCAATACTAGGTAGAGATTGGATCCACAGGAGTTATTGCGTACCTTTATTGCTTCATCAACAACTTCTTATATAAGATATGGAGACATCAGAATCGCACATAGTCAACGCAGATCCACGACCATACTCGGTCTTTGCGAATGCACTGGATACCGATTACTACAAAGAAAATCTTCGATCATTGGAAGTATGCAGTGTCGATAAGAAAGGCCGGCTTGTTGGGGTAACAGCCTCAGAATTAGCTTGATGGGGAATAATACAGGCGTGAGAAAAAAAGGCACGACCCTACTTCCTCGAGCTAGCCTCCACAAACCATCAATGATACGACCATCCAAGGATGAGGAGGCAGAGGCTTGTGCTTCTCTATATGCAAGATCACAAACCTATATGATAGAGTCGCAAGCCTATGCCTGTCTTCCAACCATAGCTACGACAGAGTGTATTAATGAAGATGTCCAACAAGAAGAGAAAGAGGAGGATATCATCCCGCTTGCACCTGCAGCCTTGGATAACACACCACCTAAAGTTAGAGATCCAACAGAGAAGATTAACCTTGGAAATCTCGCTGAGCCAATGAAGGTGGCTATCAGTACCTTCTTAGAGCCTGGAGAAAGAAAAAGGCTCATTGACCTATTATTTGAATACAAAGATTACTTTGCGGAGAAATTTGAAGATATGCCAAGACTTTCCTCAGAGTCAATTGTCCACAAACTTCCAATCACAGAAGGGAGAAAGCCAATTTAGCAGTAGATGCGGAGGATGAATCCGGATACGACAACATTAATTAAAGAAGAAATCGAGAAAATGTTGAAATTTGGAGTCATCTAAGTAACTAAATATACAAAGTGGATATCAAACATAGTACCAGTACGCAAGAAGAATGAGAAGATTAAAGTATGCGTGGACTATAGGGACTTAAACCAGGCTACTCCAAAAGACGCTTACCCAATGATGGTCGCTGATTTACTCATTGATGCAGTGGCAAGACATGAGACGCTGTCATTCATTGATGGTACATCGGGATATCATCAAATCCCGATCACTGAGGAAGACAGGCACAAAATTGCATTTCAATGCCTAGGGGTGTTAGGGGTATTTGAATACGTCAATATGTCATTCGGGTTTAAGAACGCAGGGGCAACATATCAGCGAGCAATGCATTATATCTTCCATGACCTAGAAGGTGATACAATGGAGGTCTACATTGATGATGTTGTGGTCAAATCAGAGCAGAGGTCAAGCCATGTGGAAGATCTGAAGTAGGTATTCATGCGAATGAGAAAACATCAGCTCAAGATGAATCCTACCAAGTGCGTTTTTGGGGAGCAAGCGGGAGGCTTCCTTGGTTTCTTGGTACATCAGCGAGGAATAGAGGTGTCAGACGATAAAAAGGAAGCGGTTCTTAAAGCTCCCCCTCCAAAGAACAAACGAGAGCTTCAACAGTTACTCGGGAAGATAAACTTCTTGAGGAGGTTCAGTGCAAACGCTACGGGAAAGACCAAACATTTCACACCTCTACTCAAGTTGCAGGGCGAGAAGGAGTTTGTGTGGGAACCGGTCCACCAAGAAGAGTTCAACACGATCAAACAATACCTGGTTAATCCACCAATCATGGTACCACCGCGAAAAGGCATGCCACTTAAGCTTTATATTTCCGCAACAGAATCATCCATATTAAGCTTATTGGCACAAGACGATTATGTGAAGGCGGAACGAGCAATATTCTACTTCAGCAGGACTCTCGTGGACTGCGAAAGTGGATACACACCGATGGAAAAATTATGCCTTGCTCTTTCTTTCTCAGGGTGCTAGTTAAGGCATTATATACTTTCCTTCACTACGTGCGTCATCGCACAAACATACCTGGTTCGACATATGTTAACCTGACCTATACTTCGACGACAGATAGGGAAGTGGATTCTCCCACTGTCCAAGTTTTCACTACAATATGTCCCGCAGAATGTAGTCAAAGGCCAAGTAGTGGCCAATTTTCTCGCACATCACCATATGGAGGAAGTCTCATAGCAAAATGAGTTAGAGTTGTCACACATCTGATTGGCTCCTTGGAAACTCTACTTCGATAGATCCAGCATGGGTGCTTTCGTAGGGGCAGGGATAACGTTGGTTAATCCACAAGGTAACACATTTGCCTATTCCTTCTGCCTCGAATACCATTGTTCCAACAATGTAGCAGAATACAAAGCCTTAACCATCGCGATAGAGCTTTTATGGGACCTTGGTGCTACGGATATTCAAGTTTGGGGAGACTCATTGCTTGTGATCAGACAGCTCCAAGCCATATTCAAAACAGGATTAATCCTATAGCCACATGTAAAAAGGGCCAGCGAGTTATTGAACTTATTCACAGAGGTAACCCTAACTCATATCCCAAAAGGAGAGAATTTTGCTGCAAAGGAGTTTGCTCAACTTGGTACTGGGATAGAGCTTATCGATGATGTACATGAGCGTCTAATGAAGGTAGAAGTTCGTAATCTCCCATCCTTCATGACCAGGAAGGAAGAAAAAGATGAATGGTATGTCACAACTCTGGGAACCATCGATGATGATTGGAGGCAACCGGTTATCACATATTTAAAAGACCCTAGCTCTACGGTAGACAAGAGGATAAGATATTTTTCTACAAATTACATTCTCCGGGGTAATGAATTGTTCAAACGTGGAGAAGAAAGAGTGGACTTGGTTTGTGTGTTAGGAACCGAGGCCAAGCGATTGCTGCGAGAAGTACATCTGGGAGTCTGGCCCAAAAATGAGATGGCTCTTGCAGAGACACGGTTACTTCTGGCCTTCAATGTTAAAATATTGTATAACTTTCACAAAGGGGTGCCAGGATTGTCAAGCTCATAGACCGGTCAGCCACATTCTGAACATTTCAATGTAACCAATCATCAAACCATGGCCAGTGCGAGGATGGGACTTGGATCTAATCGGTTTAATTCATCTTCATTTCTCTATGAAGCACAAGTTCATCATCGCCACGAATGATTTCTTCACTAAATGAGTAGAAGCACGGCCTTTAAAAGTGTCATCTACCGCTGCGATCAGGCAACTCCTATACGAGGATATCATCTACCGATTTGGAATACCAGAGTATTTTGTTTCGGATAGAGGAACAACATTCATGTCCGGGGAAGTAGAAACGTTGATGACCGACTTTAGGATCAAATTTTTGCATTCTTCACCGTATTATGCACAGTCTAATGGCCAAGCTGAATCAAGCAACAAATTGATCCTCCACATCCTTAAGCACATGCTCGCAAACAATCCAAGACTTTGGCATGAAGAGTTATTCAGTACTCTGTGGGCATACCAAACTTCCAAATGTAGTCCCATCGGGACTACTCTATATGCGCTAATATTTGGACATGATGCAGTTTTTCCATTAGAGATCTTCAATCATTGCGGATCATGGATCAACATAAGTTGATTGGCGAGGATTATGTACAAGCGATGTGGCAAGAGTTAGAGGATTTAAACGATAAGCATATCAATGCCTTGACTAACTTACTCGCAGAGAAACAGAAAGTGGCTCGCTGTGAAGTGAGAAGGACCCTTCATCATCGACAAAATTTTAGGCAAAGGAGTTTTCCAGCTATGCGACGTCGATGGCGAGGTGCATCGTAATCCAATCAATGGTCGATTTCTGAAAAAGTACATGCAACCAGTTTGGGAGTATGAGGCACAAGAGGGATCAATGACTTAGTTTTGCACTCATTTGCAGCCTGTAACAGAGACTTGCTCTTCATGTAAAACTAGGGGGCAACCAGTATGTCCAACGCTAATTCATGTGGCCAAATATTACAAATTTTCAAACCTTCGAACTCCAATTCATGTGGCCAAATATTAAAAAATTTCAAATTTTTGTTAACATGGATCCAATTTATGTGGTTCTTTTAAGTGTTACAGGTACGGCCAAATTCCAGTGGTCAAGTCAATGGAGATAGTATTTTCATTGTTATAAAGAAAATAAAAGCAGTAGAAAAATACACAGTTTCATTTTATCAAAGTAAGGAGTACAATATGAGGCTTTGCGGCCTCTAGCTCTGATATCATACGTCGAATGAACAATCTCTTCCTAAAAAAATAATCATAGGAAGTGGTTGAGATCTATCCCAACCAACCACAACGAGGCCCTCAGCTTGCGCCGGTGGATGGTCACTGACTAGGGGATAGATCTACCTTTGACTCTGGAAGACTTTGGGGTACTTGCACTCACCCAACATTTGTGGCTCAACAAAGCCGTCCCTCTGATCACCATCATAGACGCTCCACTCAAAAAGCAAGGAGAGCTGCAGCGGAAGTGAGTGTGAGCATGCAACAGACTAGGATGATCAGGTTTATGGATGGGGGTAGTGAGTTCCCATATTAACCATTGTCTGCTAATTCTCAAAGGTTTGAGAATTAGCCCAAAACCGAAGAACCTGAGCTTTGGTACTTCGACCTAAAAATGTCTAGGAAAATACAAGATCTGGAGGTTTGGCCTTAAAGCAAGAAAGAAACAGACTATGAACTAGGAAGCCATCTTTTGCTACAAAGAGATCTTGTGAAGAGAAGGAGAAGTAACAAGCTATTTATAGGCCTAAAAACTCTAAGGGGCTTTGAATAAAAGGACCCGGAGCGTTGTATCAATTCAACACAACAGTTAAGGGGGTTCAGCATTCAATTACCGATTTACGTATCTCTTAAAAACTAAAACCTTACCTGTTCGAGATACAGAGTTATGAGCCATTAAAGACGGACAGTTATTCCAAGGACCGACATGATTTTTGGAGGCGTGAAGTTATTTGATGGCATAGATGCACAGTAGGTGATTAAGGCCATGGGCCATAAAACATAAATTAAACTAAGCAGATTCTATACAAAATAAAATATAAAGCCCAAATGTGGGGCTTAGTCAACAAAAAACTAGAACTTCACAACGAAGCTACCGAGAGCTTACAGGTTCGTCTTTACTTGGAGGTACCAAGCCTATGCAGTGGCCCAAGCTCTTTCAGCATCCGCAGCTGTAGCGCGAGTTTTTTGAACACTTTCGAAAAGAGTCTTCCTGGCATTAAGAGGAGCGATAGCGGCTTGCTCCTTTCCAAAAAATTCTTCCTCTGCTTGACGCAGCTTAGCCTGAAGCTTTACGATCTCCACACGCATGGCTAGAATGTCTACCCACTCACCTTCATAGCTCTTCCCCATTGTCGTAATTTTCTCTAAGTCAAGTTTCCACATATGGTTATGGTCTACGCGATGGGAGATAGCTTTGTTGCGCTCATGGGTGGCAGAGACTACGGCGTCGTAAAGGTTGGGAAGTTCTCACAGTAGTTCCTCTATTTGGTCTAGAATAGCATGATCTATTCCCTCCACAGCGCGACGAGCCATTTGAATATGTACAGCCAGCTCTTGACAAACATTCTCGTTCTCAAAATTTAGAGTCCATAGGTCTCGAATATAAGTGATGGCGATTTGGACTTCTGGATGATCTTTTTCGGAGATAGCCAAGTCCTTGTAAATTTGTACCGCTTCTCGCAGGGTCCTTGTCATTCCCTCGCGACCACTGGTAGAAGTCGGAAGGGCCGGAGTTGCAGACTAGGGGGCGGCAGTCTCGCTACTGTTACGGTGACGTTAGAGAAACCCTCAAGCCTCCGTTGACCCTTGGTAAAAGATAACTATTAGGTACTTGGATCTTTCTGCAGAAAAACATATACTTAAGAAGTTATGAGATGCTCAAAGGACTTATGCGAAGAAACCTTACACGAGTGAGGTCAAAATATACCTGGGATAGGCAAGAGGGAGATTGATCATCATACAGGGCAGTGTTGATGCAGGGAGGAGAAGACACTTCAGTTATGAGTTGCGAAGAACAAGTAAAAGTTAAAGTCTGCTTAAAAAAAGGTTCAACCAGATTTAGCAGATTCAAGAAAAACGTAGTATAGTAGCTTCTACGTGGCCAGTTCCAGCGGCCAGAATGATGGATGGAATATCTAAAACACGGGGATGTTCTCCACTCGCAATCACAGGAGTCATATCCGTAGCTGTAGGAGCGAGTGTTTGGGCTCCTTGAACAGTTTCCTGGGATCACATAACCAAAAACAGTGGTTAAAAATGCACATCATTCCAAAAAGACAAGGTCAGAGCAGATAGCTCAGCAGAAGTAGTAGTCTGTATAGCAGCAACGTCAGGAAACCGTTGTGTTTCCCGTGGCCTCAACAGCCTGTTCCAAAGGCTCCTCATTAACCACGGTGGTAGCTATCTCCTCCACAATGGCGATCGCAGCATTAGAGACTAGTTGATAAAAGGTTTGATCATAGACTTGCTCAAGAAGTTCCTGGTGTCGAGCCTCTTCATCTGCAGCACTAGAAGGACCTACATCCAGAGGTTTAGGGAGAGGGGGTTCCCTAGACGCACTCACAACACTGGAAGAGAACTCAAGAGTAATGAATGGTTGCATGCTCTTGCCCTTGTTTCTCATAGCTCGGAAGAGTAAGTCTTCCTCTGAGGGCTCACTATCAGGCATTAGCTCAATGGAGGGAGAGTTATCACTTGTCTCATCTTCCAATAGCCGCCCATGCTCCTTAACGGCACGACGATGGGAGCGGTGGGACTGAACCATAAAGAACAGGTTTGGAGTCAAAAGATAGAAGGTGAAAAACTAAGGAGCTTTTGATAAAGTAAAGCCATACCAAAGGAATTTCCTCATTGGAGTCTCCGTCCTCATGGTCCCATGCTTCCGTGGCATCTTTCTTCTTCTTCTTGGCAGCAACAGCCTTCGCAGCGGGAGAGGCAGTAGCGAAACTCGCACTCATTAATTTATTACGCTTCAAAACAGAAGCAGGAGAAGTACTGATCTCTCGCTGCTTCCTTTCTGGCCCGTTTCCTTTTGGACATTGAGGCCTACAGCCTTCCTATCTACAGTTCTCTTGAAGAAACAAAACTCTAGGAAAAAGGCTGGAAAGATGGTGCGAAAGACTTCAGATTTGGACTGCACCCAGATATCACCATAATGGCGCATGTTCCACTCATGGTAATCTTCAACAGCAGAGTAGGTTACGCAGAGGGAGTGCCAACGGAAACCTGAGAGGTCCAACAAGGGGAAGGTTGGAGTAGCGAGGTCTTGAAGAATCATTGCAGAGAGATTTTCTACACAAGTTCTCCATGAAGTATAACCGTTGTGGGATTCTATCAAGGGGCAAGGCAGACCTTGTTTACACCCGAGTTGACGAGCAAAGTGATTGGGTGCGTATAGCTCAATCCACAAAATTGCATAGGGGACAATGATGTCTGCACATGTGATACACTGAGCAAAGAGCTTTCTCGCAGCAGGAGCTTGGCAGAGGGTCACTGCGAATCCATTAGATAATTCAGCCGGAAATCTCCTTGTTACTACGAATTTAGCCATGTCCTTGGGGAACTGATTTTGACCCAAGAGGTAGTAGAAGCACTGCGAGTAGCTCAAAGATTCCGTTACCCCGGCAAGAGCCAATGACTTCCCTAACACCTCGTCAGAGGTAAATTCCTTGTGATGAGGGCTGCGAAACTTAGGAAAATAGACCTGCAGCCACAAGGATAAAATCCAAACAGGACCTGCAAATTTCAACTGAAATGGATTCCATGAAATCCACCCAAGACCACGATATAAAGCGCCTACGGAGGGCTGTGCAAGGACAAGGTAGTGGTCATTGTACAATGCTTCAGCTGCCTTAGTGAAGGTATTGGTGGTCCTGTCCGCAACAACGCAAAATACATAGCGACAGAGCCAGAATTCCAAAAAGGCAATACCACCATAGGCGTTCTTTACTCGCTGGTCATCAGAGGCAGGACAAGCCTAGAATTCCTCCGTATTTTAATGCTTGCGCCAATTGGAGTAGGCGGTGTTGATAGTCAAGTGAGCAGGATCCGTAGAAAAGAGGAAGGCTTTATTATCTAAAGCATTAGGAAGAAAAGGCTCATCCACAGTGCGTAAACCGGTAATAGTGACCACATCACGAAGAGTAATTCCTAGATGCCCAAATGGGAGGATAAAACGATTCCTACTGGTTTCCCAATAGCACAAAGCAGCGACGACATCAGCATGATTCCCACCTTGGGGAAGATGGAAACATAAATCCAGGGCGTGCGAAATACCAACCTATTGCCAGAGCTCTTCATTAAGGGACTTTCTCTCTTAGTACCATTGAAGTTCCTCGGCTCTAGTGTTGGGTCATTTCCCCAATTTTACGTCAAGCTTCTTCTGATCCTATTGAAGAGGAGCAGTGGCTTCACCACGTGCGATTAACGGAGGACGACGCATAGCCGAATCAAGGACGGAAGAGGCCTTTGTGGTATTGGTGGTCGGACCCAGTATAACCTAATATCCATCCGTTAGATCGACTCATGAATAGGGAGTGTCTTGATCTTGATGGAGGCGCTAGTCCATATAATTACGAAAGACTTTTTCATCCTTCTCGCAAACGTCAGGGCAAAACTTTTGATAAGGAGCCATTTTCAAAAAGAAGGATGAGAATTGGAGTTCAGGCAGTGATCGAAAATTCAAAATCTTGGATTGAGGAAACTTCAGAGAAAAGGTGAAAAGGGGGAAAGTGACTGAAGAAGCTTAAAAATGTTGAAATAGACGGTGATATTTTTAAAGAAAAACACTTGAGTAGCCTAGTGCAAGACTATTTCAAAATCGCTGACCAAAAAGCAACATATCACATCAAGACCCCTTCGAATGCCCACGGGTTAATCTCGAGGTCTGGGGGAAAATGTTTGGGTCCAAAATAAACTTAGCATTTATTTTAATACTTTTGGGCCTTGGATATAAAATGGGCCGACCATATGCGACCTAATAAGAGCTGCGAATCGGGAAATGATATCTATGTGATTCCTACGTAATCTAGGGGAATCTAGATGCAAGATATTATTCATAATCGATAATGTTACCTTGTCAAATGAGGTGGATCAGAGTGCCTACCTCTATAAATAGAAGAAGCGAAGCAGATTTGCGGGCCTCTACACTCATACACAATTTACGCACCAGCAAATCTTACTCCACTGAAGTGGACAACCAGTGAACAACGAACTCAAGATCTAGGTCACCCGACAGAGCGTGGGGATTCGAAGGTTCACTCAAGCTAACCAACCGGCAACAGCGAATTCAGGATCTAGGTCACCCGATAGAGCGTGGGGATTTGAAGATACACTCGAGTTACGACGACAACAATCGGCGGAGTCCAAGTCACCCAACAGAGTGTAAGGATTCTAAAGATCTACGAAGTCACACTATCTGGTGTTCTCGACACTACGTCCTTAAGATTATTCTGCTTTATACTTGCTATAGGGTGTAAAGTATCGATTCTTTGTGGCTCGGCAGAGAGACACGAAGCTTACGTCTTGTATCAAGATAAGTATGACTCAACAAGCGATGTTGGTACTTTTCTCGCTCCAATCGCTTGACAAGAAGCAGAGATTATGCGGCGCACTACACAACAATATTCTGTCCTCGACAGTGGCACGTCTCGCACACAGCACATCAACAAACAACGAATTTAAAAAGAGACAGTTTGTGACAACTCCATTCGCAGCAACCTGAGAAAATTGAAGCCAAACAGTGGGACAGAAAAGTTGGTTACATTGGAGATAATACAATTGACACTGGTCCAGAATTATTAACCGATCCGATCAGGCACAGACGGCACAGTACATGATCATACATATATGGGAGCAAAAACTGCTGCACAGCATGTGAGACTGGTTGGTGATCGAAGATAAAAACAAAGGCCAACCCGGAATCGTCTAGGCCGTGGCAGAGTGGATCGGAATACTACTACTAGTTTAAAAGCATGTAGCAGTATGGAGCTAGGGAAGAAGATCGATGGAAATTAAACCCCAAGTTGCAAGCAATAATATAAACGGTGCTTGGAGGCTTGGGAACTTGAAACTTGCCCAAGTTGAAGGAAGGAAGATCTTTGTCCTGCTGCACCAAATGGATCTCAGCCACGTTCACTGATTTTACTGGCTTCCTTGGAGGTAAGGTTTCTTTGGCCGGCCAAGCTACCAGTCAAAGTGCTTGGAACTGTGTGCTAGCTGGAGAAGAAAGAGGTCAGGCTAAAAGCTGATATGTGCCGTGACCTCTATTATTTTTATTTCCAACTGGGAAGTAGTTAGTTTTCATCATCATATTTTTCTTTCTTCGAGCACAAAAAAAGATTACGAGGGAAGTGGGAAAGTATTGGCATTAAGAATCGGTCAAGATATGTAGGGAGATTCATTCAGACTTCTACTACGTATACTCGTATAGAATTAGAATTCGTCATTCAATATGGTTCGTTTTTTTTTTTGGGCCGAGCATATTGTTGGCTCGTTGAAAAATTTGTATACCGGATGATATGAATTTCTGTTTCTTTTAATTTAAACTAGAAAAAGGTATACATGCGATGCATGTGAACAAAAAAAATAAGTTTTGTTTTTCAAATATAAAAAAAATTGTTTGTGTTTTTCTTCTAACGTTAACTCAACTAAAATTTTTGGAGAAAGAATAATGGATAATTAGTTCTCTCATTTGCAAAGACAAATAAGAAAGATGTGTAGTTAAAATTATTTTTTAATTTTAATTTTAATTTTAGTTTTGGAAATTACAAAAATAACCTTCATCTATTAAAATTATTTAAAGTGAAAAGGATATATCTGGGAGAAACTGAAAAAGTGAGGAAACAACATTTCTTCCCTTAATAATAATATAGATACAGAACAAAACACCATATATTTTTTCTTATAGTTTATGACTTTATGTTTTGTTTAGCCAAACAAATTTTATTAGAAATTTCACATACCACCGCCCAAAATTATATATTCTAATTTCATTCGAACAATATTTGATGTGCGTTTTAAAATTTCGGTCAAAACTTTATATGGTGACTAATCATTATGATTGGAGAACAAAACTTAAATAAGATAACAAATTAAATGTATTTTTTTTTAATTTCATTTTGTAAATAATCGGTCCAAGTGTCGCCTTCCTGATGCTTAACACTTTTTGGAACATTGCTTAAAACGCTATGCCATCAAACGCAACGTGTAAAATTATCTTTTTATCCGTGAAAAAAGTATAACATTTTTTTGATAAATAATTATATTTTTCTGAAGAAAATAATACGAATGTTATAAAATATTATTTTATATTCGAATTTCATGACTCACTCTTTTTCGGTAGAAAAATTTCACAACTCAAACAAAGCATTAGATTGAAGGAGTTGAATATGACATCCCTTTATTATAAAGCACATCCTTTTAATTTTGTATTTTTCATGTATAATTTTTATACAACTTTGTAAAGAGATGAAAAGAGCGTGTGGTTTAAAAAAATGAGATGTTAATTTCGCCTTTTTAGATTAATTGGTAATATGATCGAGATTAAATTTTTTGTTTTGAAGTCTCGATCATGTTCGGCTAATTAAACATTTGTGTTCCAAACTCTCTGATCAGGAGAGCCTCCATCTCCAATGGGTGATAACTATCAAACCAAAGATGTTGTGTCCGCAACATCTAACATCCAGAAGACATGCCTATCGATCAAAATAAGGAAAACAAACATTTTAAGTGTGTGATTATATACGCAGAAATGTTCGAGGATAAGAAACTTCGAGGAGAAGAAAACAAGATGATGAGTTACAACGTTACATTTCATATTGGACTGCACATGGCATGGAAAGCAATCTGAAGAGCGAAGTTAAACATATAGAAAAAGCACGCCCACTGCCTCTCCAGATTATCCAATAGTATCCAGTTATTGGCCAAAAAATATGGAACACCATTTGATGGGTCAACTTCAGTTGTGTGTTTGTTTTCTCTTCCCCATAGGACTTGGAAGAACGGTAGGTCACGTTTGGTAGGTATATCTAGGGGTTATCATTTGGCCCGTGGGCCTCGTGGGCCGGTGGAGGCCCGCAAGCCCGTGGGCTAAAAGCCCGGCCCGGCCCGCAAAAAAGCCCGCAAAAGCCCGCCAAGGTGGTTGGTGGGCCGACCATGGTTTAGAGATCTAAAGCCCGGCCCGCGGGCCCGGCCCGCCAAAAGCCCGTCAAGGCCCGTTAGGCCCGGCCCGTCAAAGCCCGTTAGGCCCGGCCCGTCAAAGCCCGCACACATATTGACATATATCATTAAATTATTTAATGAATTTTAATCATTATACAATTTATACCTAGTTAATGTTTACCTACACACATATTGACATATATATATATAATATAGTGACTAGTAGTCTAATAGACTAATACTATATAGATATATATTTTACATTTGTGTATATATATTAATATATTACATATAGATGGATAGATTGAATATTTGAATTCCATATATAATTAAATTTGTGTATCTATTTTACTATTAAGTCATTATTTAAAGTTTAGCATAAGTTGGGGTTTAGGTTTAGGGTAAATTAGGGTTTAGGAGATTAAGATTTATGGTAAGTTAAGGTTTAGGAATTTCAGGTTTAGGGTAAGTTAGGGTTCCGGTTCTAGGATTTTATTGTAATTTTTTTAGGGTTTAGGGTTTGGGGTTTAGGTTTTAAGGTTTAGGGTTTAGGTTCAAAATTTATAAAAATTAGGGACGGCCTACTTAGAATATTATGAACAACCAATCCGACATTCAATTTTTTATATATATAAGATAGTAGTACGTATATCATTATACCTACACTTATATATATAATATAGTGACTAGTACTATATATATATTTTTTATATTTGTGTATGTTTATATTAATATATTACATATACATATATTGATCAAATATTGGAATTCCATATATAGTTATATTTATGTATCTATTTTACTATTAAATCATTGTTTAAAGTTTAGGATAATTAAGTTAGGGTTTAGGTTTAAGATAACTTAGGGTTTAGGGGATTGAGATTTAGGGTAAGTTAAGGTTTAAGAATTTTGAGGTTTAGAGTAAGTTAGATTTTAGGAATTTTGAGGTTTAGAGTAAGTTAGGGTTTAGGGGTTAGGGTTTAGGGTTTAGGGGTTAGGGTTTAGGGTTAGGGTTTCATTGTAATTTTTTTTATCGATTTACACTGTAAAACAGTAAATATAATAGATGGTTCAGATTAGATTTTGTAATTTTTCAATGGTGAGAGTTTAATTGAGAGTGTGTGAAATGACATCAATACCCTTCTCTTATATATTGCTTATTTTTCCTTGGAGAAACTTGATAAATTAAATTTTTATATCAATTTTTTTGACACTATGAGATAGATATGTAATTTACAAGAATGTGTGTTAAAATTTTTATCTTAAAAAATTCCTTTAGGGATGGGTAATTTATGTTTTAGTTGTAAGGGTACTACGGTCACATTTAGCGAAACTCATAGATGTAGGTCTAAATCAAGTCCAAAATTTATAAATTTTTAACGGCATGCTTAGAATATTATGAACAACCAATCTGACAGTCAGTTTTGTAAAATGATGATACACGATCGATTACGTTTCACAAAGGACTTTCAACCTATATAACCAAGGAATAAAGGTAAGAACATTAGTGTGCATGTAGAGAATTCAAGCAATATAGGAATTAAAAATGTTTTAACAATAAAGAAGGCCATATATAATAGTTCACCTTGTAATAAAAGACACCGTACGTAAAAATTAGCCTAATCGAAGTACGTTTGGATCCCAGTCAATACAATTAAACAAAATTTGTGAAAACACTAAAATACACTCATCTTATTTTCCTTATTTTCCTATGGGGGGAGTAGATAAATCAATTTTTTATGTCAATTTTTTTGATACTATGAGATAGATATGTATTCCATAAGAGTATGTGTCCAAAATTTGATGTTAAAAAATTATTTTCGGGAGGGGTAATTTCCGTTTTAGTTGTAAGAGTACTATGGTCACATTTGGCGAAATACATGGATCGATGTCTAAATCAAGTCCAAAATTTATAAAATTTTAAAGGCATGGTTATAATATTCTAACCAATCAATCTAATGGTCAATTTTATAAAATAATTAAACATGTCCGATTAAGTTTCACAAAAGTATTTCATTCCATATAACAAATGAACAAACGTAAGAATATTAATATACATATGAATAATTCAAGCAATATAAGAATTAAATATGTTTTAATAATAAACGAGGACATGTAGAAAACTCCATCTTATAGTGATAAACATCGTACGTAAAATTTAGACTCGTCGGAGTACGTTTAAACCCCAGTGCATGGATAAAGGTTACGTTTATTTTGAAATGTCTTAATTTTTTAATAATTAAAGCCCGATAGGCCCGGCCCGCAAAAGCCCGCAAAGACCCGGCCCGCAAAAGCCCGCAAAAGCCCGCAAAGCCCGCTTGAATGGGCCGGGCTCGGATCCTTATATAAAAGATAAAGCCCGGCCCGGCCCGGCCCGCATATATTAAAATGTTGTTGAGGCCCGGCCCGGCCCGTGCCGGCTATACATGGGCCGGGCCGGGCTTTTGCCGACCCCTAGGTATATCTTCCCCCAACTAACGGTAGGTCACGTTTGGTAGGTATATCTTCCCCCAACTAACAGTCCTAAGCTAGATGCTCTGCTGCAATCTAGCTAACAAGTAACACCTCTCCATAACCCATGAGCACTCTTCTCCATACCCAATTTGCCAATCCTACACAATCTATTTCATCATCACTGATCTCTGATCTCTGATCTCTGTGAATTCTGATACAGAAACTAGTGCAGCACCGACCCACGAGGCCCCGTGAACCCTTTCATAAATGTCTTCTGGAAATATCAGCGAGCCTGATAAAACCACTCCCAAAATCTTGAGCTTGTCTCCTCCATTTTTTATGTGCATGTATTATTATTATTACAGGCACTGATATTCAAACAGAAACTGTGCTAGTTCCCGGTCACCCACCACTGGTTTCTTTTTCAGCGAGGTGGTTTTCTAGTGCAGTCGTAGTAGCGTAGCTACATCATGGTTAGCACGGTTGATATTTGATTATAACTCATAATTAATATAATTTGTATTTACTTTTTGAATATTTTGTACACTATTTGGATAAATTGACACTACTAATTTGATCAAAAATTTATGCTAGAGTAAAAATTGAATTGAATTTCTTATTACACTATGATTCCTTTTTGGAATCAAATTCAGTTATCCACTTATTTTATGTGGGGAAGGTTTTTGCATTCCTAATTAGTGTCAACAATGATCTTTCTACTAATTAATTAATTAATTGATGTTATATCTTTATATATGGGCAAAAAAAATGATAGATGGATGAAGACATTTAGTGACAAGCCAAGAATTTTATTTGTATGGTTGCATAATGAAAATATATCAAACCACATCAATATTTGGCTTAGTATCTACTTAATCCATTAAAAAATTACAGTATTGACGAAAACTGAGTGGGAGCATAAGCTCCTCTTGGCCTTAACTAGGGCCGCCAATACACGGTTGATATTGACAACAAAACGTAAATAATCATGAAGACCTATTGAGGATAGTTATAAATATTTTTCAAATTTTAGCATGTATTTTTCAATAAAAAAATATATTAATTTAATTATAATTATGACACAGCTGAATGATATTGCTAGCTACGCTATGCCACCTAACTAAACTAAAACCTAAGAGCATCCGCATCCTGAGTATCCTAAGGTGTTTTGCTCGATCGGATGGTGGACTCAGGCGGGAGCTACTTGAGTAGAGGAAAACCCATAATGCAGCAGGAAGTTTAGGAGCGACGGCCACTCGTTGACGGCAAGCTCGAGTAACCGCTCGAGAAAACTTTGTTTCGGCTTGTGATCAAGCGTCTGGCAAAGCCCACTCCCACATGGGTAACGTCAAGCGAGTAGTTTTTTATTATTATTCTAGGCTCGTGCAATGCACGTGCCGCCAGTAAAGAATAAAAAGTAAAAGTGACGCGCAAATGAAAGGCCACCACGTGTCAAAGCTGTCTGCCTTTAACTCACCAATGGTTCACTTGATCTGGACCATTGGTTTTGAATCCAAATTTCGATCATGTGGTCCAAATTTAAATACAACGGCTACTAAACTTTTCAACGGCAAGAAACGGGAATAAACAAGCAAATGGCCAAATAACTGCAAAAAAAAAAATCCTAATAATTGTACAAAATACCTTTTTTCTATAAATAATACTTCATTTTAATCAAAACTCACACTAATTTGTGCATAACAAATTTCACATCCCCTTCCATCTCTTCTCTCATTTCCTTGAGCTTTTTTTCCAAAAAAAATGGGCATCCATTGGCTTCCTTCCAAAGATTTACAAATGTACATCTTTTTCGCATGTCATACCGTTAATGAACACAATGGATACAAACAAAATATGGACAAATTGTGGGAGACAATTAATGCCGATTATTTGCTAAATTGGGAGCCAACATAAGGTGAATCTACTCCAAATGAGCCTAGGACCCAAGTCGTGCTTTCGTCTCACTACAATAAGTTCAAGTTACTCTTGAAAAAATGGGGTGAATGTTTGTGCGTATAACTAGCGGCACTTCGCATATGGATGATGTAAGTTTCTATTCTTTTATCATATATGATATAAATTTTATTTGATTATATGAAATAAATTATGTAATTGATATATTTGGTTTGTTTAAATATGTAGTATTATAAAATAGCTAACATTTACTATATTTTAGATTAAGCAAGCTCAAGCCTTTTACTATGTGGCCAAGAAAAAACTGTTCACACACTTTAATTTGCATGCTACGACGCGACTAAGGACCATCCAACTTATGATACGATGCTACCAACTACTCCGTCTCCGTATGTAAGCAATTTTGAAGCTACTGCTTCCGCACCGAATCATTTCCAATCAATTTGGGTGACGAGGAAGTGAATGAAACACCACAAAGCAATGTGGCCGCTCTCTCGAGTTCGGTTAGACCAATGGGATGCAAGACGTCAAAAGAAGCAAGGCGATAAAGAAACAAGGTAAAACTCCTATTAAGCAATGAGTTGGGGTTTTGCAAATCATTACAAGTGATCAAGCATCGTGGCATACCTCAAGGAAGATGCATAATAAAAGTGAGCTTAATTATTACAAAGAGTACATACAAATTCAACAACGGAAGGAAGCAAGGGCGTCCAATGAGTTCAAACTTAAGAAACAAGAGGGAGAAACAAGGATCATGACAATAGATTTGAAGGCTATGACTCAAATCTTGAAAATGAATTTTACCTAAAGGAAACAATCCTTAATGAAGGAGAATCTAGGGAATGAGAAGCTATCAATGAAACATTTTCGGATTGTTATTACCCACGCGTGCTCTTTCCATAGTAGTTATAATATTGTCTTAAGAATAAATCTAAGCTTGGCTTGTCTTTATAATTTAAATTTTTGAGATATAAAAATACAATTTATTTATTATGATAAAATTGAAAAGAACATTTGTTACATATATTAAAGTAAAACACATACTAAAATTGAAACACACACACACATTAAATGAAAACACATAATAAAATTGAGACACACATATGTACACATATTTAGAGTATTTCACCAGTTTCAATCCTCCAGTTGTGCTTCATCAAGTCCTTTTGAAGCTTCGTATGGATATAAACGAATTCGAGATCAATAACACGGTCGTGAAACCGTTCCCTTCTATCTCTTCACACAACTAATTTTTCTTGGGTTGTAAGTTGTAATAGTTTCTTCACTTTCTTGCTGATACAAAGACTAGACAAATTTTGTATTTTCTTCTTCATATTCTGTGAGGCATTTGGCTCGTTTTCATTAGCTTGTTTTCGTTATTTGATCCTTTTCTTTTTCACCTGGTTGAGGTTCTAAACAGTTCATGTAATTGCTTTAAAGTAATCTGAGACTACGAGAGGCACAGTTCTGAATGAATGGAACTTTTTATTACAATTGGTATTGTTGCTAGCAAATCGAACACCTGAACACGTCTCTATAACTCCTATGTAGATATGTATAGAATTTTGAAGCATAATGGATACAACCTTCCTAGAAGCCATGCAGCAAGACCGAGGTTGGGTAACTTTGCAATAGGCCAGAATACCAAGCACCCAAACGAAGAAACAAACCAAAAAATTGTGAAAACTAAGGTGAATATCTTACTTAGATGCACATAACTGCTAATACAGGTGCCTTACCATATGTACTGTGCCGGGACGGGACTGTTTTGCTTCTCTGCTTTTTTGAATTAGATTTTCTTGATGCTGGAGACCTTAGTCTCAAATTCACACAGCAGTATATATCGTGAGCGTGGATAGCAAGTGTTTCAAATTTGTTCAGTATGCCTTGCAGAAGCCTGCTCGTCCGTCGCTTTTGTCTCGTGCTTTCTCTTGCTTCGAGAACTCCTCTTTGCTCTGGGCGTTCGGATTTTTGTAGAACGCTTCACTGTATGCTGCTCCACTCCGTTAATCTCTACTTTCCCAGTAGATGGAAGTTCAGGAGGAGCATCAGGCCATGGTGTACGTTTTGATGGTACAGTGATTTCCAAAGGAGGATCGATCATCCATCTATACACAAAAGAACTAAAATTAGCTCAGAGATGAAACCATACAATCTAGATATGACAAAATTTAATTGTGATGGTCAGATAAAACAAACACACCAATATAAAGAACTCAAAGAAAATTGTCCGAATAAGGAAGCTTAACATGTAAAAAAAATTCAGGAGAAGCATAAAGAGCAGAGAAACAAGGTGCAGCTATAAAAATTTATAAGAACATTAGGTTTAGGCGTCCAGCAAACCACCAGGATTCCCTACAAGACCTCACAACACTTGTATGAATTATATCATATTATATTAGGCCAGGAGCAAGAATGATAAGAACCATTAACAATACAAACAGCTCCACCATTTCATGCATTAAGTTGTGGCAACAACCAAAAAAATTACTACATTTCCAGAAATATTATCTACTAAGATGTGAGGAAAAAAAACTAGATTATACCCTAGAATAAAATATTAAACTTGAGAAAATAACAGGAGTGCAGTTATAAAGAACTTCGGTGTGTTTGAAGCAGATATAGCAGGACTATGCCATCGATCGACAGAACCAGAATTTGACAAATTCAAATAACATGGAATGGAAATGAGTTATTTGCATTATAGTTTATATTCAGCATCTGAAACTAGAGTGAATGTATGATTCATTCACACTTAAGATGTTTACTGATGCTTGAGTATGAAAGCTAGTTCTAGTCGAATTTCTAACATGTCTTGCTTACATCTTCTCACCAACTTACAGTTTCTTAAGTACTATGTGGTTATTGGATAATGTCAAATTTGTTTCCAACTGAGCCACGTATTAAGTCCATTCCTTAATCTCTATCCAGAAGACAATCTTTTCAAAGCAGATGAAAACTTGCATTCACATGTAACACAATCCACAATCAACTAGTACTCTTATAGCTAGCCAGTTATCAGCATACTTGGCAACTATCTAGCAAAAGAACTATATGATAAATTCCAGTTTCGAGAACTGAACCTAGTTGCTCTTGTGGTCATATGAGATGGAAGGGACAATAGAAACAAAATCTGGTTTAAGCAAGATCAGCAAGGAAATGGGGATCTAGAGGCAGTACACCAGACATAGGTAACACAGACTCTAGCTGATATAGCATCGACGTATTGGGAGTCAACTCGGACCAGAATGTTTCTACGATGTGAGTATGAGATGCAAGGGCCGTGGATTACACATCCTGGTTTAAGCTTAATTCAGCAAGGAAATAAGATAACCGAGACTCCACAGAACCATGACATTGCATGATATATGTAATGTGGATCATGTTGATATGATCAAGTTATTGGGAGCTGTCAAGGAAAAGCTCCACAGCTTTAGGAACAGACAAGAACTTTGGACACAAGTAATTAGTTAAAATCGAAAGAAACACCAACAATTGTACGTAATACTTTCTAATATTACAAGTCACCTATTAGTTAATGTTGACTGTAAACCCGTATTGTAAACTTGCACATCATATATCTCACTATTCGGATTGACAAGACATATCAAAAATATATAGTGGAGCATCTATCTTTCGGTGACTAGCAAATTATTTGACACAAAAAAATGGTAAATCGCCATACCTAGCATTCTGGCCATCAACAGGATAAATAATCATACAGAAGTAGTGTAACCTAACCCTCACAAATTCAAGCTAACTCAATGCTAACATCTGGCTGATAATTTAACCATGATGAATAAACTATTCCAAGGGACAAAGAACTTGTATACATACATAATTAGTACAATGGTGTCACTAACTGTAGTATCAAAATGAAATACTAATTAATCTCATTTAATAAGAATTAGGTTGAATAATAATTCAAACGAGAAAAAGACTAACCTTGCAGGAAATTTACTATCATAACGAGCTTCGACACGGAGCCACCAGAGTAAAACTTGGCGTCCACAACTTCCAAGTGGCTCCACCATAGACACGTCCCTCAACAAGAATAGAGGACTCCCTATAATCTCGTCGGCATCACTTAAACTATCTAGTTCGTTAACCCACTCTGGTTTATCTTCAGCTTCATCCCAAAGCAACCGGGAATTCAACACAAACCCAGACCATTCCAGCTTCCGTGGTAGCACAGGGGCTCTATCATCAATGTAATTTGCGCTCTTTCCCGCATAAGGCAACGAATTAAAAGTGTGCCAACCAACCAACTTATTGGACGAGTTACAAGCAGGACCTTGAATCGGCATTGTTGGGTTCTCCCCATCCTCCTTTGTTTGACTCACAGACTCCAACAACTCATCTGCATTATCCGAATGAGCAAGTATTCCAACCGAAACAGCACCAAACCATTTCACATTCTGCATCTCATCGAAAAGCTCCAAACTGTGCATATTACTATCGTCTGCAAACATCACAATCCCATCTAGCTTCTGCTCTCTCCCAACCCTGCCCCATCACAACAATCACACAGTCAATTTCTTCAATTCTCACAACTAATTAGATTGTCTCAACTAATTAATTTCTTTGGAATATAAGCTCAATTATCTAAGAACAATCAAACATACATATGTAAGTACAAAACATCAGAAGGAATATTCATATTCACCTCAAAGCGTGGAGCCGCATCCGAGCCTCCAAGCGGTGGCGACCATCCCACGTCTTCGGCATTCGCTGATCGAAGCCAATATGAACAATGTTGAGCCCCGACTTGGAGATAATAGAAGCAGTCTCATTAGTAACACCGCCGGCCTCCACCACGATCCAAACGACGTCGTAAGGAACAAGCATCAGCGAGTGCATCACTCCCGTCAAATGTAACGCCTGGAAGGTCCGAGCATACGTCGGCGTGACGGCAATGACCTTCCTCGGGTTGTTGACTCCGAACTGCCGCCTCTGCTCCCTCTGCACCGTCTCGATTATCCGGTGCGCCTTCATCGTCTCCGTCGGGTTCGGGTGCGGCCACGGCCGGATTCGGATCCCGTGCCGTCCGACCACCACGCGGCTTGAGCCACCACCGCCGCCGACGGAGGATGAGGAGGTCCGGTTGAACTGGAAGTCGAGATTTGCAATCGGATTCGAGATGGCGGGGATGTCTAGGGTTCCGATGAGCTCGGAGGCCGACCGGAACGGCGCCGAGTACAGATTCGTCGACGACGTAGAGAAGAGAAAGAAAAACACGAGGCGGGAGAAGCGGAATCCGAGGACGAGGCTTATCAGGCAGCAGAGTCCGTGTAGCACGAGCCAGAAAACCGTCGCCGGCGACTTGGTTCCGGCGTCGGAGGCCGAATCCAACGGCGCTGATCCCCTGAAGCTGTTGCTCCGTCGGTTCAGGTAGCTCTGGTGCAGCGCCGAGAGCTTCATTGTTTTAATTTTTCTCTCTCTAACTTGATTGGCTCCGTTAGAGAGAGAGAGAGAGAGTAAAGCTTGATGAAGAATTGGAGGGGTCTCTAGCTTGTTGGTGTGGCTCAACTAGTACAGGAGGTTGAGTTCTTTTGAAGTCATAGCGGATTTGAGAGATGTTGGGGGGATGATGATGATGATGGGGGAATGAGCTCAGAGATTTCTTCGAGTTTACGAATCAATATTGAATTCAAAAGTTTGGTGATTTTGGCTTCGTTTGCTTAGCTTTTCAGCTTTCAGTCTTTTGTTGCAGTATGTGTAGAAAACGAAGACAAACGAGGAGGAGGGAGACGGAGACCCCCGGCCCATATTTTTCGGGCCCAAATTAGATCGAATAGGCTTCTCGGACAGATTTTTTGTTCTTTAAAAAAAATAACTTTCTTAATTGGATGTAAGAAAACGATTTTCATGTTTTAATTAGTTTCTATAATATTATTGGTTGGATTAAGGTCAACGAAGTTGGTTTCCATGGACTGACCTCTCTTGACGGAGATTGACCAACTACCCTTTTGGAGTTTCAGGGAGGTTAAGCTAATTAATTTTGATTTATATACGGTAAGTATATGTAAGGAAATACGAAATTTAAAACAAGCGATCAGAGACTTTGAAGGAAAGCATTTTATATGCATTTTTTTCCTTCTTTTATTTTTTCATAAGTTTTTTGGGTAAAATCCTATAAGGCTTTTGATTAAATGATTATGAAGGGAAGTTGGGCCTCATGATATTGTTCAAAGCATCTCTTTGACAAAAATTATTATATATTCAGCAATGCACTTGTACTACATACGTGTCAAGCACAAACTTAATTGAAAAATAATCACGATGAGTCAATATTACAGTTTTTTTGCCCCTTTCCTCTCCTCCACTCTCCGTCGCGACCTACATTTGTTGTCCCAAGGTTGTGTCGTCACAAGCTGCTACGATGTCTTTTGATTATAGGAGGAGCAGAAGGAAGTGCCGAGTTTCGATGGCAGCGACGACGACTCCGAGCACCATTGTCAGCTCTGGGAAGGTGAACAAGTCCAACACCGGCATGGAGCAGCTCAACTTTGAGCGTGGCTCTGGCCATCTGCAACGCTATTCCTCGCAGATGCCTAGCAAATCAGAAGGTGCAAGCTACGTGAGGAGGGATGGAGAAAGGCTAGGTCTACAAGGTTGGGGTCGGTGGAGCACAAATAGAACTCGGTGGTCGCAAATTGATTTGTTATCGTCGGTGCTGGAGCTGCTTGATTTAGCGGTCGGTGGTGCACTTCTGGTGTCGCATGGTGAGATGCGGTGGGGTACCAGCAGGCCGTAAAGATACTGTGGCAGCGACATCGTTCGGCCCAAAATGATTGAGATCGCCCTCGATATTGTTTCGTTCCTTGGTTGCCATTGTTGTAAGAACAACTCAGCGTCACTGGTAGGACATGACCAGTGTCTTTAGCGGCGTAAGATGCGAGGGAGGTAATAAGTGCGCGACAAGATCGAAGAAATTAGGACAAAATCGTAACTTAGTTGTTCTTTTGGATTTTTCTGTGAAAGTTTCAGCAAAAAAGATATGACACGTGGCACAGTGCACTTGCACTGCTGTATGCCAAATACCTTATGCTTTTTGACGTATTTTCCTTTTGACTGTATGTTTGGCCCTTCTTACCCATGACCAAATAGACTTATGTGTCATTTTTTTTTCTTAAAACTGTTTTATAAGAGTATTTCCATGAAAAATATTTCTGGTATCTCTGTGTGTATCTTGTCCTGATTAGAATAGAAATAGATATTCTCTCAATCTTTGATTTATAGAGATATTGATTGTATCATATTGAAATGCCTATTTAATACCATCTATCAATGAATAAAGTACAGTTTTCAGTCTATTGCGTATCTATTTACTTTTCTCCTTCAACACATTATCAGCAGCTTTTGAGTTGATAGCCACCACCCCAAATCCTAAACAGAAAAATACCCCAACCCTAAACACTAAAACTTCCACTGCTGGCCTCCCTCCCTCCTTAACAGAATCTCTCCACCGCCGACCATTGAATTTTACCACCGTCAGAGCTCGTCCCCAGAATTTGTGGACGTTTTCCCTTCAAACTTTTTTCCAGCGAAATTTTTATACCGAGCATAATACCTTCAAAGTGAATCGACTAACTCTCTTCTATTTAGAAATTAGGTTGCAAAACTTAATTACCGCAACACCTTAGATCTATATCTAGATTTAGATTTTAAATACCGTGAATTATTATATGTCTCTAGTTCCTATGGATTAATGTAGGTGTGAGTGAAAGGGATTTAATCACCTCTTTTTCAAGGTTTAAGCTTAGTGAAGGCTCTGGGGAAGTCACGGTTATCAGTGAATATCATGATTAATTGTGATTTCACATTGAAAAAATGGAAGTTGATATTTGTGACTGTGTTAGTCACGATTTTCTGAGAAGTGGTTTAAAGTCACCGGTTTTGCATCGATTTTTGTGACCACATATCATGAATCATGTTTCTTATTCCCTAAACTTGATATTAGTGTGATTTTTTGATCAGTAAACTAATTACATCTCTTGTCTTTTGTAGATGATTGAGCCGGCAAGGCCAAAATTTGATATCTTTGATATTCAAGGAGCAGAATACCATAGATGGGTATCAAAAGTTAAAAATACTCTTCTTGGTAAACGTCTCATTGATACAATCCAACTACTATCAAACTTTAAAAATACTCTTCTTGGTAAACGTCTCATTCATTCAATCCAACTACTACCACCTGTCATTGAAGCCAACGAGGACACCCTAGCTCGAAAAGCTCAAGTTCTCATGTTTCTCAGGAGACATATTCATCCTGCTCTAAGGAAACAATACTTGTTAAAGAATGACCCCACGGATTTGTGGGTAACTTTGCAAGAATGGTTCAACATAGTGCATGACGCACAACTTCCAGAGCTTATAGAAAAAATGGGATAGAATCCGGTTATTGGATTATCCTAAGATCAACGATTTTTATCAAGATATGCTAGAGCTACAATCAGAGCTTGCTATTTGTGGCATTGTAAAGACCAACCAAGCTATAGTCGAGATGTCTTTGAACACATTTTCTACCTCCATGGACACCTTTGCACATCAGTATCGCATTGATTATGAGCAAGGAAAACTTTGATCATTCAGTGATTTTATGAGTGTGTTGGCCAAGAAAGAGAGACATCACGAGATCATTCTCCACAACAATGCTAGGCCAGCCGGTACAAAAAAAGTCCATGAAACCTACAACACTAGTGGGAAAGCATGAAAAGATAAGGGGAAACAACATTTTTTTAACCTTATCAAACTTGTGGTGGTAGAGGAGAACATGGAAGAGGTCGTGATAGAGGAGAAAATAGTCAGAATTTGACTTGGATTCGCCAAGACAACAACCACAATAACTCCAATAAGAATCACCACAATTCTGGTTCTAGGAATAGTGGGAATTGTTCACATTATGCTTCTACTTCTCGCTTGACACTTTGCTATAAGTGTGGTGTGACTAACCATATGTATAAGCAATGCAGAGCTCCAAAGGATATTCAAAATGCCTACAAGATGTGTCAACACTATGAGATGCAAGATGGCGGTGAAACAAATCTAATTGTAGCAGATATCCCCGAAGCAAGCCTAAAGACTACGGATTTTACTTAGTCTATGTATTAGGCTTATGATTTGCTATGTAATCTAGTTTGGATTTGTATTTGATTTTATTTTTGTAGTCATGGTTTTGAATAAGAAAATTCCTTTGATGTAAATTTTTGATGTTGACAAAGTAATAAAATTTCTTCATTTCGGTATTTGAAAGATTTAAGAATGGTTATGTTCATACATATTGCTTGAATGGTTCAAATTCTAAAAAATACTATGGCATTATGACACCAAAATACTATAAAAATGAGACAAAAGAGAGGATCGTTCTTTATTCTAAGGAGTTTAGACCCGTCCGGATTCTTTCTCGACTTGACGAAAGTCACACCCTGGAACGGTTTTGGCACTTTTCAACCCGTCAAAAATTTTGCTTGGTTTTCAATCGACCCATCAAATGTTGTCCTCCGGTACACTAAATATAATTCTTGACCAGTCAAAAGATATCCTCGACCCGTCGAATGCACGCTTCTATCTCCAAATTGTCACAATTTCAACCCGTCAAAGGTTTACCTCAACCAGTCAAATGTCATCCACCGTGACAATTTTTTTTTTCATTTTTGACCCGTCAAAAAATATCTCCAACCCGACGACAATAGTTATCGAAAAATCAGAGTTTATTTTGGATTACTTCGACCCGTCGAGTGGACTACTCGACCCATAGAAAATCTCACCCAGATTTGGTGTTTTTGATGTATTTTACATCAATTTGCTTATGCCATATCAACACTCTTTAAGGGTCACAACCCTTTGATAAATCTTTAAGTATTTACTTACTTAAAGTCTTAAAGATTAATTAATTCAAATTCTTTTGTAGATGTTTGAAGGTGAGATCGAGTGCCTAGTAGATAGTGGTACTACTCATACTATATTGTGAAATAGACATTTTTTTATAGATCTTGTGCCATACACATCATTAATGACAAACATGATTGGTTCTGCGCCAGTTATACAAGGGCACGGTTCAACAAAAATTTTGCTACCACATG
Source organism: Geum urbanum (assembly GCA_946800695.1). Taxonomy (NCBI): domain Eukaryota; kingdom Viridiplantae; phylum Streptophyta; class Magnoliopsida; order Rosales; family Rosaceae; genus Geum; species Geum urbanum. The sequence goes on along the minus strand of OX326997.1, from coordinate 18,535,539 downwards.
GAACAAGAACTCATATCACTGATGCATTGTAAACGCCTAAGGCCAATTAAACATTGCTAAGTTTTAAGGACATTACAGTCAACGGTTTACAGTTGGAAACTCATTATGAGAATAGAAAAGAATTCTTATGTATAACTTCTTAGGAGTGTGGTAAAAAGCGCTACTTGGAGAAGTTATGAGCAATTTATAGTGAATTATATCTTACTATGGTTTGGATTATTGAATCTAATGTTGTCACACTTACTACTGTGTGTGACACGGCTTCATACAAGCTTTGGCATTATCGACTAGGAAATCTAGGTCGTGATATGATCCACATCATTGGATTTGATAGAGTGGATGAGATTAACAATCTCAATCCGGTCTCAACACCTAGTGTTATTTCACAAGATTCCTTTATGGCAATCTCTGATGCTCATCGCTATTTTTGCAAAGTTTGCTCATTAGCAAAGTTGCAAACTAGATTTTCCTTTACGGTTGACAACAATGACAACATATCATTTTTACAGAGAATCCATGATGATGTTTGTGGACCTATCAAACCGGAATACAGACCATTTAAATATTTTATGGTTTTGATAGATGCATCAACGCGATGGTCACATGTTGCTTTACTATCCACAAGGAATGTTGCATTTGTAAAACTCTTAGCGTAGATTATTAAACTTTTGGCCCACCACCTGGATAATCCAATCTTGTTGATTAGATTGGATAATGCAGGAGAATTCACATCAAATTTTGTTGATGACTATGTATGTCAATAAGGATTGAAATTGAACATCATATTCATTCATAAAACGATTTAGCAGAGGCACAAATCAAATGATTACAGCTTGTGGACAGACTAGAATATAGCAGATTGTCTAGAGTTCCAAATATTTTGGAAATTCCTTTGCCAGTTTTGTTTTTTGTTTTTGTGGAAATGTAAGACCTGCAAGCCATGGACAAACTACTAAGGATCAAATTAACTCACTTATCTCTTACATGTCTTTCTCTTTTTTGTCAGAGAACCAACATATATGTATAATTAGATTGAATTGTTTCGTTTTCTAGACGTGACATCTAGTGGCTATACTTGACATCTAGACGTGACATAACCAGGTGAGTTGTGGATTCGTGTTCGTATGAAGTAACCGAGTAAGAAAGATGGTTAGACAAAGTGTTTGGAGTTTTGAGATTACTCGTATTCGTTTATTCTCTTTTGACATGCTGTGAATTGTATTGTACTATCTCTGTGTTTGTGAGCTACCGTGGGAGACGTGCGAATTGAGAATGAGCTATTCTGAAATTTTGGTATGTATATATATATATATATATATATATCTATATATTTATTTGTAACTTGTTGCAGCTAACATGAGACATTTTGAATGACAATTATGATGCATGTATCTGTTTCTGAATAAAAGTTATTAGTAGTAACTTAAATAGTTAAATCGTATAAGACAGAAAGATTGCTGAAGTTAAGTCTTCTCTAGAAGGGAGACATTTAATCATCCTCCAAGATGGCTAGAGTATTCCCAGCAGCATGCGAACCCTAACATGGCAATCATGCTCATAGGGAACAAGTGTGATCTTACTCGTAGAAGGGCTGTCAGCAAAGAGGAAGGGGAGCAATTGGCGAAGGAGAATGGGCTTTTGTTCTTGGAGGCATCTGCGAGAACTGCTCAAAACATCAAGGAGGGTGATTTGGTTTATTTAAACCAGACGGGGACTCTCATTCTCACGATGTTTATTTATGGTTTGAATGCCATTGTCTCTGTGCTTAGATTGATTTATTAGTGTATGATTCTTCTCATGCCTTCATAAAGATTGCTGGAAAGATTCTTCAGAATATCCAGGATGGTGTGTTTGATGTATCAAATGAGGTAATTTCCAAGTCATTTGTTGGCTGTGGTTGAGTTGGGTGTTGGAATGATAAAGATTTAGTCTTACTTGACTAACTTTATGATGTTATTTGTAGTCTTCTAGAATTAAGGTTGGATATGGACGTCCTCAAGGTCCTGCTGGCGCCGGAGGTGTAGCTGTTGCTCAAAGAAACGGATGTTGTGGCTGATTAGAACAGAAGCAGATATCAATTCCCTTTCTTCAAGTCCTTTGTCTGTCCAGCACGTGCAATTGAACATACTTCATGTGACATAGGGAAAACGATGATAAATGTTTAGTTCTAAGCTCTTGAATATATTTTGATTTTACTCTGTTTTTCATTTAGTGCTGGAGTATTAGTTTGGAGTCGAGTGCTCTTACAAAAAGGATGTTAAGAGTTACCGTAATTTCATTCCTCATAGTTGTTCAACCATCATATGCTTCTAACCAAGCTGGAAGTACTGAATTAGGTCACGAAAATGGAGTGAAAAGTAAGACTACATTTACAATGGTATTCTGAGTGAGTACAATATTCTTTCATTAAGTCATATACTTTTAAATCTTAATATACTCCTATTTAAACAATTAAACGACGAATGTAAAGATTTCGTTGTCTAGGTCTAAACAGTTAATTGACGAATGTAAAGATTTCGTCGTCTAAGTCTAAACACTTAAACAACAAATGTAAAGATTTCGTCACCTAGGTCTAAACACTTAAACGACGAAATAATATAGTTCGCCGTTTAAGTGGTTACCCTAAGATGACGAATTGTGTTACATTCGTCATCCAACGTGTCCTTGGAGACGACGAATATTTTTTCCTGTCTTTTATGCCTTGTCTCTTAGACGACGAATCACATGTTCGTCTTCTGAGATGTCCCACTAACAATTCGTCGTCTTGTTTTATTAATATTGAAAAATAATAATTGTATAATTAACAATATTAAAAAATAAATTAAAAATATTTAATTTGTACATAAGTTTCAAAACATAAAGTACGGAACTAAATAGAAGCCGTATCGGGAGTTGCAATCCTGCCAATTCCCCCTTTAGTCGAATCGAGGTCATCGTGTCCTGGACCTTGAGGCGTGACAATTGGATGACAAGTTTGAGAAGGAATCCAACCCAAACTCATGAGGAACTTGTGCATTCTATTGATCATCGCCCTTAGCACTACAGTCTCCTCTTGGGCCCCTCGGGCCTTTTCCTCGGTTGCTTGAACCCGCTCATCCATCGCACTACACACTACCAGAAAACTACACTTAGGCGACGAACCTATTAAGGTTTCGTCGCCTAAGTGTGAGTTGGCCGACGAAACACAAGTCGTCACCTAAGTGCACACTTAGGCGACAAAACAAGAGTCGTCGCCTAAGTGTGCACTTATGTGACAAACGATGTCTTTTCATCGCCTAAGATGCATACTCAGACGAATGCCATTTGTTGTTGTCGTCTAAGTATTACACACTTAGATGACGATACAAATTTCGTTGCTTAACTGACCACCTAGGCGAGGAAACATGAAACTTCGGTGAAGAAATGTTTCTTCGTCTTAGAAGAGTCAATTATTAGATCTCTCGATCACATTTCCTTATCTCCTCATCACTTCTATATCTCTCTCTCCCTCTCAGCTAGCTCTCTCTCTCGCAACTCTCTCCTCACTCAAAAAACAACTGCCGGCGTTCCGAGTAATATCCGACAAAAATTCATTAAAACTCGATTTTTCAACTCCTGGAATTCTAGTTTTATCCACTTATTTCCTTATCGGTGAAGGTAAAACTTGTTTCTCTCGATTAATTTTTTTTAATATATATCGTACGTAATTATGTACGACGATTAATTTTTCCGACGAATATATAATACTTTCCGACAACCTTAATTAGCATTATTTCCATTGTTGTACGTATTGCATTGTTAAACTAATTGAAAGTTATATATATATATATATATCGTATTTGGTTAATTAATTAATTAATATATACGTTTTAATTTGATTAATAATTAATTAATTAAAACAAGCATGCATGTGCCAGGTAATATATATGTAGTGGTTAATATATATGTTAGAATAATTAGTTAATTAAAACATGCATGCATGTGCTAGGTAATATATATATATATATATATATATAGTGGTTAATATATATATGTTAGAATAATGAGCTGAAATATACATATATAATTAATTAATGAATGTATTTAGATAAAGTTAATAATATATATATAATTAATATATATTAGTTAGATTAATTATAGTATAAGATTAATTAATTCATTACAAGTATATACGTGTTATGTGCGAAATTTAATAATATATATAAAGTATATTAGATTAATGAATTTACTACAACAAAAATTTTAATTTGTTACGCTTTTTTGTGACAGCAATGAATGCCGTCGCAAATACCTACCAATGGCGACGGCAAACTTACCGTCGCAAATGGGTAGACCTTTTGCGACGGCAAACCAATGCCGTCGCAAAATGATTCATCAATTGTGACGGCAATTTTCACCATCGCAAAAAGTTTCACCAATTGCAACGGCACTTTTACGCCGTTGCAAAAAGTTTCATCAATTGCGATGGAAAAGAAATGCCATCGCAAAATTAGTTTTGCCGACAAATTATTTTTTTACGCAAAAATGACCATTGGATGGGATGATTAGGATATTCTAAGTATGGTATTAAAAAATTATAATTTTTTACTTGAATTCGACGTCGATCCGTGCATTAAATCGTTGTGTTCCTAAGACGTTTTATACTAAAACTCGATTTGCCACTATGTAAAAAATTTATTTGAGATCAATTTCCGTACATGTATTATCATGGAGCTCATATCTATCTTACTATGTGAAAAAAAATGACCCAAAAAAATTAATTTAAGTACTCCTCCCATAGGAGAATGAGCAAAATCCTTGGAAAGGGCTATTTTAGTCTTTTTTGGTAAGATTTGACCTCATTAACTGATATCTAAACGAACTTCGACGAGGGTAAGTTTTTTGAAAACTTTATGTTATTACGAGGTTGATGCATGTGTATGGACACATTTCTCATTAGACTATTCGGTTTTCTCATATGTCTTTAATCCATCTATAGCTACTAATATTACTTACAAATGTTTGTTGGTTATATAAAAATTAAACCTTTATGAAACTAAATCACTAACAAGTAATCATTTTGAAAATGTGACTGTTGGATGAGATAATCGGACTAATCTAAGCATGCTGTAAAAATATTAGAACTTTTTGATTTGAATTCGACCTCGATCCGTGCATCTAATCGATGTGACCATATTGCCCTTAAGAATAAAATGCTATTTTCTGTTCCGTCAAGAATAATTTGAAACGAAGTACCTCCCACACATTCTCGTGAGGGTAATATCTATCTTACCATATAAAAATATTTACCTTAACCCAAACCCTCAATTCCTAAACCCTAAACCATAAATCATAACCCTAAATTTAAAAAATTAATTAAAATAAAATAAAAAATATATAATTACCATCAATGAAACAATCCTCATTGATTTTTTAGGGTTTTGAATCAAATGAGTAGTAGTACTACGACTCAAGTCGATGATGAGCCCTCGATGCTCGTTGAAATTGGAAACCCTGAAAACCCAAAAGACCCAATACACGAAGAAGAAGACCCAGAATAACTTCAAGAAGACCTTGTAGAAGAAGAACACGACGGCGACGGCGACGATTCGACGAAGGAGCCCTCTGCTGTGTTCTGTATTGGGGAAGTCCCTCTGCTGTGTTCTGTATTGGGTTGAAGCAGCCTGGGTCTGATTTGCAGCACATGATGAGTGTTCTTGAGCTTTGTCGCAATTTTAGGTACTGAAAATTTGGGAGCTCTAGTTTGTTTGAATTGTGTTGTTTTCAATTGGATTGGAGTCATTGGGTGAATGAAAGTGATTGAATTGTAGAGGTTTGAGGTGGTTAGGGAGATAAAGTTTAAGTCTGCGCCAAAATGAAATGAAAATTTGGGAGCTCAGTTTTGTTTTGATTTTGTGTTTTGAATTGGATTGGATGAATGAAAGTGATGGAATTGTAGTGGTTTGAGGTGGTTAAGGAGAGAAAGTTTGAATCTTTGCGAAAATGAAATGAAAAATTGATGTCGATATGTGTTACTGAATTTAGTTTAGGTGTTGGTGATCTAGTTAAGGCATTTCCGAAAAATGAAATGGTTGATAATGAGTTGCATTTAGTGACTTTGGAAGCCTATAGGTGGATGTTATTTGTAAATGAAAGTTTCCTCCTATGGAGATTTTTTAGCTATATTCTGTGACAATGGCTGCTTCATTGTTGTCGATTGGGAGCTTCCCTTTTTCTTCACTTGTTTATATCTTGGTGTATTGTTAAACTTCTTGAGCTCAAATATGTGTTATAAGGTTCTGTGGGCATTGTCTCGTCATTAAGTTTGGTGATGGTATTAATGATTAACTTTTACTATCAAACGTCGTGGTGTTATTTATATGGCGTGCAAGTAATTATTTTATGGAGCAGTTCTTACCCATCTGGCATGCGTTCATTCTGGTGAATGAAATTTGTTATTTAGAAATTGTATATGTATTTATGTCTTACTCGTTTGTTTGTATCCCAGTGCTGTTGTTTGGTGCGGGAGGCTGAATGCATAGCTTGTGCCTCATAAACTTGTGCAAGGATTCCAAGGTTGGTATTGTTTGTCATTCGTCACCCTTTCAAGCCATGGGAGAATATTTGTCTAGCTGTTGCAAGATAGTTTGGAACTCTTTTATTAAGACATTATGAGATATGTGTGATTATTGGAAGCTACGTTTTTTTTGGTTGCTTCCAATTAGTTAATTGAATATGAAAGGAATGGAGGTTCTATCTATGTAGCCACCTCTTCTATTGTTTGCTTCTGAGTAATAATTGGATAGGAGAAAGCACTATGGAAGGAATAAAGTTCTCTATGTAGCTAGCATTTTAAGAATAAAAGGTCATTTTTGTTGTCCAAATTAAAGCTATATTGCATCCTCGATATTCTGTTGATTATAATTTTATTTCCAGATAACAAGTATAAAGTGTAAAAGTAGCCACCATTTGCAAATTAATGTTCAGATCTTCATATTTCTAATCCCCGTAGTTTAAAATATAGTTGGCTCAGTTGGTGTTACAGTTTGAAGTTTGTTTGGCATATATCTTACTGTCCCTAGGTCCCACTTAATTGTTCTGTTCATATACGATTTTGACTTTTGTTTGTGTAATTGCTTTCTGTAGTTCTAATGCAAACTCACCCTTTTGGATTCTCATTCATATTGTGATCCCAGAGCGATCAACTGAGTGTGTAGTATTCAACGTTAATGCAAGTTATCTTCTGCTGATTTGAAGTTAGTTGTTTTGCATAATTGCACAGTTCCACATTATGAAGTTCGATGGTCACTACACTGTTTCTATAATGTTGGATAATATTGATTTAGTGCTTTTGAACGTTTCACATATTCTCTTCGTGATTCGGTTCAGTTTATTGAATGGTCACCTACTTCTTACTCTCGTGCCTTACTAATTGCTAATTTCCATGGGAGAATAACGATTTGGACTCAACCTTCTCAAGTAAGCTACACTTGATGGATTGAAATGTTCAAAAATTTGCAGATTTTTTCACATTACAAGTATTTCCTCCATGGCTTTTGCGGTTTCAGTTCAAATGCAATAATGTTGGATAATAATACGAGAAATTAATTTCTGCTTGTTAGCCTCACATTATTGTTCGCAAAGCTATTATTTAAATGTGTATACTTGGTTTCTGCTGTGTAGGGGCCAACAAATTTAGTACGTGATGCTAGCAGCTGGTTACCAGAACATGAATGGCAGCAAAATATTGCAGTTGTTACAAAGTGGCTTTCAAGGGTGTCACCAATAAGAAATTTAATTGCCCTATACTTGTTTACTTATTGTGAATATGTTTCTTATTTGTTTATCTGAATGTTGCCCGGATGCAACATTGTACATTTCTTGTTGTTAATATGTATTCACTACATGCTTCCATTTTGTGTCTACTTGCGTGATCTTGATTCCCTTGATGTTCTGATGGATTTTTTTTCCTTCTTCTTACCTTTTCAATGAACCAGTATAGGTGGCTTTCCTCAAAATCAAGTGCTTCAAATGCTAAGTCAACATTTGAAAAAAATATTATTTCATAGCAATCCCAGAATTCATGTGGTTATTCTTTCATCTTGGTGACCTCTCGTGATTTCTTGTTATCTAATAACCAAGTGTACAGTCAACTGTTTTTCAGGTTACTTGCATCTGATGCAATATTTTTATTATCTTGTTTCAGATAGCTGGCCAAATTTTCTATGTGTCTGTTATGTTTTCTCGTCAGGCTCTGTTCAGCTTCATTGGTCTCAGGGGCCTCATAATCAAAGTACAGCTGCACCTAAGTGGTTCCAAACTAGCAAGGGACTCTTGGGTGATGGGCCTAGTGGAATTATGGTTGTCGATGCTATCATAACAGATAGTGGTGCTATGCATGTTGCAGTTGTTCCAATTGTGAACCCATCCACTATTGTTGTATGAGAGGTTACTCCTGGCATTGGAAATGGATTTAACGTAATTCCAAATATAACCATATTTTTTTTATTTATAATTGTAATTTTTGATAAGATGGATGATGAATGTAGTGTATTTTTTTGGTAAAGTACAAGTGCTACAATACGAAACAGGGAAAAATTATTTTTGGCATGCATATTTGCATACCAAAATCATATTTTATTATTTATAATTGTAAATTTTGTCACGGCATTCATGCCGTAGCAAATGGGCATTCGTGCCGTCGCAAAGCAATAAAGCCATTTTTTTGGTTAGAAAAAATGGATTTTGCAACGGCAACTTTGCTGTGGCAAAAAACAACTTGCGACGATAAAATACCGTCACGAAAAATAAAAACAGAACTATGGCTAACAAAATTTATGACGGCAAATAGAACTAATGATGTTGCGTGGGCACTGAGCTAAATCTAGCCAACAAGTTCACTAAGAAGGCAATATCTGGATGCATGCACTGAGCTAGATACAACAAATCTCTAATAACACTAAGATATGAAATTTCAACTCCCAAAATCTCCTCATTGTCATCTATCGGATGAAATGGACCCTTCTTGGGGTCCAGACTTCGAACAACCATTGACGTGCTAACATGGTGTGCTTTATCCATATTAAATCGCTTGAGCATCTTTTGGACATAAAGCAGACTGGTGAATAAGAATTTCACCAATTCAATGTTCCAGCTCTAATTCGAGACAAAATCGAGTCCGACCAAGGTCTTTCATCTCAAATTCAGATTTCAAGTAGTCAACCATCTCATTAATCTCATTAAGGGTTCCGATGATGTTCATATCAACTACATAGACTTCTACTATAGCAAATCCTGAACTTGTTCTTTTAATGAACACACAAGGGCATAAGTCATCATTCTTGTATCCCTTCCCAATCAAGTAGTCACTAAGGCTTGTGTACCACATCCTACCGGATTATTTCAATCCATATAGTAAACGTTTCAATCTGATTACATGAGAACTTCGTGGTTTAGAGTTACTTAATTTGGGTATAGCAATGCCATCTGACACTTTCATTTATATCTCTTAATCAAGATCCTCATAGAGATATGCAGTAACCACATCCATAAGCTACATGTTTAGTTTCTCGGACACTACCAAACTTATTAGGTAGCAGAAGGTGATGATGTCCATGACCGGAGAATATGTCTCTTCATAATCAATTCTAGGGAGTTGAGAGAAGCCCTACGCCATAAGTCTAGCTTTATAACGCAAGACCTCATTCTTCTCATTACGCTTCTGAACAAAGACTCATTTATGTCCTACCAGCCAATCCACTCTTTGTTGGCAATCCGCCACAGAGTAAGGTTCCACTTCATTGTCGTCTATAATCTCCTGAGTGGAGGAATAAGCAAATGCATCATCAACTAATATAGAAGATCTATCCATAAGAACGCGTGCATCATTTGTTCTAAGCGAGATTTCCTTATTCTCTAACATCACAAAAGGTTTTGGGTCGTCCCCCAGACATGCCAATTGTGATTCAAGGATATAATTGTAGTCAGAGACAATCTGTAGGATTCACAATGTTGATGATGAATGGATCATTTTATGCATCGATGGCCTGCCTTTTAATCGACGGCTCATTAGTGGATTTTGTTGGTCTCTCCCTTTTCCTGGTGGGAGCGAGGCCAACGCAACACCTTCTACATAGGCAGGAGGAACTTTTCCTTGCTCGGTATTGGTACTAACCAATCCTTTTTTTGGGATTTCTAACCTTGCATAAACTTTTGCAGCAGGTATATCCAATCTCATCACTTTAACGATATCAATAAAGGAGTCAGGCATAGAGTCTGCTAGTTTCTGAAGATGTGCAGGGATGATGATGAGACATAGTGGGATAGACCACATCAATTCCTGATGTTGAACTAGAATAAATACATTCCTTCCTCCCCCTAATGTCGGGAAGTATGCCTCTTCGAAGTGAGAATTTGTAAATCTTGCAGTAAAGAGATCTCATATCGAAGGTTCAAGATAGCAGACTATCGTTGGAGCTTCATAGCCAACATAAATGCCTAATATTCGTTGATGACCTATTTTAGTACGTTGTGAGGGCACAATAGGCATATATACCGCACAACAAAAAATGCGTAGATGTAACATGTCAGGCTCATATCTAGTTACCAACTGGTGCACACTGAATGGTTAGGGTCCTATGAGTTGAAAACAAAGAAGCACACCTGCGTGTAACACTACATAACCCCACGCAGATACGGGTAAATTTGTATGCATTACCAATGTGCGAGAAGCAAGATGTAACTACTTGATGTGATCCTCTGCTAAACTGTTATGAGGAATGGGATGTTCAACTTCAATCCCAACAGACATGCAGTAATCATCAAAATAATTCGATGTAAAATCTCCTGCGTTGTCCAATCTAATATACTGATTGGATGATCAGCCTGGAGCTTAATAATTTGTGACAGGAGTTTTACAAACGCAACATTCCTTGTGGAGAGCAAAGCAATGTGTGACCATCGCGTTGATGCATCTATCAAAACCACAAAATATTTAAATGGTCGGTATTCCGGTTTGATAGGTCCACAAATATCACTTTGGATCCTTTTTAAGAATGAAAAATTTTCGGTGTTGTCAACAGCAAAAGAAGGACGGACCTGTAACTTTGCTAAGGAACAAGCTTTGCAAAATGAGCGATATGCATCAGAGATTGCAACATATGAATCTGGTGGGATAACGCACAACGCCATAACAATACTTTATCAAGATTATGCTGCACTCGTCTTGGAGACCGAGCCAGGATTTAGAGGAGTAGTCTCATCTGCTCCATCTAAACCGATGGACTTAGATATTTCAACATGCTTCTTCACTTTGAAGAATGGATGACCATGAGTGTTTTTTAATATTTTGATCATCATGTCACGACCTGGATGTTCCAGTTGAAAATTCCAAAGCTGATATGATTCTGAGTCACACGAAGTCGTGTGAGTCATGGAATTGGATTAAATAATGAAAGGACCCGATCCCGATTTAGTTGCCTAAATCGAAATCAAACCCCTTCGAAAACATGACCTTAATTTTTTTTTTGACAGAGTTTACTTTGAAATACGTGAGCCAATATTAGAACCTGCAAAGAGAATCACACTTCGAATATTCCACAAAAGCCAAACCGTGGAACTCCGTTCCCCATCCAGATTTCTCAACATCATATACATAATAAACCACAAGGTTTATAAGAAATCCATAAAACATTCAGGAGTAAACTCAACTGAAAACACAACATAAGTATTCAGAGCGACGCATATATACATCATATACAACTAGTAGGTCGAACAAGGAACCTACACGAACTGAAGAGTGATCTGAACTCTACGCCTCCACCATCGATGTGCGACCTCGGAATTCAAACTGCAAACTAGGAAAAGGAAACCGAAAAGTCCTGGGGAAAGGCAAATAAAATTGTTAGAGTGAGTGGACGAAAATAATAATATGCCTTTCACCATTTATATATTCACAAAAATAATGCGAGTTCTTTAAATAAATGAAGGTCGCCACTCCGGTGGATGTCGGGCGAATCTTTCAAGCCCGACGGTGATAGACTAGACGAATCTGTCAAGCCTAGTCGGCATATCAAGCGAATCTCTCAAGCCTGATAGATGGACTACCAGTGATCAACCGCGTAGCCAATTCATCGATACTAAATAAATAAATGTCATCACCAATAAAATATACAATACCTTCAAAACGATAAATAATCTAAACATTGTACTGGAAACAAATACTGAAACCAAAAACTCGTTACGGCAGTGTAAATAAATGTCCACTCATAGTACGAGGCTAACTCTGAGGTCCGGCGAAATATCCCTCACCAAACGCTCTATCACAATCACCTGAATAACAGGTATACGATTAATACATATAGAATCACAACATACAGAGCTAATACGTCAAGAACCCCGCGTTTTCGAAAGACGTTTGGCTCGAAATATCGACGAGGATAACAAAATTTCCAAAATACACCCAAGAACCCTCGTCCCAAAATTGAATACTCAAATCAACTCAAAAACCTCACGACTACGATCGGGACGCTATTACGAGCAAAACGGTATAAAAATCTCCAAAAATCTCAAAAAGTCAACCTCGCCGGAGCTCCGCCGTTGACCGCCGCCGCCGCCGGCGACGCGGCGCCAATGATGAAATTCCACGACGGAAAAAGCCCAGAAATCATCCTCTCCTCAAACCCAACATCTTTCCTTAAAGGACCACCACCATCCAACCACCACCGTGGCCGGAATCGAGCTCGAAAGTCACGGTCACCATAGATTCTGGCGAGATTCCGACGAGCTCCAAACGTCACCCAATCCCAAAATTTCTTCACCCAAAAGCATCTATGGCTTGAGGGAAGCAAAACCCCTAACCCCAACGACCCCAAAATTGGCCGGAAACCGCCACCCGAATCCAGTAAGTTCCAAGAACTTCAACGAGTTCAAACTCCCTCCAAACTCCACCAAATCCACTCAATCCAAGTTCAAAACAATAGGAAATCACAAGAGGAAGCTAATCATACCAAGATCTTGGCCTGAGGTGGCCGGAAATGGAAAGTCAGCTGGTGGTCAAGATTTCCTCCGGTGTGCTACGGTCAACGCGGGTCAACGATGGTCAACGGGTCAAAACTGGTCAAACGGCCAAAATGTGACTTTTCGACAATTCTACGACTATTTTGATATTTATACGCGCGACCAAAACGATCAACAGACCAAAACAAATCGAAACAAAACGGATAAACACAACTAAATGTAATGGCCGAAAATATTCATAACCTTATTCCACGTACTTCAAAATAATCTTCCAGAAACTCCCATGAGCTCAAAATCACGTACATTACAACTCTCGTGAAGGAACTTAAACCAAATTCTTGCCCGATAATTTAGTCGTAAACAAACCCGCCATATCGACCAATTACGACAAACCGTGACTAATCGTGAAACTTGCAAATCAAGCCAATTAACATACCATTTTCGGTTCCGGTCGTTACAAATCTACCGCCCTAACAAAAATTTCGTCCTCGAAATTTACATACCTACTAACTGAAGAGGTAAGGATACTGATCCCGCATGTGTTGCTCGATCTCCCAAGTAGCCTCTTCAACTGAATGATTCTGCCACAATACCTTCACAAGAGGAATGGCTCTGTGTCGCAACTCCTGGACCTTCCGATCAAGAATCTGAACTGGTTCCTCCATATAGGTCAAGTCCTTCCGTATAGGAAGCTGATACTGGTCAACACATGAGATGGATCGGAAATGTACTTCCGCAACATAGACACATGGAACACATCATGTACCCTGGCCATCTCAAATAGTAATGCCAACCTGTACGCTATAGCACCGATTGGCTCCGTGATCTCGTATGGGCCAACATATCGTGGACGAAGTTTACCGCGCTTCCCGAAACGAACAATACCTTTCCAAGGAGAAAGTTTCAAGAAAACTCAATCACCGACCTTAAACTCAAGATCCTTCCATCTCACGTCAGCATGACTCTTCTGTCGATCCTGTGCAGCCTTCAATCTGTCCCGAATAACTTGAACATCTTCCATGGTACTTTTCACCAAATCAGGACCAAGAAGCCATTTCTCACCAACTTCACTCCAACACAATGGAGTTCGACACTGTTTGTCGTACAACACCTCATAAGGTGTCATACCAATGCTAGCCTGATAGCTGTTGTTGTACGCAAACTCAATCAAATGAAGTTGTTGATCCCAATTCCCTTTGAACTGCAAAACACAAGATCGCAACATATCCTCCAGTCTGAATAGTCCTCTCCGTTTGACCATCTGTCTGAGGATGAAAAGCTGTGCTGAAGTGTAGTTTAGTCCCCATTGCCTTCTACAATACCCGCCAAAATTCTGAAGAACTGACTATCCCGATCAGAAACTATGGACACAGGTACACCATGCAATGTATCAATCTTATCAGGATCCACACTGACTCCCTCATCAATCTTGATCATCATGTCACGATTTGGATGTTCCAGTCGAAAATTCCAAAGCTGAGTCACACGAAGTCATGTGAGTCATGGAATTGGATTAAATAATGAAAGGACCCAATCCCGATTTAGTTGCCTAAATCAAAATCAAACCCTTTCGAAAACATGACCTTAAATTTTTTTTGCCAGAGTTCACTTTGAAATACGTGAGCCAATATTAGAACCTGCAAAGAGAATCACACTTCGAACATTCCACAAAAGCCAAACCATGGGGCTCCGTTCCCTATCCGGATTTCTCAACATCATATACATAATAAACCACAAGGTTTACAAGAAATCTAGAAAATATTCAGGAGTAAACTCAATTGAAAACACAACATAAGTATTCAGAGCGACACATATATACATCATATACAACTAGTACGTCGAACAAGGAACCTACACGAACTGAAGAGTAATATGAACTCTACGCCTCCACCGTCGACGTGCAACCCCGAAATTCAAACTGGAAACTGGGCAAAGGAAACCAAAAAGCCCTGGGGAAAGGCAAATAAAATCGTTAAAGTGAGTGGACGGAAATAATTATATGCCTTTCACCATTTATATATTCACAAAAAATAATGCGAGTTCTTTAAATAAATGAAGGTCGCCACTCCAGTGGATTTCCCTGCCTGAGTAGCATGTTGGGTGAATTTCTCAAACCCGATGGTGATAGACAAGGCGAATCTCTCAAGTCTAGTCGGCATATCAAGAAAATCTCTCTAGCCTGATAGATGGACTACCGGTGATCAGCCGCGTAGCCAATGCATTGATGCTAAATAAATAAATGCCATAACCAATAAAATATACAATACCTTTGAAATAATCCTCCAGAAACTCCCACGAGTTCGAAATCACGTACACTACAACTCTTGTGAAGGAACTCAAACCAAGTTCTTGCCCGATAATTTAGTCGTAAACAAACCCGCCATATCGACCTATTACGACAAACCGCGACTAATCGTGAAACTTGCAAATCAAGCCAATTAACATACCATTTTTGGTTCAGGTCGTTACAATAATCCAAACCATAGTTAGATATAGACCACTACGAATAGCCGAAAACTTCTCTAGAATGCGCTTGCGGCCACATTCAACAGAGGTAATACACAATAATTCTTGTCCATTCTCACAATATGTTTGCAAGTGGAAACCATCACTACAAGAAAAGACTTCTTAGACGACGGAAGCTTATCAGATCCATCGTCTAAGTTGTCTTAAATGACGCAACTAAATGACGTCGTCTAGGATAATACTTAGACGACGCGAAATATAATTGTGTCGTCTACGTTTTATCTTAGACGACACAACTCAATTAGGCGTCATCTAAGTGTTATCTTAAACGGCCCAACTACATTACGTCGTATGAGATTATAGTTAGACGACACAACTGAGAAGTTGCATCATCTAAGTGGTTTCTTACACGACGTACCGACACCTTCGTTTATTCGTCGTGGAAGAAACCACTTAGATGACGCAACTGAGAAGTTGCGTCGTGTAAGTGGTGAAACCCAATTATATATATGAGCTTTGCCACCATTCTCGATCTCCATCTCAATCTTCTATCATATCAATCGCTCGCACTCTGTAGCTTTATCAATCTCGACTCTCTAGCTCTCTAATAAAATAATATATATATATATATATATATATATATACCTAGCTAGCTAACTAGCTATATATATAGCCTACGTACGTTTATACGTATCTCGATCAAGGTACGTAACTCGATCGATCACTTCATTTCGATCAACGACGACGTCAATTGGACGACATGTAATTGTCGACTAAGGTACATACGTACATATATATAATTCTTGTACGTAACTTGCAATGGATCAATCCAATGGTTTTAATTTGTTTGCATGCATATATATATATAATTAATTCAATATTATTCCATAATGCATATATATATATGTGACAAAGTAGCTAGCTAGCTAGCTATATATTTCGTTTAATTAATTGAATTGGGTGCTAGCTAGGTACGTAACTAATTATTGATGATCGAACAACGCTTGCATGAAATGCATATATACATATATATCTGTGTTCATCGATCGATATATTAAAATCATAATTAAATAATGTTAATTAGGTAGAAATAAATAAATTATTTGTTAATTAATTAGGTATTGTATGATCGAATTGAACGACAATTTTTTGTTAACTTCTAACATTAATGGCTTATTCGATAATTTAAAAGTTTCATTTTCTAGCTTACAAAGGAATCGAATATGGACAAGAGTTGGATATAATTGGCGAATAGAAGTGATGAGAGGTATATAGACGGAATATGAGAGTTTGTAACGTTTGCGATGCAACATGGTCAAGGAAAGAAACGTTTAAGGTGTTTGTGCAGAAAATGTCTTAACCATCAGTTTGTGGAGTGGCATGTTATGGCTCATCACTTGTATGATCACGGTATGATGTGGAGTTACACTACTTGGAGTGAGCACGGTGAAGTAGTAGACTTCAACGTAGGGTACAGTTACCAGGGTGCCTCATCCAGCAGTACCGGTAGTAGCGCCCCTTCTTGGAACCCCACCGAAGATTTGCTCCATGATGCTTTTCCAGAATTCAGTCGACATGGTAGAGAGCAATAAGAATTGGGAGGATCTGATACTCTTAATGTTAACCCAGTCTCTGCCGTATTCCCAAAAATTGACACTACTGAATTTGATAGGGACAATAGCATGCTCCTTGAAGCCTGAACCTCGGTGTACGATGGATGTCCACAGACTGTGTTGCATGCCATAATGATCGAAATGGAGTACAAAGTGAAGCACAAAATATCGGATGCAGGTTTTGACGAAATCCAGAAACACATATGTGATTTGCTTCCTAACAATCACAAGCTTCCACGTTCCCATTACAAGGTAAAAAGTGTCTTGAGCAAACTGGGTCTGAAGTACGAGCACATCCACGCATGCAGAAACGATTACGTGCTGTTTTATAAGGAGTATGCAGAGTTAAACTACTGTCTAGTTTGTAACCACTCCAGATGGAAGTACCCTGAAAGGAGGAGTTTGAAGAAGAAGATTCCTGTGAAGGTGTTTCGATATTTTCCGTTGATTCCCAGACTGCAGTGTTTGTTCATGTCTCTATACACAACAGAGCCGATGAGATGGTAGGTGGAAAAGAGAATAGATGACGATGTGCTCAGACACATGGCAGATGGGGAGGCTTTTAAACATTTTGACAGGAAATTTTCAGACTTTGCAGCAGAGATTCGAAATGTCAGACTAAGACTTTCTACAGACGGGTTCAATCCTCTTAACGATGACACGTACAACGCTTGGCCAGTTATCCTCATGCCATACAACCTGCCTCCCTGGATGTGTATGAATACAAAATTTAATTTCTTTACTCTGTTAATTCTAGGGCCTAAGTCTCCTGGAAAGTGTTTAGATGTGTACCTCAGACCATTGATTGACGAGCTGAAACTGGTGTGGGAAACTAGAGTTCCAACGTATGACAAGTTCAGTAACACAATGTTCTTGATGAGAGCCGCGGTAACGTGAACCATCAGTGATTTTCCTGTGTATGGGATGTTGGCATCTTGCACAACTAGTGGATCTAATGCTTGTCCTGTCTGCTTGGACGACATGAACACTAGTGTGCACGCGGGGAAGGTGTGTTACTTGGGTCACCGTAGATGGCTTTCTCAAGATCACCAGTGACGACAGGATAATAACTGCTTCGATGGGACAGTAGAGAATGGTGCTAAACCTCGACAGTGGTCCAGCGAAGAGATTTTGGAAAGGTTAAATAGCTTCAATTTCAGCGTGTTGACCAATGACGATGTGTGAAGAAACTGAATCCACACCCTCCACAATATGTTGCATATTGGCACCACATGAGTATTTTCTTTGAGCTGCCTTACTGGTCAAAATTAAAGCTGAGGAACAACCTTGATGTCATGCACATAGAGAAAAATGTGTGCGACAGCATGGTGGGAACCATTCTCTGTATTAAGTTCAAGACTAAGGACACTCCCAAAGCGCGAAAAGATCTAGAATCTATGAATATACGCCATCCCTTGTGGTTAAAGAAGGACAGAAGAGGTATCTACAATAAGATGCCCGTTGCACCGTACACAGTGAAGCCGATAATGAGGGATGCTGTATTCAAATGGTTTCAGCGTGTTCGGTATTCATCTAATTATGCATCCAACATATATGACTGTATCAAAGTAGGGGAACTCAAGTTCATTGGATTAAAGACTCATGATTGTCACGTTATGCTGCAACGCCTGATTCCAGTGGTGATTCAACCTTATTTGCCTAAAGACGTCGTCGAACCAATTGTTGCATTGTGCAGATGGTGGCAGAGGATATGCACCAGAAAGATGAAGAAGTCGGATGTGGTCAAACTTCAATACGAAGTTGTCCACATCCTCTGCAAATTAGAGAGGATTTTCCCCCTGCTTTCTTCGACATAATGATTCACCTCATGGTCCACCTTCCCGAACAAGTCCTGCTTTCTGGTCCGATCCAGTACACGTGGATGTATCCTTAGGAAAGGTAATATATGAAGTAGTACGTATAGAATATATATTTTGAAACACTTTTTCCATCATTTATATATATCTTTTCTTACAAAGATCGATGCGAATTTTGTAGACAACTCGGACAATATAAAAGATTCATCAAAAATAGGTCTGCCCCAGATGGTTCCATCGCAGAAACATACCTAATGCATGAGTCTGTTACTTACTACAGCAAGTACTTCAATGATCCGGCCGAGACCGCCTCCAATACACCTGTTACCTACAATCTTTCAGTCGTCACAGATCTTGTACGACCGTTTAGAGGAGTATTAACCGAAAAATTAAGTCAGGAGGAACTAATTTAAGCACATTGGGTATTGTTGCGAGAATGTGAAGAAGTTACTGGTTACATGCAAAGTTACAGAACTAAAATTCATACAGCCAAACCGGACAAGAGTTCTAACTGGGTTAAAAAAATCCTTAAGAAGAATTTCCCTGATTATTTCTTCCAATGGGTGTGTCACTATAAATTATTAAACCATGCATGTCGGCTTTGTGCTTCCTTATATATATATATCTGGATCAACATTAGTATATGGATTAATTATAAGTTACGTAATTTGTTATTTGATTTAAATTTGGTGTTTAATTAATGAATTTGTATGTAGTTTTTTGGTCAAATTTTATATATGTAGGTTTATTTGGGGTTTCCTTTAGTTTTAGGGGAAACCATGGCAAAATTTTGGTAGATATATATTTATATATATATATTCTTAATGACATCTTGTACGTTCACATTTTTTGCTGATGGAGGATCTACAGAAATCCTCTAACCATAATGGGTGGTGGTCATGGGAAAAACACATGTTGGCCCGTAAGCCGGTTCAATACTATATTTACCCCGGATGTTTTGTTAATTGTGTAAAGTTTCATTCAGTGGACCGAAATGAAGGCAGAAGAACACAAAATAGTGGGATCGCGGTCGGACAAGGAGACGATGTATATTACGGAGTTCTTGTCAATGTCGTTCAGTTACTATATAGGAATTGTATCAACGTTTTTCTATTCAACGGTAAATGGTTCAAGTGTACGAAGAAAGATCTGGGCCTTTTATCAGTCGATACAAACTCAAGCTAGAATGAGGATGAGTCTTTCACTCTTGCCATACACGTTAGGCAGGTGTTCTATCTGGATGATCCGAAAGCTGGTGAAGGCTGGAAAATAGTAAACCATATGTCTCACCGAGGAATATGGAGTGCCACAACACTCGAAGGGTCGTCAATGATTCACACTCAACGGGATAATGTCGTTAGTGCATATCAAGAATCTGATACATTTGTCATCCCAGACACAAGGGAACTCATTCGTCTTAACAAACACTTACCCATGCCTGATTGGAAAACAGATGTTACTAAAAAGGAGATCACGGACCTTATGATTGATAATGCATCTGAAGATGAAGAGTTGGAGGATGAAGACGACCTCAACTATGATGATGATAATGAATGAGACTATGATGATGAGGATCAGTCGTCAGTTGAGAGTAGTGAAGAGGAAGATGTTGATAAAGAGTATGATCCTAATGCTGATTGATATATATATATATATATATATATATATATATATCGCGATCGATTGATCGACCGATCGAGTTCGGTGCATTAATTTAATTTGTAATTTTGGTACATGCATGAATGCATGCGTGGTTTAACATATATATATATATATATAAAGTCGATGCATATTATTAATTAATGTAATACAATTTAATTATATTCTAATTAATGTATAATTATAAATTAATTAATTATTATTTTTACTTAGACGACGGAACTATGATGTACCGTCGTCTAGGTCGAAAATCATAGCAGGCGAACAGTGACCGCCCCATTTTAGGATACGTTTCAAAAACACTTAGACGACGCAACATCATGTTGTCGTTGTCTAAGTAGAAATTCAGGGCGATCAAAAGCAACCACCCAATTTTTGGGGATACGTTTCAAAACCACTTAGACGACGACAACATGATGTTACCGTCGTCTAAGTAGAAATTTATGACGGTCAAAAGCAACCGCCCAATTTTTGGGGAACAATTTCAAAACGACTTAGACGACGGAAACATTATATTACGTCGTCTAAGGGGCTTCTTAGGCGACACAACATGATGTTGCCATCGTCTAAGTCATTTTGAACTGGATAAAATTGATCGAGCCCGATCAGTTTTCTCAATTGCTCTCTCTCTCTGATCTCTCTCTCATTTTAATTCGGCGCCGGCGACCTCCCCTCCCTCTCCCTCTCTGATCCCTCTCCAATTTCGGCGCGGGTCCAGTGAGACGAGACATCCCCGTCACCCTCCTCCTCCAGCGAGACTCCTCCCCGTCGCCCCTCCTCTTCCAGCCGGCCAGTATATATATCTTAAACTTTAATTATATATAAATATATATAAATATGTATATATACTATATACCTATTGCATGTGTATATATACGTGTATATTGGTGTGTATTTTATGTATTTAGATAAATTTTGTATATTTAAATAGATAAGTTTTGTGTATTTAGATAAATTTTGTATATTTACATCAATATTGTATATTTATATAAATATTGTATATGTAGATAAATTTTGTGTATATATATGTGTATATATATTTAGATTTATTTATTTTTAGATATATTTGTGTATATATTGTTATAAATAAATATAATTATATTTAATTAGATATGTATAATTCGATAATTGAATAATTTATATGTGTATGTTTAATTGCATAATTGGATATGTCGATATCTTAATGTATATATATATATGTGTGTGTGTGTTAATGTCGATTAGATATATATGTATTGATGTGAATATATATATGCATGTATTAGTAATGTGACAATTAGGAAAGAATTTATATATGATTTTTTTTAAGATTGTAAAGATGCGGAAGAGGCGCACGGCAAAAGAAAAAGAATCGTGGCAACAATCTGTCTTACGACAGATGGGTTGGGGGACTCAAGCCTCTGCTGAGTCAGGTACAAGTTCGGCACCCGAAGTCCCCTTCCGCACGCCCCTCCTATTGACGATGTTACTACTGAATAGGGCTGTTCAGGGTCGACATCACAAGCGCCCCAATCTTCCAATGAAGATTCAGCTACCGTTAGTGCAAGACGGCGATACAGGAGGGACTCTGCACTTCCACCGCATTCGGAGTATTTGCAATGGAAGCAAAGCCGAGAGCGTAGCAAAGACATCGGCGACCGGAGGATCGATGTGCCTCTAAACGCATTCACCCGATGTCCTAAAGAAGGAGGCTGACTAGTTTGATAGCTCACCAAATCAGAAACTACGTACATTCTCACGTACGTATGATAGCCCCTACTTGGGAAGAGTTCGCCGACGAGGAAAAAATGAACGTGTTCCGCGGACTCATGATAAAAAAATATTTAATTAATATTATAGTTTTTTTTCAAAATTGATTAATTTTTTTATAATTGTTTCTAATTGTTTTTTTTTGAAAGATTGGAAGTACGCATTGCACAAGACGTACAAGGCAAACCCCGGAAAGACTTCGAAGGAGTTCAAAAAGGAAAGGGAAGCTGAGTGGGAGTGGTTGAAAGCTCACTTTGAGTCGGACTCGTATAAGGTTCATAATTCGATCATATTCCTCCACATTCGTGTAAGTTTTTGAGAAATTTTGTGTTGAATAATGATTATATTGCGTAATAATTTAAATTGTTGTATAACGTACAGGCGCAATCTCAGAGGAACGAATATAATCGGCAGAAGAAGCTGTTGCACCAAGGATCGGGCTCCTGCAAAATGCTCAACCTGACGCATGAGCACTTGCAAAAGGGTTCGAAATACTCGCTCATCGCAGGCAGCATTTCTTCTTACAAAAGGCCCGGGTAGACCGAACATCTCGGCACTCAACACGCCGTAAGTAAATGTTTTTCCCAAAGTAATAATATTTAATTTTATTAAATATTGTTGCTTCTTCACTTATGCATAAAGAGATAAACTTGATAAATGAATATATTATTTGTGTGATGCGTACATATGTATGTGTGGTACATAGCTGAACTTGAGAAATGTGAATTAGATTTTGTTTTGATGTTATTGAAAATGTTTTGGTTCTCATGCAGGATTTTGGTTTCCTCAATTTTTAGGGGAAATTGTGTCAATTTTTTTTTTGGACAATCTATATATATTCTTCATGTTCATTTCAGGAGAGGGTACAACAATTGGCCGACGAGAGAATTGCGGATATGCAGTCCCAGACTCCAGGGGTCCCGCTTGAGGACCTGCCTACTCTCTCGACAGAGTCCCAGATAGAAATCGCAGATGCAGTCTTCGGTCGTCGACCTGGTAAAGAGGTTCGTGGTCTTGGACAAGGCGTCAAGCGAGATATGAGACAGTCCACATCGTCAGGGAGTCGGCGATTCAGTGTTGCGGGGCGAGAGCAAATGCAAGCCTTGGAGGAACAAGCTCGAGTGGCCAACAACAATGCTTTAAGGGCTCAGAAGGACGCTTGTATGGTTTGGGAGGAGAATCAAGCGACTCAAGCGAGGATGGATCATATGGCTCAATTAGTGCGCATAATGTCGCTTAAGCTAGGCCTAGATCTCGATGTTGTTTGTCACCCATTTGTCCCCACTCCTCCTGGACCAGGACCCGACGACGACGATTTGAGCAGAGGTGGGATCGGCGCGGCCCACCAAACACCTTCTAGTGTTGCTAGTTAGATGTTTTATAATTATGCACGTACTTTTGTGATGTTCATCGGAATCGAACAATACATATTATCATTATTATTTTTGTACGAATTTTATATTTAATATATTTTTGATTATTATTAATTTAATTATTAAATTAAATTATTAATTTAATGTGTAATATATTAGATTAATTATTATTTTTTTAAAAATTAATATTTACTACTTAGATGACGGAAAGGCTATTTACCGCCGTCTAAGTACAATTATGTAAAGTACCGTGGTCTAAGTCGATACCTAAACCACGCAAAAAAGTGTCGTCTTAGTATACTTAGACGACGGTGTTGACATGTCGTCTAAAAGGGTACTTAGACGACAGTAACACGCGTCGTCTAAGTCAACTAAGACAACGGTGATATATGCATCATGAAAGTTCACTTAAACGACGCATGTACATGCGTCGTCTAAGTATCACTAAGATGACGCAAGTTCTAATATCCGTTGTCCGAGTACCAAAGCTACGACGGTTAGATGACGTCTCTTAGACGACGGAACCTCCGTCGTATCGGTTCCTAGAAGACGGAAAGGCCTACTTAGGCGACGGTACCTTTTCGTCGTCTAAGAGGTTTTTTCTGGTAATGCATTTGCATGAATATCCTCAAAATTTAGCAAGTTTCGATTGGCCTTTGGCGCGTATAAGGCATCAGTGATAAACAATCTTGTACCATGAGGCATCGGAAACTTTGCTGAACCACGCCCTTGAATAACCAGCGATGCACATATCATGGTAGTCACTGAAGATTTATATGGAAAAAGATCCACAAACAGTTGCCTATTCCATATAATGGTGTGTATAGTACCACTATTTGCAAGACACTCAATCTCGCATTGAGACATCTACAAAAGCAATGTGAATAAATGAGTTTTTGAACTAAAGACCAGACAGACACTTTAAGTAAACACTTAAAGATTTGAATAGGGATGTGACCCTTATTGACTGTTGATATGGCATGACATAAACCGATGTAAAACCACATCTAGTGCAGAAATTAAAAAAAAAATTCATCCTTTTCCAATAAAGTCGATGTACAATACATCAAAAATACCACAATTCGGGTAGTACCTTCGATGGATCGAAGTACAAAATTTTCAATAGATCGAAAATCTCGTAAACCTACCTGAGAGATACCTTCGATGGATCGAAGAAACACAAAATAAAATTAGATTTTTCGATGGGTCGAAGAATTAGGCTTCGATGGATCGAGGAAGTAATCCTCGATGGATCGAAAAATGCAGTATAAAGACCTGAGGATGACCTTCAATGGATCGAAGTACAAATTTTTGATTGATCAAAAATCTCAGAAACCAACCCATGGGATTCCTTCAATGGATCGAAGAACAAGTCCCCGATGGATCGAAGGCTCCCCGAGATCAAAACAACGTCCTTTCCTTTATGTTTCATTTTTACTGTATCTGTGTCATTATGCCATATGTTAATATAAACATTGAGCTATAAACTGAATTGGTATAAAGATAACATTCTCGACACTTTCATATATCAGAAAATAGAGAAAATTTCATTACTCGCCAACAATTAAAGGTAACATCATAGATCTTATCCAAAACCAAGATAATAGTCTAAAATAATGGCAGAAAAACAAGCCAAAAATAAACCAAAAACTTGAATCTATTACAGAGATAACGCCTTTTTCATAGGCTATTCAAAATCTGGAGTAACTAGTTTTGTCTTCTTGTCCTCTACAATCATGAGATTGGTATCAGCATCCATCTCAAAATCTCCAGCAAAGTTGGACTCTTGAGCCAAGTACTGTTTGTGCCTCTTGTAGATGTTCTAGATTTCTTTTCTATCACGACACTGCTTGTGCAAATGGTTTGTTGAACCACACCGGTAATAGGTGAATATCTCAGAATTGGAATACCTTTTTCCATCATTACCCGTACCGAATTGGTTCTTAGTAGAGTTGGTGTTCTGATCTCTATGCCAAGTCAGATTTTGGCTGTGGCCTTGGCCACACCCACGCTCTCATCTCCCGCCACGTGGAGCTTGTTCGCCATGATTGTAAGGTTCTGAAAGAACGTTCTTTTTGTCCTTACGGGTCTTTCCTCTAGTTTGGTAACTCTCAGGGTTTTTAGTACTAGTCGGTCTTGAGTTATTATTGAGAATGATCTCATGATGCCTATCCTTTTTAGCTAGACTATTTATAAGATCACTGAAGGTAAAAATCCTCCCTTGTGTGTACTCGATCCCGTACTGATGAGCAATGGTGCTCATAGAGATTGGGAAGGTATTCAATGATTTTTCAATCTTGTCCTTCTCGGACTTGTTCACCCCACAGAAATTCAATTCAGACTGCAGATCTAACATCGCTTGATTGTAATCTTGGATCTTTGAAAAATCCAGAAGCCGAAGGGCTTCCTATCTCTCAGTCAACTTAGGAAGTTATGCATCATGCACATTATTGAATTGTTGCTTCAAAGCATCTAGGGCATCTATTTTCTTTAAGTACTGCCTCGAAAACATGAGGGTTTGAGCTTTTGATTCATCTGATGGTGGAATTATATTTGGCCCAGCCGATTGAATGTTACTACTGAGTCTCTTTTCGATGAATGTGTTAACCACATCGAAGACCCAACGATGGTATTTCTTTCCTTGAAGATCAAGGATGTCGAACTCTGGCATGACCAACTCATTCGAACTCATCTACAAAATACAAAGAGATTTCATTAGTATCAATCGAAAAAACCACGATCACTAACATCAAGTTTCAATGAATAAGTACGTGATCCATGATGTATGGTCACAAAATCGATTATCAATAAATGGTGGCTCAAAAACTACACCCTGGAACCATGATTAACCATCATATAAGATCAATTTCCATTTCTTTCTTTTCTTTTCTAAACTGTGACTCCCCCAGGACCGTCACTCATACTTTATGGATACAAGTCTATAGGAACTAGGGCATAGATATGCAATAATTTCAAATCACAGTCCTAAGATCTAGAGTTTTGCAGAAAGTAAATTTTATTCCTTGATCTAAATATTGACGGTTTAGAAAATTTACCTCGATTAGTGTTATGCTCGGTATGACCGGTACAAATGTTGGATGACGTTGAGGAGCTCGTCTATAGCGGTTCTTTGGAAGTTGAGCAATCTTATCAAATTGAGAAGTTTGTTGGAGCGTGTGCTTAACAAAGAAGATCAAATTACGAAGATTGTCGGAAGAATGAGAAGCCGACTGTGACGACCCGGACCAGAATCAGAAGTATAATTAGCTCAATTCGCGAATTAGCGTATCGACGTGGATTTCGGATAACGGATTTACTCGCCAGGGGTTCTTAACGACTTAATTATTGGCCGAGAATTTGAGCTGAGTCTCTTCTCGAGAGTCGTTGTACGTGTGATTACGAGTTCGTGGGCGGTTCCGGATCGTTATTTGGTCGACCGAGGAATTAGTTATGAATATTTGAAGTTTCGACGGAAATGGATTTAAATGGCAGGTTTGTTCGCGACTAAATTATCGGACGAGAATTTGGTTTCGGCTTCTTCACGGAAGTTGTTCAGAATTTAATTTCGAGCTTGTGGGAACTTCCGGAGCATGATTTGGAGTTACGAGGAGTTAGTTGCGAATTTTGCCGATTGTTGATTGTTTGGTTGATTTAATTATATGTTGATCGGAACAGTTGACTTTTTATCTGTTTGGCCAATATGTTTGACTTCGGGTGATTATTGAAGATCATGTCGAGATGAGTTTGTGGCCGCGAGAATTATCAGAATCGGAATTTCGACGAGGAAATTACGGGTGTTTAAAGTTCGTCGAAAAAGATAATTACGAAGTTTCCAAATTGGGAAAGCCTATAAATAGAAAGTTACCAGTTTGGGAAGTCAAACCTTGCTATTTATATTGTTGACTGGTGAGTTGACCGAGTCAACTCGGTCTTGGAGGAGAAACACGACGGTGGCCACGGTGGTCGACGGTGAGCTCCCGTTCGGCCGTCTCCGGCCACGGGGGAGGAACCAATCAACTCGTCCCAGCACCCTCTACCTATTCCCGGCCACCACGCACTTCGAGACTCACCGGAGAGGAAGAATTTTCCGGCCAAAATTCAAGGGTTTTTGGTGAATTCGGGTTTTGATTTTCCGGCCGATTTGAGCTGCAATTTGGAGTGGGCTTTGAAGCTCTTATCACTAGCAAGCTACCATGTAAGTTTGGAGTTCCAATTCATCTTGTACATGGAGAATTTTGGGATTGAAATTTGTGAACCAATTCGGTTTTGCTTGAAATTGACCTAGTTAGAGTGGGAATTGGCCTTTGTTGTAGTTGACAAAGTTGCTCAGTGGGTGGTTTTGCATGGAATAGGAGTTGCTCCGCCGTGAATTTTTCCGGTCAACAGTGGCGCCGCCGTGGACGGCGGTCAACGGCGGTCAACGGGTTGACTTTTTGACTTTCGACAAGTCGCATGTCATTTGACTCGAAATCGCGCCCCGATCGCAGTGGGGAGGTTCGTTTTTCGAGTTGAGCGTCCGAACGTAAAGCGAGGTATTGAAGTGGTATATACGGATTTTCAACGATTCGTCGACTTTGAATTATCTGTTTCCGAGAACGGTGGTTTCTCGTGGTTTGATTTGTATTGTCGGATTATGACTTTGAATAATGAACTTTGTGAATATTCAGGGGTTTCGTGATCGTTCGTTTGGCGAGGGACTTTCCGCCGGGTCACGGGTTAACGCGATACGTGTTACGCAAGTCTGTGAGTGGACATTTCTTTTCACGGATTATTTGCGAGCCTTGATATACGTTTTATGAACTTGAGCATGCATATGAGATTTCGGATTACATGAGCATGTGTTTTACGATTATACGATTATACTTATACGGATATACGTATACGAGTATACATATACTTATATGCTGTTTTATGCATTTGCATCGAAATGTTTATGATTTGGTTTACACAGAGTACAGTCTTGGTTACGTTGTTGTATCGATACACTTGCCTCTCGGGTGATCCCCGATGGTAGGCTTTGTTCTAGGGGAGGCTGTGACTCCTGACCCGAGGTCTTTACCGGGGGGAGGCAGACCTTTGACTTGAGGCCTTTCTGGCTAGAATCACGTGTGGGTCCGCGATCCCGTGATTCGGACTGTACTAGCACGGGTGTGTCCACGAGCGACCCCGTGGGATTTTCATGCATGCTCCGTATACGTGAGGAGTTAGAGTCTCCCTCGTGTACTCGGACGCGTGAGGAGTTAGAGTCTCCCTCGTGTACCATTTGATTATTTATAATTTCGACTCGCATATGTTTTTAATATATATATTACTTGGTGAAAGACATTTATTTTCGTCCACTCACTCTAACGTGTTTATTGTCTTTCACCTGGGCTTTTCGATTTCCGTGCCCAGTTTGCAGTTCAGGCTCTGGTGTCGCACGTCGTGGTCGGAGGCATAGTACTCGAGCTACTTTGTTTCATCCAGTAGGTTTATTGTTCTACCTACTGAATATGTGTATATGATTATGTAGTAGAAGTCGCTCTGAGTTTCCTATTGAATATGTTATACGATTTTACCCGGATTTCAGTAAAGTATATATTATATGTATTGTTTACTTTACTGTTGATATATTGAGAAATCCGGATGGGATTGGTGCCCACGGTTTGTTTTTTGTGGCATAGGATGAAGTGTATTTTCTGCGTGCAGGTAATGGTAATTCCACGCTAGTAATGAAACTCTGCCAAAATTTCGAAAAGTTTTTGTTGGTTCGTGTTTTCGAAGAGGTTTGATTCCGATTTAGGAAGCTAAATCGGGGTTGGGTCCTTTCACCGACGGTGGAGATCAGCGGTGGGATGTTATTGCTGGCGGTGGGAGGGTGTAGTTTTAGGGTTAGGTTTTATTTTTTGTGGTGATAGCTGGCTATTAATTGATAACGTGTTGTAGAGGAATAATTGATAGACTGGAAATTGTAACTCTTTTATTGATAGAATGTCTTATATATTGACTGATTTAATCTGTTACAATCAATATTTCTAAAAAATTGGGATTCCATGTATCTCTAACTACAGTAATCCGTATTTAATTAAGACAAGACATACACCAAAAGTTACAGAGAATAAATCTCTTTAAACACAAAAAAATAGATGGTATCACATTTCAATTTTCAAAACATATAATAACAATCATCATGATTATATACGTAAGTAGATATGTTGATGTCTTTCTGATTTAGTTAGCGAAGTAATGCAGACAGCTAAGAGTATCCCGTTCGTATCTTGTCTTAGTAATTACGATTACTACTGGAGTTGGCCTGCAACGGCAAGGGATAATTGATCGACGACTCCCATTGACTTGTCCAGATGCACCAAACGGACCCACGTCCATACTTTTGTTCCGGAATCAGCGAACTAAATTCTAACCTATCCCATCGCCGGTCCCCAGTCGTCCAAGGCAGTAAGTCGGTAAACCCCACTACTCTGAAAAACTTACCAAGGGTCCACAAAGTCAACTCTCTCATGCTGCCTTGAGCTCTTTTTCTCTTGAATCAAAATGATTCAGATCATCGAGATCGTACCATCTCAATCACACGGTTCACACCACTTCTTGACCCACTCACATTACTTTTATCGTATTCGACAGGCAGCTAGCTAACTCGATCAGCTTCCTCACGAACACAAAGGTCAATAATAATAAAAGACGAAAACATTCATGCATACCAAAGTGTGTGTGGTTGGATCTTATTCGCAACTACGGCGGAGTTGTGCTAGCGTGACAGGCCCGACAGTCACCCAAGTGGGGCACGTTATCAATTTTGACTCCTCGTTCCCCCAAACCTGCTTTATCAACGCTCTTGCGCAATCCTTCTTCCACTTTTCTCTTTTCTCCTCTCTCTAATCTCATCTCATCTCATCTCTTCTCTTTCTCAACATTTTTAGTCATGGCTGTGGATTTCATGGGCAGCAGTAGTGGCAGCAGCGTCTATAGGAACTTCTCCGCCACCTTGGAAGAGAACGCCGTCCAAGAAGCCGCCTCCGGCCTCGAGAGCGTCGAGAAGCTTATCCGTCTCCTCTCACAAACCTCCTCCCTCCACAAACTCGACAACAATAAATACAACAACTCATCCTCCTCCTTATCCTCGATGGACATGGACTGCACCGCCGTCGCCGACGCCGCCGTATCCAAGTTCAAGAAGGTAATATCTCTCCTGGGCCGGACTCGGACCGGTCACGCCCGGTTCCGAAGATCCCCGTTGGGCTGCAGTAGTGCCCTGATTCCTAAAACTCTACATGAATTATCTTCTTCAACGTCCATTAATGTTAAGCAGCTGCCTCTAGAATTATCGACGTCTTCTACTAGAGTTTACCATGCGACGCCAATCCAGCAGATCCCTCCTCCTCCTATTATTCCTCAGCCGAATATTAAAGAGTCGTCGTCGACTATTAACTTCTCGTCGTACAACAACAACTGCTCGGCCGCGACCACATCGTTTATGTCGTCATTGACCGGTGACTCGGACAGTAAGCAGCCAATGTCGTCTTCCCCCGCCTTCCAAATTACCAATATGTCCTCCCAGGTCTCCTCCTCAGCCGGCAAGCCACCGCTCTCGTCCTTGAAGCGCAAGTGCAGCTCCGACACCTTGGGCTCCGGTAAATGCGGCGCCACCTCCTCCTCCGGTCGCTGCCATTGCTCCAAAAAGAGGTTCGTTCTTTATATCATCCCTCTAGTTTTCTCTGTACATACTAATTATGGTATTGAATTTTGTCAACTAAAATAAATTGTCTTTTGTAATGTTACAGAAAGCTAAGAGTGAAAAGGGTTGTTCGAGTTCCGGCTATAAGCTTAAAAATGGCCGATATTCCTCCGGATGATTACTCGTGGAGAAAGTACGGCCAGAAACCGATCAAGGGATCCCCACATCCGAGGTATAAATATGTTCCAAAGCAAAAGAAGTTGACGATCTGTTAGCTATGTTACGTTGTCGGGCTTTGTTCTAAATGTGTGATCTTGTTCATGTATATGTAACAGGGGGTACTACAAGTGTAGCAGTGTGAGAGGGTGCCCGGCTCGTAAACACGTAGAGAGAGCTTTGGATGATCCAGCGATGCTAATAGTGACATACGAAGCAGAGCACAATCACTCTCTCAATGTTGCAGAGGCTTCAAATCTCATCTTAGAATCGTCTTAATTAGATTATCATTTTCGCCTAGATGTATTAGTTTCAACTTCCAGGTAGTAGTTACAGTGCCAGCTGGACTCGGACTCGGACTCGGTCAGAATCGGTTCAATCTCGAAGGAGATGAGTGAGTTGGTTACTCAGTTTAGTTCATGGATCAAAAATCAATCTTCCCTGTACAATATGGAATCCTTCTTTGAAGGCTGAATTATTTAATCCTTTCTTAAAAGCACAAAGAAAAAAAAATTCAAAAGAAATGAGAATGGTGGGTTTGGTGATCTGGGTCTGGAAAAAGAGAAAGTGGGTGTTTTCTGGGTTTGTGATCGATATTTTCCCTTTCTTTTTCTATTTGTCGTCGTTGCTTTTACTTTGTTCTCAGCTCGTCTTTGGATGCCTACTACACTCACTCTCACTCTGCTTTGCTTTGCTTTGCTTTTTTCCTCCATTACCAGACCCGCAAAGCTTTTTTTCAAATCAAAGAAAAGTGCAACTAGTAGGAGAATTCACAGAAATGAAAAGGACTAGGTCAAAGAATGATAATCAAAGTGGACCAATATGTCGTATCTGTTACGGTTGACCCAAGCAATTTGTGGGGTTGGACGGTTGCCGGTTCAGAACGGCTAATTTATTACCACAATTATTTGCACAAGTAGTTTTGAGTCCTGCGAATTCCCGCACACATACTCCATGTGGAGAGCATCTTCAGTGTACTTGCATCAGAGTCATGTGCAATAATTTTAACAATTTATTTGATCCGGTTAACATCAAAATAATAAATTATTAAGATTATATTTTACAAAGTACACTTATATTTTGTGCATTGAATTTTTTTTATCTATATTGTGGTAATATATGTTTGTAGTGTATCATTGGTAGTTTGAAAATGACAATCAATTTACAACTCATTACTCATTATTAGGAAGGAAAATTCTTCAATGCACCGGGTATAAGTGCACTAATTTATAAGATACAATCTTAACCATTCATTATTTTAGTGTTAATATTGATATTAGTGTCATATAAATAGTTAGATCAAATGAATGATTGAGATAACATTATACATGATTAGTGTAAGTGCACTAAAGATGCTCCCCTAACACGTCAAATAATTTATTAAAAGAAATAATTTGAGAAAAAATTCTTCAGTCCACCAATTTATAAAATATAATTTCAATCATTTATTATTTTAATATTAATATTAATATTAGTGTCATATAAATAATTAAATTAAATAAATTATTAAAATTAGATTGCACAGGATCACATAATAAGAGGAGTGAGACTTGTTTAAAAGAACTGTTGGTGAGTTTTTGGTATCTGGGAAAAGGTCGGAAGGAATGAGAGGGAATTGAAGAGGAAATAGTTGGCATAGCAAAGGGTTTTCCAAAGTCCTCCGGACAAAGGTGTTGGAGCTAGCAGCAAAAAATTAATGTTTTCAAGTCAAACTTTGTGGGTGCTTGCAATTATTTTTCTTTCGTCTTCTTGTGTAAGCATTTGGCTTGGCCTCAAAGCCAGATCTAGTGGGTGGGGAAGAAAGATTAGAGATCAAGTCAAATTTATGGGTGTGAATTTGAATTAATTGGAACACATTTTCTCATGGGGTCCTTTATATAATGTTCACTAATTTGTTCTGGTTAGTTTCTTGGCTTAGACCGCAAAATCAATCTTGCCATGAAAGCATGGTCCTCCAAGGTACTCTATCGTTATCAACTTATCATTCACATGTGGTTGCCTCAAATGCACAAGTCCATTGATGTGCCATAGCCAAAGGAAAGTCCAAACTGAAAGCAATCACCATAAAAACTGAAGGGGGTCAATTTATTGGAAAATAATGATTTAATCTTTCACCTGAATTCCAACAAGAAATTATATGGATCTTGCACTCAGTTTTCATTATTAGTAATAATTGAATTGTTAGGGAAGTCAATCCCTAGTCTCTTGAAACCACTCCTTATTAGTCATGGTTTTTCACAGTAATAATATGTGAAGACCAAATCCAAATTACAAGTATCCAACAAAACTTTTGACCAAACTTTTATACTAATGAGAAGCTTAGTATTTCATTAATTCAGTTTTGAAGAAAATTTGCTATACTTTCAACAAAATAACCGTAAATGACAGTTTAATGAACTAAATATAAAAAAATTATCGAAAAAAACTAAATACACGTATCCGTCAGTGTTCACATATCCTTTACACTGAAGAACAGTCAACAACAATGTCACTCTCACAACACATTGAGTAATGCAAAATCCGTCCTTCTTGTTGGCATGTTTGAAAGTGGTTACTCCCATTGCATAAACAGAGTTGAATACTTTGATGTGGGATTCCCGTCCAACTGGTAAACAACAGCAAACTCTTGCATGCCTCTTTTACTTCCTCCAAGTTAGTCTCTGTTCTAAAAAGTTCATGCTTTCTACAAGAATTCGAAGAGTGAAGACGACTTGACCACGCATACCTAACAACATATATGCATGAGAAAACTTATGCAGCATTACTGATCGATAGCGCGCATGAACTTGACTTGACTTTCATAGTTCCATATTAGATCATCCTTCATGATCTAGTACTGTAATACAAATTTTATTTTCTGGTCCTCAGCGCGTACGTAGTTACTTGGCCTATTAAAAACATTGAACAAGTAGATCGATCATTCGATCATGCACGAGCTACTGTGTAACCATGACCGAGTCATCAAGCACGAACTGTTTGTGGATGGATTGAGATAGAAGGGGGAGGTGTTTGTAAGCATTCATATTTTAAATTCTTGTTATAATTAGAATTGATTTATGTTTAAGGAAATAATATTTCTGGTATCTTTGTGTGTCTTGTTCTAATTAATATAGAAATAAATATTCTCTCAATCCATGATTTATAGAGATATTGATTGTAACAGATTGTAATTCCTATTTAAAGTCATTTATTAATGAGTAAAGTACATCTTTCAGATCTATCACTTACGTATCTACTTTTCTCCTTCAACACGTTATCAACAACTCTTGAGTTGATAGCCAACCCAAACCCCTAAACAAAAAAACCCTCCACTAACGGCCTCCTCCTTAACGGAATTTCTCTACCGCCGCCTACAACCACTGCCAGATTTTCTCCACTGCCAGAGCACCATCGTCTTTCGCCACCGTCGCCGGATTTCGAGGATATTTCCTTCAAACGTCTTTCCCAGCGAAGTTTTCATGCCGAGTATAACACCCTCGAGGTAAATCGACTAACTTTCTTTGATTTAGAATTCAGTTACAAAACTTAATTACCGCAACACCCTAGATCTAGGTCTAGATTTAGGTTTCAATACTGTGAATTTTTATATTGCCTTTAGTTCTTATGGATTATTGCAGGTATGAGTGAAAGGAGATTCGATCAATTCTCTTCCTCAAAGTTTAAACACTAGTGACGGTCCTAGGGGAGTCACGGTATACATGACAAAAAAAAGGAAGCCGATATTTTGTGACTCTGAGTTAGTCACAGTTTTATGGGGTGTGGTATGAAACCACCAGTTTTTCACATCGATTTTTTTGACCAAACATCATTGATCACAGATATTATTCCCTAAATTTGATATTATTCCCTAAATTTGATATTAGTGATCGTGGTTCATTCGATCAAATACTAATTACATCTTTTGTCTCTTTTGAAGATGACATTGACAAAGCCGGAAAGGCCTGAGTTTGATATATTTGATCATCAAGGAGAAGAATATCATTATTGGGTGTCAGATGTTGAGAACGCGGTTCCCGATATGAATCTAACAGTTACCAACCACCACCACCACCATCACCTGATACTGAGCTACCAACTCCAGCTTGCAAAGCTCAAGTCTTCATATTTTTGAGACGGCATATACATCCAATTCTAAAGAAACAATATTTGCTAAAGAATGACCCCGCGGTTTTTTGGGTGGCTTTACAAGAAATGTTCAATAATGTGCATAATGCACAACTTCCAGAATTCAATCTGGTTATTGGATTATCCAAGTATTAATGCTTTTACTCAATCTATGTTAGAGCTTCAATCAAAGTTGAGTATTTTTGGCATTGTAAAGACTGATCAGGCTATGATCGAGAAGTCTTTAAACACTTTTCCTACCTCCATGGACACACTTGCTAATTAATATTGCACCGATTATGAGTAAGGAAGACTAAGATTCTTTAGTGATCTCATGAATGATCTGGTCAAGAAAGAGCAGTATTGTGAGATTCTTCTCAACAAAAATTCTAGGCCAGCCGATACTAAAAAGGGCCATGAGACGTATAGCATTGGTACGAAGGCACATAAGAAAAAGATGAACGATCGTTCTAAGCCTTACAATAACCTTGGTGGAAGAGGAGAATGGGGCGGGGGTCGTGGTAGAAGACATAGTCGGAATTTGACTTGAACTCGCCAAAACGCTAGCCAAAGTAACTCGAACAAGAATCCATCAACTTCTGATCGAAGGAATAATGGAAATTCTTCAAATTCTGCTTCTTCTTATCGCTTGTCACCTTGTTATAGATGTGGTTCTACCAAGCACATGCACAAGCAATGTCGTGCACCTAAGGATATTCAAAATGCCTACAAAAGGTGCACACGATGCTTGGCACATGAGACTAACTTCATTGAAGATTATGAGATGGAAGATTATAGTGAAGACAATCTTATTAGGGCATATGACACAAAAGGAAGTATGAAAACTGCAGTTGTTGAGTAGTCTATGTATTAGGCTCATATTCCTGCTATGAAATCAAGTTTAGTTTTATTTGACTTGGTTTTAGTCATGGTTTCAGACTTTTAGTCAATTTTTGAATAAGAATAATCTTTTGTTGTAAGTTTTTATGTTGGCAAAGTAAAATTTTTTTTTCCTTTTGGTCTATGAAAGTGTTAAGAATGGTTATTTTAATTCAGAATGAATGAATAGTTCAAAATATACAATAGTCTTTGGCAATATGTCACCAAAATACCATTAAAATGAAACAAAAAGAGAGGATGGTTTTGATCCTGGGAATCTTCAACTTGTCGAAGGTTTATCTCGACTCGTCGAAGGAAGGCTCCTGGATCTATTTTTGCACTTTTTTGACCCACCAAAAATTTGTACACTAAACATTTTGACCCATCGAAAGTGGTCCTCGATCATACATTTTAGCCCATCGAAGCTCCATCTCGACTCGTCAAAGCTCCATGACATAGAATTAAACTTTATTTATTGATCATTACATATAATTCAATTAAGATATTGTACGAAAGTATGATTTATTCTATTCTCTTTTGATTTGAGATATAGAAGGGTTTTTTGACCCGTTGAAGGAAGGCTACTATCTCCAAAAAAAAAAATTCGACTTGTTGATGGTTATTTTTGACCCGTCGAAACAGTTATTGGAAAATCAAATTTTTTTAGGTTTTCCTTTGACCCGTCGACGGTTTACCTCGACCCGTTGAAGGTAACCTATTGTCTCAAAATTTGTTGATTTTTGACTCGTCGAAGGTTTGCCTCGACCGTCGAAAATCGATCTCGGAAATTCATATTGATTTTTGGGTTTATTCGACCCGTCTAGTGAGTTTCTCGACCCGATGAAAATCTAACCCGGAATTTGTGTTTTTGATGTGTTTTACATCGGTTTTATCGACAAATAAAGGTTCATAAATTTTTTGACGGATGCAGAAGTTCTGCACCAGATTTGGTTTTACATCAATTTTTTTCATGTCATAGACGTAATTTACAAGGGTTATCTTGACTGGTCAGATGTCATTATACATCGGTTATTTGATGTTGCTATAATCAGCACTGTAATCGAACTATGTTAAGTTTTGAACACTTTTGTGCCAATGGTTTTCAATTGGAATAAAATTGTCAGAATGAAAAAAGAATTTTGTGTGTAATCTCCATAGAATGCTGCCAATGGCGCAACTTGGAGAGGTTTATGAGGATTTGTAGTAGTTTATTACTACGGTTCAAATCATTGAATCTGATGCAGTCACTTATATATTATTATGTGTGACTATGCCTTATATAAGCTTAGAAATTTTCACGCTGATCACCTGTGACAACCCGAACCAGAATCAGTTGAATAAACGGCTTAATTCACGAGTTAGCGCGTAATCGCAGTTTTACGTAAATTAAGTGGTTTGCCGGTTTTGATTACGACTTAATTATCGGCCGAGAATTTGAGTTGAGTCTCTTCTCGAGAGTTGTTGTACACATGAATTTGAGTTCGTAGGCAGTTCCGGATGATTATTTCGACGACCGAGGAATATAATATGAATATTTGAAGTTTCAGAATATCGTCGAGTTTATCCGTTCGTGTCGAGTTTATCCGAATCGTTATGGTTATCCATTTTGGACCGTCGATCGTCCCGAGACGCGAGTATAAATATCGAAAATAGTCGAAAACCACTGTTCGGGAAGTTTGACCGTCGTTTGACCTTGGGTTGACCGTTGACTTTCGTTGACCGGAGTCCACCGCCGCTGTGCCAAACTTTCGCAGTCGGATTCTGAGTTTCCGGCCACCTTAGCCTTGAGAGCGGTATGGTTAGCTTCCTCTCTTCATTTCCTATGGATTGGAACTTGATTTCACTTGAATTGATGCCGATTTGAGTTAGAACGAACTCGGGAAAATATTGGTTTTTCGCTGGATTCCGGTGGTCGGCTCTGGTCACTTTTGAGGTCGGGTGTTTGAGGGGAAAGGTTCCCCTCAAGCTCTAGATGCTTTGGGTAGAAGGAATTGTGGGATGGTCACCGATTTGAAGCTCGCCGGAAAGTCACCGGAATCCATGGATTCCGTGACTTTCGAGGCAAATTCCGGCCACTGTGGTGGTTGGATGGTGGTGGTCCTTTGAGAGAAGTTGTTGGGGTTGGGGAGATGAACATTTCTGGAAAGTTTGGCCGAGTTTGGACGCCGTCGCCACCGCGTCGCCGCCGCCGGCGGTGCTCTGGCGAGGTCCGGATTTTCGAGATTTTTATGTGTTTCTGACTCGTTTTCACGCTCCGAACGCAGCCGTGAGGTTTTCGAGTTGATTTGGGTATCGGATTTTTAGTCGAGAGTTTATACAGAGAGTTTTGGGGATTTTGTCGATTATTTTGTACCGCGTAATATATTTCTGGGAACGGTTGATTAGGTGTGGTACAGTGTTGTAAATTGTGATTTTGATCAGATATATTTTGTGATTATTCAAGGGATCGAGATCGTGCTTCGGGCGAGGGATCTTCCGCCGGACCACGTGATTAGCGCGAGTGCGCGTTTTGCTCACCTGTGAGTGGACAATTTCTTTTCACTGATTAGCCGCGAGTTTTTAATACACGTTTTACGAGCATGAGCATGTATATGAGATTATGATTTATATAAGCATGTGTTATATGATTATGCCTATACAACTATACATACGTATATGCATTTACATATTGCTTTATACACTTGCATCGAACTATTTATGATTTTGTTTACACAGAGTACAGCCACAGTATATGTTGTTGTATCGATACACTTGCATCCCGACTGATCCCCGTGGATGTTTACCGGGGGAGGCTGTGACCCCTGACCCGAGGCCTTTACCGGAGGGGTGGGGGGGGGGGGGGCGCAGACCTCTGACCTGAGGCCTTTCTGGCTAGAATCACGTGTGTGTCTGGGATCCCGTGATTTGGACTGTACAAGCACGGATGTGTCCATGAGCGACCCCGTGGGATTTTCTATGCATGCTCTGTACGCTGGAGGAGTTTGAGTTCACCTCGTGTACTATATCATATTCATTCATTTCGACTCGCATATATTTTTATAATATATATTATTCGGCGAAAGACATTTGTTTTCGTCCACTCACTGTAACAGTTTTCATGTCTTTCCCCTGGGCTTTTCGGTTTACGTGCCCAGTTTGCAGTTCAGATTCTGGTGTTTCACGTCGTGGTCGGAGGATAGTCGTTCGAGCTACCTTTCTTTTCCAGTAGGTTCCTTGTTTTGCCAATTGTTGTATATTTTGTATATGTATACATTAGAGGTCGCTCTGATACGATATTGATACATGTTTTATGTGGTTTTTCCTGGATTTTCTATATTATACAGTTCTGTTTACTGTTTATTGCTATTGTTATGATATTGAGAAATCCGGATGGGATTGGTGCCCACGGTTTGGCTTTTGTGGCATAGGATGAAATGTATTTTCCGGGTGCAGGTTAATGGCAATTCCGTGTTAGTAGCGTTACTCTGCCGAAATTTTTTTTATGGTTTTTGTTGGTTCGTGTTTTCAGAAGGGGTTCGATTCCAGTTTAGGAAACTAAATCGGGGTTGGGTCCTTTCATCACCCACGCAAGACCCTTCCTTCCCCAAGTACCTATGCTGCTTCTGCTAATATAGTCTAATCTGGTATGTCTGGTAATGCCTCTCTTGCTATATCTTGTGGGAATAATGCTTGGATAATTGACATTGGTGCATCGGATCATATGACCAATACCCCTAACTTAGTTCATTCTATTCATCCATCTTCTTTACCTAGTTTATCTACTGTTGATGGTTCCCTTTCTTCTGTTGTTAGTGAAGGCTATGTTATTCTCTCTCCAACTTTAATAATTGA
Organism: Geum urbanum; assembly: GCA_946800695.1. NCBI lineage: Eukaryota > Viridiplantae > Streptophyta > Magnoliopsida > Rosales > Rosaceae > Geum > Geum urbanum. Next base: position 18,495,185 of record OX326997.1, on the reverse strand, counting down.
TTCTGTTTAGTTATCCCCTCTCTAGCATATATCTGTTAGTCAAATCAATATGGCTCTTTTTTGTTTTATCACGTTTTCTCCCAATTTTTGTGTTTTTCAGGACATTCCGACTTGGCAGATTCTTGGTTATGGTGTTAGACAGGGGAAGCTGTATTATCTCGATTTGACATCCAGTAGAGAGCAGCAGCTGAGTTTATTGAGTCAAATCAATAGTGTTAACAGTTTGAATAAAGCCAAGGAAACAATCTGGTTGTGGCATCGTCGTTTGGGTCATCTTTCTTTTGGTTTTCTTAGGAAGTTACAACCTTATATGTTTTTGAGTGTTGATGAGTCTAAATTTAAGTGTGATGTTTATGACTGGCTAAGAGCCATCGTGTTCTTTATTCCCCGAGTTTGAATAAATGTTCAGTTCCTTTTATAAGAGTACATTCGGATGACTAGCAAGAGTAATGTATTCTCTCGCTCCACTGAGTTTCATAAGATGGTGACTATACAATACCAGCAGCCTATCCGGGTTCTTCAATCAGACAATGGTGGTGAATATGTTCATGACGGCATGTCTACTTATATGGCTTCTCTTGGGATCCATTACCAAACCTCTATTGCATATACTCCTCAACAAAATGGCTTGGTAGAACGTATGAATATGCAACTGCTAGAGATTTTTTGTGCTTCCTTGTTTGGCATGAATGTGCCTCGGTGTTATTAGGGTGTTGTTGTTACTTATGCTGCTTACTTAATCAACTGTATTCCATCTCGTGTCATTGAGTTCCAGACTTTATACCAGAAGTTACGTGAGACGTTGAATGTACCTTCCCTCCCTATTCTGGAGCCTAGAGTGTTTGGTTGCACTGTGTATGTTCATATCCACAAGCTTCTCCGAGGTAAACTTGATCCTTGTGCTTTGAAATGTGTCTTCATTGGCTATGCTGACTTCCAGAAAGGTTATCGGTATTATGATCCTCTCACCAAGAAAACTCATGTCTGCCTTGATATGTCCTTTAGAGAATCTGACCCTTATTACTCAGGGGGAGTTTCAGAGTCTTCCCTTCAGGGGGAAAGGGAATGTGAAGAAAATACTCTGAATTTGCCGAAATTTGAAGAGTTTGAGCAATTGGAGACACGATTTTGAAATTCTGGTATGTTTGCAACTGAAATAAGAAATATCCAGGGACGTACCCTCGACGGGTCGAAGGATTCTATTGACCCGTAGAACCATCATGCCAACGAAGACCTGAATGCTACCTTTGACCCATTGAAATCTCTTATTCGAATCGTCAAACAGTCTGCCTCAAAATACTCGAATGCTAACTTCAACCCATCGAGCTTTCCTTCTCAACCCATCAAACAGTTTGACTTAGAAGACCGGAATACTACTGAAAGAACCCAACCCTAGATTAACTAGTAATCTAGGATCATGCCCTAACGACAAGACTTAAAATACTGATTTCTGTAAAAAATTTGACATAGTTTCCTCTACGAAGTGAGTTACCAGAAACTTGCATGAAAATCACAATTTGAATTTCCCACAAACAATACAGTGGATCATCGATGTCCATCTAGATTTCTCAATAAAGTGATGTAAGTAAATTAATTAAAATACTGGAACAATAATACAAGAACTGAAAACTCATAATCCAGCAATACTAACAATTGACTACCAACATTGAAAAATATTTACGACACTAGTGTTCAGAGCGACTTCTATGAGTAAAATAAAACATATGAAAATATACTGCTAGCAGGCCAAAACCTACATTAAGGGATGATAACCTGGTGGACTCAAAGCCTTTGGGGATCAAAATCTAGCTCAGAAGAAGCATTGCAACCTGGGCACGGAAAACCAAAAATCACAGGGAAAGACATATAAAAACATAAAAATATTAGCATGAGTGGGCAAAAACTCACAATTAGTGTAAAATAATAAAATATTCTATCTGTGTCTTTCTGCTTTCTGTGAATTCATGCGAGTTAAAAATAATAAACTGCATAAAATATAGAGGTGGGCGCTCAGGATGTTCGTCCTAACTTGAAGCGTCTCCATGACTGTAAATAAAAGGTGATGAGATCGTCTAGAGTGTTTGTCCTAACCCAAGGCGATTTAGGTCGATAGGGTGTTTTTCCTAACCCGGTCTGACCCGACTAGTCAGTGATCAATCGACTAGTCAAAGCATTGATGCTAAAAATAAAACTATCACAAACATACCTCCAAACTCGATTGTAAAAAAATATAGGAGACTGTAAATTTGCATAAACATGAACTCGCAACAACTGTGAAAATAAATAAATGTCCACTCATCGTACTAAGCCAGGATATTTATAAAGTCGTAACCTGCTAATCGGCGTAATAATCATCCGACACAGCTCATTATCTCGTAATCCTGAAAACATGATTATAATTAATATCTACTCGTCGATATTGAATAGCTAAGCTCGTAATCCGACGAGCAATAATGTCGAAAATCTTGCATTCTCGAATAACGTTATTTCCGACTAAAAATAAACTTAATCAAATTTCGAATATAATTCCTTGCATTACTTCACTATAAATAAATTTTAGTCGCAATATAAATCTCAAACATCAAGCGACTCGAATTTAAATCGATAGTTGGATCGTCTGTTAATATTATCGTAAAATCAATTAATTATTATCCGATTAAACAGACATCTAAATTAATCAAGTCCTGATCCATACAAGAACCTCACCATTGCATTTGGCACAAAATTACGAGTGAAATGACATAAAATTTTGCCGAAAATTCCACATCGTTGGAGCTCTACCGCGCACGACAGCGTGTGGGCCACGCACCACCGCTGGCAGCTGCCAGAATTCCCAATGGCACCAAATCAAGCAACCTGCATAAAAAATATTCATCTCAACAAGCCCAATAATATTCATGAAGAACACGACATCAAATGCTAACCGGAAAACCTCCAAATCGCCGGAAAACTAAAAACCCACCGGAAAAATCAATTCACTCGATCGCCGCCGTCCGGCCACGGAAAGGGCCGAGACGCGTTGCGTTCAACACATCTCATCTTGGGCTTCAAAACTCCCCTAACTTCGATGTCTAAAACCTCCGCAAACACCGTCATCGTCGCCGTGAAAATAAACCCGAAATTGGCCAAAGTCCTCCGCCTCGATTCTCCTTCTTCCGGCCACCAATGTCGAAGATGCACCCACCAATCGATAAAGGAGCTCAAACCCAACCGTTTTCCACCAATAACATGGCCGGTGGTGGCTGGCCGGATGCTCACCGCCTGTGAGAACCTCACTGCGAGAAAACCACTCGGGAGGGGAAGGTCAAAGCAGGTCAACCCGGCCTTCCCAATAAAGAAACTCTAACCTTCCCAAAATAGAAACATATATTTATACCCCCAATTTTGTGAACATTTTCCGATACTTTCGTAAAGTTTTCGATGACAATAACTTCTTCGACGTAACTCCGATTTCAACACTTGACGTGGCCACGAACTCGTATCGACAAACTCTACAACTTTATCCAAAGAAATTACTTGAAACAACAAAATTAATAAAATCTCGACGAAATTCCAGCAAAAGTTATAAACGGTAAAGACTAATTACCATCGACGATTAACGTAATAAATTAGCGAATAACCGCATAAGTTTCGATTATCATATAATGATGTTCCGAGTCATAACATCTACCTTCATTCCGTCGAGTCCTACTTCTTGACTCGTCGAACAATCTACCTCGGAAGACCATAATGCCACCTTTGACCCGTCGAGGGTTCCTCCTCGACCCATTGTAGACATGATGACCAATATTCTTTCTGAACAACATCGAGATTGTACTGAAGCTCTTGATCCCTTGTCTACATCATCAACTGAGCTTTCCATTTAGAGTGCTCCATCTGAGGTACGTAAATCTAACCGAATTAGTAAGGAAATTCCCAAACAACAATACGAGCCTAGAATAGATGTGAAAGCCAAATACTCAATTTCTAACTATATCTCCCACCATAGGTTGTGTGAATCTCATGCACTTGTTGTTAATCAATTATCTTCAGTATCTATTCCTAGCAATGTACATGATGCTTTAGCAGATCCCAAATAGAAACAAGCTATGAATCAGGAGTTAAAAGCCTTGCAAAATAATGAAACTTGGGACATAGTTTCTATGCCACCTAGTAGGAAGGTGTTTGGATGTTGCTGGGTGTTTACCGAGAAACCTAAAGCTGATAGAAGCATTGATCGCTACAAAGCGAGATTGGTTGCCAAGGGGGTTATACTTAGAAAAATGACATTGATTACCAAAATTTTTTTGCACATGTTGCCAAAATAAATACTGTAAAAATCCTTATTGCCCTTACAGCTCGTTATGATTGGCCCTACATCAGTTTGATGTGAAGAATGCCTTCCTGAATAGTGACTTTGAAGAAGAAGTATACATGGATACTCCACTAGGAATCAGTTGCAAACCAAGTAATGAGGAAAATGTATGTCATTTGAAGAAGTCTCTCTATTTTTCGAAGTAATCACCTAGGGTGTGGCTTGCATGCTTCTCCAAGGCAATGAAGAAATTTTAGTATCGCCAGTGCAACTCTGACCACACCTTGTTTGTCAAACGTAAGGATGGTAATACTACTGCCTTAATTATGTATGTTGATGATATGGTTATTACAAGAGATGATCCATGCGAGATGGTGAGTCTCAAAAGGCAGTTGTCACAGGAACTTGAGATGAAAGTTCTGGGTGATTTGAAATACTTCTTGAGAATTGAAGTTGCAAGGTCCAAGCAAGGAATTACATTGTCTCAAAGGAAGTATGTTTTGTATCTTCTTGCTGAGACCAAATTGTTACACTGTACGTTTGCTGCTACTTTTATTGAGAAAAATCACAGGCTGGAACTTCTCTCAGATCAGGTTCCAACAAATAAGGGCAGATATCAACGTTTAGTTGGGAGACTTATTTATTTATCATATACTAGACCTAATATTGCATATGTTGTGAGTGTGGTGAGTCAATTTATGTATAGTCCTTGAATGGAGCACATGAGTGTTGTCTTACGTATTCTTAGATATCTGAAGGGCACACCTAGTAAATGTTTGTTATTTGCAAAGAACACTAGTGAAATGTGTGTTTTAGGCTACACATGTGATGTGTGTGTTTTGGGCTACACTGATGCAGATTGGGCCGGTGATCATATTAATAGGGCGTATACTTCTGAATACTTTACTTTTGTTAGTTGGAGTTTGGTGACTTGGTGCAATAAGAAACATAATGTAATTGCCCGCTCGAGTACAGAAGCTGAATACCGTGGGATGGTAAATGGAGTATGTGGATTGCTGTGGATCAGGAATGTTATGAAAGAACTGGGTTTCAAGCTTCATAAGTCTATGGATTTGCATTGTGATAATACAACTTATGTTGAGATTACTCATTATCTAGTACAGCATGACATGACTAAACATGTAGAGAATTATATACATTTCATAAGGGATCACCTTAACAAGAAAACTATTCGGTTTCCTTTTGTGACATCTGAGGAACAATTGACTGATGTTCTTACTAAAATGGTTGTCACATAATACCTTTAGTAAATGGTTGGACAAGTTGGATATGATTGATATCTATGCTCCAACTTGAGGGAGAGTGTTGACAAATATATTGATTTTGTAGATATTTTATATTCCTATTATAATTAAAATTGATTTATTCTTTATTGTACATATTTTATACCTATTAAGAATATGCCTTTTAAAGATGTATATATACCAAATTTCGGTGCGAATGAAAATATTACATTCTACCATAAATATTTTTACCCATATTTTTTTACTCAAAGTTATGTCCAAACAGATCGAGCTGGCCGAATTCGAAGAGAAACAACTAACTGATCAAGTAAATCTCTATTTCTCTTCGCACATGCTAGAAGACTTTACCACATTTTGACTGGGTTTTGAAGAAAAAAATTAAGACGACTAACTTCTCCAAGCTAGCTAGACCCGGTAGTTCTTACATTTTTGGAGAAACCCTAAACTACGTCGAATTTTCTTACGTTACTAACGTGGATCGAAATTTATTATTACACACTTCCACTACTAATTGGCATTCGCTGTTAGAGCAGCTGCAGCGGTAGAGAACGGCGAGGACGTTCTCCGGCGGGGCCCGCCGTTTGGGGACGTCCGACAACGGAAACCGGTGCAACGGGGGGAAGGGAGGGCGACGACTGACAGTTGACGCGAGGGACGTCCTCGCCGGCGTCTTCTGGAGGGGAAGCGAGAGAGAACGTCCGCTTGGTGGGCCCCACGCATGTGGGTAACGCCAGGCTGACGTCTTTTTTATTTAAACCCGGCGCGTGTAGTTAAAAAAAGTTATAAAAAAAAGTTACGGACCAATCAGAACACAACACGTGTTCATTTGTAATATTTAAAATAAATTATTTACTCTGAAACTTAAAAAAATCATAATAAATAGCTCGGACTTTTGAAAAATTCAATAAAAATACGGACGAGTTCATATTAATGTCCTCTATAACTTTCGTGAAGAAAATGAGTCAAAAATCATAACTTAAAAAAATGTCAATTTTGAATCGCGACGAAATAAAGAATCATAATAAATACGTTGTTATAACGAATGTATGCTCAACAAAAAACCTAAGTCCAACATGACTCGGATTACATTCAGGGAGACCACCGTATGCTACCGGCATACAAAATTGATTCAAAGCATATTAACGCGCGTCTAAATAGGACTTCCTATTACTTGGAAATTGGTTGAAAATATTACCCGAAAATAAAAAATTAAAATTTTAAATAATAATGAATAGTAATAAGAAGTCCTATTTTTAGCACCGCTGCACGAAAAACAGGAATATGACTTCCTATTGAAGAGGAATTCCTCAAATGGGTGAGGAATTCCTCAAAATATGACTTCCTCTCCATTTCATGGGTGCGGATGCTCTTAGTTAGACTTCATTGAGTGGTTAGTTAAAGACAAAAGATCAAGTCCCAAACAAAATATGCGATCTAAGTTGACGGAGAGGCTCACCCATCCAACTTCATTGCGCAATTGTGATACACACCTCAATCCTCACCTTTGATTGAGTTGATTAAATCATGGAATCTGTTGCAAATTTTTGGTATTCCGAATATGACCCTGAGGAGCATCAAAGCTGGCTGGATTAAGAGCAGTAGTTGAGCAGTACTTTGGATCTGTACGAGGGGTGAGTCGCAATGAAGCTCTTACGATGTTCTTTGATTTTGATCAACAATGACGTGATATGTTTTGTTCGTTAAACAGAGCTAGAACAACTAATACAGCCAAGATTGTTGAAATCTAGGACAGGATGTACTAGTCTTAACTTGATATGCTTTTCAGGGGATTTAAAGCTTTGAAACAGACTGTGAAGATCTATTAGAGCAAGTTCACCGGGTTGGTTTAGTCCCTAAAAATATAAAAGTTGCAATTTCAATTCTTCACCGGTGTTTTCTTGTCCAGGCAAGAACTATCCTGGGTTAATCGCTGGGACAACTCTAGCCTTCTGCCCTGATCTGGTTGCCACATGTCTCTCTCGATATTGGCCGTACACATCAGAGTTGCTGCTGCACAAATCGTTTTCTCTATCCTCTTTCGTTTATGAGCTGGGCAAGAGACAGCGGCAAACGAGGCTGGCTGCTCTACGAGTACTGAGCACCAAACGAGTCCCTCTCTCCGTCGTCAGCGAATTGGGAGAAGAAAAGAGAGGATGAACGGAGGAGGATGTTGATGGACGAAGCTGAGAATAAACAGAAGGATGATGTATGGGCTTCGGCGAACAGCCGAGGGAATCAGCTGTTTCAGAGATGGATGTCCAAGTAAAGTAGCATTGTTGATGAAATTTGAACTGTTCGTGTGTGTGCGTGTAAATATTGCGTGTGGATAATCCAACTAAAAAACCCGAAAATGTGGAATCTGGAGTTGGAAAATGGGTTTCGTATCTAAATCGCGAGAGGAAATTGGACTCAGTTGTTGGTGGTCGTCCAACTGCTCCCAAAGCTCCTAAAGGATTGTACATTTATGGCAATGTTGGAAGTGGTATGCTGTTCGGTTGGTTCTAATATTTCAAGTCAGGAAAGACAATGCTTATGGACATGTTTTATAGTGCCGCCGAAGGGATTGCTAAGCATCGGAAGAGATATCACTATCATGAGGTAGGGGGTTTTGCATACTAGTGACTGATCATACTTGTACTAGTGTATTCTCCTCCAATTATATATAATCAAAGTTGAAGCATAAATTCTCGGTTGCAAGCTATGTTAAAGATTAATGATCAAATGCATAAGATTTGGAAAGATCAGATGGCCAACAAGTCCTTGCAGTCCAGCATTGCCAATTGGATAATGAATCTACCCTTTGATTCAAAGATCAAGGAGTGGGTGGCTGCAGAAGAGAATTATAAACAACAGATTCAGATGAAAAATATTCCTCCAGCTGTAGCCGATAAGCTCCTCTTAGACAGGCAGGCAAATCAAAAGGGCAGCAGCATTCTTTGTTTTGATGAGATACAGGTCAGTTTAACATTGTGCTGAAACAGTTTTGTTTCTGAATACTGATACCGGGAAATCGGAAAATTTAATCTCATAGTAGACATGACAAGAATAAGGTTAGAGCATCTCCAACAAGGGGTTCCAAGCCCTATAAATATAGAGCATATTTAGGTTGAAGCTCTCCAATGGTAAAAAATGAAGGTATTAAACCCTATAAATATAGGGTGAAGTCTTAAATCAAGTCTCAAAATGAGACCCGGTATGAGACCAGTCTCATATAGAGACAGGCATGGCCCACTCGACAAAGGAGAGAGGAAGAAGTAGAGAGTGACTCGCGACAGAGGGAAAATGAGGGAGACTTGCGCAAAAGGACAAGAAGAGGAGCTGTCGCCACACGCGCAACGGGCGCCAGAAGACGAAGCGTGAGCTGACAGCGTTGCTAGAGCTGGGTCCCGCACACGTGACGCGCCAGAGCGAACGGCTCCATTTTTGAAAGCAACGGCTAGATCTTGGACGGTCAGGATTCAACCTTGTTTGAAACCAACGGCTTCACCCTTGTTTGAAACCAACGGCCCTCATTAATCATCATATTTAATTCATTTTTTTTATCTAAATTAGTTTTTGATCTGACGGTTCAAGATATAGGTTTTTAATTAATCGACGGTTCTTATTTAAACTAACTTTGATTTTTAATATATCGGTAATAAAAGTGACAAAAAAATAATTAAAATTTTTTGTATATTTTTTTGCCCGTTGCTACAGTAATTCTAGATTTCTTCTATAAATACCAGCTCAAAATTTCATTCATTCCACACAATTTCTTACATCCTCTCCAACATTTCCTCTTCCCCATCATTTTTATTCATAAAGCAAAATTTGTTTTTCTAACACCATGGGTCCAAAGAAAGGGGCACAATAACCACGGGCACCGCGATCGGAAAATTAGAAAGAGGAGGAAGATAAGGCTTTGTGCATTGCCGTGGTGAGTATTGGTGAAGACGCCGCCATCGGTACTAATCAATCTAGCGGAACCTTGTAGGATCGTATATATGAATATTTTAAAGGTATCAAGCCACCGAATGCACCGAAGCGAACCGCTTCAAGTGTTGAGTCTCGATGGAAGAAGATCAATCCCGCATGGATGAGATGGCGCATAGCATTAAACCATACAATCGCGAATCATAAGAGTGGCGAAAATGATCTTGATGATGTAAGTATTTTTATTCGTCATAATTAAAATATAGTTATAATTAATTATTCCTAGTCACTTAAAATATAGTCAAATAAATAACCACAACTATGTTTATTTAAATTGTTTGTAGATAAGGAATGCCAAGTCGAATTATTTCGATGAATCTCATGGAGAGCATTTCAGTTTTTTGCATTGTTGGGATATCTTGAAGGATACACCAAAATTTTCAAATCCCCCATCAATGGAAGGGAATACCCAAAATTTTGAGACGCCTATCAACTTGGATGATAACGATTCACCCAAAAATGTGTCAACTCCAAGCATGCCACCTAGAGCTAGGCAAGTTCGTCCAATGGGACAAAAAGCGGCCAAGGTGGCAAAGAGAAAAGGTAATCAAGAGCTTTCAATGAGTATTCACGATCAAATGAAAAGGCTTGCCAATCAAAATGATAGAGATCATGCACGAAGGGAACAACTCTACCAAGAGGCTATGGCGGCTCAACAAAGGGATGAAGATTCCCGGACAATGATGGTGGATCCTCCTACATTTTCACCTCGTAAAAGAGGGTATTGGGAGAGGAAACAAAAAATGATACTTGAGCGAGAGGAAGTAGAAATGGCACAAAATTCATCTTCTCGGCCATTCCGTACCCCTCAAGCATCTACACCTCCTCATGGCGGATCAAGTTCTTCCCCCTATCTTCCGCTCGATCAAACGGAGTGGTATCATAATAATAAGTGAGCGTGAGAACAAGTTCGATTTCATTTATGATGTTGCTTGAGGCTTAATTTATGTTGTTTATTAATTTAAATTGTTGTTTTTAATTAATTATGTAGTCTATTTTCTCATTTTAAATAATTATGTAGTCCTTATTTGTTATATTTAGGTCTTGTAATTCAATTCATACAACAACCAAAATAAATTACATGCGTAAAACTATACAAGCACAAAATCAAATTCATACAACCACACACAAAATCAAATTTATACAACCACACACAAAATTAAATGTATACAACCACACACGAAATTAAATGCTTACAACCACACACAAAATCAAATTCATACAACCACACACAAAATTAAATGCAACCAACAACATTATGGCAAACAAGGCGACACCACTTAGCCATTGTTGCGCTCTCTCTACTTCTTCAAAGCCCAACCGTGTTCCACTAAATCCGCTCTTAGTGAAGCAGATATCACTGGACATCAAATCTTCTTGTAACGACCACGTACAAATGCATGCATTTGTTAGAGATCACGTTCCACCTCATGATCATAACTCGGTTGATCATATATGTCAGCTCTTCTTGGACGAGTCGGGATGTCGTCCAAGTCAAATTCATATTGCTAATCTTCATCACGCTCATCTTCTACTATCATGTTGTGCAAAATAATGCACGTCATCATGATGTATTGTAGGCTCTCCCTACTCCACAAACGAGATGGACCCTTCACAATTGCAAAACGCGCTTGGAGAATACCAAATGCTTTCTCAACATCTTTCCTAAACGCCTCTTGCATCCTTATAAAGTGTCTTGTCGCCGGAGTGGTAGGATTTTTTATGGCTTTGACAAGAGTTACCCAATTAGGGTAGATGCCGTCCACCAGATAATAACTTTGATCATACGTACTGCTGCCTACTTTGAAATCCACTTGAGGAGCTTCACCTCTGCATACCTCATCGAACAATGGTGATCTTCCCAGGACATTGAGATCGTTGAGAGAACCTGGAAGTCCGAAATATGCATGGCAAATCCAAGTATCATACGAAACCACCGCCTCTAAGATAATTGTGGATTTTTCCTTGTGACCTTGAAACTGCCCGGCATGCGCAGAAGGGCAATTTTTCCACTGCCAATGCATACAGTCAAGGCTACCCAACATATACCTGGAAATCCCCGATCTGCAGCTTTGTTTGTCAACCTTTGTAGATCTGCCTTTGTCGGTGTGCGAAGATAGTCTTTACGGTACACAGCCCATATAGCTTTTGTAAAATGATCCAAAACTTCAAGAGCAGTGGATTTAGCAATATCAAGGAACTCATCAGTCAAGTCAGCCGGTAGACCGTACGCGAGCATCCTCATAGCGCATGTTAGCTTCTGTTCGGTGGAAAGACCGAGTATGCCGGTGACATCCATAGTCTGTACAAAGTACGGGTCGTGGTTGGCCACGCTACGTATCATCTTGTCAAAGAGATGAGGTCGCATACGAAAGCGCCTTCGAAAGGTGTCGTCGTCAAAACTACACGGTTCGGTGAAATATAGAACTTTCAAGCGTTGATCCATCATTTCCCGATCCCTTAGTATGTACTTCCGCCCTTCCGAAGAACTGCCCCATTGTGAGGCTTCATCTTCTTCCATCATCTCCACTTGGTGGGCAGCCGCATACATCAAGAGGGCTTGTTGTTGCCTTCTCGGTACATCTTCTTCTTCCTCCTTCTTCAATAGTTTCCACAACCTATTCATGACAGAAAACAAAACTCAAAGTATGAAACAATAATGTAGAAACCACAATTTGTTGTGGGAGGAGGAGTGTTTGTGAATTGGTGAGTATGAATGAGTGAATGACTCCGTTTTTATAGAAGATCAACATGATCTTCGAAGATAGAAACTGACACGTGGATGATAACGAAATCTCGACAACGAATTAGAAATTGACACACGATTTCTGATAAGTTATCGTGTCGAGTATAATTTAATTTACAATCCTATACACCGACACATGTCAATCGAAATCATGTTCGATTATAGATAATGCATACGGGGTCTAATTTTTTTTTTTAAATTAATATTATATTTATTTATCATGTATAAGAATAGTTTACAAATATAAATTATTATTTAGAACAACACAAAATAAAAAAAATAAATATATAAATTTAGGACTTTAAGTTAGAACCCCTACCATTAAAGTTGTACCAAGTCTTATATAAATAGTGTCCATTTGAAGTCTCATAATAGGTATAATACCCCATTATAAGATTTTTCTATAGGAGATACCCTTATACACACTTTGCAGCTCATCTTATGACTCGGAGTTTCTTTCTTTTTATTGCACTGTTGATGTATTTGCTATTGTGGCCTTATCTGGAATTGTTAGCAGATTGTTAAGTACTGCAACTGTTTTCGTGGCCACCAGCAACCGAGCACCAACGGACTTAAATCAGGTGTGCATGTGTGTGTGTTCAACCCCTGTGACTTTGCTTATTAATTTTTTTTTTAAGGGTGACTTTGCTTATTCATTATGTAATGGCAATTTGCAAAATCTTTTGGGGTAGATCATCACTTTCTCTTACACTTCACCGAATCATGCGACTTATATATTGTTTTATTGATCAGAACATTTCATTCTTGAGGGTTTCTGCAGTACTGAAATTTACAATAAAGGAAATACACAGTGTGCCTTAAATGAATGATTTTGGCTTCATGCAAGCTGGTATGCAGAAGCAGATCTTCCAAAAATTTATTACCAAATTGAATGAGCATTGTGAGAATGTTCTTATCGGAAGTGAGATAGATTATCGTCGTGTTATAGCTGAAAATCATAGATCTAAAACCCAGGTGAGTGTGCAACGTGTTAGTAATAACTGACCCTATAACGTGTTCGAAAATGAGCATGAGTATATATAGAGCTATGAATAAAATAATCTTGCATCAAACTTTTACCACGGTCTTCCCGATATCTCTCTATATTTGGTTGACGCCCCGACTGTGAACCTCGAGTCCTAGGTTGATTTTTTGAATGATATTCAGCCATAGCTCCGATCACTATGGCATTACTAGTCATCATCATCTCATCGTCTTCATCATCAGACTTTCGAATTTTATTCAATAATCTCTTCATCATTGAAGCTTTGAAAGAAAAATAAATTGAGTATGTAGTAAAAAAATAAAATGAGAGACGTTAATGTTGAATAATCTTGATAAAAGTAAATTGCAAACAACACGAAACACTACTAAATAACTTCGATAATGTTATTAAATGTGAGAGGAGTATAAATAGTATCATGACAACAAACAACTCAAGAGCAATTGAGATCAATGCGTAACAAACTTATCATTGTCCTAAAGACAAGATAAGCAATCTAGCTAATCCTAAATACTAGAACAACGTAACTATATATAATAAATATAATATTAACTTCCTAATGATAAGATAAGCAATCTACCTAATCCTAAATACCAAGACGACTTCGCATAAATTTTATTTTCTTCGTAACTTCATAACTCCCATCTTTTTCTTTTTATTCATTTTTTTTCCAATAGAAACGACTCTTTTTCGAATAGTATGAATTAACATAAAAAAATAAAAGTTAAGATTTGACTAAATTTAATGAATTGAGTTTGATCTATTTGTGTTTTATAATAAAAATATGAGTTACATATATTATTTAAATTTATTATAAATGATTAATAAATATTAAATAAAAAATAATGTTCTGACCCTGACCTACCGGGTGGAAGTAACTATCATAAAATGAACAACACGTCACTGACCTACTATCCTATTGCCTCAGCAACCTTGACCTCCTGACCCAACGGATGAACTTGCTCTTATCGGCTCAGGAGCCATGAGAGAGAAAATAATGAGAGGAAATGGAGCGTATGTTTGGTTTACGGCGGAGGGGCATATTAGGTATTTAACTGCTAGTGATTGTTCAGAAGCAGCGGAGGGAAGTGCTTCCGCTGAGATGATCTGTAACACAATTTTATCTGGGTTCAAATTTGTGTACGCTGATTTTAATTATATATCAATTTATTCTTTATATATAGCCAGAGGGATAAGCATTTTCCCACTTAATTTTTTTAATAAGAAATTGCGGCTACCATGAAGTCATGATTAATAAAATGGTTGTTTTGTTATTATTTTTGTTGAAAGAGAAAATAGATATGCAGAAAATATGATCTGAAACTGTACTTTATTCATTGATAGATGACCTTAGATAGGCATTACAATATGTTACAATCAATATTTCTATAAATCAGGGATTGAGAGAATATTTACTTCTATGCTAATTAGGACAAGATACACACCGGGATATCAGACATATTATTTCCTTAAACACTTCCCCTTGTGTCACGATCATAATGAATGATGCATAACTTTTTGCCTCACTAAAAATGTTGTCAAGCAAACAAAAATCTCATGGATAAAACGAAATCTTGGACGAAGGGAAAAAGAGTACAACGCATCAATTGCATAAGTGACCACATGTGATGTAGAGTCCCCTTGATATCTACGAAATGAATCTCCCTTGATCAGTAGCTCAATTTTGAAGTTTAGATAATCTTCGTATTCTAATGCGTCTCACATACTTCACAAATGTAGATTTTGGTAGGAACTTGATAAACAAGTCTGCAACATTATTCACCGAACCAATCCCGGTCCACACGGATATTTAATAAGCGCTGATATTGCTGATGGAAGGAGTACTTCAGCGAAATATGTTTGGTATGATCACCCTTGATGTATCCAACTTTATTTGTTCACTGTAAGCCGCATTGTCCTCAAATATGCAAGTTGATGCTATCATAGTAGATGGTATTCTACTAGACCCTCGAATATAGTGAATAATTGACCTAAGCCAGACACAATCCTTAACCGCTTCATACCAAGCTATAATCTCATAATGATTCGAGAAAGTAGCAACAAGGGTTTGCTTTATAGATCTCCAAGAAATCGTTGTGTTCCCATGGTAAATACATAACTTGTTTTGGAAACCTCCTTTATGTATGTAAGAGAGATACCCAATATCAGCAAAACCAACCAAGACATCATATAATGTCTATGAGTAGGGGACTATACTGAAAGATGATACATTGCTTGCAGCCGGAAGACCCTTCAATGGGTTGAGAGATGTGTTCTGACCGATTCAGGGGCTACCATTCGACGGGTTGAAAATTTCAAAATCTGAAGGCTGCATTTCAACCATTCATTTATCCAAAATTTTAAGCTTCTCTCTGTATTCTTTGTAGGGGAAGAATATGCCCAAGTCAATGGCTCCATTCAAGTACCAGAAGACATGCTATACTCCATTCTGATGACTTTGCGTAGGCATGTATAACTAAGCTCCAACCGCACTAAGATATGTGCACCAAGCTATATATAACTAAGCTCCAACCGCACTAAGATATGAAATCTTAGCTTCAAAATTTCTTCACCATCATCTTTTCTGATGAAATGGATCCTTTCGGGCTCCATACTGCCCAATTGGTGTGCTAAGAGGGTGTGTTTTGTCCATTGCCTCATTTAAACATAAGCAGACTGGTGAATAAATATTCCACTAACTAGATGTACCATCTCTAAAACCAAGACAAAATCGAGTCCTACCAAGGTCTGTGATCTCAAACAACTTGTTCATGTAATGAACACGCATGAGCATAACTTATCATTCTTGCATTCCTTCCTAATCAAGTAGTCACTTAGAATAGTGAACGTCTCAATTTGAACACATGAGCACTCCATGGTTTAGAGTTACTTGAATTGGGTAAAATCATGCCAATTGAGACTCTCATGCATATCTCTGAATAAGGATCCCCATAGAGATATGATGTAACCACATCCATTAGCTGCATACTCAGTTTTGAGGACACTATCAAACTGATAAGGTAGTGGAAAGTAATGATGTCCATAATTACATAATACATCTCCTGAGAATCAATACTAGGGCATTGAGAAGATCTTTGCGCCATAAGTTCTTCTCATTTTGCCTCCAAAGAAAGACTCGTTTGTGTCTAACTGGCTTACAATTCGGTGGTCATAACACTACCATACCAAAAACTTGCCATTTGTAAGAGAGTCTAGTTCAGCATAGATTGCAACTTTTCATATTAGTCAATTTGCTCTACATTGACAATCCACAACTAAGAAACATTCCACTTCATCGTCGTGAATTCCTGATCGACGGAATAAGTAAATGCATCATCAATGACCATGGAAGAACCATCCATAATACCGCTAGCATTTGTTTAATTTGATGAGATTTCTTTGTTTACTGACATCGTCATTGACTCTGAGGCGTCCCCAAGTGTTTGTCAATGTCAACTTCTAGACACAATTACAGTAAGAAACAATCTCATGTGTTGATGATGAACAATTGTGCCTTGATGACTTGTCTTTTCACCAGCAACTCATCAGTGGATTTTGACCAACGCTACACCCCCAGTATGAGCAGGAGAAACGCTACCTTTCCCAGGTATTTGCATTAACTTGCCCAATTCCATGAACTTTCAACCTTGCAGGATTTGCAGCATGGGTAACCAATATCGTCACTTTCATGATATCAGTAAAGTAGTCATGCATCAAATATGCTACTTTCTGAAGATCAAAAATATATTGCTCTTCAATCTCACACTTAGATATGTGGGGATCATGATGAGACATAGTGGTGACATACCACGTCAATTTTTTATGTTTAACCATAATGGAACCATTCTTATCTCCCCCTAACAACGGGAAGTATATTTCATTGACTTACTGCAAAACAAGTAGTAAAGAGATCTCTTGTCAAAAGTTCTAAATAGCGGACAATTATTGGAGAATCATAACCAACATAAATGTCTAATTATCATTGAGGACCCATTTTTATACGCAGTGGAGGCGTAGTAGGTACATGTACCACGTAACCAGAGATGCATAGAAGTGAGATATCAAGCTCATATCTGGTTACCAACTGGTATGCACCAAATCGTTGGTGAGTTATGGGTCTTAAGCGAATACGCATGGTTGCATGTAACATTGCATATCCCTATGCATATACTGGTAAATTTGTATGTATTACCAAATCTTTAGCCACAAGCTACTGCTTAATTTGTGTCTCTGCAAGACCCTTTTTGTGAATGAATGTTGGGGAACTCTGGCATTATCTAATCGAATAGATCTGATTGGATTGTTCAGGTGGTGATCCCAAAGCTTAATAATCTGTGCTAGGAGTTTTGCAAATGCAGCGTACCATATGGATTGTAAGGACGTGTGACTTATGCGTTGATGTAGCAGTCAAAACCATATTTAAATAGTCCGCATACCAGTTTGATTGGTCCACGAATATATTATTTGGAATCTGTAGAGGAATGGAAGTCGTGTTTACAACAAAAGATCATCATGCATGTAAACAACATTACATATATGAACAAGCTTTGCAAATCGATTGATATGCATTCAATTTTGCCATAAAAGCATCCACTGGGAAAGTACTGTACTCGTCTTGGAGACCGAGCCTAATCTGAGTGCAATACTCTCACTCCCCTCATCTAAACCGATGGTTATAGATATTCCCACATGCTTTTTTTCTCTAAAGAACCGATGACCATGAAAATTTCTCAATATCTTGATCATCATAATGCAAAAGCTTATATGAAGTAGAGTCATACATGATAATGTAAGTGACTGCATTGGATTCAACCATCCGAACCGTAGTAATAAACCACTACAAATCCTCATAAACCTCTCCAGATTGCGTCGTTGGTAGCATTCTATGAAGATTGAACACAAAACTCTTTACCATTCTCACAATATTATTCAAAGTTAAAACCATTGGCACTGAAGTTTTCAAAACTTAACATGGTTCGATTAGAGTGCATATCATAACAACATCAAATATCTGATGTATAACAACATCTGACTGGTAGAAATGATCATTGTAGATTAAGTTCCATGACATGACAAAAACCGATGTAAAACCACATTTGGTGCAGAATTTTAGGTTGGTCGATTTATTTTTCTGAATCTTTATTTTTTGAGAAAACCGATATAAAAACTAATCAGAAAAAGACCAAATCTGAGTACAACCTTCGACAAGTTGAGAGATATTCTCGACTGGTTGAGAATTCCATAATTGTGTCAAGCCATCCTTTGATGGGTCGAGAAAAATCTTTGACGGGTATTAGGAAATCCTAAACAGTATCAAATTTTTGATATCTTTTTCGACAGGTCAATAAAAAATTTCGACAGGTCGAAATTGTGACATTTTAGAGATAGAAGCTATCATTCGATGGGTCAAGACAAGTCTTTGATGGGTTGAAGGTGTAAATATGTAATCTGAGGATGATATTCGACGGGTCAAATGAAATCCAGGCAAAATTTTTGACAGGTAAAAAAATGCCAAAAATCAATCCAGATCTCGACGGGTCAAAAGATGCACAAGATCAAAATCATCCTCTCTTTGTATCGTTTTTATGAAAGTTTGGTGTCATAATGCCATAGAATTTTGTAGAATTTGAACCCTGCAAGCAATATGTATGAACATAATCATTCTTAATACTTTCAAATACTGAAAAGAAGAAATTTTATTACTTTTCCAATCATTAAACTTACATCAAAAGATTGTTCTTATTCAATAACCATAACTACAATGAGAGTCAAATACAAAAGTAAACTTGATTATATAGCAAAGACATGAGTCTAATACGTGGACTAACTAAAAACTGAAGTCTCCAGACTTGCTTTTGTGTCATCTGCTACAATAAGATTGACTTCACCGTAATCTTCCATCTCATAATCTTCAGTGAAGTTAGTCTCATGTGCCAAATACTATTTGCACCTTTTGTAGTTATTCTGAATATGCTCAGGTGCACGACATTATTTGTGCATGTGCTTGGTAGAACCACATCTATAGCAAGGTGACAAGCTGATAGAAGCAGAATTTGAAGAATTTCCACCATTGCTAGGACCAGAATTTGAGTGATTCTTGTTGGAGTTGTTGTCATGGTGAGTCCAAGTTAAATTTTGACTATTTCCTCCTCTACCACCACGACCTCTACCACGTCCTCTTCTGCCACCACGAGTTTGATAAGGTTCAGAACGTTGTTTCCCCTTATCCTTTCATTCCTTCCCACCAGTGTTTTAGGTTTCATGGACTTTCTTTGTACCGGATGGCCTAGCATGGTTGTGGAGAAGAATCTCATGATGCCTCTCTTTCTTGGCCAACACACTCATAAGATTATTGAATGATCTAAGTCTTCTTTGCTCATAATTAATGTGATACTGATGCGCAAATGTGTCGATTGAAGTAGGAAATGTGCTCAAAGACTTCTTAACCAAAGCTTGGTCGGTCTTTACAACACCACAAATGGCAAGCTCAAATTGTAACTCTAGCATATCTTGATAGAAATCATTTATCTTAGGATAATGCAATAACTAGATTATATCTCATCGTTCTATTAGCTCTAGAAGTTGTGCGTCATGCACATTGTTGAACCGTTCTTGTAAAGTTTTCCACAAATTCGCGGGGTCATCCTTTAACAAGTACTGTTTCCTTAGAGCTGGATGAATATGTCTCCTGGGAAACATAAGAATTTGAGATTTTCGAGCTAGGGTGTCCTTGTTGGCTTCAGTGCCAGGTGATAGTGGTTGGATGGTATAAGTGAGACGTTTACCGAGGTGAGTATTCCTCATGTCAGATACCCATCTGTGGTATTCTGCTACTTGAATGTCAAGGATATCAAACTCTAGCATTATCAGCTCAATCATCTACAAAAGACAAGAGATGTAATTAGTTTACCAATCGAAAAATCATGTTCACTAATATCAAGTTTAGGGAATAAGAAACATGAGCTATGATGTATGATCACAAAAATCAATGCAAAACGGGTGGCTTCATACCACTCCTCAGAAAATCATGACTGTCAAATAGTCACAAATATCGACTTCCCTTTTGTTTATTGTGAAATCACAATTAACCATGATATTCACTAATAACCGTGACTCCCCCAGGACCGTGATATTCACTAATAATCGTGACTGTCAAATAGTCACAAATATCGACTTCCCTTTTGTTTATCGTGAAATCACAATTAATCGTGATATTCACTAATAACCGTGACTGTCAAATAGTCACAAATATCGACTTCCCTTTTGTTTATCGTGAAATCACAATTAACCGTGATATTCACTAATAACCGTGACTCCTCCAGGACCGTCACTAATCTTAAACTTTGAGGAAGAGATGATTAAATCCACTTCACTCATACCTACATTAATCCATAGGAACTAGATGCATATAATAATTCACGGTATTTAAACGTAAATCTAGTTCTAGATTTAGGGTGTTACGATAATTAAGTTTTACAACCTAATTCGAACTAGAAGATGGGAGAAAATTTACCTCGAAGGTATTATGCTTAGAATGAAAAACTTAAAAAGTTTTGAGAAATCGCAAAATCCGGTGACAGACGGTGGTGGTGCTCCGACGGTGACGGTAATTCCGACGGTGGAGGTTTATGTGTTTTAGGGGTTTAGAATTATTCTGTTTAAGATTTGTGTTGACTATTAGCTCAAGAACTGCTGATAACGTGTTAAAGGAGAAAATAGATACGTAGAAGATATGATCTGAAATTGTACTTTATTCATTGATAAATGACCT
Source organism: Geum urbanum (assembly GCA_946800695.1). NCBI lineage: Eukaryota > Viridiplantae > Streptophyta > Magnoliopsida > Rosales > Rosaceae > Geum > Geum urbanum. The sequence goes on along the minus strand of OX326997.1, from coordinate 18,474,134 downwards.
TAAATAAGCTTTACAATTTGTTACAATCAATATCCTTATAAATCAAGGCTTGAGAGAATATCTACTTCTATGCTAATTAGGACAGGACATACGTCGGGATACCAGGTATTATTTCCTTAAATTTTTTTAATAATTTCAAGTATATATAGTCGTTTATTATTATTTTATTTTTTTATCTTTTTGTTGAAAATGAGCGTTTACCCGAACAAGGTAGGCAGAAGTGGAGCTTGTGTTGGACTGTGCACCTTGGGTGCCTTGTCTTCTCTAGATCAAGTCGTTCGTTGGTTCGTCATATGAGCGCATCCTCCTAGTGGCAAGATGAGGAGTAGTGCCGACAATAATTCTTGTCGCCAGCATAGTTGGAGAGCTGTTCAGAGTGAATTGATGCGTTGCTATAATCGTGTTATCTTTACGGTATTGTGTCACATTATTTGTAAAGCAAATTGAGTAGCCAATTATATACGCTTTGCTAAAATGATACAATTTATGGTACAATATATTAGTTGAGCCTCTTAATATTATTTGAAGTGTTTCTTTTTTTATAAAGTTTAGATTTTATGTCCTCTTTCTTATGTTTTACAATTTTATTAATCGAGGCGTTAATAATAACCGCAAGTCCTCACCTCGAGAAACAATCATGTTAATTCGTACATATGCATGTGCTCGATAAGAATTCTTTATATACGAAGTAGGAAGTAGTGAAAGCCACTCATGTAGTTGATAAGAAACTGTATATAGGATAATAGTTGGTTGTCCAGGTATGAGTAGCCAATGTTGCCCATATTCAATTAAAACTCGACATCTATCCATTTCATTCAACTATGTATTTTTGTTTGTTTTGAATCTTCTTCCCCAAATTGCTCACCTTTGGGAAAGGAACCGATTACTCCCAACCATTTCAAGCTGTAGACTTGTTCTTGGGATACCCAACCTAGTCTTGTCAAGTTGATGACTTGGTTTAACCCAGAATCAGAATTATGTAGACAGACATGGCCTTGGTGCTTCATGAAGCCATGGGTTGTGTGGTCGCCGTAACCGCAACACTGGCATTCACCATGACCACCTGTAAGTACATTGCAGTACAAACTGAAATTGGAACCTAGAACCTAAAACCTAGAATCTAACACACTACTGTCAGATTAATTTTATTTCTGATTTTTTCTCTTCCCTTTTCGTTCACTCATTGATAAATTGCTCATTGGACTTATGTCTTATTTTGATCGGTTGTGGGTAGCCTTGGTTACCCAGGCAGCCAAAAATTGTCCCCCCAATATTAACCTTAAACCGTAAGAGCATCTCCAACAGTAAAGTTATAAGTTATAGCTATTCTAAGTTAAAAAATTAAATGTAACTCACCCAAATTTGACTTCAGTTTTAGTAGTGAAAGTTATAGCTAAATAGGACAATTGAAAAAATATAGTTTTTTAGTCATTTTCTCTCTACTCCCAAACTAAATATAGCTACTCAAAATAATTTTAACTTTAGCTATTCTGTTAGAATGCATAAAAATTATGATTTTTGAAAAATATAGTAACTCCGTTGGAGATGCTCTAAATAAACTACTGTTTGGGACAATATCTCAAAAAAGGAAGCCCAAGTAACTCCATTAAGCAAATTGAAACCCAATTGATATTCGTAATGAGCCTGCCCACCCACATGACCCAAAGCAATGCCCTACCTTTAATCTCGGGAATAATTCGAATCAGTAACAACTCAGTCAGCGAGCAACTGAAAGCTAAAACGCGGCGGCGATGGGTTGCCTCTCTGTTCCCGTCATCCCCTCATGAAATTCAAACTTCCCATTCCTCCCCTCATATCTCTCAAACCCAAATCTCCAATGGCCTCTCTCCTCACCGCCACCGGAACCCAAACTCCCCACTCGGATCCACCTCCGGACCTAGATGACGTCCTCTGCTCCGCTCGGCAACAACAGCAACTACTAGAGCAGCAACAAGACTTGACCGAAACGCCGCCGTTTCCGCGCTTGAGCAGCGAGTCGCGAATCGAGCGAGCATGGGCTCACTGGACGAAGCTGGGCCGGCCCAAGCTGATCGTGGCCCCTATGGTCGACAACTCTGAGCTCCCGTTTCGGATGCTCTGCCGCAAGTACGGCGCTGACGCTGCTTACACGCCCATGCTCCACTCTCGAATTTTTACCGAGACCGACAAGTACCGGAACCAAGAATTTACTACTTGCCAGGTAACTTTTCGATGAAGAATTGTCACTTCGTTAGATTTAGGGAGTACTTTTTTTTACTAGTTTGTGAATTGCAGGAGGACCGTCCATTGTTTGTTCAATTCTGTGCTAATGATCCTGGAATATTACTGGAAGCTGCAAAGAGAGTTGAGCCTTACTGTGATTATGTTGACATTAACTTGGGGTAAGAAATATTTACCATGAATTTTTCTGGTTGGGAGCTAAGCTGGTTAGTTATGGATTCTAATTTCAATGTATAGTTGAGGCTGACAATATGACATTATATGTGAACAATTACGCATTGACGATTTAGTCTTGATTAGGATTGAGTTTAAATGAGCTTCTATGGAGTGAAATGTGAGTCTGAATTTTTGTCTAGGTGTCCCCAGCGAATTGCGAGGCGGGGGAACTATGGAGCTTTTCTGATGGATAAGCTCCCCCTTGTTAAATCTCTAGTAGAAAACTTGGTTGCCAATCTTCATGTCCCTGTTTCGTGCAAAATTCGCATCTTTCCGGACTTGGATGAGACAATCAAGTATGCTAGGATGCTTGAGGATGCTGGTTGCTCGCTTTTAGCTGTCCATGGACGAACGAGAGATGAGAAGGACCAGAGGAAAGTTCGTGCCAACTGGGATGCAATCAAGGCTGTCAAGAATGCGGTAAGAATCCCTGTGATTGCTAACGGGAACATAAGGCACTTGGATGATGCGCACGACTGTTTAAAGTACACTGGTGCTGATGGGGTACTTTCTGCCGAGTCTCTTCTTGAGAATCCAGCACTCTTTGCTGGTTTTCGAACTGCTGAATGGGCCAAGGGGACTGAAGAGTGCAAGAGAGATCAAAAACTGAACCAGGCGGATCTTTTGGTAGAGTACTTGAAGCTCTGTGAACAATACCCTGTACCTTGGCGTATGATTCGTGCTCATGTGCACAAGATGCTGGGAGACTGGTTCAGAATGCATCCTCATATAAGAGAAGATTTCAATGCTCAGCACATTCTCACTTTTGAATTTCTTTATAACATGGTGAATCGGCTTAGAGAGCTGGGTGAAGGAACTCCACTTTATCTCCAGGACACTAATGCTACAAGTATTCCAAGCAACATGTTGGCCATGTCAGCTGTATGATACTAATCACATTGAGTTGCTGTGCCAGAAATAGGAGTCCTGGCATAGCTGGAAACAAGAATTATATTTTGCACTAGGTTTTTGTCATTGAGTATACAGCTGTTCCAAACTTCTAATGCTGTGGCTCATGTAACTCAACTGATACATGAGCAAAGGGAAGGCACTCCCTCTTATACCACAATCTTCGTTGCGAGTGATTTAGTGGCTTAGTTTATGGTCATCCGTAAAAAGAAGTCTCAATTGTATTAATATCCCATGTATAGGCATTAGAAACCAGTGGAGAATACAACAACATTACAAGGCACTCTCAAAAGTACAAAAACTAAAAGCGTGTTCCCAATTGCCCAATATTTGTAATATTTCGCCATATTGTCAAAGTAAAGACCCCAAACAATTAGGGCTGTTATTGACTCCAGCATACTCCACATTTGAACTAGTACACGAAATTTGTTTGAACTTTGCTGACTAGATGCTCTCCATATACAGCTCTTTCAAATTTCTTAGCTCCACCAGTTTTCTGTTTGCAAATCTCCAAAGGCTCCACTGCTGTATCAAAGTTCGTCTGTTCATGCAACAAAAGCATGTGTAGTAAATTGGAAACTGTAAGTAGAAAAAGACCATACAAGGAGTTTTACAATTAGGACACTCTCATTTCATACCTCATAGAAATATGCTGCACAGACCCTGTATTTTGGGGAAGAGTTCATAACTTGATGTAAAGTTGACTCATACAAACCATTCGAGTAAATCTGCAGTTTTTATAAGGGTTAAAATGTCTTGCTTAGAAGTTAGAACTGTATCCTGGAATCGATACAAAATCTACAGATGTTAGGGACAAATTACTTCTGTTACTATTACCTTTAGCATATCTCCAATATTGCAGACGAATGTTCCGGGAACAGGAGGAGCTGATATCCACTCGCCTGACAAGTTTCTCACCTTCAACCAGTAATTCAACTCAACTCTATCAAAAACTAGAGTAGCAGGTTCCAAATAGCATTTCATCTAAAAACAATTTAATTTTGTGATTGAAACTACTGTGAACGCCGACCATACCAATCACTCTCGTTTACAGTTTTACCTGAAGTGCATTTATATCATCATCTTGATTCACCAATGTCAGCAAACCTATTAAGAAAATGCAACAATCTTAGATGATTGACAGGGAGTTAATTAAATCCTAGGCTCATCTAAAGGTGAAGTAACTTTACCATAATCGGTGTGAGCTCCACTGGTATTGTTTGGACAAACAAAGAGAGCAAAAAGAGGAGAATATCGATTTAGAAAATGTGCAGTACAATATACATATAATGGGAGAGTTGAATCAGGGCAAGTTTCATTGCATTACCATCCAATGTCATTGCATGAACCTGGGTAACCAATGAGACGCATTACCCAAAATGCATCTCCTGCTCTGTCACCTTCAAATTCATATGGCGATCCACCCAAAGCCAAAGCAATTCCACGCATGATATTCTTCGAAAGTTCTGAGAGAAGAAAGAAACAAAAGCTGTAGCCAGAAAAATATTAGGGAAGCATGTTGATTTGTTTACCAAAGTATACCTGTGCAGAGGCGAATATATTCCTCCATTAGTAGCTTGAATTTCGGGGGATTAGTTGGCCTGCGATAAGGTACATATGACTTGATGAAAAAATCTGGTAAGATCCACCATTTTGTCCATAACAAGTTCAAAAAGAGAACTGTGGAGTACAATGCATGGAACTGAGGTTTACACGATGACTATAAGGGGTATTCCATTGTGCTGATATACTCATTGAAGTTGTAAACATTAGCACAAGATTGTAAAATCAAAATATAAGGGGAATTTAACTGATAAATGTCTATCAGCACAATGGACTGAATGGAGCATTCCATAACCTCAGCAACTATGCAGAAATTTTCTCTTTAAACCTGATTAGAAGCTCTCTTGCAAGAGCTAAGTTTGAGGAAAAGTGTTGCTACACTAGCTCAAAAATTGTGTCCTAACCAAAGTAGTAATAGGATGTTAGACATCCCAAGAGCTTTAACATTACACTGAATATGATCCAGTAAACAAGATAGGTAAAATGGAAACATCCGAATGCCCAGTCTGTTTGGCCTAGGAAAATCCTGTAATCGACTATTTAGTAGGAAAAGAAAGAAAAAAAGGTCTTAATTTGTGCATACCATTGGTTACATCCTTCCATAGGTTTGCCAAGATCTCCATACATGCCTGGTTTCACTTCCTTATAGCACTAATACAGGTAAAACAGATCAGTAGATCAATACTAAAACTACAGTTAAATTGCATTACTCTAAACTAAACCATTTGCAGAGGCCATGACTGTATATTGTAATGCAAATATAACAAGGACATACATCAATTGCTTCATGTATGTCTGGGACACCTTTGGTTATGTTTTCCCCAATTCTCTGATATCCTCTGCATGTAAACAGTCCCATCCTTCTATTAGTCCAACTCATACAAATGCCACTCATTTTTAAACATTTGTATTTACAGGAAGCTAGCTATACTACTAAACCTATATCCCTTTTCAGCAGTCATCTTGATCTTGGTTTTCTCCTCATATGGTAGCTCGAAGAATTTGCGTGTTAGACTCTTGACTTCTTTCAACATGGTCTCAGGAATACCATGGCCTTTCTGCTCCATCACAAATTTACAGTTCACAAGAACATCAAACTAACAAAAGTAGAGTCTGATTTATGCAAGTCATGGATTGAACAGAGGAAGTAAAATTCAAGTACCACATAGAAGAAGCCTGCTTCTTTACAAGCTTGATCTAATTGCTTGACTACTTGCGCAACACCTGGGTCCTGACCCATTTTGGGGTCATCGCACTTGGCCAGAAGAGGTTCAATATCTGCACCATTGCAATATAATTGTACAAAGTTAAACCAAATACAGGACAGAATCCAATCAAAGATTTCATCTTTGGCGTTACCGATTATTGGTATGGACTTGAAGTCTGTGGCCATGGCGGTGGTGACTAATTTGACAGTCTCTCAGCTTCTATCGAAAACAGACTTCTGTAGTTGCCGTAAGTTCAACTTGAACGAACTTAGCTTAGTGATGGAGGGACTAATGGGATCCAAGGGGAGGTGAAGAATGACTGTTGGAATTTGTCTTGTAGTTCTCGAGTTTTGTTTTTCCGATTAAGAGTTTTGTTTGGTTTAGTTTAGGCCTTGCCCAGGAGAGTATCCAGATCCTACAATTTGTCAAGTTGTTTACTCCGTCTGTTTTGTTCAGCAGTGCTGTGTGCATGTGGAAGACGGAACCACTGAGCCAAATGTCCAAATATATTCGGAATTTCCATTAATTTTTTACTGAAGAAAAATAACTCCCAACTGAGAAAGAGCTGCATTACCTCCGCAAGTTTTCAAATCTCTATTAATGGTGAGCTAAATAACCTCTTCGTTCCAAGTTCAGAGGGGCCAAGAGTTGAAGAAGCTCCGTGCAAAAAAAAATAAAAAATGGACCTCGTATAAAATTAAAAGAATTTTTTTTTAAAAAAAGACGGAGAAAATTCGGTGGGATTCGAATTGGTGTTCTTATCATATATAAACATCATTTTTACCGACTAAACTACATAAATATTCCATCAGGCCTTCTCTATTATACATTACAAAGAAAAGAAACTCATTAAGGGTCCCAAATTTTGGGGCTCTGTTCCATTCCACACTTTGCTCACCCTCTGGCTCTGCAGAGGCGATAAGGCAAGGTAACACTCTCTCTTTCTATATTTTTGTATTGTGCATTAGAGAAAGTCTCTCACCTCATCACTTCTACTGTTGATTTGGGAGTTTGGAAGCCAGTTAAGGCATCCCAGTCTGGGCCTCTTGTTTCTCACATTTTTGTTTGTTGATGACCTTATTTTATTTTCTGAAGCTTCTCATGATCAAGCTCGGACTCTGAAACAGTGCCTTGGTCTTTTATGTTCTCTTTCTAGTCAGGAAGTTAGTTTTGAGAAATCCATGGTATACTGCTCTCCTAATACTTGAAAGACTCTTGCTGTTGAACTCAGTGATATATGTGGCTCTCTTCTCACTTCTGATCTTGGCAAGTACTTAGAGATGTCATATTCACTCTAGACTGAACAAATACACTTATATTGGTATCGTTGACAAAGTTCAAGCTAGACTTTCCAGTTGGAAGTGCAAAACCCTTAGTCTCGCATGTAGATTAACTTTAATACAATTTGTGTCTTCTGCTATTCCCATTTATGTCATGAGTACATCAAAACTTCCCATGGATTTATGTGATAAGCTTGATAAACTAAACAGTCATTTCTTGTGGGGACTCTGTGGAAAAGAGACATACTCATTTGGTGAATTAGGACACTATGTGTAGGCTTAAGATTTTGGGGGTCTTGGATTAAAAAAAAACTAGTGAAATGAACCAAGTGATGCTGGCCAAAATTAGCTGGAGGTTGATGAAGGGAGAAAAGGGGATGTGGTCATCTATCTTTGAGAAGAAATATCTGAAGTGTTCCAAGATTACTAACTGTGATTACTCTCCTTATGCTGACTGTTCTAACACTTGGAGGAGTGTGATTCATGGTTCTATTTTTTTAAAAAGAAGAAGGTTTGAAACAGAGGCTGGGAGATGGTAGAAATATAAGATTCTGGATTGATAATTGGTGTACTTCTGAAAGGGCTCCTCCCTCATGCCTTACTTAGTGTTGACATTAATATGGATGATGTTGTCTGCAATTTCTGGAATTGTAATGGTTGGGATGTGTGCAAACTCAGTTTGGTCTTACCTCCTAATCTGATTAAGTTGATTTTGTGTTTGCCTGCTAGTTTGGTTTCTGAAGGGGATGATACCTTAATATGAGGTGCCACATCTTCTAGAATTTTTAGTGTAAAATCTGTTTATAATATATTTCATTCTGGTTTTGATGGTGGTAGCTCTAATTGGAGACTGATTTGGAAGCTTAGAGTCCCTCCTAATCTCAAAACTTTCCTATGGACAATGATTCATAGGAGGTTGTTGACTAATTCTCATATAATGCATAGACATCTCACTAGTGATGCCAGTTGCTCAATTTGCAAGTCTTCTAATGAGATCATCTTACACTTATTCAGAGATTATCCTAGATCTAAATCTATATGTAGCTGCATTGATAAGCCAAGGTATGTTATTGCCTCTTTCTCTCTTGATTGGACTAGCTGGTTGAGTGCTCCGCTCTATTGTTCTACTGTGATTTGTGAGGATTTAAAATGGTGTGACATGTTTGTTTTTACCTGTTGGTTCATTTGAAAATGGCGGAATAAAACTCTATTTGATAGTGCTTTTAATATGCCTTATATGCCTAAGTCTATTGTCATGGTTGCAATTTTTGAATGGGATGAAGCTCAAAAGAAGTTAGTCAAGGATCCTATGCAGAGGTACTGTTCTTCACATTTACATTGGCAATTTCCTCATGTTGGTGTAATCAAATTAAACATTGATGGCTGTAGAGAGGCTAGCTAGTATTGGTAAGATTGGCGCTGATGGTGTTTTTCGGAAGAATGATGGAAGTTGGATCAAAGGTTTTGCTGTGAACATTGGTGTTGGGGAAGTTCTTGATGCTGAATTATGAGGTTTATTCCATGACTTGAGATTGGCCTTTGAGTGTAATTGTAGTATTTTGGAGATTAAATCTGATTCTGAAGTGCTTGTTTTGCTTATGAATGAGGGTGATGTTACTTCCCATCCCTTGGAAACAATGATCTTACATTGCGAAAGCATGATGCAGCAATTTGGTACTGTAACTCTGAGGCATATTTACAGAGAATGAAACTTTGTTGCTGATGGTCTCGCCAACTTTAGCCTCTCTCTTGAGTCAGGAATTGTGTGTTTAGATGAACCTCGTGATCATATTGGTCCTTTGCTGATTGATGACCTTGCTGGAAGAACTAAAGTGCGACTAGCTGTGTTTAGGCCTTTTGAACAAGATCCTTAATTTTCTTTTTTCTTTCTTTCTTGTGCTTGTTTTAAGCTCCATTTGTAACAAAAAAAAACAGTCCCTAGCTATAACACACACACACACACACACACACACACACACACACACACACACACACACACACACACACCTTGTAAATCATTAGCGCAAGGTATTTGATTCAAAGATGAATCAAATACAAGCCAGGTAAGACTTCCCTTTAAGATTTCCATCTCTAAAAAAGATGGCTTGTATTTGATTCATCTTGGTAAGATTTCCCTCTAAAATCTCACAATTTTCTCTTTATTCAAGGATGAATCAAATATAGAACTCAAGGTCTAGTACACCTTGTAACTGATTAGGTAAAGGACCTAATCAAGATGAGGAAACACTAGCTAACAAAGCAAAACGAGCTACACGATGAGCCGCACAATTGGCTTCGCGATAAACATGTTGGATCTTCACATTAGGAATCTGAGATAAAAGCTCTCTAATATCATAAATGACTAACCCTGTAATCGAGTCATCATCCTCTTCTGCCTTGAAAGCATTAACCAGCCTCAAACAATCCACTTCCAGTACCAAATGAGTCCACCTCTTTGTGGTCTTTCCTAAACCTGAACAGTTTGAGCTTGCTTAGTTACCTTCACAAGTTGAAATTGCTTGTAAGTTGCAAAGGCAGCAAAGCTTGGACCGACACAGCCTGCTCCCATATACTCCTCATTCCAAAATCTTCTATTGTGTTCCTTCCAACATGACCAAGTTAAGAAAGCTAGCAATGCACACTCCGCAATGCTAATAGTCTTCAAACAGTGTGCATTGCGGATAATACTCGATATTTTCGTATTTATTCGATATTTTGACTTTATATCTTTATTGACTAGATCTAATTCAAACAATAAAGCCCATCCATAATAGCCCAACACGCCATAACCCAAAGCCCAATTGAATAGTATGAAATTAAACCTACAAAACACCAAGTTGCAAGATAGGGGTTTGAATCCCCAAACTCTTGTAAGTAATCTTAAACCCTTAGAGCAAGTTCACCCATCCATTCTAGCTAGTTTAGTTTCCACATAGATTTGGCCCCAAAAAGTGTAAAATTTCAAAAATGCAATTTCTACTCATGGTTTCTTGCCTAGGCAAAAACTCCTCTGGGTCAATCAGTGGGTCAGTTCTACCGATTTCTCTTGTTTTGGTTACCACGTGGCACCTTTGAGTAATTGATTATATTTAATTTTCTTTTTTCAATTAATCATCAAAATATTGTTCAATTAAAATTTTAATATCATTAGAATTAATTATATATATCATTAAATTTTATTAAAAAATCAGATATTACGTCATATAAAATAAAGTTCTGACCCTGGCACTCACTAAACGGGTGAAAACAACACTAATAAAAAAGTGAATGACACATCATTGAACTTTTGCATTTAAGCTCCAACGACTCTGACATCGTGACTCAACGAGTGAATTAGCCAACGAGCTAGGATTCTTATCTATTTTTTTGTTACATATATATATATATGAAAATTTGAATTTGAATTTGAATTCATTTTATTTTCCTAAAATATGAGTCTCCATCTTTAATTATTTTGTGTTCTTTCACTAAAAGCATTTGCACCGGTGCTATTTTTCAGCACGAGCAGCACGCGGGACCCGCCAAATCAAGAGGCGACCACTCGTTGACGAGCTCGGCGAGCAGCTGTTGCTCGTGTGAGAGCACGAGCAGTTTGCTGAGGCCACGCAAGAGCAATTTTCTGGGGCCACGCACGTTGGTGAAAAGCACAGAGGAGGGGATGCGGGACCGACCGGCGAATAGCACGAGCAGTGCTAGAAATGACGTGCAGCGGTGCATGCAGAACCGGCGACCGCTCGTTGACGAGCTTGGCAAGCTGTTGCTCGAGCAGCTGTTGCTCGTGCTGTGGTGCAGATGCTCTAACACAATATGTATTATTATTCCATAAAACAAAACCAAAATAACTTTACTAAAATTTCTTATGATATACAAAACAATGTACAAAAGACGTGATAGTTTAGCATTTCTTTTAGTTTAGCCATCAAAAATAATAATTCATAAGTATGAAATAATATTTTAATAACTATCAACACTCAGTACGTACTAATTTATCTAACATTATCATAATTCCATATGTCCCAATGCTTAATTAATATTTTCTTTATAAATAAGGTAGATAATTGATCATATGAGAACCTAATGAAGTTTCAAAACAAATTTCTACGTATTTTCTTAATTTTCATCGATTTCGTCCAAATTTCTACTGGATCGATATATCATCGATATTTCTGTCGAAATATCATTATTTTGGATTGTCGATATATCCTCGATATCTGAGATTTTACTCCTTTATTACAACCCTAACCAAAATCTCATTTCCGGCACTACTCAGAAGCTTCCCCTACCACCCTTCCAATTTCTTCAGTAGCTTATCTGTTAATAAGCAAAAGTTTCTACTCGTTTCCTCCCAATATACGTTGGAAGGCCAAGGTATTTATCATGTTTCTCCATAACACAGACACCTGAAATAGCTGCCAACTCACTCCTCTCATCCTCTGAGAAATCTTTGTTGAATGCAATACTAATTTTCTCAAAATTCACTTTTTGACCTGATGCTAGCTCATTGTGATAACCTGGACCTAATTTTAATTTTTTACCAATCAAAGTAAGTTGATCGGGGTGGTAAATAATATTTACCGTTAGTATTTGTCGAGACTCTTTGCTTGACATCAGATACTTCTTATTTGATTAACATCTCAAGAAGCTTCTTTGGTGAAAGTCATAGAGTTTGTTCAGACGAGTGCGTGGACACGTGGAACGACAAAATCAGAGATACGACGAAGAAATTGTTGACATCGGAAGTTTTATTACGTTTTTACTTTTTGGTAACTTTAATTGCTATAAATAATAGGTTGCTAATTATGGGAACTAGTTTAGTTTCCATTTTTTGCCATAATTCTTCTTCCTCCCGACTCTCTCCTTCATCTCTATCTCTCTTTCACGGCGTCGAGCTTGCCGAAGACGAGCCACCACTAACGACCATGAACCTGAGCGATTCAGGTGCCAATATCTTCATCTTGATTCCCTCTACCCTTCTCCCATGACCCCAGCACCCATTTTCTTTGGTCTTACTCGAATTTGGGGTCGAAGGTTCAAAAATCCCAAGAACCCTAGAAATTTGGGGTTGATTTCTTTGACATCGGTTTGGCCAAAGAGACCCACTTGGCTTTATAGCTCTCTTTCAGGTGATTCTATACATACCAAGGACAAGTTTCAATTCCAATCGAGGAGGGAGAATCGACGAATTGAAGATTTGAGGATTTTTTGGTGTTCTTGACATCAAAGGTAAATTCGACAATTTCCATGATGAATTAGATGTTGTTGTACAATGGAAAGTTGTTGTTAGGTTGATTTTGGCTCTCCAAAAATTGGAGCGGTGCCGCCAACTTGCCGTTGCCGGTGGTGGTTCATGGCGGTGCTCCGGCGGAGAGTTTTCAACAGAAGTATTATACCATCTTCTTCATATGAACATGCCGATTCTAATGAAGAAGTTGTTACTTTTATCGGACCTAGTTTAATGTTGGAATTGGACTTCATTGAAATCAACTAAGCATTTTACGATTTTCGAGTCGAGCATTGATTCGACCCTGAGTCCTGTCATGAATTCAAAATGAGTTACAGATATTCTAATTATTTTTAGTTTAGTAACGCATTGGGGGTTTTGAAAATTAATGAGATTCAAGAATGTGATATTCCCGACAGAAATGTTTGTCGGTGAACGAACTTATTCATTTGATATTGTTTGCGATGAGTAGTTATTAAATAATGTTCGTTGTGACAGGACAACGCATTGAGTCATCGACAAAGGAAATCTAGTACTGTGAGTGGACTTTTGTTTCGAAATCATGAATGCATGCGATTTCTCAATTTTTGTTTTGAAATTTAGTATCCATATTATTCAGTGTTACGATTTAAGCATTTTCATTTTCTAAACTTAGTTCCTTGATGTTGGGTAAATTACGTTTCAATTTTAGACTTCCAATTCCATAATTGAGTCTGTCAGTCTTATAAATTCAACATATAATTTTAGTTCTCAAGTAAGAGATTGTATGATGTCATTTTCTGAACTTAGTTCCAGTGTCAGTTACTCCATTTCATGATGTCATTAGAAATTATGACATGATTTCACTTTCCCATATTATTCAATTTTATGCTTTCAGACTTTTGGTCTGCATGTCAGTTAGTCAATCCTATATTTTCAAAGTTTGGTCTCTGTGTCAGTTACTCAGTCCTATGTTATCAGAATTTGATTTATGTGTCAAACATTCAGTATTATATTTTTGGAAGTTAGCTTTTGTATTAGTCACTCAGTCTTATGCTTCAGAATTTGGTTCAAGTCACAATCTGTCAGTTACGTTTCCAATTGGAGGTTATTATTTTATTAGCTTATATATAGGCATACATGTAATGCGTCACTTGGAATGGTCTCCAAGTGACCAGTCTGGTGTGTTAGAACATCAGAATATCGATGTGTTGGATCATCGAAACCTCCATTCGATGAGTTGGATCATCAGGATTTTCCTATGTTGAGTCTGATGAGTTGGATCATCGAGATTGTCAGTATATCTAGTTTGATGAGTTGGATCATCGAGATTGTCAGTAAGTCTAGTTCGATGAGTTGGATCATCAAGATTGTCAGTATGTCTAGTTCTATGAGTTGGATCGTCAAGTTTAGGATCACTTTGACTTTGGTGTGTTATATCATCGGAAATCCTCATCTTGAGTCTAATGAGTTCGATCATCGAGATTTAGTTATATCATGTCTGACATGTAATTGTCGGAGTCGCTTAGCGTTGCCTGAAAAGTTATTGTTTATGATTTTCCAATTAATCGCATGCCAGTTTTAAAGTTTAGCTTATTGTTGGAAATGTAAAAGATCGTTTCCCATTTTCATATTATTTATTTTTGTCCACTCCCTCTAACATTTTAAAACTGCATTTCTTGGGTTTTTTTTGTTTTATGTTGCCCAAATCTTAGGTTAGACTGCTGAAGGAGTGTCCATCCCGCTAACAAGGCTTAGTATTCCACTGCTTCCATTTTATTCATAGTGGGTTATTCAGTGATCTACTTATGTTTATGTTTCCTTCCAATTTGTCTAGATGCTCTGAACACCTGAATTATGTTTTTCTGTTTTATATTTGCAGTTTGAGATACCTTACACTTTGCTAATCAGTGGTCAAGTACTTCTAAAGTCGTTTTTCTTTAGCTCATGTTTGGGCAACTCATGCTAGGTTGGCCACTGTATTTGCGGTGTGAGCTATCTTGATGTGGGTCATATAAGGCTTGTCTCGGGTGACATCAAGTACCTAGGGCAGGTCCTGTCTCTCATAGTCATGTAATTCCTATTGGATACTCAAGCATTCTGGTCTGGAGGTAGAACTAAACAGAAGACTATCATTAACAAATACTAAATGATGAGTGGTAGGAGCCCCATCACATACAGTAATGCCCAATAACTGACCAATTGCAGCTCTATGTTTGAAGATTGCTGTAAAAGCTCCAGTACCCAGATGAAATAAGAAAGGTGATAATAGATCACCTTGGCGAATACCTCTCATAAGAGCAATGCAGCCTTTAGCTTTCCCATTGAGGAGAAAACAATATATCGCTGTGGTAATACACTGCATCACCATCTTTATCCACTCAGCTACAAATCCCAATCTTTTCAACACCGCTTCCAAAAAGGACCACTCCAGGTAATCTTAAGCTTTACTCATGTCAAGCTTTAATGAAAACACACCTTCTTTCTTGGACACATTCCTATGAATATTATGTGAGACCTCATTAGCTACAAGGGTGTTATCCGAAATTAGTGTCCCAATATTTTTGAAAGAACAATGGTGGCATGCCATATGGTCCATAATTCTTCGTCCGATACATTTGAAAGAGGGTTGCTTTGATCTCCTCCACTGAAATTTTTTCCACCAACTCTTCATTCATAACTGTCGAAGACACAGGTTGGATAAGGTTTACCACAGTCTCCATGTGTGTTCTCTCTAAATCCCCTTCTCTGCACATATCTCCAAAATAATCGAGATTAACCTGCTCTATCCCGTTCTCTGACTCATGATAAGTTCCACATTCATCAAAAAGGCCGACCAACCTGTTTTTTGTCCACCTATTTGAACACTTCATGTGAAAGACTTTGGTATTATTTTCACCCTTAGTGAGCCATGGAATTTTGCTTCTTTGTTTCCAATACTCATGTTCTTCAAACAATAGCTTCTCTAACCTTCCAATTAGAGCACAATACTTCTCACGATTTACATCATCCAACAGAAATGACCTCAGTATCTCTAGTCTTTCATGTATACAGTTGATCTCTTTCCCTATATTACCAAAGGTACTCTTTTCCCAACGCTGTAACTCCATGCGCGTGTTGGTAATACACTAAATTGCCTCGTGCATTGGAGTACCAATTCAACTTCTATGCCACCCTCATTAACCACTTCCTCACATTGAACATGGGAAGTCCAATGTTTCTTAGGAATCGACTGTGAGACCTCTATACTGTTGTAGCGGAAGCAAATAAATGTAAGAACAAACACAGATTTAACGTGGTTCACTAACGTGAGTTAGCTACGACCACGGCAGAAGGAGAACAGATTACTTTATCTTGGAGAACCAGATTACAAAGTATATCACACTAGGTTAAGCCTAACCTAGGATTACAGAATACTTAATCTCTCTACCACACTAGATTAAGCCTAATCTACAGGATAGAACCAGATATCACACACTCCCTTATGGCTGATACCCATGTATATATATATAGCCAACAGAGTCCTGAATACCAGAGGAATCTCAGACACACACGTCTGAGGAAACCTAAACCAGAATGATTAAGGAAACCCAATTCCTTAATGCCTGAGGAATCCTAGTCCTAACGAAATCCTGAGTAGAAGTCTTGCTCGCCAAGGACTTCTAACTCTCCTCGCCAAAGACTTCCTCGCCAGAGACTTTCGCCAAAGTCAACGCTCGCCAAAGACTCTCTCGCCAGAGATTCTTCCTTGCTCGCGTACCACACGTATGCCAACGTGCCACGCGTATGCCAACGCGCCTCGTGTACGCCGACGCGACTCAAGACTCAAGGCATAGACTAACAAATCTCCACCTTGACTTGAATTCTCTCCCAAGTAATCAGATGTACCCGAAGTACCAAACTTCTCCTCTGCCCAAAATGTCATTCCTCCAAGTAACGAACCCAGATGTTCCCTTCTCCCAGAAAAGGACCCAGACGTTGCCTTCTCCCAGAGAAGCAACCCAGGTGTTGCCCCCCCAACGGGCAACTAACAACTTCTGACATTCAGCAAGTCCAAGCAATGTTGGAACTTGCTATGCGAAACAGGCTTTGTGAACATGTCTGCTGGATTATCAGCAGTACCCACCTTGTTCACCCTGATCCGCTTCTCACTCCTCAGAAAATGATACCTGACATCGATGTGCTTAGTCCTCTCATGATGAACTTGATCCTTGGCCAAACAGATTGCACTCAGACTATCGCAATACACTATAGCCTGATCGTGATGTAAACCCAAGTCACTAACCAGTCCTTTCAACCAGATTCCCTCCTTGGCTGCCTCTGTCAATGCCATATACTCTGCTTCAGTTGTAGACAAAGTCACTGAAGACTGCAGAGTAGCTTTCCAACTAACAACTGACCCACCAAGAGTGAAAACATAACCAGTCATAGATCTTCTTGTGTCAACATCCCCAGCATAATCTGAATCTGAGTAACCAGTTACTAGACACCCTGTATCACCTCCATAAATGAGACCAACGTCAGACGTACCTCTAAGGTAATGAAAAATCCTCTTCACAGCTTGCCAATGCTCCTTTCCTGGCTCACCCATAAACCTACTGACCACACTGACAGCATGTGCAAGATCCGATCTAGTGCAGACCATAGCATACATCAAGCTTCCTACTGCACTACCATAGGGAACTCGAGACATGTACTCCTTCTCCTGAGCTGATTTCGGTGCAAATGCAGTGGACAAATGAATGTTCGTTGCACTTAGAGTATCTAAGGATTTTGCCGTAGACATGCCAAACCTTGACAATATCTTCTGAATATAATCCTTCGGTGATAAGAACAGCCTCTTCTGACTCATATCCCTGTAGATCTCCATTCCCAGAATTTTCCTTGCTGCACCCAAATCCTTCATCTCAAACTCAGTACTGAGAAGACCCTTCAACTTCTGAATCTCTGACTTGTCCTTTGAAGCTATCAACATATCGTCTACATACAGGACCAGATAAATGAAACATTCATTTGAAACCTTGTTGTAGTAAACACAACAATCATACGAACTCCTGCTGTAGTCAATCTTCATCATATAGCTGTCAAACCTCTTGTATCACTGCCTCGGTGACTGTTTTAGTCCATATAAAGATTTCTTCAACTTACAAACAAAATCTTCCTTTCCAGGAACTTGGAAACCCTCTAGCTGGGTCATGTATATCTCCTCATCCAACTCTCCATGCAGAAAAGCTGTTTTCACATCTAGTTGCTCAAGTTCCAGATCCTGATGTGCAACTAAGGCTAGTAGCACCCTGATAGATGTATGTCTGACCACAGGCGAGAAAATCTCATTGTAGTCTACACCTTCTTCCTGATGAAACCGTCTTGCAACTACCCGAGCTTTATACATGAAACCCTCAGCAGGCGACATCCCTTCCTTCTTCTTAAAAATCCATTTGCAAGTGATAACCTTTCTCTTCTGAGGTCGCTTGGCCAAATCCCAAGTCTGATTCTTGTGAAGTGATTCCATCTCGTCTCCCATTGCAGCAAGTCATTGGGCAGACTCAGTACATGTAACTGCTTCCTTGTAGGTGGATGGCTCGCAAGGATGCACCTCTTCAGCAACCTGAAGTGCATAAGCCACCATGTCCTCAAAACCATACCTTGTAGGTGGTTTCCCGAAGTTTACTCTCCTAACCCGATTAAGAGACAAACCATGCTGGTTATCTACTAGTGGCTCTGATTCTGAATGTGAGTGTTGATCTCCTTGCTGTGGTTCAACCTTATCTTGCTGCTCCACCTGTTTCTCAACACTACCATTCTCTGATACAACACTAGCATTAGAGAGCATGCACCTAGCTCTCTCCAGAAATGTCTGATTCGTACGTTCTGCCACACCATTCTGCCCCGGTGTGTCCCTGACTGTATGATGCCTAGCAATCCCTACATTCCTGCAGAACTCATTAAACTCAGACCAGCAGAATTCCAGAATTTGCATCCCTCGTTCACATATATGACCGAGTCTCATGAGCCATAGCTTGGTCATATCCTCCTTGTGAACTTCCGACGATGCAACAGCAACAGAACCAGACAGCGTAGAACCTTGTAGGATATACAAAGTTCCCCGCTTGACACCTTTCAAAACCACATCTGAACCCTTGTAGACACGCAAGATCCCGCCTTCTCCTTTGAAACTAAACCCCTTCTTGTCCAGATGACTCAGAGATATCAGATTCTTAGTCATGCGAGGAACATGCCTAACCTTGTTCAATGTACTGAATTTATCATCATGTGTCCGTAATTTAACTGAGCCCATTCCAACCACCTCGCAAGCAACACTATTGGCCATTGTCACATTGCCTCCATTTACCTGCTCGTAGGTTGCGAACCACTCCCTGCACGGACATATATGATAAGACGCCCCGGAATCTAGAACCCACACATCATCGCGATGTGCATGTTCATCAGCAACTAGAGCCGTATCCTCTTCTGAATTGGTGTCATCTTCTGCTACAGCAACGGTCCTTGATGGTTTATCTTGATGCTTCCACTTCGGACATTCCCTTCTCCAATGTCCCTTTTCTTTACAGTAGTTACAGACATCGTTGGATTTAGGACCCTTGAAACTTGGCTTCTTGAATTTCTTCTTATCCTTGTTTCCATGTCCTTTACTTCCACTGACTACTAACCCATCAGCCTGACTGTCTGAACCTGTACCAGTTGCTTTATGGCGCAACTCTCTGGTATGAAGAGACGATCTTACCTCCTCAAGAGTCACCGTATCCCTTCCAACAATAAAGGATTGCACAAAATTCTCATATGATAACGGTAAAGATACCAACAGAATTAGGGCAGCATCCTCATCCTCGATCTTAACATCGATATTACGCATTTCTAACAGAATTGTGTTCAGCTGATCCAAGTGATCTCTCAGTGGTGCACCCTCTTGCATACGCAGACCAAACAGACGTTGCTTCAGAAGCAACTTGTTGGTTAAAGACTTCGTCATGTATAGACTCTCAAGCTTCAACCACAAACCAGATGCAGATTCCTCTTCTGCAACCTCGGTGATGATATCATCTGTAAGACACAACATGATAGTCGAGTGTGCCTTCTCCTCCAGACTGGCCATCTCAGCGGTCTCGGGACCCACTGCCTTCTTCATCAGCGGCGCCCACAACCCTTATTGCTTTAACAAGGCACGCATCTTGATCTGCCATAAACTGAAACTGTTCCTCCCCGTGAATTTGTCGATCTTCACATTCACTCCAGACATCCTGAGCCGATGCTCTGATACCAGTTTGTTATAGCGGAAGCAAATAAATGTAAGAACAAACACAGATTTAACGTGGTACACTAACGTGAGTTAGCTACGTCCACGGCAGAAGGAGAACAGATTACTTTATCTTGGAGAACCAGATTACAAAGTATATCACACTAGGTTAAGTCTAACCTAGGATTACAGAATACTTAATCTCTCTACCACACTAGATTAAGCCTAATCTACAGGATAGAACCAGATATCACACACTCCCTTATGGCTGATACCCATGTATATATATAGCCAACAGAGTCCTGAATACCAGAGGAATCCCAGACACACACGTCTGAGGAAACCTAAACCAGAATGATTAAGGAAACCCAATTCCTTAATGCCTGAGGAATCCTAGTCCTAACGAAATCCTGAGTAGAAGTCTTACTCGCCAAGGACTTCTAACTCTCCTCGCCAAAGACTTCCTCGCCAGAGACTTTTGCCAAAGTCAACGCTCGCCAAAGACTCTCTCGCCAGAGATTCTTCCTTGCTCGCGTACCACACGTATGCCAACGTGCCACGCGTATGCCAACGCGCCTCGCGTACGCCGACGCGACTCAAGATTCAAGGCATAGACTAACATATACAAACTTTAATCAGCACAGCTACGTGATCTCCTTTAATCGGTTTCAAGTTAAAAATTCGAGTAGCCAGAAACACATCAGTCCAGGTTTTTGAAGCGACTACTTTATCAAGTTTACATCGCACTCCTCCTCCTTGCCAAATGAATTTAATACCATGAAAACTAAGGTCATAAACCTCACAATATGCTAAGGCCGATTAAAAATGCTGCATCTGACTTTCACTTCTTCAGGTTCCTCCTTCTTTTTCACTGATATGCAGAATTTCATTAAAATCTCCCGCAATCAACCATGGGAGTGATAAACGATCAACTTGGTCTTTCAATAAGTTCCACGTCTTGTATCTCTCAGCAGTGTTTAGATGTCCATAGAATCCCGTAAATCTTTAGTGGCTCGTACCATCACTCAGCGTTACCACCATATCAATGTAATTCAAGGATTTGGAAAGAAAATAAATTTGCACATCATCTTTCTAGAATAGCGCAACCCCACCAGATTTCCCATCGGCTTCACCATCCCTTGTAACACTAAAAACAACCTCACAATTTAAGAAACCTAATCACCTCCGCTGCGTCTTCATGTAATTAAGATTAGAAACTTTCGTCTTCGTAAGAAAGATTATAGTTGGTTGATTTTGTCGAATCAAAGTCCTAAGAGCCTCCACCATAATGTCATTACAGACTCCACGACAATTCTACGCGAGAACATTCATGGAAGAAGTCATCGTCATTGTTTCCAAGCAAAACCCTAAACACTAAGTTTAGAGCGGTGGGTCTCTCGATTTTTTTTTTTGTAAATAGGAATAATTATATATAGTTATATACTGATGATGTAAAAATTGATTTTGTTAGGGTTCTTGGGTTATCCATATAAAAGTTTGATGATGTAAATGAGTCGAGTATGATTATATGAAGGTCGTTGAGCAAAAAAAAATCAATCCTCTATGTTGAAAATATGAACTAGAATAAAGAGGACCCAAAAATAAAGTGGAGCAATTTTCTCTTGTGTTGACTGATTGAATTTTACAAGTGAAGAGGTGCAAGTATGCATAAAGAGAAATAAACGGTAACATTTAAATGTGAACTAAAACAAACTAGATAGTGACTAGTGATGTGCTTTATGCTGCATGAACAATAGCAGCAAGTGTAGCAATACCTGCTGCCTCCTTTTGTTTCTTGCCACAAGTCAACTAAGTACAATATGAGTATAGTACAATCTTGGTATCTTCAATACTCCACATCAAACTAGATCAAGAATATTCATTAGCCAAGCTTGGATAGAATTTGAAGAAACTGAGCAGTGGGAAGCATCTTGGTGAAGATATCAGCCAATTGATCATGACTGCGTGTGTACATTATATTAATGACTTGAGACTTAACTTGATTTCGAATGTAGTGACAATTCACCTCTATGTGCTTTGTTCTTTTATGAAACACTGAATTGGTAGCAATGCGCATTGCTGCCTGATTGTCATAGTACAGAGACATCGATTTTTGATTTTAAAATCCAAAAACACATAACAAGCTCTTCAACCAGATTAATTCACAAGCAGCGGATGCCATTGCCCTATATTCTGCTTCAGCATTAGACCTGACTACAATAGTTTGTTGCTCTTCCAAGTCACCAAATTTCCTCCTACCAAAGTAAAGAAACTAGTAGAACTTTTCCTATCAAGCACATTTCCAGTCCAATCAACATCCACATAGCCACTGATATCTATATGGCCATTTTTCTTGACCAGGAAACCTCTTCCAGCAGAACCCTTAAGTACCTCAAGATCCTCTTAACAATGTTCAAGTGCTCCACAGTTGGAGCATGCATAAATTGACTGATGAACTAACACTGAAAGAGATGTCAGGTCGTATAATTGTAAGGTACATTAACTTATCAACTAGCCTTTGATACATAGTAATGTTAGATAAAGGTTCAGCTTCAGTCTTTAAGTTTTGCTTGTAAATGAATAAAATAAACACATCCAAATGTTCTCAAATGAGACAGATCAATCTGTCTATTTTTCAGAACTTCGAGAGGAAATTTGAACTCTAGAACTCTACTAGAAAGTCTGTTTATGAGATAAGTAGTAGTGAGCACACCTTGGGACCAAAATTTCTTAGGGATGTTTATGTGAAACATGATAGCTCTAGTTTTTCCAGAAGGTCCCTATCGTTTCTCTCAACAATTCCATTTTGCTGAGGAGTGCCAACACAACTCGTTTGATGCATAATTCCCTAAAAGCTAAGATATTGAGACATATTATTGTACATATACTCAGAGCCATTATTAGATTTTAGAATTTGAATTTTTGCAGAGAGTTATGACAAGTTGGTGGAAGTCATTAAAGATTTCAAAGAGGTCACTCTTAAGTTTTAGTAAATAAACCCCAGTAATCCTTGTAATATCATTAACAAAGGTTACAAAATATTTGTATCTATCAAAAGACTCTAAAATAGGTCCCATATATTAGAATGGATGGTTTGAAATAGATTACTAGCCCTAGAATGAGATAGAGCAAAAGGTAATCTAGTAGACTTTGAGAAATGGAAAGCATCACAGGAAATGATACCTTTACACACTTTTGGAAACAAAAATGACAAAACTTTGTAGAGGGATGAGCTAGACTTTGATGCCAAAGTTGATGATCTTGAGTAGGTATAGATGAGCTAGGATAAACTTGCAAGGCTTTGGAATTCACAAGTAGATAGTAAAGTCCATTTAGAAAGACTCGCTCATCAATCATCTTCTTGGTGATCAAATCCTGAAAGAACACGTTGTCAGGAGAAAAGATGACAAGACATTTTAGAAGATTTGTGATTTTTCTTACGGATAGTAATTGATAAGGAAAGGATGTACAAACAAGGCATCAAATTGAATATGATATGACAAGACTTTGAATTTTCCTATTCCACAAACAGAAGCTCCGTTTCCATTAGCAATAGATACACTAGAGCTCATTTCCTTAAATTCACTAAGACTAGATCTATGATTAGTCATGTGATCAGTAGAACTTGAGTCTATTTTCCAATAATTGTATCCAACTCTTAAATTTAAAGTCGTAGTAAAAGATTGGATGATACCTGGAATATTAGATTACACTACATGAGTTCCAACAACCAAGAAACCAGCAAATTGTACTAGTAGAGATGTGTGGCTTTCACTTTCAGTCCTATTAGTACCCTTACCATTGTATTTTTTTTGTTGTAGGAAGGCAACAAACTCATTGATGAGAGTGACAAGATTGGCAGTGAAGCTTGCTGTTGTTGTAGCAATCTCTGTACAGAAGACACTAAGTTAGCATTGTGAGACTATATCTTGGCAGCAGCTCTTACTTCTATCTCTTGAGTAAACTTTTGTTTCAACTCAAGATGGAGAACCCAGCATCCCAAATGTGACCAACATCATTGCCGTAGTTACATTTCAAGTCTGACATTTTTCCTCTATAAAGTTTGTGTTCCACAGAATTGGAAGCATAAGCTCTAGCTTTAGTGAGAGAAACCATGGTTTACACATTCATCACCTTCTTTCTTAGTTCTTCTCTTTGAATAGTGGCACATACACTTGAGAATGAAGGTAGCTCAGAATTCATCAAAATGTGGCTTCTTAAATCTCCAAACTCAGAGTGAGACTAGAGAAAAGTTGGTAGATCTTATCTTCCTCAGCCCGCTTTCAAAGTATAGAGCCTTCAATGATAGGTGGTATGTAGATATCAAGCTCATTCCACATGCTCTTCAGGGATTCCAAATCGATGCTTCACAAATCCTTCACTTCCTTGCTACAACTTTGAAATGTCTTTCTTCAGCTGAAATACTCTGGCTGCATTATTTTGATTCTTATACGTCTCTTTTACACTTTCCCTGAGATGCATAGCAGAATCATAATAACTAAAGATGTCAGCCACACTAGGCTCGATGGAGTTGAGAAGCCATGACCAGACCAAATTGGTCCTTGCACAGCCAATCCTCATATGCTTCAGATGAGAATGGAGATGGCATCTTGATGACTCCATGACATAACCTAACTTGGCCCTTCCTCCAAGAGAAAGATTCATTGCACGAGCCCAACCAAGATAGTTTAGCTCATTGAGAAACAAACAGCAAAGTCTCTAGTTGGTATTTACATCAAACTCAAATGTATTAGAACTGTTATAACTCCCAAATGGGTTTTCAATTTCAGAAGTAGAAGAAGCAACCTCAGGCATATTGAGGAAGCAAGATTAAACAAAAAAATCCTTTGAAAGAAGAAGTAATAATGCGGAAGAAACACAACAGAAACAGGAGTTATTCCTGCTCTGGTACCGTGTTGAAAATATGAACCAGAATAGAGAGAACTTAGAAACAAAGTGGAGCAATTTTCTCTTGTATTGACGATTGAATTTTACAAGTGAAGAGGTGCAAGTATATATGCACAAAGAGAAAGAAAAATTAACATTTACATGAGAACTAAAGTAAATTAGATAGTGAGGTGCTTTATGCATCATGAACAGTAGCAAGTAGGTGCAGCAATACCATGCATGCTACCTCCTTTTGTCTCTTTCCACAAGTCAACTAAATACAATATGTGAGTATAGTACAATCTTTGATATCTTCGATACTATATGATCTAAATTTTAAAGGATTAAATTTACCCATGGTATCCAGACTCTTGGTGCTATACCAAAAAAAGTCCTGAACTTTAAAACTTATCAGAGTGGTACCTAAACTTTAAAATCGTATTGTTGTGGTACACGCGTCAATTTTGCATCTATTCACCGTCACTTTTGCTGATGTGTCAATTTTTTTTTAAAAATGAGCAAAAATACCTTAGTGCCCTTATTTTCATTTTCTTTTGTATTTTAATTTTTGTTATTCCTCTCTCTCTCTCTCTCTCTCTCTCTCTCTCTCTCTTCTCTCTCTCTCTCTCTCTCTTTCTCTCTCTCTCTCTCTCGAGTTAGGCTTGGATTCACGGCGAGTTGGTTCACGTCCTAATTTTTTTAGAAATTTACACGTGTCAATTGTTGATTAGATAATAAAGTCAAAAGTCAACAAACTTACAATAAGCTTGGAGCACTGAATAATTCTCTGCCAGATTTTTTAGCCCCTCTCTGCCACCTTAAATACTCGCCGGAACTCTGTCTCTCCTCTCTTTTATGGCTTTCTTCTCTTTCTCTCCGTCGATTGGCTAATTATATATTGTCACAACAAAATAGCTCAATGGCCATCACTTCACCGAAATTAGACAGACAATTCCTTATGCTGAAAGCAAATTAATGACTTTTCTTTTGGTTGAAAAGAGTTCGAGGTCGCTGTGAGATTCAGGCCATGTTCGGCCATGTTCAGCAAGGTTGATCTAGGTCTCATATTCCTGTGATCTGAGATTTTACAAAATACATGAGAAACATGCTCTGAATGACCGATCTAGGTCTCATATTCCTGTGATCTAAGATTTTACAAAATGCATGAGAAACATGCTTTGAATGACATCAGTAACTGTAAATATAAAAGAAGAATATATTTCAAACTTGCCTCTCTTAGCATGAGTTCTGGGAATTACTCTACATAATGGAAACAAAAAGAGATCAATAAACAAATCTCAGCTTGATGATGAGATCCTGAAAAAGAAGAGAGCATGTGGAATAAGTTACCCCAACATGTGGCAACCACCA
This sequence comes from Geum urbanum, assembly GCA_946800695.1. Classification (NCBI taxonomy): domain Eukaryota; kingdom Viridiplantae; phylum Streptophyta; class Magnoliopsida; order Rosales; family Rosaceae; genus Geum; species Geum urbanum. The sequence goes on along the minus strand of OX326997.1, from coordinate 18,448,025 downwards.
TCATAAACAGCTTGAGAGACATAACCCATCAAACCAATGCTCCCTCCTCCATAACCAACTCAATGTTTCTTCCAACCTATAAAACCATTTTTTTAATATAAGCTACCTGACGTGATTTGTTCAAACATTACATAATTATAGAAAAATGTAATCACGCCACTTTAAAATTTGATACTACTTCTTTCTGACCAATTTTCAACCATTACTTCAACTTAATCATTCATGACTATTCTTTTCCTCTCTGCTAAACATGTCTTCTGAGAGCTCAATTGATATTAAAATGTGCTGCTTGATTACAATTGATATATATATATATGGATATTATACCGTCCAGGATTATAGCACACTATTTCCACAAGCAAAGTTAATTTTATCATACGAATACCCTACAACTATCAATGAGCGAAATCTAAATCACATTCTTTGAAGATTTTCATATGATCACGTTCTTTGAAGATTTTCATATGATCATTGATTTCATATGCATGGCCAAGATACGTATATCAAAACAATAGTCAATAACTATAATCATAGCCAAGTTAAATTCTTACGTACTTCTTAGTCATAAGAATGAATCTGATGCAGCCTAGCTCACCAAACAACCCTGCCTTCACATGACTTGATATCGAATCAGTCCAAGACACCACATCTCTCAGGCATATTGGCAAACACCTTTTGAGCATAATCATAGTCACTGCAAACACTACAGAAATGCACAAGCGAGTTTGCACAAGCGAGTTTTGAGCATATACATCCCCCTGAAAACAAATCTTCACAACCACACCATGAATCTATCTACCCTCTCCTTTCCTTGAAATTTAACACAGCTCTTCAAAACCACCCAAACTGTACAATTATTTGGCAAAAACCCAATCTCTAGATACTCCTCTGTAAACAAAAACAGCCTCAGCGACGAGACAACCATCAATTTGCTAAGCTCAATTAGTATCACATTGGAAAATGCCAGTCACATTCATACTCAAAAGAAATATGAACACAGCCTCATGGAATTGTAATACTAAATTATTGAAATACAAATATTGAAATATATAACATTGTACTACCTCTTAAGAGTAAGGTACCACCAGAAGTGTTGAAAACTCTAACCAGAAATTGGAAGAAGCCAAGTAGGTGAGTCGCGAGGCTTGGTCGGAGTTAAACCGGCCATAGGTGCAAACCAACAATAAAATAGAATCGGCGATGCCACAAAATGATCAGAGCTGCATTCTCAACAATTCACTCCTAGAAAACAAATTCTAGCCCAACATTTATTTGGCTAAAATAAATTTATAAAAATTAAATAAGACCCAGAAAACAGTGAGTAATGTATACGAAATTGAAAAAACCATGCATATGAGCTCCTCCATATTACATACCATGTCACGAAAAAAGAGCAAGATGCGGTGGAACCAAGAATCGACAACGCATCTCGACCCAGCGATGAGCTTGTGGTTCGTCTCGGAGAGGAGGGTATGGGTTTTGATCATGTAGACTAGTTCGGATAGCTCTGGTGAGCACCAGCTCCTCCCCTGATTCTAGGCTCGCTGAACAACTGGGTACATTTCAGCCGAGTCTCCCCACATCTATTTCAATCTGCATTGCGATTTGGCATAATAGAAGCCTCCTCATATCTACCTAGAGGGAGAAAGAAGCCGGTGCTTCCCGAAGCCGACCGATGACTTGTCGCCAACAACATTGAGCCTGAAAAAAGTGTCGCTCTCGACGCCCCTGAATCAACATTTGTACAGAAACACAATGCAGCTCAAAGCCTCAACTCCACTGAATCAACATTTGTACAGAAAATTTCAAATAAAAATCCAAGTCATCATTTACATTCACACATAGACGCACACTGTCTCACAGACATGAATCCAAATCAAACTCATAGAAACCGAGATTCAAAATTCAAATACAAAATCAAATGGAGAGAAGGAGAGAGCGCGACTTCTTCTCTGACCTCGCACCAGGTGCGGTATACTTTGCAGGCGCTCGTCGTCCAAGTTGAACTCGCTCTCTAGTGCCACCCCGACAAGCTCGTCCGCATCGGCGTCTCCGAATCCGACACCAACACCCGGTTCCAGGAGCTTGACCACGCCTACGAGGTCCTCTCCGACCCTAAAGTTCGACGATGGTTGAGCATCTCTAAGGACGCGCAATAATGTAAAGGATGAGGATGGTTGGGACGAGGTGGAGGCCGACAAGGTAGGCGTGTTGTCGCTTTGCTACTGAATTTAGATCCCAGAGAGAGAGAAGAGAGAAAGAGAGCGGCCGGAGCTGGTGATGAAGTCAATCGGTGAGCAAATATATTGATTTCAATGGGCTTTGCTCATTGTAAGCTCATTTTGGGAGAAATATTAGACGGCTGGAGTTTAAAAACACTTTGAGCGTGAACGAATCCGCCGTGTATTTAAGACTAACTCCTCTCGATCTCTCTCTCTCTCTCTCAAAAACAATTGGAGCAACCAAATCTTACCAACTTCAACTTTGCTTTGGACGCAAATCAAAATCTCAATTACCTTACCATCCCAAAATCGAGCAGAAGAAAATCCCAATTATCGTCCCAAAATTGACACAAATCAAAATTTTCCAAGCAACCAAATCAAAATCCCAATTACCATCCCAAAATCAGAGCAACCAAGATCCCAATTACCATCCCAAAATCAGAGCAACCAAGCACTGCTCTGATCCCTTTTGGAACAACGACTGCTTCTCTCTTCCATCACCGCCTCTCCGCACCTCTCCTCAACCGCCGCCTTGCTCGCACACTCTCATCCTTCGCTGCCTAGCAGTCGATGGTCAATGGGTAATGGTTTCGATCATGAATTGTATTTCAGATTGCTTTTCTGTTGGCATCTCGATCGTTTGGCTATGTCCGTTTATATCCATTCTCAAATCTGAAAACTAATTCTCTATGCAAGTAAAAGGATTTTGAAATCCAATTTTTTGTTGTCTATTAGATCTCAATTGAATGGTTTTTAAATATATGGTCCCTTGTAAATCTGCATTATTGAATGGATGCCGGGTACACAAAAAAGAAAAAGAAAAAGGAGTTCAAATATTGAAGGCTTCCCATCCAAATGTAAAGCCCTATGCATATCAGGTCGATTTGGAATCTTTGTCCTTATTGTCAAGTCGATCTGGTGCTAGACTCAAGGAACCAAGAAAATAGGGAATATAAGAGAGAGAGAGAGAGAGAGAGAGAGAGAGAGAGAGAGAGAGAGAGAATTTATCGACAAGGAAGAGAGAAGGTCAGACAGGGGTAAAAAGGAAGAAGAAATTGGGTTAGGGCGATGAGGGATGATGGTCGGACGAGACAGAGCGTCGAGCAACGTTGCTAAGAGAATCCCCGTCTACCGAGAGGAGGATTGACTTAGGTCTAGGTTGAATTGGACTGTGTAGGTTTTGGTCGAATTGGATTGGGTTTTGGTTGAATTCGTCGACGAAGTTGGCTGCCCACCGAACTGGCGATTGTGGCTGAGATCAAAGTTGATAGAGAGAGACAGAGTATAAAATAAAATTTAAAAAATAAAGACAGTATTGTCTTTTTCACTCTAACTTCAAACAAATCAAATTTGACAAATTATGGACGAAAAATTGACGCAAGTATCATGGTAGTACGATTTTAAAATTTGGGTACCACTCATATAGATTTTAAAGTTTGAGACCTTTTTTAGTATAATACCAAGAATCTAGTACCATAGATGAATTTAATCCAATTTTAAATCAAGCTTAACGAAATAGTTGACTAAGGTACCAAATGGAGTAGTACACCTGATCGACTTCTCTATTACATATAATCGCACAAACAAAATCGATTTCTAAACTAGCTCCGAATTCGGCTCATGTGTTTGCTCAACTGAAAACTTATATAAGTACTACATCTCTAGTACCATTTTACCAATTGTAACGAAATAAGTACCGTTGTACCAATGGTACAAACCGATTTCATGCTAAAAGCTCAGATCTTCAGAACATAATTTGATGGAAACTTGTATCTTCGTTTCAGTATGGAAAGTTACGTGCACTTTGAATTTTACATTTCCCCCTCGTACATAAACACCAGAAAATTTCTATAAAAAATCAAAATCAAAATGACCATAAATATACAAATTAAAGTAGTACAAACCCAACGTCCACATTTTACCTCCTTGTGGCGCCAAATGGCATGGGCTCATCCAAAACAATTGTGACGAATGTTTAACGACGATCATTACTATGAAACCCCCACAACAAACTAATACGACGAAGACGATGCATTAGTTCCCGCCGCCGATGATGATGATGATGACGACGTCACTTCATGGTTGGCGTTGCGACAGTACTGGAAGCTAGTCTCCTCCATCCTCTCCACCACGTAGTGTCCAAGCGTCTCAGTCTCCTCCACCAAATTCTCCCTGCACAAAAACTCGTCCCCGCAGACCTTCTCCACGTTCCTCCTGAAATCGTGGACGAACACATGCGTCTTTCCGCTCCCCCCCTTTTTGCTTCGCGCCAAAACCCCCGACGTGAATATCGGCGAGATCCTCCCCGGCGCGTCGGGCCAGTCCCCTCTCGGCCCATCTATCAGAATCACGTCCCAATCCACTTCGTACACGTGGTTCGGCAGGTCGTTGATTCCGAGCTTGCACTCCGAGAACAGTAGATTCTGAACCGGCCGGCACTCGTTTCGTATCTGCTCCTTCGCTACTTTGATCAGCTCCTTCATTTCCTTTGTCTTCGTCGTGTACTGTACGTCGTAGGCGTCGATCTCCGGGTGCTTCTCTTCGATGTACGCGGCGTAGTAGCGGTTCTCGTCGATGAAGACAGTCCTACCGTTGTGGTTTAGGGCTTTCCAGAGGAGGGTCTCGTGTGTTAAGCCGAAGACGAGGAGGTTGCATGGAGAGGAGCATTTTCTGAGTACGTCCGAGATGGGTTTGATCTCCGCGTACGACATTTTGTACGTGTCGTTTGATTTCGCCGCGTAGTGGAGGAGCGTGTTGATCACGGCGGTCGGCATTGGGGCGTTGGGAGTGGCGGTGGTTAGCGTCGCGGCAGAGTTGACTGTGGTTGTGGTGGATTTGGTTGAGTAGACGTAGAGGCCGCTGGTGTAGATGATGGTGAGGAGAAAGGCGAGAGTGAACAAGGAGGTGAAGGCGAGGAGCCATAAGCGGTTGGAGCTGCCTTGTTTTTGGATGTAAGGATGGAGAAGAATCAGCTTTGTGTTGCTGTTCTTCATATTTGCCACAACAAGCTAATTACCGATGAGAGCTTGTTTCAGCTACTCTTTCAATTCTCCTTTTAAATTTTTGGGTGCGGAGGATTTGTTTTAAAGATTTGTTGACTAAGGAAAGAAGAAAATTTAAGCAATAGTGTGAGGTGACGATATTAACTGAGTGTGACTTCACAATGACCATATTAGTATTCTAGAAATCGGATTACCGGAAACAAAATTGTTTATGGAGGGGATTAGTAGGTGATTTTGTTTGATTAGGTGTTTTAGTGACTGGAAATGTGTGCTGTGGAACTAATGAAATAGAAAACTGGAGGAGCAAAACACAGGGTAGTTGGTAGAGGGATACCCCATAACTAATTACAAGCCTGAGGTCGCTTTGCCTTGTTCATTTTCTCAAGTAACCTCTTTAAATATGCAATTTCCTCTCAAAATAAGTGGCTGCCTAGTTATGAAGGGGACAACTTACCTGAAACATATTGTCTGATTTAGAGTGAAATAACCATGTTTCAGATTCCTACTCCATTCCATTTGTTTAAGCTTACCAAACAAATGAGACTCTCCAAACTCATTGTGAAGCAGACAGTATAATGTGCCTGGATACCACTTTTCCTCCTATATGTGCATTTAAGTACTACATATTGGTGGCAATCATTTCTGCATGTATTTTAAAGCAGAACTGCTTCTGTAATAAATCTTTTAGGTATGTGTACTCTGGAGAGTCCTAGTATATGTATATCAAATCTGTACACAAGTAGGTGAACTACAATACCAAAACAGTTAGATGCTCCATTTTGTTTTTTATTAGTTACGTTGAAGATTTTCTGCTGAAGAATGAATTTTCTTATGGATCTGGCTTGGGAGCTTGGCTGATTCTACTTGGTATAGAATCAATTTTGTTCTTTCTAGTTGTTCTCCGGCATTTGGCCCTGTCAGTTCTGTCTGAGCTCATTTGTGCCTGCATTTCCTTTTCACTATTCCTATATTACATAAAATATAGGTGTCTTCCGTGCTTGGGTTCTACTGTTCTAGCACCTACAAATCAAGTTTTCCTTCAAGCCTTGAATTAGGTATGCCATCACACAGAAGACAGCAATTGATATGAACAATCATAAATTTACTATAAAAAACTAAGGTTAACTTTGGACTTACCCTTTCTCTACTTGATATCTACCAATTCTCATCCTCACATCTCTAGCTCTTGAAAGAAACCTAATCTCGCCACCCTACCACTACATTGATCATTCGTCTTGCAGTGCAGTATATTCCTCAAGTCATATTGTCGTTTAACTTTTCTTTTAAATATATATACTTTTTTTTAGGGAAACACAAAATCATTAAAATAAAATCAAGTAGAATTGAGACAATATATGTGTCGAAAATAACAGTATACATGAAAATTAAAAAGATCTTGATAAAAATATGCTAAAACTAGAATCAGAATTTCTTCATTCGACGGGTAGATTGGTTGTGGGCCGTGAACACATAATAGTTGTGCTGAATTTGATAGTCGGTCATTCACGGAGAGTCCATCTTCATAATGTACCTCCTCGGTCGCCAATCCCACATCATGTGCCGCTAAAAGTGCACATCGGACGGGGCAAAAAATCTTTGCAACGAATGCATAATTAAGCATTATCAAATTCCTAGGAGTCATACCAAAATCAGTCAAACTGAGAATAACGTGGTCGCCTAGATCCCACACACAAAATCCAAAGAACCTAAGTAGAAGGACCAGGCCCCATGTAAAGCTCAAAGCCAAGAAGGAAGCCCAACTTTCCATAGGGCCCTGAATGAAGCTCTGGTTCGTGGGCCTCTCAGCAGCCTAACATGAAGATTTGGTTCACAAGGGAACCTGTAGCCGCCAGCAGGTCCGGGACTCCCAAAGCAACATCGGCACTGCAATATTGGTAAGACGATTCCGCGGCAGCCTACCGTCCTCCAGAGTCGACGATGACTAAGCAGGTCTCCTCCTGAGGCCGACTGCCCCACCTTCACCTCGTCGCTGCAACAGCCGCCAAGCCAATCTTACATCCATTATATCGAAGCCAGTGCACTCGATGGGTTTGGGGCTGCAAACCAGATCCGCCACCTGGGTCCCAACAGCGGATCGGCACAGCCACGAGATTGAGCCCGTAGCCACCACCGAACCGATAGCTCTGCGGCAACCCACCGTCCTCCGGAGTAGACGATGGCTAAGCAGGTCTTCTCCCGAAGCTGGGTACCCCACCTTCACCTCGTCACTGTAATAGCTGCCAAGCCAATCTCACATCCATTATATCGAACCCAGCGCACTCGAAGGGTTTGGGGCTGCAAACTCGATCCGCCACCGGGGTCCAACAGCGGATCGGCACAGTCGCGAGATTGAGCCCGTAGCCATCATCGAACCGATCGCTCTGCCATCCAAAAAAGGCCTGCAAACTTCCGCAACCATCACCACCATAGGTTACCTTTATCATCATGAAAAACAGAGGACAAACCAAAGAATAGAAAAGGAGCGGAAGGAGAATAGGGGAAACCAAGAAGTCGTCGTGAACAAGCAAGCAAAAAATCCTAGCCATATAGCGTTGGGCACAAATCTACGGCCTCAGAGAGACGGAACCCGAAGAAAATAAAGGGATAGTTCCGGCGACGCTAAACCCTAACCCGAGAGAAAAAACCATTGAGACCATCGATTTAGACTTATGGATGAACGTAAGACAAGAAGCCCTACTTTCAATATATATACTTGAGAGTTAGTATGCTTAAACTTGATATACATTGTTGATCCATTATATAACAACTTAAACTTCTGCCATTGATAGTTGCATAAAATTTTGAGTTCGAAAATTGTAATTCTCAATTTTTTGGCTATTCGCTTTTCAAGGCCTAAAAAAAGGCCACATAAATCGTGGGTGCACATGCCATTGTCTATTTGGACTTTGGCTGAAAATGTCTCCCTACCTATACTTTGTTTAGTTCTTTCAGAAAAAAAAAAAAATTGTTCATACTATTGTTCATGCATATCTGTCTAGATTAAATTCCTTGATCTCTTAAAGGTAAGATAGAAAAAGAAGAAGAAGAAATCATTAGCTTTGGATTTTTGAAATGGAGCAAAACGAAAAGGAAAGCATATCGTTCAGGATTATCATCCATCCTTTCTGACAAGGAATACCACAAAATTAGTTTAAAGCAAGACATATATTAGAAAAGAAAGATAGATTCAAAGATATATGATGCAGACGAGGGAGGGAATGCATTGCCAAGATGCATGAAAAGAAGATGCCATCTAATCTTAGAAGCACCATGGCCGAACTGTAAATTTAAAATTAAGACTATGAATAGTTGAATACTAAATGTACTTAAAGATTATAAATATGTATCATTAGCTGTAATCAATACAAGAACACAAACAATATACATCGATTAATCATGGAAATAAAAAAAAATTACAAATATGCATGCTTGTTGATAACGATGTAACGCAAAAGATCTTATCTTTTATACTATTCTTAATAATCGACTCTTTTATGGGGCAGAGTTAATGAATGACTTCTCGATAGTTAGAGCAGAGACCTTATGTCTTTATATAATGTGTATAGAATTAACATCTCCCATAAAGGTTTTTAATCCTAATACAATTCGTAATGAATAATGAATATAAAAATTCATTGTAGAACTCTTATTTGCACTAGGCAAATCATATTCCCTTCAGGATAAATGTAGTAGAAAATATCTTTGTTTATCGATCACTTAAGCATCAATTATAGAAATAATATGTTGTTAATGAATATAATTGTGTAATGGTCCATATTAATTCTTATACAAACCTGAGATTATCAAACCTTAAGCGAACTTTAAATTATGTGCTCCTTCAAACTTAATGTTCACATGAAAAAAATACTAATTTTCATGCGATCAAAGTATTATCAACATAAAATTTAGTCTTTGATTTGGTGTTTTTTTTCAATAATCGTTTAAAATCATAATAAATAATAATTGTTTTATCTTGGAAGTGTGAGATAAACTAATATTTTATAATTTTATAATAAATCTGAATTGTCTTATCGTAGAAGTGTGGAAAACAGCATTAAGCAAGAGTTGTTATTTTGCATTATTCACAAAATTTTTGCTTTTGAACAATATATAGTTATATGTTGAGACCACCCTTGCTGATGCTGTATTTCATCAAAATAAAACTGAATTCCATGCTTGTAATTTTTTAGCAAATGTTAGGGAGCAAACAGAGAAACATGGAGTAATACATTTGCGGAATGAACTTCTTCGTAAGTTGTTAATTAAATGAAGAACATTCACTACTAGAAAAATATACTTAGATGATGAAACAGTTTCGTCGCTTAAGGTTCGTCTTCTAGCAATCGTAGCCTAAGTACTTATACAACGAAATAAACTTCATGCCTAGGTTTTTAGACGACGAAAAATTAATGAAAAGGCGACAAAGATTTTCTTCATTTTAGTGAGAACTTAGAAGACAAAACAAAAAATTCGTCGTCTAAGTTAAACCACTTAGACGACAAAATTTTAGCTTTTTCATCGCGTAAGTGTTGAAATTTTTAAAAGTAAATAAATATATAAATAAATAACCTTCGTTGTCTAAGTGGTTGATTTAAATAAAAAAAATTAAATAAACAACTTAGACGACGAAACTATTTGTTTCGTCGTCTAAGTGTTAAAAATATTAAATGAAAATTAATTAAATCGTAATTAAATGTTAATTAAATATTAAATAATTAATACAAAAATTATAATTAAGAGATAATTTAATTATGGTGGCATGGTGGTGATGGTGGTGGCCGCAGCGGTGTTTATGTGGTGGTGGTGTTGTGTAATGTTTGAGAGAGAGAAATAGAAAGAGAGAAAGAGAGAGAGTTTGAGAGATTGTGAAAAATAGAGGATGAAATTATTTATAAGCGACAACTTAGGCGATGAAATGAACAAGTTTCATCGCCTAAGTGATTCAAAATTTTGGTTAAAAAAATGGCAAAAAAAATTATTGCAAAAAATTTAAACTTAGGCAACGAAACCTTGGGGTGGAATTCGGGCAGAAAAAAAAGCATGAAGATCATATATACAAGATGAATGAGTTGCATGTTGATGAAGCTCTTCAACTCTTCCAATCCATTGCTTTCAAAGATGGCTCCTCAACAACATAATATTTAGACTTGTCTCATAGAGTTGTCAGTCATGCTGGATGCAATTCATTAGCAGTTAGAGTCTTGTCTTCCTTATGTAATTATTGAAACAATAAAAAAGAATGGGAAGAGGAACTAAAAAAAATGAAATAAAATTCCATACAAAAAAATACGGGATGTGCTGAGACTGAGTTATGATGATGGATTAGAAAAAATTGAGTCGGAGATATTTCTTGATATTGCATGTTTTTTGAAAGAGGAGAATGTATTTGATGCAAAAACAATGTTGGAAATGCTTGGGTTGCCTGCATCGTGTGAAATAAGGATTCTCATCAATATGTCTCTCATATCTATTTTTGTTGATAACCACCTAGCGATGCATGATTTATTACAAGAAATGGGAAAGGCAATTGAAAGTGGTATTGGAGAGCTTGGAAAATGTAAAAGGTTGTGGAATAGTGAAGATTCTTATCAAGTATTGCTTAATGAAATAGTAAGATCTCAAGCCATGTTTACTTACTTTCTAAACTGCATTCTACAAGTTTGTTCATTTAATTTATACATAGCTCTTAATCTGTAGGGAACATCATCAGTTGAGGTGCTATTACTTAATATGAGTAAGATCCCTGAGCTATAATTGATCCTACGGCCTTCAAGAATATGCATAATCTAAAGATGCTAAAAATTTACATACCACAAAACAAGATGTGCTATATGATTGGAAATGCCAGAGAAGATGGCAAGATGTTGCATAGAAGAAACTGTGGTCACTTTTATGGCCGGATCTGAGATTATTAAACTTGAAACGAATTCTAAAGTATATGCCCCTCCAAACTTATTATTCATGTAAAAAAAAGTGATTTTTTTAATTTTTTTAAGGAAAAATACTGATTTTCATGGGATCAAAGTATTATCAACATAAAATTTAGTATTTGTTTTAATATTTTTTTAATGATCGTTTAAAATCATAACAAATGAGAATTATCTTATCATAGAAATGTGAGATAAATTAATAATTAATAATTTTATAATATAGGTACTTCCAAATTTTATGTTCACATAAAAAAAATTATTTTCATGCAGTCATAGTATTATTAACATAAATATCAAGACTTTGTTTATTATTACAATTTTCAATAATCATTTAAATTTCTTAATAAATAAAAATTATGTGATGATATTAATATTTAGTGATTTTATTATGAACAATACTTGGACCTGAGACCATTGCTTTAGCAACGTCATATTTGGTAGGGGCCTGAATAGCACTCATCATTCATTTTCGATTATGTATAACATGACATCATGGTATTTAAATACATAATTGAGAGGATGTGTTGTGCAGAAACGAGCGATGAATACCACACACATAGGGTCAGAAATATCGATACTCTCTCCATTTAGCCACCCGAGATCTAACGGGTATGGTATTTTAACACAAAATGTCTCGAAATTAGTGTATGTGGTACAACTTCCTATTAACAATGAAAAATTCTTCACATGTCTGATGTGGGATTCCAAATTGCTCAAATTTAAGCCATATTTTTTACAAGAAATGTTGATACTCTCTCCATTTAGCTACCCGAGATCCAACGGGTATGAAGTTTTAACACAAAAACCCTCAACATTAGTGTGTGTAGTATAACTTCTTATCAACAATGAATAACTCTTTACCTTTTTTATGTGAGATTACAAATGGCTCAAATCTAAGCCACACTTTTTCCAACAACAACTCAGCCAAATAGAAATAACAATAACAAATTGTTTCAAAAAAATAAATAATAACAATAAAAAATATGATTAATGCAAAGTTTACAAAATATTATGAAACAAGCAAGCATAGCTACTTGTAGTATACATAATAGCTAGATTGACCGGTTATCTCTGCCAGCGGAAGCTGTACGTGGATCCTAAAAAATGAAGTTTTTAGAGAGATGGAGGATTCAGGATTGTCCATTCTTCTCAACTCTAACGATCTAACATGTGGAACTCAATATTTGGAAATTCTTAGATGAACATGAACAGTTCACCTTGAACGGACTCACATTTACACACAACTCAGGTAACATGGGTCTTTTTTTTTACATGTGCAGGCCCCACTTGAGTTGTGCGTAAGTGTGATGTTGTTCACCTGAGCGGTACTGCTCAATATTGTTACATACTTTTTTGTTGAGCATGCGCGCATGTCATGTATTGTATCAACACCTGCGTGTTTAAAGTAAATTCCAGCTGGTCTCTCACGTTATTTTTAGATCAAACTAGGAGGCATTGTATGTACAAGAATTTAATTTCTACCATAGCTTGCAGATGCTGATCGATTCTTTTCTCCGCAGTGACATGTCCCGATTGATACTGTATATATTTTAAGCTTGGTGGCCAAGCTTAATTTCCTGCAAATCTGCAATCAGTGATGACCATAGTTCCTCTTCATGTCTACTTCCTTATGACGATGAAACAAGTTATAAGCTGCAACCATAATATTCTGCTAATTATACGCAAGTACTGAACTACTGATGCATCATATAAAGAGAACTATGCGAGGATGATAATCGAACTTTGATGCTGATTTGGATACTTTGTTTCGACTTTCGAGTGATGTAGGTACTATTACCTGTGCAATAGTAGCAACAATTACTAATAGATCAGCTATTCTGTGATGGACTATTATCAAACTTCATCTTAACTAATTACCACTAATTAGATGTTACCGTAGTCTGTAAATAATATACACGTGCAAATAGTGCAATGCAACATACAAGTTGCTTACTTGATCCCTTAGAGCCTCGGCACCTCTTTGCACCTCTGATTTGCCTTGCACCTCCTATTCTGAGGAGGACCATATTTTATTCATTAAATAGAAGGACAATATCTGTTTTTTCTACGGTAATAAGAAATTAAGACGTTTTATTACTATTCATCGATTTATAATATTTTAATATTTTGATTTTCGGTAAGATTTTCTGCAAATAAAGATATGACACGTGGCATTGTTATCGTCTAAATAATCGAACATGTTTATCGAGATTCTTTATTTCGTCGCGATTCAAAATCAAAAATTTTTAAATTTTGATTTTGGACTTGTTTTTTTTCATGAAAGTTGTAGAGGACATTATTGTGAGCTTGTGCGTATTTGTATCGGATGTTTCGGAAGTCCGACCTATTTATTATGAATTTTACAAGTTTCCAAATAAAAAAAGTTTATTTCAAAATTTACAAGTGGTCAATATTTCTTAACCACTAGATCTACTTATGATTAATCTGGGCCGTTGGTTTTTTCACTATTTTTCTTTAAAGAAAATGAAAACTAAATTGAAATCTGCTTAAAGCCTTACACTATTCTTTGGAAACAAGGTAAAATTGAATAAATGGTCACTCATGTTTGCCCAAAACGACAGTTTAGTCACTATCGAAATGGTCACTGATTTTCGATCTTTGTCTATCAATTTGGTCACCCAGTCTAATTTAGACATTATACATTTGATATGTCATCAAAATGTCTTTCTATCCTTTAATTTATATATTTTGTAATAATGTAATTACTACAAAATTCCAAAAATCATGAAATTTGTCATTGCAAATGGATCTCTCTCTCTCTCTCTCTCTCTCTCTCTCTCTCTCTCTCTCTCTCTCTCTCTCTCTCTCTCTCTCTCTCTCTCTCTCTCTCTCTCTCCCCTAACCTTCGCTGCCGCAAAACCCTAACCATCGCCGAGACGCAGACACCGACGGAAACCATAAATCGAACACCTTTCTCTCGGTCTAAGCAAGCTAACTTGTTATTGTCGCCCTCACCCAACCCGCACTCGGAGTCCGAGATCCACTAGCAAGTCAACCTCACCCGACCCTCTCTCATCTTCGCTCAAATTATTTCTCTCTATGTTAGGATCCTCGACTCGACAGCAGCGACGATGACCCGATGAAGTTACCTTTGAGCTCATCGGCCATCCAAAACCTCGCCCTCGCCAAACAGGCCTCCACTGCCATCCCCGACCTCGGACGCGCCTCCTACCTAGCATGTCTGGCTCGCCTTCCCAAACGACATCGTGTGAAATTGACCTCCATGTGCTTCCAATCTCCAACGATAGTAGTTGCCCAAATTAGAATTTTTTTTGGGTGCCCAAATCAGATTTTGGGTGCCAAGTAATTTAAAAAAAAATACAATAAAAAACAATATATAGATAGAAAGACACCAATACCTCTATAAAGTGACAAAATATTATTCACTTAACGGTCGTTTGAGAACAAGTGACCATTTTTATAGTAAAATGTCAAGTTGAATGACCATTTTGACATATATATGGCATTCGATAGTGACCAAACTGTCATTTTGGACAAATATGAGTGTCCATTTAGTCAATTTTGCATTGGAAACAATGCTGGAAATTTTCATCTAAACTAACTAGGGGCAAAGGTAAAGTAACAAGTGGTTATCGAATATTTTCTCTCTCGTTCTCTCTCTCAACATAACCTTAACCTAGTTGTGCCGTCATCCATAGATCTCATATCTCTCCATTATTTCCTAGTTCGTTTAGGCTCTCTTGATCTATTTCGGAATCCCCTCATTCTCTTTTACTTCCCAATACCACGATATGCGGGAATATGATTCGACCTCATAATTCGTTCTCGCCATTGTCGAGGGCACGACCTCAAATCATTGAATCTCTCAAGGGGCAATAGAGGAGGAAGATGAGTTCGGCTTCGCTATTCTTCGTGTTTTTTTCCTGAGTACTCTTTCAGTTGAAAATGAGAAATCTCTTAAGCATTGGTTGATTCACTTGTGGCACCATCTCTTGGGTTCTAGTACCATAAGCATCTGGCATGAGTCCTCAGATCGGTTTGTGTGTCGATTCAAGAACAAGACAGTCCTCCGTAAGGTAGTGGATCGTGGTTCGTGGTTCTTTAAAGACACAACAATTATTGTGGAGCAGTTTGATGGATTCACTCTGATTCAGCTAGTGGAAGCAGCCAAAGCTAGAGTATGGGCTAGATTTCATGTAGTAAACGGGAATCTGGATGGAAATTTTACAGTGAAGAAGTGGTGGTAAACCCTAGGCAAGTATATCGCCTATGACCAGTATCGACTCTGGGCATTTACAGAGATTCAGATGTTTGTTGTAGTGGACCTTCGGCGTCGACTAAGTACCAAGGTAAGTCTATGTCTAGGACCCTAAACTTGGATTGACTGTGATATTGAGTATATCACCTTGAAAGGATTTTGTATGGATTGTGGGAGCTTTGATCATACGCCAGGTGGCTGTCCCATATGGTGTAGTTACCTGGATGATAAGATTAAAGCTTGTTGGGGTTTGGGCTAGGATATTGTCTTGCACTCTGGCATTGGCGATAGAGTAAGTACTGGACACGAAAGTAGCTGATAGTTAGGGTGAGGGTGTTAACCATGATCAGGTTTCAGCTACTGAGGTTGTCCAGGGTGGTCAGTCCAGAGGCTTAAGTGTTGCAATTTTTGCAACAAGTGGGACATAGGTGAAGTTGTTAGAGCTCCAACCATCACTGCCGGGGATCATAAAATAAGAAGACCAATAGGGGCTCATATTTTTGTGCACGGTCCGAAACCTGGGCACAGATAATGCAACCTTATTCAGCTCTGCCAGGGATAACGGTCATTGCACGCATGCAGTTGCAACATCGAGAGTGCAAGATGAGGCATTATCAACGTTGTTGATGGGACGTCATGTTTGCATGAGGAAACTACCTTATAAGAAGGCAGTTATTTTCCCGCCTGATATGACAGCGGAGGGGCTGCGTGAGAACGCAACTTAGTAGAGACGGTGCCTAGATAAAAAAAGGAGTGGTTGATTTAGATTTTTTTGACAATCCTTGTGCTACTCTGATTTGTTTATCTAGGTTTATGAACTTGAATTGCCTTAGCATAGTATTACATTAGGGGTTTTTATTTATCAGAGCAGGTAATCCGTTGGAACTCTATATTACTATCACTTTTGAAATACAATTTTTGCCATCTAAAACAAAAAACAAAAATAAACTAGGGTCAAAGCCAACAAGGATACACAAAGCTATCAAGGATATACAATGCTTCGGAGATCAAAACTAAGCTCACGGGTAAAATACTAAGACACTAGACTCTAGTATTGGGGTTGTCTAGCAAGGAGAACATAAATTTTTAACCCTCGACTGAAATCCTGGTTGAACATGAGCCAAGTTTGAAACGTTGATGCAAATGGGAACCACGAGGATGATGTAATTAGAATGAATATAACCAGGGAGCGGAGCCAGTTCAGGCCGAGTGGGAGCGATTCCCCTCACCCCTCCCCCCCGAGATCAAGATCAGTGATATGTTCTTATTAGGGATGGCAACAGGTTGAGTCGGGGCCGAGTTTTGGTTAACCGAACCCGAAAAATTTTAGTTCGGGTTTAGTGACTCGTTTACCCAAATAAAAAATAAATAATATATATGTATATAATAGTATTATAAATGTTACTATTCTGTAAATAAATATATATTAAAAATATATAATTAGATATAAATAATAAAATATAATAAATAAACATTAAAAAATAGGCAGGTTGGGTTCGGGTCTGGGTTCGGTAGATACATATTTGTACCCGACCCGAACCCACCATCATTCGGGTCGGTAAATACTCAATACCCACGGGTTCAAGTTATTTTGCCATCCCTAGTTCTTGTTTTGATTTTGTGATATACATTTCGCCCCCATAAGCCATAAGCCCATAACAAAATATAATACATTGAGAGTGTTGATATGTCAAGTCAGTATGTTTTTGACACTTTGTTGCTCATAAAACTTCCTTAAATCCAGTTTTTAATACACATATCATATAAAGAATGGAAAAACTTAAACAATATACCTCATATGTACTCAACCCATTCTGGCATGGGCCCGCCAATTTCTAGTCCTTTTTGTAACCTGTGCATATGCTCTTATGGCTAATGCATTGTATCTTTCTGTTGGGATAAAGTTAGCCTACTACCGAGAGTCTGAGTTTTGATCTAGTTGAAGGATTACTAAGATATCGCTAATCGGATCATCATGTAAGAACTTCATTCGCAGTGAGGTTTAATGAATATATTACATGTGGATGTATGAAGAATTGAAGAAAAAAGAAAAAAATTCACCCATGATGTCTTAACTGATTCATGTGTATCAATTTGATGTCTGACCTTTAAAAACTATTAAAGTGATCCCCAAGCTCCCAAAATCTTGTCAATGTGATGCTTATCATCAATTTCCATCTATTCTTGGTTAACTTTGCTAACGTGTCATTTTTTTTGTTCGAAAAAATTATAAAAGACTGTAATACCCTTGTATTTTCATTTTAAAATTCGTTTATATTCTCTCTCTCTCTCACACACAGACACACAATTTTTTTTTTACAGAGGCTTCAATTACTCTGGTTCCAATTTCGCCAGTGATTTGAATCCCACCAACCAAGCCGCTGTTGCGGCTTCCTTGGCTCTTGGCAGATACGACAAGACCCAGTCCCAGTTCCAAACCCTACGCCTCCGATTTCGATCAAGACTCCTCAACAACCCGACTTCTCGAGCTTTGCCTAGACCTTGAACCCCAATGGCCTCCACTGCACCATGAGCTCTTGCGTAACTCGGCGTCAACCACCACCTCCTTTCGAACTCCCGTCGTCGTACGGTACACCCGACCTCTTGCAAAACTGACATCTAGATTCAATTTTTGCTAGGAGAGTGAGAGAGGCCCAATGTGCGGGCACGAGCAATCCCTTTTCGTCTCGAACGACCACGATGTTGAATTTAAGGGTCTTAGGGGAGGAAAAGGGTTGAGATTCGATTTGGGTTTCAATGCAATTGACTTGGGTTTTAGCCAAATTGGGTTAGGTAGGTTTTAATTTGTGGAGTTGGTCGATTTGGGATTGGATGGAGTCGTCGATGGAGCGAAGGTAGTCCTCAAGGTTTGAGTGGCGTCCGACTTGAAGTGAGGCGTAAAGTGAGGATGAGTGGCATCTAGCGTCACCACAGGTTTTGTGACCTGAGGCGATAGTGGTCGATGGCTTACCACGATCGGAGACGACGCACACAAAGGAGGGGAGGCGCGTGAGGCTCAGCGGTCGTGAGGTTGAAGCTGAGCACAACTGCGCTGAGTTAGCAAGCATGATCGAGCCGCGAAGCGGCGATGTTGGGGAGGAGCTGTTGATCTCTTCTCTTCTTTGCTACTGCATGTTTATCGGAGGGGAGAGAGAGAGAGAGAGAGAATATAAATGAATTTAAACAAAAATGCAAGGGTATTATAGTTATTTTATAATTTTTTCTAACAAAAAAATGACACGTCAGCAAAGTTAACCGAGAATAGATAGAATTTGAAGGTAGGCATCACGTTGATAAGATTTCAAAAATTTGTGCATCACTTTGATAGTTTTGAAATGTCGGACATCAAATTGATACACTTGAAACAGTTTAGACATCATGGGTGAATTATTTCCAAGAAAAGAAAAACAAAGAACAATGACTTTCAGTAATTGAAATTGGAGAAAGGGAAAAGAAAGCATAACCAACCTTTCCTTTTTGACTAGAATATCACACAATTTAAAGTATGGCATACTAGAAACGAATGAAAGATGAGGCAGCTAATCGAACGTCCCCTTTCAAAAGGGACAAGAAAAAGGAGATGTACGAAAGAAGATGCCCGTATTATCAAGAACATCATGAACATCATTGTGGAATTTTGGCACTTTCTGTGATTGCTTAATTGGGATTCACAGTTGTTATTCAATTATTGCATATTTGAATCATAGTCACAAAGAAATGTGATCTTTTGTCTTAAATCCTTCACATAATCAGTAAGATTGGAATAGAACTTGAATAACCTTGACATGCACATAAAAGCTCGCATCCATTATTATTTAAATTACATAAGCCCTTGCACGAAGACTTGCCGATGTTTGTTCAATGTATTAGGTGTGCCTACCACTCTATGAGGGATGGGTTTTGCACTTTTGCAAATGGAATTCACTATATCTTGCTTTATGCCACTTTGACACATTTTTCTCTTTCGGTTCCACAATGTTCAAACTTACATTGGAATATATATATTTTTTCATATGTCAACATGCATATTTCTAGGAGTTCAGGATAAGATTATGGTAAAAAGAACTTTCTCAAAAATTTATTTAAAAATATTCAAACAAAATTACAATTTATCATGTTTAGAACAAAATTATGGTCATGTATTATATTGATGAACTACATTATAAGGTTGACAATGATTTATTATTAAATTTGTTGAAATAAATATTTAAAACTGAACAAAATTACACATACACAAATTCTCATTTTATTATAATAACATCAAAATTAAAATAAATTTAGATAGACGTTTCACATTCCGCAATAGCATGAAATGAGTACACTTATAGTATGCCTTGAGCCGAAAGAGGCCCTGTGCGAAATTAAAAATGTGACCCTATATTTTTTTTTCTGTATTATTACAAGTTCAATTTAAATTTAGTTACATCTTCGATCATCAAAATTTAAATCTAGTCTTCATAAAGATCGTCTTTGTCGAATCGTTGATTGTGTGACAATGAAAAAAAATCAAAAGATAGAATTTTGAGAAGTGAATTGAACTTAGACCGAAGAGGAAGATATTTATCGAATAATATGAGAACTTTTAGAAGAGTTGTCGCATAGAAACAAGGAAACCAAAATTAGACAGATAAAGGAGAAAAAAGAGCAAGTGCGTGGGAGAAAAAAGTGCTATGTAACGGTTATTCATTGTTGAAGCAAGTTTGCAGTGCGTGGGCTAGTCCGATTGCTCCGGCACCAGCCTCTGGTCGCGTTGTTCCCCCGTCCATGCAGCTGGCAGGCCTTGATGGTCCCTCTAAGATAGTTGTTTGTTTGTTTCATTTCAGTTTGTAGATCGAGATCCACAAGAGGTTTTGGATTGAGGGTTTCAGTGCGTTGGCGTCGATTGGCTGTCAGAGATAACTCAAACCATTGCCACAATAGAAAGCAAAGTGTTCACCAGCAGGATGGGGTTTGGATAAGGAGGATGCACTCTTAAGAATGGGAGGTTGGTGTGGTGACTAGATCCGTACGATGAGGGACCATTAGAAGTGGAGATGGTGATAGGTGCAGGTGTGAGTTGTGTGGGTGTATGAGATGTCGAGCACGGCGAACACAGATTTCATTCCAGGGTGACTAAGCTCGGGGAGGTGGTTTGTTCATGGTTGTGATGACATTTCCCACAAACCAATGGTGGTAGTACAGATTCTCTTGGGTCCTCCACTTGTGTGGTTTCGATTGTTGTCGGGCTTGGGGGTTAGCCCTTGGCCCATTATGTTTTACGAATTGTCATCTCTACTGTTGTTGGTTGGTAATAAGTTTCTATCGTTATGTTATAGGATTAGTCAGGCGATCTATCCGTGTGTGTACTTTATGTACCTTCTTGTCTTAGTGAGGGTGAGTGTCATGTATCAATGGACATTTCCTCTTAGTGGTAGGATGAAACTAAATGTCGACTTTATTATGTCTCGACAGCATAGTAGGAAAACCGTTCTATTTGTAATGTTACGTCGATTTTGTGTTATCTTTTCAATACTATATCGTCACTACTGTAAAGTGGATAAAGTAGTATATATTGCACTCTCTGCTAATTGGTGCATGCTTAAATATTTATGTGTTAGTAGTAGTGTTGCTATTATTCGAGATGCTCTTGATGAGTTTATTATAGTACGAGATTTAGGCTTTATGTCCCTCCCCGATATGTATTCAGCAGTTTCATTAATGAAGGCATGAAGAGTGCTGCACCGCCCTTTGTTGCAGAGAGAAAGAAAGAAAACCAAAGAAATTCGTAGGGTTGTGATAAAAAAAAAGGGAAGTAAAAAAAAGAACTAGGGTCACTTGGGTTTTGATACAATAAGAGAGAGAGAGAGAAGCAGAGAAATTTGTAGGGTTGTGATAAAAAAAAGGGAAGTAAAAAAGGGGTCACGTGGAGATTAGAACTAGGGTCACTTGGGTTTTGATACAATAAGGTAAGCCTTAACCATTTGTACTAGGGCTTCAATTTGTACATATGAGTTTTTTTTATTTGGGTACTAAAACAACGTATATAAAAAAAAGTTAAGGCCTCTGAAAATCGAAGGTTCTGTGAGGCCGCACGACCCACACGGGCTCAAAGCAGCCCCTATGTGCAGGACACTTGTCACAATCTCAACTGCGTTAGGCTTTCATGAATAGTGCATGAGAGAAATTAGACTCTAGATTACTCCATTGTACATTTATGTTCTGTACATTATAGAATTACTCGTGCACATAGTAAATACAAGTATTACTCAGCATGGAAGTAATAAGCGGCTTCACGAGTTCACTCCATCATTTACTTTTTTACAATAGTAATCTAGTAGATATAGAATGAGAGTTCTCAGTTGCCACTTTACCGCATAAAATGTTGCGTTTAGAAAAGCCTTAAAAGGTACAAGATTGACTTAGCGAGAGCATAATGACTCCAATCTCCACAGGTCAATGCGTATTTTCATAGGCAAAATAGCTAAAATGTCTCCTAAACTTTGTTGTAATTAACAATTTACATCTCAAACTTTTAATTGCGAATTTTTTCCTCCTCAACTTGAAAACATTGATTTGCACATCATCCCTCAATTTTGACATATTCCATCCAAATGTGATTTTGTGATATGCACATGATGGACATAATTATATTTTTGTATATTTAAATTTCAATATTATTCTTTAAATCAAAATTTAATAGTTATGAACCAATTTTTCAAAATTACATATTCTATGATGGAAAAAAAATAACTGAATTTAGAACTCAATAATATTTGTTATTCTACGATTATTCAATATATTAGTATTCAAAGCAAAGATTTAGAGCACAAAAATATTTTATTAAAAAAAATACTCAAAAAAATATTTAAAATACAATTTAAAAATAAGAAAAGGGGGTGAAATTGGCACCCCTAATTTTACATTTCACACCCTCTTTCTTTGTACTTTTCCATAATACCCATTTGACTTTTCTCGGCCTCAAACGCATCCTCTTCATGTTCTGTTATCTCTACTCTCTACTATGCTTAATTTGTCCAATAACACAGCTGCAAACTCATCAAACTTCATTAAGGCAGTTAGCTTCCATTGTTCTAGCTCCCTGAATTGCAGATATCTTCGATGTAATTAAATGTCACAACATCATAAGCATTCTTTCTATCAGACCATCACTCCAACAATTTCATCACTACTCAACCAAAGCAGTACAAGCAATGAAGATGGGAACATTTTCTTTCTTACAAAGCTCATAAACCAAAACCTCACAGCCAAACTAAATAATGTCTTAGGTCATGTCAATCTCATCTTGAAACTTCCTCTCCCTAAAGAACCAAACCTCCCTTAATCATAGTATTTAAACTCAGAAACTCACCACATCGAGGCAACTAGCTACACACATTCCTCTTAGTTCTTGAGATGTGGCTCATATTAATGTCATGAAGAAATTAGTATGCAAGTTGTTGCCATATTGTTTGAACATTAAAGAGTAGGCTGCAATATGAACATGAAAAATGCATGGAGAGCTAGAGTTGATGTTGCAACTCTATACGTATTGTGAAAGAGATCATAAACATGCATACAGGGAATTCAATAGTGAGAATTATTGAAAATAGTTGAGAACTATTGGAAATAGTTTGATACTATTAGTATAGAAACATTGAACGGGAAATAAGGATTTGAAAGACTTTGCTTCTCTTCTTTGCTTGTTTTCTACAAGTTGGCGGGAGAGAAATTGCCTATAAATAGGCATCAGGATTTGGCTATCAAATGTATGTAGGCTGAGACATCCGAAGAGTTTAATGTACTCTCTTGTTTAGAGAGAATTTTCTTCTCTAGCAATTGTTGTGTAAGAGAGTTTGCTTTACGGGTTTTGAGAGTGTGAGTTGAGAGGGGTGTATAAGGGTTTAAGAATTCGGATTTGGGATATAAACACCAAGTGATATAGCTTGTACTTTGTTCTCATTATTGTCAATAGTAAAGAGTTGAATCACGTCCCGTGGACGTACCTCAAAGAGTGAGAGAACCACGTTAAATCTTGTGTTGTTTTGTGTGATTATTTTTTCTAGAGCGTTTGAATTTTTGATAGCATATCTTGTTGATCAATCCGGTGCGTAAAGAATCCCAACAAGTGGCATCAGAGCCTAGATTTTGGCCTAGGTATTATCTAGTATGGCTTCGAGGGTAGCAAGGTACGATGTTGAGAGGTTCGATGGGAAAAACAATTGTATCATGTGACAAGTTGAGGTGAGAGACATCCTAGTCAAGGATAGTTTGTCAGAAGCTTTAGACGAGAAGCCTGAATAATGAAGGATGATGAATGAAAAATCTTTGATCGGCAAGCTTGTTCCACAATACGGTTGTGCTTATCGAAAGAAATCAAACACAATGTCATGACGGAGCAATCAGCGAAGAAAATTTGGGAAAAGCTTTACTTGGAGAAGTCACTCACAAACCGGATCAATCTCAAGAAGGACTTCTATCGGTTTACTAAAGATGAAAGTAAGGCTTTGCAAGACCATCTCAATGAGTTTAACATAATGCTCTTTGAATTGATAAACTTGGAGGTGACTATGAGTGAAGAAGACAAGGTCTCAGTGCTTCTAGCATCACTTCCTGAGAAGTATGATCACTTCGTGAAGACAATGTTATACGGGAAGTAGAGTATAGTCCTCGATGATCGAAGTTACATAGACTCTTCTCTCTAATGAAAATAAGAGAAAAGGTGGAGATCACTACTAGAACAACAGGCAATCCACTGAATTATTACGTACACACAGTTTTTATCTGCCACTTCTATCCGTGTAAAAAGCAATTGACACTGATATCAGTGTGTAATTAATTACATTGTACTTATCTCAATGTAAATCCGTGGAATCAAACATTCGACAAGGACATCTGTCCATAATTAATGGTGAGAACTATTGGAAATAGTTTGATACTATTAGTATAGAAATATTGAACGGGAAATAAGGAAATGAAAGACTTGGCTTCTCTTCTTTGCTTGTTTTCTACAAGTTGGCTAGAGACAAATTGCCTATAAATAGACATCAGACTTTGGCTATCAAATGTAGGCTTGTAGGAAAATAAGTGATATTAAATTAAATACAATATATGAAATACTAATTAAATAATTAGTAAACATATGAACGAGGAACAAATTCTGGGTAAGAAGATAAACTAAGTTGAGTCACGTGTATCACACACTTTCCTTAAGAACTTTTACGCCACCCACAGGCTTGTATGACGTTGTTCTCCCAGGATAAAACAATTTCAAAGTTTTATACCGCAGCACAAGAACTTCTCTTCGAATTGAAGAATACCTTACTCTATCACTGGAATTTTCTCTGCATTGAGAGAGAGAGGTTATAAGTTATCACTCATTAACCATGCAACATTTAAAGGTATAAACTGACCAATAATGGTGAGAAAACCCACCATAATCGGAGAAGTTGAAAGGTCTCGAGGAATGCAAAAGGAAACTCGTGTGGCCTGGCCCAAATCGGAATGACATTCGTGTCCGTAGGACACGGGCTCACACAAGTCCATATCGCATACTCATTTCGCCCAATATTTGCACCCCCATCCTGCGCGCGTGAGAGAGAGCCTCTCTACTCACTTACTCAAGGTATACTAGGGTACAATCATAAATAAAGACTTCCACATTTCTAATTTCTCCCATGTGGGATCACATTCCTTCCTTTTGTTTCAAGTGGCCATCTTTGGGTGACAATTTCTCATTCACCCCTTAACCAATTTAAACAAATGAATACATAATCTTTATGTACTCTTGTAGGAGAACACAAATCCATGTTTCCCTCACATCAAAATTAAGTGCAACACACTCAAATATTTTATTTAAATTTTCATATTAAAATGGTGGGAAACCACCATTTTCCAACAAGGCTGAGACATCCGGAGAGTTTATAGTACTCTCTTGTTTAGAGAAAATTTTATTCTCTAGCAAGTTTTGTGTAAGAGAGTTTTCTTTACGGGTTTTGAGAGTGTGAGTTGAGAGAGGTGTACAAGGGTTCAAAGATTCGGGTTTGGAATATAAACACCGAGTGATATAGGTTGTACTTTATTCTCATTATTTTCAATAGTAAAGAGTCGGATTACGCCCATGGACATACCTCAAAGAGTGAGGGAACCACGTTAAATCTTGTGTTGTTTTGTGTGATTGTTTTTCCTGGAGTGTTTGAATTCTCGATATCATATCTTGTCGACCAATCCGCTGCGTAAAGAATCCCAACACTACTATCCTTAAATCCATAAACAAATCCAAAGCCAACCTAAATTGTGAATTTTGTCACTTCCTCAGATTCATAAATGTATACATTTGAATATGTTCTCTTAAACTCGGGCTTTGATGGACTGTTGGGCACTTGGGCTCTACTAGTAGACTCGTCGCCGAAGTTGTGGGAGATGAATTTCCGATTACGAACTTCGTAACAAACCGTTCACCATTGTTCGGTTTTTCAAGTTTCGCAGAGAGATATACATAAATTGTAATCGAAGACCAACGATTAAGAATAAAAAACATACAATTCAAATATTAGTGGCATCTCTGGCGTGGGAAGTTTGGGAGTTGTATCTTCATTGTATGTATAATTGGATTCATCGAGACTGGTTTTCTCAAGAATCAGAAGAGAACTGGGTTTCAATTTTGGGAAAAAGGTAAGAACAATTTCGTCAATTTTGTGCGACAGTGTAAAAGTCAAATGGTTATTATGGAAAAGTGCAAGGAAATGGGACTTGGAATGTAAAATTGGGGTGCCAATTTCACTCCCCATACGAAAATATAACTATATCTATCATGTGCATGATACATGATCACATTTGGATGAAATCCATCAAAATTGACAAAGATAGTACAAATCGGCAATTATTTCCAAGATGAGGAGGCAAAAGTTTGCAATTGATGGTTTAAGGTATAAGGCATCTCCAACAGATTAGCTAAAAATTATAGCTAAAAAATTACTCTAACAGAATAACTAAAGTTAAACTACATTTGACTTTGAACTATTTTGAGTATGTATATTTAGCTATAAAGGAGAGAGAAAATAACTTAAAAATCATATCTTTCACCATCCAAAAAGTGATTCCACTTGATCTAATAATTCAAGTATTTAAAATAATTTAATTTTACCTACAACTACTAAAAATTAAAATCAAAATTATGTGAGTTATATTTAACTTTTTATTTAAAAATAACGATCTATATAAATTTACGGATGTAGATCTATAATTGTAGGCAAATTTAAAAGACATTTAGGCTGTTTTGCCGTTTTTAGATGCAAACGAGGAGAGACGCGCTCCGAATCGCATGTGGTGTAATCTCCATGATGTTGCATGCTCGCTAACGACAATGGAGCTACCTTACTTGGTGTGATCTGATCTTGTGGTACCCAGGTACTCGAGCAATGAATAAGTTGATTAAGATATCTCTTACTTCTACTTGAATGTAATCACACAATTCATTGTTCATTATGGAGTTGGACATTCAAAAAATGTCCATGTAACTCCAGAATGAAATCTAATTATGATCATCGATCATTATCCTTTTTTTTCCTACATATTAAATATCCATAAAATATCATCAATTCCTTTTGTTATTTGAGATTGAGACGTAAACTAGCCAATTTTAGCTTGACTGTAATCGTCATACAATGATCAAGTTTATCAAAACCGTGATATGCGATTCTCCTATTCTCTCTCATGTTTGATATCTTCAACACTAAACCCTAAACACCGCCGCTTCCTCCACCTTTCACCTATCACCGATCCTCCTTAGTTGACTATGATTATTCTCCTAGTCGTCTTCAGCTTGCTTTCTACACTATCATTGATCAATTGTCTCCAATATCACTGATCGATCGATTCTCTCCCACAACCTTCCCCTTAAAAAACCCTAAAACCTACTGAACCCTAAAACCCTAAAACCTACCAAACCCTAAAAACCCTAAAACTTATTACACCGATTTATACACTCATCCCTCCCATTATCATCCCCTCTATTTACCTACCTATTTTGTTGATGGCGTCTCAAGCCTCGGTAGAGGTTAATATCTTTTATGGAGCCGCCGAGGAGGAGGATGACATATCTTTTGCGATCATTCGAATCTTTGGACCTGATCAGTTATCATGAGAGGGCTTGAAGTCCCTCAAACATTGGATACTAAAGCTATGGGGTGGCGTGAATAGCACCAGCTCAACAAGAATCTACCATTCCATGGATTTAATGCTGGCTCGATTTAGAAACAAATATATCTTTCAACACGCGATTTCCCGCAGTCCATGGCATTATGGGACTTCGACTATCGTGGTGGAGCCATATAATGTTTTTCCGCCAGTCCATTCTATGGCGGCGACTGTGACAAGAGCATGGGCTCAGATCCATGTCATCTGCGGTGACATGTCAGAGCCTATCATGGTCTTCAAATGGTGGGTTACACTAGGCAACTTGGATTTGGATGAATATAGTCTGCGTACTAATGATGACATTCGTATTTTTGTGGAAGTTGATATGAGGAAATAGGTGGCTACTAAGATGAGTCTGCGTCTTGGCATTCGGGAGTGGATTGATTATGACATTGAGTATCTGAACCTAAAAGGTTGCTGCAGGTATTGTGGTAGCTTTGACCACTCTGTAAACGAGTGCATGGTGTTTTGTAAGCAGGTGGAAGCACATGTTTTGGTGGATTACAACTTTCGACGAGAGTCGGAGACGTGGGGTATTAATAAGGGATTCCAGGTTTCGACAGGATTGGGAGGTGGTGCTGGTACTCGTCTGGAGGAAGTGGTTGACATTACGGCCATACTGGAAGCGGAAGCCGCGGATCCTCCCACATTTCTGGTGGAGGCTATTGGCGGAGCTCCTATTTTGTTGGCCAAGAAGACTGTTGAGGAGGATGTGGGAGACATTTTACTTCAAGTGGAAGTCATTGTTGACATTTTACACCGCTCTCCCTACAGGAAGTGGTGTAGAAACAGGGTCGAAGGATGCAGAACACACTGTGACAGCCTCTATGATTTGGGGAAGAACCTCTACTTCATCATTATCATCACCACCATCACCATCACCAGCCACCTCTATGCAGGTTTCACCACAGAAGAAGGGGGTGTTTCTTCCTGCGGGGAGGACTATCGGGGATCTTCGACAGTTAGCCCCCTAATAGATATGGTGCCCGGATAACTAAGGAGTGGTATCTTAAATTATTTTTAGTCTCTTACTACTCTGGTTTATTATTTCGGGATATTATGGACTCCAACGATATAGTATTGTAATGATTAAGGGGCTTCAATTTGTCAAGCTAGAAATCTGGTGGAACTCTGTACTACTTTCATCAATTATAAATTTTCTCCGTATCAAAATATGATCAAGTTCATTTGCTCGGTCATTGACATCGTTAATTTAGAAAATAACTAGTAAATAGTTTGATGTGGTCAGATCATCGACCTTCATCCCAAAACCAAAATGAATACCATTTTTCTTCTAAATGGGTAAATACATATACATGGATACACGACTAACTATATAATCCGAAATAATAAGTAACTTTATTATTAACTTCTATAAAAATATTACAGAAAATTTTAGCAACAATATTTCAAATATAGGTCATTCATCACTTGTGTACCTCAATTTTTGAAACTATCAGATATGTATCTCAACTTTGTAAACTTATATAAGAACAATACCTGCCATCAATTTTGATGTTAACTTTTTATAATGCGTTAAACTTTTAAGGGTAAAATAGTTCAACCAATTCTAGGCACTAAAACTCTACATAAGTAGGAAAAAGTTTCAACACGATTCCATCTAATATACGTTGGTAAGCTGAGGTACTGCTCATGCTTGGCCTCAATGGTAACTCCCAAATATGCTGCCAAACTTTTCTTCAAATCGGTAGGAACCTTCTTACTAAACACAATGCTACTTTTATCAAAGTTTATCTGTTGGCCAGACACCATTTCATACTTCTTCAATACCTCCTTAATCTGAATACATTTGTTCACAGGGATCTTCCCAAAAACTAAGCTATTATCGACTAACAAACGATGTCTTATAATAAGCGCTCCTGGGAATATTTGAAGTAGGGAACCTGTCTAAGCTTTCCGATCCAACAAAGTAGTGAACACTTCATTACACAAAAAAAAGATATGGTGAAAGAGGGTCACCTTGTCGCAAACCCTTTGATGGTTTTAAATAACCCTTCAGAGATCCATTTAGTAGGATAGAGTACTTAACCGTCATCACACACTACATAACAACCTGAATCCACTGCTCCATGAAGCCTAACCGGAGGAGAACAATCCTTAAGAAGTCTCACTCCATTCTGTCGTATGCCTTGCTCATGTCTAACTTGAAAGAGAATACACTTTTTGTAATCGACTGAAAATTGTGAATATAGCAAGACAATTCATTGGCAATAAGGGAATTATCAGTTATCAACCTTCCTGGAATGAAAGCATTTGAAAATGCGAGATAAGCTTGTCAAGGATCCTCTTCAATCTATTTGCAACGACCTTTGAACATATTTTTATAGAACATTGTAGAGAGCCATAGGGCACAAGTCAACAACCTTTGTTGGTTTTTCACCTTTGGAATCAAATAGATGTGCGTAAAATTGAGTGACCCCAAAAGTTGACCTATATGAAGAAATTTTCTAGCAGTAGCCACCACATCAGGACCTATCGTCTCCCAATACATCTGAAAAAATAGCGGAGGCATTCCCCATCAGTGTCGGGAGCCTTAGTCGAATACATCTGGAAGAGGGCTACCTTTATTTCATCAACTGAGTAGTCTGCATTTAACATATCATTGTCTTCCTCAGTCACTTTGGGTTGGAGAAGATCGATTGCTTATTGTCTCCAGCTAAAATCAGTCACCTTGGATGTGAACATAGCTCCAAAGTAATCGGTGATAACTTTTTCCATTCCCTCAACAATATCCCGTCAAACACCATCGCCATCAAAGAGGCCTTTCAAAGTATTCTTTCGTTTATGATTTAAGGCTTTCGTGTGAAAGTACTTTGTATTTCCTTCACCCTCCGCAAGATTCTTAAGTTTGGCTCTTTGTTTCCAATACTAATGCTCAGCTGCTAATAGTGAATCAAGTTTCTCATGAAGGACTACACTCTCAGCCTTAATCGCTTCTAATAAGTTTCCTCTTTGTAAGTCAATCTTCTAGTTAAGACCTGAGTTGATTGATCTCTCTTTTGCAGTTGCCAAAAGTGGTACGCTACCATGACATGAGAGAGTACCTTGTCGCCTTAAATTTCTCCACCGCTTGGAAAGTTGGAGTCCCCGTGACAGCCCTACTCCAACCTTTATCGATCACTGACTAACACTCTTCATGGTCGGTCTAATAGCTTTTGAACTGGAAACAGTGTGCATTCCGAGCACAATTAGGAGACGCAGTATGTAACACATGCATAAGAATTGGAACGTGGTCGCCATGTATCGGGGGAAGGTGTTCAAGCCATGAGACAGGGAAAACATCGCTTTAGGTAGGCGTTGCAAAATCTCTATCCAGTCGAGAGCACACCAAACCTCGGTGCCAAGTATGCTCAGCCCCCATAAACCTTAGGTCAACTAGGTTAGCATAGGCAATGGCATCCCTAAACCCTTGCATTTGATTCTCACGTCGTGTCACTCTACCCTTTTGTTCAGTCACATGAAGCAATTTGTTCAAATCCCCCAAGAGCACAGACGGGTATGCATCACTGAGATCATGAATAAATTCCCTTGTTCGATGTCGTTTTGCAGCCAGAGGATGGTCGTAGAAGCTGATAAGACGCTAAATCAAACCCGAGGCCTCAGAGCAATGTATTTCAAGGTCGATATGATGCGTCGACTTGTCTCAAAATTTCACTCCAATACACCCCCCCCCCCCCCCCCCCCCCCGCCGCCGCCGCCGCCGAGTTGCCGACGCTAGATATGGCATCATCGTTAAGGTAACCTGTCTCCTAATGCACGGAGTTCATGTACTGCATGTCGTTGACCTTGGTTTCACTGAGGAAGACAAAGGAAGTGTGCTTTTGCCTCAAGACACAAAGGAGACCTTGAAGAGCAGCATCATTGTTCAGGCCACGACAATTCCAAGCCAACAAATTCATCGATTTCCAAGAAAAGATGGGATTCCTCACTACCATATAAAAACCCTAGTAGAGCGACATTAGAGAAAATTCTCTTCAAAAAATAAATTGACGTTTTTACATATGACAAAGGTCATACTTGTTAATTACTATTTTTCTTCTATATCCATGTTTGTTAATTTTCTCTTATTCTTATGACATTAAAATGTAACCTACTATGACATGAAAATACAACCTAAATAAATATGGTAAACAATATACATTAAACAATCTTATGTTTGGCATGCGCAAATTAATGTCTTGAAAACATAGAATCGAATAAATAGACATTGTAAGATGATTTTACGACTTGAGTATCAATTTTTAGAACTTGGTGATTTGACAACTTGACTAAACTGTCACTATAAGATCTTTAAAAAAAAAAATAGGGTTTAAGATGGATGTTGTCTGTTTTACCCTTAAAAATTTAATCCCTTATAAAAAGTTAACACTAAAGCTAATGGTAGATACAGTTCTTCTATAAGTTTACAAAATTGAAGTACATGTCTGATAGTTTCAAAAGTTGAGGAATGTAAGTGATTAATGACCCATATTTGAGGTACCATTCCTAAAATTTTCTATAAAAAAATTATATTGTAGCTTAACTTTAGTTCAAAATATGAAAATTAAAAATTTGATCACTCCAAATTTTTAAAAAATTATGTTTTATTCCACCTATTTTTAAATTCTAGGTTTTTTAGTTGTATGAAGAGAAATAGATGATGTACTTTAATTCTGGAGAGAAAAAAAATGATTTGTCTATATTTTTGAAGAAAATTAAATACTAATATAGAGTTTTGGTGTTAAGAATTGGTTGGACTACTTTACTCTCAAATATTTAATACTTTATAAAAAATTAACACTAAAATTGACAACAAGTACTATTCTTGTATAAGTTTACAAAATTGAGGTTCTGATAATTTTAAAAATTAAGGTAGATAAATAAAAAATAACCTATATTTTAGATAATATTGCTAAAATTTTCTCAAAATATTAAGGCCTGTACAGTTGTACTAGTCGGCCCTCTGTTGTCCTTCACTAGTTAGTAAAAAGGTCACGCGCGAAAGAGGCAAGCGGCGCCAGTAATTTAATCTTCGAAAGTGAAAAACAGTACAATTTCCAACATTAGAGTCCAAGACCCAACCCAACTTCACGTGACGCGCAGTCACTCATGGAGACATTGGACTCTACCATCCATCAATCAAGCACTCACTAGAAGCAGACACTCGACCTCACACCTCACTCCACTCTAGACAGCCAGCTGCTTCGCAACAACACACACCACTCACACACAGGTTGCCCAAACCCCAAACCCTCCATCCATGGCCGCTGCTCCACTAAACCCATGATATGATACCCCACAATTCCCCAAACCCCACAACAACAACAATGCACTACTATCTTCTCTTCTTCTTCGTCGCCGCCGTCGTCCAATCCCAACCTACCTCCGACGCGGTGGCCCTCCTCTCGTTCAAGTCCCACTCCGACCTCGACAACAAGCTCCTCTACACTCTCCACGAGCCCTTCGACTACTGCCAATGGCAAGGCGTTAAATGCAACCAAGGCCGCGTCGTCCGCCTCGTCCTCGACTCCTTCTCCCTCCGCGGCATCCTCTCCTCCTCCGCCTTCTCCCGCCTCGACCAGCTCCGCCTCGTCAGCCTCCGCAATAACTCCCTCTCCGGCCCCATTCCCGACCTCTCCTCTCTCTCCAATCTCAAGTCCCTCTTCCTCTCCCGCAACGCCTTCTCCGGTTCATTCCCTCTCTCCATCCTCACCCTCCATCGCATCCGCGCCATCGATCTCTCCCACAACCACCTCACCGGTCCCATCCCGGTTCGCCTCGCCGGTCTCGACCGGCTCAACTCCCTTCGCCTCGAGTTCAATTTTTTCAACGGCTCACTCCCGGCTCTGAATCAGCCCTTCCTCACCGACCTCAACGTCTCCTCCAACAACCTCACCGGCCCCGTCCCCGGAACCCAAACCCTCTCGCGGTTCGCCGCCTCGGCCTTCGAGCTCAACCCCAACCTCTGCGGTGACGTCATTAACAAGGCATGCCCCTTCTTCGACGACTCCCCCGGCAATGCCACCGCGACGAAGCCCTTGACGGGGGAGTCATCGCAAGGAGCAGCGGTGGTCATATCACCACCCTCCTCCTCTTCCCGGATTAAGAACGACAAAAAAACGGGATTGATTCTCGGAATCTCAATCGCCGTCGCGTTCCTCTTCGCCGCCGTGCTATTCCTCTTGGCAGTTTTCCGAGCAAGAAGGGCCGGCACCGAAGCCGAAGTCAGGCCCTCGAAAGCTTCTCCCTCGGTTGAAGAAGACACTAGAGCCGTCGTCGTGGGTGTTCATAAAGAGGTGAAAGTAGCCAAATTAGTAGTTGATGATAATCAATTTAAAGCAGTACCCGCCGAAACGAGCGTGGTGCCACACCAGAGTGGGAACTTAGTGTTTTGCTATGGGGAGAAGGAGTTGTACAGCTTGGAACAGCTAATGAGGGCGTCTGCGGAGTTGCTTGGGAGAGGAACCATCGGAACTACCTACAAGGCGGTGCTCGATAACCATTTGATAGTGACGGTGAAGAGACTGGATGCGAGTAAGACTGCCATTACGACGAGGGAAGTTTTTGATGAACGTATGGACGCCGTGGGAGGGTTGCACCACCCTAATTTGGTTCCGGTGAGGGCTTATTTTCAGGCCAAGGGAGAGAGGCTGGTCATGTATGATTACCAACCCAACGGGAGCCTCTTCAATTTAATCCACGGTAAATTCTTGGCTGTAATTTTTTGTCTTCCAGGAGGAGTAGTAGTGTTTTTCCAGTTTAGCTGTCACGTGTGAGAATGTTGGTGGTGACATGGTGTTTGCTCTGGGGTGCGAGCACCAGTGTCAAAATACCGACACACAGATTGCCTTCTTGTGCTTTATGATTCAAAGATCGACTCTTTTAGATCATAAGTAATGTTGGAACAGGAACACTAGCCATGTGGGTGTCATTTGCATTCAATGTGACAGCTAATGGTGAAAGTTTTGTTTTTGAATAGGTTCGAGATGGAATAGAGCAAAGCCTCTGCATTGGACATCGTGCTTGAAGATAGCTGAGGATGTTGCACAAGGCCTTGCTTACATTCATCAAGCTCCCACGTTGATCCATGGCAATCTCAAATCGTCAAATGTGCTTTTGGGAGCTGACTTTGAGGCGTGTCTGACTGACTATGTGCTGGCGCTATTTGCAGATACTTGTGTCAGTGAAGATCCGGAATCCGCAGGGTATAGAGCCCCCGAGACACGCAAGTCCAGCCGGCGAGCCACGTCCAAGTCTGACGTTTATGCGTATGGGATCCTCTTGCTTGAGCTTTTGACGGGTAAACACCCGTCCCAGCATCCGTCGCTTGGTCCCATGGATGTGGGAGATTGGGTTAGGGCAATGAGGGACGACGACGTCGGGGATGAGAATCAGCTTGGGATGCTGACAGAGGTTGCTTGTATATGTAGTTTGACGTCTCCCGAACAGAGACCGGCAATGTGGCAAGTTTTGACGATGATACAAGAGATCAAAGAGAGTGTGATGACAGACGACAATGCAGGTGTTGGATTTCCATAGAGGAAAGTCTTCAGTTTTGGTGATGGTGTATTCAAAGAAGGGAAACAAGGCCAGGGCAAGGGAAGCAGTGCCAAACTGCCAATGCATGTATCCCTTGGAGTATTTCCCGTGGCAACATGAGGGGCCAAGTTCGATCAACTCGGT
The DNA here is from genome assembly GCA_946800695.1 of Geum urbanum. Lineage (NCBI taxonomy): Eukaryota > Viridiplantae > Streptophyta > Magnoliopsida > Rosales > Rosaceae > Geum > Geum urbanum. The sequence continues at coordinate 18,412,774 of OX326997.1, read as the reverse complement.
TATAGGCCAAGCTTAGGTGTAATGGGGTTTCCCCTGATCTGTTGATGGAAGAAGTATAATATGAATCAATGATTCAATAAAAATGAGTATGATTCTTTCTTTCATCCTTTGGCTAAAATCTCATCTAGATCGGTCACACACCAAACAGTCTGCCAAACGACATGGTATGACACTCTCCAAACCACTGGAAATTGTGGGATTATATACACCGAACACCTAGCTTTCTAAAGTTCAATTCTCTATATATTCATGATAATGTACAAAAAGACAAGTAGAGGAAACACAACTCAGTATCATATGTCAGCAAACCACCACCTATTTCTGGTATGTCTTCGTATTGCAGATGCAACTGCGATCCAATTTTGCCGTCTTTACACAAGTTTTGCAACTGTTCCTGCCAAATTAAACGGTTTGCTTCTGATGCAAGATCATGCTGAATCCAATGATTGAAAAACATAACAGTCCGTTCCAGACAATGTACAACACAACTGAATCGGTCCTACACAAAGTGATAAGGAATGTAAACTATGTTATTCGCATGCAATGAGGAAAGAGATCACTAAGGTTCTGGTTCTCTTGCATATCAAAGACAGCAGACATATATGAAGCGAGGAGAGAATGATTGACTCCCTGAAGTTAGAGCTGTTTTCACTACGCCATATCTCGCTCGGATCATATATATGATAGACAAAGATATGGCAGTCAGATGTATGTACAAAAAAAACCAAGTTATCGGAAATGAAGTTATCACATTATATCTGTCTGAACGTGCAGTCGGGGCTTTGATCTGATTAGTGTCTCATCACTGTGCTTGATCCATTCCGAGAGCTTCCAAGGCTTCTGCCACTTCCATTTAAACTGTAGCAGCCACTGATGGTGGCTTCTCTTCCATTTCCAAAGTTTCCCAGCTTGCCCCATTGCTGCTAGTTTCTTTATTGATAGTTGTCCGATTGGTACCATCTGCCAAACATGATTACCATTTTCATTATGAAAGAACACAATCATAGTATTAAAGACAGCATAAAGGCAAAACATCATACCTTCCGTGTTTGATTCTGAAACGTTGCCGACTCTTGAATTGTTCTTACTATACCTGGTGTGAATTTGAGCTGCTTTGGTGCCGGAAGTGATATTGGAGACAGAGAACCACTCGTGTCATCAGCAAAGTGCTTTAATGACGAGCGTAAGTTTCCCTGCAAATTCATTTTGAGTGGTAAGAAACTAAGAACAATCCATAAATTGAAGAAAGATCTAAACTTTAAACCAAACTTATGGAGGTCAGCTTCACCAGATCTAACTTCGTTATCAGAAATTTCACCAAAAAGAACTAGATAAAAAAACAGTATTTTGGCAAAGAATCCAGGTTAATGAGAAATATATCTAAACATAAATGTTGACAGATGTGCATATTTATGTATATAACACGTTTCCTTTTTCATTTGCTGGGTCAACTAGAATGTGCAACCTAGGGATTAGATGAAGTTTGAAGGCAAGACATGTTGAAAATGTGATATTTTTAGCATTTCGTCGTACCAAAGCTGGTGTGCTTGAGGCAACAGCAACATCTTGCTCTCTCAGCTTTTGTTCCTTAACAAGCTCATTTCTCTGTGCTTCACTTTTTCTAAGTAGACTTACAAGCTCAGTAAGTTGATCTTCCATGTCCTTAATTTCCATGTTCTTCTCCCACAACTGGCACCTGTTGACACATACATGCAAGTGCATGTTAAGATTTAAAATCGAGATAATGTTTTCTGAAACATAAAAGGATTCACTAATTCATAGCAAGAAAAGTTGTATTTGATCTCAGATGATTGTACTAGACATTTGGTTTTTATTTTGTAAATTATTTTGAAAGTAATAATTTCAGTGGCCATATACAGCTTAGAAATTATAATTTCAATCTTGCAATTAGAAACACCAGCTGACAAGCAGTATGGTTGAGTGTCAAGGTTTCGTGCTGGCTGAGTGCGTAGGAAATGACAGTGTTAATGGTTCATAAGCACCTTGTTTCTGCAGCGCTGTTGAATATATATTGAAGCAAGTTCTTAGCATCACCCATTGTACGCAGCTGGTTCCAACGTCCGCGACCACTTAAACTTCGGTCCCTTTCTTCTGCCTCGGACAGCTGTGTGGCCATCACCATAAGAGCATTTGAAGACATGCTCAGCATGTTCTCCAGTGAAGCTATTCTCGCCATTCGTGCATCCAGTGACATGGATAACACTCTGATTGATTGGAAAAAAAGTATTAAGTGGAGATAGTATTCAAAAGTAGGCACTCATATTATATATAAATCATGCTCATGAGTGTGTCCGCAACTGTTTGTTTACCTCTGCCTATAATCAAACGTACACTTAAAAAAACCTACCTGGAATGCCCACTCTTTCCTCTTTCGGTGCCCTGAGCTTCCGAAGAGCGCTGATCTGCTTGTTTAAATAAGGCCAACTCCTTTTCCACTGCAGCTCGTCTAAAATATAAGTCTAGCTTGTTAGTGCCATTGTAAACTAATACTTCAGAGTATTAAGAGAGTACAAGAAAACAGAAATGCATACAATTGTTGTTGCTTTCCATATTCATGACGAACTTCATGCACATGCACCAAGACTTCCAGCTCATGATCAAGCCACCGTTGTAACGATCTTTCATTTCCCTGATAGACAGTCATATTTCATGAGAAAGGGGCAGATTAAAAGTTCATCATTACAAGAGCAATTTGAGCTATACGCATGTACTCCATCCAATCCACAAACATGGCTTGAATTGGTATAGATGTTTCAGACAATGAATTCTTAAACATCAATGATAATGAAAAGTGAAGTACAGACCTTTACCTGGCTGACTGGTGGAGTATGTCCATTAGAGTTAGCTGAAGGAGATAGACAACAATAAATTAGGAAATGCAATTATTTAACACAACAACTTAGAAGCTCTTCCAAAAATTATTTAACGCAGCCAACATATAATGATAAAGTTCTTCCAACAATGTATTACCCGAGTTGTCACGTATAACAGATTTGCGTGCTTCCAACAGTTCTTTGAGACGCTTCGTAGCATTTGTTGCCTCTTCTGCCTTTCTTTGAAGAACCTGAACGAAAATTCAACCAACTATTTAGATTCAATACATATCTTTATGTCACATAAAAAGAGTCCTGGACCATAAAAATGCATAAATCCTATTGAAATCAATTATGCTTCACAAGGCTTCTATGCGCACTTAATAGCTATAATAGTACAGCTGACTCGCTGTGGTGCAAGCACAAATTAATGCAGTCATTTTTGCAAAGAGAAGGAGAAGAGAGAGGTAGGGTCTTAGTATATAGTTTCTACTTATAATATTTACCATTTTCTGGCGCTGGTTCAAAGCTTCAAGTTTATGCTTTTCGAACTCATTTCTTCTTCCCTCCTTCCTTAGCTGCTTGGGATACAACATAATCAGAATTCAAATCCATATATGAATAGAATAACAAGGATAAATAGCTTAAGAAATAGGAAGTGCCTGTAGCAATTCCTTCTCGCGAGAAGCCTTCCATTGTCGAAACTTTTCTGCCTCTTGTTTAATTCTATGATGCAACTGAACCTGCACACAAAGAACTAAAGTTAGAGATATTTAACAACTTCTAATATTGTTTAGAACTTCATTAAGTATGTAAATGAGGCCAAACCTTTTGAGATTTAATATATTGTATTTCAGCTTGCAGCCGCTTTGCTGCCTCATCACTTTTTTGTTTCTCCCTCAATAGTTGGACCTGATTCTCTTGTTTTTTCTTGAGATCTAAAATCTGAAGTTCATAATAAAAACAATCAGAATTCAGTTTTCAGTACAACTACAGAGAGCACAAGTGATCCAAATATCATAACATTATCACCTGCATCTCAAGAGTTTTTAATTTCTGGGCATGCACATCTTTCAATTTTTGTCCTTGTCCGTCAGAGTTAGAAGCAAGGTTCTCAACTTCGGCTAACAATTGATCTCTCTCTTGCTGTGTATGTTACATTTGTCAACCTAAAGATGAAAGCAGATTGAAAAACAAACTATTTAAATATGCTTTTACCTGCATGATTCTTTTCTCTTTCTCAAGTTCCATAATTTTCTTTCCAAAGTGTTGCTTCAGTGCCACTGTATCAACCCCTCCAAAAAGTTTCATCTCAGACTACAAAAAGTAGAAGTAAATGTGATTGAAACAGTGATATATATACACTAACATATTACTTTCACTGTAAATATATTTCTGCAAGTCTAGGCCCAAGCTAAATGATTCAGCCATAAGTGAAATAAAAACCTCCTTTTGCTCCAAACGTTTGTTTAAGTCATTCAACTCCATGTCCAAACTGTTTTGCAGACGTTGATGCTCCCGTTCTTTTGCAACTTCATCAATTTCACTTGTATTCTCACCTGCAAATGCCAAAATGCAAAGTACAATAAGCCCCATATTAGATTCAGATCAGCAGAATCAGGGTCAGGCATATCATTCTTGAAACTGATTCAGATTATAACCAAATTAGCGGCTTACCTGATGAAATTTCTCCTATCTGATAGTCAGATGAGTCCATACTCTGGAAGCCCCTATTAAGCCCATCACTTTTCGCGAAACTAATGTGACCTTCCTGATAATGGAAACCAGGAACATGAGGATCATTCAAGAAGTTATATCATAGACTGCTATTACAAGGCGTGATGTCGAAAAACTCATATTTCAGTTTTTCATACTATAAAAAAAATGAAAAGTTGACATACTTGCATTTCTATTTCACATGGTTGTCCCACAGCACATCTGCTGCGATATCTATGAAGTTCTCGACAAAGCTCCTCGTTCTTGGCTTCAAGCCAAGCAATCCTTTCCTTAAGAACCTTAACAACCAAATTGCACAACCAACAATGTATCTGTAAGATAGAAGTACACAATACTTAAAAGATCTATGAAAGTTCTTTTCTTGGAAAAATACCGGCACTTCATCAAATGGAGCTCCTCCACCACGAGCACATAGCTCTGCCTGCAATAATTTCAGCTGCTCTTGCATCTTCTGCATCTCATTGGATATCACATCTCTGTTAACCTATGCAACAGTAGTGGTTTAGGTTGAAAGTTTTATGGATTATGAAATAGATCAACTTTCCTAAACCAAACAGTGAGTTAAAGGAAATAAAGCATATTAAGGCGTGAGAAAGCGATCTAACACACTTACAATAGGCTTGTTCTGAATATTGCGAGCACGATTTGCATATTTAAGAGTGTTGAGACTTTCCTCAGCATTAATATCAGCAGGACTGATGCAAGCTAGACGAATAGCAAATTCACCAGAAGTAAGAGAAGAATGAAGATCTCCAATTTCAATTAGAGAAGCAATCTCAAGACTTAAGAAATTTTATTCAAATAGAGAAAATGAGGATGGAAGCACACTTAATTTTCATGAAATTGGTCAGCAAGGGAAGTAGGGATGTATTTGCATGTCATTAGTGGCAAAGACTAAAGCACTCAGCAAGGTAACACATAAGAGGTTACCTATCATGACCGTTTTGCTGTTACCACCTAAAGAATCCTGCCAAAATGCACAACCGAACCAGGATCAGAACATGAAGACATAAATCAAGCAGGTACTTCATGAGAAAGATGGGTTGGAATGTGATGTTGGCTTCTGCTACTTTAATATACACTGTTGGTCATTTTAAGACAGCTTAAACTTCTGCGGTCCCATGGTTAATTGGTTATCTATGCTAGCATCTTTAACAGTCCAGAATTTGGTACATCAATCTACTTACAAGGAATACTATCAGTCTATCTCATGAAAAGATGTTCCTAATATTGCATATCTTAATCAATTCTTGTAAAATGATTGTGCATCATAGACAAATCTAATGCATGTAGATATTTAAATACTACATGAAATATAGCTCAGCCACAAAAAACAGATTTCAATTTCATCTAACCTGTAAGAGTCGAGTGAGTTTACTGTCTCGGTAAGGGACATGCATTCCTTCTTTCCTTTTTTTCTCATCCCCCAATGCACTAATGACATTACCGAGTGCAAGAAGTCCCTTGTTTATATGTATTCCTGTTTATAAGTAGACAATGTATTATACCAAGAGTTAAAACCATAGTGGACGACATTCGTAAGCAGTTTTACCAACCTTCCCTAAGACGAAGACCATCAGAACCAGTTCTTTTGGCTCGCTCAGATCCCGCAAGATCAACCAAATGGAACTTAGCACAGAAATACTCTTCACCCATATCCTCATCTGAAGTGCCATTCCCAGGAAAAGTTGAACGAATTTTTCGAAGCTGTTGTAATGTGATTGTGAAGATGGCATGTGACCGACTAGAACAAACATGCAAATGGAAATCATATGGCATTTGATTAGATTATGACCATTTACTAGTAATTTTCACGGAAACCCTCTCAAAAGGTTGGACTTTTTGTGTTCTATATGTGCTCATAAACAAAAATCTCTCTGAGTAGATAATACATATCAAACTATATAAGTGAACAGGAATTTATCAACAGGTCCTTAGTTTTCAGTCTCGGATGATAGTAGTATCTTTAAAATAGTTCTGGACTAGCTTTTCATAACGCATTGACTGATTAATTAGTAGCGATGGCCCAGTATCCAAAATTATCCATGAACAAAATCACAATTGTACCAGGGGAAAGTAATTCTACTGGTCAGATGACAGAAAATGTAAATCTTAAGATTTACCTAGACTGATTGTTCATATTTGTACTCGCTGTTGCTCTGCTTAATGATCCTTGTGCCAGGCAAGCAGCCATTTCTTGTGATGAACTAACAGAAACTTCAGTTAATCCTGCCAGTGTTATGGCTCCATTCGATGTTTCACGAATTTGCACTGGAGGTCTTCCATGAGTGTTAGCTTTGGTAGCATGTCCATTTGCAGCATCCAATTTACTCAAATTTACAGAATCCAACAAGTCCCTCACTTCTTCTTTCAAAATCTGATAATTTAAACTCTTAAATCTCTGTATGGAAGCCACAAACAATTGGCAGTAAACTTGTCCTAAGGAAAGCCTGACTGATGACATACCTCAATAAAAGAGACTTGCAATTGGAATTCCGTTTGATGCTTCAAAACTTCAATCTTGCTGAAAAGTGCCTTCATAACTTTAGGAATCAACCCTGTCTGGCAACCATCTCCGGAACCAGTTCCCATGGTATACGTCTTTCCAGAGCCTGTCTGCAGCATATGTACACATGTAGACTGTTAAGCAAAAGGAGATCGAAGACATGGAAAACTGCAGCAAATTGTATGCATCTTAAACATTACCTGACCGTAAGCGAGTACAGTAGCATTGTATCCTTGGAATAAACCATCAATAAGTGGAGAAATGCACTCTTCAAACATAGCAGACGATGGAACACCCCCGCTTCCGTATACATGATCAAATGTAAAAGAATGCGTGCCTATTTGTACCTGCACCATGCTCAGTAAAGTTCACTATCTCAGCAACAAAAACAGCAAGCCAAAAGTTGCAAACACAAAAAAAAAAAAATGACACAAAGAAAATCATCTATTACCTGAAGCTTATCCAAGTCAGTAAAATAAATAAAGGAACAATACAACCAATGCACATTGCACTTGAAGGAAGCTTAAAAATCAAAGACAAAACTACCAAACGACATTCTTTGATGCACAATATAGAAACACCACCTCATTTCCCAAATGCAGAAAGAGACATACAGAACCCAAATATCCAAAAATAACAGCAAGACAAACAATTCGAAGCTCAAGAATCCAAATTGGCTATGGAAAATTAAACACAGTACCTGAGGCTTTCCGGGAGTAACAGCAACACACTCTTTACAACTCTGAACTCGTTCGTCACCAATAAGCGGTCGAATATGAAGAGCTACCTTAACACTACAATTAATCTCCGAAGCTTCCATTGAATCAAACGAAAAGACACCCAGTACGGGAAAGAAAAAAAGAATTGTATACCCCCACAAATCCAAAAAAATTTAAAAAGCTAAGATACTTGGGACTGTTTAACTATTGTCTGATCAGTTGGAGTTAGAATGAAGAAAACGATTCCACAACAGAACAAAGCAGAGAGAGAGAGAGAGAGAGATTAGTTGAGGTGGTGGTAGTTAAAATATGGTCTTATGAAAACTGTTTTGAGTAGATGACGACTGCTGCAACAGCAACAAAGAATTAGAAGGAGAGTTTGGAACAGGAAATAGAAGTGGCTTTGTGCTGTTGCTTCGTACTTTGCTGTCGTGTCATTTTCCGGAGTTTGCTTGTCGATGAATCTTAACTCAGTGAGTTAAGAGACTGAGTGAGGCAGAAGAATGCGAGAACTAAAGGCGGTGGTGGTGGTGGCTGTGGTGGCTCGCTGACTCTGTTTTTGGGTTTCCCAAATTGGCCCTGATGGGGAGGTTAGTGTGCTCACACTTGCCTCTGTTTCACAGCTTTTGAGGCCAACCTTCCAGTCTTTAACCGTACGTACACTTGGCTTTTGGTGGAGGGTATTTCCAACTGTCGAGGACTCCCAGTACAAATAGTGAAGAAATACCGCTAAAAACTTTACCTTTTGAAATTCCCCGTTTTTTTGTTTGTAAAGCAGAAGAGTAATTCTCAGAAATTAGAACAGTAAGATTCGATGCCTTTTTGGGGAGCAAGAACGTAGCGGGTGAACCTGGTGAACAGAACATATGGCTCTTTAGAAAATTCCATTCTTAAAGTTTCAGAAAGATGTAGGGTTGGAAGCTGAGGAATTTCATTCTATTAGTTTTGTTTAATAAAGGTTTCTGTGTTAAGACAAAATGTATCAACATGATCATCTCTAAAGATTTAACAAAAATACTTCAAATCAATGGATACATGAAGCATGTAACAAAATTCTTTAGCCCTTTAGCACTGCAACATAGTTGCAAAGAAAAGAACCTAGCTTTAAATGGAAACTAAGATTCTAAGAACATGTTATGCATATTGTGATTCTTTAGTTGAGCACAAAAGTTAATTACTAATTCTCTTGTTGATTGCGTAAAATGTAAGTTATTAATCGTGTTTTCATATGCAAAATTAGTTGCTTTAATGAAAAACAAGCCGATGATATTTTTCTTTGAATATAATCTCAAATTATTTGATTGACTATTTCACGTATTATGTGCGTACGATTTTTTTATATTTAATATGCAAAATACAATCCAAACAATAAACTATTTAGATAAGTACGTTTATTCAAATGACCTCAATTTCTCATAAAAATAAAAATAAAATGACTTCCAGACAAAGAGATCATGAGCTTCAAAGTCTTCATATTTTCCTTTCTTTTACCTAATTTTATACCCTCCTCCATTGGATTCTCCTTAGGTCATTCTCCCTAATTCGAGCTAAGCTGCCATGAGATCTCCATTAAGAATATATAGACAGGTTTGTTTTAAGACTTTCACTCGAGGTTAGCATAATAGTCTTTCTTCTGTGTATATAGGCTTAATTTGGTGATGTGGTTTGCACCGACAGAAGTCACCAACCTTTGGCTGTCCAGAAATGGCATGATAAAGAGGTTGATCGAAGATGAAACTTGATTTATACATTAACCATTGGCAAATGAGTATACTTACTTTGAAAAGCCAGATTTCTTTTGCTTTTTTAAATTGTAGGTTAAGTGTCGAACTCAATTGGTCTAGATCCACAAGCTTTGCCGGTTCAACTTTGAATAGTTAATGCAAAATTTCTACTCCAAGATTGCCGTTTTTTAATGAGAAAGATAATGCTTTTAACAAATTGGGGTTATAGGTGGACACTGAACTTGAGAGTTGAGATTACAGATGACACTTCAACATTAATATATAATCATTATAATGTCTTTCAGTAATATACTTAAAGCGATGCAGTATGGAAGTAGTGATCATACCTTCAGAGTTTTTTGGATTTTCAATGGAAACTCGATCATCAGACCAAAAAAAAAAGGAACTCGATCATACTTGAATGGACTTTTTGCTGTTGTCCTCCTAATGAGAGTCTTATCACTCGTACGTAGGAAGGAGTCGATTTCATTCGATGACATTCACAGTGATCCACTAAACATATTTAATATAAGCATGCAATTGTTTTTCTTAATCTTCTTAACAGTACAAGTATTTTATACTTAAAAACTAATTATTGCATCAAGGCATATCATATAGGAATACGACCATGCCAGAGTTAATTAGGTTTTTATTTTTATTTTGGAAATGAAAGTTAGGGTCTGTGTTGATTAGGTCTTAACTAATTAACTTTTTCCCATATGATGCACATGTACTCATGTAGTCTATTACCGTTTTACATTTTAGAGACTAGCGTGCGGGGAGATAGAGATCGATCAGCTATTGTTTTTATTTTTTTGAAGATACGATCTACTCTTTCCTTGGGGTTTGAATGTTTTGTTCGAATTCTCGTAAACTTGTCTACATATAATATAGGAAAGTTTTAGGTGGAATGACTGTACCGTATATTTTATTAACTATTTTGGTTGTTGTTATCGTAAAATTAGATGATTTTTTAATAATTTTATTTAGTTTTTGTAAAATATTTTAAAAAATATATTTTTACAAATTCGAGAACAAATCGTTGTTAATGTTGTATTTTAGTCTAACTGTTTGTAAATGATAAAAAAAATTATCGTAATAACTTTCTAAATGTAATAATTTTGTGCACTCATATATTTTTAGTTTAGATTAAGAAGTCGATTTTCTAAATGTAATACACATATATATGGGTAAGGCTACCCATGTACTATATATAGACACACACATCCAATTGCATGCAAACTTCTCAAGTTCAATATATGCTTCCTGCCTTCCTCCAATATCGATATATCTTCCCCACAACCACTACGTACGCTTTATTCTAAAATATACGAAAACGTCTTTTTTTTTAATTTTAGAAAATGAATATCATTGAAATAAAACACCTTACACTGAAGGATGATTCGTTATGGACATGATCCATGACACTCATCAATAACACTACTATCAGATACGGGAACATCATCCTCGATTATTTGGTTGAGCCAAATGGGCCCAATTTCAAACCACATTAAACGCCCATCAGGTCGGGCTACAAACTTGGCAACACAATCAACTGCCTTATTACACTCCCTTGGGACATAAACAAACTACACAGCTGCAACACTTTCCAACAGTAGCTTTATCTCAGTAACAATAACCCCGACAAAAGCATAACAATCATCTTCACAATGAAGCAGTGTTATAGCTTCCTGACAATCACTTTCAATCTTTAACTTATGCCAGCCTTGAGAAACAGCTAGTTCCACACCCATCTTAATCGCCAGTAGTTCCAACGCTAGAGGCTCGAGTCCATATTGAACTAGGTTACCAGCCGCCATTACTAGTTGTTTGGCTCTAGAAATCTCAGGATGCTGAGAAGTCTCAAAATGACTCTTTTCTATACTGCGTGTGTATGTGTGTGTCTGGTGTGTCACTGCCGTGGGAAAGAACATTGAACGTATACTTGCCGCTACCTGACTTTTAAGAAACGATTAGGACAGGGAGAGCACCAACCTCGTCCGATGAATCCTTTTTTCCTAAGTGACTTAAAACTTGTGGTTTTTGTGTCCTTAGATGAGTTATGAAATCGATACCTTACAGCTCATTCGGTATAAGGCAGAGCAATCTCCTTGACAAGTGTTGAGAACACAAGAGTACTTTCTTGGATCTCCGGATATTCACGCTCCTTTGGGTGAAGATCTTTTAATCGCAGGTTGCTAGGGTTTCTCGAGATGGGAATGTTTGTTTTTCGAGAGCAAAAAATGTGTATGATGTTGATGCCCTGATTCCGTGAATATTTCTTCTATATATATAGGAAAATAAAATGACTTGTTGTAGTTAACCTAAGATTCTTACCAATTAGATCTACTTAATGACTCCAATTGTTTGAGATCTTACTTCTTAGCTCTTTCAATCAAAATTTAAGACTTGATGATAAAATCGCCAGGGAATCATTTCCTATAAAAAAGTTATTATTCTTTGCGGGCCGCATGCATCGGCCAAATATAATGAAACCCATTAAAAATAAAGAATGTTTATTTTGGACCTAAACACTAGTTTTCCCCTTGAATCTCTTGCTATAAATCTAATTCCAACATCTTGAGCCTCCTTATTTACCGAACCATCGCAATTCACCTTGATCCAATCATCTGGGGGAGGACGCCACTATAAGCCTCTCCTTAGAATAGATGCTCTTCTCAAATCAGCATATCTATGCTTAAATTCCCTCCCCCCCCCCCCCCCCCCCCCCCCCCCCCCATATTGCATGCTCTCCATGTATCACACTATTACACTCCTTCCAATTATACCACAACAAGACAACTAACAACTTCATCTCATCTGCAGTTAAAGTCTTGAAAGCATACTAAAGCAGATCTGCAAACTGAGTATACTGTCTAATATTTAGCTTCGAATAAAACCCCGCATTCTCAAGCACCGCCACACATTCAACGCAACTCGATGTGGCGTATGAAGGCGTTTCTTCTGCACTCTGACATCTTGGACACATGACATTCTCAGAGACCCTTCTATTATACAGAGCGGCAACACACAGAATATAACCCATAAAACACCTCCACAAAAAGTGTAACATTTTCGGTGGCACTTTCAACTTCCAAAGGTGTTTCGAATACTCCATTACTTCGGAATCAACCCTTCCAATCCTACTTCGGGCCTCATTCATTGCCATCCAATAACCACTCTTTGAAGAATACTTTCCACACCGATTAAGCGGTCAAAACACCTTGTCCTCCAACAGAGTCTTCGTGATCGATATGTTCTGGATGGCATCAAACTCTTGAACATCACAAATTCCCCTCAACAGCCCCTCACCCTATGTACCATCTTCTTTGATTAGTTCACTCACCGTCATTGACATCTTTGCACCATCCTTGTAGACCACATGACCAGACACCAAATCAGGGACCCAAGGGTCAAGAAAGACCTTAATATTTTCACCATTTCCAACTCTCCACCTAATCTCTTATTCAATAATATCTCTACTCCACAAGATAGATTTCCAGATATATGAAGCGCTAGAATTTTCTTCAGCATCCAAAAAACTCATTGTCGGATAATATCTTACCTTAAAATTAGCCACAAAAAGTTTTTCTCCCTTTTCCCATTTTTGCACAACATTTGTTTGCTCATCTGAAAAATCGTCCTCTTAGATCCATGTAACAAGAGGGTAATTATTGACTCCAAGATCAAATGACCTCGGGCAATATGTGTAACAAGGACACTCAAAAGATTACCATCTCGGATCCATCGAAGGATAGAATAAATTTCAGGAATCGTTACTTGAGAATATGTAGCGAAGAACTTATCAGTAGCTCCCAAATCAGATGATTTTAGGGTACTAAGCATGACAATGATGCTCCAAAGGATAAGGGACTTCAGACTCGAGCAAAGACTAGCAAAAATAATCAATAATAATTTTCCAATTTTTGATATAAAGAGAAACTGAATTGGGCTAACTCAAGTTTTTTGCTTAAAAGAGGAACTCAAGCGTAAACCGTGCCACAAATAAAATAAGTTTCACTTAACCATACTACGTATTGATGTATGCATGAAAAATTGGATGTTGGGACCATTTGCGATACACAAATAATACAATGCATAATTATGCATTTATGAGTACAAAGGTAAGCATATCCATAACCACTCGGTTTTACCTTGTACATGCCAAAATATATAATAATTTTTGTGTTTTTTTTAGAGAAAAAAAAACTTTACAAACAGAAAATATAAATTTTCTTTTGAAGAGATGATCAAGATGCAGAACACACACCGATTGATTGCCTTAAGCTTTCAAAGCGATGATTATCAAGTGGTTTGGTAAAAATGTCTGCCAATTTTTTATCAATGGGAATAAACACCAGTTCAAGCAAATTTTCTTCGACCAGGCTTCTAATGAAATGATAACGAATTTCTATGTGCTTGGTGCGAGAGTGTAAAACTGGATTTTTGGAGATGTTTATAGCACTAGTGTTATCACAAAATAGGGAGAGCTTACCTTGTGGGAAACCGTAGTCGTGAAGCATGTGCTTCATCCATAGCATTTGTGTACAACAACTTCCTGCTGCAATGTACTCAGCTTGAGCCGTGGAAAAGGATATGCAATTTTGTTTTTTGCTGTGCCATGAAATGAGATTATTTCCCACGAAAAGCTTCCTCCTGAAGTGCTTTTTCTATCGGTAGCATCTCCTGCCCAATCGGAATCAGAATATCCTGCAATTTCAATGCCAGAATCAAAGGAATAATAGATGCCAAAATTAGTTGTCCCAGAGATGTATCGCAAAATGTGTTTGACAGCTTTGACATGAGATTCTTTTGGATTGGCTTGATATCGGGCACACACTCCTACGCTGTAAGAGATGCCAGGCCTGCTAGCAGTTAGATAAAGAAGACTTCCAATCATACTTCTATAATAAGTAGGATCAGTACTGACACCAGTCAGATCAGCATTAATTTTGCATGAAGTTCCCATAGGATTCCGAACAGAAGAAGAGGATTCCATTCCAAAATTTTTAATTAAGTCCAATGCATATTTAGTTTGTGAAATGAAAAGTCCATCTTTTCTTTGTTGGACTTGCAACCCAAGAAAATAGTTCAATTTTCCACATTGGCTCATTTGGAACACTTTTGTCATCATTGTGGTGAATTCTTTCACCGGTTCATTTGAGGTAGATCCAAAAACAATGTCGTCTACATAAACTTGTACAAGAATGACATGTTTAGTAGAACACTTGACAAACAGTGTCAGGTCAATGGAACCTTTGATGTAGCCATTTTTAATCAAGTAGGAAGATAGTTTGTCATACCATGCCCGAGGGGATTGTTTAAGTCCATACACGGCCTTTTTCAGGCGGTATACATGTTCTGGGTGTGTAAGACTTGGAAAACCAGGGGTTTGTTCCAGATACACTTCTTCTTTGATGTCACCATATAGGAAAGCACTTTTGACATCCATTTGATAAAGTGTAAATTTTAGATGACAAGAAATAGCTAACAATACCCTTACTGATTCTAACCTAGCCACTGGCGCAAAGGTTTCATCAAAATCTATACCCTCAATTTGATTGTAACCTTGAGCTACTAATCTGGCTTTGTTTCGGGTAATAGTTCCTGATTCATCAGTTTTTTTTTTGGAAACCCATTTGGTTCCAATTACATTCTTATCTTTTGGTCTAGGGGTTAATTCCTATACCTCATTTCTTTCAAATTGATTTAATTATTCCTGCATTGCAATAATCCAGTCAACATCACCTAAGGCTTCTTTAATATTTTTTGGTTCAACAGATGATACCAAACCAAAAGTGGTAATGGTATTTATGTTCTTTTCAGAAATAGCCAAAAAAGATTTAAGAATAGAAAGATCACATACTAATCTGTGTACCTTACTTCTGGTTCTCACAGGTTCATGTACTGTTCCTATGACGTCTGAAGGGGAATGATCTTTCTTGACCTGCCTCTTTCCCAGTCTGTGAGGAGGCTGTTGAACTAATGTTTCATCAATCATATTTCCTTCCATGTCGGGTTCAGATTCGTGATTAGACAACTCCGTGTCGGAATCTGGATTTTGTTCATCTATTGGAGTTTCCACATCAGATGGTGGGAGTTTCTCCGCATCAACCTGTTCATTAAGAATATGAGGAGTTATATGATAACAAATATGAGCATCGTCAATTGCAACATTTACAGTTTCCATGATTCTGCAAGTTCTCTTATTGTACACCCGATAAGCTCGACTGTTTGAGGCATATCCAAGAAACCATCCTCGATCGCATTTTGCTTCAAATTTGGTTAGATATTGGCGATCTTTGTAGATGAAACATATGTTTCCGAATGCCTTGAGATGTGAAATATTTGGCTTTCGTCCTCTCCAGAGTTCATAGGGAGTTTTGTTTGTCCCTGATCTGAGAATGACTCTGTTCAAAGTATAACAAGCATTTGCTATAGCTTCTTCCTAGAAGGAATGAGGAAGATTAGTAGAGTTGAGCATGACTCTTCCAATTTCAACAAGAACCCGATTTTTTCTTTCAACGATTCCATTTTGTTGGGGAGTAATGGGAGCAGAAAATTCATGAAACACACCAAACTTATCACAGTAGTTAGCAAAAGATGAATTTTCAAATTCAGTTCCATGATCAGATCTGATTCTTATAATGACTTTATTTTTAGAAAGTTTTTCATTAGTAATTCTTTTAGCCAGACTAAGAAATTCCTCAAATGTTTCTGATTTATTTGTCAGGAACTTTACCCATGTAAAACGTGAAAGATCATCTACGACTACGAGTGCATAATTTTTCCCAGTCATGCTTTCAGTTTCTACTAGACCAATTAAATCCAGATGCAGTAATTCCAGACATTGAGATGTTGGTTTCGCACTAAGAGAAGAATGTGAAGTACAGGTGATCTTACCAATCTTGCAATCACCGCACATACCTTCAGACTTACCTGTGAGTTTAGGAAGTCCTCTCACACAATCCTTGAAGGATAACTTGACTATGTCTTGATGATTGAGGTGACACATTCTTCTATGCCATAATTCTAGGGCATTGATAGAAACTTGTGATCTAAAACAAATCTCAGAAGGTAATTTCTGGTTAGCAGAAACATAATAGCAATTATTTTTAGTTCTTTCTCCCTTCATGAGACTTTTACCTTTACCGTCTAGAACCAAGCATTTTGCATGATCAAAAATAACAGATTCATGTTCATCAATAATTTGACTAACACTTAATAAGTTTACCTTTAGTCCTTTTACCAACAAAACATTTTTAAGATTTGGGAGTCCTGGAGTACTTACAGTTCCACATCCAATTATGTCGGCTTGAGCACCATCACCAAACACAACCTTATCTGATGGGTGTGTTTCATTCACGGAGGAGAACCAGTCATTATTCCTAGTCATGTGTTTTGAGCAACCACTGTTCATGTACCAGGAATCTGAATTTCTTGGAGCAAGAGCAGTAAAAGCGACATTGCAAATGGCAACTATGTTGCTTTTCATATTAGATGTAATGTTAATGCAAGAAAAATTCCCTACGAAGTTTTCATCATCAGAACTATTTTCACATAGATCCCAAGGCTTTTGTTGGATGGAGTTCAAGTTCGCCTGACCTTTGGATCTGTTTTTGTTGTTCCTGAAGGATATCCTTTTATGGGGTGCTGAAGATTTTGCAGAAAGACTCCTGGCTATTTTGGAAAGATAATCAAGGGTTTTCTCAAGGGATGATTGAAAAGAGGTGAGTCTGTTCATGTGACTTGTATTCATATTTCTCCCCAGTTTTCTACAGTTAGGTCGTATGTGACCAATGATACCACAATGGTGACCGGTGGGAACAAAAGGTTTTTGAGGTTTGAAAGAGGATACAAAGTTTTCCTTTTGAATTTTTACAAACCTGGTTGGTTTCTTGGAGCTTTCTCCAGCTTCATATCCTAACCCTGTTCTATCTTTGTCAATCTTGCCTATGCCACACATTTTGGTTAATTTTTCTTATCCGAGAGAAAATTGATTAAAAAGAGATTTTGACTTTTCCAAAGCAAGTTCAAGATCAGATTTTTCTTTTGTTAAAGAAGAAACAAGATAATTTTGGTAGTCTACTTTTTCTTGAAGCAACTTGACATGTTCTTCTAGACATGATTTTTCTAGCTTCCATTTCTTCTTTAAACGAAAGAATTTTTCTTCCAGACAGTCATTATCTTCATCATCCACATAAGACTTATCTAAGTCGATTGAAGCAATGAAAGCAATTGTGTCATCTTCTTTATCGGAAGCATCCTCAGACTTGCTATCCTCAGACTTGCTAAAGTTCTTTGGGTTTAGATTTTGGTTGCTAGACCCTTTAGAAAAATTCCTAAAAAAAACTTTCCTATTTTTGAGAAATTTTCCAAATTGTTTTGTTAGAAAAGCAGATTCTTCGGAAGTGATTTCAGAAGGTTCATCAACTTGTTCTTCCTTATTTATTGAGCTAAACGCAATTGTCTTCTCTTTCTTCCGACTTAGTTTTCTTTCCTTAAAGGTCTTGAGATTTCCAACTAATTCGTCAAGCGAATATGTAGACATGTCATGTGACTCTTCTATTGCAATTTTTTTAGGCTCAAAATAGGAAGTGACTGATCTAAGCATTTTTTGAACAATGACTTTCGGCACAATAGGATGACCTAGACCTTGACATTGATTAGTAATGTTAAGAAGACGGCTATGAAAATCATCAATGGTCTCATCTTCACTCATTTTAATTTGTTCAAATTCAGAAGTTAAACTTTGAAGTTTTTGATCTCTTACCCTGAGATTACCTTCATGAGTAGTGGAGAGTGAGTCCTATGCTGCTTTTGCCGTTAGACAGTTAAAAATTCTTCTTCACTCCTTTTCTGAAAGAGCAGAATATAAGCTGTTTAAAGCTTTTGTATTCATTCTGGAGTTTGCTTTTTCGACATTAGTCCAGGTGCTTCTTTCCTTCGGGATGCACACTTTATCATCTTCAGGAGATGGGATAGTGGGAGGGCTGTATCCATCCTCGACCATAGTCCATTGTCTTCCATCGTCTTGAGAGATGAGAAATGCCGACATCATAATCTTCCATTGAAAGTAATCGTTTCCTTAAAAAAACGGAGGAACGTTAATAGAAGTGACCCTATCACGATCCATTCTAAGATACAGAGGATCTCACTAACAAAATTTAGTGGCCGCTCTGATACCACTTGAAGGTCCCAGAGAGGGGGGGGGGGGGGTGAATGGGCCTTTTATAAAATTTTCATTGTAAAGTTAATTCGAGGATAGCAGGGAGTGTTTCAATTCTCCAATAACCAGTAACGAACTTAATAAAACGTAATGAAAAGGGAAGTGATAGATAACACCTTGATATTTTTGATAATGCAGAAAACCCTACAACAGGGAAAAAACTACGTGTCCCTAACTGAGGGACAAACCTTCCACTATGTAAAACACCTTTCTTTACAAAACAGCATCTTCACAGGATACAAATACGCTCTCCTATCCTTGCTAGTATTCATGCAACTAGACTAAGACCTATCTATCTCCACGCTAGAACAAGTGCTTACAATCCCTATGTAATATACTTTTCTTTACAAGACAGTAGCCCTCAGGATACAAAGACACATATCTATCCTTACTGGTATTCACGCAACCAGATTAAAGATCCAACTATCTTCTCGCCAGACAAAGTGATTACAATTTCAGTGGCTATGAAGCTCCTCTTAGAACTCAATACACTACCGACTAATTCTCTCTAGAGTGCTTCCAACAAAATTGCACCATCATTTCACCTATGATATGCAATATGACAATATGCAAGTTTGAAAGATGGTTTGATATGTTTTCCTATGAAGATATAAAATCCCAAGAAGGAAACATTTTGTTTTATAAACTTCCTAACAAATGTAGGAACAAAAGAGAGTTTTAGACTAGTTTTGACAAACCGAAAACCTCTTTGGAAAACAAGATAACTCTTGCACATACAAGAGAAAAACACTCTAACTCTTCCTAAATTTTTCAAGTACCGAATGGCTTCTAAGTTTGTGGTATTTATAGCCAATCAGTTATGCAAGTTGAAGCTCAAGATTTGATCCAAGCCATTCATCAAAAGATGAATCCAAAGGTTCTCCTTGAAAGGGGGAAATGCCATGCTGAAAATTAACAAATGAAACAGCAAAGAGGCATGCTGAACCATACCAAACGGGACAGCAAGGAGAAGGAAAAGCTGAAAAACCTGACTCCATTTTTTAAATAAGAGAGACCTACCCTAAAGTGAGAAGGTAAGGTTTTTCATTTTGGTTTTGTCCAACCGGGACATGCAAGAGTTTGGAGTATTTGCTTCCATGAAAATAAGGAGAGATACCTACTCCTTCTTTTCCTTACCAGAAAGTAGAGTGAAAGAGTTGTGAAGAGCAAAGCTTGTAGATAAAGTTTTTAACAACTCCCATCACAAATTTTTTGGATGAAATAACAAGCAAGGTGTAATTGTTAATGATGCATGATTTTACCTTTCACAATGGTTAATTAGATCAATGTCCATTACTCTAATTTGTTAATGTTGCTTATGCATGTCATCCATGTTTTTTGAGAGAGTGCCAATTATGTCATGCCAATATAATGTGGACGTAATTATAGGCTAGTGATCGATGCAAGTCATGAAACATCTCGATGAATTCATCGATCAGAGGTAGGTAGCTTAGACTTAATTTATTGATCAACTAAGTTTGTGATGGCATGGGTCTCCTGCAATGAGAACTACTCATAATTCACATCCACACTTTTAGCTACAATATGACGTATTTGAAATCTATTGAAAAGTATGTTAAATGTACTTGACCACATATAGGCAACAAAACAAACCATGCATCTTCAACAATTTTCTTATATTTTTTTCTATTATAGTAGAGTAAAAAACACAATTTACGATACATTTTATGCCTCAATTCCAACATATTCTCCATTTTGCAGATTTTATCATTTTTCCCTAAGGGTGTGTTTGGATGAGGGAAAACAAGAGGAAATTTAATTAAATTCCAGAATTCTGATTTTCCTTATCTCAAAGTATCCTGTTTGGCTTTAAATTCCTAGAAAAATGGAAATCTCACGGGAAAAGATCAGGGGACTTTAAGAGGTGTTTTCCCTATTTACTTTCCACAAAAAAGAGACGTTATTGTACAATTCCCAAGCGTCGAGAACTCTTTTTTCCATAGCGCCAAAATTTTCTCCATGGCGCCAATTGTTTTGTATCCCACGCCAAAATTTTCATCTGTGATCCCCTATATAAGAACAACTGAAATACAGAAAGTTCTTCCAGCAGTTTGAGGATTAGGGTTCTTCGATCAATAAGTCTGCTAGCACCTTCAAAAACTTGAGGTTAGATTCGACAACTCTTCCAGTTCCATATTCATATTTGTGGAATCTTGATCGCTGGTGTGATATATATGTATCCATATTCAAATTTTCTCCATGGCGTGATTGGGATCAAGAAAGAAGTTCTTGTTTGAATCGATTATATGATGGAAGAGATGTAGACTACATTGAACATTTACGAGTTAGAAAGAGTGCATTTAGAAGTTTGTGTGATATTCTTCAAAGGAGGGGTGGGCTGGTTCGAACCAAATTTGTTTCAGTTGAAGAATCCGTAGCAATATTTCTAAATGTGCTTGCTCACAACGTGAAGTTTAGAAAAATGGTTTTTGATTATTACCGATCCAAGGAGACCATTAGTCGACAGTTTAATAGTGTTTTATATGCAATGATACGATTAAGTGCAGAATACTTTAAGCTTCATTCATGTACCATCACTCAAGCAGATAGAGAAAGGTGGAAGTGGTTTGAGGTAAGGTCATCTATAACAACTAAAATAGATGAATGTATCTCTATTGTGATCGATACTTTGATTAGTAATTTTGAGCTCACAGTTTTGTTTGGTTTCCTTTTGTTGTTCTACATTGTGTTTAGAATTGTCTAGGAGCACTTGATGGAACGCATGTTCTTGTGACTGTGTCGGCTGAGGATAGACCAAGATATCGAAATAGAAAAGGAGATATTTCTACCAATGTGTTAGGAGTCTGTGCCCGGATTTAAAACTTATATACGTATTAGCTGGATGGGAAGGGTCTGCATCAGATGCTCGAGTTCTAAAAGATGCACTACGTAGAACTAATTGACTTTATGTTCCAAGTGGTAATTTGCATTACTAGCTTAATTTAATTGAAAATTTAGGTAAATCAAACATTTGATTTATGTTTCACATGTCTTATTGTAGATAAATACTTTCTTGTGGATGCTGGATACACTAACGGACCTGGTTTTTTAGCACCATATCATGGAACTAGATACCACTTAAATGAATGGGTTGGAAAACTTTCTGAAAATGCCAAAGAGTTATATAATCTTCGTCATTCAAGCGCAAGAAATGTAGTTGAAAGGTCATTTGGTCTTTTGAAAAAGCGTTGGAGTATATTGCGTACTCCATCATTTTTCAACATTAAAACACATGTTAGGATCATAAATGGTTGCTGTGTGCTGCACAATTTCATTCGAATTAAGCAAGAGACTGATCATATATTAGCAGAACAAGATTTAAGGTTTTTAGCTACCGTTGATGCAGAGTTACTGAATCGTTCAAATGAAGAGGATGATACAAATAATAGGATTTCATTTGTTCAAACTACTCCTTAATGGACATCATTTCGTGATACCTTAGCAATCACAATGTGGGCAGAGTATCAAACTAGACACAACGTTGATCCATGATAAGCAAACATTGTTTAGTTACTGGTTTATTTCAGTATTTTGTATAGCTTGGTTAATTAGTTTGAGACGATTACATGTATCTTCCTTTTGATCATAAATAAGATGCAAAGTTCCCTTTTTATATTTCATAGAGTTTTGTGATTAAGTGGTTGTGATTGACCCGTTTTGCTAGTGGCCTTGTAACTGATTTATAAACATGCTCAATTCAAGTGAGTCCAGTAATCGTTTTATTAATGTTTAGTTCAATTTCATATGTTTTTTAGATTATGCAGATGACTAAAATATAAGCATTCTAGCTTTAAGGCTTTCCTTGTGTCATAATGGACATCTTATATGGATGATTGAGTATCATAAATGTATCTGAATTTCAATGGTAAGAAATATGGTCTGCTTGTTGGTTACATTCAGTTTGGTTGATTATGTATAATATGATATCTTCCTAATTTATATGGTTACTAACAATCTCTTTTTTCTTGTTATTAGTCAAGACATGGATGATCTAGTAGAGAATAAGACAGGAAGAAGAGTACCTATCAGAAAGAATGCAGATAAGGGTAAGGTTAAGCAGGAAGCTGGCAAGAATTTGATGTGGAATTTAAATATGGACCGTGCTTTAGCTTATCTACTTCGTGAAGAATGAAGCAAAGGCCGTAAATGAGATCTTCAATGGAAAGGTGTTGCTTACACTAGTGTTGCATCAATTTTGTCGGCCCAATTTGATGTAAACGTTGCTGCTGAGAACATAAAAAATCGTGTGAAGTCGCGGAAAAAGTACTACGGAATAATGAGTGATATATTGAGCAAAAGTGAATTCAGTTGGGATTCATCAACGCATATGATAAGTATAGATGAAAACAGCGTGTGGGAAGAGTATGTGAAGGTAATTTCAATTTATTTTTCATGTTTATCACGCCACTGGAATCCCTAAGTTACTGTTATAATTGCTTATATTGTATGCTATGAATCATATACATATTTTTGAGTTAATTGCAGGTCTTGACGATTTATTACATTTACTTGTCAGCTTTCTAACTAATTGTTTTTTAAATTTGGTACTACTTGTTGTTTCTTGATATTTGTTGTTAACATTATGCATATCAAATTAAATTATTACTGTACAGTCTCATGCAGATGTTGTGAGTTTTTGATATAAAAGAATTCCAAATTGGGAAGACATTGTTGATTTGTGTGGAAAAGATAGAGCTACTGGACAAGGTGCTGAAACAAGTGTAGAAGCCACTGAGTTTACGACTCCACCAGATGATGTTCATCCTATAGATGTAGAAAATGGAGTCAGCTTTGAAGATGTTCATATCATTGAAGACAGTCTACCCACCCAGGCAAATGAGAAGAGGAAGAATCAAACAACACCCTCTTCTAATGCACCTCCTCCCAAGAAAGAAAAATCTACCAAAGATGTAATTGGTTCTTCAATTGATAGGATGGCTGCATCATTTGAAGAACTTATCCGTGCTACTACACAGACTCTCTCCCCAAAGGAAGTATGGAATGAAGTAATGGCTATATCAGATCTTACCACAGATGAACAAATCAAAGCATGTGCTTGGTTTATAGAGAATGATAAGCAATTTCTTATGTTGAAGGAAGTGCCGATGGCTATGAAGAAAAGTATGGTTCTAATGTTCATTTCAGGTGGATCAACATAAGTTGAAATTTGATTCATGATCTTTCTTAGCATTTATATTGTTTCTTTGAAATACTCCTTTCATATCTAGTATTTTCATGAGTACAATTTCGATTGTTATCTCAAGAATTTGGATCATGAAACTATTTTATTTCTTATGGCAATATATCCTTATGGAGGTTTGTTGATGAGAATTTAGCTACTGGATGTAAATTTGAGTTTTAGTGACCAAAAAGTCACTTTAATGCCTATAATTTGAAATAAGTCTTTTTCTGCACGGACCATTTTACCCCTCCATTTTTTTTGTCCATTTTTTTTTGCAAAAAAAAAAACTTTTCGCAAAAAGTAATAATTTGTTTTTCATTTTGTTCTTCAGGACTCACAACACAAACTCAAAAAACAAGAATACCAACTCCAATGCATAAAGATATCAACTGTAGTTCATAAAGATACTAACCCAAGTTCGTAAAAATACCATGACTTATTTTTCATTTTTTTTCTTCACGACTCAACACAAATTTAATCAACAAGGATATTATGCCGCGTTCATGAGATACCATGATATTAGAGAGAGAGAGAGAGAGAGAGAGAGAGAGAGAGAGAGAGAGAGAGAGAGAGAGGGTTTAGAGAGTGAGTTCAAGGCTTAGAGTTAAGAGTTTAGCATGTACGGTTTAGGGTATAAGATATGATTTAGATAAAAAAACATTAACACAACTGCATAAATATACTATCTCAATGTTATGAAGATACCATCATAATGTTATAAGGATACTAAGACAGTGTTCTAAGGATACCATGTCATGACAATGTTTTAAGGATAAAATCTCAGTGTTGTATAGATACCATCGCAACCTTATAAGGATACCATGACAGTGTCATAAGGAAATCATGACAGTGTTTTAAGGAAATCATTACAATGTTATAAACATACAATCACAGTGTCATAAAGATACAATCACATCGTTGTAAAGATATTGTCATAGTGTCATAAGGATACCAACAAAAGGATACCATGACAATGTTCTAAAGATATCATTGCAATGTTATAAAGATACCATCGCAGTGTTATAAAGATATTAACACAACACCTTAAAGATACTATCACAATGTCATAAAGATACTATATTAGTATTATAAGGATATCATCACAATGCTATAAAGATACCATCACAACTTTATTAAACATATTAATTATTCATTTTTTAAAACTACAAAAAAATATAAATAAAAAACTAAAAAGAATTCTGGGCACCGTCGTGGCACCCAGACCTTGCTGCCATGGGTCAAGTGAGGCCGAGAGGAGTTGTCACCGACCAGGGATTGCCCACATTGGGTTGCGACGGTGGGAGGCGGCGAGGTGAAATCGGGGAAGGTTAGGCCGATTTGGGCAGTTCGTGGTCAGCCGGCAAAATTGAGGTAGTCAATGTCCTTCCTTCGTGGCGAGGTCCTAGGTCTTCGGCATTCGTCGCGACTCGGCTGTGGTCCTCCGTTGCAACTAGGTCTCGGGCCGTCGGTGTTGAGTCTCGACGCGGATCGATGAGATCAACCTCCGGCAAGGTAAGGTTGAATCCCAACAAGGCTGGCATTTTCTGTCAATGACAGAAAATATAATTTTAGAAAAAATTTAACCACTGGCATGTCGTAAATTTTGCAAAATTCAAGGTGTTTTCTAGCGTGTTTTTTATTAATGTGATTTTTGGTTCAAATTTAAAATTTAAGTGACTTTTGGGTTACTTTTTTGGTTCTAAGTGACCTATATGGGTCAAGAACCCTATATGTAATGTTATTTTCTCTCTCATCATATTCTCTAAAATAGGGAATTTGTTTAAAGAATTTGTTGGAGAATGCTCAACCAAAATGTTCCCTAAAATGGAGAAAAACTCAAATATGGGAAGCCGTTGGAATTGCTCTAATAACCTTTTTATGTACAGAGATAAAGATAATCAGTACGTTTAATCTAGATCAGATTAATGGATGATCATGGTTCAAAAACCATTAATTAGTTCTTGAAAATCTTATTTTGTTGGTGGGTCGACTGATGATGGTGATGCGCGCCAAATTTGAATAAGTTTGTTTAATTACTTGTGGGGGAGGCGTGGAGCCTATAGGTGTTATAACACTAATTAAGGAGTAAAATCTTTGCGATATTATTAATTTATGGTCGAAAATATTTGTTTTTGGGTTGTCTATATATATTAAACACCTTAAATTACAATTGAGAAAATAAACTACAACTGATAAATAAAAGTAAAAAAAAAATACTGTTTAAAAAAATAATA
Organism: Geum urbanum; assembly: GCA_946800695.1. Classification (NCBI taxonomy): domain Eukaryota; kingdom Viridiplantae; phylum Streptophyta; class Magnoliopsida; order Rosales; family Rosaceae; genus Geum; species Geum urbanum. The sequence goes on along the minus strand of OX326997.1, from coordinate 18,386,588 downwards.
TTCTTGATAGCTCGCTGTGTGTGTTATCCTAATTAGCATAAAAGTAAATATTCTCCAAATCTCTAATTTATAGAAATATTGATTGTAACGGGATTGTAATATATATATTTAAGGTCATCTATCAATGAATAAAATACAGTTTCAGATCATATTCTTTGCGTATCTATTTTCTCCTTCAACACGTTATCGGCAACTCTTGAGTTGATACCCAACCCAACCCCTAAAAAAGAAAAGAAAAAATTATAAACACTCAAAGCTCCACTGCCGGCCTCCCTCTTTGACATAATCACCACCGCCGACACCGGAGTTCTCCACCGCCGGATTTTCTTGGATCTTTGCTTTTTACTTCAAACTTTTTTTTTTCAGCAAAGTTTTCATACCGAGCATAACACCCTCAATCTAAATCGACTAACATTCTTCGATTTAGAAGTAGGTTGCAAAATTTAATTACCACAACACCCTAGATTTAGGTTTAAATACCGTAAATTATTATATGCTTCTAGTTCCTATAAATTAATGCCGATATGACTAAAGGAGATTTAATCACCTCTTCCTCAAAGTTTAAGCTTAGTGGCGATCCTGGGGGAGTCACAGTTATTAGTAAATATCACGGTTTATTGTGATTTCAAATGGAAAAAAAGGAAGTTGATCTTTGTGACTATTTGACAGTCACGATTTTCTGGGGATTAGTATGAAGCCACCGATTTTGCATCAATTTTTGTGACCATACATCATGGATCATGTTTCTTATTCCCTAAAGTTGATATTAGTGATCGTGGTTTTTCGATCAGTGCACTAATTACATCTCTTGTCTTTTGTAGATGACTGAGTCGACAATGCCAGCATTTGATATTCTTGACATTCAAGGAGCAGAATACCACATATAGGTATCAGACGTTAAGAATACCCTTCTCGGTAAACGTTTCACTGATATCATCCAACCACTATCACCTGGCACTGAAGCCAAAGAGAGCACTCTAGCTCAAAAAGCGCAAGCTCTCATATTTCTCAAGAGACATATTCATCCTGCTTTAAGAAAATAGTACTTGTTAAAGGATGACCCTGCGAATTTTTGGGTAACCTTGCAAGAACGGTTCAACAATGTGCATGCCGCACAACTTCCAAAGGTCATAGAAAGATGGGATAGAATCCGGTTATTGGATTATCCTATGATCAACGATTTTTATCAGGATATGCTGGAGCTACAATCAAAGCTTGCCATTTGTGGCATTGTAAAGACCGACCAAGCTATGGTCGAGAAGTCTTTGAACACCTTTCCTACCTCTATAGACACCCTTGCATATCAGTATCGCATTGATTATGAGCAAGGAAGACTTCGATCATTCAATGATATTATAAGTGTGTTGTCTAAGAAAGAGAGGCATCATGAGATCCTTCTCCACAACAATGCTAGGGTAGTTAGTACAAAGAAAATCCATGAAACTTACAACACAAGAGGGAAGACACGAAATGATAAGGGGAAACAACGTTCTGAACCTTATCAAGCTTGTGGTGGTAGAAGAGGACGTGGTAGAGGAGGAAATACTCGAGATTTAACTTGGACTCGCCATGACAACAACCACAACAACTCCATCAAGAATCACTCCAATTTCGGTCTTAGGAATGGTGATAATTCTTCAAATTTTGGTTCTACCAGCTTGTCACCTTGCTATAGGTGTGGTTCTACCAAGTACATGCACAAACAATGTCGTTCACCTGAGGATGTTCAGAATGACTACAAAAGGTGCAAACAGTATTTGGCATATGAGACCAACTGCAATGAAGACTATGAGATGGAATATTGCGGTGAAGTCAATCTTATAGTAGCAGATGTTAACAAAGCAAGTCTAGAAACTACAGATTTTGATTAATCTATATATTAGACACATATCTCTACTATGTAATCAAGTTTTGTTTTGTTTTTGACTTTATTTTTAGTCATGGTTATTGAATAAGAACAATATTTTGATGTAAGTTTTGATGTTGGCAAAGTAATAAAAGTTATTTCTTTCGGTATTTGAAAGTATTAAGAATGGTTATGTTCATGCATATTGCTTACATGATTCAAATTCTACAAAATTCTATGGTATTATGACACCAAAGTATCATAAAACAAGATAAAGAGATGATGGTTTTGATCCTATGCATCTTTTGAACTGTCGAGATATTCTCTCGACCCGTCAAAGGGCACACTCTGGATTGATTTTTGGCATTTTTTGACCCGTCAAAATTTTTGCTTATTTTCATTCGACCTGTCGAATATAGTCCTCAAATTACACATTTACACCTTCGACCCGTTGAAGATTTTTCTCGACCCATTGAAGGATAGGTTCTGTGACACAATTATGCAATTCTCGATCCGTCGAGAATATCTCTCGACTCGTCGAAGGTTGTACTCAGATTGGTGTTTTTCTGATGTGTTTTTACATCGATTTTTTGCACCATATGTGATTTTATATCAGTTTTTGTCATGCCATGAAACTTAATTCACAATGGTCATTTTGACCGGTCAGATGTTGTTATACATCAGTTATTTGATATTGCTATGATCAGTACTCTAATCGAACCATGTTAAGTTTTGAAAACTTTTGTGCCAACGGTTTTCACTTGGAATAATTTTTTGAGAATGGTAAAGATTTTTGTGTTCAATCCCCATAGAATGTTGTCAGCGCGCGACGCAATCTGGAGATGTTTATAAGGATTTGTAGTAGTTTATTACTACAGTTTGGATTATTAAATCCAATGGAGTCACTTGTATTATTATGTGCGACTCTGTCTCATATAAGCTTTTGCATTATGATGATCAAGATATTGCAAAATTTTCATGGTCATAGGTTTTTAAGAGTAAAGAAGCATGTGGGAATATCTATAACCATCGGTTTAGATGGGAGGACTGAGAGTATTGCACTCGGTTTAGGCTCAGTCTCCAAGACGAGTATAGTAATTTCCCATTGGATGCCTTTATGACAAAATCCAATGTATATCGCTCGGTTTGCAAAGCTTCTTCATGTATGTAATGTTGTTTACATGCATGACGGTCTTTTGTTGTAGGCACGACTTCCATTCCTCCACAGATTCCAAATAATATATTTATGGACCAATCAAATTGGTATGTGGACTATTTAGATTGAAGTGCAATGTATTCTTGATCTTCAGAAAGTAGCATATTCGATGCCTGCTCCTTTACTGATATTATGAAAGTGGTGAGAACTACATGCTGCAAATCCTGCAAGGTTGAAAGTCTCTGGAATTGGGCAAGTTAACGCAACACTCGGCTTAAGTAGAATTTCTCCTACTCATAGTAGGGGTGTAGCATTGGTCAAGATCCACTTATGAGTTGTCGGTAACAAAAGCAAGTCATCAAGGCACAACCATTCATCATTAACACATGAGATTGTTTCTGACTGCAATTGTCTCTAGAAGTCGACATTGACTAACACTGGGGGACGCCTCAAAATCAATGACGATGTTAATAAACAAAGAAACCTCACCAAGTTAAACCAATGTTAGCGGTATTATGGATGGTTCTTCCAAGTTCGTTGATGATGCATTTACTTATTCCGTCGCTCAGGAATTGACGATGATGAAGCAGAACATTGCACTGTCACAGATTGTTAACGGTTAACGTAGAGAAAATTGAACGATATGGAAAGTTGCAATCTAGGTTGAAAGACTCTCTTAAAAATAGAAAGTTTTCGGTATGGTAGTGCTATGACAATCGAATGGTAAGCCAATTAGACACAAACAAGTCTTTGTTTGGAAGCATAATGAGAAGAACTCATGGCACAAGGATCTTCTCAACTTCCTAGTATTGATTCTCAGAAGATGTATTCTCTGATTATGGACATCATTACTTTTCACTACCTTATCAGTTTGACAGTGTCCGAAAAACTGAGTATGCAGCTAATAGATATGGTTACATCATATCTCTATGGGGATCTTGTTTAGAGATATGCATGAGAGTGCCAATTGGCATGGTTATACCCAATTCAAGTAACTCTAAACCACTGAGTGCTCATGTGTTCAAATTGAGATGATTATTATTCTAAGTGACTACTTGATTAGGAAGGGAGGCAAGAATGATAAGTTATGTTCATACGTGCTCATTACATGAACGAGTTGTTTAAGACGATTGATCTTGGTATGACTCAATTTTGTCTTGGTTTTAGAGATGGTAAATCGAGTTGGTGGAATACTTATTCACCAGTCTGCTTATATTTAAATCAGGCAATGGACAAAGCACACCTTCTTAGCACACCAATGATTGTTTGTAGTCTGGATCGTAAAAGGATCCGTTTCATCAAAAAAGATGATGGTGAGGAACTTTTGGAGCTGAGATTTCTTATCTTATTACGGTTGGAATTTGGTTGAATTTAACTCAGTGGTCACATCCAGACACCTTCTCGGTCTTCACCTACGCAAAGTCATTAAAATGGTGTAAAGCACATCTTCAGGTACGTGAAGTGATTCATTGACTTGGTCTTATTGTTTCCTTACAGAGAATACATAAAGAAGCTTGAAATTCTCGAAAAAAGGATGGTTGAATCGCAAAATGTAGGTGCTGGAATTTTTGACCCGTTGAGGGAATCTCTCGATCCGTCAATGGTAACACCTTAGATGAACTCGAAGCAAGCAATCGACCCATCTAGTGAATTTCTTAATCCTTCGAATGCAGTCCTCTGGATAGAGCCAAAGCTACCATTCGACCAGTCGATGGAAGGCTTCGACCCGTCAAGTTCTTCTCTAGCTGTAAGCACTTTACATTCATTTAGTGTGGTCCCCTACTCAGAGATACCTTGTGATGTCTTGGTTGGTTTTGCTGATGCTGGGTATCTCTCTGACCTACATAAAGAACGTTCTAAAATAGGTTATACATTTACCATGAGGATCACGGCGATTTCTTGGGGATCAACAAAACAAACCCTTGTTTGTACTTCCTCGAACTACTATGAGATTATACCTTTGCATGAAGCGGTTAATGTGTGTGTCTTACTTAGGTCTATAATACATCATATTCAAGGGTCTAATAGATTGTTATCTACTACGAAAAGACCAACTTGCATATTTGAAGACAATGTGGCTTATATTGAACAAATAAAGTTGAGATACATTAAATGTGATCATACTAAACATATTTCGCGGAAGTACTCCTTTCATCCCCAATAGCAGAGGTTATTGAATATCCGTGTGAACCGGGTTTGGTTTGGTAGATAATACTACAAACATGTTTACCAAGTCTCTACCAAAATCTACATTTGTGAAGCATGTGAGATGCATTAGAATGCAAATATTATCTGAACTCCAAGATTGAGTTACTGATCAGGGGAGTTCATTTCGTAGACTTCAAGAGGACTCTACAATACATGTAGTCGCTTATGTAGGTGATGCGTTGTACTCTTTTACCTTCGACCAAGCTTTATGCAAAGCAATGATTTCTGAATGATTCAACGAAGTAGCAACAAGAGTTTGCTTAGTTGACCTCTAAGAAATTGTGTGTTTTCCATAGTGAAAATATAACAAGTCTATGAACGACCTTTGTGTGGGTCAGAAAAGTACCCAACATCAACAAATCCAACAAACAAATCAACCAGTGTTTCAGAATAGGGGATAGGTGTAAAACTACTCGCAGTAGGTTTGTCCTTCGATGGATTGAAGAACAACTCCTTCGATGGATCGAATGCATGACTCTGATTTGACCCGTGAGCATCGTTTGATGGATAGAAGAACAATCCCTTTGATGGATTGAAGGCTCCGGAATATGCATGCTACGATTCAACCATCCCTTTTCCGGGACTTTTAAGCTTCTCTTTGTGCTCCTTGTAAGGAAAAAATAAACCCAAGTCAATGGAACCCTTGAAGTACCTGAAGATTTGTTTTACTCCATTCCAATGACGTTGCGTAGGCGCAGAGCTAAATCTAGCCAACAAGTTCACTGAGAAAGCAATATCTGGATGCGTGCACTGAGTTAGATATAACAAAACTTCAATAATACTAAGATATGGATCCTTCTTGGGGTCCAGACTGCGAACAACCATTAACGTGCTAACAAGGTATACTTTGTGCATATTAAATCACCTGAGCATCTTTTGGACATAGGCAGACTAGTGAATAATGATTCCACCAACTCAATGTTCCAGCTCTAATCCAAGACAAAATTGAGTCCTGTCAAAGTTTTTCATCTCAAATTCAGATTTCTAGTAGCCAACCGTCTCATTGATCACATTAAGAGTCCTGATGACGTTCATATCATCTACATAGACTGCTACAATGGAAAATCTTGAACTTGTCTTTTTTATGAACACGCAAGGGCATAAGTCATCATTCTTGTATCTATTCCCAATCAAGTTGTCACTAAGACGTGTATACCACATCCTACCGGATTGTTTCAATCCTTATAGTGAACATCTCAATCTTATTACATGAGCACTATGTAGTTTAGAATTACTTGATTTGAGAATAGCAATATCATCCGACGCTCTTATGTATATCTCTGAATCAAGATCCCGATATGCAGTAACCACATCCATAAACTGCACGTTTAATTTCTCGGGCACTACCAGACTTATCAGGTAGCGGAAGGAGGTGATGATGTCCATGACCGGAGAATATATCTCCTCATAATCAATACCATGGGGTTGAGAGAAAACTTGCACCACTAGTCTAGATTTAAAAAGCAAGACCTCATTATTTTCATTACGCTTCCGAAAAAAGACCCATTTAAGTCCTATTAGCTTAACATTCGGTGGGCATAGCACTACTGGACAGAAAACCTGTATTTTATTCAAAAAGTCTAGTTCGGCCTAGATTGCTATCTTCCATGTCAGCCAATCTGCTCTTTGTTAGCAATCCGCCACAGAGTGAGGTTTCACTTCATCGTCGTCTATAATATCCTGAGTGACGGAATAAGCAAATGTATCATCAACTAACATGGAAGATCTATCCATAAGAATGCGCACATCATTTATTCTAAGCAAGATTTTTTTATTCTCTAACATCACAAGAGATTCTGAGGCATCCCCCAGACATACCAATTTTGATTCAAGGACATAACCGTAGTCAGAGACAATCTCATGTGAAGGATTCACAATTTTGATGATGAATGGATCATTTTGTGCCTCGATGACCTGTCTTTTAACCGACGAATCATCAGTGGATTTTCTTGGTCTCCCCTTTTTCCTGGTGGGAGCCGAGGACGATGTAACACCTTCCTCATGGGCAGGAGCAACGTTTCCTTACCTGGTATTGGTACTAACTAATCCTTTTTTCGGTATTTTTAACCTTGTAGGAACGTTTGCAGCAGGTATTTTCGATCTCATCACTTTAGCGATATCAGTAATGGAGTCAAGCATAGAGTCTGCTACTTTCTGAAGATCAAGTATTCTTTCGACTTCTATTTCACTCTGAGATGTATGGGGATCATGATGAGACATAGTGGGATTAGAGCACATCAATTGTGACGACCCGAATTAGAATTAGCACGTTAATCGGCTTAATCCACGAGTTTACGAGTAATCACAGTTTTTTGTAAATTAATTGATTTGGCGGTTTGGTTCACGACTTAATTATCGAACGAGAATTTGAGTTGAGTCTCCTCACGAGAATTGTAGTATGCGTGATTTCGAGTTCGTGGGCTATTTCGGATAATTGTTTCGATAACCGAGGAATATGTTATGAATATTTAAAATAGCATAATTTCGTCGTGTTTATCCATTTGAGTTTGAGTTATCCGAAACATGGATGTGATTTGATTTGGACCGTCGATCATATCGAGTCGCGAGTATAAATATCAGAATAGTCGAAAAATTGTCGAAAATCACTGTCCGGGAAGTTTGACCGCCGTTTGACCAGAAAATAGCCGTTGACCCGCGCTGACCGAGTTTAAACGGACCGCCGTTGACTCGCCATCGGACTTCACGATTCCGGCCACCACCGGCCTTGATTTTGGTATGGCTAGCTTTCTCTCTTGATTTCCTATGGTTTAGAACTTAATTTGAGTTGAATTGATCACGATTTGAGGGAGAACGAGTTCGAGAAAATTTTGGGATTTCGCCGGAATCGGGTGAGGTGCTCCGGCAATAGTTGAGGTCGGGGGTGTGGGGGGAAAGGTTCCCCTCATCCTTGTGAAGCTTTTGGGTGAAGGGATTTTAGTTTGGTTGAGGTTTGAGGCTCGCCGGAATCAATGGATTTCGCCAGTTTCGGGCTCAATTCCGGCCGGTGGGCTTGGAATTGGGTCTCGTTGTAGAAGAGAAATGTGTTGGGCTTGAAGAATACTTGTGATCTGGAGATTTTGGCCGGAATCCGTCACCGTTGACGCCGCGCAGCCGCCGTCGGCGGTCGTCAACGACGGCGCTCCGACGAGGACGTTGACTTTTTGGATTTTGATAAGTTTTATGCTGTTTTTCTCGTAATCACGCTCCGATCATCGCCTTGAGGTTTTCGAGTTGATTTGGTTATCGAATTTTAAGTCGAGGGTTTATGTGGAGAATTTGGGGGTTTTCGTCGATTATTTTGTATTCGAGTTATATGTTTCCGGAAATGGTTGTTTTCCGAGGTGTGGTACAGAGTAATGAATTGTGATTTTGATCAGTTATATTTTGTGATTATTCAGGGGATCGAGATCGTACGTTGGGCGAGGGATCTTCCGCTGGATCTCGTGATTAGCGCGTTTGCGTGCTGTGCTTATCTGTGAGTGGACATTTCTTTTCACTGATTAGTTGCGAGTCCTTATTACACGTTTTACGAGCATGAGCATGCATATGAGATTATGATTTATACGAGCATGCGCTTTACGATTATGCATTTGCGAATACGCATCGACGAATATGCTTATATAATTATATATTACTAATATGCATTTATATTATGCTTTATACACTTGCATAGAACTATTTATGATTTGGTTTACACAGAGTACAGTCACAGTATATATTGTTGTATCGATACACTTCCATCCCGGCTGATTCCCAAGGATGTTTACCGGGGGAGGCTGTGACCCCTGACCCCGAGGCCTTTACCGGGGGGGGGGGGGGGGGGGGGGGGGAGGGGGGAGATCTCTGACCTGAGGCCTTTCTGGCTAGAATCACGTATGGGTTTGGGATCCCGTGATTCAGACTGTACTAGCGCGGACGTGTCCATGAGTGACCCCGCGGAGTTTTACGATGCATGCTCTGTACGCATGAGGAGTTAGAGTCTCCCTCGTGTACTATATCATATTCATTTATTTTGACTCGCATATGTTTTTATAACATATATTATTCGGCGAAAGACATTTATTTTCGTCCACTCACTCTAACAGTGAATGTGTTTTTGTGGCATTTATTTTCGAGCTACCTTTCTTTTCCAGTAGGTTTCTTGTTTAGCCTACTGTTGTATATTTATGTATATATACACTAGAGGTTGCTCTGATTACTCAGATGTTATACTTTTGTATGTTTTTCCCCGAATTTCTGTAAAGTACAGTTTTATTTATTACTTTACATTATTGTTATGATATTGAGAAATCCGAATGGGATTGGTGCCCACGGTTTGGTTTTTGTGGCATAGGATGAAGTGTGTTTTCGGGTGCAGGTTAATGGCAGTTCCATGTTATAGCGAAACTCTGCCGAAATTTTTATGGTTTTTGCAAGTTCGTGTTTTCAGAAGGGGTTTAATTCCGGTTTAGGAAACTAAATCGGGGTTGGGTCCTTTCCGCTTGGTATCAGAGCAGTAGGTTTTAGGTTCTGTAGACTTCTGTAGTTGTGATACTAAGGGTATTTGAGATTATACAGCATGTCTAAAGCGATGACCCGACTGGCCAGCGATTACTCATCAATGCTTCGGGTGTTGTGTGTTCTCAAATGTCTGAAGTCTCATGATTACGTTCCTTGTTCTTTGTATCTAATACTTTTCTCTTATCATTAGGATGCCTCCTAGAAGTGGTTTCTGTGTCAATAGAGATGTGGATCCTGATGAGGATCGCCAGACGCATGACTTACTTATGCAAGTATTGCATTTGGAGGAGCGTTTCGACCCTGTGGTCAAAGCTCGAACTGTTGGAGCGACTGTTTTTTCGAGTTCAGCTGATCCAGAGATATGTGAGGCTTGGTTGGTTTAGGTTGAACAAGTTTGTGAGCATCTGCGTTTCAGTCCTGAGCAGATGACAGTGGCAGCAGTTGGTTTACTTGAGTCAGATGTATACTTCTGGTGGGTTAGCACCGATAGAGTTCCGGTTGATACTCCGTGGACATTATTCAGGGATTTGTTTATGCGGAGATACATCAACCAGGCTATACAGCAACGGAAGTATGAGGAGTTCACTAACTTGAGACAGGGCAGCATGTCAGTACTTGAGTACCGGGACAAATTTACTCGCTTATCCTGATTTGCTCGTGATATGGTGGCTACAGAAGAAGCCAAGTGCCGAAGATTTGAGCTGAGCTTGAATCTGAACATCAAGGGGACACTGACTACGATGCCTTGGAACAACTTTGATGAGTTCGTGAGTGCTGCACTTCGAGGCGAAGATATCGAGAAGGAAAGACAGATGAGATTCCAGTCTCGACGATTTGAGGAGGGTGGACCGAGTCAGGGACCTTCCAAGAGGCTGAGTTCAGGCACTTCCGGATCAGCATCATCATCTGGCAGTGGACTATATAGACCACTGGGTAGTTCAGCTAGACAGAGACAGAGATGGAGAAGGGATCGACTACAGAGACCACAGTCCAGTGGGGGTTCAAGCAGATCCAGCTATCCTCGACGTACCGGTGACACTTTTGCTATACCGAGGGAGTATCCACTATGCAACTCCTGCAACAGGCATCATTATAGTCCTTGTCAGCGTGGCACTACCAGTTGCTATCAATGTGGCCAGGAGGGTCACTTTGCTAGGGAGTGTCTCCAGCAGGTGGGTGTTGGTGGACAGGCAGCTCAGAGTTCAGGAGGAGAGCGAGGTACCACTTCTGGGGCTCGACCAGTACAGTCTTCTGGCAAGGGCGGACAGCAGAGTCACCCTCAGAGTGGACGACCAGCCGGGTAGGCCAGGGTTTATGCCATGTCATTGCGTGAAGGCAGAGCTTCACCAGAGGTTGTTATTGGTACGTTGCATGTTTTTGGCTATCCAATACTTACTTTGCTAGATCCAGGTGCTACGCATTCATTCATATCATATAAATTGTCATCTTTAGCCACTATGCCTACATCTCCACTTCCGGGGTTGTGGAGAGTGCTGTATCCGTCAGGTGAGGTTGTGAGTATTGGTTGGGTGTATAGGGATTGTGAGATCTTTGTTGGAAGTTATGGTTAGCCGCGGATTTGTTATTGCTGGATATCGTCGATTTTGATGTGATTTTGGGTATGGACTTCTTGGAGACACATTGGGCCATGTTCAATTGTCACAAGAAGGAGGTTGTGTTTCGACGACCAGGTTTTCCAGAGATACTGTTTCGCGGTGAGAAGAATACTTCATTGCCATGTGTGATTTCAGCAATGAAGGCCGAGCGGATGATGAAGAAGAGTTGTGTTGCTTACTTAGCTCATGTTGTGGATACTACGGCTGCTGTACCAGACATTGGTGACATTGAAGTTGTATCCGAGTTTCTAGATGTGTTTCCGGAAGAGTTACCGGGTATTCCTCCAGTTCGGGAAATTGATTTCACTATTGAGCTTTTACCAGGCACTGGACCTATATCACAGGCACCTTATCGTATGGCGCCAGCGGAGTTGAAGGAGCTGCAGATTCAACTTCAAGAGTTGCTGGATAAAAGTTTCATATGACCCAGTGTATCATCGTGGGGTGCTCCTGTACTATTTGTGCGGAAGAAGGATGGTTCCATGCGGTTGTGTATTGATTACCGGAAGCTGAATCAAGTCACTGTGAAGAACAAGTATCCATTGCCACGGATTGACGACTTATTTGATCAGCTCAAGGGAGCTTCGGTCTTTTTGAAGATTGATCTCAGGTCAGGATACCATCAGTTGAGGATCAGAGAGTCAGATGTGGCCAGGACAGCTTTCAGATCATGGTATGGGCATTATGAGTTCTTGGTTATGCCATTTGGGTTGACCAATGCCCCCGCAGCTTTCATGGACTTGATGAACCAGGTGTTCAGGCGGTTTGTGGACAAGTTTGTGATTGTGTTCATCGATGACATCCTGATTTACTCCAGGAGTGTGGGCCAGCACAAGAAGCATTTACGAGCTGTTTTGCAAACTTTGTGAGATATTCAGTTGTTTGCGAAGTTCAGCAAGTGTGAGTTTTGGTTGGATAGCGTGAAGTTTTTGGGTCACGTGATATCTGCTGAGGGAGTCAGCGTGGATCCTGACAAGATTGAGGCTGTGTTGAATTGGAGTAGACCTACCACCGTACCAGAGATCAGGAGTTTCTTGGGTTTGGCAGGTTATTATCGGCGCTTTGTGCAGGATTTTTCACGGATTGCCACTCCACTTACCAGATTGACGAAGAAAGGTGCTAAGTTCGAGTGGTCAGATGCATGTGAGGAGAGTTACTTGCTCTTGAAGGAAAAGTTGACTACTGCACCGGTTTTGACCCTACCTGATGACAATGGAGAGTTTGTGGTTTACAGCGATGCATCGAAATTGGGACTTGGTTGTGTTTTGATGCAGTATGGCAGCGTGGTGGCTTACAGTTCCAGGCAGCTGAAACCACATGAAGTCAACTATCCTACACACGATTTGGAGTTGGCTGCTATTGTATTAGCCTTGAAGAGTTGGAGACACTACTTGTACGGAGCTCAGTGCAAGATATACACAGATCACAAAAGTCTCACCTATTTGCGCACGCAGCCAGACTTGAATATGAGACAACGCAGATGGATGGAGTTGATCAATGATTATGATTTCACCTTTGAGTACCATTCAGGGAAGGCTAATGTCGTTGCTGATGCACTTAGTGGGAAATCGGAAGCTTCATTGTTTCACATGTGTGTGGCCAGAGTTTCCATGTTAGCTGAGCTACGGGCCACATGAGCTGAGTTCGAGTGGGACGATGATGGAGCCTTGTTGGCTAGCTTCCAGGTTCGACCAGTATTGGTTGATTAGGTTCGGGAAGCTCAGGATGCGGATTCCTATCTGTTGGATAAGAAGACCATGATTCGGAATGGTGTACCAACAGAGTTTCGGTTGAGTGATGATGGCACATTGCTATTCAGAGGCAGATTATGTGTACCTAGGGACGAGAGTTTGAAGAAAGAGATTTTAGACGAAGGCAAATTATGTGTACCTAGGGACGAGAGTTTGAAGAAAGAGATTTTAGACGAAGCTCATTGTTCGACGTATGCGATGCATCCCGGCGGTACGAAGATGTTTCGTACACTTCGAGCTTATTACTAGTGGTGAAATATGAAGAGGGAGATTGCCGCATATGTGAGCAGATGTCTTATTTGTTAGCAGGTTAAAGCAGAAAGGCAGAAACCTGCGGGAAAGCTATAGCCCTTGGAGATTCCGGTTTGGAAGTGGGAGCACATTACCATGGATTTCGTGTATCAGTTACTGCTTACTTCTACTGGTAATACTGGTATTTGGGTTATCGTAGACCGTTTTACGAAATCCGCTCATTTTCTTGCACTACCGGGGAAGATTTCATTGGGCAGATTGGCAAAGCTGTATTCGGCGGAGATCGTTCATCTGCATGGTGTGCATGTATCCATTGTTTCTGACCGAGACAGTCAGTTTACTTCAGAGTTCTGGCAGGCATTGCAGCGAGCCTTGGGTACCAGATTACGTTTCAGTACAGCTTTTCATCCTCTGACTGATGGGCAATCTGAGAGGACTATTCAGACTCTTGAGGATATGTTGCGGTCTTGTGTTTTGCAGTTCAGAGGAAATTGGGACCAGCAACTGCATTTAATTGAGTTTGCTTACAACAACAGTTATCAGGCCAGTATTGATATGACACCGTATGAGGCTCTATACGGGAGGCAGTGTCGCACTCCATTATGTTGGAGTGAGGTGGGCGAACGATGGCTTATTGGTCCTGATCTAGTGAAGAGCACCATAGAGGATATTCAGATTATCTGGAATAGATTGAAGATTGCCCAGGATCGCCAGAAGAGTTATGCGGACGTAAGAAGAAAGAGTCTCGAGTTCGAAGTAGGCAATTGGGTCTTCCTGAAACTATCTCCTTGGAGGGGAGTTGTATGTTTCGGGAAGCGCGGCAAGATTTGACCACGGTACATTGGTCCGTACGAGATCACAGAGAGGGTTAGTGTCGTGGCTTATAGATTAGAGTTGTCTTCTGAGATGGCTCGAGTACACGATGTTTTTCATGTCTCGATGTTGCGGAAATACATTTCAGATCCATCACATGTGTTAGCACAACATCAGCTTCCTATCCGAGAAGATTTGACATATGTGGAGGAGCCGGTACAGATTCTCGATCGGCGTGAGCAGGAGTTGAGGCATAGAGTCATACCGCTTGTGAAGGTCTTATGGCAGAATCATTCAGTTGAGGAAGCCACCTGGGAGACAGAGCAGCGTATGCGGGAGTAGTGTCCTCATCTGTTCACCTAGCAGGTACGTAAATTTCGAGGTCAAATTTTTTTAAGGGGGGTAGATTTGTGACGACCCGAATCAGAATTAGCACGTTAATCGGCTTAATCCACGAGTTTACGAGTAATCACAGTTTTTCATAAATTAATTGAATTAGCGGTTTGGTTCACGACTTAATTATCGGGCGAGAATTTGAGTTGAGTCTCTTCACGAGAATTGTAGTATGCGTCATTTCGAGTTCGTGGGCAGTTTCGGATAATTGTTTCGATAAACGAGGAATATGTTATGAATTTTTGAAATCGCGTAATTTCGTCGTGTTTATCCATTTGAGTTTGAGTTATCCGAAACATGGATGTGATTCGATTTGGACCGTCGATCGTATCGAGCCGCGAGTATAAATATCAGAATAGTCGAAAAATTGTCGTAAATCACTATTCGAGAAGTTTGACCACCCTTTGACCAGAAAAGAGCCGTTGACCCACGTTGACCGAGTTCAAATGGACCGCCGTTGACTCGCCATTAGACTTCACGATTCCGGCCACCACCAGCCTTGATTTTGGTATGGCTAGCTTCCTCTCTTGATTTCCTATGGTTTATAACTTGATTTGAGTTGAATTGATCACGATTTGAGGGAGAACGAGTTCGAGAAAATTTTGGGATTTCGCCGTAATCGGGTGAGGTGCTCCGGCGACAGTTGAGGTCGAGGGTGTGGGGGGAAAGGTTCCCCTCATCCTTGTGAAGCTTTTGGGTGAAGGGCTTTTAGTTTGGTTGAGGTTTGAGGCTCGTGGGAATCTCGCCTGAATCAATGGATTCCGCGAGTTTCGGGCTCAATTCCGGCCGGTAGGCTTGGAATTGGGTCTCGGTGTAAGAGAAATGTGTTGGGCTTGAAGAATACTTATGATCTAGAGATTTTGGCTGGAATCCGTCACCATTGACGCCGCGCCGGCGGTGGTGAACGACGGCGCTCCGGCGAGGACGTTGACTTTTTGGATTTTGATAAGTGTTATGCCGTTTTGCTCGTAATCGCGCTCCGATCATCGCCTTGAGGTCTTCGAGTTGATTTTGTTATCGAAATTTAAGTCGAGGGTTTATGTGGAGAATTTGGGGGTTCTCGTCGATTATTTTGTATTCGAGTTATATGTTTCCGGAAATGGTTGTTTTCCGAGGTGTGGTACAGAGTAATGAATTGTGATTTTGATCAGTTATATTTTGTGATTATTCAGGGGATCGAGATCGTACGTTGGGCGAGGGATCTTCCGCCGGATCTCGTGATTAGCGCGTTTGCATACTGTGCTTATCTGTGAGTGGACATTTCTTTTCACTGATTAGTTGCGAGTCCTTATTACACGTTTTACGAGCATGAGCATGCATATGAGATTATGATTTATACGAGCATGTGTTTTACGATTATGCATTTGCGAATACGCATCGACGAATATGCTTATATAATTATATATTACTAATATGCATTTATATTATGCTTTATACACTTGCATAGAACTATTTATGATTTGGTTTACACAGAGTACAGTCACAGTATATATTGTTGTATCGATACACTTCCATCCCGGCTGATTCCCAAGGATGTTTACCGGGGGAGGCTGTGACCCCTGACCCCGAGGCCTTTACCGGGGGGGGGGCAGACCTCTGATCTGAGGCCTTTCTGGCTAGAATCACGTGTGAGTCTGGGATCCCGTGATTCAGATTGTACTAGCGCGGAGGTATCCATGAGTGACCCCGCGGAGTTTTACGATGCATGCTCTATACGCGTGAGGAGTTAGAGTCTCCCTCGTGTACTATATCATATTCATTTATTTTGACTCGCATATGTTTTTATAACATATATTATTCGGCGAAAGACATTTATTTTCGTCCACTCACTCTAACAGTTTATATGTCTTTCCCTGGGCTCTTTGTTTTCAATGCCCAGTTTGCAGTTCAGATGCTGGTGTTACACGTCGCTGTCGGAGGCTTAGTGTTCGAGCTACCTTTCTTTTCCAGTAGGTTTCTTGTTTAGCCTACTGTTGTATATTTATGTATATATACACTAGAGGTTGCTCTGATTACTCAGATGTTATACTTTTATATGTTTTTTCCCGAATTTCTGTAAAGTACAGTTTTATTTATTACTTTACATTATTGTTATGATATTGAGAAATCCGGATGAGATTGGTGCCCACGGTTTAGTTTTTGTGGCATAGGATGAAGTGTGTTTTCAGGTGCAGGTTAATGGCAATTCCACGTTATAGCGAAACTCTGCCGAAATTTTTATGGTTTTTGCAAGTTCGTGTTTTCAGAAGGGGTTTGATTCCTGTTTAGGAAACTAAATCAGGGTTGGGTCCTTTCATCAATTCCTGACATTGAACCGGAATAAATACATTCCTTCCTCCTCCCGAGAAATATGTCTCATCGAAGTGAAAATTTGTAAGTCTAGCAGCAAAGAGATCTCTTGTCGAAGGATCAAGATAGCGGATTATCATTGGAGCTTCGTAGCCAACATAAATGCATACTCTTCATTGATGACTCATTTTAGTGCGTCGTGGAAGCGCAATAAGCATATATAACGCACAACCAAAAATGCGTAGATGTAAAATGTCAGGCTCATATCCAGTTACCAATTGGTGCGCGCTGAATGGTTGACATCCTACGGGTCGAAAATGAAGAAGCATAGCTGGGTGTAACACTACATAACCCCATGTTGATACTGGTAAGTTTATATGCATTACCAACGCGCAAGACACAAGCTGTAACCACTTGATGTAAGTCTTTATTAAACCGTTCTGAGAATGAACATGAGGAACGAGATGTTCAACTTTAATCCCAATAGACATGTTGTAGTCATCAAAATATTTTGATGTAAACTCTCCTGCGTTGTCCAATCTAATAAACCTGATTGGATGATCCGGGTGGTGAGCTCGAAGTTTGATAATTTGTACCAAGAGTTTTGCAAACGCGGAATTTCTTGTGGATAACAAAGCAACATATGACCATCGCATTGATGTATCTTCAAAAACTATGAAATATTTAAATGGCCCACATTCTGGTTTGATAGGTACACAAATATCACCTTGGATTCGTTGTAAGAATGGAATATTTTTAGTATTTTCAACAACAAAAGAAGAACGTGCATATAACTTTGTTAAAGAACAAGCTTTGAAAAATGAGCAATGTGCCTCAAATATTGCAACATATGAATCTTGTGGGATAACGCATGGTGCCACAGCAGTACTTTACCAGGATTCGCCCCATCTAAACCGATGGATTCATGTAGTCCTCCACGCTTCTTCGCTCTGAAGAATGGATGACCATGAGTATTTTTCAATATTTTGATCATCATTTCAGGACCTGGATGTCCCAGTTGAAAATACCAAAGCTTGTGTGATTTTGAGTCACACGAAGTCGTGTGAGTCATGGCATTGAATTCAATAATCTGAACCATAGTTAGATATAGACCACAACAAATAGCTGAAAACTTCTCTAGAATGCACTTGCGTTCGCATTCAACAGAGATAATACATAATAGTTTTTGTCCATTCTCACAATATATTTCCAAGTGAAAACCGTTGGCGCAAATATCTTTGAAACTTAGCAAGGTTCGATTGTCCTTTTACGCGTATAAGACATTAGTGATAAACAATCTTGTACCATGAGGCAGCAAAAATTATGCTGAACCACGCCCTTTAATAACCGGCGTTGCACCTATCATAGTAGTCATTGAAGAGTTGTATGGGAAAAGATCCACAAACAGTTGCCTATTCCGCAGAATTGTGTGGGCAGTACCACTATCTGCAAGATACTCAACCTCACCTTGAGACATCTACAAAAGCAATGTAAATAACTGAGTTTTTGAACTAAAGACCACTACTTTAAGTAGATACTTAAAAATTTGAATAGGGATGTGACCCATATTGAGTGTTGATATGACATGATAGAAATCGATGTAAAAGACACCAAAAACACCACAATCCGGGTAGCACCTTCGATGGATTGAAGTACACCATTTCGATGGAACGGAAAACTTCACAAACCAAACCCGAGGGATACCTTCGATGGATCGAAGAAACCCAAAATAAAACTTGATTTTCTGATACTAATTTTCAATGGGTTGAAGAATTAGGCTTCGATGGGTTGAAGCTTGACCCAAGACATCCTTTCGATGGATCGAAGAATAAATCCTCGATGGATAAAAAATGGAAATTTAAGGACCCGAGACATGCCTTCGATAGATCGAAGAAGGAATCCTCAATGGATCAAAAAGGGCAATTTAAGGAACTGAGGATGACCTTCAAAGGATCGAAGTACTAATTTTCGATGTATTAAAAATCTTAGAAACAAACCCGATGGATAACTTTGATGGATCGAAGAACAAGTCTTCGATGGATCGAAAGTTCCCCGAGATCAAAACAACATCCTCTCCTTTATGTCTCATTTTTTACTATATTGTTGTATCATTATGCCATATGTTTATGTAAACATCGGACCATACACTGAATTGGTCTATACCAGAAAATAGAGAAAATTTCATTACTCATCAACAATTAAAGATTACATTATAGATGTTCTTATCTAAAAATCAAATCAAAACCAAGACAATAGTCTTTAAAGAAAATGGCAGTTTAAACAAGCCAAAACAAACCAAAAACTTGAATCTATTAAAGAGATAACGCCTTTTACATAGGCTATTCAAAATCTGGAGTAACTAGGTTCGTCTCCTTGTCCTCTGCAATTAAGAGATTGATGTCAGCATCCATCTCGAAATCTCCAGCAAAGTTGGACTCTTGAGCCAAGTATTTCTTATGCCTCTTGTAGATGTTCTTGATTTCTTTGCTAGAACGGCACTGCTTCTACATATACTTTGTTGAACCACACTGGTAATAGGTGAATGTCCCAGAATTAGAATTCCTTTGCCCACCATTAGCCAAACTGGATTGGTTCTTGTTAGAGTTGGGGTTCTGATCTCTATGTCAAGTCATATTTTGGCTGTAGCCGCGCCCACGCCTTCCTCTCCTGCCTTATGGAGCTTGTCCACCACGATTGTAAGGTTCTGAACGACCATTCTTTTTGTCCTTACGGGTATTTCCTCCAGTTTGGAAACTCTCAGGCTTTTTAGTACAACTCGGTCTTGAATTATTATTAAGGATGACCTCGTGATGTCTCTCCTTTTTGGCTAGACTATTGATGAGATCACTGAAGGTAAGAATCCTCTCATGTTCCATTTCGATCCGATACTGATGAGCAAGTTCGCTCATAGAGATCGGGAAGGTGTTCAAAGAGTTTTCAATCATATCTTTTTCGGTCTTTTCCACCCCACAGAAGCTCAAATCGGACTGCAGATCCAAAGCCGCCTAATCTTAGATCTTTGGAAAATTCAGGAACTTAAGGGCTTTCCATTTCGTAGTCAACTCAGGAAGCTGTGCATCATGCACATTGTCAAAGTGTTGCTTCAAAGCATCCCACAAATCCAAGGGATTTGTTTTCTTTAAGTATTTCTTCTTGAGAGTTGAATGAATATGATGACTCAAAAACATGAGGACTTGAGCTTTCGATTATGCTGATGGTGGAATCACATTTGGCCCGACGGGTTGAATAGTGTTGCTGAGTCTTTTTCTAATGAATGTATTAACCACATCAGAGACCTAACGATGGTATTCCTTTCCTTGAATATCAAGGATGTCAAATTCTGGCCTAACCAGCTCGTTTGAACTCATCTACAAAAATACAAAGAGATTTCATTAGTATCGATCGAAAAAACAACAAGCATTAACATCAAGTTTTAATGAATAAGAACGTGATCCATGATATACGGTCACAAAATCGATTATCAATAAACGATGCCTCAAAAACCACACTCAGAAACCGTGATTGATCATTACATAGGATCGATTTATTTTATTTTTCTAAATCGTGACTCCCTCAGGACCATCACTCATATTTTATGGATATAAGTCCATAAAAACTAAGGTATAGATATTCAATAGTCACAAATAATATCACAATCCTAGATCTAGGATTTTGCAGGAAGTAAGTTTGATTCAAACATCTAAGGATTGACGGTTTCGAAAATTTACTTCGACAGGTGTTATTGTGACAACCCGAACCAAAATCTACGTATAAATCAGCACGAAATAGAATTATCACGAATTAGTGGTATCGCGTGGGTTGTTAACAACTTTTTCATCAGATAAGAATTTGTGTTGACTTCCTTCACGAGAATTGTAGATTATTTAATTCCAAGATCATGTGAATTTTTGGGGAATGTTTTGGATAAGCGAGCTTTATTTTATTGAATTTTGAAGTCGGTTGGTGAAAATATTTAAAAGTGTTAATTTAATTGTTGATTTAATCGTGACCATTCGATCTTGATCAGATTTGTTTTGAACCATTAATTTGGGCTGGTATGTGTACGGTATGTATATGGTATAAATACAAGCTATTTTTGGAAAATTTTCAATTTGAGAAATTTGGGTTGACCACAGGTCAAACCGACCCGTTTTCCATCGAATTTTCTCGCCGGCGGTGTGCCTTATTCTGGCCACCTTTGGCCGTGATTCCTTGATGAAAGTTGTTGGGCTTGGTTCCCTCTTTCTTTTGATAGGTGGATCACGGGGATTTGTGGCCGGAGAATGGCGGTGGAGGGCCACGAAAACCGACCGGTATCGATGGGAATCGGCGGCGTTGGTGGCGGCTCAAAATGGAGGCGATGAGGATCGACACCATAAGGGTTTTGAAGCCCATGGGATGGTGAGTCGAACCCATGTAGTGTCGGTCTTTGCCGTGGTCGGTGGTGGCCGATCAAAGGAAATAGATTCCGGCGAGGTTTTTGAATTTCACGGTGAGTTTTGGATATTTTTCGGTTAGAATTGAGCTTAGCATTGAACTAGAATGTTGTTGGAAATGTTGAGATATTTAATTTGATGTATAGGTTGAAGATTTTGTGCCGATGGGTTTCTGGTCACCGCCGGCGGTGGTCCGCGGGGCCCCAAGCGCCGTCGTGCGCAGCGGAGCTCTGGCATTTTTGACGAAATTATATGTCGTTTCACTCGTTTTCGCATGCCGAACGCAATGGTGAGGTCCATATTCATATATGAGTTTGTTAAATTTGGGCGAGTATTTAATCAGACAATTATCAGTTTAATTCACGACAATATTAAAGGACGCTTTGATTATCCGTTTAATTGCAGGTCGTTTGATATTCGAGATTGGTTTACGACTCTTAAAAGTGAGGGATTACAGGGAATTGAATTCAAAATTTGGTTAAATCAGTAATAAAATAGAAAATACGTTATTCGAGTATACGAGATTCTCGATGTTATCACTTACCAGATTACGATCTTAGCTATTCAATTTGCACCCCGATGATTAGATATTAATTTTAATCGTGGTTTTAGGATCTTGAGTTAGCTGGCGTATCAGATGATTAATTGTGCCGATCGACAAGTTTCAGCTTTGTAATTATCCCGGCAAAATGCTGTAAATTGACATTTTATTTTCACTATCGGTTTGCGAGTCTATGTTATGCATTTTATAATTATGTATTTTACGCTTATGCATTTATAGATATGCATTTTCATTTGGAGGCATATGCATGATTTGGTTTACACATAGCATAGTCACAGTTGTTGCATCGATGTATTGGCCTCTCGGGTGATCCCCGAGATGCTCCGGAAGGGATAGGACAAACTCCTGACCGGTGAATTTCACAGTACCCAGGAGAGTTAGGACAAACACCTGACCTGGGCTTTATTGTAACTTTGAGGAAAACGTACTCAAGTTACTACCTCCACACACAGTACCCAGAAGGGTTAGGATAAATACCTGATCTGGACTTGTTTATTTTCAAACTCGCATTATTTTTATGAACGTTATTTATGGAAGGTATATTAATTATAGTTTCAGTTAAAAGTGAAATATTATTTTCGTCCACTCACTCTAACAATTTTTATTATTTTATGTGTCTTTTTCCTGGGCTTTTTAGTTTTATTTGTCCATATTGTAGTGTGTATCATGTGGTGCTGGATGTCATCGAGGGCGTTGAAAGGACCCAACCCCGATTTAGTTTCCTAAACCGGAATTAAACCCCTTCTGAAAACATGAACCAACAAAAATCATTAAAATTTCGGCAGAGTAACGTTACTAACGCGGAATTGCCTTTACCTGCACCCAAAAAATAACACTTCATCCTATGCCACAAAAGCCAAACTGTGGGCACCAATCCCATCCGGATTTCTCAATATCATATCAATAGCAATAAACAGTAAACATAACTGTAATATATAGGAAATCCGGGAAAATCCGTATAAAACATGTATCAGTAATGTATCAGAGCGACCTCTAGTGTATATATATACAAAATATACAACAGTAGGCGAAACAAGGAACCTACTGGAAAACACAGGTAGCTCGAACAACTAGCCTCCGACCGCGACGTGAGACACCAGAATCCGAACTGCAAATTGGGCACGGAAACCGAAAAGCCCAGGAGAAATGCAAATAAAACGTTAGAGTGCATGGACGAAAATAAACATATGCCTTTCACCAGTTTCATATACATAATCAATATAAAACGATGCGAGTTTGGAAAGTGTATATGGAGGTGCCAGGCGAATCTCTCAAGCCCGACGGTCAGGTGAATCGCTCAAGCCCGACGGTGATAGGCCAGGGGAATCTCTCAACCCCAGCAGCGTAATAGGGAAATCTCTCAACTCTGATCCAGAGGAATCTCTCAACTCTGATCCAGAGGAATCTCTCAACTCTGGCAGACTACCGGTGATCAGCCGAGTAGCCGAAGCATCGATGCAGTAATGCCATCACCATAAAATATAAAATAATACCTCCGAAAATAATAAATAAATCAACATCGTATAAAATAAATACGGAAAATCACGAATTCGCAATAACTGTGAAAATATAAAAATGTCCACTCACAGGTGAGCAAAGCGCGCACTCGCGCTAATCACGTAGTCCGGCGGAAGATCCCTCGCCTGAAGCACGATCTCGATCCCCTGAATAATCATGAAATATATCTGATCAAAATCACAATTCACAACACTGTACGACACCGCAGAAACCAACCGTTCCCGGAAATATATAACACAGTGCAAAATAACCGACAAAATTCCCGAAATCTCCACTCAAAACCCTCGACGAAAAATCCGATACCCAAATCAACTCGAAAACCTCAATGCGACAATCGGGGCGCGAATACGAGTAAAACGACATTAAAATCATCAAATTCCAAAAAGTCAACGGGTCGCCGGAGCTCCGCCGTTGACCGCCGCCGCCGTCGGCGGCGCGCCGTCAACCGAAGAGATTTCCCGACGACCAAGTTCACCGAAGCTTCATCTCGACGAGTGCAACACATCTCCCTTCTATGGCTAAGCCCAATTCCGGCCACACACGCCGGAAAACAGCTCGAAAGCCACGAATCCATAACTGGCCGAAAAATGCTCCGCCGCTCGATTCCGTCACCGTGAAGCCATCACGGCCTCCCATCCTCAAGGAACCACCTACCTACCTCAAGCCCAACAATTTCCATCACAAACCCCCCTAGGAAAGTCGCCGGAACTCCTCCCACCGTCGAAGCCGATTCCGGCCAAAATTCCCAATTTTTCAAATCAACATTTCTCCCTCAATTCATCATCAAATCAAGCAATTCCAAGTTCTAATCAACTAGAAATCAAGAGAGGAATCGAAATATACCAAGGTCCAAGCCAGAGGTGGACGGAAAATGAAGGTCGCCGGCGAGTCAAACGGTGGCCAGATTTCTTCCTTCGGTCAACGCGGGTCAACGTCACAGCCTTGGTCAAACGACGGTCAAACTTCCCGAATAGTGATTTTCGACAATTTTTGACTATTTCCGATATTTATGCTCGCGCCTCGGGACGATCGACGGTCCAAAACGGATAACCATTACGATTCGGATAAACTCAATACGAACGGATAAACTCGTCGATATTCCAAACTTCAAATAATCATATTATATTCCTCGGTCATCGAAAAAATCATCCGGAACCGCCCACGAACTCGAAATTACGTGTACAACAACTCTCGAGAATAGACTCAACTTAAATTCTCAGCCGATAATTAAGTCATGATTAAAACTGGTAAATCAACCAATATACGGAAAATAATGATTACGCATAATCTCGTGAATTAAGCCGTTTACTCAACTGATTCTGGTTCGGGTCGTCACAGACGTCGAGTCCACCAGTCAGTTCCTTCAGCAATAGGTTCCAACTCACTGTCAGTATGTCTCTTGTGTTATTGAAGTCACCTTGGATACTAGTTTTGTAGTACCATCTTAGTGAGACTCTTGTGAATAGGTTGTCACTCGTATAGTTGTCGAGTTGAGTTTCTTTGTTTATGAATCAGTGTATTTACTGGAGTTATGATTTTCAATTCTAATTAATGTATCAGGTTTGAATTCTAGTTTTATGTTGAGAAATCCGGATGGACATTGGTGGTCCATGGTATTGTTTGTGGGTTTATCTGCGGAGTGTCAGTTTTCCTTGCAGGTTTTTGGTTGTCTCTTTTGTAAGAGAAGTTATGTCAAAAATTTCACTGAAACTCGTATATTATGGTCAGTCGCTAGGGCTTGATTCTAGATTACTAGTTAATCTAGGGTCGGGTCCTTTCAGTTATGCTCAATATGACCGGTACAAAAGTTGGACGACATTGAGGAGGACCTCGTCTGTAGTGATTTTTTGGAAGTCGAGCAATCTTGACGGAGTAGAAAAATTGTAGGAAGCAAGGAGGAAGTAGTCGAGTTGATGATGATTGATGGTGATGGATGATCGCCAGCGGTGGGAGCAAGAGCTGCCAGCGGTGAAAGTTAGGGCTAGGATTTTTTTATTTTTATCTCTGTGGTGATAACTGACTATTATCTCAGAGCATGTCCGATAACACGTTGAAGGAGAATAATTGATAGACTGAAAACTGCAACTCTTTTATTGATAGAATACCATATATAGGCTGATACAATCTGTTACAATAAATGTCTCGATGTAACATCGATTCTCTGTATCTCTACCTATACTAATCCGTATCTAATTAGGACAAGACACACACCAGAGATTATGGAGAATAAATCTCCTTAAACAACTAGTAAATATATGTAATTATTAATTACATATGCAACATAAAAGGAAACCATTGATGACATTTATGCTTATTCTCATCACCTATATTTTTTACTTTTTAGTATAAGAATAGGGGATGAAAACATGAAATTTAGGGATTCCCAATTGGAGAAAAGGATGCAGGGGATCTGCTGGAGCTAATATTTGATAAAAAAAAATCCTTAAATTATTGGTGAAACTTACATTTAAGGGATTTGTTAGAGTTGTTCTAAGATCATCTATTAATAAATAAGGTATAATTGTAGATCATATTTACTACGTATCTATTTGTTCCTTCAACAAATATAACAAAATATATAATCAGAAACAAGACAACTAAACTGTTTAAACAAATAGACATTAGTGTTATCGCAGGCCTTAAATACTAAATAGCATAGACTTACCATACTCAGCAGGCTCAAATGCTTTCTCAACAGTCCACAAGGCCCATACACAGCACTCAAGTGAAGACCGGAGACTACCCTAGTAACTAGCAAGCCAAGCCTCCCAGGAATCCCCTTCCACCCTGGCTGGTCTTTGGTACTGTTTGTCTCTCGATTTGTAACGAGGACAGGGTGGGTTAGTTCACCGTACTTGTCTTGTAGAATTGGAGACCAACTATACCTGTGAAGCAAACTCGTGTGGGTAATCGGCCAAGTCCCTCTAATCACCTCTTCATTCAGGTATATTGCTTCTGAATAACTCTTCTAAAATCTGCACTAGCTTTATTAAGTCTTTGGACATTACCATTACAACTTACTTGAAGTGGATGCAACTCTCTGAGGTTCCATTATTATTATTGTGCTGCTACTTGTTCGTGATTTGGCATATGCTTATGCTCAGTGACGGAATCAGAATTGAATCTCAGGACGGACACAAAATTAAAAATTAAAAATTAAATAATACATATATATAGATAAAAGAGGAAAATATTGATAAGTAATATATATAAAATGAAAAGAGAATTACTAGTTGAATGAATTGTAGTATACACAGTTACACATAGATATTGTAGTATAAACATAGATAATAAAAGTGAAAAGGGCCAAGTGGGAATCGAAGCCAGTACTACCTAGTCTAAAACATGGAGCATTTCCACTCCACTACATGAGATTATATGTAGGGGTGGGACATTCAAACCGAAAACCGAAAAAAAAAAAAACCGATCCAAACCGAGCCGCGACCGAAAAAAACCGAAATATTTGGTTCGGTTATGGTTTTTAATTTATAAAAACTAAACCAAACCGAAAAACCGAAGTATGTATAAATAGATATCGTTTTGAAAATTTTGTAATATATTATATAAATATTTGTAAAACAAAAAAACCTTAAATTCCTAAAATTCTAACTTCTTTATGCACAATTCTTCTCAATTTCTCTCATAGAATCTAATTAAAATGTTAGACAACTTAAAAAAAGAAATTTTATAGACAATTTTTTAGTTATTTATTCAAAAGTTGTTTTTTATGCATTATGTAAAAAACCAAACGAAACCGAAAAAATCCGAAAGAAAAAACCGAACCAAATCGAATTGAATAATCATGATTTTTCTTTTAAAAATTGAAAAACCGAACCGAACCGAAAAAAATATTTCGGTTTGGTTATAGTTTTTAGCAAAAACCGAACCAAACCGCTCGAATCCCACCCCTAATTATATGTAGTTTAGACAAACTAAATAACAGATATTCAATTTTCAGGGGAGCGAGCGGGCGGGAGGGCTGGGCTCACCTTCAAGTGGCTCCGACCCCTTCTTATGCTGAGAAATTTTGATTTCGTAGTGAAATAGTGTTTGAAATGGTTTCTTTACTTTTTCGACTGCTTCATTTGCCGAACAGTAGCTGATTGGTAAATCCATGAGTGTGGGTATTTAGGAATATAGTAGACTTCACAATCCCGCGGAATATGAAAAATATAAATACTTTCACAAGAAATTGTTTGAATTACTAATTGGAGACTAGTTTATAAGAAGGACCCTAATACTAAAGCACATTTATTACTGTGAATTATATGTTGGTGAAGGTCGTTGAAATGTTTTCATCTGCGACTCTATTGCAGTTTTGAGATTTGAGATTAGAAAGAGTATGCGAGAACGATATTGATGTATACGTTTATTTTCTAAAAAATAAAAAAGAGAGAATTGTGTTACTTTAGTTTTAATTTTTCAATGTTCACAAATGCATTTAGTATAGAAAGCAAAATGTGCAAATGAATAACCCAAGTATACTTTTTGTGCTTTGCTTTGTAAAAATTGCAGATATGGTGTGCGTGGTAAATGTAGCTCTCTAACCTCTCTTGTCTTTGGACATTCTGAGTTGAGAATGATTTGGATTGGTTTAAAAGTATATCCTTTAGATGATTTTCCCAATTGTTAAGTGATGATATCGGTGGAGTTTGGGGACTGTAGTGGTGGTTATCAAATGAGATATATGTACATAAGTAGTTATGTTATGTTCTGCGGACAAATGTGTGGATGGGTGAAATGATCAAATTTTTTTTAGTAAATAGTGAACACTGAACAATGCGCTGTGTACATTAATTTAATGAATAGTAATCTAGAAAATTTATCAGAATAAAAATTATTCAATCAGAAAAATTTGAACTAGTTTTCATTAAATCGCGACTTTACCTATGATCTCTTATCGGGCTACTCATGCGAACAAACTCATTGCTAAAAATTTCTTCTTTAAGAATGATTTCTCTTCTGGCTAATTTTATTTCTACAATTATACAAAGACATAACCAATAATTCACTTTTTCACCTTCTGAGCGGTAGTCCGCCTCTCAGGGGAGTTTAATGAGTTTTTATGGGCACACACAAAAATAAATTGAAAGATTTTTAGTGAGAAATCATAGCTTATTTATTCAAACATATTTACAGACTATAGATCCAAAGCTTCACTCTCCAGTAAACAACTATAAGCTGTTTAGCCACTCATAGCAATAGACATACTTACTCAAAGATAAGGAAGCTGAACAGTTGCTTAGACTCTTTTCTCACAAACTAACACTCTCAGGCTTTCTATTCTCAGATGGATTTCTCTGATTCTGATTTTCGATACCCAACACTAAGACTTGATGTATGGAGAGCGGACTCCAAAGAGGAACTGAAAAACAAACTAAAAAAAGTGACTCCACTAGCTATAGTTCTTTGATGCAGATAGAGCATCTGCTTTCCTTCATCGTCTTCTTTTGGAAAGCAGATTCTCAAGAGAAAGATGTCTCCCACTAAGAGGAAGAAGACAACATGATTTTTACCTGTCTTTACACGTCATCGTATACCTCTGAGTTATCCCCAAGGTAATGGTCTTCATACCTTATCCTTCTCCTTGTCCCGTTTTCTTCCATATTTGTATTTGTATACATCTTGTAGCTTCTTTCTCTCTCAATTTTTTTTTGAGCCAATGAGTATAGGTGACGGAGGAATCTATTTCCTTCTTCTTCTTCAGGGCAACCAACAGATCGCTTGTAACGGCCTCTGGATAGTCGTATGTAGTGACTATTATCTTTTCCCCTGATGAAAGAAATGTAATATCTTGATCTTCTTCGATTACTTTCTTAATATATTCCAATGGCATAGCCTTCATCCATGGAATACTAGAATTTAGGTTTCCATTGTATCTGTCGCATGCTAGTTGTAGATATTGTCCCTAGATGATCCTGATGTAATGGTATGGAGGAATATATTCAGTCTCTCCATTAGATTTCTTCACCCATTCTGGGGGTGTAGACTTGAACTTTAGTCTGAGAATGCAGTTGCTCTACCTGACATTCTTGACCGTATTATATATAATTGCTGGCAATCCTTTGAGATCTTCATTTGTCTTTGTCCATAGATTATGGAAAAATCCATTCTCAACTAACCACAACTTGTGCTCCTGCGGATGTTCACTCTGAACATTTACCAAATACCTTCCCAGGAAGGGTCCTGGGACAACGGAGAGGGTGTCGAGGAGATCTTCATTGGGTGTATGTGTGCCAATATATATGTGGAACTTGAACCATTCTGATTCTTTTAGCATCTCGATACGAACTTTAGCACTTTCTAGAGTTCTAATGTACAGAGTTACTGGTTCATTGACTATGCTCGGTGGTTTCTTCTTTTGGCTTAGTTCCACCGTCAAGGCATCCATGGTCTCTACCATGAGCCTTTTGTCATTCTCCTGGAAGGCAAACATCAAATTCTCTAATAGTGCTCTCTGGTGGGATGTTAGATTTTGGTCAGTATGGAAGTCTGCTTCTGAGAAAGTGTCAGTTGGTAGTTGAAGATGTTTACGAAAACTGTAGGAAAAACTCTGTTTTTGGCAAAGCAGCAGCCATTAATGGTCTTGATTTATGTTGACCGTCTGTCATTTGAGACGAGCAAGCCAATTCTTTCCCCTGGGATTGGTCAGTTAAGACTGATCTTTTGGGACGCAGCAAAAAACTCTTGAGGACTTTTTAACTGGTTCTTCTTGTTGGTTATGTTCTTTTCCTGGTCTCCCGCTTCTTGGGTTACGACCTTCGTCGTCTCTCTCACTTCTTCTGTACATGGCTATTTTTCTTGTTAAAGCATCCGAAAGATAGTTCCTGTTACCTGCAATCAATTCCACATCATAATCGTATTGGTTAAGAAATAATAGCTAGTTTGCTAATTTTCCCCTATCAGCAGCTTTATCAAGTTTGAAGTTTTTGAAATCTTTCACTCTGGCACAATCTGTTCTCACGGTGAAAAGTTTTCCTAGAAAGGTTGGAGAATTCTTGATTGTCTTTTTAATAGCTAGAATTTCTTTTTCCCCTGTGGGATAAATCTGCTTTACAACATTGAACTTTCCGCTACAGAATTTCAAAATCTTCTCGGTGTTAGTGCCTGGCTCTGTTGCCAGTACTACACCTGCCCAGAAGTTGTCACTGGCATCAGTTTGAAGGATGATTTCTTCATTCTCTTCGGGTTGATGAAATCATGGCAAATTTTTGCATAGTTCTTTGATTTGCCTGACAATTTTTTCGTCATCATCTGTAAACATCCAAGCTCTCTTTGAGCTTGTTTTAGGCGACAGGATTCCTGTTAGTCCGATAATTTTTGGAAGGAAGTCTCTTCCATAATTTATGACTCCTAAAAATCTCTGTAGACTTTTGGCGTCATGAATTTTGTCTGGGAACTTCCAGACTTTCTCTAGGATATGTGGTTGAAGCTTGATGACTCCGTTCTTTATATTCATCCCTAGAAAGTCAATTTCATGCAGGACAAGAAAGACTTTCTTTTCTCCTAAGTTGATTCCATGCTGGACGATGAGCTGGGCTAGTTCAAAGAGATGATTCATGTGTTCTTCTTTGCTCTTTGAGAACATAAGAATATCGTCTATATAGACGACACAGAAGTCTGCCACTTGTTTGAATATGTTGTCCATTTTTCTCTGAAAAATGGATGGAGCTTGTTTTAGCCCGAAAGGCATTACTAGCCATTCGTAGTGTCCCTGTGGAGTTCCAAACGTTGTGAGATGAATGCTGTCAGGATGTATTTTGACTTGCCAAAACCCTGATTTAGCATCAAATTTTGAGATTACCTTGGCTCCTCTAAGCCTGTTGATTAACACTCTTGCTTGTGCTATTTGACAACCATGTTTTACGGTTTTCTTGTTGACGTCTCTGTAGTTTATCACCATTCTTTCTTTCCCGCGAACTTCTTCTGCATGGTTTCTGACATAGAAGGCTGGAGCATGACGATGACTCTTTGAGTGGTCTTATCAATCATTTCTCTAGGAGATCAGCTATATCTTTTCTCAACTCCTTTTGATCTTCTTCCTTGTATTAGGGAATAACTTTTACATGACAAATTGAATTCATGTCATGTAATTTAAGCTCATGGATCGCTGGGGTCTTTTTCCCAAAACTTCAGAGGATTGATATCGATATTTTTTCTGAGTATTTCTTTGATTTCTCCAAGGGTATGCTTCTTCTATTTTTCAAGTTTGGCTTTGAAGTGCTTCAGATTATGCTCTTTTACGAATGCTGCTTCAATTGTGCCATCTTCGTCTTCTGATGATTCATCACTGGGCAACTCTTGTTGCTCGTGTTGGTTGTCAGAAACTTTATAAGACACATAATAGTGATACTTGTCTTGATCGTGAAGTGGCGCGATGGTGGGATCTCCATTCTTGAATCTAGTCTTCATACTAGGTTTCTTGGAGTTCCTCACTTTCTTTTTTAGGATTTTCTCTTGTTCACACTTGTCACAGTCTCTCTTGAGAATCTTGTAGACAATGTGTTCTTTGAGTTGGATTCTGGTAGGGGTATAAGGTGGAGTATCAGAATGCTTGAATTCTCCGCTGCCATGAAACCTACAGAATTCCATTTCATCGTAATCTTCTTTTGATGGTGATGATGATGATAATGATGATGATGATTCCTTGATAAGAAATTCATCTTGTTGATTATATTGCAGTATGGTTTCGAATCTTGGTGTGTATCCACCACTATTCTGTTGTAATCTATGATATTATTCAATGAATCCTGGACCAACAATACTTTAAGCCTCTCCATCTAGAAGAATTTTTTTTTCTTCTCGAAGCCTAATAAGTTCACTTCTGGCTTCTAGATGAAAGTTTGTTGTAGCAGGAAATTATTGCCGATTAGAACATCAAAGTCTTGGCCTTCTGATTGCCAAATATTTTCAATGACAAAGGTTCCTCCTCCTATCGAGACTTGAACCTTCTTGGCAAATGTATTCATGAAGATTCTTCTTCCTTTTATAGTTTTTTCGGTTGCACTTGTTTTTGGATCAATTATCCATAACTTTTCTGGTATAGCAAATTTCTTTGCTAGACTGAAACCATAACCGTTATCTACAAAGGTGTTTAGATGATACTTCTTGTATCTTGGAAACTTTAATCTAATTTTCATGTAGTTACTGAATCTACTTGTAGAGACAGTTGCTATTTTGTACAGATTCTATTTTGAAGAACTTGCTTTCTCTTCTATAAACAAATTGCATTGCTCTTCTTTACAATCATATACTACTTCTTCTTTCGTATCATGGACTAGTTCATATTGTTCTTCTTCACAGTCAGATACTATTTCTCTTTTCGTATCATGGATTGAAATTTTTGTAGGTACTACTCCTTCTTTAGTAGTAGTATAAAACTTCGTTCTTTTTAGATCTCTTTCTAGAATTTCCTACTTCTCTTCTATCTCATAGAAGTAGTTTTCGTACTCTTGTTCAATAATCTGGTTTATTGAACCCTTCTTCGTCTTTCTCCTTGCTTCAGCTATGAAGCATTCTTTGTGATAAGTTTTCCCTGATATTTCATAAAACATGGGGAATCTATTCTTTTCTTTGCATTGACAGGAGTCGCAAATGAATGATCCCGAATTGATCTTGTAAGAAGAAATCTTTTCTTCCTTTATGCTTTCTTCCCAATTTTTTTATCTCAAGAAGATAAACTTTTCTAGGTTCATACTCTTCTTCAGACTCTGTTTCTGATTCTTCTGTCGATTCGTCTTCTGAACAGATTGAATAGACAGACATCTCTTCATCATCTTTTGATGAATAGATTACCTCGTAGCCTTTCAGGTTTACCATCTCCATGGCTTCTTCATACTCTTTAAGAAGAGCCTTTGAACTTCTTTTCTCTTTCTTGGGACATTCGTTAGCATAGTGCCATTCGGCCTTGCATAACCAACATCTGCAAGTTTTCTTCTTTTCTAGTTCTTGATAGAATCTTGTCTTCTTGAAAAATCTCTTTCTGGGATTTTTTTTTTCTCTTCTGTAGTTAGAGCTTCTCTTGAACCTCCAATTCTTCCTTCCATTTCTCTTGAAACATTTTTGGAAGTGTTTTTTCTTATGCCTCTTCTCTTCGCATCCCCAGTTGGTTGGTGCATCTATCATTTTGGAATAGAAGTCACTTATTCCATTTTATCTGCTTCTTGGCTGCTTTTACTTTGATGTTAGCTTTACATTGTTTGCACATCAGCTGTCTGATTCTTTCTGCAACTCATCCGACTGAAAATCTCTCTAGAGGTCTTTATTCTATGTTTTCTCTCATAGCTGTTCTGATAGTCACATATTTATGCGTCTATTCAGTATTGAATTTATTCCCTATGTTTAGTTTATTGTTATTAATTGAGTGAATTAATTATGTTTATTTGTTTTTAGGTATTTTGGAGATTAATGAAGAAAAGGAGATTAAATAATATAATTTGGGAGTTAATTGGAGAAGCATATTGCAAGTGGGAATTATAATCCATGAAGGTTACTAGCTGGAGTCCTTGGTGAGAGATGTTTGGCGAGCGAATTGAAGCTTGGCGAGCTAGGTGATTATACCTAGCTTAATGGAGATATATATATATATATATATATATATAGAGAGAGAGAGAGAGAGAGAGAGAGAGAGAGAGAGAGAGAGTTGGTGAGGTAGGCTTGTTCTTGAAGAGGGAAATATAAATCTTGGCGAGGAACGGAGAAGTGAGACAAAATAGAAGATAGAAATTAAGAAGCTAGTGGAAGCAGTACGTAAGTGGGCTAGACTTCAAGAATAAAACAAGAAGAATGTTGCTTTGTATTAGGATTGCTGGCACGTGAGCTAGCTAGGTTACCTATCTATGTTACATATATATATATATAGCTGGCTAAACAAGAAGAAGAAAGGACGGCTGGAAGAAGATTAAGAGAGAGAATAAGAAAAAGAGAGAAACAATAAGAAAAGGAAGAAGAAGCTCTCGTGCATGAAGCGGAGTCCGATCACGTCATCATCAAGAGTTCTTCGTTCTCCTTTATTTAATTTATCTTTCATGGATTCTTTGATGCTATTATTTAAGACTATGAATAACTAAATTTCCTTTGTTAAGGGGCTACTTGAAGCCCCGTACATGAAGTCTTTTTAATGCATACACTTTAATCTAGTTTTGCATATTCTTTGAATGAGGTTTTTTTCACTGAATGACTCACCATATGAATTCTTGTATGTCTTCTTTGGTGGCAAACTTAGTATGCATGCTAGAGTTCTATTGTCATGAGATACGGGTGACTGAAGATAATTTCTTCCACCGGATTTTCTGTAGTGATACACTGATTTTACCGTCAGAAAATTGAAATCCATAGGTCTAGCAAGACACGCCCATAATGTACTTGTGAACTCTTGTAGCTTCTCAAACCTTTTCTAGAGTTTAATGCTTTCTTCTTTGTAAACCTTGGGGTCCATTACTTTGGGTTCATAGAGGGAAAAATTTAGGAGAGGTCCATGACAAATCTACATAGACATAAGGATTAGGTAATAGAATGTGGTTGTAACGATCAACTCTTCCTGAGAACTTTCATTGATCGGATATGTGCATTAGGTTAAGTATGTGTTAGAAAGGTGGAATGGCGGTGGTGGATTGCATGTTTCTTAACTCATTAATCATATAGTTTAACCCATACTTTCAACATTTATTTTCTGCATTAGTTGTACCTTATCTGATTCAGTTCGTTACCCAAAACAATTAAGAAAACCCTCGAAACTTGTGCGGTAATCCACCACTGTGTCTAGTTCATTGTGTCTAAATTTCGTGTCAATCGAGTCTGTCTAGCTTAGGTTCGTAGTGTCATTAGTGTATTGTAGTCGAGTCTGTCAGCATTCCAGTTTTGTGTTAGGATTTAGTTTCACCAATTCCTTGTGTTCGATAATCCTTATTTATCATACTACATTAATATATCCAGGTTGTGAATAAGGTATCTTTGAGAGGTGTTTACCCGCCTTGTCATGTTTTCCAAGGGTTCATGAAGTTTCCTGTGCAGAAGGTGTATCGAGTCTGTATTTTCAAATTCTCCTATAGTGTAATAGTACTCTTGGAATTCATTCAGATATTCCTCGAAGTACTTCATGTTGCAGATCTTAAAAGCATATATGTTAGTTTTTTCTATCTCTTTAGTTTTTTATCCAACATATGAGATGTTTCCACATAATTGATCATATATGGGAGTGGCAAAAGTATAGGGATTTCTATCATTCTTTATGTCTTCCAGCCATTGTTTTCCTCTGATTGTTTCTTTGAAAGGAGAGTAGTACTTCTTTGCCATTCTTAGGAGAGTTGATTCATATACTGTATGCAAGTCTTTTGCTTCAAATCTTCTGTAGGTTGTGTAGGCTTCCATAAGTAGGTTGGCTGCCCATTCGCCGATGGCTTTTTTCTTGTCTAGAGGTTTGTCTAGATCAAGCCATATCCTAGTATTTTCTTGTGGAATGAATCTGTGGGTGATTGGCACCTTTGGAGTATTTTCCTGTGGAAGGAATCTGTGGGAGCTTATTTCTCTCTTCTTTCCATTAGGACCTTTTCTATGAGGAAGTTTGGTCTTTTCACCAATCCTGAATATGGTGGTTTTGTGAAGGTGATGGTTGTGAATATTTTGCTTCTTCCATGTCTTCATCTTTTGTATCTTCTGCTTCTTCATGCAGAAGAAGAAAGACCTTTCTTTCCTTTTTGAAGGTGAAACTGTCGATCTCTTTGATCAATTGTTCCAACCTCGATGGATCTTCACACTCTTCAGCTTCCTCATAAAGCTTGAAGGGTTCTTCTGATTTTGAACTCCCTACTCTTAGCATGCTGATGTTTCTTTCTAACTCAGCATCTAAGTCTTCTTCCATCATTGGGTTAGCCATTATAGAGATTCTAGTACTTCTAGTACCAACTTCTCTGGTAGAGTTGCTTCTCCTAAGCGGTCTAGAGCTTTCTCCTCTAAAGCTTTCGAGGGATACATCACTGTTTCTGTGTCCTTCGAACTTGAGGTTGACATCTCCAGTTTTTCTGTTCTAGTAAACTGTTGCCTTCGAGCTTTCTGGTTTCTCCTTTGGTCCTGATAATTTCTACTCTAGTGGAAAAGTTACCTCATCCCATGTCACCTTGTGAATCTGTTGATTATGGTTCTTGGAATTTGTAAGGAAACTAGTAGTAAGGCCTGAAATATTTGTTTCCTGGTCTTTGGCTCTACAGTTGTGCTCATTAATTTGTAGTAGATCCTATAAACTACTGCAAGCTCTTGCATGCCTTCCTTCATGGATGTGCCATCTGTTTTGACTCTTAGCCGTAAATAGTGAGCGGCATCTGCTAGGCTAGTCAAAAAGTTCGGGAAGCAGTTGAAGTATACAACTTGATTACATAGTGATGCTTGAAGTGTTCCCAATAAACTTTTCTAGAAATCGTTCAGCCTATTATCTTGTAAGACGCAAATGACTGAGCAATTTAAGCCTTCTCTTGCCAATAACTTTATGCTAACTTGGACTGCTCCAATGTGTATAAACTTGAAGTTTCTTTTTCTGGCTTTAGAAACTTCTTCAGGTGTTACTAAAAGGTAAGCTGTTTTTTCTGTCGTTTCTGGGATAGTGAATTCAAGAATCTTGAATTGATGGCTTTCCATCAAATCAAAACTTCATTTTTTGTAGATCTGGTTGAATTCAAACTTTTGAATCGAAGTACTTCAGATGTTAGTTTCTATTTCGTTGAACTCAAACTCTTCAGAGTTCAACAACTGTACTGATTTTTTCTTGAAGATGCCAAGCATTTTTATGTCTCGAGTATCTTTTCGTTTAGGTTCTCTTATTTTGACTGCTGGCAAATTTGTTGAAGAATCTAAAAAAATGGCTTTGGTAGTGGGTTCCCTCTTGGAACTTGTAGTGATTTGAAGTCATTAGTTTTTCTAATGACTGTTCGAGGTGGACTATTGCTTGATTTTTTGTGTTCTCGAGCTATCTTTTGAACACAATCAAGGATCTTCATCTGTTGAAGATTTAGTTTCTCGATTTTACTGTTAACTCTTGTTAATATTTCTTGCTTTTCTTTCGGCTGATTCTGGATGTAATCCACTTTGGCTTCCAATCCATGTAATTGGTTGCTGATAGCTGGAAGAATTTCTAGATATTCTCTATATCTAGACATTTCTAATAGATATTCTTGTTGTCTTGCATCTATTAGGTCTAACAGAGAATCTAGTTTTTCTATTATTATCTCAGATGTTGATCCCATATTTGTGATTTTGAGCTATAACAAGCTTTGATACCAGTTGGACTGCGGATCTCACCGATGCTCAAATGGACAGATGGTGAAACAACTTTTCTAATTTTGCCTTCTCTCTTGACAAGTCTTCAAGAAAAGATTGCTCTTTAGCAATTTTAAAGTCAAGAATTGCCTGCTCTCGAGGACGAGGATGGATTGCTCTTGTTTTTTCGTATAATTTAATTTTCTCTTTTGTATTAGTGATAAAATCTCGTAAAAGTTTAAGTTTAAACTTTAAATCGTGTATTTTTAGAAAGTGAGAAATTTTTTATGGTGAAAAATAACTGTTTATCTTTGAGTATAGATGATAGATCTCAGTTGCAAGTATTAGAACAAATAAATTATACGCCCACTACGCTTTCAAAAATATAAAAGGAGAAAAAAAATGTTGAAAATGGTATTGTTGGAAAATCTTGGAAAACAGTACCCGCACATTACTGTGCGGAGCACTGTAACTGCACTCATATTTACATTTGTTTTAACTGATTATGGTGGGCCCTGTTACCCTGGCACTACTTTATATGTTGAGCAGGATAGTTGCTCTGTTGGTCAGTTTATCTTTTTGCTTAGAATTTTATGGAAATGTCGAAATGGTGATTAGAGCATCTGCAGCAGTTGACGAGCAATGCTCCTCCCATTGCTTTTTAGCTCGGTCAATGAAAAGTCACTGTTGCAGGGCCCGCCTCCCTCCCTTTGCTCGTGCTATCGGATGCACCAGTGCAGATGCTCTTATAAAAGATAAATGTGTGGATGGTATTGGCACCTTTGCTCGAATTATTTTAAACCTTGAACCTTGCAGTTTGTATGATTGTGCAGTAGAGATGACATAGTTAAGGAAGTTTAACCGGACCACGGCTCATTGCATTTCCATGCTGAGGACAATGGTGTCCCAGTTGGTGAAGCACGAGCGCATGGAAACCACTATTACCAAGGCAAAGGAGATTCACCGTCATGCTGATAGAATGGTGCAGCTTGGCAAAGACGGTTCACTCTGTGCAGCTAGACGTGTTGCTGCTTTTATGCGTGGGGACGATGTAATTCACAAGCTGTTTACAGAACTAGCTTATCGATACAAAGACCGAGTAGGTGGATACACTAGACTACTACAAACACGTATACGAGTTGGTGATGCCGCACCAATGGCCTATATTGAGTTCATTGATAAAAAAGTGAGCTCAGACAAGCAAAACCACTGGCCCCTCAGCCTCTACCACCGAGAGTTCCCTTGGATCCCTGGGCAAGATCCAAGCTTTGCAAGCAGTTTGCTTCTCCTAAAGAAGATAAGACCAAGAACTCTGAGATTTGATATGTTTGAGACATTATTTTTCTGATATCTTAAGAAGGTATGCCTTCAGTTGATTCAACAGATTTAACTTATTGTATCTCACTATTGGTTAATAGTACCCCAACATCAGAATCACTGTGTTGTGCATACTTATGTGTTATTTCAATGAGAATAGGAAACTTAGAGCTTATATGTTTCTGTTGGTAAGTGTACATATATGCCATATTAGGCATATCATTACCAAGCATAAGTAAGCATTAATCAAGTCAAGAATGAAAGAAGAAGCTTGGAAGACATCATCATCGGCAAGAAGCTTTGAAGACATGTTCTTATAGAACTAGGAGACTCATTCCCATATTAAAGAAATGTAAGGAGAGAGGCCACCATTGGCCTACAAAAAGAAGCATCTCTTCATCTCTCTTAATCATCCTACTACATCTCCCTATTGTAGTCTACACTGGCCTAAATCACATTTAGGCCCGAGACACATTGAAAATCCGAGTGGACTAGTTGAATTGATCGACTAGTCCACTATACTTGGTCGAATTGGAGAGAATGAGTCTCCACTATACTTTCTCATGTTCTTTATTTTGCACACTTACTTATCGTTATTCTTGTTACTATTTTGAATTCCTTGTAATTCTTGGTTTTAACAATAAGTATCTTAGTTAAACGAATTAGACTCATTCTCTGAAAATGGGGCTTCTTAATTCTTAACATAGGTTTGTCTTCTAGTTTTGTTGCAATAGGATAAGTTGACTATACTTTTATACCAATAATTGGTTCAGAATGAGTGAGGTTTGGCTTCAAATTTTGTTGCAATAGGATAAGTCGACTCTACTTCTATACCAACAATTGGTTCAGAATGAGTGCAAAGCTTGTAAGTATTAAGTAACGAAGGGATATCAATATGTGTTAATGCGGCTAACTTTGTTCTGTTCATAACAAAAGTGCGCTTCAAATGAGAGCAGATCGATGGCAATGATGCCTCTTTATCCTAGAAAATTTTGAAATGCATCCACCTTAAGGGCTATTTCTAAAAGTGACACGTGTTGAAATAATATTGGTTCTTTTTGTCAACTTTTTTGTAAAGTTGACTGAGTTTACAATTAGCTCAACCTATGTGATGTTTTCCTTTGAAATGCATCCACCTTAAGGGCTATTTCTAAAAGTGACACGTGTTGAAATAATATTGGTTCTTTTTGTCAACTTTTTTGTAAAGTTGACTGAGTTTACAGTTAGCTCAACCTATGTGATGTTTTCCTTTACCCAGAACCATGTACTTCTTATGTCCTTCCCTAACGCCTCTCTCTCTCTCTCTCTCTCTCTCTCTCTTCGAGCGGCATCAACTCCGTACCTATCCATGTTCGATCAGAAATGATATCTCTTAGATCCAATCTCTCTACGGTGATATGGACCACCTTTGGCACTCCTTTAGCGCTTCCAATACAGCTTGGTTATCACCGTCTTACAAACCGACGATGACGACAAGGGAGATGCGGCAACAAGGAAGTTGAAGATGCAGCCATGGGGATTCAAAACAGGGTCAAGAAAGTCCATGGATGAGTCGAAACCAAATTTGCATTATGTGAGGAAGGTATGAATTCTCAGTAGTTCGATATCGGCCAGGTTCGAGTTCTATTTTATGAATTGGATTATGTGTGCCTAGAGCAGATTATGTGAGGAGAGAGAATGAGGAAGGAGGAAAAAGAGGGAGGAAGGAGAGTGTGCGACGGATGTCATTGCATTTAGTGGCGGTGAGGTTACCGATGATGGTGGAGCGTAGTGGTGAAGACAAGTTTGGGTGTGGGTAAAGAGAGGATCACTTGTATCGAGCTTATTATAAACTCAGTCAACTTGAAAAAAGTTGATAATATTAATGACTCAAATTGTGACATGTGTCGCCCTGAGAATTAGGCCCTAGACTAGGTCTAGGCACGAGATATGACAGGACGAGCTTCTTTAAATCCCGACCCGTCATATTATTTTCTTTCTTTCAGGGCGGTATTGTTGGTGTACATTAAAAATGAAACCCGTCAAGGCCTGTCCTATTCGGGATCGGGTCGGGCCAGGTCGAACTCGGGATTCATGCACCCTTTTTTTTTTCTTTCACAGATTTGAGCCATTGTCAAAAAGTTTTCGAAAAAAGACGAACAAGTGAAGTTCTACGTTGAAACCCTGCTATTCAACCTAAACAGATTGCAACGAAATTCATATACTCCTTTATTAGAAAACAAAACTCACATAAACTTATAAAAAAGCAAATGAGCTACATAAAAGATGCTCTAGCTGAAACATGTATTGAAGGACGGGTTGGAAGGTTGAAGTTTAAGAATCAAACAATACATTGGCGTAACTCAGACGAGGTTGGAGGTCGAGGAACGCATGGCAGCTCAAAGATTTCTATCTTATTGTGTGGATTTCGAAATTAGGGTTTTGATTTGGGATCGATTGGGTTTGTGATTTGAAGCTTTTGAATTTGAATCGATTGATTTTTGAATATGGGGTTTTAATTTGGGATTGAATGTGTGAGTTGGATAGGCTTTCATCTTAACGAGTTCGGGGATGCAAAGTATAAGGAGATCTGGAAGAAGAGAAGTTTGTGAAGCATATTCACGGTAAAAGGAGAAGAGTGATGAAAGTGACTGAGAAGGACGAGGGAGATGATTGAGTGAGGGGTGAATGCGACTGGATAAGGGTAGTTAGTTAAGAAAAAATAAAACGGGCCGGGCCGACCTTATTGAACAAAAATATCAAAGTCTGTAGCTCGCCTCATTCATTGGATACAGGCCGGGACGAGACATGTTGAACTAAAGAAAAAATAAGGCTTGTACCTTCCTGTTGCGAGTCGGGATGGGACGGGACGAGAATGAGACAAGATATTCTGGCCCATGTGCCCAGCCCTACCTTAGACCTTGGGGTGGTTTCGAGCCTAATTCTCTTTAATTTAGGGATAATTCAATAATGCACCACAATATTAAACATTTTCGGCCAAGTCTAATGAGTTTCTCAAAAGTCTATTCAACAATAACCGGTAAGTTTTAACGATAAAAGGTTGACATTTTTGCTCTCTCCAGCGGATTGGCCAATTCCACATGAATAGCATATTGAATTTCATTTGCCAAATTTGGCGGATGAAAACCAATTTGCCATTCCTTTGTTTATCATTGTTTCTCTTTCTTCCCTTTCTTCCTCTCTCGGCACTGATCATTTCTACCCAGATGAGATTGCAGCCTAGCAATGAATGTTATTCATCAGACCCCCAAGTTACGAACACATGCAAGATAAGATCAAGAAAAGAGATCAAAAGGAAAATTGGGGTCTAACAACATTGACCCGGGTCAGAAACAACAAGGAAATAAAACCCAGTAGCGACCAATCGACGAGAATCTTAATCAGAAAAAATATGCCATCATTTCCATCAAGATTGTACCCAACACAAAACTAAATCAAATTCATTAATTTGCGTAGTTTCAATCTCAAAGAATGCTGATATCAATTCTCACCTAGTACTACACATGCTTGGAGCCTTTAAACAACACTCCAACAATGAGAAAGAAAAAGAGATCGATGATCCATGTTTAAGTTTTAAGATTGATAGATTGCTATCGAGAGAACCCAGGTGTGTATGCTTTGTCTATTCATTTGGATCTTGGGTATTTTGGCTATGTTGTAAGTTAGTAATCTCTACTAATATAAAGCCAAGCGTAGCTTTTGGTGTCATCCCATACCAAATTATGGAAACCCGAAAATACCCCTATGAAAAAATAAAAGCAGCCCCAAGAAAAAAAAATAGAAAAGAAAGAGAAAGAAAAGA
This sequence comes from Geum urbanum, assembly GCA_946800695.1. NCBI lineage: Eukaryota > Viridiplantae > Streptophyta > Magnoliopsida > Rosales > Rosaceae > Geum > Geum urbanum. The sequence goes on along the minus strand of OX326997.1, from coordinate 18,343,882 downwards.
AAAACCCACGGGAGACAAAAAAAAAATGAACAACAATTTTGCCCAACAAAAACTGTCATAGAAGTGGATAAAGTATCCATGTTTAAGTTTTAAGATTGATAGATTGCTATCGAGAGAACCCAGGTGTGTATGCTTTGTCTATTCATTTGGATCTTGGGTATTTTGGCTATGTTGTAAGTTAGTAATCTCTACTAATATAAAGCCAAGCGTAGCTTTTGGTGTCATCCCATACCAAATTATGGAAACCCGAAAATACCCCTATGAAAAAATAAAAGCAGCCCCAAGAAAAAAAAAATAGAAAAGAAAGAGAAAGAAAAGAAAAACCCACGGGAGACAAAAAAAAAATGAACAACAATTTTGCCCAACAAAAACTGTCATAGAAGTGGATAAAGTAGTGGGTGATCTGATTTAACACGTGTGTACACACGGGTAGTTAAGCTATATCGAAAACTAGAAGATGAGATGAGGAACGAAGATCACATAAAGAAGAAGATAGAAGCATCGGAAAAGAGAGATTAAAAGATAGAATACTTCTTTATTGAGTAAAATAATATATATATATATATAAATATATTTCATATATTTGTTAGAGAGATAAAATGTGAAATTAAACTTTTGTCGACTCAACTGTCAAATTTTAAATTTGACAAAATGATTTGTCAAAATCATTAGACTTTTCAAAAGTATATCGTATCACAATTCTATTTTGGGGGAGGGGTGAAATTAGCACCATTTTTTTACATTTCACACCCCTCCAAATTTTTGAAAATTTTAATATAATAATTTTTTTGATTTCTCTCAACTGCCCTTCTTAGTGCTCTCTATCTCTTCTTCTTCTCTGACCCGCAGTCTATTTTCGTCGGAAAATTTTAGCCACCACACTCCCACTGCCATTTTCACTGAGATTCTGAGAGTGACACCGTGGGTGGCCTTGAAACCGTCCTCCATCCAAAATAGTCTACAAGGAGAGGAGAGCGTTCACAAAGTGGCTGACAGAGCCGAAGGCGAGGTAGGTAGCTTTGGGGACGGCGGTTGTAGATGAAGGCTTGTCACTAACCTTGTCAAGAGGTAAGCACGGTTAGCGTTGGGGATGGCGATGTCGGTGATCTGGTCACGGTGGTTGCAGATGAAGGCTTGTGGACGGTGATGGAGGCATCGGAGGAGGAGGCGGTCAACCGAGTGGAAGCCATGGGGGTCCCACACAACGGAGCAGAACGATGGCTTTCCGGCGCTGGTGGTTGCCGACTTGTATATCTCACAGAGCTAGACTTTCCGGATCTTCCTGAGTTCATGGTGAGGTTCGTAGGGATTTGAATCGATGTAGCTTTATCGAATTCTGTTTGAAAGAGAGCAAAAGGTACAAAGAGGTTAGTGAATCCCATGAATTGCTCTCTTCGATTCAACGACACTCGCCAAAGCACCGTCAAAGTATTGAGCGCTTTCCTGCACTCAAGAGTCGATTTTCGTCCTTGGCAGCAACCACGGTGTGACTGTACCATATGAACAAAGCATACTTTTTGCAGTTATCTTAATCGAACCATTTGGTTAATTGTATTCAAATAATGAAACTTTTCCATGAGTTATATGTTTGAATTTTATGGTCGGTGTTGATCTAACGAGTATGGTATCATAGCATTTTGTGATTACAATTTGAAGAAAAAACAACTATGGCAGTGGGTGCTGTGATCTGGAGTGTCAGAGTAGAAGAAGGGTAGTTTAAAGAAATCAAAATTTTATTGTATTAAAATTATAAAAAAATTTGAAAGAGAGTGTGGAATGTAAAAAAATGTGTCAATTTTACCTCCTTACTATTGGTTTCTTCTTTCAAAATATTTCAAGTGAACTGAGCTTATCATAAACTCTGCCTATGTGATTCTCTCTCTCTCTCTCTCTCTCTCATTGATGCGCCACCCTATCTCGGCGAATGTGTCCCAAACTTCGAATCAAATCGATGGGAACAAGCTCCATCACCCTCTCTCAGTGAACGTGCCCTACCATTTACAGGTGAAGTCGAGGACGATGGTGATTGGGCCGAAGTTGAATCTGATGATGGAGGAGTTGGGGCTGTTCGACGGCGAGATTGGAGAGGACCCTTGAAGAGCGACGCTGAGATTAGAGCCACCACACAACATAAGGTGGAGACATGATACATGAGCAGCCACGTGGCCTAAGGTGCGGCGGGCCGACGGTAAGCAGGAGGTGGCCAAGGTGAAGGGCTGGAAATGCAAGACGAGCAGTAGTAGTGCACGAAGAAGTGAGCAGTAGCATCTCATGGAGGCATTGGAGGCCCAACGATTCAAAAAACAGAGGGCGGTGACGGTGGCTTGATTTGGAGGGCGAGATGTTTTTCAGTTGAGAGAGTGATACTTATCTCATACTCTGAGCTTATGATAAACTCTATCAAAGTTGATAAAAGTTAAAAATTGGAAGGCTGAGATTGTGCCACGTGTCAGTATATATTTGGGTGCTTAGACCCTGGTGCTGAGCAACATGATCCTAATTTTGGTTTTCCTCTTAGTCTTACATCTCTCGTCAGGGTTCATCTATTGGTTCGCAGTTCATATATGCAATGAGAAAGTCAGTAACTATTTAGAAATTATATTCCATATCTTCCGGGATGTATCTAGTCAAAGTAGTTTTTTTAACAATCCCTGATTTATCAGAATACTGATTGTAATGTTTTGTATGTAAGGTCATTAATCAATAAATAAAGATGCATTTTTCGGTCTACAATTAGTGCGTATACTTTTATCTTTCAACAAGTTATCAACGACTCTTTGAGTTAATAGTCATTACCATAGAAAAAAAAAATCTTAAATCCCCACCGTCACCACCATCACCGCCGTTCAACATAGGGCTGTTAATACCGAACTGAAAACCGGAAGAAAAAAATTGAACCGAAAACGAACCGTAACCGAAAAAATCAAAATTGAACAAATACCGAACCAAAAAACAAAAAAACCTAACCGAACCGAAAAATTCGGTTCGGTTTCGATTTTCGGCTCCAAAAAAATTGAACCGAATCGTTTGAATTGAAATGAATAAAATGACATCGTTTAAAAGTGTCAATCAAGTTTGATGTTGTTGGGTATGCTGTTGAGTATCTCTCTTTGTCCCATATGAATGTAGTATTTGGTATGTGCCATAATTTGATACTTAACAATGATTATTGGAGTTCTTGTAGGTTTAAGAAAATGAATGCTAAGTTGCCAAAGAAAAACCCACTAGCTAAGAAAGTGAGAATGGTGGACAAGTTGAGTATATTTTGAGAATAGATTCAATTGAGTATTTTTATGTGATATTTGGATTGTATTTTTATTTGGATGGATTGTAGATTGTTTTAAATTTGGACTATGGAGTGTGGACTTTGGTTTATGTTTGTTGATGTTTGAAATTTTGAATTTGTGATGTAAACTTTCGGTAAACATTTGGCCATTTGCTATGGTTTGAAACTTTGAATATGTGATTTGTGACTAATTATATTTGTTGTAGTTTAATTTGATTTGACATAAACTATGTTTCACATTTTCACAAAGTTATTGAAAAAAGTAGCTAATGAAAATCTTCGAATTTTCGAAACTAATAGAAAGAAACAGTATTTTTTTAGAAAGTTTTTTTTTATTTAAAAAAAAAACCGAAAAAAAAATCAAACCAAACCAAACCGAACCTAACCATTCGATTTTTTGTAAAAAAATCAAGCAAACCGAATTGAACCAAACCGTTTGTACCGATTAACAGCCCTAGTTCAACACTAGTTTGCTAGAATCGCATATAAAACTAGTGAGTCTCACCGGTGAGCTTATACATTTTGTGGAGGCCCAACAATGAAAGCCACTTAATATAACCCGACCAGAACTCAACCGACTTAGAACCGGGTGTGTGCTGCGGTCACTTTGAGCCGCGTGGGTCACGTGAACGACTTACAGTGGCGTGGTTCTCACGCGAGAATTAATACCTCCAATATAATAAAAAAAAACCTTTAATTCTTTGACTTTTCCCGACCTTTTTTCTTCTTTTCTTTTATTAAATAAAAATTAAAAATCCCAATATATACATAAAAGCAAAAACCAAGAGACCAGAATCCCACCATCGCTCCTCTCTCTCTCTCTTGTTCTTCTTCTTCTTCTTCTTCTTCTTCTTCTTCTTCTTCTTCTTCTTCTCTGAGTTGTGCCCATCAAAATCCCATTTGCCGTTCCGCACCAGTCACCCAAAAGTCGCTTCCTTTTCATCTTCTTTAAATAACCCAGAGACCCATCTGAGAGTTAGTAAGAGAAAACAGAGCAGAGCAAAAACAACATGTCTGGAGGAATTGCACGCGGTCGTCTCGCCGAGGAACGCAAGTCATGGCGGAAGAACCATCCCCATGTGAGTTTACTACAACAGCCTAGATTATTACAATTTCCGAATCGTAGGTTTTTGTGTTTTTTTTCCTGATATTGGGGATTTGTTTTGTTGTAGGGTTTTGTGGCGAAGCCGGAGACTTTGCCTGATGGGACTGTGAATTTGATGGTCTGGCATTGCACGATTCCGGGGAAGGCTGGTGTAAGCGCTCTTTTTTAACCGGGGAATTTTTAATTTTTACTCGGTTTGGTACTCTACTGTTTTGGAGATTAGTGTGATTGGTGAGGTGAAATACGATGCTTGAAATCTTGGTTTTACTGCTGTTAGTGTTTAGATTATGTGTTGGATGAGATATAAATTAGTTTTAGTTTTGAGCACTCTCTTTGTTAATGGATTCATGTTGTACTGTTGTAGAGCTAGGCTGTGCTGATTCAAGATTGGTCAATTTGTGCTTGACAAAAGTTCTAGTGAATACTTGACTTCAGTTTTATAGGTTGGATAGTGGAATTTGAAAATTGTGTTAGACGAGTTCAGTGATTTCGACTGTTTAATGATATAAGTCAGTATGGAATGAATGATGTTCTGAGTTTGATCACTCATTTTAGCATATATAAATTTGCTAGGTGAGTCAAATATCTGTTTGGTGTGTGTAGCTTCTGACCTAGTGTACCATAATGCAGAAGTTGATTTAATGGCAGGCTCGGACAGGAATCCTCTCCCCCCCCAAATAGAGTCCTTAACTTTATCTGTAAATTTGTATTTGTATTTGTATTCTACTTATTTCTTGCTCAACTTAATTGGTATTTTCAAGTCCATACAACTCATCTTTATAATGTTTATTCCAACATAGTATGTTCATTTAACTTAATTTGTTTTTTCTGGTACAGAATAATGAACCAACTCTTTCACATTAGACATGATTGTTCTTGGCTTTATATTAGCTCTTAATATTTTTTTGCAGACTGACTGGGAGGGTGGATACTTCCCACTGACACTGCACTTCAGTGAAGACTACCCTAGCAAGCCTCCAAAGTGTAAATTCCCAGCAAATTTCTTCCACCCAAATGTATATCCATCTGGAACTGTTTGTCTCTCGATTCTTAATGAGGACAGTGTGAGTACATTCTGCTTCTTTCTTCTTTTTGCCCAAATAAAGTCCACCTTGTTAGAATATAGATTTTAGTTTGTTCACTGTACTTAATGTGCTTTGTCTTGTAGGGTTGGAGACCTGCTATAACTGTGAAGCAAATTCTTGTGGGCATCCAGGATTTACTTGATCAGCCAAATCCCGCTGATCCTGCGCAGACTGAAGGCTATCACCTCTTCATTCAGGTATACTGCTTTTCAATTACTCTAAATTTTCCCTTTCCTTCTCTCTGGTATTTAGAGGGAAGGCTCTCATGTACAGTATTCAGAGATGATGCTGTGTCATATGCTTTTCCAGTTAACAAGGGCTCAAACTTTTGGTTTATATATTCTGCACTAGCCTTCTTAAGACTTCTCTTTGGCTATTAGCACTAGAATTATCTCTATGGGAATGCACTACCTTTATTAAGGCTTCTCATTGCACAAGGGTTCAATTGTTGTGCTGCTGCTGACTGTGGCTTGACATAGGGAAATAGGATGAAATGTACAAAAAACAGTGAACTTGATGTTACTTTGCTCGAGCTTATGTTCTTATTTTCTACCATTATATTTTTATGCAGGATTCAACCGAGTACAAGAAACGGGTTCGTCAGCAGGCCAAGCAGTACCCACCTCTAGTCTAATGCTGAACTGGCTTTGATCTAAGAAAATGTTCGCACTTTGGTAAATGTCAGTTGCTGCCTTTTGTTTAAAACTGCTTCTGTCAAATGCAGATGTTTGGAAGTTTTAGATAGCATCATGTGTAGACTACATGCTTTGAACTATTCTTCCTGTATCAGATTTGGATTAACTTGGGTTAATGTATGTTGATATGCGAGCTGTCTCATATCATTAAGAAACTTAAACTTACATGTTTGGGCAATGCCAGTTGTGTTTATTTTATGAGTCTCAGTACAGTGTCAATTGTGTTAAATAAGCTTTTGATGCATGTAGTCGTGGACTCGGGGCTATGCTTGGGTCTTATTTACGAGAAAAGGCTGCATCATGTGCAAAAGAGCCAAGTGTATCGATCTTTTCATGTTTGGTAGTATAAATGAAAGTGCCATGAACTATATAAGGACTGTACAGAATGACTACCAAAAGTTAACAATGAGTAGTATATCTGGAGTAGATAAAAGGAACTAGATTCAATCATGAAAAAGACATTGAACTCGGGTAAATAAAAATCTCAATATTACATCTCGAACCAGAAGGAAATCATACATATATAAAAAAGTAGCCAGCTCTTAAGATGGACACAGCTAATCTTCTATGTAGTCTAGATTTTTTTTCAAGATAACGAAACCTTCAAGGACTGGAGAAAGGGAGATATACTTCTCCGTGACCAACTGTGCTCTTTCACCGGCAACCAGAAGAACTGGAGTTGAATGAGTCTGAAAACCAGTGATGGTTTTGGGATGACCAGCCGGGCCAACAACATCCACTGCTTGGCCGACTCGAACAGGCACAGACAACGGCTTAAGATCCTCATCAACTGTCAGCAACATTCTCGGTTGCACCTCCAAGACAAGGTAGTAGAGAACATAATGATACTTGGCCAGAACTATGGCGTTCATATCCAGACATGCGTGCAGCATGGTTATGATTCCACCAAGAGCTGGTGGTGACAACAAGAAGCGGTCAGAATGATATGGATTGAGAGTTCATAAACCCTTTCCCAAATGTAGAAGGCCTTGAGCAATCCGCACACAGAAGTGAAGGTTGGCGCCTCTGTCATTGTTGGTTCCTGCACCTATCAGACCCAAGAAATCACTGCAGCCATTGACACTTCTGAATCTGTATCATGGCTAAGTTTGCATAATGTATCCATAACATTGATCTTCGGATTTGATAGGCAGAGTAGAGCAAGAGCCAACGGAACTGCCTTGCGGATATTTTGATGTCCATACTGCAAGATGCTCTAAACACTTTATGGCCATTTCAAGTCCCAACTCTTCTGCCATTGCTGTCATTGCAATTCCAAGAACAGCAGCTCCCTGGTGAGTTTCACCCTCATCATGATGATCCGTACAATGACTGAGAAGTTCTTGAACCTTGAGAACATCTCCTGTTCCCACATAAGCACAAGACAGTAGAGTCATATCAAAATGCTTTCTGAACTTCTTAATAACCTACCTGTGAAACTTGGGCAGTGGCTTCAATCTTTTCCTGCTTCCCAAGGTACACAATCCCAAGGCCGAGGGGAATTAAGTGAGCAAGGGATTCATCCAGTTCCGCGTCACTACGGTCTACTAGTGCAAGTGTGATGGCTTGAGCAACCTCTTCATTGCAGGAACCAACGAATACCAACCCGAGTGAGATTGCGGAGAATGTTACCACATCAAGAGGAGCGTCTGCATCACCAAGTATACTAGTCAGCTTACTACATATCTCCTCACTCTTAGGACCAGCATATGCAATTCCCAGTCCCATAATTGCACTCACTTTTGACACCACAATTGAAAATCCCAGTTCCTAACAAGGCACCTGCAACAACATGGTTGTCATTGCTGTGTAAGTACTTGTCAATCAGAGCGAATCCAGAATTGACACCCCACAGTGAAATCATTCCCAGACTTGCTGCAGCACTAATCTTTCCATGCTCCTTGTTCTTGAAAAGCCAATGATCATTTGATGCTTCAACTGCCATCAACTTATCCTGTCCAAAACCTGCATTTACTAATGCATTAACAAACGTGTCGGCCAGGTTCTGTCGCGCCGAGTCAACTACACTACTGATACGAATGCGGAAGCAATAAGAAGTAAATGGATAGGTGATATTGATGAGACGCCGATCTCACGAATATCTATGAGTAAGGAAGAACGCCGATTCGTCCTTAACTCGAAAATCGAAGTACCTTATCGATTAATCAACACAACGAACCTTGTTGTATGCAAAGTAAACTGTATTCTTTTCATAAACTGCTGTGAACATACATCCTTGGTCTTTATTTATAGCAATCCTAGCTTAGACTCCTATCTAGAATAGGTAAATAACTACATAGTTAAGATAGTTTAGGAAATCCCAAACTGACTTGGACTAGCTTTCCCCTCTTGCACGCTGCCTTCCTTTCTTGCATGCTGCTCCTCTGTTTTTGCGACACGCTGCTCCTCTGTTGCGTAGCAGCCCCCACAGCTTGGAAGTTTGTTGAACTAGCTTGCGACTTGGCATCTTTGATGAGCTTGTCTGGTCTTAAACTGATCTCTTCCCCTAACGTTTGAGTACAGCAATCCTTACTCGGATCATCCCCTCCCTCTTGAAAAGGAATTGTCCTCAATTCCAACAATTCTTCATCCTCGACATATGGTGAGAGATCTCCTACATTAAAAGTGGCGTGCACACCATAATCCCCCGGTAGCTCAATCTTGTAAGCATTATCGTTGATTCGACTGATCACCTTATAAGACCCTTCTGCTATTGGCATGAGTTTATTCTTCCTTTTCCCCGGAAATCTTTCCTTACGTAAGTGTAACCAAACAAGATCGCCTTCGCTGAAGACCTTAGGCTTGAGATTTTTATTAGCCTTCCGTTTGTAACCTGCGTTGACAGCTTTAATTCGGGCCTTTACCTGCTCGTGTAGCTTCACCATGGCCTTTATCTTGGACTCTGCATCTTTGTGAATCAATTCGTCCTTAGGTATTGGGATTCCTGCCTGGAGTGTTTCCTCGACCTCGCGTTCACTTGCCATTATCGTTAGGTTGGGTTTTCTCGTGGCTTGGGCGTGTATCTTTCGAATTGCTTCGGGAGACATGGGTTTGAGTGTAACTTTGCGGCCATCCACGAGTAATGTATATACGTTACTTCTTCCTTGGTGGGTCACATCACGATCGAATTGCCACGGTCGCCCCAATAGTAAATGGCAAGCGTCCATGGGAATTATGTCGCATAAAATTTCATCCTTATACGAACCCATAGCGAACCCAACTCTTGACTGCTTTGTGACCTTCACCTTACTCCCATCGTCGAGCCAATGCAAGGTATAAGGACGTGGGTGTGGAGTGGTTACCAAAGCGAGTTTGTTTACCAATTCGGTTGAGGCTACGTTTGTACAACTTCCCCCATCGATGATCATATTGCACCATCGATCCTTGACTTGACACTTTGTGTGGAATATTTGGTCCCTTTGTTCTTGGTCAATTAATTCCACCTTAGAGTGTAAGGTTCTTCGTAGGACTAACGTCGTATCATAGGTTGGTGCTTCGAACTCCTCGTCGTGATTAATTTCTTCTTTGTTTTCTTCGAAGGTGAATATTCCTTCCTCCTTCAAGGCTTCGTCGTGGAGATCGTCCCTCCAATTGATGGCTTCTCGAAGTGTGACGATGCGCTTGTTGGGGCAAGCGGCTTGGAAGTGCCCGAAACCTTGACATTTGAAGCAACGCACTTTTGAAACATCCCGAGTTTGAGTCATAGTTTCGGTCTTACTTCGTTCCAAAGGCTTGAGGTTTGTACTTGGATTAGTTGGTGTGTGGAATATTTGGTCCCTTTGTTCTTGGTCAATTAATTCCACCTTAGAGTGTAAGGTTCTTCGTAGGACTAACGTCGTATCATAGGTTGGTGCTTCGAACTCCTCGTCGTGATTAATTTCTTCTTTGTTTTCTTCGAAGGTGAATATTCCTTCCTCCTTCAAGGCTTCGTCGTGGAGATCGTCCCTCCAATTGATGGCTTCTCGAAGTGTGACGATGCGCTTGTTGGGGCAAGCGGCTTGGAAGTGCCCGAAACCTTGACATTTGAAGCAACGCACTTTTGAAACATCCCGAGTTTGAGTCATAGTTTCGGTCTTACTTCGTTCCAAAGGCTTGAGGTTTGTACTTGGATTAGTTGGTGTAGTGACGCTTTTGTTTCCTTCCCCTTGGTTCCATGGATTCGTTCTTGGGGATAGGGGCGGATTAGTATGGTTAGTCCGTTGTTGCGCTTCTACCCGCAGACAGAGGCTACATAGTTCATCGAACGAGGCATAATTGTGGAGGTCGACTACATTGGCTACAGTTCGGTTCAATCCTCGACAAAAACGGGCCATCTTCTGTTCCTCGAGCTCCTCGACTTCGCTCAGCATAACCAATCCTTCGAATTCATTGATATAGTCGGCTATGTTCTTCCTTCCTTGTGTGAGTTCTGCCATCCTGCGATATAACCCAAGTTTATGTGTACGGGGTACGTACCGCTGTCGTAGTTTCTTTTTAAGTTTAACCCATGAGCATATCTTTTCCTTGCCTTCGCGTGATCGCTGTGCCTTTAGATTTTCGAACCATAACGATGCGTTTTTGCTCAGCTTAAGGATAGCATACTTACAACTTTTCTCATCGGAAAGGTCCTTGAACTCAAACAGGCGCTCGATATTTCTCTCCCACTCCAAGTAATCCTCTGGGTCTGTTCCTCCTGCGAATTCCGGGAGTTCTATGATCTTGAACTCGTCTATGGGCTTTGGTCTAGTAGGGCCGGATCGACTCCCTGTCGGCCTATTCCGTAGCATATCTCGTACTTGAGCAAGTAGAGTTTCGTCGTCGAAGTCAGCCATCGAACTAGGATCAGGAACTGGTAGCTCTGATGCCACTTATGATACGAATGCGGAAGCAATAAGAAGTAAATGGATAGGTGATATTGATGAGACGCCGATCTCACGAATATCTATGAGTAAGGAAGAACGCCGATTCGTCCTTAACTCGAAAATCGAAGTACCTTATCGATTAATCAACACAACGAACCTTGTTGTATGCAAAGTAAACTGTATTCTTTTCATAAACTACTGTGAACATACATCCTTGGTCTTTATTTATAGCAATCCTAGCTTAGACTCCTATCTAGAATAGGTAAATAACTACATAGTTAAGATACTTTAGGAAATCCCAAACTGACTTGGACTAGCTTTCCCCTCTTGCACGCTGCTTTCCTTTCTTGCATGCTGCTCCTCTGTTTTTGCGACACGCTGCTCCTCTGTTGCGTAGCAGCCCCCACAGCTTGGAAGTTTGTTGAACTAGCTTGCGACTTGGCATCTTTGATGAGCTTGTCTGGTCTTAAACTGATCTCTTCCCCTAACGTTTGAGTACAGCAATCCTTACTCGGATCAACTACTTGCTTGACCTTCAAGTAAATGTGCCTTGTATATATCCTGTGGGGTTTTGGCCTCCATGACTTCAACATCACGAGCAATAGTAAGACATCCTTCGGTGAGCTTCGTGTTATTCATTATGTCCTGCAGTACCTGTCGATCTTCTTCTTCATCATCATCATCATCATCATCATCATCATCATCATCATCATCATCATCATCATCATCATCATCATCATCATCATCATCATCATCATCATCCACATCCATCTCATCATTATCAACATGATTAACACCATGTCGAGCAAGCATCTAACAAAGCTGCTTCTTGCACAGGAGATCTTCGCAAGACAAAAACGCATGCCTAATCAAATGCCGGTCATCAAGGAAAAGCGCAATCCGAAGTGCATTTGGATATTGTCCAAAGTTCAGATATATCTTGTATGCGATGTCCAAGAGTGGGTACCCTAGTCTGGCAGGAAGGTATCTCGCCGAGCTGGTCAGATAAGAACAGGTCCTCTTGAAGTTTCTATCATCAACATGCTCAACTAACAGATTAACATCTTCGATCTCTATCAAAAGGTCAACAGCTTCTGGTTCAGCATTGTGCTTCATGTGAAAACCGACTATGTTTTGTACTAGCCCCATCAAGTCACGACGATTTTGATCTCTATGCAGATTATACTCTTCAGCAACTTCTCCGGCCAAGTTCCTCATGTACTCATGGCCCCATGAACCAATATCACCATTTGAACCCAACAATCTGTACTTCAAGCTTTCCCTCTCCCTCGGCGGCAGACATGGTCACTGCTAAAACCGAGAATATGTCTGCGAGATACGTTTTCGAATCCGAATCTCCCATGACTTCATAAAACGCTTTCAGAGTTGCGTAATGTGAGCGAAGATACTTTAGTGGCTTAGGAACTGAGGTAAGGGAAGAAGTTGAGGTACAAATTTCATGGCGCATGCTTGCTAGTGCAATCTTCGGCAATGCAGGTTCAGGATCCTGAACAGTATTCTCATACAACTCTAATTGTTGCTTCAATGCCACATCTTGGTCTATAATCTCCATGCTTGTGTTTTTCTTCTCTTTTCCTCTTGCCACTAAGAAAAGTTGAAACGTACAACCCCAGAGTAGTGCTCAAATAGTTATATATAATACACTCAGGGGCGGAATCTCATGTAGTACTAGCCTACTAGGTAGTACTGTTATCTGAAAGTGAAACATGTTTAGACTAGGTAGTACTGGGTTCAATTTCCACTTGGTCCTTTTAACTTTTATTATCTATGTTTATACTACAATATCCATGTATAATTGTGTATCTTACAATTCATTCAACCAACAAGTAATTCTGTTTTCATTTTATATATATTACTTATCAATATTTTCCTCTTTTATCTATATATGTATTATTTAATTTTTAATTTTTAATTTTGTGCCGGTCGTGAGATTCAATTCAGGCTCCGTCACTGAATACACTAGTCCGAGTCCATAATCATCAAGGATAGTAACTATGTAACATAATGCTCTTGGGATATATAGTTTTCAACTTGCTAGTCAAGAAAAGAAAAGAAAAAATGCACAAAGCCACCAGGAAAAGAAGAAAAAAAGTTGAGAAAAGACGTAGCTTTTCCAAAAAGAAAGAGAACAAGATTGACGTGCGTATCGGGTCACCATTTTAACAGGAATGAAACGAGGAGAAATTTACCAAAGTAAACAAAAGTCGAGCAAATTTTCTGGTTCAGTTAAGCTGACAACAAATAGAGCTGCACAATGTTTTAAAAGGCTAAACGTCTACGCGACGCACTTTCCTCCATATACGTGTATTTTTTCTGGGGATAATTGATGATTAAGCAATGCCTACCATATTACTAGCTCTTAAAACTTGCGTTAAGTTCCACCAAAATGGAGGCTCTACGGTTGGGTCTCAATCATGATGTATATCCGGCCACGTATTGCTCAGATTCCCTTACTGTAGTCAAGGCAGTTCATGGTTCTTCTACTGTTCCAGCTACCTTTCGGAATCTTTGTCTCACCGGTCAATATTTGTACACCTCCGACGTGAGGGTAATCATGGAGCGTATACTATGGCTAAATGGGCATTTGGAATGCAAATAAGACTTGTATGTTTGATTATATACTCACCAGGATATACTCATCTTTATTGAGTGAAGTCCTCATCGTTCATCTCAAAAAAATAATATTTGTCATTTAATATTCGCGTTAACTCTTTAACACTACAAGAAGTCATAAAATTCATAACATGTTGAAATATGTCATTAATTATGTGTGATTTGCTTTCTTTGCTTAAATTTCTACGTATATTGAATTCACATATTTTTTCCAAATTTTTATTACTTGTACATCAAATAATGATTTTCACATTATGTGTGATTTACTTTTTTTGCTTAAATTTCTACGTATATTAAATTCACATATTCATTCTGAATTTCTATTACTTGTACATCAAATATTGATTTCCACTCCTCTATATGTGTGTGACATTTGCACTATCTAATTATACAACACAATAATCTCAATACATATCAACTTGTGCGTTCAACTTTTCTTAAAATATTGCAATATGATATAGTGCCTGTTTGAGATAGATTCTCAAAATGATTTTGACAAACACTTCCAAAAGAAAACATCTTTAATACGCTTCTTACAAAATTATTTTTAACACTGATTTCTTAAAATTTCTCAAAATATTTTTCATTATAACCAAATACTCTAAAATTGTTAAAAGTACTTTTTTATATTTGAAAGTGCTTAAAAAAATTACACCAAACATGCGATATATGTACCATCGAATTTCTGACGTCAGTATTAAGAAAAGAATTTAAAGAATTCGAAACAGAAGGCGCTCTCATATTATGGAGAGAAAAAAACATAATCACCTGGGAAATTGTTGATCAAAATGGACGACATAGCGGCCTATTACCCTCCGCCGTCTCCGCCACCGGGCTCCGTCCACTATCCATCATACTACCACCATCCACCTCCGCTGCCGCACCACCACCAGCACCACCTGGTTCCACCCTACTACCCTCCGCAGCCGCAGCTTTACGCCTCCTGCGCCTCGCCGCAGCCGGCGTACGACGAGGTCCGTACACTTTTCGTGGCGGGTCTACCCGAAGACGTCACGGCCCGAGAAATCTACAACCTCTTCCGCGAGTTTCCTGGCTACGAATCGTCTCACCTCCGAACCCCCACCAAGAAGTCTCAGGTCACTTTTCAATTTTCAAAACCCTTCATTTTTGATTCAAAGTCTAAAGCTCTGTTAATTGGATTTGAATTATGATATTTTAGCTGACTGTATGGTAATTGTGGCGGTGTAGCCTTTTGCTTTTGCGGTGTTCTTGGACAAGCAGTCTGCGATCGGAGCAATGCACGCACTCAATGTAAGAACTACAACACTTTGCCTTTTGTACTGCATTGTTGTAAAATGTAGTTTGGAGTTGAATCGAGGAGTTTTAGGGATCATTACGAAGCATACTTCATTGTTTTGGAACTATTGCTGAGTCGAAAACATTGAAAGTGTAGCTAATAGTTGTTGCATTTATCAATTTCTTTGCTGAAGAGCCTACCATAGCATTTGTCAGAGGATTTTGAACGGTTGAAAATGTGTGAAACGTTCAACCGAAAGCTCTTATTATAAACCTTGTTACAGGGGATGCCCCTTCTGTTTTATTTTTGTATTTTGACTGGCTTGGAACTACAACTTTCTTCTTCTGTTCATCAATGTAAGCAGACGATGAAGGAACTGGCTCCGATAAGAAAGCTAGAGGTGCATCATATCCAAGGACCACTTCTGATCCTGGTAAGATAATTATTTGTAACTTCTTCTGCAGAGAGAGAGAGAGAGAGAGAGAGAGAGAGAGAGAGAGAGAGAGAGAGAGAGAGAGAGAGAGAGAGAGAGAGAGAGAGAGAGAGAGAGAGAGTTAACTCATGCTAATTGCTTGTGTGCAACCTTTTCTGTGTTGTCTACTTATCATGATGTACATAACACAAGGTTAAGCTTTAGCACTATCTCACTTCTCTTTATGACAACGTTTGATGATTGACTGGTCTCGTAGATCAGAAATTATGATTTGGTCACATAAAGGGCACATTCTTCTTAAAGCTCACATTGCACATTTTTTGCACACTTGGACACTAGCAGGTGTTGGCAGCATTCACATACCTGGAATGGGTAATTTCTCTTACAACATGATTGGTTATCCATCTGCACAAAGGTTGTCTGCACTGCTTAAGCACACCTTTTTATTTTTTTATATATAAATGGAAGTGACTACTTATAGCTCTATAAACAGCACATACATTATTTATAATATCACGTCTAGCCGAAGGGTCAAGGGCATAGTAGCAACCACCGCTGGATTTCCTGTTCCATGAAGTTGGATTATAGTATTTTTCTTTTGAAATGGTCACTTTTATGTATCTAAGAAACATACTCATAAGTGTTTCTTTGTACATTCAGTCATGGCAGCTTTACTGGCAGTTCCGTAAACGAGACAATAGCCTCAAACATGGTATGGTTGTTTCTATCATAGTTTTTCTTTTGCAGTATTTTCTTTTCTGTAAGATGACCATGCAGCCGTAAAGATACTTGCATGCAGTCTGCAGTCTTCTTAGCTCAGTGATATATACGAAATGAATCTCTGAAGATTTATACTGTGGATCAATTTGAATGTATTCATATATATATTATTTATTTTTTGTCTGGAACTCAACCACAAGATGTTTCAGAACATTCATGATCAAATCGTATGTAACTAGGAATGTCTTTGGCTATTATTATGGCAGAATATTTCACGACACAATACTCCCTGCCCAACCCTTTTCGTGGCTAACTTGGGGCCAGCTTGTACAGAGCAAGAGCTAATTCAAGTATTTTCAAGGTGATTAGCTATGCTTTTTGGTTATGTAGATTCATCTCCATTGCCCTTCATGCGAAGGCATAAGTTTCTTAAATGTTTTTGTCAGGTGCCCTGGGTTTATAAAATTGAAGATGCAGAGCACATATGGAGCTCCGGTTGCATTTGTTGATTTTCAGGTACCATCATACTGTTACCAAGTTATACAATCATACCATGTCAACCTTAAATTTTTTTTAATATGGTCCTTGTGTATTAGTCTCTAAATCACAAATGTAAAATTATGGTTTGCTTTTTGTTGATCAGATTGAATCTTGTAGTGTGGACTAATTTAATCTTGTAGTGATTTTTTAGTATGTGAAGTTTTTAGTGCTATTGTGTACTAAGAGAGCACGCAAGTTATATATATGGTTTTGCATAGTTCTTCACCTCATCATCTCATAGATCTGTTCTATAATTATATGTGCTGTCGTCGCAGGATACTGCTAGCTCAACTGGAGCACTGAGCCATCTGCAAGGCACTGTTCTCTACTCATCTACATCTGGTGACGCCATGAGATTTGAGTATCCTTTTAGTAGTTAACTCACGTGTTTCCATTTCCCTCAACTCTAGTTGCTTTTTCCGTTGTAACTAGTAAGCTTTCCTTAACAAGGACACAGGTTTGCCAAATCACGGATGGGAATGCGGAAGAAACCAAAATAAGTTGGAGACAGTTCTAAGATCTACCCTTTTTTTTTCTTGGCTTTCAATGCTCACAAGCATTATCTCACATTCTTTTGTACCGACTATAGTTGATAGATATAAATTATAGACTGATATCAGGGTGAACCATTGAAAAATATGTCATTCGAGTTGCTTTTGTAGTTCTTGCGATGCAGTAAAATTTTGGACAGTCTTGGGCAAGGGGTATGATTCTAACAACAAAAAAATGTTGCATCCTCTTTACTGGTTTGCCCACAACAAGCAGAATCAATTCTTTTTTTTCCTTTTCTTTTTGCTAAGAAAAGGTAAATTACAAAGAAGAGCGTCTAGGGCATCCTCCCCTAAACAAATCAAATCTATGAAGTCTAGCCACCGAAGAAGGAACAATGTCATCCCAATCTTGAGGAGTAGTTCTAGAGTGACCAATAGAAGCAAGCTTGTTGGCTATGAAATTTGTTTCACGTAACACATACTTGGATTTGATATGTCGGAACGAGTTTGCCAAGATCTTGATGTCTCTGATAATGGTAGTGAGCCTCTAAGGAATATCATTTTTGCCAAGCACCGAGTTGATGATAAGCAAAGAGTCTTCTTCCACAATAATATGATCCAGCCTATTCGCCTTTGCCTTGCTCAAGCTTTCTCCAAGGGCAAGGGTTCAGCTACAGAAACATAAATTGATAAGAATCCTCTGGATCTAGTAGAAATAATAACACCATGGCTGTCTTGAATGATAAAGCCACTAGCAGCTTGAGTAGAGTTGTTCTGTTTTCAGACCCATCAAAGTTAATCTTAAAATAGCTTGGAGGAGGAGGATTCCATTTGATGTTTGCAGGAGGAGCATGAGCTTTAGCACAATGTTTGTTGTGCTCATAATAGTCATTTAAAAGAACAGCAATCTTAACACTGATAACAAAAGCATTGAAGTTCCCATTTCTAAAGATATAATTGTTTCTTCCATGCCAAATTTGTCAATAGATGAACAAAACCTTAGCAATCAGATAAGAATCCCCAGAATTGTCATTGCAATTGGAGCAAAGTTTCTTTATAAGATCATTACCATCATTGAAGATATTGCAGTTTGACAAGTTCCAAACTCTCTTAGTAATTGGATAATCACAAAACAAATGGTTAATCGATTATTCATTATTAGAGCAAAGCGGACAAACATTAGTACTTAACATTCTCATCTTTAGCAATTTATCTCTTGTTTTAAGTCTATTTCTAATAAGAATCCAGCTAAGATCTTCCAGTTAGGAGGAATGTTTAACTTCCACATTTTACTTAACAGATTGGCATGTTATGGTGTTCAATATTTTCAAGATGAGCGTTAGAATCTGATTTGATAGAGAACATATCATTAGGGGAAGGCCCCCATACAAAGGCATCATCTTGATGAAACTGAGGGATAGGAATACTAAAAATGCGATGCACAATATCTTCATAAAGAACCGAAAGGAGTTTGTCTTTATTCCAAGCACCATCAAGAATATAATCATGCATGCATTCCAATTAATGCAATTGCGGTGATCAGTTATAGCTTCAAAACTTGATATCCTTTCCATTTCCCACGGTCCATCTCATTCTACTAAGGATTAACTCTCTACTATCCAAGATCCCTTTCCAAGCAGCAGAGTGACCAGGTTTAGCTCTAGCTTGGAACAAAGAAGATTTCAACACACTTTTTCATCAGGATTTGAATCCACCAATTGTTATTCTTAGTAATCATTTTCCAACCAAGCTTAAGTATATCAGCTTTATTAAAAACGCTCGTACTTCTCACTCCAAGACCTCCCATATATTTAGGAGAACAAACAGAGTTCTATGCTATAGGAGGGCTCTTGGAGCAGGAACTCCAAAAGAACTTCTTGGCCTCATTATCTATTGTTTTAGCAAGTTTTTCAGGACACTTCAAAAAAAAGAACATGGTTAGGCATACCTGAGATATTAGATTTAATTAAAGTTAATCTACCTGCTCTAGAAAGAGAACCATTCTTCCAACCTGCAAGCTTAGTAGAAATTCTCATCAAGATCTCTTTGGCGTTAATAAGATCTTTCCAAAAAATAATATTATGAATACCAAGATACTTTCCAATGGCGCGTTTTTGTTGAATACCCAATATATTAGCAATTCTTATTTTGTCTTGAGCTCTAATCTTAAGAGAGTGATACAAAGAAGACTTGTGGAAATTGATCTTCTGTCTAGAAGCAGCAACAAACTTCTCAAGAACACATTTAACATTAGTAGCAGCTTTAGAAGTTGCTTTACAGAAAATAAGACAATCATCTGCAAACATTAGATTTGAAACTCTAATGCCATTTGGGGAAGACAAGATACCAACATTAGATTTTGCATTTCTGGCAAAAATATTTAAGTGTTTAATCAAGGGCTCCATACACAAATAAAAATATAAAGAGATAAATTATCTCCTTGTCTAATGCCTCTAGAAGGACTAAACATCCCTTCAGGTTTTTCATTGACAATAATGGAAAAAGAAATAGAAGTAATGCATTCCATTACTCTATCAATCCACTTGTCATCGAGACCAAACTCTGTCAAACAAGCTTTCACATAGTTCCAATCAAGCATATCGTAGGTTTTCTCTAAGTCCAATTTAATCGTCATAGAGCCAATTCTTCCTTTTTTTTCTTTTTAAAATCATTGAACATTTCTTGTGTAATAAGAATGTTGTCATGAATAGATCTTGCTGGAGAAAAAGCTCCTTGATTATTAGAAATGCATTTTTCCAAGAAGGCTCTCAATCTAGTGACGATTGATTAACCAACTCTGGACTATCAAATTTAGGGATAAACACAATATTAGTATAATTAATGAAATCAAGGGAAGACCCAGTATCAAAAAACTTCTTAATCAGAGGAGACAAACTACTTCTTACCTCATTCCAGTGTCTTTGGAAGAAAATGACATGAATTCCATCAGATCTTGGAGCTTTTTAAAGGACCAATAGAATTGATGGCATTGAGGATCTCATCGTCCGTCACCTGTTTATTAAGTGTCATTAGATCATCGTTAGAGATACAAGGATTGATAACACTTAAGAAATCATTTAGAACATTCAAAGCAGGGTCCTGAGCTTTAGTAATACCTTGTTGCTCATAAAACCAGCAATCACTTTCATTTTTGATTCTATTGATGTAATTTCTCTTTTTTCTAATTTTCGCTTGCATGTGAAAGAACTTGGTATTCTTCTCTCCCATTGAGAGCCAATCCGCCTTTGCTCTCTGCGCCCAAAACATCTCCTCATTGTTATAAAGCTCTTTAAGTTCATAGTTCAAGTCTCGATTCTTATCCTGCAGATAAGGAGCATCATGGTTATTCATTAGTTGAATCTGAATAGTTTCCTTGTTTTCTTGACACTTTAATCTTGTCTGATATATTCCCTAAAACTCTCTTATTCCAGCTCTTTGCTAGATGCATAAATCTCCTGCAAAGAGTGACAAATTTTTTAACGGGATTATCATTATAGTTGCCACACCAGGCTTGTTTAACCATATCAGGCAACTTAGAGTGGTGTAACCACATTGCTTCAAATATAAAATTATTCCTGTGCACAATAGCCTTCTTATCAAAAGACAAGCAAATTGGACCATGGTCAGAACCACAAATAAGAAGATTTTCTACTTGAGCATTTGGGAAAACATTCATAAAGCGAGTATTAGCACAAGCTCTATCCAGATGTTCAAACATAATGGTATGGTCCTTATGATTATTGGTCTCAGTAAAAGGAACGCCAAAATGATCAATAGACGTCATATTAATACTATTTAAAAAATTACAAGATTTATCATGCTGGTAGAGACCGTGCAATTCCCTCCACATTTCTCAGAGAGATTGGTGATATTGTTAAAATCGCCCATAATTATCCAAGGCTCATTACTAGAGGTTTCAAATTTTCAATCTCATTCCAAAGGTTTAGGTGTTTTTCCTTCCGAGTATAAACATAAATGAAAGTAATAAACCACTTATCACCCATGGCAGTGTTTGTAGCAAGACAACGAATAAACCGATCATGACGGACAAGAACAGTATTACTAATCCTACTAGGTCTCCAAAGTAAAATAATGTCATCACATTGACCTCGTGCGGGTATAATAATTGATTCATCAAAAGGAAGCTTGCCGGCTCTACTTTTACCTAGATCGAGGGATGCTCTAGTATCAATGATGCAAAAGACGTCTAAAGAAAGCATGGTAGCATAATAAAAGGCCTCTGCTAAAAACCCTGCCACGAACTTCTCCGGCTATCCAAAGAAACAACTTTCATGGATAAACATGTATTGTTATTGAGGTACCAGCAACCTCGATGATGTTCCCATTAAATTCAATCATGCAAATAATCATATACCTAGAGAATGAAAGTTTCATACTAGCATACCAAACAAGCGATATAAATAATAAGACGGACAAATTTCCACAGTTGAAGGACATTAAATGCACTTTACTATGACCAGCAAGGTGATAACTAAAACATGAAATAATAAAATAGCTAGAGGAGCAAGGGGGACGTACCTTTACACACTGTTTGGCAATGAAATTTTGAAAAATTTCAAGGAAATTCAGGATTTGTAAATATCAAAATTATAAAATGATGAAATTTAATGAACGGAATTTTCAAATAAACTTGTTTGGATAAATTGAGAATTCAAAGAAAATTTTTAAAATTCTGTTCTATTTTATAATGTGCATTTTCTTTTTAAAATATTTTTGTGATATCATAGAATTTTTTTCATATCTTCATTGAGAGAATACAGTACTTATCACAAATACTTACTAAAAATATTACAAGACATAAATACTCATTTGTTACAAATCTTACTAGTCGGCATAAATAATATTACAAAAAAAATTATACTTCAAAATCTCAAAATTCTAAATCTCAATACTCATTACACATTACTGTTATACATAACATAAATACACTATTACGATCTAAATCTTGGATGCATGATTCATACATTCTACTCCACTATTGCTTGTTCTTGTGGCACTTGTTAAGCACGATATATTTGATAGCCGGCAAACATTTCCAACGCCAATTGATCACGAAATGCAGTTCACTCAATAGTAGCTTCAATTGTAAGAATCTCGGGTTCATTAACTTCAATGAGCATCATTAGCAACTCCCTATCAACCGAATCTAGAAGATGTAACAGTTCAACTTCTAACAAAAGATCATTGTTTTTCAGCCCATATGAAGTTGTGCAACACACAACAAGCATTAATGATTCTAACTTGTGTTTTAATGTAAAAAAGAAGTTGTTCTCAGTATGCTCCATCTATTCTTCAACACCCTAAATACTCGTTCAATCACATTCCAAACTTTTGAGTAACGAAGATTAGAAAGCTCTATATGATTTTCGGGGCGATTTCCGACCCATTCTTTGAGGTGATATCTAGTTCCTCTATAAGGCGCTAAAAAATCAAGTCCAATCGTGTATCCCACATCAACAAGGTAGCATTTATTTATAAAAAAATTATAGTATTATGAACTTACTTATCTATTGAAAATTGAATAGTTACAGTTGATGTTGAAAACATACCAATAGGAATAACCAAACGATTGCCTCTAGTCAATGCATCTCTAAGAACTCGAGAATCTCATGCCGATCCTTCCCATCCAGGCAATACATAAGTAAACCTCATGTTTTGATTGCAAACTCCTAGGACATTAGTAAAAATATCTCCTTTCCTATTTCGATATCTAGGTCGAACAATTGATCCAACAATCACAGAGATATGAGTCTCATCCAACGCTCCCAAACAATTCTAAATTGATAAAAAAAAAGTAGTGAGTTATGTACTTGAGAGAAATAGTTTATGAAAATTTCTCAAACTATCAATTTAATTAAAATTACCTCAAACCATCTCCATCTCCTCATATCATCTCCTCATATCAGCACATTGAAGAACACAATCATGATGCTTCAAATAATCCTTAATAATTCTCAAAAACTGCACGCAACACACTATTGAACTACCTACTTATAGTTTCCTTAAAACGACAAAACTAAAGATGAATTGATCTAAATTTCACATCATGTCCAAGGATGTATAGGAACATCGCCACAAATTTTGCAATGGCAACATATCTTGTTCCTTGTAATCCATTTTTATCGAGTAATACTTGACAAAGTCTATGAAATATGCTCTTGCTAACCCTCAAATTTTTCATGCACTCAACTTTGGATCCATTATACAAGCGATTCAAAAACCATTATCTTTGTTCATCCCAATCAAGTAAGGGCTCTCTTATTATAGTTCTAAATTTGCAGTGGTGCCAAGCTACTATTGATGTCAAAAATCCCGACACGGAAACAGAATAAACTTTCATTTTCTCCATCATTGCTTCCTTCTCATCTTCTTCCACTCTAGCACGCTTACGAAAAACATCCATCCTTAATTATTGGTAATAGATTCACAAGTTCAAAACCAACTTAGGTTGGGTATATACCATTAAGTGGTTGTGAACCAAACATCTCAACATTAAAAGTGGTAGTGAACCAAAAAAATTATGTCTGTGACAAATGCAGTAATGTATACACAACCAGTCTCATAATACTGTAAGCCATGTAGCTTACATACTCTGCATTCAAGTATATCACATGACAACATACGGTTAAATACATGCATTCAAGTATTTATTTATTCATGTTGAGTAAATAGGTCTCTATAAATAATAAATTAGCCACAAGATAGTCTATTCTACAAAAGCTATCAATCATTTGCAAAAGCTATATCGAAACAAATATGATCAGTATCAGTAATGCATCATAAAAAAAGAAGAAGTAAAAGCAACAAAATCAGTGCTTCACTACTGTCAGAGGTCAACGAAAAAATAAAAGTAAGATCTTTCTAAATTTGTATATAATCTTCCTATGTAGCTTACAACCAGAACAGAAGAGCGGTAAACTCAAACCAGTTTCTCCGATTTGATAACAACTAAATTAATGCTAACCTCCAAAAAGCTCAAGCAAGGCCTCATCATACACCATTTGTTCATTTAGCTTCTTATTCTTACATTAAAATGCCTTACAAATCCAAGCAATTACAAGTCTTTGATATCAAACCACCATGCCTAAGAAATTCTGCAATGAAAGTTACCTTATTCAAAACAAACAATTCTACTATCATGAAGCATGATATCTACTACTCCATACTCCAAACACAAAAAATGGAAAAGTAAAAAAACTTTTACCTGCTTCAAATCGTTCCCAGCATTAGGAAATTCAATCAACAAGTACATGTTGCGGCAGCTTAGCTTTATCAAACTGATGAACGGGAAGTCGGGAACTAATGGCTGTATCTGCAGAATTGAACATCTAATCATTAAAACATTACAGTAACTATAACTTACATGGGAAAGAAAATCTTCATACAGATCAAAACAATGACTCATTTTTTTCACTATTGCTGGCAATCAGATGGGAGAAATCATTTTATACATAGAAGAGGAATTGCAGACACTATTTAATAATTCACATCTGCGAGTATCTGCACAAGCTTTCGTTGTTTCACAATGATTAGAGGGACCAAATAACCAACTTGGTTATCTTATTTATAGAATAGCTTTTCTGCACATTGTACAATTTAAAAGCCAACAAAATATAGCTCAATTGAAGAGGTAGACTGCCATCTAATACATACATACTAGATGAGGATCAAAACTGAAGAGCAATAATACACTATATTTTTTAAAAGTCCATCCATCAGGTAAGGCAATTGATGCCTCGTAAACAAAATTATAATAACTGCAGATTCATACTTATGTGTCAGATATAGGAACTCATAAAGCACAAGGTGTATTCGAATATATATTCCAGCCTCATACTGCATACAAAAAGCCTAGTCATGTCAGCACACAGCCCTATTCTATAGCACATAAGAAAATCACCAACTTCAGTAAGGCTTTGACTGGGACTCTTAACTCACTAGGTGTTTGATATGCTTAAAAAGTTACTTTGCACTTTTTCATCTTACCACCTGGCCTAATTGGATCATACTCTTCAAATAAGAGGTAAACATTTCATGGAACCATATTGCACGGTGACAACCATGTGCAGACAAGCTAGAATTCCCAATGATTCAAATTGTGCATCCATACTCATAAGCTATTCATCACAGCACACAAGCACCATTAAAGAACACAATGCAAGCATGTATTTATATCGATTTATCGTAAAGGGAAGAGACTAACTAACTGACTCTTCTGGCAAAGTAAAGTGGCAACCATGTTTGAAGTAGCAATAGATAGAAACATGAAGACATAGCTCTTATAATCACACATTGCAGTTCCAGGGCAAAGCAGCAAGCTCAAACATGAAGATATGTGTTCATATTGTTCCTATTTGCAGACTCTCACAATCTTCAAACCAATTTAGAAACCCAATTTGTAGCAAGCAAGGATTCAAAATCTATAATCCCAATTCATAAACAACAATGATTTGAAATCCAGGAACCCAATTCATAACTTGCACCAATTCCAATTCATCAATTCAAATGAATACAAAATAGCAGCCACGAACGCAGATAACAACTCTTCGAAATTGGAATTCGAGAAATACAGATTTCTACAACAGAACTGTAGATTACAGAATGGAAGAACCCAACGTCTAGAACAAACCTGGAGAGCGACGATGGCCGGAGATGAATTCGCATGTTTTGGCCATGAGATCGGGATTTTGAAATGAAGCCTGTTTAGGTGGGATGGAGAGATTCCACTTTTCTCGATATTTTTCACTACTAGAAATCCCTTGAGAAATCACGGGATTTCACAAATTCCAGTCCAAGTTTTGCCAAACAAGGAATTTGTGGCGTGGGATTTTGAGATCCCTTATATTGGTCATATTCTGCCATTTGATTCCGTTGCCAAACGATCCCTTAGTGAAGAGCAGATCATCATGAATACTTGAAAGGTGGTCTGTAGCTTACCATGATTGCTTGGAAGCGCTTCAAGAGAGAGGCGGTGGTGGTGGTCTCTGTCGAAGGACTGCAAATACACGATTGGGATGGATCTAAGGCACGATATCGATTCTTAGCTGCAAGCCACATCCATATGATTTGTGAACTCCGATTCGAACACGGGAGCTGGTATTAGTTTTCGCCTTAAAAAAAAACTTAATTTGGATCTCAAGGGAGTTTCTGAAATCAATTCTCTGAGAAAAATTTGGCCAAGGAGGTTGCTATATTACTACCCAAGCTACGAAGAAGACGAATTGGGGATTTCAAGCGCGTGGCCCACGCGTTCATTTTTTCAACCTCTGGTTTTTATAAGCATAATCAATTCTACTAGTAACCCATAAATATAAGATTAGGTGCTCTCTTACTCTCTTAGAACATCCGCATCGGAGGGCTTCTTGCTCGAGCAGGAGGTGGGTTCGGCCGACAAAAGCGGTGAAATCGGAGGGGACAATTGCTCGTTGACGGCAAACAAAAGCAACGACACAAGCAAAGTTTGTCCCGGTGCTTGCACGAGTGTCTGGCAATATGTAATTTGATATATGATATAAATTTTATTTGATTATATGAAATAAATTATGTAATTGATATATCTTATTTGTTTAAATATGTAGTATTGTAAAATAGCTAATATTTATTATATTTTAAATCAAGCAAGCTCAAACCTTTTACTATGCGGCCAAGAAAAAATCGTTTACACACTTTGTATGTTACGAAGCAATTAAGGACCATCCAACTTACGTTACGATGCTACCAACTACTCCGTCTCCGTATGCAAGCAATTTTGAAGTTACTCCTTCCGTTACCGAATCATCTCCAATTATCAATTTAGGTGACGAGGAAGTGAATGAGACACCACAAAGCAACGTGACCGCTCCCTCGAGTCCGGTTAGACCTATGGGATGCAAAGCGACAAAGGAAGCAATGCGGCAAAAGAAACAATGTAAGACTCCTATTTAGCAACGAGTTGAGGTTTTGTAAACAATTGCAAGTGATCAAGCATCGTGGCATACCTCGAGGAAGATGCGTAATGAAAGTGAGCTTAATTATTACAAGAGCACATACAAATTCAACAACGGAAGGAAGCAAGGGTGGCCAATAAGTTCAAACTCAAGAAACAAGAGGAAGAAATAAGGATCATCACAATGGATTTGGAGGCTATGATCCCAATCTCGAAAATGTATTTTACCAAGAGGAAACTAGAAATCTTTAATGAATGAGAAGTTAAGGAATGAGAAGCTACCAATGAAACATTTTCGAATTTTCATCACCCACGTATGCTCTTTCCATAGTAGTTATAGTATTGTGTTAAGAATAAATATAGGCTTGACTTGTCATTATGTAATTTGAATTTTTGAGAAATAAATGAAATTTATTTATTAAGATGAAATTGAAAAGCATATTTGTTACACATATTAAAGTAAAACACATACTAAAATTGAAACACATACACATTAAATGAAAACACATAATAAAATTGAGACACACATATGTAGACACATATTTAGAGTATTTCATCTGTTCAATCCTCCAGTTGTACTTCACCAAGTCTTTTTGAAGCTCTGCATGGATATAAATAGATTCGAGATCGGCAACACGGTCATGAAATCGTTATATATTACGTCCATATCTTCTCATTGGATCAAAATGAATTTGATTCCCTTATGCATCCACTAGCCTATCATAAACCTGGAAAGCTCTCGATGGGTTTTGCATATCTTCTTCTTCATTCTCGTCAAACTCTTCCTCAAAGAACTCATCATCAACAATCATGTTATGCAATATGATGTAAGCTACAATGATGGATGTGATTACCGATTTCTTGTGCAATGTGCAACTATGACGAAAAATTATCCAACAATATTGCAAGATGCCAAGTGTCCTCTCCACATCTTTCTGGTATGCCTCTTGTTTCTTTGCAAAGAGCTTATCTTACGGCGACTGGGGATTTGGAAATTGTTTTGACAAAGGTAGAGTTCCTCATATATATTCCGTCAGCTAGATAATAAGCATTGCAGTACCTCTCTCCGTGTACTTCATTAACGCAGTTAGGCTTCTTCCAGCAAGGACGCGGTCGAAGACATTGGAATGGTGGAGCATGTTAATATCATTTTAAGCTCCAGGCATCCCGAAGAAACTATGTCATATCTAGGTTTCATATGAGGCCACCACCTCGATTTAGGATAATAATGGGGCAACCATTTCCCCCTGAGTATGCCCTTTGATGTGCGGTTAGACAGTTCTTTCATTCCCAGTGCATGTTGTCGATAATTGTAATCATACCTGGAAACCCTCGATGTTAACCTTTATTTAGGAGCTGAGTGAGGTCCTCCGGTGTTAGAGCGCGGAGATATTTTGGACCATAAAGATCAACCACTTGGTGGCAAAACTCCTTCATACATTCTAGTGTAGTCAATTCCCCCATCCTTGTAATTTTAGTACACTAATCTGTAGCTGTGCCGTACGCCATCATTCGTAGAGCATAAATCATCTTTTGTTGGGGTAAAAACCCTAGCACTCCAGTGGTATCTGCTCTTTGATGCCAATATTGGTCGTTGTTGTAGAGATCCATCATGATAGTGTTAAATACGTCTTTGCTCATTTGGTACCTCCGACGAAATTCTTGCACTTTGAAGATAGGGCGCTCGACAAAGTAATCTTCCATGATATTTTGTCCCCTTGACTCCCTCAGTCTTAGTCGATTTGCTTTGCGACCAAAACATGAACCACGACCTTGTGGTTCATCGTCAACTTATACCTCCTTCATGACCACTTGATTGACGAATAATTTCTCAATGTCGTCATCCTCTTGGTGTTGTAGTTGCCTATGCCTGATAAAATTATGAAAACTAAAAGGATTCATTAGAGTGATGAAAGAAATCTTGAGAAGTGTTTAGAGAGATGTGTTATCCGCACGGATTGGAAGAGGCTTGTACATGGTGTGAGTATAGAATGAGTGATGGATGAAAGTTTTAGAGCCAATTGTAGATAATCTAATATTTGAAGATGAACACACGTGTTGCATCATCATTGGTCAAAAATCTTACCAGAAATATGGTCCAATCACTACAAGAAAAACGCACTTAGACGACGGACATTGTTTCCGTCGTCCAAGTATGACTTAGACGACGAAGATGTCTTTTTCCGTCGTCCAAGTGGCCACTTAGACAACGGACAGACACGCCGTGGTCTGAGTGGCCACTTGGACGACAACGTCTAGGTCCATCGTCCATATATCCACTTGGACGAAGGAAGAAGACATATCCGTCGTCTAAGTACCATAACCCTAAACCCTAAGGCCCTTAACCCTAAACCCTGACTTTTCACTTAGACGACGCAAAGGCACGTTTGGGTCGTCTAAGTGAGTACTTGGACGACGCAAACGTGTCTTTGCGTCGTCTAAGTGCTTACTTGGACGACGCAAATGTTCCTTTGCGTAGTCTAAGTGAAAATTTCGTAATTTCATCTAAGACAACGACCATCTAGACCATGTCCTAATGCATATTCTTTTCGTCGAGACCATAGAGTAAAAAATTGTCGGAGTGTGACCGTCAACGGGTTCCAAAATGAGACTTACGGATTTTTGTGTATCCACGTTTCCGGTTTGTAAAAATTTCGGTTTTGCGGTTGACTGTGCCGATGAAACTCTTAACGAACTTACTATTTTGTGAAAATTATTCTATTTATATATTGTCTTATGGAGAATGTATCCAACGGTTATTTTGTCCAAATTCAATTTCGTTAATATCAATATGCAATGAGCCTATACTTAATAACACTTAAGTTATACATATTAGTAGATACTTAATAAGTTTAAAGATGTAAGATTTTTCGTTGTCTTAAATTCAATTGTTTATATATACGATTCGTTAATCGATATTTTACAACTATTTCATTCGAATGACAGATCGAAAATTTCCTTGCGAATTATTTTTAAAAATTATCTTTACGGAAATTTCACCTAGACCACGGAGATGGACATCTCCGTCGTCCAGGTGACCACTTGGATGACGGAAACAGATCATCTCTGTCGTCTAGGTTGAAAAAGATAGCGGTTCAACTTCCACCGCCAAATTTTTGGGGAACGGTTCAAATTTCACCTAGACGACCGAGATGCCTATTTCCATGCCATCGCCTAAGTGAAATTTGAAACGCTTCCCAAAATTAGGGCGGTTAACTCCCACCCGCTAAATTAATTGGGCGCCGGTTCCAAAAATTTAAACGGTTTACTTAGACAACGAAAATAGGTGTTTCCGTAATCTAAGTGCACTTAGATGACAGAAAAAATACCTCCGCGGTCTAAGTGAAACTCTATATAAAGGACCCATTCGATCTTTTTTCCTCATCCCATTCTCAATTCCTCCTCTCCTCTCTCTAACTCTCACTCTCTCAAAAATCCGGTGACTCCTCTCTCCGGCGACTCCCCTCTATATCTGCAGGAATAGAGAGCCAAGATCTGACAACAGGTATTTATGCTCTTGAGAGAAGAGGTAAAATTGTTATTGCACTCAAAATTTCTAAGTTTACTGGTAGTAATACATGGATAATTGATTCTGGTGCGTCTGATTATATGACATTTGATAAAACCTTGTTTTTGAGCTTGTCTTCATCTCCCATATATGAAGTATCCAATGCAAATGGTGTGTCTTTTCCTGTTTTAGGTATAGGGTCAATCCAAGTTACTTCCACCATCATGTTACATAATGTCCTCTATGTGCCTTCTCTATCTCATCACCTATTATCAGTCTCTGAATTGAACTCACAAAACAAATGCTTTGTAACCCTTTTTCCAATGCATGCCATCTTTCATGATCTAGCATCTCAAGCGATCTTATGTAAGGGAGATCTGAGGGGGAGACTGTTTCACTTGGACTGCATGTATTGCGGGGAAACAAGAATGACATCACCAACAGTTGCTCTAACTTCGAGTTCTGATCATGTAAAGGAAATTTGGCTTTGGCATCGTCGATTGGGTCATCCGTCGTTTGGGGTTATGAAGAAATCTATGTCGTCCTTGTTTGTAGAAATAAAGGAGTCTACTCTCCATTTTGAAACTTGTGTTTTTGCTAAGAGTCATAAATCTAGTTATCCCTCTAGCATGTCTTCTAGTTTAGCACCATTTGAATTAATTCACTCTGATGTATGGAGACCTTCCATGAATACAACATTATCAGGAATGATCGAGATACTTTGTTTTATTTATTGAGGACTTTACAAGATTGACATGGGTTGTGTTACTTGAGAAAAAGAATGTTGTGTTTTCTGCCTTCACTGCTTTCTATAATCTTATCCAGAATCAGTATGATGCTTGTGTGAAGATCTTTCAATCTGACAGTGGAGGAGAGTTTGTCAACCACTCTTTCCAAGATTATTTTCGACAATATAGAATTATCCATCAGACTACTTGCCCTCAGACACTTGAACAGAATGGAGTTTCTAAAAGAAAGAATCGTCATCTGTTGGAGATGGGCCGAGCTCTCTTGCTTAGTGCCAACATGCCCAAATATCTGTGGGGTGAAGCTGTATTATGTGCCTCTCACCTCATTAACCGCCTTCCATCTGCAGCTATTCACAATCAGATCCCGTTTGAGATGTTATCTCAAACAGTCGTCATTCCATCTCTAAACAAGCTTCCTGCTTGTGTCTTTAGTTATGTGGCATATGTTCATCTTCATTAGAATCAAAGGACCAAGTTAGAGGCCCGTGCCCTTAAGTATGTATTTGTTGGCTATGGAACTCACCAGAAAAGGTACAAGTGTTATCATCTTCTGTCTCAAAGGTTCTACATCACTATGGATGTCACATTTCGTGAAGACGTGTGTTATTACTCTCCAT
Organism: Geum urbanum; assembly: GCA_946800695.1. NCBI lineage: Eukaryota > Viridiplantae > Streptophyta > Magnoliopsida > Rosales > Rosaceae > Geum > Geum urbanum. Next base: position 18,311,974 of record OX326997.1, on the reverse strand, counting down.
CAGCTAGTCCTCGTGAGGAGGATACGAATGGATTTTATGAAAACCAGTTTGGGGCACCAGAGGCTGACATTCCAGAAAAGAGTACCCCAGCCGGATGGAATATTCAATCGGTCGAGGCAAATTTTCGACCGGTCGAAAACTCTTCGGATCAGACTGGAGGTTGTCATCGACCAATCGAGGAAACTTTTCGACCGGTCGAAAATGATCACCCGGATCAGACAGAACCTGATCATCGACCGGTCGAGGGTATCCTTCGACCCATCGATAATCCTCAAACATTAAGCGTTCAGCATGTCAACAATGACATGTGGAAAGGAGGAGAAGAAATCAGTGATCAGCAACCAGTTCTAGAAGATGTACATGCAAGAACAGTCTCTCCCTCTCCATCAACGATCTCTCTTGACCTAGCATTGCCTGAGGTATGTATTCCTGTGCCTAGTTCTAGTATTCCTGACAGAGTATTACCTACTAGGTCAACTCGCGGTCAAACCCCCAAAAAGATACGAACCTTTCATGTCAGCTAAAACCAAGTATCATGTGGCTAATTATGTGTCAACCCATAGATTATCCAAACCTTATGTAACCTTTGTGAATCAATTATCTGCTGTATCTCTTTCTAGTAAAGTGTAGGATGCAATCAAGGAGGAGAAGTGGGCTAAGGTAATGGAGGTTGAGATGGATGCTCTCAACAAAAATGATACATAGGACATGGTACCACTACCACCTGAGAAGAAGACTGTTGGGTGCAAATGAGTTTATACTGTGAAACATAATGCAAATGGATCAGTTGACAGATATAAGGCAAGATTGGTAGCAAAGGGATACACTCAGAACTATGGAGTGGATTATGATGAAACATTCGCACCAGTAGCAAAGATCAATACCATTCGAGTTCTCATGTCCCTAGTAGCTAATCTAGACTGGCCCTTGTAGTAGTTTGATGTGAAGAATGTTTTTCTCCATGGATACTTGAATGAGGAAATTTACATGGATCTTCTTCCAGGATATGAAACTTGCAGAATATCCTGATCAGGTTCCCACAGACAAATCCAGGTACTAGAGATTAGTTGGAAGGTTGATTTACTTGTCCAATACTAGGCCTGATCTTGCTTATACTGTTAGTGTGGTAAGCCAGTATATCCATAATCCTAGAGAACATCATATAAATGTGGTGGTGAGAATCCTAAGGTACTTGAAGTCTGCTCTTGGTAAAGGTCTTGTGTTTCGAAAGAATAAAGATTTGGGAACTTGTGGCTACTCCGATGCAGATTGGGCAGGTAACATCACTGACAGACGTTCTACTTCTGACTATTTCACATTCGTTGGTGGAAATCTGGTTACATGGAGGAGCAAGAAGCAGAATGTTGTGGCCCGGTCTAGTGCAGAAGCTGAATGTAGAGGAATGGCTCAAGGAGTCTGTGAGTTGCTATGACTTAAGTATTTGTTGGGAGATTTGAGCTTTAAGCAGGAACATCGAATGCCTCTTTATTGTGACAACACTGCTGCAGTTGAGATTGAACATAATCCTATTCAACATGATCGGACAAAGCATGTGGAGATTGATAGACATTTTATTAAAGAAAAGCTGGATGCTCGGATCATCTTATTCTCATTTGTTCGATCAAAAGAGCAATTGGCTAACATCCTCACTAAGGCGGTTTCATCCAAGATGTTCAATGACTCACTTGGCAAGTTGAGCATTCAAGACTTGTATGCTCTAACTTGAGGAGGGGTGTTGGAGTGAGTCACACTCCTTGTATAATTAGAAGTATATTCTATAATTACGTAGAATTTAATGTTTGATTTAGTTTCTTTTTAAGAATGTAAGTACTTATGTATATGTACTTTAATTTATGATTGATCAATATATCAAAATATTGCAGCAAGATCGATCGTAACTTGCGTGCTCTCGTACTACTATCTAGTGACTCATATACAAATAAGATGGTTCAATCATAAGAGAAACCGACTTCCAGATCGAGTTTGAGCTTTTGAAATAAACAAGTTTATGGATCGATTTGACGACTTTGAGATCCAGTTATACAATGTAAGTGGACGGATAGAATGATAGATACGTTGATGTGATGATATTATTGTGCAGGGCGGCTAGCCAGCTCTAGCTAGTAAGATAAGAATATCGTTAATTACAATGAATGGATGACAAGCATGTTTCCAAAGAATAAAATTTTAATATAACTATATTATCATTTTCTTTTGACGTGTTAAGGATAACAAAAATATTTTCTAGGTTTGGGATAAATTTTTGGTCTATGTGAAATGATTCAACTGTGTATTCTCGATTCATGTAAAATAGTCACGTTTATAATTTAGTAGACATATTTTAACGCACGATACTATTATTTTGTTTTCTTACAATTATTAAATCTTATAATTATACTATTTTATATTTGATGCAATAAAATAATTAAGAGTTACTAGTCATCGCACACATATTATGCATGTGCATCAGTTTTGACTAAATTTTTTTAGAGATTATACTCCAGTTAATCTTGAAATTTATCTTAATTTTTTATAATTATTTTCAAAAAAATAAATTGTCTCCTTTTTTATTTTTTAGTTGAGAGAACTAAAATGATGGTAGTTATTGAAAATAGTGTTGATCAATTAGGGAAAAGGGGAGGTAGGTAGCTATCTCCAGAAAGAAATGTTTGAGATAATTACAGAATTTTTTTTATCTTTTCTTTTTATAAGTCAAATACAATAGTCCCCTCATATTATTTATTATCTTTTCTTTCTATGAGTTGATTATAATAGTGCCATAATTTTATTATTTCAGATCTATGTAAAAGGGTAATTTTTGGAAGAAATGACAGAAAGGGAGAACAACACGAGTTTTTTTAATATATAGTATAGATGAATGGATGACATGCATGTTTCCAAAGAAAAGTAAAATATTAATATAACTATACTATCTCATTTTGTTTCCCCATATTTATTAAATCTTCTAATTATACTCTTTTATATTTGATACAGTAAAATAATTAAGAGTTACTAGTCATCACACACATGCTATGTGTCATAGGCCGACTTTGAGAAGCGAAAAAACAGACTGTGCGGCACTTGCCTGTTAGCAAGTCAGCCAAATGAGTACCTTGCAAGCAGCAATAATCCACACGATATTAATACATTGTAAGGGACTAGCAAATAAGTAAGAAAGCGTGCAAATGAGCAAGCGAGCAAGCAACCGTGTGGGCTGAGCGTCAGTGAAGAACACAACAATGAACAAATAATTTAATAATCGAATGGGACAATCTCATAGTGCACAGATGATTGAATCTATTTTTTTATTGATGGTAAGACCTTTAGGGAGGCAAAAGTACATGTGCTTATCTATACTAGTTCTTGAGTTCAACGGTAATGCCAACTAGGAACCCCTCCCTATATATGATATTTTACATAATTTCACTTTGCAGGAGGAAAATTAAAATGTTTGAGGAGTCATAATGAAAGGAAAATTACTATTTTAACTTTGGCACACAAGTAATTATCCACGGGCTTAACTCATGACCCTGGACAAGGTTGCGTGTGGCCTTACAACCTGTCGGGAGGCCGTATGGCATGCCAGTAGAGTGCGGCTTCTGACATCCTCCCCCACTTAAGTTGTTGACGCCCTTGATGACTCTCTCCGCTTGAAATCTTCAATTTTCTGTTTGAACTTTTTCAATGCATCTACATTCTCCCAGCTTGTCTCTTCGTCTCCAAGGTCTATTCACTTGACTAGAAATTGTTGTCAAGGGTACCTCCCTACCTTTATCATCCTCTCGGCAAGAACTTGCTCTACTTCTTTCGGCTTTGGTGGTCGAACATCGACTTGTTCACGTGCTGGTTGGTTGCGGGTAAGGTCTTCAGTATCAGGGTGGTGAGGCTTGAGGTTGCCTACATGGAAAACTGGGCAAACTCGTAACCAGACAGGGACGTCTAACTTATAGGAGCATCTCCTCACTTTAGAAATGACTGGGAATGGCCCCTCATACTTTCTGAAAAGCCGGGCGCCTCTGGTGCGTAAGAACCTAAGCTTCTCCAGGAGAAGTTTGACAAGGACCATGTCTCCAGGTTGGAATTCACGGGGCTTTCGACCTTGGTCTGCCTACTTCTTCATTCTCTTGGCCGCCTTCTCTAGATAGGCTTGAGCAATCTCTACATTGCTTTCCCACTCCTTAGTAAAGTTGAATGCGCGGGGGTTCTTTCTTCGATAGACTTTGTGTACTGTATGTGGTAGGAGAGGTTGCTGACCTGTGACAATTGCAAAGGCACTTTTGTTAGTTGCAGAGCTCTTCTTCGAATTGAAACAAAACTGGGCGACATCGATTAATGCCACCCAATTCTTATGATTGGCATGAACAAAATTCCTCAAGTACTCCTCTAACGTCCCATTAAACCTCTCAGTCTGCCCATCTGTCTGAGGTTGATAGCTTGATGAGATGTTCAACTCTGACCTCAACAATTTGAACAATTCCGTCCAAAAGGTGCCAGTGAACCTAGTGTCTTTGTCACTGACTATGTTTTGAGGTACTCCCTAATACTTCACTACGTGTTTAAAGAAGATGTTTGTTGTATCTTCTACGGGACAATGCTTTGGTGTTCACGCAAACGTGGCATACTTAGATAATTTGTCCACCACCACCAGTATACCTGAGGTGTCCCCGATTTTAGGAAGGTTTGTAATGAAGTCGAGCGATACACTCTCTTATGGTCGTGTTGGTGGTGATAAGGGTTCCAACATCCCCGGCGCCTTCTGTCGCTTGACTTTGTCTTGTTGGCATATGAGGCAGGTCTTTGTATACTCCGCTACATCATCTTTCATCTGCAGCCAGTAGTACCCTTGCTTCAGAAGAGCATGAGTTCTTTGCCATCCGGGATGTCCCGCCCAAAGAGTGTCATGGAATTCCATCATCAACATCCTACGTAGGCCATCTGCTCTCGGAAAAAAATACCCTTCCTCCCTCTGCTATTAAGAGTCCATCTTCCAACCAAAAGCGACGACTCTTCCCTTCCTTAACAAGTTTCACTAGAGATTGAGCCACGTAGTCCTTCTCCAAACTCTCTCAAATTCTTTGTTTGATTGTCGTGGCAATAGCACTGCTAGACAAACTCGCTAAAATCTTTAAGGCAACGAGGTCAGTCTTGCGGCTAAGAGCATCCGCCACCTAATTAGTGTGACCTGCCTTGTGCTCAAAGTGAACGTCAAACTCCGCGAGAAACTCTTGCCATCGAGCTTGCTTAGGAGTTAACTTTGGTTGGGTGAGGAAGTGACTCACAACTGAGTTGTCTATTTTCACAACAAACTTGGTCCCCAACAAGTAATGCCTCCATGTTCTCAAACAATGGATTACGACCAGGAGTTCTTTTTCTTGGGCCGTGTACTTCCTCTCAGTTTCTGATAACTTGTGGCTCTCGTATGCCACGGGGTGCCCCTCATGCAACAACACACCCCCCCCCAAGGCAAAGTCTGAGGCATCTGTCTGCACCTCAAAGGGTTTAGTGACATTCGGTAGAGCCAGTACCGGATCATCCATCACTACTTTCTTCAACTCCATAAAGACGGTCTCACATTCGCCCCTCCATACCCACTCTACTCCCTTCTTCAAAAGCTCAGTCAGATGAGTGGTCTTCTTTGAGTAGTTGTGGATAAATCTTCGATAGTAATTGGCTAACCCAAGAAAAGAACAAAACTCCTGCACATTCCTGGGAGTTTGCCATTGTTGTATGGCCTCTACTTTCTCCATGTCCATATTGATGCGACCCCGTTCGATGATGTGACCCAAAAATTTAATCATGGTTTATGCGAACTCGCACTTTTCCCTCTTCACATAGAGCTGGTTCTCTCTCAGCTTCTGAAATACCATTTTCAAATGCTCCGTGTGCTTCCGGTGTGTAAAGCTGTAAACAACGATATCATCTAAGTAGACCACTACAAATTTTTCGAGGAACTCGTGGAACACCTGGTTCATTAGTGTGCAGAAAGTTGCAGAGGCGTTTGTCAACCCGAATGGCATCACCAAGAACTCGAAAGCACCATAACGGGTTACACATGTTGTCTTGTGTTCATCTCCTTCTACAATGCGAACTTGATAGTACCCTGAGTAAAGATCTAGTTTTGTGAGATATTGGGCACCACCAAGTTGGTCAAATAAGTCTGTAGCCAGAGGAATGAGATACTTGTTCCGTACCGTAATCTTGTTAAGAGCTCGATAGTCTACGCACATCCTCAAATTCCCATCATGTTTCTTCTGAAATAACACAGGTGCGCCAAATTACCCTTTTGTCGTTCTAATCCGCCCTGCCTCTAACATCGCTTCTAACTACTTTCTAAGCTCCACCAGTTCTGGGGGACTCATTCTATAGGGTGCTCATGCCGGTGGCTTTAATCCTGGCAGAAGCTCGATCTCATGGTCTACACTTCTCCTCGGGGGCAACTGCTTCGAAAGTTCCGGAGGCATCACATCTGCATACTCTATCAACCCCCTTTTGACCTCCTTCGGCACTACCCTGCTTTTGTTGTCTTCTTTTGTCAAGGGAACAATGGCATATGAGGCTTCTAGGTGCTTCACACCCTTCTTGAATTGTAAAGCGGACAATGGTCAAGTCTCGGTGGGCTGCTTGATTCTTGTAGGTACTACACATGGGTTCTCCCCTATAATGAGCAAATGTTGGGCAATAGGGATGGGGAAGGCTTTCTTCTCCAGCAAAAACTCCATCCCCAATATGATGTTGAAGTCATCCATCTGCACTACGACCAAGTCAGTTTTCCCTTCCCACCAAGGAGTAAAATATCAGATATCGAGGATATATCGACAGTCCAAAATTTGGATATGTCGACGAAAATATCGAGGAAATATCGATCCAGTGAAAATTCTGACGGAAATGACGGAAACTAATAAAAATTTGGATGTTGTTATATGATCAATTATCTACCTTATGTGAAAAGAAAATATTGATCAAACATCAAGACATATGAATTTGCTATATTACTATATGAATTAGTACGTGTTAAGTGCTGATAACTATTAAAATATAATTTAATAGTTCTATTTTTTTTTATGGCTAAACTTTAATGGGAGGCTAGGCCATCACATTTTTGTACAATATGTTACACATCACACATCACAAAATCAAATATACAAATACTTCAAAACCACGTAGAGGACCTATAAGGTTCAAAATTCACACTATTTTCCCCATCTCCCTGTGCAGAATCATGTATGTATTGTGAAAAGTAATCATTAAATGATTGCTCTCCTATATAATTCTACATGTATTGACTTACATGCCAACCATATGGGTCAGGGGGCGGCCTTTGAGGATTCTGGAGCTCATAGTATGAACCAGGCATTGCTTGACTTTCTTCATTGCTATCATCATTTGAGGCATTTGTTTGTGATTGTGATGATGAGTTGTCACTTGTTGGAAGACCATAAGGCATGGCATATGAAGGATAAGGTATTGCAAAATTTTGACCATAATAATAGGGTTGGTAATTACCATCTCCAACACCTATTAAGCCAAAAGTGGTGGATAACACATCTTCAGCATTCCTCGATAAACTTCATTGATCCCTTTCTCTTGGATTATATTCACTTCTTCTGCCTCCTCCACCGTATCCATGACCTGCTCTTCTGTTTCCATGATCTTCATCTTGGGTTGCATGTGTGAAATTTTGTTCCTCTGTCAAGTAAAATGGTTCATCTTCACTGTAACCACCATATCTGCTGCCATTACTACCGACTCTAATACTTTGCATTCCGCTGTCTCCTCCTCTAGTGCTTGATGAGCTTCCAGATCTCATACCTGGGGTATCCCTCCTCAACCGTAGAGGTTGGGAAGCATGTGAACTTCTAGGATTTGGATTAGGTTGAATATTTTCTTGACTCATGAGAGAATTAAAGTAGTCATTCTCATCAACATGTCCTATAACCTTTTCACGAAGTACCTACTCAACATTTATTCCTTCAGCACGGGCAGCAGCAACAATTCTCTCAGCTGGATTTTGTTCCTCGTCATCCAAGTGTAGTGGTCTAATCCATTGATAAATTTGATCTCTCTCTTCATCATCAAATTTAGTACCAACATCAAACACATCTAATGGATCTCTGGCCTCAACGTTTGCTTGCTCTGCTTCTTTATCTCGGAGCATAAGCTTCATGTTGTAATAACAATAGACCAATTTCTCCAGCCTAGCATATCCCAACCTATTTCTTTGTTTTGTATGAATTAGAGAAAATGTGCTCCAATTTCTTTCACAAGCTAAAGCTGAAGCAGTTTGCGATAATACTCTAATGACCAATCTTCTTACGGTAGGTGCACTTGTCCCATACATCATCCACCAATCAGCTATCATATAAGAAAAAAAATATTAATTTTTTTAATCGAGTTCAATTTTTGATTAATGAAAGAGTACATTAATTATAAGTATATACTATGTATACATACCAAGATACATCTTTTCTCTAGATGCAACTGCCGCTGGCATGGCAAAATTAAGTTTTAAATCTTTGAAATATGTGAGCTGAATGTAAAAGGTGAATTATTTCATTGTCACAATTTTAAATGATAAATTGTAAAAATAATTCGTTATAAGTCAAACCTCTCTTCCAAAATCGCCTAGTGTCGGACAATCAGGGTCCAACTTAGAAAATACATTATGCACAGCTTCAATAAGCATGTGGTCATCTCCAACACCTTGTTTATAATTGTAACGAGGATTCAAATAATAACCTACAAAAAAATACAAATACAAAAATTTATTAGTATACATTATAATGTTAATAACTTATGGTTAAGTAAAAATAAGAATGGAAAATTAAAAGATTATTATTACCTGTAGCGTGCAAATCATGTCTTAAAGTTTTAAACCACCTGTCATTGATAATTTTGACAACCCATTTTGTACTTGCCTTTTTTTCCAACTGCTCTTTCACTACACGCATCAACTCATAAACTGCACCCATAGTTAGATAAACTTCTGTATCCACGACACGTAATACTTTGTAAAGAGGCTCAAATAATTCATACACATGTTCTACTTGACTCCAAAAGAGTTGATCAAGTACTAAACTTTCAATAGTACGACCGTGTTTGGTAAGGCAAAAGTTGCTAGTACTGCACCAATCACTTGTGAACAATTGTTTCAACCCAGACTTCCTCTTGATTAAGCTCTCTAATGAAATGAAGTTAGTGGCAAATCAAATAGGTGCGGCACGAACAATCTCCCCCTTGCAAAATTCACTCATCTTTGCTAACAATGTATTATGATTATAAAGGTAATTTGAAATAGCTTTACCCTTGTCAATCACGTTCTTGACACACTCTCTTTTCCCCATCTCTTCAAACATGAGATCAATACATTGAGCTGCACAAGAAGTCCAGTAAACATTATGGTGCTTCATCAACTTCTTTCCAGCTTTAACATAATTGGCCGCATTGCCTGTCACCACATGAACAACATTATGCTCCCCAACCTCCATAATAATGTTCTTCAATAATATACATATATATTCATGATTCTTTTTATGCTTAGAAGAATAAATAGACTTGAGGAATACAGTGGTACCTTTGCAGTAGACCATAAAATTTATGATAGATAATCTTGTTGGCCCTGTCCATCCGTCACACATGATCGTGCATCCATACGTCTCCCATTGACTTTTCAATGTGGCAACATGTTCAGTAATCTCTTTGAACTCCATATCCAAGTACTTGTGCCTGATCTCATAAGGTGTGGGGGGTTTTACTCCCTCTCAAGCTCTTTGACATCCAATTACCATGTTTTGAAAGTGAGGAGATGCAACTTTTGCTGGAGGGACATTTTCATATATGAAAAATTTGCTTATTAAACGACCAATTGCCTCTTTCATTGAACCGCCTGAGAACATATTCTTGAGACTCTTCTGCCGTCCTCGAGTTGATTTGCTGAGGTTTGGCGCCAATGGTGCTGTTGGTTGTGATTCTTTAAAGCTCTGGGCTCGTTGCACATTACAGCCACTACTCTGTCCTCTGTTAGGGAGTTTGTGGAGATGCTCTCTTTGCCATTGGACTTCCTTAGACGCTTGCAGTACTTGTCGCAATTGTGCCCTTTCCTCAGGCCCCATGTCATCACCATCATAATCTTCGTCCTTACTTGTATCTTCGAGCTGCACTATCGGATCTCCACGAAGTTCAGCTCGGATGTCGTCGATCATGTGATATTTTTTTGTCTTTTCATTCTGTTTGCTCTTCATTATTGAAGTGATATATTGTTTGACTGCATCCAGAACTGATTCACATCTTTTAACATTTGAACCGGGATCAAGTCCACTGAGATGATACTTTAAACGTGTGACACCTCCGCTCTTCATCACAAACTCACAATATTTGCATACTGAGCCATTCTTGTTTCTGGGAATTAAATCACCGTGCTCCCATGCTAGATCACGTCTACTTGACCCACTATCCATTGCAATAATTTAATGAACTCCTACATATAACTTTTTTTAACATTATCAAATCTTAATCAATATGAAATCAATATCACATTGTTAATGTAGCATGCATATAATTAAGTACTTTAACATATATATATATTTAACAAGAAATATTAGAACAATAATAATATATTTATCAACATAGAAAAGACTAAGTAATAACATACTTGATTGGTTAATATACTATAAGTTGTTGAGAGAGTGAGAGAGAAATTTGTTAAGAGAGTGATAGAGAAGTTGTGAGAGAAGGTTTTGTTGAGAGAATGAGAGAGAAGTGGTGCCGATGTGATGAATTCAATAAGAAACTGAGAATGCACATATATATATCAATGTATGAGAAACTAGGAGTGAGAGAAAAGTGGTAATCAGTGTGATAGATTCGATATGTTTTAATTAATTTTTTATATTTTACAAAAGTCCTATAAACACTTGATCATAGCCTACTGACTAAAGCACTCGGTGTGATACTGATATCTACTTTACACTAAAGATTTCTAACATATTATACAAATCTGACATAATTATGGCTTGGTATGGTATGGTGACATGGTGTGATGCTTTTGTTATTTATTATAAAAACTTTCTTTGGGGAGCAGATTTGGCAAGCACATGATCATCAGCTACCAAGCTAGCTACCAAGCCCTTCTCTTTTCTTTTCATTCTGTGATCATCAGCTTGTCCTTTAAATTGAAAATATGGTCGATCTACTACGTATCTCTCCTTTCATGGCCTTATTTTCGTTAGCTTTATTATCTTTCTCGTAGCAGTGTCTCGAATTGACAAGCCACTTGACTTGACAAGCCAAATAACTTAAATTTTAAAAATTGCTGAAAATTTCAAAAATATCATGAAATATCAGAAAATATCAGAAATATCGAGGATATATCGAAAAATATAGAAAAATTTCGGAAAAATTGGAGATATATTTGAGGATTTTTCAGGTAAGTCTAAAAAACCAAAATATTGGCGAAATATCGCCGATATTTTCGATTTTACACTCCTTGCTTCCCACTGTCCCAATTTCAGGCGTACTCCTTTTGAAATCCTCACTGTGAGTGCAGCCTTTGAGTTCACAGGTTTCATATGGCCCACATCTTTTTCTGTCTATAGCCCCAACCTTCTTGCTTCCGCCTCCGAGATGAAGTTGTGGGTGGCTCTGGTGTCAACCATCACACTTTTGGCAGGTTTCCCTTTAATGACTGCATCGATGAACATTAACCCTTTCGATTAGAGCTTCACAGGGGTTTTGACCTCTTCTCCACAGCCTCCAAGAACCGCAACACTCCCATATGACTTGTCTCCTCTGCTTGCTCTTCATCCTCATCGCTCCTATAATACTGGATAGATGCTTGTAAAGCAGATAAAGCACTTTTATGAGGGCACTCATTAACTCTATGAGGTCCCCTACTGAAAGGACCCAACCCCGATTTAGTTTCCTAAACTGGAATCAAACCCCTTCTGAAAACACGAACCAACAAAAACCATTAAAATTTCGGCAGAGTAACGCTACTAACGCAGAATTGCCTTTACCTGCACCCGGAAAATAACACTTCATCATATGCCACAAAAACCAAACTGTGGGCACCAATCCTATCCGGATTTCTCAATATCATATCAATAACAATAAACAGTAAACATAACTGTATTATATAGAAAATCCGGGGAAAACCATATAAAATATGTATCAGTACCGTATCAGAGCGACCTCTAGTGTATATATACAAAATATACAACAATAGGCAAAACAAGAAACCTACTGGAAAAGAAAGGTAGCTCGAACAACTAGCCTCCGACCGCGACGTGAGACACCAGAATCCAAACTGCAAACTGGGCACAGAAACCGAAAAGTCCAGGGGAAATACATGAAAACCGTTAGAGTGAGTGGACGAAAATAAATGTCTTTCGCCGAATAATATATATCATAAAAACATATGCGAGTCTAAATGGATGAATATGACATAGTATACAAGGGAGACTCTAACTCCTCACGTGTAAGGATCATGCAGCGTAAAACTCTGCGGGGTCACTCATAGACACGTCCGCGCTAATACAAAACGTGATTCAAGCCAGAAAGGCCTCAGGTCAGAGGTCTAACACCCCCCCCCCCCCCCCCCCGGTAAAGGCCTCGGGTCAGGGGTCATAGCCTCCCCCGGAAAACATCCTCGGGGATCAGCCGGGATACAAATGTATCGATACAACAATATATATTGTGACTGTACTCTATGTAAACCAAATCATAAATAGTTCTATGCAAGTGTATAAAGCATAATGTAAACGCATATACGTAATACATAATTGTATAACACATGCTCATATAAATCATAATCTCATATGCATGCTCATGCTTGTAAAACATGTATTAAAGACTCGCGACTAATCAGTGAAAAGAAATTGTCCACTCATAGACGAGCAAAGCGCGCACTCGCGCTAATCATGTGGTCCGGTGGAAGATTCCTCGCCAGAAGCACGATCTCGATCCCCTAAATAATCATAAAATATAACTGATCAAAAACGTAGTCCAACACATTGTACCACACCTCGGAAACCAACCGTTCCCAGAAATATATAATGCAGTGCAAAATAATCGATGAAATTCCCGAAATCTCCACTCAAACCCTCGACTAAAAATCTGGTACCCAAATCAACTCGAAAACCTCAAGGCGAAGATCGGGGCGCGAATACGAGCGAAACAACATATAACTCGATACATTTCCAAAAAAGTCAAACCTCCGCCGGAGCACCGCCGTTGACCGCCACCGTCGACGATGACGGATTTCGGCCAAACATTCCAGAAATAAACTACTCCTCAAGCCCAACATATTTTTCTTCTACACCGAGACCCAATTCCAAGCCCACCGGCCGGAATTGAGTTCGAAACTCACGGAATCCATAGATTTCGGTGAGATTCCGGTGAGATTCCGGCGAGCTTCAAACGGCAACCAAACCCAAATTCATTCTACCAAAAGCATCTATAGGTTGAGGGGAACCTTTCCCCCCAAAGCCCCGACCCCAAAAGTTGCCGGAAAAGGCCACTCGAATTCGGCAAAATCACCCAACTTCATCGAACTTGTTCTCCCTCAATTCTCAACCAAATCAAGAAATTTCAAGTTCTCACTAGTTGAAAATCACGAGAGGAAGATTTTACCTTCCAAGGTCGTGGCCTAAATCGGCCGGGAATAGAAGCTCCGACGGTGAACAGTAACCGGGTGAATAGTCCCCTCGGGTCAACGGGTTCAAATTTCGGTCAACGCTCGGTCAACGCCTTAAACAGTGTTTTCGACAACTTTTTGACTATTTTCGATATTTATACTCGTGGCTCGGGACGATCAACGGTCCAAACAGATAACAATCACGATTCGGATAAACTCGATATGAATGGATAAACTCGACGAAATTCCGTGATTTCAAATATTCATATTATATTCCTCGGTCGTCGAAATAATTATCCGGAACTGCCCACGAACTCGAAATCACGCGTACAACAACTCTTGAGAAGAGACTCAACTCAAATTCTCGCCCAATAATTAAGTCGTGATCAAAGCCGCTAATTCGATTCATTACAGAAAACTGTGATTACGAGCAAATTCGTGGATTAAGCTGATTACTCTATTGATTCTGTTCCGGGTCGTCACACCTACATAAGAAACACGAGATCAGTTTAGGAGTGTAGCCTTGGGAATTGAAAGGTCGAGGCATGAAGGCGCCTGTAGAGCCAGCTAATTTGGAAGTTGCATAATCTTTGGGGTTTGCTACTCTTCGATCTCCCCCACTTGAACTCGAAGATTTGGACTCCGCTTCCCCACTTTTACTTGGGGCAGGTCGCGCCCCTTTGTTGGTGTTCACATGTGAAGGTTGATGCGGCCTTCTGTTGGGGTTCTCATCAAAAGTATAATGAGTTAACCTTTCCGCGGCAGCTTGGGCAGCTGCCAAGTCTTGCACCCTTTGCCTCTGGAGTTCGGTTCTCGCCCACGGCTTCAGGCCTGGAAGTAGAACAACCGGTCATTCTCAGACATGTCCGGCATATCCAACATTAGTACAGAGAACTTGTTAACGAATTCCCTAATGTTGGTGGTGTGTTTCAGCTTTCTTAATTGTCGCCTGGCGACGTATTCAACTTTTCGGGATAGAACTGGGCCTTAAGCTCGTTCTTTAGTTCCTCCCAAGTGGCGATAGTACAGACTCCCCTCTAGATGTCGTTGTACTTGGTTCTCCACCACAACTTGGCGTCTCCTGACAAATACATTGTTGCCATGTTTACCTTCACTTCCTCAGAGTCAGGCTTCATAGCTTGGAAGTATTTCTCCATATCAAATAGGAAATTCTCAAGCTCTTTGGCTACTCGCGCCCCTCCGTATGCTTGAGGTTCCGGTATCTTCACCTTCCTGTAGCCCGTCACAGGTTGGTTTCTCATTGCATAGATGGCTAAGTTGAGTTTGGAATTCATTTCCAACAACTCATTCTTGAATGCATCAATAGTGGCTCGAACGTCCTCCGTCATCGAGTCCATAGTCACCTGCATGGTGTCAAGAGCATCACTCATGGCTCTAATCTGCTCGTTTTGAAGAGGCCCCTCCTCGTGGTCTCTGGCTCTTTCCCTTGGAACTTTCCTCTTCTCAAGGGTCCCAACTCGGGCTTTCAAATCTTCAATCTCATGGACTCGCGCCACCATTTCATCAAGGTCGACACGGTCAAGAAGTGCTGTGATATCAATCAATCTGTCAGGGATATACTAGTTCCTGAGTCCAACAGTAATGCCAACTAGGATCCCCTCCCTATATATGATATTTTACATAACTTCACTTTGCATGAGGAAACATTAAAATGTTTGAGGAGTCATAATGAAAGTAAAATTACTATTCTTACTCTGGCCCACAAGCAATCAGCCACAGGCTTAACTTATGACCCTGGACAAGTTAGCTTGTGGCCTTACAACCTGTCGGGAGGCCGCACGGCATGCCAGTGGAGTGTGGCTTCTGACACTATGCATGTGCATAAGTTCTTGACTAAATTTTTTTAGAGATTATTCTCCAATTAATCTTGAAATTTATCTTAATTTTTTTATAATTATTTTGTAAAAAAAATTGTCACCCTTTTTGTTTTTGAGTGGAGAGAATTAAGGGGATGGTAGTTATCTCTACTGTTATAAAGCCAAGCTTGGAGGAGCTTCACCAAATTTTAAAATACCTAAATTGTCCAAGATATAAACACAAATAATTACAGAAGAAGAGATAATATAAAAATGTGGTATTATAAAATCAAAATTGAAAGTAAAAACTGAAAGATAATTATTATTAACTTCTCCTAATTTTTTCCATACTTTCACACCCGAACGGATGTGATTTTTTGAATGGAGAGAATTAAGGGGATGGTAGTTATTGAAATAGTGTTGATTGATTAGTGGAAAGAGGAGGCAGGTAGTTATCTGCAGAGAGAAAAGTTAGAGATAATTATGGAGTTTTATTTTTATTTCAACTTTTCTTTCTATGAGTTAATTACAATAGTGTCCTCATTTTATTTATATTTATTTTATCTTTTTTTTTTCTATGAGTCAATTTCAATAGTGTCCTTATTTTATTTTTTCAGATCTATGTAAAATTAAGGGACATTTTTAGAAGAATGGCAGAAAGAGAGAACAACGTGAGTTTTTTTAATATATATAGTAGAATCTCGATAATTTAATACTCGATTAATTAATAACCTCGCTAAAATAATATTTTTTACCGGTCCCGACTTGGGGACAACGTGCTAAATTAATAATTCGCTAAATTAATTTATAAGATGGTAGAAATTCAAGCATTCATATAGACCCCATATAATATATAAATTAATAATGGTTTAATACATATAATTAATTATTCATTTATCATGATTTCATGAAGAATGTGATCTGTTGCTTCTTGAAATTCATGTCTCCTTGAACCTCATCTTACACTTTTCTTAATATGGTACGAGTTTTAGTGTTGTCTTCTCATAGCACGTTTTTTAATGTATCATAATAATTTTTTTAAAAAAAGATAAATTCTTCTATGCGTTAACGCATTAATACAATAAAATTAGATGGTTTACAAATTGCACATAGTCAGCTTCAATTCGCAGAATAAGTAAACTAATCTCGTGAAACAAGTAAATTAAAATTGAATGGTTTACTAACACAAGATAGACAGCTTTACAAAATAAGTAGATTGATATTGTGAAATAAGTAAACTGATTTTTATCACTTTAGTTTACTTATTTCACGATGTCAGTCTACTTGTTTTGCAAAAATGACTACGTATAATTAATAAACCATATAATTCCTTGTTTCACGAGATTAGTCTACTTATTTTACGAAGCTGACAACTGACAACGTACAATTAGTAAACTATTTAATTTTATTGTATCGATGCATTAAGAGCACCCGCATGGGTAAAATCGAATAGGAGGAGCAATTTGAGAAGGAGCAGGCACTGTTTGAGGTGGAGCAGTCACTGTTCATCGGATAGGAGGTGCAGTTTCTGTTTTTCGCGCAGCGGTGTCAAAAAATAGCACGTGCTATTACTGTTCATAAATTAATTAATTTTTTTTTAAAAAAAAACTAAATTTTTTTTACTCCAATAAGACAACACATATTTGTCAATTTCGTCGTTACGCGATTAGTGATAATGACCAATTTGTCATTTCATACAAGCTTTTAAAATCGACTATTTTTCATAAATAAATTTGACTACACTTTCTTCGTGAGAGTTGTAGAGTATTTCATTCCGATCTCGTAGAAATTTTCGCATAATTTTTCGGACACTCGAACTATTAATTATGAATTTTAGATGTATTAGTCAATTTTAATTTTAAACAAAAAAAATATAGTTGATTTAATCTGGGCCGTCCGATCAGATTTTTGATTTGAAACGGACGGTCCAGATCAATCTGACCGTTAGAAAATTTTGACCAGTCGCCCTGCCACGTGGCGCCTCCCCATTCGTCCGTTAATTTTTTTTTAACTATTTACTGGCGCGTGTATTACACGCGCCAGGTAGAAATAAAAAAGGAGCCGGCCGGCGTCACCCACGTGCGTGGGCTCCGCCAGCACAGCTCGTGCTCTGGCTCGAGCAGAGGCTGCTCGTGCAGCTGCTCGCCGTTCCGGTCAACGAGCGGTCGCCTTGCCCAGTCGTCGCCGGTGCACGTCCCAGGTGCAGCTGCTCGTGCTGCTTGAGGAGGGGCCCGCCGGTTTGCAGCTGCTCGTGCTGGCTCGTGCCGGTACCGGTGCAGCTGCTCTAACGTACTGAAGGGTAGCCTTAAACAATGATATTCATTGAACAAGATACAACAATAATAGTTTTTTAAATTAATAAGTTATTAATTAACCAATAAATTATTATTTTATCGATTAATTAATATTTCTCTAAATTAATAAATTTTGTCAGTCCCAAAATTATTAATTTATAAAAATTTAATTATATATAGTATAGATTATTATAATTTATAAATAAAGCTGAAATAGACACCCCCAACTTTACATTCTACACCCCTTTTATTGTTTCTTTCCAATTATACATCTATGATCTATCCCAAACATCATCTTCTGCACGCAATTTACAACGATGTTAATGGCGACTACTTGACTTTATAATTTTTACCTTACTCAAATTCTCGTTTGAGACTTCAAACCATCCGATTTAGTCAAGTGAAGATCTGAAAAAACAACTTGGGCAGAAGTTCCACAGGGACCAATGGTCGAAAGGCATTCAAATCCATATGACACAGCCTAGCTTCAAGCATTCCATGTTCATATCATCTTCACTTGTTAACAGAACTTGCAAACCTCTTAAATAGAATTGGAGTCCGAGTGCTCCCAATTAAAATAGTCCTCAAAAGCCTTGGTTTTTCGTTGAAATCTTTAGTCCTAAGATCATCTCCAACAATGAAGGTTCTATATCTCATAATAGAACCTTGTAAAATCACTATTCACTGTAGGACATTTCCATCTCCAACAATGAAGGTTCTATACCTCATAATAAAACTCATTTTCTCATCTCGAACCATGGGTCTTATACCTTATACCTTAAAACTCATAATCTTTATTTTAGATTTCTTTTAATATTAAAATATACATATTGTATTCTATAATAATTTCTCAAACTATTTTAATTTAAAATAATCTATTATTGAATTTTTTAATTAAATTTGGTGTGTTGTGTGTTTTTAATTTGGTGTGTTGTATTGACCTTTAATTTTGTATATATGCTATTAATAAAAGTGAGTGTATAATAAATGAAAGTTTAATCCACTATAAGAAAACAACAAAATACTCTTCATTAAAACAGTTGGGCCCACAAAAATATACAAGGTCCTATACCTCATATTGGGTTCTATTTTAGAACCTTGGATAGGATATGAGACCTAGATATAGGGTATGAGACCCAAATTTTTATGGGTTGGAGATGAGTTTTTTTTTTAAGGTTCTACTATAAGATATAGGACCTCCATTGTTGGAGATGCCCTAACAACATATCAATTCTCCTACCAAAAGAAAAGAAAAAGAGAAACAATATATCAGTTGGATTAAATATCCACGTGCTTTCTCTTCTACCAAAATCATTTCCTCCATCCAAATTAATTTTAACTCATTTCCTCCATCTCCTCAACCAACGCAGGTTTTGGTTTCTCTTTCTTCCCCAATTTCCTAGTCTCTGATTCCATTAGGGTCGATCATCATTTGACCGTTTAACCGTGTTGAGTTTAGCTAGGCTTTAACGGGGAGAACTCATTTCTGGGTTGTTATCGTAGAAAACGAAGAGGGAGAATGAAAATATACAAGCGAGGAACCGAGGAAGAGATGAAGTAAAAAAAATAGGGTGTGGATTTACAGTATCATAGAAGAGAGGAGTATTATTGGAAAGACAAAACAAATAGGGAGTAAAATGTAAAGTTAGGGATGCCAATTTCAGTGTCTTTACAAATAAATTTATGGGCAAATGATTTAAAAATTCATTTTCAGTTTCTCTTCCTTAAAAAACTCAATAATTAACTTTTTTCTCCACTCAAAAAATTCAACATTTTTGGTCAATCTTTATAAAAAAAACCCTAAAATATTAACCAAATCTTTAAAAAGCCAATTCTTTCTCAAAACTCAGTTTTTTCTTCCCATCTTGCCCTTTAGAGAGACCTGAGACGATTTTCATTCGAGAGAGAGAGAGAGAGAGAGAGAGAGA
This sequence comes from Geum urbanum, assembly GCA_946800695.1. Lineage (NCBI taxonomy): Eukaryota > Viridiplantae > Streptophyta > Magnoliopsida > Rosales > Rosaceae > Geum > Geum urbanum. Next base: position 18,292,305 of record OX326997.1, on the reverse strand, counting down.
GAGAGAGAGAGAGAACGAAGCCGAGATCACCATTTTCGCCTCCATTCCTCTCCACACCTCAAGCTCCTCGCTCTCTGCTTTTTCGGCGTCGATTTTGAGGTCTATTTCATAAGAAGATGGGTCACTCATTAAATCCCTGGACATTGAAACTGAGGCCAACCAGGATCCTGCCCTTGGACGGTCCAGATCACCAGCTAGGTTCCACGCGCAGCGTGAGTCCTCAGGGCTACTGCTCTTGTAGCTGAGCGAATTTCTGAGTCCGATGATGATATCCTTGAGTTCCATGAAGCTCTGGCTAAGTTCCTTAGATACGGTGCTCTGCTTTATTTGCTGGGTCGGTAGTAATTTCCTTTGGAATCGACTTGGGTTTTCATTGGCGTGTAGCTGAGAGTTTCACTGTGAGTTAACTGTCATTCACTTTGGATAGTTGAGAGCTCACTGTCAGTTGACTGTAGTTCACTGTCATTAGCTGTGAGAGTTCATTGTGAGTTAACTATACGTAGGTGGCTATGAGTAGGACTCGCTGTGAGTTGACTGTGGTTCACTGTTGGTAGCTAAGAGTTCACTGTGAATTAACTGTCATTCACTGTGCATATCTGTCATTACCTGTCAAATTTAAAGTTCACTATGGGTAGTTACTTGATTGTGAGTAAACTATGATTCATTTTGGGTAGTTGATTGTTATAGGCAATATAGATATCACTGTCATTTAATTGATGTCTAGCTGGGATTGGTCATGTTAGAGTTATGTGCTACAATTCCAACTCTCTTGAAGACACAACATACAATCATTATAAATATGTTTCCTGACTAGGTTTCCTCTTTGCTTAGAATTTCTCTACTTATAGCCTTTTAGGCCTCCATGTAACCAAAACAAACAATCCATCATTCAAAATTCTTACATCTAATACGACAAAGTTGATATTGTTAACAATGAGAACAAAAAGAGACTACGAACTAGAAGTGCTGCCATAATTTGTAGTGACGCAGTAAAATTATGTAAGGGCAGTCACCAGACTCGTGCCACTTGTTGCAAAGCTCAGTCTTAAACATTCCTTGATCGTATACCTCCAGTCAAAGCTGCTCTTTCGTATCTCCACAGACATACACATTTTGTTGCATCACACACTGACATCATATATTATCAGAAATATCCATCATGCATCACATATCTCATCATTCAGACAATTTCACAAACATGTCATGGGCATTACATATATATACATATAGCCTAAATGTCACTTTACTAAACGTGGGCTGTTTATAGAACTAATCTACAAAAAGACTTACCACTTATTTCATTATGGCATTTTCACAAATAGGTAGTGTGCATTGCCTCCTTATAATAGGGAACACTAGCTCAATCAAATTCACAGTTCAACTAACTGATATAAATCAAAGCCAATCCAACATTATCCTAAGCATCAGCTCTACCAATTCAGAACAAAGCGAATTCCATGAACAATTAGTGAAAATTGAAGATACGGTGAAAAAAATAAACAGATTTCAGTAAAATCACTAAAATGTGAGGCGGTTCTCGAAGATGGTCTCGATCACCACCGACTTCGATGACGGTGGAGGCTCGGCAGTGTGGCAAAGGGAGTGGAGGACTGAAACGCAAAGTCAATGATCAGTTTAGGTAGGACTTAAAGCAAAGAAGAAGATTGAACTGGAATATGAGAGAGAGAGAGAGAGAGAGAGAGAGAGAGAGAATTAGAGGGGAAGCGGAAAAGAAAGAGAGAGTGTATCGAGAAAGAAAGAGTGTAGAAATGAAATCAGATTCATAAGAGGATGAGGTTTAAACTTTTGAGTGACATTTGACGTAAATAACTTAAATCCGATGGACTATTATATAACAGGAAAATATTTCGGGTTTTTCGAAAAATTTAATAAAATTTGAGTTTTTTAGGAAGGAAACCTCCAAAAGTGAGTTTTTTTTATTTTTATCATTTGCCATAGATTTATATTGTGTTTTCATTCTCTCTCTACCTTTTCTTTTACTCTGGGATAAATGATTCCAATAAAAAGTAAAATAAAAAATTCACTGTTATTTTTATTGGTTTAAAATAATGTTTATATCCTTTCAAAACAAATGTTTATATTTAACATTTTCTTTTAATCTATTTTAAAAAATAAAAACAAAAATTATTGTTATCAAATAAAACACACGTGGTGTGTGCCTCCCTCTAGAATACTACTAATGTCAGACAATAACTCCTCCGGATACACACGACCTCAGATGTATCCAATCAAAGTATATATATGAAAGCATACCAATATATTTGCTACATAAACCAGGTAAGTTGGGGGCAGGTGCTTAATAATATCAATCATCTTTTCTTTCGGTTATTTTGGACCATTTGTACAAGAGCAAAAATGAAATAAAAAATCAGTCTAGAAAATTGTCTCATTTTGTCCGGTGTCGCAGTTACTCGTCACGATGACTGTGAGGCTCCGTCGAAATTCAAAATGTCTCGCATGCACGAGTACATTCCCAAAATACTTAAATTATAGAGTTTATTGTAGAATTTTAATAATTTAATATTCGGTAAATTAATAATTTTGTTAAAACAAGATTTTGTTCAATTTTAATTTAGAGACATGATAAATTAAAGAATAAATTTTAATGTACTCCCATCAACTTTAATTTGTCTTAAACATTAAATTCAGGGAGGGAGAGAAATGGGAGTCAGGGTTAGGGCTGTTAATATCGAATCGAAAACCGAAAAAAAAAACCGAACCGAAAACGAACCGTAACCGAAAAAATCGAAATCGAACAAATACCGAATCGAAAAACAAAAAAATCGAACCGAACCGAAAAATTCGGTTCGGTTTAGGTTTTCGTCTAAAAAAAACCGAAAAAACCGAACCGAATCGTTTGAACCAAAATGAATAAAACGACGTCGTTTTACAAGTGTCAATCAAGTTTGATGTTGTTGGGTATGTTGTTGAATATCTCTCTTTGTCCCATATGAAAGTAGTATTTGGTATGTGTCATAGTTTGATACTTAACAATGATTATTGGGGTTCTTGTAGATTTAAGAAAAGGAATGCTAAGTTACCAAAGAAAAACTCCCTAGCTGAGAAAGTGAGAATGGTGGACAAGTTGAGTATAGTTTGAGAATGGATTCAATTGAGTGTTTTTATGTGATATTTGTATTGTATTTTTATTTAGATGGACTGTAGATTGTTTTAAACTTGGACTATGGAGTGTGGACTTTGGTTTATATTTGAAACTTTGAATTTGTGATGTAAACTTTCGGTAAACATTTGGCTATTTGCTATGGTTTGAAACTTTGAATGTGTGATTTGTGATTAATTATATTTGTTGTAGTTTGATTTGGTTTGATTTGATTTGACATAAACTATGTTTCACACTTTCACAAAGTTATTGAAAAAATAGCTAATGAAGATCTTCGAATTTTCGAAACTAATAGAAAGAAATAGTATTTTTTTTAGAAAATTTTTTTTATTTAAAAAAAAACCGAAAAAAACCGAAAAAACCGGAAAAAAAACCGAACCGAACCGAACCAAACCATTCGGTTTTTTGTAAAAAAATCAAGAAAACCGAATCGAACCGAACCGATTAAAAAATACGATTCGATTTTCGGTTCGGCCTAATAACCGAATCGTTTGTACCGATTAACAGCCCTAGTCAGGGTAGGCCTGAGCCCCCCTGAATTTATGTGGAAAAAAATTAGTATACTATTATTATTATATAATATAAATATTATAATTTATTTTAAGTATATCTAAATTTCAATGACGTGTATAAGTGCATGATTAATTCAAATCCGACAAGTTTGTAAGAATATTATTATATATTATTTCAATAATGATTCCAAATATTAGGTCAATTAGGATTCAATCTCTTACCAGGTTTAGAATTTTATGGTCTTTTTTTCTTTATAAAAGTTTTACTATTCCTGAGATTAAAATACAATCATTTTTATTAAGTTTATTAGATATGGAGAGATACTTCAAAAGAAAAGGAAAAACCCTCTTCTTCTACTACAACATCAGATGAGCAACCATTTACGAAAATTCAAAAGAAGAATAGTAACAATATGAAAAAGTCTCGTGTTGAAGATATTACAGAAAAGTATCCATCGGATCCCGCTAAACGTCCACCAATTTCAAGTTATCATCCTAACATTCAAGAAAAAGTTCGAAGATATTATCTACAATAAGGCCCTTGTCGACCTAAAAATCATACTTTTCCTTTCACGAAATTTGGGGAAAAAAAAATGTTTATTTGTGATTGGGTTATTGAATTTCTATATTGGTTAGAGTACAGTATTAAAGGGGATACTGCATTTTGTTTATGTTGTTATCTTTTCAAACCAGGTATTGGAGAACAAGGCGGCGGTGAAACTTTTGTTGGTGCTGGTCATGGATTCAGTAATTGGAAGAAGAAACAAACACTAATATCACATTTTAGAGGATCAAATATTACTCATAATCAGGCTGCGAGTAATTGTGATGTTTTATCAAACCAAAAACAACACATTGAGACTGTTTTTGCAAAATATATAGATCAAGATCAAATTGACTACCCTAACCGAGACTATTTTTTAAGTTTTTCATTTAGGCCCCTCCTAACCGAAAATTTTGACTCCATCCCTGATTAAATTGATCCCTATTGTTTATAAGTTAAATTTTACCTCCCTAGCCTATTGTTTTAATTTCTAATCAAGCGTGCCCTCGTGGCCATCTCACATCCAATTCGTGTGTTATCTCACTTATTTGTGACTCATCAGCTATATAAAATTTTTAATTTGCCCTCACAAACGTTTCTTTCTTTCTTCTATTTTAGAGCAAGAATATTTTTGAATAAACCAGATGAGATTCTTTCTTGCCAATTTTTATTTTTTAATCCATTTTCTCTGTTTGTGTCGCATAGTAAAAAATAAAAAGGAGCCGATATTTGGGTTTACTGATCCTTGTTCATTGATTCTCTTTTTGTAAGTATTGGTTTCTGAAGAAGGTTAATTAGAGCAATTTCTACAACCTTAAGTACTCCAACAATTTTCTGTGAGAGAACTGTATACATCAAATTATAAACCATATCAAGAAGCTCTTCCATATTCTTTTTCGAAATTGAACCCAAAAATCTGGGTTAGAGCTTGTTGGGGTTTTTGAAATCTGGATGAATTATTTGTGTATCAAGGAAGAAAGATTATGGGTTATAGCTTTTATGGATTATGGGTTATTTTTGAATGGGTTTTTCGAATCAATCGGTTCGCGAATCGGTGGACAATGATTATTGATTAGGGCAATGGTTATTTAATCTGTTTGGGTTCGACCAAGAGAGCAGGAAATTTGTGAGGGTAAATTAGTAATTTTAAAGCTGGTGGGACCAGGAAACACAGAAGTTGGATGGGAGATGGTCACGGGGTTATGACTGAATATAAATTAAAATAATGACGTAAAATTCAACTTTTAAACAATATGGACCAACTTAATGTTTGAGTTAAAGTTAATGGGAGTACACTGAAATTTGTTCTAAATTAATTATTTGTTAAATTTATAAGATAATAGAAATTCGAGAATTTATAGACTCCATGCAGTACATACATTAATAATATCTTAATACATATAATTAATTATTCGTTTATGATGATTTTACGAAGAATGACTCAAGTATGACTTGTTGCTTCTTGAAATTGATGTCACATTGAATCTTATCTTAGACTTTTCTTAATATAGTAAGAGGTTTTGGTGTTGTCCACACATTTAATAATATATACACAATAAATTGAAAAATGATGCATAATTAATAAGGTACAACAATATTAGTTTTTTTAATTAATAATTTATTAATTTATTAATTAATTAATAATTTTCTAAATTAATAGACTTTGCCAGTCCCATGACTATTAATTTATAGAAGTTTAACCATGTGTTGCTACATTGAGAGCTAGTACTCATTTTGATCATCAATCACTGGACGTACATTTAAGTTTTGGTTTCGAAGTTTCAACTTTCAGCAAACTAAGCTATATATAGCTAGCGAGCCATCATTTATGCTTACTCCAGTTACAGACTGAGTATGTATGTGTAGGTATAAGATATGCTGGCAATCCTATTGTTGATAAAAATACTACCTATCAAGGACATAGACCTGCATATGTGAAGAATTATGTTGAAGAACAAGATAAAGAATCGAGATGATCTTATGGATTCAGGTACATCATGCATATGCATATCATTGTTTTTCCTAGACTTCCTATTCCGATGTCGTGTCTTCACTGTGTGAAGTATATCTGATATCTTTGCATTTGGTGTAATTTTGCATATGAGGATGAAAACTGTGTTTCCAATCCATGTCTTCTAGGATAGGCAGTGGCCTCTGTATCCTCATTTATCTAGTTTTAGGATTTCTTAATCAAACTCGCGATTCCTTAATTAGATCCACAATGTTACAACTGGGTATGTGATTCATATCTTAACATAACAATTGAGCTTGTGTTATTTCTTGATAAATGTGGTTTTCTTGCTTGTGACTCACTTTTATTTTTACGTAAACTAATTCAAGCATACTTTGGGTTTTGGAAAAGCTTCTTTTGTCTTTTCCTTTATGCATATATCAAACTCACTTGTCACAATCATCTCTAATGCATTGTGACAGATTTGGAGAAATATGTTTTGCTTAATATGTGAGTTTTTACTCTTGGATAAATGCAAAAAATCATTTCTCACTTTGATTTAAAATTAATCATACATTGGGCAAATCTTCTTCGTCTTTTCCTTTTGGAATTCGTCAAACCCGATTGCATATGTATTAGGCTATCTCTGAATTTTTCATTTATCATTGTCTTGTGTTATTTATCATATAAAGACACAGACTCGTAAGGATAGATAGCGGCCTTGGTATCTCAGTCTCGTTGATTCTCTTTCACTGAGCACGTAAGGCTCCAGCTCAGTTTGTGATTCAAACCACGAGATTTTTGTTCGGTATATGATTAATAAGAGAAATGTGCTTTGCTAGTCATGTGACTTGAAATCAATAAAACATTTCCCTTTGGTTTATATTAATCATGTTTGGGCAATGAACTTTTGTCTTTTTCTTCTTGAACTATGGTTGATCACTTGTCACTTTCACCTCTGAAAATAAGCCAAATATTAAAGTCCAAATCGTGCTCACATGGCTGAGGTGTTGCTCCTAGGTCATTTGTCTTTGTGGCCTATATAATGGATGAGACTTCATTCATTTCAATTTGGTTGTTTGCTTGAATGTTTGTAGAGTTTCTCATGGTGTATTTCTTAAGTTGAGTCTACTGCAACTTGCTTGTCCATAATATCTCTAAGTCGTCCCTTTCTCTTATATGTAAATCTTAGAGCTAGGCAAAACTCTTTTTCATATTCATTTCATCTTGCATTCCATGAGATCGAATTGATAGTGCAAGCAACTCCGGAAGTGTTTTAAGGAACTAACTCTGTGATTGCTGTGTTCTGGATATAAACCTTCAGATATCTTCGTAAGTAGAAACAAAGAAAGAAGACCGAATGGATTTCAAGCAAGTGTGGCAGACTAGTAGGGATATGATTGTGTCTTGCGATCCTGAGAGAGTTTGGCATGTGTAAGCACTTAAACACAAAAAGGGAGTACAATTCCTAGAGTAATCTGAGAGACTAAAAATGATAGTCACGTTTAATGCTATTAGCATAGTTGTAATATTGTGAGAAGTGCGTTTGCATGTTTTCTTGAGGATTGATTGTAAGAAACAATTTACAAATAATCAGTTTACAAATAACTGATTGATCTTCGTTAGGGTAGTTGGAGCCCTTATTTAAATAAATAAAAAAGAGAAAGAGAACGAGCTAGATTGATCTTCATTATATCACCGAAGTGCATTTACTAAATATAAATTAATTGAACAAGTGACTTGCAATGCCCTAATTAGGGCTTTAGAGTATTTGAAAAGGTGATCGTCTACCAATGAAGTCGATAAAATTGGTCTGTTGGATTTTATCCATCATTTCATTTGTTTTTTAACATTGAGAAATAAATATTGATAAACAATCATTAGCCTGATACTTCGATCACATATTATTGCTCTGCGCAAATTTAGTATTTCTCAAAATGTTTCGATTGTATTATGTTTAATCTGCTCACTCTTTATTAGTTATTATCTGTCGATCGCCTTTTTATAATGTGTGTAATTTTATTGATCACTTGATCTATAAATGAGATGGGACATTTTTGGGTATCTAGAGGGTATGCTATATCCTTATTCATCACTTGAAGATTAAAATTAATTATAATATATTTGATACGAAATTTACAACATCTAAGACAATATTATCACAATGACTACTTATTTTTATGATTATAATGTTTACAATTAATTGAATCAAATTTAGAACTATGAAACAGTTATTTTTAAAAGTTGTAATTTGATTTTAAAGTAGCAATTAATTACCTAAAATACAACTAAAATTACACAAATAAGAACTCAAGTGATAAATGTTACTCATGGGTACCTAAGAATTTTTCTAAATAAGAGTATGAGACAAAATATCCGATATAAAACCAATCAAATTAGCCGATCATCTCAGTTTTATTTGTTTTGGTTGATTGTAGCGACTCATCAAGCTCAAAATTTAAAGCCTTAAGAGCAATTACAACAATGTCCTCTAAAGTTTGCTTATTTTGTTCAAAAATAGAGCGAGAACATATTTTAACTAATCACTTATATGAATTTATTCCAATAACATTACTTAAAATGTAGTTAGATATGAGCAAATGTTAAGTTTTGATTAGATGATAATAAAATATTTATTTATTAATTTAGTTTTTGATTGTATTTGCAATCTAGAAGGAAAAAATTAATTACAATATTAAATATTTCGTTATCTATAATTCTTATTTTGGGTATAAAAATAGGAGATGAAAATATGAAATATGGAATATCTCTAGATTAATTAATAAGATAATAGAGCTGCTGTAATTGATTTTAAGAAAAAATATTTATATTTTAACTAAAGATGGCTTATAGAAGAGTCGTTGAAATTGTTCTATAATTATAATTCGGCATCAACCGAACACGTGCCCATATTTACTAAAAGAAAAAGTGCGCAAACAGCCATACCTCACAAGCAAACAGTCCGGCTAGCTAGCATTTGTCTAGTGAGCATGAACCTCTGGCTTGTAGTCTGGTCCATGATTTCCAGTCCGACCTTTACAACTCCAACGTACAAAAACCCACTACAAGATATTTGCTTGCATTGAGGGCACTGTTGATCGAACACATAAAAGGCATGCATTCACGGATCTCTCTTACGTAGCTTGTTTGCTTTCAAGCTACAAGCTAGCTACTTGGATTATATGTATAGATGTCACACTGCTCGAGCAGCTAGCTAGCTTCAAATCTGACCAATTCCTAACCCAAACAAATATTTATATAGATTTGTTTACCTCGTCCCTAGAATTTGTCAATGGTAGCTAGTACCGCCTAGATGAATTCGTGATCTACAACAAAGTTAGTAATGAACTCCTTTTGGGTATATACACGTCGCCGAACTTTTCAGCTTAGCTAGCCCAGAAAAGATGGAGCTTGATTAATCTGTTTCTTTGTTTTGTTGTTTCCTGATAGAAATTTTGTATATTGATCGTTGAAAGTGCTTTGGTAGCTAAGGACCTAAGGTTGTGGAAAATAGGGTTAAGAAATATCAAGAAATCGAGCAAAGGCTATCTAGCTATGGTTTACAATTATGTGTTTGGTAATTTGATCTACTTTTGTAGACTATTTAATTGAAACTTTAGATTTGAAAATCAAAACATATGTAAGCGTTTGTGGATATTGTTGAAGGAAAAAATATGATAGACTAAAAATCATAATTTTTTCATTGATAGAATGTCATATATAGACTGATACAATCTGTTACAACAACTGTCTCTTTAAAATAGAGATTCTCTGTATCTCTATCTAGACTCATCCGTATCTAATTAGAACAAGACATACACCAAAAGTTACAGAGAATAAATCTCCTTAAACACTCCTCCTTGTGTCAATGGCCTAATAAATGATGCATAATCTGTTGCCTCACTAAAAACCTTGTCAAGCAAACAAAAACCTCATGGGTAAAACAAAACATTGATCTAAGGGAAAAAGAGTACAACGCATCAAGTACATAAGCTAACACATATGATGTAGACTCCCCCTAATGTCTATACAAATGTAATTCCCCCTAACTGTAAACTCAGTCATGGAGTTCAAATAACCTGGGCATACCTATGCATCTCACATATTTTACAAATATAGATTTGGATAATGACTTGTGAAACAAGTCTGCAGCATTATCCGTTGAACCAACCTGGTTCATATGGATAATCAATAATCGTTATTATTGCTAATTATAGGAGTACTTTGGCGAAATGAGTTAAGTATGACACCCTTAATATAACCTAACTTCATTTGTTCAATGCAAACCACATTATCCTCAAAGATGCAAGTTGGCGCTATCGTAGTAGATGACATTCCACTAGACTCTCGAATATGTTGTATTGCCGTCCTAAACTAGACACACTCATCAACCACTTCATACAAAACTTTAATCTTAGAATAGTTCGAGGAAGTAGCAACAAGGGTTTACTTTGTTGTTCTCCACACCATATTCCCATGGTGAATACATAACCTGTTTAGGAACGTCATTTATGTGGGTCAAAGAGATACCCAACATCAGCAAATCTAACTAACACATCAACGGGTGTTTTGAAATAGGGAGCAATAGTAAAACCGCTTGCAACCGGTTTAACCTTTGATGAATCGAAGAACAACTCCTTCGATGGATCGAGAGAAATTCTCGATGGATCGAAGGCTCTGGAATCTGAATGCTGCGATTCAACTATCCCTTTTTCGAGACTTTCAAGCTTCTCTCTATTTTCTTTGTAGGGAAAGAACAAGCCCAAGTCAATAGTTACCTTCAAGTACAAAAATGTATACTATACTCCATTCCAATGACTTTGCGTTGACGCATACCGAGATGGCAATTCCTAGACGTGTGCATCAAGCTATATTTTACCAAGCTCTAACCGTACCAAGATATAGAATCTCAGCTCCAAAATATATTTACCATAATCATTTTGATGAAATTGATTCTTTTGGGTTTCAGACTGCAAACAACCATTTGTGTGTTTAAGAGAGTGTGTTTTGTCCATTGCTTTATCTAGACACAAGCAGACTGGTGAATAAGAACTCAACCAACTTGATATTCCATCTCAAAACCAAGACTTAATTGAGTCCTACCAAGGTCTATCATCTCAAACAACTTGTTCATCTACTGAACGCACATGGGCATAACTTTTCATTCTTGTATCCCTTCCCAATCAAGTAGTCACTCATACGTGTATACCACATCCTATCGGATTGTTTCAATCCATATAGTGAACGTCTCAATCTAATTACATGAGCATTCCCTGGTTTAGAGTTACTTGAATTGGTTAGAACTATGCCAACCAGTACTCTCATGTATATCTCTGAATTAAGATCCCCATAGAGATATATAACCACATTTATAAATTGCTTACTCAGTATTTTGGACACTACTAAACTGATAAGGTAGCAGAAAGTAATAATGTCCATAACCAAAGGATCTATCTCCTCATAATCAATACTAGGGCGTTGAGAAAATCTTTGCTCCATAAGTCTAGCTTATACCGCATGACTTTATTCTTTTCAATAAGCTTTCGAATAAATACTCATTTGTGTCTAACCAGCTTACCATTCGGTGATCATAACACTACCATACCGAAAACTTGTCGTTTGTAAGTGAGTCTAGTTCAGCCTAGATTCCATATTGGTCATTTTTCTCTACATTAACCATTAACCATTTTTCATCGTAGTCAATTCTTAAGCGACAGAATAAGTAAATGCATCATCAACGAACATGGAAGAACCATCCATAATACCGCTAATATTTGTTTAACTTGGTGAGATTTCTTTGTTTACTGACATTGTCATTGACTCTAAGGCGTCCCACAGTGTTTGTCAATGTTTACTTTTAAACACAGTTGTAGTAAGAAACAATCTCATATATTGATGATGACAAGTTTTCGGATTTTGACCGACACAAAACCTCCACTATGAGCAAGAGCAACACTACCTTTCCCAGGTGTTGCATTAACTTGTCTAATTATAGAGACTTTCAACCTTGCAGGATTTTCTGCATATATAACTGATCTCGTCACTCTCATGATATCAGTAAAGAAGTTAGGCATCGAATCTGCTACTTTATGAAGAGAAAGAACACATTTCACTACAATCTCACATTAAGATGTGATCTACACATTTTATACTTGATTCTTAACGCATTTCTCTTTACATTTAGTTTTGTTTTGACCTTAGTATTATTCATTCTTACTTATTTTGTTATTTTTAGGTATTGACCAAAAAAGACGAAGTAAAGAAGGCTACAAGCATGAAAAACATCCTAATGATGGAGATGAAGGAGAATATCTGCCTAAATATTCTAAGGAAGACACGAAGAAAAATGAGAAGAAAATATTTCCGGTGTTATCCAGGAAAAGGAAGCTTCCAAAGATCCTTGGAAGAAGAACAAATGCAAGATGGCCAAACTAATTAAAAGATCATTCAAGAAGCCCTAGATTGAAGACCAAGTCATTCAATTTCTTGGAGAACAAGATATAACAAGAAAATGATTCCTAAGTTGAAAATAAGAAGGAAATCTATCAAAATAAGGAAAGAATAATTTGCCTGTAAAGAATTGCTAACTTCAACGGATGACTGGGAACAAGTCAAGAGAAGTTATATGGCGATTGACCTATGGTTGGAAATCTCTTCGAGTCTTCTTTCCAACGAGCCGAAGATCATAATTTTTGGAGGTCTACAACTCCGGAAAAGTATGATTCTTTGAAAGCTGCCAAGTTTACCCGGTAGAGTAGGAAAACCTATTTTGGAGAGGAAAACTAATTTTTAATGCCTATATAAGCAAATGATTGATCCTCATTGTATCTATCTCTGATTCTCCAAAGTTAGGCTGCCAAAATAACTCCATACTCTCTCCTGAAACACTTGCGAATCACCAACTAAAGAATTATTTCCTCTCCACCAAATCACACTTGATCCACGCTGACTCTCAAGTATCATCCTCCATCGAAGAAGTCATTACTCTCCTTGCGTTATGGGCGATCACGATAATTCAAAAGTGTAACAATGACTTCTTTACTCCGTAGTTCTTATGTGGTTTTGTTCTTGTGTTTTTGTATTGAATTTGGAGTGAACCTTGATTTTATAAATTATATTACTTTCAATAATCTTCCACGTGTTCTTTGTTTTGATTTCTGATGCATGTGTTTATATGAATTTAATGCTTTGAGTCTAAGATCTTCGATGTGTCCAATCTTAGCGTCAATGGTTAGAGTATTAGGGCGATCCCGGGTACTTAGGAAAAATAATATGCATGTGCGTCTTAGGTTTAAACAATGGAATTTTGACTGATTATTTCATGTGTTTAATTTGTAAGTAGTCTAAAAGAAGAGATGAGATAATCACTTGTAAATAGTAATTAGGTCTTTATTTTTGTTTCAAACTTGGCTTAGATTTTCAGGAGTCTTTTTGTGTGTTTGTTTGTCTATGAGTTGATGCATGTTAGGGTCCTAGGGTTCTTTGCTATGTTTGTGATGTTTTAAGTAGTAAATTAGGAAATTAAAATCAACTTTTATGGTTGGCGATTTATGGATATCAAGCAAATAAGCATAGCTGCATGTACCATTGCATATCCCCAAGCAGAAACCGGTAAATCAAAATGCATTACCATTGTATTGGTCACAAGCTGTAACCTCTTGATTTCTGCCTCTGCTAAACCGTTCTATGAATGAACATGGAGAACTGGAATGTTCAACTTTAATCTCAATCAACATGCAATAATCAACAAAATATTGTGATGTAAACTCTCTTGCATCATTTAATTTAAATGACCTGATTGGATTCTTTGGTTGGTGAGCCTAAAGCTTAATAATATATGCTAGGAGTTTTGTAAATGCAGCCTACCATGTCAATTGCAGAGACGTGTGAACTATGCATCGATGCAGCAATCAAAACCATATATAAATAGTCTGCATACCTGTTTGATTGATTCACAAATATATTCTTGGAATTGGTGAAGGAATGGAAGTTGTGTCTACAACAAAGGGCCGTCATGCATGTAAACAACATTATAAACGTAAACAAGCTTTGCGAAACGAGTTATGTGCATTGGATTTTGTCATAAAGACCTCCGGTGGGATAACATATGACGCCACAGCGGTACTTTGCCGAGATTATGTTGGACACATCTTGGAGACCGATCCAGGAATGAGAGAAGTAGTCTCATCTTCTCTATCTAAACTGATGGATTTAGGTATTCCCACATGCTGCTTTGCTCTGAAGAACTGATGACCGTGAGAATTTTTCAATATCTTGATCATCATAAAGCAAAAGCTCATATGAGGCCAAGTCACACATAGTAATATAAGTGATTGCATTGGATTCAATGATCCTAACCGTAGTAAGATATAAATACACAAATCCTCATAAACCTCTCCAGATTGCATTGTTAGCAACATTCTACATAAATCATACACAAAACTCTATTCCATTCTCACAATATTTTTCCAAGTGAAAATCGTTGGCACAAATCATTAGCAGCATTCTACGAAGATTTGAATAGCCATTAGGAGTGTATAACACTCAATTTCACCATCATATATCAACAAAATAATGTCAATCAATCCATCTTTGAAACCAAGACATGGCAGACACTTTAAGTGAATACTTCAAAATTTCAAAGGGTATAAATCTTATAGAGTGCTAATATGGTTTGACAATAGCTAAAAATAACCGATGTATAATAACATCTCACCAGTCGAAATGACCCTTGTAGATTAAGTTCTATGACATGACAAAAACCGATGTAAAACCACATATAGTGCAAAATTTCAGGTTGGCCGATTTAGACTAATTTTTCCGATCCTTTTTCAATAAAACCAATGTATAATACATCAAAAACACCACAATCTAGGTAGCACATTTGATGGATCGAAGTACAAGATTTTCGATGGATCGAAAATCTCACAAACCTACCTGAGGAATACCTTCGATGGATCGAAGAAAAATACCTCGATGGATCGAAGAAACCCAAAATAAAATTTGATTTTGCGATCCTGATTTTCGATAGGTCAAAGAATTAGGCTTTGATGGATGGAATACCTGGCCCGAGACAATCCTTCGATGGCTCGAGGAAGGAATCCTTGATGGATTCAAAAAATGCAGTGTAAGGACCCGAGGATGATCTTCGATGGTTAGAAGTACAAATTTTTTATGGATCGAAACTCTCAGAAACCGACCCATGGGATACCTTCGATGGATCGAAGAGCAAGTCCTTGATGGATCGAAAAAACCTCGAGATCAAAACAACATCCTCTCCTTTATGTCTCTTTGTCACTGTATCATTGTGTCATTATGCCATATGCTAATGTAAACATCGAACCATTCACTGAACTGGTATAAAAATAACATTATCAACACTTTCATATCCCGAAAAATAGAGAAAATTTCATTACTTGCCCACTTTAAAATTACATCATAGATGACTTATTCCAAAAACCATGACTTAAAAACCAAGTCAATAACAAACCATGCCTAAAACCCAAGTCAATAATAAATCATGACTAAAACCAAGTCAAAAAATAAAGCTTAACTTGATGACATAGCATAAGCATGAGTCTAATACATAGACTACTCAAAAAATGATGTCTCCATACTTACTTTTGAATTGTCTGCTATTATAAGATTGACTTCATCATGATCTTCCATCTCATAATCTTTAGTAAAGTTAGTCTTATGTGCACAGTATCGTGTGTACTTTTTGTAGGTATTTTGAATATCCTTGGGTGCATAACATTGTTTGTGCATGTGCTTGGTAGAACCACCTCTATAACAACATGACAAGCACGAATTAGAAGCAGAATTTGAAGAATTTCTCCTATTCCTATAATCGGAATGATTCTTGTTGGAGTATGGCTATTGTCTTGGTGAGTCCAACTCAAGTTTCGACTATATCCTCTACCACGACCTTTTCCCTATTCTCCTCTTCCACCATGATTATTATAAGGCTAAGAATGACCGTTCCTCCTATCCTTATATGCCTTCCTAACAGTGTTGTGTGACTCATGGATATTTTTAGTACTGGCTAGCCGAGCATTATTGTGGAGAAAAATCTTGTGATACCGCTCTTTCTTGGCCAGCATATTCATGAGATCATCAAATGATCTTAGTCTTTCTTACTCATAATCTATGCGATATTAACTAGAAAGTGTGTCCATAGAAGTAGAGAATGTGCTTAAAGACTTCTCGATCATAGCCAGATCGGTTTTTACAATGCCATAAACATTCAACTCCGATTGTAGCTCCAACATAACTTGATTGAAAGCATCAATATTTGGATAATCCAATAATCGGATTAAATCTCATCTTTCTTGCAGTTCTCGAAGTTGTGCATTATGCACATTATTTATCAAATATTATTTTTGTAAAGTCACCCACAAAACCGCTGGGTAAGTCCTTAGCAAATATTATTTTTGTAAAACTGGATGCATATGTCGCCTCAAAAATATGAGGGCTTGAGCTTTGCGTTCTGGAGTTGATGGCTCAGTACTAGGTGGCAGTGGTTGGATTGTATCTGTCAGATTCATACCAAGAAGCGTGTTCTCAACATATGACACCCAACAATGGTATTCTGCTCCTTAAGGATCAATGATATCAAATTCAGGCATTTCCGTCTACAAGAGAGACAAAAGATGTAATTAGGTTACCGAAAAAAAAACCATGATAACTAATATCAAGTTTAGGAAATAAGAACCATGATCAATAATGTTTGGTCACAAAAATTGATTATCAATAAACGGTGGCTCAAAACCACACCCAGGAACCATGATGAACCATCACATCGTATCAATTTTCTTTTTCTTTTCTTTTTTCTTTTTAAAAAATGTGACTCCTCCAGGATCATCAAATATATTCTATGGATATAGATCCATAGGAACTAAGGCATAGATATGCAATATTCACAAATCATAATATCACAATCCTAAGATCTAGGGTTTTGCAGGAAGTAAGTTTTATTATTAGATCTATAGATTGACGGTTTAGAAAATTTACCTCGAGAGTGTTATGCTCGGTATGAAAACTTTTGAAAAAAAAAGTTTGAATAATCACAAAAATCTGGCGACGTCCTCCGGCAGGTGGAGGTTAGGGTATTTTTCTTTCTTCTCCTTTGTTTTTCTTTTTGGGCAGATTGACCGTCATGCACTAAATAGGCCATAACATACTATAGACATCCTCGAATTGAGATCTGAAGGTTCTTCTGGAAACTAGACATCTAGGGATTTCCGTGAATATAAATATCTCCTCCTGGTTCGTCCTGAGTGGCTCGCAATCTTTTGTTAAAGTTGGCAGATGTGCACAGGCTATGAGATTGAATAAGTCAATCTCGAATTTGGGGATGGGAAGAAGTGTTTCAGTTTTTTTTTTCTATAATGATTGTTGGCTATCAACTCAGAGCGTGAGGATAATGTGTTGAAGGAAAAAAAATGATAGACTGAAAACTGTAATTCTTTCATTGATAGACTGTCATATATAGGCTGATACAATCTGTAACAATAACTGTCCATATAAAACATGGATTTTCTGTATCTCTATCTAGACTAATCCATATCTATTTAGGATAAGACACACACTGAAAGTTATGGAGAATAAATCTCCTTAAACATATACAAGATTATATTTCACGAGGTTTCAAAATTAGAACTCTTACCCACTAGAATGAAAGAGACGACATAATTAAACTAGAAGATAAATAACAAATTGTTTAAGGAAAGTTTATTTTATACCTTTCGAAGTTTGTTTTGTTCTAATTAAATTAAAAATAGAGATTCTATAAAACTCTGATTCATATGGATACTGATTATAATTAATTGTAATACTTGTATTTAAGGTCATTTATCAATGAATGAGAATATAGTTTCTAGTCAACATTATTGTGTATCTACTTTATTTTTCAATATGTTATCAACAACTCTTGAGTTGATAGCCATCGCCAAAGAAAATAAAATAAAATCCTAAAACGCTACAACCCCATCGTCACCACCATCAATGCCAGCCACCAACACCTCCAGACTTCCTTCCCGATCGGCCACCTTCGCTTGAATTCTCTTGACCACCGGCGACCTAAATCAAATATCCCTTTTCAAGTTGTCAAGATTGATCGTCTTTCTGCATCCCACGTTCAACGTGCACTTCCTCCTTGTTCCAAATCTTTACCCATGTCGAGCGCTATCAAGGCAAATTTTCTAACATTCTCAATTTAGAAGTTAGGTTGAGAAACTTAATTATCATAACATCCTAGATTTAGGACTAGATTTAGGTTGATAGTTGCTTTCATCTATATTATGCAATTATATGTGAGAGAAGGGGAGTTCATCACCTCTTCAATCAAAAAGTTTGATTAGTAACAATCCTGGGGGAGCCACGGTATAAAGAAGAAGAAAAAAGGAAATTGATTGTGACTAATTTTGATTGTCATGGTTTCTAGGTATGGTACGAAGTCACCATTTATCGATAATCGATTTTTATGACCATACATCTTGGATCACGTTCTTAATCCCTAAATTTGATATTAGTGATCGTAGTTTTTGATCGATATAAATTATCTTATTTGTCTCTTTTGTAGATGACTACGTCAACTGAGCTAGTCAGGCCTGAATTTGACATCCTTGACCCCAATGGAAAAAAGTGTCATTGCTAGGTATCTGATGTAGAGAATACTTTCATTAGAAAGAATTACACCAGCACCATCCACCCACACACTGGTGTGAATGCAGTTCAACCAACTCCTGCGGTTAAAGCTCAAGCTTTCATGCTTTTGTGGCGTTATATCCATCCAATTATGAAGAAGTAGCATCTAAAAAATGATGATCCCAAGGATTTATGGGATGTTTTGAAGTAACGCTTCAACAATGTTCATGGCGCCCGACTTTCAGAATTGACAGAGAGATGGGAAACCATCCGTTTGTTGTATTATTCAAAGGTTGATTCTTATAAACAAGCTATGTTAGAGCTATAGTTAGAGCTGAGTTTCTTTGGAGATGACACGAATGATCAGAGCATGATCGAGAAGTCTTTGAACACGTTCTTATCTTTCATGAGTATTTTGGATCATCAGTACCAGATTGAGTACGAGCAAGGAAGAATCACAACATTGAGTGATCTCATGAATATCCTAGCAAAGAAGGAAAGACATTATGAGATAATTATCAACAGTAACTCTAGGCCCGATGAGACCAAGAAGACTCTTGAGAATTACAACACTGGTGGGAAGGCACGTAAGTACAAGAAGAACAACCATTCTGATCCTTACAGTAACTATGGTGGGAGAGAATGACGTGCTAAAGGTCATGGTAGAGGTCATAGTCAGAATTTGACTTGAACTCGCCAAGACGTAGGTCCTAGTAACTCCAACAAAAATAAGTCTGGTTCTGGTCCAAGGAATGATGGAAATTCTTCTCCTTCTGGAAAGTATCCATGCTTCATGTGTGGTTCTACAACGCACACGTACAAGAAATGTCATGCTAGCAAGGAAATTCAGAGCATCTACAAGAGGCACAAGAAATATTTATCACAAGAGGCTAACTTTACTAGAGGGGGTCATAAGATGGAAGAAGACTGTGGTGCCAATCTCATTGTAGCAAATTACAAGAAAGAGAACCTTAAGACTCCAAATTTTGATTAGTCTATGTTTTAGACTGTTATTCCTACTATATAATCAAGTTTAGTTTGTTTTTTGCTTGTTTTAGTCATGTTTTGAGACTATATTTTTAGTCTTTTTGAGGAATAAGACATCTTTGATGTAATTTGTGTTGGCAAGTAATGAAATTTCTCTATTTTTGGTATATGAAAGTGTTGAGAATGTTATTTTACTTCATCATGCATGAATGGTTCGAAATATACAATATTCCATGTAACTATGACACCAAAAATCACAAAAAAATGAAGAAGAAAAAAAAGGACGTTATGATCCCAAACGTCTAGACCCGTCGAGAGTATCTCTCCACCCGTTAAGACATACACCCTGTATCGTTTTTTACATGTTTTCAACCCGTCAAAATTTTGTCATGTTTGTTCTTCGACCCGTTGAAGTATAGTCCTCAGTCTCGTTTTGAGCTATCTCAAAATGGCGAGGGTAGGTCTCAACCAGTCCAGACTAATACCCTGGATCGTTTTCCAACTATTTTTGACCCGTTAAGATGTATCCTCGACCCGTTGAAACTAGGACCCAGATTCCAAACACGATTTTGAAACACTCTTAACCCATCAAGAGTTATGCCTCGACCCGTCGAGGCCTGTACCCTGGACTTGAGTGAACCAGTTTCGACCCATCAAAGAATCCTTCCACCCGTAGAGGTTCGTTGTCAAAATCGGTGTTATTTTGATGTTGTTTGTACATCAATTTTTTCATGTCATGTCAAGCACTATATAAGGGTCACAACTCTTTGAAAATCTTTAAGTATTTACTTAAAGTGTTTACCATGTCTTGAGTTCAAAGGTTGATGGATTTATATTTTTTTTTTGTAGATGTTTGAAATCGAGATTGAGTGTTTAGTAGATAGTTGTACTACCCACACAATATTCTATAAAATAGGAAATTGTTTATGGATCTAATAATATATAATTCTTCAGTGACAACCATGATTTGTTCAGCGCCGGTTATACAAAAGAGTGGTTTAGCAATCTTACTACCACATGGTACTGAATCTTATGTCAGTGATACCTTATACGTGCCAAAGGCTAATCGAAACATACAAAGTTTTAAGGACATTCTCGCCAACGGTTTTCACTTAGAAACCTATTATGAAAATGAAAAAAGAATTCTTGTG
This sequence comes from Geum urbanum, assembly GCA_946800695.1. Lineage (NCBI taxonomy): Eukaryota > Viridiplantae > Streptophyta > Magnoliopsida > Rosales > Rosaceae > Geum > Geum urbanum. The sequence continues at coordinate 18,271,370 of OX326997.1, read as the reverse complement.
TGTTACCTCCATAGATTATGGCAGAAAGCGCATTCTAGAGAAGTTCATGAGCATTCGTAGCCCTTTATATCTTACCACAGTTCGGATGATTGAATCTAATGCAGTCATTCACACTACTGTGTGTGACTCAGACTCATATAAACTTTGGCATTATCGACATTGTCATCCAGGTCGAGATATGATTACCAAAATATTGAAAAATTCACATGGTAATCTGTTATTTAGAGCAAAGAAGCATGTGGGAATCAACTACCATCAGTTTAGATGGAGGGGCTGAGATTACTCATCTCAGTCCAGGCTCTGCCTCCAAGACGAATGCAGCATAATCCCGGCAACATATTGTTGAGGCGCCGTGAGTAGAAGTCATCCTTTGGCCTTAAGGCCTCATGCCTCTTTCTAGCTCGCCCAGCCCGGATTCGTGTTAGGGCGGGGTGGCCTAGCCTCATTAAAATTAGAGTAAGGCTTCGGCTATGTAAATGAAGCCCGACCTGACCTTTTTGAGCCCTAGAGGCCAAACTTAACCCGGCCCATTTTGACCTGTTATGGTCGGTCCATTTTGGCCATTTTAAGAAAAAATGTTATGTAATATTTTACTATTAATATGTTTTCTCATATTTTCTTCATTTTTTTTCTTTTATTCCCCTTACTCTTCTCTCCTCACAAACATATTTCCAAAATAAATATGATTAATCAATAATTACAATACCTCAAGCCTTTTATATATTATTTTTTTAAGGCCCATTTTACCCCGGCCTATAGAGGTCGGCCCAGCCTGGTCTCTTTAGCCTCATTGGCCTAGCCTTAATGGATGGGTAAAGGCTTACAAATTGTGGCCTCAGCCCAGTCAGCCCGACCTCATGTCATTTGACTTTTAACCAAGTCCAAGCAACAGTCTTAAATTTTGGGTTGAGGCCGGCCCAGCAGTTAGGCCCATAACTATGTGCTAATTATGTCTCTAACTTCATGGTTACTGCTTGTGTTCTATGAATAAAGCATCGTTCTTGTAACGGTTCATGTTTATGCTATGAAATTGGGAGTCGGCACTGAAACACTCTTAAAGATAGAAATTAATCACTTTACCAAGCATATTTCTGAAGTCATGAAAGAATTTGGAGCAACTTTGAGAAAATGATAAAAAGTCGTCGCCGAAAGTTATAGGAAGCTGGCAGAAAATCGCCAGATTTTTTCTTGGCCGACCGGATCACTATGTAAGGCCTAAAAACTCTTAGCTAGGCCTAAAGAAAGCCCAAACCACCTAGATATAAACCCAAGCTGATTTGGTTAGGGTGTCACATATTTGAATTTTGCATGTATTACGCAAGGTTTGGACTTTAGCCTAGAAGCCAAGAAAAGAGGATCGTAAGTTGTAGCTCTTAGATCAAACTTCATGGTCACTCTAGCACATCTAAGAGCTCACAAAATACCCCATTTTCTCTCCTTTATTCTCCCCAGGTCGAGATCCCTATGGATCACTAATACAACACATCTCATTTCTCAAATTTTCCTTAATTTTTGCATCTAGAGATAGCCTTCATTCATCCCCTAACCCTCTAGCTCTCTCCTCCACCTCAAACACCCCATCTATCACCACCAAAAGGCCTAGAAATCTCTGTGGAAGGCCCTCAAGGCTTTAAGCACTATAAAGGTTTGGAGGCCTAACATCAAGTGGTTACTTAGTATGTTTTTAAGGTTTATGCCCTTCAATCATTCGAATCTATACACACCATCTTCTAGCACAACATCCATATTGAAGAGATCAAATTTGGGGTTTGAAACAATGGCTTCATATAAGGAAGGTTCATGTACAAGTACTGAAGAAGAGATTGGTATTCCGCTGTTGAGGGTAGCGAACCAAGAAGCACTTGGGAAGTTGTTTGACCTAGCTATAGAGGCTAGAAGCGAGAATCCATTAGTTGGAGCTCGTGTCTTTTATATTGAGTTAGATCCGCCAATTGAGCAAGAGGTTGAGCCTATAGTATAAGGGCAACTTGACATGGAAGACGAAGTTTATGAAGGAATACCATTGAGGAATGCACCATAACCTTTTTGGCGGCACATACCGGGGGCATTGTGTTACAACCTTTGGTGGGTGAGTCATTTGAAATCAAGCCAAGTTTCCTCCAAACTCTCCCTATTTTCTTAGGCCATGCTAACTCCGACCCTTACTGACATCTTTTGTAGTTTGAGAAGGCATGTGCTAGGTTGAATATCCGTAGCATGGATGTCAGGCAATTGAGGCTATGGGTGTTCCCCTCAAGCTTGAGAGACAAGGCCAAGGAGTGGCTTGACAAACTCCATCCCAATTTTATCTACTCTTGGGAGACCTTGCAAAAGAAATTCATTACCAAGTACTTTCCCCCGAGCAAGATTAATGAGAGAATAACAAGTTTTATAACTTCCCAGGAAGAAGAGGGAGAACTCTTTTGTGAAGCATGGGAGCGCTTCAAAGATCTAGAGCTTGATTGTCCAAATCATGGACAAACACAAGACATGTTTATGTCCATTTCTACCAAGGGCTAAGTACAGAGATAAGGCATAAGGTAGACAATTCTTGAGGAGAAGATTTTATGATAAGACCGCGAAAGAAACCCATATTTTGCATGAGAAATTGGCGGAGAGATTGACTTTGTAGGATGTGAAGCCAAGTCTGAGGAAGCCCACAGTTTCTATGAGAGAGGCTACCCAAGTCAACCTTGGAGGCATTTATGAAGTCAAAAGGGTCGCCCATATATAAGATGAAGCAATTATGAGGCTTGATGAGTTAACGAACAAGAAGTTTGATCTTTTAATGAAGCAAAATAGAAGTGGAGGTCAAGTCCACCAAATGTCAGAGATTAGTGTGGAGCCAGTCACTTATTTGATTTGTAAGAGCATGGTGCATGAAATTCTTAGTTGTCCTCACTGAGAAGATTATCCGGAAATAATCGAAGAGTGCAAAGGCGTCTTCTATGACCAACAAAGGAATGAGCTGTATTCAAACACTTATAATCCAGGTTTGAGGAACAACCCTAACTTCTCATGGGGTGGTCAAAATCATGGCAACCAAGAAGGCCAAGGTGGGTTGCCAAGACCAAATGGAGGTCTACAAGGATAAGGAGTAAGGTGCAATCAAGGTGGAAACCAAGGAAACTTTGGTGCTTCAAGAAGTAGAAGCAAGGGGTTATCAAATCATCAAGGAGCTCCCGGATTTTCACCAAGGCCGAATGGAGAATTTTTCAATGTCTCAAGTGGTAATACTTACCAACCACGAGCACCATTTGCTCCTATCATGGAGAGTGATGATGAGGATGACTTGGACACACCATTTGTGTCTAAGAACCATTTCGGAGTTGAGAAGGCTACTACAAGCCATGATAAGGTGGTGAAATTTCAAGAGAATATCGAGTTGATTCATTATAAATATGTTAGTGATTTGGAAGGTGAAGAAGACGAGTTTGAGGTTGAACAAGTGAGTTTCGAGAGTAGAGACATGGTTAGAGAGCATACTGGGATTGATTTGGGGAAAGGAAGAGAAGAAGAGGCTGCCACAGTGAAGGACATTTCTTGAAGGACATTTGTACTAATCGGATATTAAATAAAAAGTTGCAAGGGGGGGGGGGGGAATGATCCAAGAAGGTGAAGCTTAATGCCACGGTGTCGACAATTTTTCAAAGGAAGGTATCTAAAAAGCTAGCAGATCCAGGGAGTTTCACTGTGCCATGCACATTGGAACCAAGCATTTTCCAAGGACATTGATGGATCTTGGGGCTTCTATCAATTTAATGCCCTACTCGGTGTACAAGGAGATTGGTTTAGGGAAGATCAAACATGTGAGCATGTCACTATAACTTGTCGATATGAGCGTGGTGCATCTGATGGGTATAGTAGAGGATTTGTTGGTGATGATTTGTGAGCTTGTGATCTCAGCCGACTATGTGATACTTGACATAGAGGAGTTGAGAGGATATGAAGATCTTCCTATCATCTTTGGAAGAGCCTTCATGGCTACAGCCGGAACAAAGATTGATATCAAGGGAGACGTGCTCACTATGGAAGTATTTGATAAAATGGAAACCTTCAAGATTTTCCATGATGCTAGTCCTATCCCCAAGTTGCAAGCATTTGTGGTCAAGGTTATTCAAAGGGAGCTTGATGAGGAGTTAGAAGATATCTCTAACCAAGTTTACATGGAAAGTAGCCCCGAAGAAGAGGTTGATGCAGCATTGATACTGGGATATAAGGAGTGTTTGCTACGGTCTATAATTGCAGGGCATGTGGCTTTGAATTGCATTATGACATCCTAAGCCATCTATGGGCCTAGAATTTCTTACAAGTCACTTCCATGCACCTGTTTAAGGGCAAGGGAACTACTACTCAAGGAACGATGTGGATATGGTGAATATGCATGATACATTGCTTACCATTCAACAAGGGTCAATACTCCCAGACATTGACCTCAAGAAATTACAGGAGTCTCTTAAGTATGTGTTCTTGGAGGAGAGAAGCAAAAAGTCGGTGATTATCTCATCCTTACTATATGAGAGTCAAGAGGCCCGATTGATTGAAGTGTTAATGAGGCATGCGGGAGCTATTGGGTGGTCTTTGAGCGACATCAAAGGAGTTAGCCTAACTATTGTGAGCACCATATATATACCACCATGGACGCCAAGCCAAGCCGGCAACTTCAAAGGCATCTCAATCCTAACATGCAAGAGGTGGTGAAGAAGGAGGTATTGAAACTTCAAGCTAACGGTATTATCTATGCTATCTCGGATAGCCCTTGGATTTCACTCACCCAAGTTGTGCCGAAGAAAGGGGCGATCACCATTGTACCAAATGCTCAAGAAAAGTTGATACCATCTAGAATAGTCAATAGTTGGAGATTTTGTATTGATTATCGAAAACTTAACATCATAAGGATCGTTTTTCATTGCCTTTTATTGATCAAATGCTTGAGAAGTTAGCCGAGCATGAATGCTATTGTTTCTTAGATGGTTATAGTGGCTACAATCAAATATCTATCAATCTGGAGAACCAAGAAAATACATCATTCACATGTCCTCAAGGGGTCTTTTCTTTTGGAAGAATGCCATTTGGGTTACGTAATGCACCGACTATATTTCAACGTTGTATACAAGCAATTTTTTTAGGAATGAGTGGTGAATTTGTAGAAGTGTTTATGGATGACTTTTCTTTGTTTGGGGATAGTTTTGATCAATGCCTCCATCACCTTAATCTAGTGTCGCAAAAATGTTGTGAGAAAGATTTGGTGCTCAATTGGAGAAGTTCCACTTTATGGTACAAGAAGGCATTGTCCTTGGTCAATGCATCTCAAGGAGGGAGATTGAAGTATACAAGGCAAAGGTGAAATTCATTGAGTAGTTGCCAATTTCACATAATGTGAAGGAAGTCCGAAGCTTTTTGGGGCATGTAAGGTTCTATAGAAGATTCATTAAGGATTTTAGCAAGATTGCAAAGCCCTTGACAGACAAGCTTGCTAAAGATGCCTACTACACAATCACTCCGGAGCTTGAAGAAGCGTTTGAGACTTTCAAGCAAGCCCTTATTACGACTCCGGTAATCATGAAGCCGAATTGGAGTCTACCTTTTGAGATTATATGTGATGCTAGTGATTACTCAATGAGAGCGGTGTTAGGCCAAATGAGGGACTTGGATGTGATACAATATGCTTTAAGAACATTCAATCTGGCTCAAAGGAACTACACCACCATGTAGAAGGAGATGTTGGCTATTGTATTTGCTCTTGACAAACTATGGGGCTACGTTATGGGTTCAAAGGTCATAGTGCATACAGATCATAGTGCTCTCAAGTGTCTCTTTACTAAAGCCGAGTAAGGCAAGATTGTTGAGATGAGTGCTACTACTTCAAGAGTTTGACTAAGAGGTTATGGACAAGCCCGGGAGGCACAACTTGGTAGCAGATCACCTCTCATGCCTTCAACTTAAGAAAGTAGATGGTGACACGAATGATGAATTTCTAGATGAGCAACTATTCCATGTCAAAGAGGTGCTTACTACTTCCAAATATCCATGGTTTGTGGATATTGCAAACTTTCTCTCAAGCAATGGTACCTTCATCCACTACCAGAAATGGAGACATTACCGGCGACCTCCCTTCGCCAGCCTTGTCTATTTTTTTCGCCGGAATTGTCTTTACCGGCGACAAGTCGCCGGCAATGACGTCGCCGGAAATCCCCCGCCGGTGTTAACATTGCCGGCGACGGGAAACGGCGTCGCCGGCAATGGCAGCGCCGCCGTGACCGGAATGTGAGACATTGTCGGCGACTGAGGTCCATGTCGCCGACAATGTCTGGAAAAATTTTGAAAAAAAAACGCGGTTCTGGATTGGGCCCAATTCTAGAACCTGCATTGAAAGACATAAACCGTACAATCATACAAGTTCAACAGTACACATAAATGTCCAACGTACAGTACAAATAGCAACGACGATACGAAAATTAACTACAACTACAGGTCAGGGTCGAGGAACTTGCGGGTCAGGGTCGAAGTAATCCATGTACTCATTTGAATTCTGGTGGCTTCCTTGGTCTTGCTCTGGCGTTGACTGGTGCGGTGGTGGTGGTGGATAGCTAGGGAACGGAGGGACCGGGACCGGGGGAGATGTGGGGAACGGTTGTCCGGTAGTCTGAGCCTCGTACATCGTCCGCATCCATGTGTACATCTGAGCCTGCATCTGTGTCTGCTGCTGGACCATGTTTTGGTACTCGGCCATCTGCCTCTTTTGCTCCTCTAACTCCCTATGCGTCCTATGAAGCTCCGCTGCGAGGTTACGACTAGAAGTTGAACTTCTTGACCCGGTAGAGTATTGTGAAGTAGTTTTCAATACTCCTTCGCCCGCCGAGCCCATTCCCCTACAGTAGTAGGTATTCTTTCCAGTCCCGCACGCTTTTTCCATGATCTGAGCCGCTATCGGGGGATCAAGCGGATCGATCTGAGAGGCATACTGGGTGACTTCTTCCTCGGAGCAGTCAGGATGGTTAGTCCGAGCTATACTCATGGTCACTTCTGCGGTCGCCTCCTCCACTCTCGCCTAATTGAAAAGCGAAAATGAACAACGTATTAACTAACAAAATCTATTAATATCGAAAAATAGTTTTATTAACACATGGAGAGGCGAAAGACTTACCGCTTCGTCAGGGCACTGCGGATAGAACTTCTGATGAATATACACCAAGGGGTTCACTTCTTGTTGTTGCTGCGCCTTAGTCGACCAACCCATGTAGTTGAGTGAACCTGCATGATGGGCCCTGGTGTTTTTCAATCTATTCGCCCGGTTCGTCTTCGAAATCGCCTTGTTTGATAAACATATGGAAAAAAATTAGATCTCACACTATTTCAATCTGATACGATACATTAGGCTTGTAAGATATATTAAGGATGCATACCCGAGCTTTGGGGTGCTCGAAGTGGGCTATCAGCCACAGCCACTCGTACTCCCTAAACCGGAATTCACTAGGGGTAGAACCTCGGTCTAGCTCCTTGTATACAGTGTAATGGGAAGAAAGCTCGTTCTTCCGCTCTTTATACCTATATTAAAACAAGGAAAAAAAGTTAGAGATATTAAAACACTTGATAAACAAAAATCTAACTCGATATATATTCAAATAAGTCGAAGCACATCACCTCATATGTAGTTGACGCTCTACCCACGTGTGAATAAGAACTTCATCCACGTCAAACCACACCTGCAATATGAATATATAAAAGGTAAAATTATATATTTAAGTGGACTTAATTAATAAATGTAAAATTTACGTAATGAAAATACGATTTTACTCACACTGAGTGCATTATGCACTTGCATCTTCACGTAGATAGGCACAGATTCCCAATCTGGCCAAAGCATTGGGACCTTGTCCCGCACGATCGCACCGGCCATGCTGACATATTTGCGCGTGGTGTCGAATGCCTCGATCACCTCGCCATCCTCATTGGCCCTTATGGGCGTTTTCCTTCCGCCGGTGACCTGCTCAAGTCTCTTCCCGGTGCAGGTGCCTCTAGCCCCTTTCCGTTTTCCAGTCCCATTAACGAAATTGCCTAATAATACAATGTCAACAAACTGATATCATTAATTGAACCTATCGCAAGTCTTAAGTAATAATTAAGTAATCAATCTGATGTTAAATAAAATTTACCTGCATCGTCCGTTTGTTGGTTGGTGCACCTCACACTCCAAAGATACACGGGGTCGAACGGGAGGAAGTTATACGCTTCCTCTACGGTCAGGAACTCCGGCCGTCCTTCAACATAAACAGGCATCCCCCTATCATCGAATTCAGGGATGACAGGAATCTCGTCGGGTAGGAAGAGACCGGACGGCGGAGATAGACGAGGCCTGGACGATGAGGCGCCAGCACCACCATGTGCCTCAGATGATTCCCGTGAAACGGGAGTAGGCACCATCCGAATATGGGGCATTCGGATTGAGGGAGTTTCCGATTCCCCCGTTGACTGTCGCTCGTCTGAGGCTCTGCCACCAGAGGGACGTCTGCTGATTGAGCGTCTAGAGACTGAGGCTCGAGCCTCAACTTCCGGTTCCATGGCTCTTGATCGTGCAGCTTCCTCCTCAGCTCGCGCCTCTAGCAAGGCTCTCGTGCGAGCAGTCATCATTGGCCCACTAGGCGTGTTGCTAACTGCGGGCGAGGAGGAAGCTTGACTACTGTTCCCTCCACTATTTCGGGAACCTCTTCGAAGCCAATTAGCCGCAAAACCTCCTGGACACCGTAATAGTCATGGATTCTGTTCAATAACAAATCGGAACCGGAACGGTTTGGAACCGGAACCGTTAGAAACCGGAACTGTTTGTAACCGAAACCGTTTGTAACATAACGGGAAAGGTTAGAAACAGTTCCGGTTCCAAACGGTTCCGGTTCCAAACCGTTTCGGTTCTATAACAAATCGGAACCGGAACGGTTTGGAACCGGAACCGTTAGAAACCGGAACTGTTTGTAACCGGAAACGTTTGTAACATAACGGTTCCGGTTACAAACAGTTCCGGTTCCAAAGGGTTCCGGTTCCGCGCGGTTCCGGTTTAAAACCGTTCTGGTTCTAAACCGTTCCGATCCCGATTTCCACCTTCATTTATACGATTAATTAACAACTATATCACCTAAATTAACATATATACATTTTCGATGTATATATATATATACATCATGCATCTTAATTAAATTTAATTTTCACATATTCATCCAAATCAGAAACCCTAATTAATTTTCCACATTTTTCACACATATATATATCATGCATCTTAATTAGGTTTAATTTCCACATATATATACATCACATATTCATCCAAACCACATATATACATAATTTTCACATACCTAAATATATATATACATCACATATATATACAATTTGCATATAAATTTAGAACTTATCACCCTAATTTCCAACTTATCACCCTAATTAATTTACACATACACATACACATACACATACACATACACATACACATACACATACACATACACATACACAAAAATAATTAAAAATTGAGAGAGAGAGGGAGAGAGAGAGGATCGGACCTGCCATGGATTTCCACCTACAATGCTTTGCCGACTACAATGGTGAGGGGAGGAGAGGAGGGGAGGAGGAGATTTTCGGAGGAGGAGAGGAGAGGGGATCGGTGGAGAGGAGGAGAGGGAGAGGAGGAGTAGAGGATAAGGAGGAGGAGTGGGAGAGGAGGAGTAGGAGGTGAGCTACTTTGAACTCACCGGACCGATTTGGGAGGAGGAGAGGGAGAGGAGAGGGAGAGGAGGATAAATGAAAGGCTCGGGCTCGACTGGGTTTCTATCCAGAAAAAATTGCAGGCGAGTTTCTTATAACTCGTTGGTAATGTCATTACCAACGACTTCAACTCGTTGGTAATGACATTACCAACGAGTTATAAGCAACTCGTTGGTAATGACATTACCAACGACGAGTTAACTCGTTGGTAATGTCATTACCAACGAGTTGCTTATAACTCGTTGGTAATGTCATTATTTCCCGAAGAATATCCGACAACAATTTCCGTCTACGATTTCCGGCTACATTTTCCGACTACAATTTCGATTATCAATTTCCGTATACGTACGATTAACGACTACATTTTCCGACTACAATTTCCATTATCAATTTCCGTATACGTATGATTAACGACTACAATTTCCGTCTACGATATCCGGCTACGTACATTTTCCGACTACAATTTCCATTATCAATTTCCGTCTACGATTAACGACTACAATTTCCGTCTACGATTTCCGGCTACATTTTCCGACTACAATTTCGATTATCAATTTCCGTCTACGTACGATTAACGACTACAATTTCCGTCTACAATTTCGACTACATTTTCCGACTACATCATATTTCCGACAACAATTTCCGACTACATCATTAACGTACTAAGGATGATAATCGTAATCATCGTCATCACTTGAGTCTGACTCGGTTTCATAGGTAACCTCTGGCAATATGTGCCTCTCCTCGTCATCTGAATCAGCGTCAACTTCATATGGATTAACATCGAGAAGTTCTGCTCCAGTAATTCGAACCACACTCCCAGATCTCACATTATTAAGGCGAATCGTAGATGATTCCGGAATGTCAAAAGCGTTCGGCTCTTGGTATGCAGTAACTTCCTCATCATCTGCGGCATCACCAAGTGTGGCAGCACTGTATATGTTTCTATGAGCAACATGGTTAACCACCTTCCACGGGACTTTGTTAAGAAGATCGTCCAGGTAAAACACTTGTTTTACTGATGAGGCAAGAACGAAAGGGTCTTCTTCATACCAGGTAGTAGCAGTATTCACCGAAAATGTTCCGTGCTGATCGGTCCTTGTGTTCTCCAGGCTAGTATCAAACCATCTACACTTGAACAAGTGCACTTTCATGCGGTTCCCATAAATTAGTTCAACAACTGAATGAAGGACACCGTAATAGTCAACGCCATCCTGCCCACCATGGACCATCACCCCACAATTCTGTGTTTTCAGTCGGTCGTCTCTATTTTCACATATAAATTTCACGCCATTGACCTGACACATCGAGTAAACTTTTGAAGCTATCGGTTTCATCGCAAGGACCCTCAATTCGTTTGACCACTCTGGGTAACCATCATCTGCTACATGGTTCATCTGAAAATGATAAGAAACCACACAAGACATTATGAACATAGAAACCACAAAACCACGTACGTACACACATGCTATATAAGGAAAATGGCAATAAAAAAAAGACATATACACATATACCCTTACCCATGGACCAAAGTAGTTTGCAAACGTCCTGTTGTGGTAATCAACATTTCCGGCAATAGCAGGGCAGTGAAGATGATATTTTTTCCAATATTGTACTTCTTCACAGTTAATCAGTACCGACCAGTGGGCAATGACTACCTCATTTTCATCCAACTTGTACGACTTTGGCAAGCTTCCCTGTACTACAACGTCATTGGAGATGATATAAAGGTTGAACTGAGGTTCATCTATCGGCATCTGTTGTTGGGGGTCCTCAAGCGCTCCCAAATACACTTTGGTGTACGTGACACACTCGTGCCCAACATATGCTTCAGCAATACACCCTTCAGATGCATATTTATTCTTCACATAGTCCTTGTAGGCTCCCAATTGTCTACAAGTTAACAAGTGCATGTTAAAAGGGGTAAAACTAAGACTTTACATATAAAAACAGAGGCAAACCAAATGTACCTTTCCATGGGATACATCCAAGTGTAGTGTACGGGACCGGTAAGCAACAATTGTTCGGGAAGATGGATCGTGACGTGAGGCATGATGTCGAAAAAATTTGGTGGAAATATCCTCTCAAGCTTGCACATGATAAAAATGATGTCATCTTGCATCTCCCTGAGATCTGATTTTTTAACTTCCCTGGTGCATAACTTCTGAAAGAATCTTGACAAGGCCACTAACGGATCCACCACCTCCTTGGGCAGGTACCCTCGAATGAAAATAGGGAAAAGGCGTTGAAGCAGTACATGGCAGTCATGACTCTTTAATCCGTACATCTTATTGTCTCGGTAGTTAACACACCTGCTTATATTTCCTGCATAGCCATAAGGATACCTGCATGTATATATATATATAGCCATAGGCAACAATTATATTTCTCGCATATCACCATAATCCGGTAAAAATTAAAGGCAAACCAATTTCCGTACTGCATAGTCATATATAAGAATATTTACCTGACATTACTCAGCCACTGAAAAATTTCATGCTTATGCTTCGGCTTGACGGTATAAGGAGCTTGCGGTATTTTTCTCTTACCATCTCGTAACCACAAATGTTTCCGCAGTCCCATAGCTTTCAGATCAATACGTGCCTTAGGGATGTCTTTTGTTTTCCCCTCCAAGTTAAGAACTGTGCCCACCACACTTTCACACACATTCTTCTCTATGTGCATGACATCTAGGTAATGTCTGATAAGCAACCTGGGCCAGTAGGGGAGTTCCCAGAATATGCCCTTGTGTGTCCAAAACTTATACCTTTCGGGCTTGTCTGGAATTGACGCCACTATATCAGGATGATTGCTCAGCTGGCCAAAATCATTCAACACTTCCAAAATTTCTTCCCATATCCATCGCCTGGGTGCCACACCTGTTTCCACAGTCCCATCAAACGCGTCTGGATCTTGCCTAAATGGGTGATCATATGGAAGCCAACAACGGTGACGCATCTGAACAATTTTACTGCAATGAGGACTGCAACAATCAACCGTCATGCACTCTGAACAAGCCCTGTAACCCTTGGTAACGTTGCCCGACAACATACCGCGGGCAGGAAAATCACTGATGGTGCCAACAAGCATGGCATGCATCTGGAACACCTCCTTTTTGAACCTATCGTAAGTGGGGTGGCCACACTCACTCAGGTACTTAAGCTCCTCAATCAAAGGCCTCAAATACACATCGAGACACTTTCCTGGATAACCCGGGCCCGGAATTAACAGAGTGAGCATATTGTATTCCTTCTTCATGCACATCCATGGTGGAAGGTTGTACGGTACCAAAATAATTGGCCATATACTGTATTGAAGACTCATGTTGCCAAAAGGGTTGAATCCGTCAGATGAGAGCCCTAGCCAAACATTTCGGACCTCTGCTGCAAAATGATCAAACTCCCTGACCATGTGCTTCCAAGCCTCTCCGTTGGAAGGGTGTATAAGGGTGTCATCGTCAGGCAAGTTCCTCTCAGCCCACCATCTCATTGCCTCGGCCGTGAAATCACACATGAACAACCGCTCCAGCCTATCAATAAGTGGGAAATATCGAAGTATCTTCACAGTTTTCTTGTTGCCTGCAGGAGTCAACTTATACCTTTCTGTAAAACATACCGGGCAGGCTTCAAGGTCTTCGAGATCTTTTCCCCAGAAGAGAATACAATCATATCTGCATGCATGGATTTTGATGTAGAAAAGCCCAAGATCTTTCAGGATATGTCGCACCTTATAATGAGTGGTAGGAAGACGATGACCGGGTGGCAGTAGCGAAGCAGTCCACTTCAACCAAGAATCAACAGCTTTGACAGACATTTTGTTCTCCATTTTGAGCTGCATCACTCCCATCACACTTTCAAGAACAGTCTTACTACAACCGTCGTACAACGGAGTCTGTTGCAATGCAATCAGGTTGTTGTACTTGTCTATACCGCTTGTGTTGACATGAGCTCCAGGTAATGGTTCGACTGGCTCGATATGGGGGAAACCATCAACGACGGGAGGGACATTTGGTGCTTCATCAGCAAATACACCGCTCTCATGAGGAAACATATCATTGATTAACATCGATGTTGGATCATAGGATGCACTGCCCCTCTCAGCAAAATCTCCATGATCATAGCGTGGACTGGCCCTCTCACCAAATTGTCCATGATCATGCGGACCCGCTACCGATGTTTCACCGTGATAAATCCAACAAGTGTACTTATCCCAAAACCCGTATTTACTCAGGTGCCTCTGGACTTTATTAATGGGAAATCGAAATCGATCGCTGAAACACTTACATTCTTTACACGGGCAATAATGAAGTGTAGTGTCTCCACAATTAGCCTTCACAAAATCCACAAAACTCCTAATTTCCTCGTGATATCTGACATCCCATCTTTCGAGGCTCATCCAACTCTTGTCCATCCTGAAAATTCTAACAATTTTACGTATTAATTATATATATACACACACATTCACTACTAATAATCGACGCGATATCTCAATTCAACTCTAATTAAATCAACACATGCATGCATATATATATATATATCGATCTAATCTCTGAATTCGATTCAGTACTCGATGATGGTATTCTCCTTTTTTCAATTCAAAACGTATTTGACTGGGTAGGAGGCTCTGTTAAGGCTGCCTCCGATAACAATACGATAATACCAGTCGTTGATTCAGACACAAGATTAACTACAAGCTGTTTTCTCGTTTCGGTGACATCAACAACATTTCATATATATCTCACGAATTGGATTTGATCAACACACACACATATATATATACCACATATACGTATATATACACCTACCTATATATATAGCTTCCCGAGTGATCGAGTTTTCGACGCGCGCCTTAATTTTGAAAATCTACCGAATGATCGATTTCAGAGCGTACGTTTTCCTTCTTTCGATTTCTCTGGATTTTTTTCGATCAAAATGATTGAATGATCGAGCTGCCGCATCCGGCATCTAATATAAGACACATTGCCGGCGACGGAGTAAGTCGCCGGAAATGAAGACATTACCGGCGACTTTACGCCGGAATCTCACCGGTAATGTTCCAAAACATTACCGGCGACTCCAACCGTCGCCGGCAATGTCAAGCTCAACATTTCCGGCGAAATTCTGGCCGGAAAATCGCCGGAAATGTTCGGCTTGACATTGCCGGCGACGGTTGGAGTCACCGGTAATGTTTTGGAACATTACCGGCGAGATTCCGGCGACATTACCGGCGACTTTTCCGGTTGCCGGCCTTGTTGGCCGGAATCTCGCCGGTAATGTTTCATTTTCTTGTAGTGATCCACTCCCACTTTTCAAGTGACCGACGAAAGAGATTGAGGAGAATTAGCCAAGTTTATTTGGGACGACCCTTATTTGTACAAGGAAGATAGAGATAGGATTCTAAGAAGATGTATGTCACATGAGGAGATGTATAGTGTGCTTAATTTTTGCCATGCACTTAAATATGGAGGACACCATGGGCCTTCCAAGACCCCCTACAAGGTTCTCCAAGTCCGATTATGGTGGTCCAACCTTTTTTGAGATGCCCATTCTTTTGTGAATACATGTAATCGGTGTCAACAAGTTGAGAAAATCAACTCAATGGACCAAATGCCATTAAAGATAATCATGGAGACTGAAATCTTTGATGTTTGGGGTATTGAGTTCATGGGGTCTTTCCTTTGCTCACATAGCATGTACTACATCTTAGTAGCGATGGACTATGTATCCAAGTGGGTGGAAGCTACGGCATGCACAACCAATGATGGCAAGGTGGTGACCAAGTTCCTCAACGTTGCCATCTTTACAAGGCATGGAACCCCAAATGCCATCATAAGTGATAGAGGGTCATACTTTATTAACCACAAGCTCAAGGCTCTTTTGAAGAAGTATGAGGTTGTTCATAAAGTAGCTACACCATATCACCCCCAAATGAGTAGACAAGTAAAAATAAGCAACCAGGAACTGAAGAGTATATTGGAGAAGACCTTGAGTACCAACTGAAAATATTGGTGTCAAAAGCTTGATAACGCACTTTGGGCATATTGACCTGCCTTTAAGACTCTCATAGGCATGTCACCTTATAGAGTTGTCTATGTGAAAGCTTGTCACTTACTGATAGAGCTTGAGCATAAAGCAAGATGGGTCATCAACACATTGAACATGAACTTGGAGACTAGTGGAGAGAAAAGGAGGCTTGACATTATAAAGCTTCAAAAGTTCAGGCTAGAAGCCTATGAGAGTACCTGAATCTACAAAGAGAAGACGAATAGCTACCATGACAACCGCTTGAGGCATAAGGAGCTTGTTATGGGAAATAAAGTGCTCCTGTACAACTCTAGACTCTTCTTACATCCGGGAAAACTAAGGTCAAGATAGAATGGTCCATTTGAGATTGCGGAGGTTTTTCCTCATGGAGTGGTAACTTTGAGAAATTTGAGAGAGGGACGTACTTTCAAGGTGAATGGGCACCGAATCAAGCCGTAGGAAGGAATAGCACCAAGCAACCATGTTGTGGAGGTGAAATTTGGGCATCTTTTGCACAATATGATGCTTTGAAGCCTTGCTCTTTGCCCCAACAGTGTTAGGATCGTTAAACTTGAACCCGTGATGGTTGGACACCATTGAGATAGCTACAAGGAATACAATGTAAGGTAGAGGTTGTGATCATGTGAATCAGGAGAAGCAACTTTGAAGGAAGACAATGATACCTAGCATGGAAGGTAAGACCAATCTTGGTCTTGCATGTTGGTGATTGTTGGAGACTATGGATGCAATGTTTAGGTCTCCAAGGGGGAGCATTTCTAATCTCTTACCTCACTTTTAATTTCTATGCTTGTTGATGTGTTTATGTGTTAAGTATGTTAGCTTTGTGCATGTGAAAATTGTGGTAGGAATTTGTGTAGGGTGTGTGACATTTTAGGATAAGAGTTAGTGCATGTTTATGAGTCAAAAACCTGGAAATTTTTGACGGGTCAAAGAATGATAATTCTTCCCCTTCGACCTATCGAACAGTCATACAAAGTGGAGGCAGTGGCTCACCTTCGACGGGTCGAGAAAATATTTCGATCCGTCGAAAACAGGTATGGGACTGGTATTGACCCGAGTTTACTTTTAAAAGTTCTCTTCGTTTCTTTTCTTCTCTCCACCTCCTTTCATTCTTTTTTGAAATTCTTCTTTTTCTCTTCATCTCTCTCACTCTTAACACTCCCTCACTTCACAAGTCACTCAAAAAACTCTCAAATTTTTTGAATTTGAAACGTGTCCTTGCTTGTGAGTGTTACATCTTGGTGATTAGAGAGGTTTGGAACCATCTTTGTAGAGGTATTGTGCCTAAACTCCTTGAACCCGATTTGAACTTTTGTGAGATTAGGTTGAGATGTTGTGATGTTTGTAGTTAGTTGATGCTATATTCTTTGATTTAGATGTATGGGTTGTATTATTTGAACACTTATATGCATGAAATTGTCAAATTGGTTGAGTTTTGTTATGCATGAACCCTAATTTCGAAATTTTAGGATTAGCTTGTGTTTAGTGTTAATTGAGTCAATGTATGCTTGAAATCATGATCTAGGACTAGTAGGTAGTTGATTTATGATGCCAATTGAATGAAACCTTATAGGAAAAAAATTGGTGAATTTTTTACTATCCATAATTTGGCCGAAATTGTAAAGCAAGTTTGTGTGTGGTTGTTTGTTTGTGTGTTTTAGTCGTAATGTGATTGTCTATGTAAGGATTGTTGAGGTTTTGGTTCGAAATTGGATAGCATTGCTTAATTGGACTAAAATCTTGATGACTCTAATTTGAAGATTATGTTACTTTGTGTGTTAGTTATGTGAAATTGTGCATTTGAGACTCTACTTGGTAAGTTTGAATTAAATTTGATGAAATGGAGACATAGCATGCTTTAAGATGACTTGGTGACATGAATTTGGGTCTTAGATGTGAAAATTTACATGTATGTTTGATGTGAGTACTAAGTTTATGTGCGTGATACGTTCTAGGTGTCTGAGTTCCATCTATCCAATCCATCCCATCACAATGGTCGCAAGTGTGCAACATCAACCGATGCTCTTACTCTCAAGGCCGCCAAGAGAAACAACTTCTATAAGCCGGATGAACGCAACTTTCATTCGGAAAGGGGTATCAACATCATTTCCAAGAGGGGTGAGATTCGTCACCTCATTGGGCTCGTCAAGCGTCATAAGCTTAACCAATTGGTCGACATCTCTCTTCTAGGGTTTCAAAAGCAAGTGGTGTGTGAGTTCTATACCGCACTTGTAGACACTCTATCCAACAAGAGAGAAGGAAGAACATTCATGATGCATAGGAAGAAGATCGTTTTCACCCCGAAACCATTAAGAAGTATCTCGGGATCCCTACACTTACAAAGACGAGGCGACAAACGTTTAAGGAGCAGTTTGATGAGGTCTGGTTGGAAGACTTTGTTCAAGAAGCATGCACCGAAGGCAGGCTCTCAGAACATTGTAATGGGTTACTATGCAATGATGATGATGATGATGATGATGAGGGAATGAGTCAAAGTTGAGTTTACGAAACTCATCTTGTTTCCTTGCTTGATTAGCCAATTTGTCCAAGAGAAGGGAGTAGCGGGGATTCCGGAACACCTATATAAGTGGACATCTTTCAAGGGTATGATTAGTGATAATTCCATAGCTAGGAGTCTTGGAGCGACTCCTCAACTTCCCCCATCTACTCAAGCGGAGGGAGCCTCCACTTCTCAATCTCAAGGTCCACCCCAACGCATGACCCAAAGATGTATGCCTACTTTGAGGGCTACTTTGGAGTGATTCAAAGTAACCATTCGGCGGTAATGCATGAGATGAACGTCCTTGATGATAGGATGAGTTCTCTTGAGCTAAATTACCATGGAAGCAATGTTGGTCCTTCCACCATGGGAAATGACGCTATGGAGCAGGAGGATATGGAGCGAGAAGATGAAGAGTAATGGATTGGATGGATGAAGACCTTAGAGTTTTACTATGTTTTTCTTTAGCTTATGTGATATAGTGTTTATCTAACCTCTTATTTTAATATTTTGTTGAACTTTTCATGGTTGTGTAACTCACATTTGAACATCTTAGACTAATTTTGGTTTATGTCAATGTGGTTACTTGCTATGCTTTGAGTCTTTGTGGTGATGTGTAGCCTTGTTGAGTTTATGAGTTTTTGTAATGCTTTCATGATGATTTGGATGCGCATTTTGCCACTTTCTTTGTATATAGCTTGTGTGCTAGTCGTGTTTAATGTGTGTGTTATGTGTGAAGTGATTTGGGAAGGAAAAAATTTGAAATTCTGGAGATGGGGGTTGGTTGCATGCAGACCAAACCACTGAGGCTCACATTTTGGGTCTCCTCAACTGGTCGAAGGTCCTTCTCGACCCGTCGAGCGTAAGCATCTGCCCAGACTTTACTGCCTCCTCAACCCGTCAAGCCATATCCCTTGACTCGGCAACTGTAGTTCGGATCATTTTTGACCCATCGATAGAACAACTTGACATGTTAAATGCCAGCTACTGTCCCAAAGTGGCACATTTTTTGACATGTCGAGGGATTCTTCAACCCGACGAAGATTGTCTTGCCATGGTTGACTTTTAGAAGATCAAGGAGCTTGACGCTTTTAGGCATGGATCATATAGCAATACCGTGAGGTCTAACCAAGTCCGAGAGCACCTGTGGTGACTCATGACTGATCTGCATACACCCTTGGATGGCGAGGCCTAACTTGACCTTCGTTGGTTTACTTGTTCGTGCCTATAGAGCTAGAAGTCGGTCGACAAAGTGTTTGCCTATGGCCTTCGTTGGTTTACTTGCTTGAAACCATGTAAAGCGTTTTCCAAATCATAAGTTGTTTCAAAAATGATAGAGGCATTAGGATGATCACTACTTTGGCCAAATAACCATGTGTCCCTTATGTGTGTACGAGTTGCGACACCCCTAGATCACCACTTTAGATTTTCTTTCATCTCCATGTATGTACCTAAACACTTAGCCTAGTGTACCAATCTTTACCCTTGTTCTAAAGACTTGGTAGGAGATTCCAAAGCTAGCATTCAAGAGACAAAGTGTAGATAAGGTCGTCTAAGGCATAGTGTGTGTATAGGGATAAACTTGCTCAAACAATTTGTATGTATTGATTGCCAAAAATAAAAATAAAACAAGAGTAATGTTGAGGGCTATAAAAGAATGTAAAAAAAAGATGTGAGCTATTCGGCAATAGGTTTAAGTGTAGAAGTTTGGATTAATGTCCCTCGTACTTGTGAATATGGAGTGTATTATTAAGTAAAGGCCTAAGAGTAAGAAAACATGGCCTTTGTCTATCCACAAAGCTCAAGGGTAGTTTAGAATGATGCTTATGTCCAACAAGATGAAATTCCACCCTTGCTACTAATGGGTTACATTGTGTTTCTTTGAAAAGGGAAAGAGTGTGTAAGTAACAAGTTTGGGTGCTACGACTAAGTCTTTGGAACGTTTCACCATCACATATCCAAATATCAAATGCCTTAGCCCTAGCCTCCTTACAACCCTTGATGAACTTATCTTGATTTGAAATCCTTGTGTTTGCGGATTGTTGGAACACTTGGTTGAAAATCAAGCTTATGGAAAAACATGTAATTAATGCGATCTTTGAGTACAAACACTAACCCTCAAACACTCGTGAGAATTGAGTGATATCTAGTGAGTTTAATAATTAGGAGACATGTTAGTTTGAATATATTTCATTGTGATGGATTTGACTTGACATATAGCATGACCATTTCGACTTATTACATGTGCATTGAATCCATCTATTAAAGTGTGGCTCAAAAGAAGTTTAATTCATCTAACCATGGTTCTTTGAGGGAAATCGATCATCAACTTGGGACACTTACATACCTTTTGTGTTTTTTTACTTTGAGTCTAGCTTAGTTTGCATTCTTTTCTTCTATGTTTGCTTGAGTACAAGAAAAGTCTAAGTGTGAGGTAGTTTGTTAGGTCCATAATTATGTGCTAATTATGTCCCTAACTTCATGCTTACTGGTTGTCTTTTATGAATAAATCATCGTTCTTATAACATTTCCTGTTTATTCTAGGAAATTGAAAGTTGGCACAAAAACGCTCATAAAAATGAAAATCAATCACTTTTTGGAGAAGCCGAGCACATTTCCGAAGTCACGAGAGCATTTGGAACAACTTTAGGAAAATGACAAAAATTTGTTGCCGGAAGTTATTGGAAGCTGCCGAAAAATCGCCGAATTTTTTCATGGTCGGCCGGATCACTAAGTAAGGCCCAAACACTCTTAGATAGACCCAAGGAATGCCCAAACCACCTAGATATAAACCCTAACTGAATTGGTTAGGGTGTCACACATTTGAATTTTGGATGTATTAGGCAAGGTTTGGACTTTAGTCTAAAAGCTAAGAAAAGGAGATCACAAGCTGTAGCCCTTAGATCAAACTTCATGGTCACTCTAGCACATCTAAGGGCTCAAAAAACACCTAATTTTCTCTCCCTTATCCTCCCTAGGTCTAGCTCCCCATGGATCACCAACAACACATCTCATTTCTCAAGTTTTCCTTAGTTTTTACATTTATAGATAGCCATCATTCATCCACTAACCCTTTAGCTCTCTCTTCCACCTCATACACCCCCTCTATCACCATCAAAATACCTAAGAATCTTCATCATCACCACCATACTCTCATGTCCACCCTCTTCACCCTAGCCTAAAGTGGGTTCACCCTCTTTGTTGGTGCCAAGAAGCAAGAAGGGAGCAAGAAGTGAAGAAGGGACTTAAAGAGCTTAGAGACTTTGCTTAAAGGACTCTTCAGTTATTTCTTGTACCTATTGACTCCTCTCTATGTATCTAGACTTCAATTTTACTATGTATAGTGACTAGTCCCATTTGGGAGGCTAGGGTTAAAACCCTAGCCATTTGATGTAGACAAATGATGGATTGATTTATGTATGGTTTATGTTTTTGTGTATGTTGTGTGAAGCATATTTTTGTGAATGAGATTACTATGTATTTTTGGATGTTTATGTGCTTGAACTTTATGTATGGTTCATTTATGCATGTGTTGACCTTAGCTAATTTTATGTATGCATTAAGGAGCTGAAAATGGGACTTTTGTTGAATTAGCTACTCACTTAAGACTATTTTAGCATGTAAACATGATTATGGTCTATTTCAATAGGGTTTACTTTAAGGTTTGGTTTTCTTACCACTAAGCAAGGACTATAGCCTTCTTGAGTCTCAATAGACTTAAGAAACTTTGGTCAAGTACACATTGAATTGAGAGGTTATCGTGGCTACTAGTTGAGTCTTTCGATTTGTAACTCACAAAGTATGGATTGAGAAATTCACTTAGACTTTCTCTCGGGTCCTCCAATAGAGGTTTGGGAGGAGGAACCTTCCACAAGTATCATATAGTACGCTTGTTTGCTTCACTCACTTGACATACAGTCCAGATGTAAACCCGAAATAGTTTAGGTCTTGGTCCCTGTTCACCAAATACTTCAAAGTTGAGCTCAAGTCATCTAGAGTCTGAAATGGCCTAGGAACCTGGGTTCACAACCAAACGTGACCCAAAAGGTTATGGTTTGGACATCCACTTATGTGAAATAGAATTTAATTACATACATAAATTGGAACATTTTTTGAGCATCAAATTGTTAGTGGAAATTTTCCTAGCCAACCATCTTTCCTTATTGTGATCTTATTTGCCATTTCATCTCTTTGCATTAGTTATAATCAATCAATCAACTCGTATAATTACTCATTATAGTCTAATCACCCCTTGCAATGCTAAATCTCCAAAAGACTTAGTAGTGTGAAATACACATCCGCATTTCATTTTAGTTTTAGTGTCAAGATTAGTGTCTAGTTTAGCCGTTGTCTAAGCGCTTTATCAATTCAAACTAAGAAGTAAGTGGTCAATTCTCGTGGGTTCCACACTCGACTTCTAATAAATACTATAACTTGACCCCGTATACTTGTGGGCGAGAATAACTCTTTACACTTATGGGCAAGTTCTTAGTGCATAAAATGTGTAGGGGTTTACTTTCCAACACCATCCCAGCCCATGATGAACCCTAGCCTTGTGTTATCCTACCAGATTTCTTCGTGGCAATCTTTGATATACACCACTCGTTTTGTAAAGCTTATTCTTTAGCAAAGTTATAGGCACGACCTTCTTTTGTTGTTGACAACACTGAGAATATAGCATTCTTAAAAAGAATCCATGGTGATATTCGTGGACCTATCAAACCTGAATGTGGATCATTTAAATAATTTTATAGTTTTGGTAGATGCATCAGTGCATTGGTCACACATTGCTTTGTTATCCATAAGGAATGCTTCATTTGCAAAACTCCTAGTGAAAATTATTAAGCTCTGAGCTCACCACTCGAACCACCTAATCAAGTCTATCAAATTGGATAATGCAGGAGAGTTTACATCAAAATATTTTGATGATTACTTCATGTCATTTGGAATTGATGCTAAACATCTCGTTCCCCATATTCATTCACAAAACGGTCTTGTAGAAGCATAAATCAAGCGGAAATAACTTGTGGCTAGGGATTTGGTAATGCACACCAATTTGCTTGTATCTACTTAGGGTTATGTAGTGTTACATGTAGCAATGCTTATTCGTTTCAGACCTATAGCACTCTAACCATTCAGTGTGTACCAGTTGGTAACTGGATATAAACCTGACATTTCACATCTACGCATATTTGGATATGTTGTGTATATGACTATTACACCTCCACTGCATACAAAAGCAATGACAATTATGCATCTATGTTGGTTATGAATCTTCAACAATTGTGCATTATCTAGAACCTTTGACAGAAGATTTATTTACTTCTAGATTTGCAGATTGGCACTTTGATGAGACATACCTCCGGCCGTTAGGGGGAGATTAGAATGATTCTATTCCAGTTGAACATTAGGAATTGACGTGATCAAACCCCACTATGTCTCATCATGATCCTCGCACATCTTAGAGTGAGATAGCAGTATGACGCTTTCTCGATCTTCAGAAATACCAAACATTCCTGCAAGGTTGGAAGTCACTAGTAAGGGGAGAGTAAACACCACATCTGGGAAAGGACACGATCTTTCAGCCCATGGTAGAGATGAGGTGTCGGCCTCAGCTCCCACTAGAAAAAGGAGGAGACCAAAAAAATCTACATATGAGCCGCCGGTGAAAAGACATGTCATCTAGGCACAAAATTATCCTTTCATCATCAACACTGTGAATCCTTCACGTGAGATTATTCTTGATTACAGTTATGTCTTAGAATCATAATTGCCATCTCTGTGGAATGCTTCAAAGCTATATGTGATGTCAGAGAACAAGAAAATCTCACTAGCTATTTAACAATGTTGTAGGCGTTATTATGAATAGATCTTCCATGTTAGTTAATGATGCATTTTCCTATTCTGTCACTCAGAAGATCATTGACAACGATGAAATGGAACCCCGCTCTGTTGCATATTGTCAATGCATAGCAAATTGGCCGAAATGAAAAGATACAATCCAGGCTAAACTAGACTGTTTTACAAAAAGGAAAATTTTCGGTTCGGTAATGCTATGCCCACCGAATGTTAAGCCAATTGGACATAAATGGGTCTTTGTTCAGAAGTGTAATGAGAAGAATGAAGTCTTCCGGTATAAAGCTAGTCTTTTGGCGCAAAGATTTTCTCAATGCCTTGGTATTGATTATGAGAAGAGGTATTCTCCAGTCATGGATATCATAACTTTCCGCTACCTGATCAGTTTGGTAGTATTCAAAAAACTGAGTATGTAGCTCATAAATATGGTTACAGCATATCTCTATAGGGATCTTGATTCAGAGATATACATGAAAGTGCTAGAAGGCATAGTTGTACTCAATTCAAGTAACTCTAAACCATGAAGTGATCATGTGATAAGATTGAGGCGTTCATTTTATGGATTGAAGCAATCCAGCTAGATGTGGTACACACATCTAAGTGACTACTTGACTGGAAAGGATACAAGAATCATGATTTATGCCCATGCATGTTCATGAAAAGAACAAGTTTAGGGTTTCTCATTGTAGTAGTCTATATAGATGATATGAACATAATCGATCGAGTCTCTGGATGAGATTAATGAGAAAGTTGGATACTTGAAGTCTGAGTTTGAGATGAAAGGTTTTGGTAGGACTCGATTTTATCTCGGTTTAGAGCTGGAACATTGAGTTAGTAGAGTTCTTGTTCACCAGTATGCTTATGTCCAAAAGATGCATGCTCGGGTGATTTAAGATGGACAAAGTACACTCTATTAGCACACAAATGGTTGTTCACAGTTTGGAACCCAAGAAATATATGTTTTATCTGAAAGATGATGATGAGGAACTCTTTGGAGCTGAGGTTCCATATCTCTATGTTATTCGAGCTTTGTTGTATTTGGCTCAGTGCACACGTCCAGACATTGTCTTCTTAGTGAACTTATTAGCTAGGTTTAGCTCTACGCTTATGCAACGTCATTGGAATTGCGTAAAGCACATCTTCAGGTATGGAATTGAGTAAAGCACATCTTCAGGTATTTGAAAGGATCCATTGACTTGGACTTAATCTTTTCCTACAAAAAAGTAAGAGAGAAACTTGAAATTCCTAAAAAAATGAATGGTTGAAATGCAACTTTCTGATTTTGCACGATTCGACCTGTCGAACCAGGTATTCGGGACAGATCAACCTGGGTTCTTCGACCCATCGAATTATTCCCTTGACCCATTGAAGATGACACCCTGGACGGATTAGCATGATTCATTCAACCCATCGTATAATACCTTCGACTCGTCGAAGGACCTTCTAGTTACAAGCACTAATCTATCTTTCAGTGTAGTCCCCTATTCTGAGACACTAATTGATGTGTTGGTATGATTTGTTGATGTTCCCACATAGAGGATGTTCCCAAACTAGTTATATTTTCATTATTGGGAATACAACGATTTCATGGAGATCTATAAAGCAAATCCTTGTTGCTACTTCCTCGAATCAATTTGAGATCATAGCTTTGCATGAAGCTGTTAAATAGTGTGTCTGGCTTAGGTCAGTTATACACCATATTCGAGGATCTTGTTGATTATCATCTACTACGAGAGCACAAACTTGCATCTTTGAGGATAATGCAACTTGCATTGAGCAGATGAAGTTGAGATACATTAAAGGTGATAATACTAAACACATTTTGCCGAAGTACTTCTTCAATCAGCAACAGGAGCAGTTACTAAATATTCATGTGAACCAGATTGGTTCTGCGAATAATATTGTGGAATTGTTCGCCAAGTCACTTCCTAAATCTATATTTGTGGAACATGTGAGGCGCATTGGAATACAAAGATTATCCGAACTCTGAGATTGAGTTACCAATCAGAGGAAGACATATTTTGGTATACATCAGGAGGAGTCTACATCACATGGAGTATCTTTTGTAGTTGATGCGCTGTACTCTTTTTCCCTTCGACAAAACTTTTGTTTTGCCTATGAGATTTTTATTTGCTTGGCGAGCAACAAGTAATGCATCATACATTAAGAGCTCGACACAAGATGAAGTGTTTAAGGAAAGTAAAATCCATATCTTCCAGAGTTTGTGTTGTCCTAATTAGGTTAGAAGTAGAGATTCTATCAATTTCTAATTTATAGGGATACTGATTATAATTTTTTGTAATGCATGTATTTAATGTCATATTTCAATAAATGAGAATATAATTTTCAGTCTAAATTATTGCGTATTTACTTTATCCTTCAACACAAACTTAATTGTCTTATACTATTTCATAATACTGTTCACCACACATTCAACTACAGTATATATGTAAAATTTCAATAACCTTTACAAGGTTGCAGCAAATTTTTATATAGATTAAACCGCTGGACCATATATAAATATAGAAATTAACTGACAATTAACCTACATAGACTAACGATTTCGATTCATATATATAATATCAAACATTCAAAATAATTCATCCTTTAGAATAAGATGCATTTCGAATTGTACGTGCATGCAAAAGAATTGTCTGAAAACCACAGAAAATGTTGCTATTCCCCTTAACCGATTCGTATATATAATACACATGCAGCTAGGTCCATGCAAATACATAAATGATTTTGGAATCGTCAATGCTCGTAAAAATTCATTGAGGGCAAAGCATCGGAAAAGGTTGGAAATTAAGAACTATGTATATATCATTTCATACCGTTGTTTCTTTGAAATATTGAACCATGCATACAGCCATACAGGGGATGTCATAGCTGGTGGTTGTGAATTTGTGCTGCTATCTTCAGCACCTATTCTGATGGAAGCTGAAGCAACACGGCTTGCTTGTAGGTACTCATAGTTGGCCACAGGTAGTAATAGAAGTCGACTCTTTGGGTTTGGTTCAGGCTATTCAAACAGATGAGGAAGATGACTCTCCCATTGGACATTGGACAAGTAGTAGATGCTCTCTCAAATTCCTGATGTTCAGAATTGTCATGTGTATCGCGAGGCCAATGCGGCGGCTCATCGCTTAACTAAATTTGTTTTAGTTTCCAAGCTGAGAACCCAACCAAATCAAAGATGGAGACTTTGAATTCTGTATTTGATTCCTCGTTGAATAAATTCTGACGTTCTCCCTCAAATAAAAATTACCATTGTTTCTTTAACATGAACCACCACCACATGTCTGTTTGTCAATGCATTTTTGTATGTTCAATGACTTGAATCACTTGAATTATGGCTCATCGTGAACTGGGTTGGGCTGGCCTCGATTCCAAATTTAAGGTTTATGGCTGGGTTGGGTTGGGTTGGGCTTCGTCAACAGTCAAACATAAAAGGCCGGGCCGATACCACAATTTAGAAGTCATATCCCGACCATTAAGGTTAGGTCAATGAGGCTAAAGAGACCAGCCCGGTTGGCCTCTATAGGCAGAGCCCAAATAGGCCTTAAATAGAGAAAAATTAATATATAAAAAATTTAATGTATTGTTATTATTGATGTATGATATTTATTCTGAATATATATATATATATATTTCAAAGCATCGCGTGAGACATCAGTTCTCATTGAATGAGAATGTAGTAACAAATACAACCACGACTACCCACTTAAAGGCGCCGAGAGAAAGAAGCCGAAGTCTAGTTAAACGTAACAACTAAGTTGTTACCCCTAACCAAATATCTGAAACCTAACAATTAGCTCAAAGATCATAATCAATGACGTAGTAGATCCTGGGACAGTGCATTACCTATTCCAGGACCAACTATAAATTCAAAGAAAAAACTAGGCTTATGCCAGTACAAGTCCAAAGCCAAAAATGATATCAAAAAAATAATGACATCATAAAAATAAATAAAGCTGAAATAAAAACATGAAGCTAGACATTGAAGAAACAACCATGGTTGCCACCTCCCCACCTCCGCCTCTGCCGCCGTCACAGCCAGGTTGCCTAGGTCCCAAGCCCAGCCAACAACAAACCACTCAGCCTCATACCCAATCCAAGGGATAGACCCAAGCCCTGTAGACAAAGGCCCAACAAGTTGAACCGAGAGCCCAGGGACTACTCTCTGTCTTGGTACACCACGAGTCACCACCGCAACACGATATCTCGTCATTGTCGACCACCCACTAAAATTAGAACAGCGACCAAAGACAAGCTGACACCGTCGTCCCCCAAACCAAAGGCAACTGGCCGGAATCCGAGCATAAACCTCTGTCTTCTCTTGATCCTGCAAAGAACGGCCATAATCGTCGACAAGCATGAGATGATGATAACCAAGGCAATATCTCTCCAACCACCCAGCCATCACTGTCTTTACAACCAAACTTTGCACCACTGATTGCCAATCACTGCACCTCCACTTGAGATGAGCATGTCTCAGGTAACGATGCATGTCCATTCAAACTGGACAAACCCAATCTAGGAGGCGCTCGCCAAATCTGGCAACCCAAGAAGCCACACGACCAGTCTTCCGATGAACAGGGTTAGGAACTTGACCAAATAAACGTATGACCCAACTTCGAAAAAAGTTGAGAGAAGAAAGAGCCTCGCATGAAGGCGCAATCTCGGTACTCGACACTACGGAGAGAGCAGCTGATGAAGTTGATCAAAGAAGAAGTAAGGAATTGGAGAGAAAGCCATAGAGGCGGCTACCTCAAAACCCTAGCAAAGCCATAACTTTGAATATATATTTTTGTGTGGAGAGAGAATATTAAGAAGAATAAGAGGGAAAATGAAGGAAATAAGAAAAAAAATGATAATATTCATAAATTATATTTTTTTCTGATAAAAAATACCAAAATAGGCTGAGCTAGGTTTGGCCTCTAAGCCTATAGAGTGATATAAATATATTTATATATTAATTAATTTTTTTATTTACAAAGAGATTAGGCTAGACGAGGCTTATGATGCCGAGGGCTAGGCTAGGCTAGGCCGAAGGCCGAGAAGCTGGGCTACTTCAAACATATAGCCGAGACCCTATCCTATTTCAGAAGAGGCTGGACTGCCCATCCTAAGTTAAGGCTAGGCTGAAATTGGGCCCTAAAGACTGGGCGGACTAGAACGAAGCTTGGGGCCGAAAGACTAAATAATGAAACCTAACTTAAATGTGAACAATGTGGTGAAAATGATTAGTCCAAATGGTGTTTATGTGGCATTATGTGCCTTGTCCCAACTGCTAATTGAAAAAAACCTGCTTAATTAGTATTTATAATAGTCAAATCTGATTGTGTATATATAATAGTCCAAAAGGAAACAAAATGTTCCCTCTAAGTTTTCTACATGGTGTTTGACAACACAAAGAAAGTAATCAAAAAGAAGAAATAAAATATTATATTTTGTATAGATTAGTGAAGTTGACAAGGGATGAATCAAAATACTAAGGGAGGAGAAGGAAAGCACTTCCCCTCGACTTTCCTTTCCTTTAGGAACCACTTTCCCTTCCTTGCATGTCCCAAACACAAGAAAGTTTAAGTTTCCTTTTCTTTCATACACATTCCTGCAAACCAAACAAGACCTAACTAAAGCTAGAACTCGGAATCAGTAATTTCTGTGAAGTTACCTATTTGTCCTCGGTTTAGATTTATTTACAAAATATACCACACATTTCTGTCAACGCATTCTCCTCTATGCATCTACTCTGAGATGAGGTGAGATGAGATGAGTGAAATATCAATCCACATCCTTTCTTGCTCCTCTTTTTCTTTAATCTGATGTCGAATTAGCAGTATTATAGAACTAGGATTTGATTCCACAATTTTGAATCAACTATAATTCTTATGATTTGGGCCCTGGTTCAGATTTGATTAGCTAAATCATGATCATGGTTTATCGGATTATTTGTATTGATTTTAGCGGTTATTGAGATTATATCGGGTAGTGAAAGATAAGTCAATCTAAGTCGTATGGGCAATTTTTACGAATTGTCTGTTCGTTCCAATTTTCAAGATTTTTTTATTGGTATTATGAGCATTTCCCCTTTTCTCACTTTGCTCAACACTCGACGATTCTCTATCGAAATTCCTTCACTGCTCCCTCTCTGTCACGATTCTTTTTGGTCTCTTGATGTCAAACAGATTCCAAGCCGAAGTCTTTTTTCATCTTTATCTGCTGCTCTGCTTGACTTCTCAAGTTAGTTAGTTTGATTCGTAGCTAATCTGTGGTTGCATGTTTGTCTCTTTTAAGGATTCATGTCGATACATGTCTGATTAGTAGTTGCATGTTTGATTTGAAGTGATGTCTGATTTGTGGTACTGGAGCCAGGGAAGTACTCTTGGAATATGGGTTATCTCCATTCATGTGTGTTTTGTTTAAATTCATGGATTACATTGAAGGTAAAAACAACTCATTACTCTCTCTCTCTCTCTCTGATGTTTGTTGTGATTTTGTCTTTATTGTTGCCGGCATCTGATCACAATTATAAGCATGTGTAAGAAAACAATGAGAAGTGAATACATTTCATAAAGTGGAAACCCAATTTAAAAGTGTATAATGCCCACAATGAATTCTAAGAACCTCTAACTATTATTTCAAAAAAAAAAACCTCTAACTATTTGTTCTACTAATGTATTCTTATTTAACCTGCTTACGTTTAAAATGTTTAATTTACCCAAAAAGATTATACTTGCAGGGTTGCGATTTTAATAGTGTTGAATTGTTCATTCTATCACCCTTTTTAAATCTCTTTTCATAATTGCACATCTGTGATTTGCTCATTGCATGTTCCATGTCCACCCAATCAGTGAAGTGATAATGCTCATCCTTACTCTTATATATGAATTTGTGCATCAACCAAATGTTGTGGATATATAATTGTGTAGTTTTACCTCTGTGCTAATGATCTTATTTAATTCACCAGCAATGGAGTTATAAGAAAACATATTAACTCATTGTTGGCAGTGAACAAAATGAAGGAGAAATGGAGACGAGGTATAATCTCCATTGGGCGACATTTCGTGGTATAATGCATTTCGCAAATAGCTTCTCTTTGTATAGGATTGTCCCTATCTTTACACGTCCGGATTGTACATTTATATTATTGGAAAGTATTCCATTTTCTGGAAAATTTATCATATTCTTACTCAAACGCAATTGAAGTTATATTCAAATTGATATCCCGCAGCATAGCGCGGGCTTACCTGCTAGTAGTTTCTATTTTTCATCCCAAATTCTCATATTGCTTATGATGTACGTCGAAACCATTTTCTTCAAGACACAGAAAATGCAGCTGGCCGGATGATCCATTGTTAAACTTTCGAGATCGAAGTGGACATCTAATTTGAATGCACGAGGGTAATTGTACGAATAATAAACTAGCAAATAACATGCCAATTTAGAAAATATGATTTCCCTCAAGGTACTATGTGCATATGTGTAAAACGATGGAGTCAAATTACAACTCTCAAATTATGTACAGTGTTACACCAAAAAAAATGTACAGTGGATTATTGCGTGAAACCTAGTCTAATTCAATCAACACATTTTTCTTTTAATTCCAACAAATAATTGGCCATATCAACTATCTATCGTGGAAGATTTAATGAAATCATGAAATAACATAACAAACAGAATTGAAGAAAGTTGGCCGAAACGTTATAGCATCTCCAATGAGTTCTATGTTTTAGCTCCTTGATAGAGAGGTTCTAAATGTTTTTGCCATGTACTTAGAACATCTCTAATAATGTTCCCTAATTTTTTGTTTTCAACAGATCATAGATGCGGAGTAATATATAGAGAATTCGAAATAGACGCTCGTATAAATCAACCTGGAGACAATGTGCACACGCTTCAAAATTCGTGTGTTATGAGTAGCACATACATGAACTGTTATGAATAGCACCATAGCAACAGCAAAGTTAAATCCAAAAGAATCAATAATGGATATGTTGCTGGTGTATTTGTAATTAGAGTCGCAAATGGTATTGCTCTTGCTGCAAATATTTGTAACTTCGGTAACTTTAACGTTTCTCTTGTCAAATTTCAAGCTTTAAGACAAAGTCTTACTCATGCCATGGAAGCTGGCTATGACAACATCATCATCGAAGGTGATTCCTTTTTCATCATCAACTGTCTCAACAACATTTGAAAGCCGTCTTGGAAGCTAACTACAATTATCAAGGATATCCAACAATTGGTTGGGAACTTCAATAACATCAAATTTTAACATGTTTATCGAAAAACTAATTATGCGGATGATAAGTTTGCCCAACTTGGTCATAGCTCTGGAAACAATAGAACCTGGCACAACACTCTTCCTGTAAATGTTATTAAATTTCAATTATTTGATAGATTTAGTTTAGGATGCCATAAGGACTCTCTTTGTAATTTTCTTTCCTCAACCAAGAAAAACAGCGAAGTTAAATCTACCGTCTTGTGGTTTTCTAACGTTTTGCAGTTCTTTTCCTTTGCTCCAATTTTCCACTCTCTTCGGTCCACAGTGACATCATCCCACGAAGACCGCATTCGTCTCACTAGTCACTACTCCAGAGTACTGATAGATTCTATCGTTCTGTTTCAACTATTTTACAAGCCGATAGGATTTGATTCGACCGCCACAATAGGTCTCTCTCGATCACTAATTTTAGGCGGTAAATTCCGCAAAGAAAACAAATAAAATAACATTAAATAATCAAAGAGTTTTAAAATATAAAAAAATGGAAGGAAAAATGAGAAAGTATCTTTTCTAGTATAAGATACACTATAAAATAATTCTACCGTTTTATCTTAAAAAAATTATAAAATAATAAGGACGGCCCAATGATATGAGTTACAGATATTTCCCATTTACTTTAGTGCAAGTTGTCCATAATAACCTTCCGTTCTGGGAACTACAAGTCTACAACAAGGTTGGAGATGGACAAAATGGGTCATCCGCTGAAGTCGTCGTTGCCTAAAGGAAAAAGTCAATTCCTACCCTGTATATTTATAGAGAGCAACAAAAATAATGAAGAGCAAATAACATTTGCTGTGTTGGAGCGTTTCTTGCGCAATAATTGAATTAGGTAGATGTAGACATTTTATTCTGAAAAAATAAGAAAATTATTAGACATTTTGGATTATAGATGACTATAATTTTCGTTTCATCTCACTTGTACCAAAAATAAATTAAAAATATTAAATGCCTAAGAATCTCAAAATGTGGAACCTAGTCTTTTTTGTTTCAGTTTTGATTCACGCTAAATGATGAGATTCATCATAGCTAAAAAGAGGAATCAAAGTTTATTTATAATAACGAATGAAAGACGTGCAAGTAACAAAGAATTACTTTTGGGACAGTTCTGCCCGAGGAGAACATACTTTACTCCTCGGAACACAATAAATCCTTAGTGTGGAAGTTACAAGAATGAGGGCTAACAAAAGTCAACCTATGAGCTACAAAATTAACTTCTTATAGAAATGCTTGAACTGAAAGGTTGGCTTTACTTTTTGATATTCTGGATGATTGTTTGGAGGGAGGAGAAGTTCCGGAATGATGCAACTGAGTAATGTTGTGATCAAGTCATTTAATGTGGATTTGTCTCTAAAAATTAGGACAAAATATCAAAATTGTCAATCTGGATTATATAAATAGTTGTATCTTCTTCTCTTTTGGAAATAAACAACTCATATTAATCAATCAAGGCAGAACCTCCTTGAAGATTATACATATGAAAAATAAACAACCAAAAGGAAACTAATGCAACATTGCAACAAAATAAAATAACTAGAAGCAAACCAACTACGGACATGACAAGACGCAATAGCATTAACGATTGGATGTCTGCCACTTACCAAAAGTCAGTCAGTAGTATGATCACTCACGCATATTACATGAAAATAAATCCATCGAATAGAGACTACTCTTTTACCATAAAGACCATAATCCATTGGAACCCGACTAAAAAAAACAAAAAGTGCAATAATACTAAAATTACGTCGATAAAAATCCCTCAGATCTCAGATTCGAATGGCAGCCCGAAAGATAGAGGCCCAAGAAAAAAAACCTTCAGCTTAAGGAACTCAGGAAAGGCCCAGGCCCAACCTCAGCTCTAGCAGCTAGGGTTTGGTCAGCATGGCATGGCCAGTTCAGCGGCTTGGCTTGTCAAAGCACAACCTGGCTCGAATGGACTTCCAACTTCGGGCCAGCAACCTCCCAACTGACCGTCGTCGCCACTTCTTGGGGTACATGACCACCCCACATCACACCAATCCACCGAGAAACCTTCTCCGATGCCAAAATGAAACAACCTGGATCCAAGAGCCTCGTCTTCACATTAACACCATCGAAAGCCAGTCGCGCCCCAAACTCGCTCCACTTCTTCACCGTCCAGGTCAACACACAGAGCCCGTGTCACCTTCCTCACCAAACCCAACAGAGCTCTACCTCTCCTCAGTGCACTCATATGCACTATTAGGCCCAGGCATTTTAAACCGAAAAACCGGCGAACCGAACCAGGCGGTTTGGTCCAATTCTAAAAAAATTGCAAGTTGTTTTAAGAACCAAACCAATTTAATGCAGATCGATTCGGATTTGGTTTTACTAATGTACTTCGCAAGAACTCGTCCAGAACCGAGAGGTGTACGTATCAGAATTCTATAGGCTTCTTTTGCGAGTATATGTTTCACAAAATAAACCTTATTTCAGGGAATCATTAATATATATACAATCTAAACCCTACATTTTCATCTCAGCCATCCACTCCACCCAAATCCCTCATTCCCTCGCCTCTTTTTTGACGTCGTTTTCGTCTCCTCTTCTGTCTTCTTCTCAATCGACATCCAAATCTGAAATCCCTGAATCCCAAAATCTCAATCTCGACTAACCACATATCAAATCTCTGTATTTTTCTCCAATTTCTTAAACTTAAGAGCCCTATTTAGTGAGTTTGCCTTTCGTTCTCGTCGTCTCTCTCGCCTTATTCACCTCTTTGAATCCCTCTGGCCAATCGCTCACGAGTCACAACCCTCGCTCTCAATTAGGCAATCAGTCTCCACCTCTATCTAATTTCCAAATATGTCTCTCTCTACCTTTCTTATGATTTTTGTTAAGATCTATGTATTCTCTAGCTTCGTTTGATTTCGTTTATGAATATTTGGATATTGTATTGTTGATTAGAAGAAGTTAAGGCTTGATCTACTAGTCGTATGTTGGTATTGTTGATTAGATTGAATTGGGTTTATGTTTTCTTTTGAGTTCTCCCTTGTTTTGAGTTACGTATTTGGTAGTGTTTGCTCCATTGTAATTGATGATAGTAATTGATACTTTCGTTAGATATGTTTTACTCCATTTTATTATATACCTGCGTTGTTATTTTTGTTATAAGGAATTCTAACTTGTTCATTTGGTTGATGAAGGATAAAGAGGAACCAACTTTGAAGTGTTGATAAGTTGCAGTTGTGGTAGCAGTTTTGGTGCATTGCTGCTGGATATTTGATAGTTTTGTTGAGTTGATTTTTTTGTTGTAATAATGCCCAGATTGTAATATTTAATCCCTTTTATTTGAGTTATTTATATGTATAATGATATATATAAGCTGTTATGTAAAATACAAAAATGGAATGTAGAAGAGTAAAAGTTAATTAGCAACGAAATGATATTTTTAATGTGCTATCATAGCCAGAAGTTTGAAAAAAGTTTTTGACCAATAAAACCCTGACCCAAATTAAGTCATTTTGAACAGAAAACCGAAAAACTTGACCCCAATTTGGTTGGTTCAGTTCAATCTCGGTTCCTCCATTTTTTCCACTCAACCCAACTCGAATGAAAGAGGCCCAGTTTAGTTTTGGTTCTAGGATTTTGGGCAGTGACCTGACCCGAGCCCAGACCTATGCACTATCTCCTCGTTCTTGTACTTCAGCCGACCATAAGAGCACCTGCACCGGTGTTGCTTTTCAGCACGAGCAGGGCGAAATCAGGTAGGCCCGGATGGTCGGTAGCATGAGCATTGAAAAGCAGACGTGCAGCGGTGATGGAGGACGCCGGCAACAGCTCGTTGACGAGCTCGGCGAGTGTCTGCTCGAGCAGTCGTTGCTCGATCTACAGCACGAGCATCTTGGTGGAGCTCACACACATGGGTGACGCCAAGCTGACTCTTTTTTTTTACATCTAGCGCGTGTAACACACGCGCCAGTGAAAGTAAATTAAAAAATTATGCACCAATCGTATGGCGCCATATGGCCTTACCGGGTGGATTAAAAGCCCAACGGTCAAGTGGTTGTGGACCGTCCATTTTGAATCCAAAATTCTGATCGGACGGCTGAAATTCAACCGAAACGGCTACTTAAGGTATAACGGTCAGATTGGTATATTTTACAAAATAAACCCTAAAAAATTGTAAAAAAATCACAAAAATTGTAAATGACACCCTACAATTTTTCTATAAATACTATATCAATTCCATTCATCTCTCACACTAATTTGTGCATAACAAATTTATCATCTCCTTCCTCTTCCTTTCTCATCCTTTTATATTTTAGTTCCCAAAAAATGTCAAATTGGCTTGATTCCGAAGATTTGCAACTTTGTATATCTTATTGTCGTATTAGTGTTTGTCTTATTACTGGCAACATGCAAAAGTCCGACAAATTGTGGGAAAAAGTCTATGCCGATTATAAGAAAAATTAGGAGATTGCGCATGGTGAATCAAGGCCGGAGCATAGGATCGAAACTGCAGTTTCTCGTTTTACAAAGTTGAAGCCAAATTTTAAAACTTGGTGTGCTGCTCTTGCATAT
Source organism: Geum urbanum (assembly GCA_946800695.1). Taxonomy (NCBI): domain Eukaryota; kingdom Viridiplantae; phylum Streptophyta; class Magnoliopsida; order Rosales; family Rosaceae; genus Geum; species Geum urbanum. The sequence continues at coordinate 18,234,391 of OX326997.1, read as the reverse complement.
GCAAGAAGGAATGCACAATCCGGCTCAAATTTGCAAGATGATGTAAGTGTTCATAATTTTGTGATTTATTTTTTATTACATGTATTTAAATAAATGTTGACATCTCCATTTCCTAGATATTATTTTGATATATAATTTTTTTTTCCTATATAAGAAAAGCTCAATCATGGTATGTGACACAAAAGAATAAAGAGTTTACGAAGTTTGATTGTTGGGAAGTGATGAAGAACCATCCAAATTTTTAACACGTTGAACCTAGTATACCACCTCCTTCATATTCCAACTCCGCAACTACTCCCCTATTTACCTTAATGCCTCCCACCGTCGAGGTGGAGGATGATAAAGTCATTGCAACATCACAAAGCAACAAAGAAGTGTACTCGAGTCCAATTAGACCAATCAGAGTGAAGCTGGCAGATAGCTAAATGAAAGGAAAAAAAGGCCATGACTCCTACAAATGAGGTAAGAGATGAGGTTTTGAAAAGCATGGCAAAAAATTAAAGATTGTATTTTGCCGGACAAAAAGAAAGTGATGCCACCGAGCTAGATTCATACGAAAAGCAACTCGCCCTTAAAGAAAAGGACTACAAATTGAGAGCTTTAGCAGAGGAATCAAGGATAATAGCAATGGATACGTAGGCTATGACCCCAAAATTGAAGAGGTATTTTTCAAAGAGAAAAGCGAATATCCTTAAGTAAAAAGAGGAAGAGGAAGGAGATAGTAGCGATGAAGCCTTTTCAAATTGTTATCGCCCACTTTTTCAATAGTTTGGTATTTATTTTCCATTATGACATTATATACTTGAAATTTTCAATAAATCTAGACTGATTGACATTGTGTACTTTAAATTTTCAAATAATAAAAACACACTTTTTTTATTCCATCAAACCTCACGCACATTACAATAAAACATATTGACTTAAAATCAAACACATATCATTCCAACACCCAAAAGGAAAAAAAAATAAAGCAAACATAAAGAAAACATAGTTAATTAAAATTACACACACACATCATTTAAAGTCGTTCGCCGGTCTCTAGATACCAGTTGTGCTTAACTAAGTCCTTACGCAGATTGGAGATCTACAACACGGTCGGCAAATCGTTGTTCATTTTGTCCATCCCTTCGAACTGGCTCAAAATTAATGCGATACCTTGTTCATCCACTGATCCATCATAAACTGTGAAAGCACATGATGGGTTCTACATATCTTCTTCTTCGTTCTCCTCAAACTCCTCCTCCATAAATTCTTCCTCAACAATCATGTTATGCATTATGATACAAGCCAATATGATTCTCTTCAATGTCGATTGGTGGTGACACCTAGGTACATGCCGAATAATTTCCCAATGAGATTGCAAAATTTCAAAGCACATCTCTACATCTTTGCGGTATGCCTCTTGTTTCTTCGTGAACAACTTTTGTGGTAGCTCCTGCGGATTGAAGATTTTTTTTAAGAAACGAGGAGTACCTGGGATATATTCCGTCAGTTAGATAATAAGTATTGTGGTACGTCATACTGTTGACTTTATAAGTCGCACTCGGACTGTTTCCAACAAGGAGCGAATCGAAGATGTCCGATTGATGGAGCACGTTGATATCATTTTGTGATCCGGGTACCCCAAAGAAGTTGTGCCATATCCACGTGTTGTATGAGACCACCGCCTCTAAAATAATAGTGGGATGCTTCTTCCACCCCGAGAATGCCCCTTGCTAGGTTGTGGGGCAGTTCTTCCATTCCCAGTCCATGCAGTCAATGCTTCCGATCATACCAAAAAATCTGCGATGCCTTGCTCTCCTTAGAAGTCGGATTATGTCTGTTGCATTTGGAGTGCGGAGATAGAGGTCACCGTAAAGCTCATATACTTGGATACACCACTTCTTCATGCATTTTAGTGTTGTAGATTCACCAATCTTTTTTATTTCAGCACACTGATCTGCGGCTGAGCCATACGCCAACATACGAAGAGTGCCAATCATCTTTTGGTGTGGAAGAAGTCCAACCAGTCCAGTGGCATCTGCTCTTTAATGCCAAAATTGGTCATGGTTGCAGAGATCCGTCATTATGCGGTTGAATAAATTCGTACTTATTCGGTACCTTCGAGAAAAGGCTTATTTGTTGAAGATGGGGCGTTCGATGAAGTAATCTTCCATCAAATTATGTCTCCTTGACTTCCTCAGTCTTTCTTCATTTGGATGGCGGCGAGGTGGTTCATCATCAAACATTGCATCGACCGTGACTGCTTCCGTGTTGAAAGCATTAGCAATTTTGGCATCTCACAAGCGTTGCTGTCGCCTCCTCCGAAAAAAATTGTCAAAACTGAAAGAATTCATCTTATCGGAATCTAGAATATATGGTTGAAAACGGTGTGAGTAAATAAGGAGCCATAATCTATAAATTTCTAGCCAAGTCTAGCTTTTCTGATGTTTGAAGATGATGACACGTGTCGTCTACCGATTGCTCGAAAATTTCTCCGGGAATCTTATTCAATTATTAGGACGATAACGATACGTGGTGCTGACACTTGTTGTCTCGTGATTGGTCGAAAATTTTGTCAAAAATTTTGTACAATTATTTACACGATAACGTTCTGTTAGTGTGACACATGTCAACTTGTCATTGGTCAGAAATCTTACCCAAAATCTTATTCAATTATTCATACAACAACAACACGTGTCGTCTATGTATAGGTTGAAAATCAATCGGAATAAAATTTTAATTAAAAAAATAATCTATTAACAGTAATAAGAAGTGTTATTTTTGTGCACCGCTGCGCGAAAAATAAGAACTGCACCTCTTATTTAATGAATAGTGTCTGCTCCTTCTCAAATAGTGTCTGCTCCTTCTCAAATAGAAGGAGCAAACCCCTCCCACCGATGCATATTCTCTAAGGAGGTCGCGACCGGACTGTCACTTCCCACAGCAGAGAAGACTCCAAACCCGACCACCACTTCGAAACCATCGGTCCTTTACTAGGCAAAGCCAACAATGTGGCACACAGGACAACATAATGATGAGCAAACAAAGTGCTCAATGGTAGTGACTCCACGAGTGGCATCAGATGTTTATTCTGGCAGGGATTGATGGAATTTTAGGGAAGCCAAAGAAGGCGAACTCCCAACCCTAGCAGAGCGACAACACTTCTAAGTTTTATAATTCAAATTATTTCTAAGTTGGTTGATTCACATATAAACACAATTATCTTTCGTTTTATTTTTATTTTTTACACACTATAAATGCCACTTCCCTCGTAATTTACTTCCATCATCTCGAATAGTTTTGTTTTCTAAGTCTATTTATTCTTTTGTCCCGAATTGCATGAACACTAATTCAATAATGGAAAAACATAGCTCAGATGCGTGAAGCAAGCATCTTGGGTCCTATTACAGTATTACGGATTTACGGTATTACCTCATTCTCTACAAGACATAGCTCTGAGCCTCTGACTCTGAGCCTGACTAACCATCACCCATCAGGAAAACCTCCCCACGAAAAAAATAAATTAATTAAAAGAAAAAAAAGGGCGCATCGGTGCGATTGTGTCGGTGAATTTGGATTTTCGCCTCGGGGATTAAAAAATGGAAAAAATAAAATGGTCCTCCTTGTAGTTGGGTTTCAGAGACGTGGAGGCTTACCCAGATGACAACCTTAGTGGCCAAGTAGCATGCAACCTTCCCTCTCTCCCTTTCCTTCCCCAAAAAAGCACCACCACCACCTCTTCTTCAAACCCTCCTCCTCTTCCACTTTCTCCTTTTGAATTCCCCCAAATTCCCCAGACAAAGACCCCACGAAAGTGTCATCGGGAGAATAACAGCCATGGAGGAGGGTCAAGAAGCAGCAGCAGCAGCCACCGCCCATAGAAAGCGAGGCGGTGGAGAGAACGACAAGCCGTACAAGGGGATAAGGATGAGGAAGTGGGGAAAGTGGGTGGCCGAGATTCGCGAGCCCAACAAGCGCTCACGGATTTGGCTCGGCTCTTATTCCACTCCAATCGCCGCCGCACGCGCCTACGACACCGCAGTTTTTTACCTGAGAGGCCCCACCGCCAGGCTCAATTTCCCCGACGCCGTCGTCGAGGGCGGCGGAGCAGGCTGCGTCTGCGACATGTCGGCCGCGACCATAAGGAAGAAGGCCGCCGAGGTCGGAGCCAGGGTCGACGCCGTCGAGACCGCCATGCGCCACCAACACCGCCATCACCTCCGGGTCTCCGCTGACTCTTGCGGCGCCGGGACGACGACGACCGCGGAGAGAAAGCCCTTCACCGGGTGCGTCGCGGCAGTGCCGGATCGGGTCGACCTGAACAAGACGCCCGACCCGGAGGACTCGGACTGCTACGGCGGAATTAGTTATGATTAGTGGTTGTTCAGTTGTTGGTTTGTGTTTTGAGGTGGGTGGGGTGGGGTGGGGTGGCGGCGGGGCTAACTTGCGCTATGTGACGGCTGAAGCAATGATGAAGCTTTCTTCCTGGTCCTGAGGAGAATTACAAATTAGTCACTCTACTACTGTAACTCTTTTTTCCTTCCTTTTTTCTCTTTTTTTTTCTAATTATTTTTGCTTTTCGACCAAGAAATTTTTGGTAATCTAAAATGTAAATTATGGTAGCAACGAGCTTAATTTTCACCGTCTCCTTTTTTTTTCAATCCATTTTTCTTCCCTGTTCTTGCTTAGTCCATATGTTGGTAGTAACTAGGAATGCGACTTTAATAGAACAGAGTTGTTTATTGCTTCAAGCTTCCTACTTGGAAAATCCGAAAATGTCATGGAGAAATTTAGTGTGTATTGAAGGGGAAAATATGACCGAAATGTGTGTGTGTGTGTGAATGCTTGGAGTTCTTTTACTGTTAGATTCGATGGGAATGTGATACTCCTCCGGAGGAACATGGTATAATGTCGTTAGATAACTCTACTAATCTACTATATCGTTCCGACCAAGGATCAGTTACAGTACGGTGGAATTTTCGTAGGATTTTTCGGGATTTGCCATTGTAGTTGTGAGGAAAGGAGCAGAAAGGGCCTACGGATAGCCAGTTGGTCACAGAGGGACCAAGCTTAACAACTAAAGCTATCTATCATATAACAACCAGAAAGCAAAGCAACAGTGTGATTTGAGACTTTGGGGTCTTTTTCTGCTGCCTCCTATTGTTGGATGTATCTTTTGTTTTTGTTGTTGGGTAAAATTAGAAATGAGAAATGAACTTCTGGCAGTTGGTTGGTGATGGTGGAGCATGATCAAACTTGGATCTGTGACATGATAGGCGCATAGGGCACTTCGTTGGTTTTGTCTCCTTGGCTTTGGCTCGTGGCCAAGATTCTGTAGTCCCCTTGCAATTGCATTGTTTCCATTTAAGGGCCTTCTACATGAGCTGTAATCCATGGCTTAGTTGACCATTTCTGTGACACATTCCCGGTAGAGGACAACGATTAAACCACGATTAGCGGTAATTCGGGTGTTCCTTCTTATGCTAACTGTGGGTTTCTGTCTTTCTGAAATATAAAACAAGGTTTTCCGCATCTCAATGATGTAGATGTTCTAGGTTAGTCCTCCCAACAAAAAGAAAATTACTTTCTTTTCCCTCTTTCCCCACGAGACTCGATGTTTCGGAGTTCTGTGTCATCAAAGCAAAATCTAATTCATGTTTGGTTCCATACGGTACATTTTGAAAAGCACAATGATAGAAGCTCCATAACGAAAAACTATGACGGTCGTTATCATGCTAAAAGTCTACAGCCTCCCCCGTCCCAGATCAACTTATTGTTGAACAACCAGTACGGCAGATTTAACCATCATGGTCTAGTCTAATATGGCAGTCACTTCAGCTCAACTAACACCTGCTAGAGTAATTCCTCGAGGAAGCCGATAGTGCGTCCTTACAAAAATGAATGCAAATAAAACTGACTCAACTTTGTGCATTATTTTCTTCTTTATCTAGGGGGAGACGAGTTAATCCGTGACCGTTTAATCGTGGTCAGTACTTGTGTCATTCGTATTTGATACTCTTATTGCCGGTATACAAAAACTTCCCCAAAAATGTACCTATAATCCAGCATCTTTTATGATCATGCCTTGGAACATTGGAGAGTGGACAAATAGTGTCGGGGACTAGTTTTCTGTATTCATTTCACTAGCATGTTTCATTTGAAGGGCAGCTCTGATGATGTTTCCTCTTGTAATGATTCCAACCTTTACAGGGAAAACAAGGGGATATCAGAGACTGGAGGAAGAGAGAGCACGAGAGAAGAGTGCCTCGGTTCTTACCAGTTTACCGCTGTCGTCTACAACAGGAAGGCGGCGATATTTTGTCTCAAGCAATAACCTGACATCGGATAAAAAAGGTTTAATGTATAGCGGCTAAATCAATGTAAGCCTGTCGAAAAGGAGGAGAAGAACCGCGAAGCACGAAGCAGGATAGCAAACCTAGCAACATTCTCAAGATTAGTATCTTCACGAACAACAACTGGAGCCGGTGTCATCACATCACCCACCACCTGGCCATTGGTTTTACTAAGCAACTTCTGTATTTCGTTAAAAGTCTGCAAAGAAATATTATATTGGACAGTATGGTGGTCAGACCTCGAAAAAATTGTCTTTCAAGGGAAGTAAACGAAAGTGCTACAGAGCCAATATCGCTTCATATTAACTGCCTTTATTAACTAAGCAAAAGCTACTCTCATGAAAAAGCTCCTAAAAGGTTAATCCATAAAACAGACTCCAATTACTATGAAATTAATTGTTAAACCTGATATAAAAAATAACGCAAAAATCATCGAGATGTGAACAATTTGTTCTTTAACTTCGAGATTTTTTAAAAATAAAAGATTTCCCGCATACTTTCCAAGAGCTGTCAACTTCAGGAAACATGCTGTTGTCAATTTTTCCACCTCCACCTATCAGTCAAATATTGAATAATTTTAGTATTATGTAATCATTACATATATATATATATATGGAGATTCATAGAACCTTACCACATAGAAAATATTTTATTTATAATCCAACAGTGTTCATCATCAAATTGATTACTTAAGCTGGAAAAGATTATTTAATTTGTTTGAACTACATCAGGTTACCTAAAAATCTTCTGTTCAAAACCATCAGGGAATCAATTGGATATACATCATCAACATTTAACCTTATACCAAGTATTGATAACTGTCGACCACTTCTATTAAAGGAAAAAAATACTTGATAATCACTAGGGTTTAGGTAGCAAGCAACAGTTGTACAGGCTTGCTTCAATTATTTGGCGAAATTTCAAAAGGAGCTCCCAAAGACACAAACAAACCGCAGTGTCCATCAAATACAAAACCACCACAAAATGAAATGGAGGATATATACAACTTCAGTTAATCCACCCAAAAAAAAGGTCAGTGACCCACTGATTGAAGACCAATCTAGTGAGCAAGGATGTGTGGATACATTTAAAGTTCGAAGATTGAGTGGTAAGTGGAATGAGTCAATTGGAGAGGGAGGGAGAGAAGGAGAAGTACAGAGCCTTAAAGTGAATGCAGGGTTACTTTTGGCATAAGAAGAAGTGCACGAGCATATCTACTGAGTTGTACATTTCTAGTCAAGTTAAATCAGTTTGGTTAGATCAGAAAAAACCATGTCTTTCTCCTTGCTGAATACAGTATTCAAGGTAAATGGCAATGCCAAATGGTAATGCTTCAATACAGTTGCACAAGTCTACTTTATTCTCTAATAGGATGAGATTCTTGAAGAACAGTCAATGAAATTCAAGCAACCCTTTGCACAAAAAATTTGGTATACCAACTTTGGTACTTAATGTATATTTCATTTCTGCTCCAACATAGTGTTTATGCTTGCCTAAAACTAGGGGTCATCATTTGGCCCGTGGGCCTCGTGGGCCGGTGGAGGCCCGCAAGCCCGTGGGCTAAAAGCCCGGCCCGGCCCGCCAAAAACCAGTCAAGGCCCGTTAGGCACGGCCCGTCAAAGCCCGTTAGGCCCGGCCCGTCAAAGTCCACAATTTTTTATATATATAAGATAGTAGTATATATATCATTATACCTACACTTATATATATATATAATATGATGACTAGTACTATATAGATATATATTTTATATTTGTGTATGTCTATATTAATATATTACATATATATATATTGATCAAATATTGGAATTCCATATATAGTTATATTTGTGTATCTATTTTACTATTAAATCATTGTTTAGAGTTTAGGATAAGTTAGGGTTTAGGTTTAGGGTAAGTTAGGGTTTAGGGGATTGAGATTTAGGGTAAGTTAAAGTTTAAAAATTTTGAGGTTTAGAGTAAGTTAGGGTTTAGGGTTTAAGTTTTAGGGTTTAGGGTTTCATTGTAATTCTTTTTTATCGATTTACCTTACACAGTAAAATAGTAAATATAATAGATGGTTCTGATTAGATCTTGTAATTTTTCAATGGTAAGAGTTTAATTGAGTGTGTGTGAAATGACATCAATACCCTTCTCTTATATATTGCTTATTTTTCCATGGAGAAACTAGATAAATCAAATTTTTATGTCAATTTTTTTGACACTATAAGATAGATATGTAATTTACAAGAATGTGTGTTAAAATTTTGATCTTAAAAAATTCCTTTAGGGATGGGTAATTTACGTTTTAGTTGTAAGGGTACTACGGTCACATTTAGCGTAACTCATAGATGTAAGTCTAAATCAAGTCCAAAATTTATAAAATTTTAACGGCATGCTTAGAATATTATGAACAACCAATCTGACAGTCAGTTTTGTAAAATGATGATACATGATCGATTACATTTCACAAAGGTCTTTCAACCCATATAACCAAGGAATAAAGGTAAGAACATTAGTGTGCATATAGAGAATTTAAGCAATATAAGAATGAAAAATGTTTTATCAATAAAAAAGGTCATATATAATAGTTCACCTTGTAATAAAAGACACCGTACGTAAAAATTAGCCTAATCAAAGTACGTTTAGATCTCGGTCAATACAGTTAAACAAAATTTGTGAAAACACTAAAATACACTCATCTTATTTTCCTTATTTTCCTATGGGGGGCGTTGATAAATCAATTTTTTATGTCAATTTTTTTGACACTATGAGATAGATATGTATTCCATAAGAATATGTGTCCAAAATTTGATGTTAAAAAATTATTTTCGGAAGGGGTAATTTCCGTTTTAGTTGTAAGAGTACTACGGTCACATTTGGCAAAATAGATGGATCGATGTCTAAATCAAGTACAAAATTTATAAAATTTTAAAGGCATGGTTATAATATTCTAACCAATCAATCCAACGGTCAATTTTATAAAATAATTAAACATGTCCGATTAAGTTTCACAAATGTATTTCATTCCATATAACAAATGAACAAACGTAAGAACATTAATATACATATGGAGAATTCAAGCAATATGAGAATTAAATATGTTTTAATGATAAACGAGGACATGTAAAAAGGTCCATCTTATAGTGATAAACACCGTACGTAAAATTTAGACTCGTCGGAGTACGTTTAAACCCCGGTGCATGGATGAAGGTTACGTTTATTTTGAAATGTCTTAATTTTTTAATAATTAAAACCCGATAGGCCCTGCCCGTAAAAGCCCGCAAAGGCCCGGCCCGTAAAAGCCCGCTTGAATGGGCCCGGCCCGGATCCTTATATAAAAGATAAAGCCCGGCCCGGCCCGCAAATATTAAAATGTTGTTGAGGCCCGGCCCGGCCCTGCCCATGTATAGCCGGCACGGGCCAGGATTTTTGCCGACCCCTACCTAAAACCAACAATAATAGATATAGGCAAAAATTTAGTTATTCCTTTATCAAAGAAATGAAATGATATGGAGTCTAATGCTTTTTCATCCATAATAAAAGTTATCCCTTAGAAGATAATCAAAAGAACAACATTTTCAGACAAAAAACAGTTCACAAGATTCACAATACCACTTGCTCATATCTCAATCCCCAAGTAACCACCCACATAACTTGATTGACAAGTTATAGTTCCATAAAGTATGCAGATAGCAAGCTAAGATACTCACTTTCATACTTTACATATTAAATTACCTGATATTGTGTCCAATGCTAACAAGTCATAGTCTGAAACAAGACCGACCTGCATCAACAGAGAACCCATATACTTGATTATATGCACAATCTACTCTGTTAACCTAACATCAGGTATATAATGCTTTTACTTAACGAAACAGATAAAACTCAAGGGGTAGATACTTTGGATATAGAAATAGGAGGGCTTGAGACATTGTCAAATGAAAAGACATCTACCTGACTATATGTTTTCACAAATAGTGAAATGCGGCAAGCACTTATACACTACTATATCGTACTTACTGTAGATATTTGCACTCTTGAACTTCAAGTTTAACAACAAATTGCAAGCATATAGTTTCCTTTTCTCTTGTTAGTTTGACCCTCAAACGAAAAACCATGCCGACTCACTTTGAATGCCTAATTCTCACCTATAATCAATATGACATGGACTCTAAGTAAGAGACACTCTGACATTGTGAATCTAAAAGTCACAAATTGCAAATCAGTTTGCAAAACCTGGCTTCAAAAGTATAACAGAGTAAAACACATGCAGACCTAAAAGTATATGTTACTCTCAGATTTCAAGCCTACCTGCGAAATCAGAAACTGTCTGATCAAAGAGGAGTGAAAAGTGACAAAAGACCAAAGAACTTACCAATTTCCAGTCAGTGTCGATCACCGGAAAACCAGTGATTCTGTTCTCCACCAGAAGCTCTATTGCTGTAGTAAAGTAATGCATATCCGTCAGCAACCTAAACACTTCATAAAACAAATGTACTGCAAAAAAAAGTGAAGAATCTAATACCTTCATCTACCGTAGTTGTAGGATTCACCACATGTAAATCCTCTCTTCTTGTCATAAAATCACCAACAGTAAGAACACCATTTTTGGACTGTATATTCGTCAACATTAGCATATAACCTAGTCGGCATTTTGCTCACAGAAATTTATCTCAACAAATTCTAATAAACTCAATTTCAACGATGATGATCGATATTACCGAGCTAGTCATCAACGAGTCGCTCGCGGCGGCGGAGGATTTTCGAATCCCGGAAATCCGACACGTGGCGACGGAGACCGAAAATAGCCTCCGGGAGGGACGAGAGAGCAGGAGCAGGCACGGTGGCGGCCGGTTGGGCGGAGGTGACGGCGGAGATGTGAAAGTGAGAAGCGAAGGTTCTGGAACGAAAATCGAGGCCATGGATTATTTGGGTGAGGGGACTGAGGGATCAAAGAGAGTGTTGTATAATTGTATTAGCAGCTGACGACGGCCAGGCCAGGCCAGCAGCAGATCGAGTAACCGCCCTCTGATGGACACCGGGGTAGCTAGCTGTTAAAATAAAGCGATTGTAAAAAAGGAAAAAAGAAACGAATTTTGCTGAGCTGGGTCTGCGCGCGAGCGTTAAAATGGGCCAGGAAGAGGCCCATGAACTCAATTCCAAAGAGGTTCATCAACCAAGTAAAACCCAACTAGAAAACCAGCGACCCGACAAGAAACCGAGATGGACTTTGTGGGCCTGAGTCTTGCAGCCTTTTCTATTAGGCCTATCACATTGTAGGGATGGCAACGGGTCGGGCTCGGGCTCGGGGTCAGGTTTTGGGTATCCGAACCCGAACCCGAAATTAACCCGTTCGATTAAACTCGACTTGTACCCTAAAATTTTAGCTCAGGTTTTTACCTCACTCGAACTTGTTGGATATTTAATATCCGAACCCGACTCATTTATTTGAATTAAAATAAATAAATAAATCATATGAATATTAGGGTTAACTATTTACCATTCTATATAACATATATTAAAATATATTTAAAAATTAAATATAATTTATAAAATATAATATATTCTCTTTTAAATATAGGTGGGTCTAGTCCGGGTTCGGTATATGCATATCCGTACACGACTTGAGTCCGTCATCATACGGTCGGATTCGGTAAATACTTGATACCCGTTATTTACCTTAGAATTCAGATTCAGTTTGAGCATATATCCGCAAATTCGGATTATTTTACCATCTCTAATCACATGCGAGTTTTTCTTATATTTTAGTGACAATTACAAGAGGCAAATGTGAGTCATATAGTTCATACATTTAACACACACACAAAAGACCATCGAATAGAGAAATATGTAGAACGAATATTACATCTAGGTTTTTTTTTTAACAAAAGATCCCTCTTAATCAAAACATGTGAATAGAAGTTACCTTTCTCTAGCTCCACAACCTCTTCTTCTATTTCTTCAAGCTTTTCACATGCCATATATGGTCCAACTCATCATGTATTCTCCTCTCATTGTCTACGTTGACATAACAAAAGTATATGTAAACAAACCAATATCGCTTATAAACTCTGTCTTTTCCAAATTGAGATGATTTTGATTGGTATGAGGTAACAATCCAGGAGCTAATGTCTAACCCATTGCTTATCTGACATATTACCAGTTGTCGGAGTTTAATTGATTTAGGAATCTAATAGTTGGGCAGTTGATCTCCAGGCGTGTTAATATTCGGAACCATGGCAAGTTGGGATGTAAACAAGAAATTGAAGAAACATTGCTCAGTTAGTAAAATAACTAAAACTTCAAATTTGTGAACCTTATCTTACATATTACCAGTTGTCGGAGTTTTCATCTGTTTTATTAGATCAAAGTTGTCAGAAGCAACTATAATGCTCCGAGGAGCAGTGCTCGGGTATGGGTGCCACGCGCCACATTGCCAGCTCACTCTCTTTTTTAAGTTTAAAAGCGCAAATCAATTGCCGGTAACTATGAATATGAATATGATGGGTGAAAAGCGAATTTAGTTTACTTGTATTTTTAAATTTAAACCAGACTGAATAAACCAAGTAGGAGAGAAAATGGCAACCCCAACCCCATTCCCTCAGCCACACACTTTTCTATTTCATGAAATTCCTCTAATTCATTGCTCAAGACGAGACACTGTCTTCTTCCCTAGGCACTTCGTTCTTGAATTTTCTCTGTTCTTTGCTGGAAGTAAAAGAGAATTGCAGGCCTTTTGGCTATGTGAGTTTGACTACTTTGAGAGGGTTTTGTCTCCATATCAGAATTGAGCAAATCATCTGCGAGATACAATATTGATTAACATCATTCCTCTGTCAGCACTTCTGTCACGTTTCGACGATGAAAACGGATATTTTCTATTCTATCTTTTTTTTTTCTGAATTGAAAAGAGAAGAGCGATGGGAGGGTTTGGAGAGAGTATAAAGTTAGTCTCTTGATGTAGAGTCAAGAGCTAGAAAAGTTAGTTTGATTAATGATGAAAAACATATAAAGGTAGCACCTTGTTAGCATAATATTGCTTGAGTTGACGAAGAAAAACCATATTGTAACTTCACTAATGGTCGTAGTTTTAGTTTTGGTGGAAAAGTATGGAAAAGCTTAATTTTTTTCTCTAAATTTTACCATAATTGTGATTGAACCATATTTAGCATAACATCTTGGTGATTGACTTTGTCTCATGTTAAGTACAGATTGAAGAAGAAGAAGAAAAAATATTGGATTGTTTGATACTTTGGTACCTGTGACAACCCGAACTATAATCATGCAGTTATCGATTTGTGTTACGCGTTATCGCAGATTAATCGCATAATTGAGTTTGTTAACGACTATTTCATCAGGGGAGAATTTGTTTTGACTTCCTTCATGAGAATTGTAGAGTATTTAATTCAGAGCTCGTGGGAATTTTTGGGGAATTTTTCGGATAAGCGAGCAATGTTTTATTGAGTTTTGAAATCGGTTGGTGAAAATATATAAAAGTGTTATTTTCATTGTTGATTTAATCGTGACCGTCCTATCTTGATCATATTGAATCGTAGCCGTTAATTTGGGTTGTATGTGTACGGGTATATATATGATATAAATACGAGATAAAATTGGAAAGTTTCTATTTTGGGAAATTTGGATTGACCCGTGTTGACCACGGGTCAAGCCGACCCATTTCGCACCGTGAGACTGTTGTCGGTGGTGTGCTAGATTTCGGCCATCTTTGGCCATGAATCCTTGATGAGAAATGTTGGGCTTGGGCTCCTCTTCAAGTTGGTGGGTGGATCATCGAATTTGGTGGCCAGAGGAGGAAGAACCGATGCGATGAAAAATGGCCAGCAGTGGTGGTATTTCGGCGTAGTTGGTGGCGGCGATACTGGCAGCGATGGAGGTCAACTTTATGGGGGTTTTGTAGCCCATGGAATGGTGAGTTGAACCCATGTGGTCTTGGCCCTTGCCGAGGCCGGTGGTGGCCGATCAGAGGAAATTATTCCGTCAAGATTTTTGAACTTCACTGTGAGATTTCGATGTTTTCTGGTTAGAATTGGGCTTAGCATTGAACCACAAAGTTGTTGGAAATGTTGAGATCTTCAAAATGATGTATAGGTTGAAGATTTCTGGGCTGGTGGAATTCCGGCGGCCAGCAGCGGCGGCCCCACACGCCACCGTGCACGGCGGAGCTATGACGAGGTAGAATTTTTGACAAGTTTTATGTCGTTTCGCTCGTTTTCGCGTGCCGAACGCAATGGTAAGGTTTATATTCAGATTTGAGTTTGATAAATTTGGGCGAGTATTTAATCAGACAGTTATCAGTTTAATTCACGACAAAATTAAATGACGCTTTGATTATCTGTTTAATTGCGAGTCGTTTGATATTTCAGATTTGGTTGTGACTCTTTAAAGTGTGGGATTACAGGGAATTGAATTCAGAATTTGCTTGAATCAGTAATTAAACAGAAAAATACATTGTTCGAGCATATGAGATTCTAGATGTTATTACTCAACAAATTACGATCTTAGCTATGCTATGTGAACCCCGATGATCAGATATTAATTTAATAGTGGTTTTAGGATCTTGAGTTAGCAGGCGTGTCAGATGAATAACGGTGTCGATCGACAGAGTTTCAGCTTTATGTTTATCCCGGCAACCTGTGAGTGGACATTTTATTTTCACCGTTGACCTACGAGTCTTGATTTATACATTCTACGATTATGCATTTTATGATTATGCTCGTACGAGTATGCATTTACGATTATACATTTTATGATTATATGTCGTACATGTATGCATTTACGATTATGCATGTGCATGGAAACAAATATGATTTGTTTTACACGGAGTACGGTCTCAGAGGTAGAAGCATCGATGCATTGGCATGCTCGGTTGATCCCCAAGATGCTCCGGGGGGGACAGAGTCCTGATCCGAGGTCTTTCTGACTATTTAATCACGTGTGGGTCTGAGATTTCGTGATTTAGACTGTACTGTTGCGGATGTGTCCGAGAGGGACCCCGCGGTTTTAAACTCGCATCATGTTTATTATCAGACTTGCATTATTTTTATGCACATTATATATTGTGAAAGGTATATTATTTACAGTTTCAGTTAAAAAGTAAAATATTATTTTCCTCCACTCACTCTAACAGTTTTTATGATTTTATATGCCTTTTTCCTGGACTTTTCGGTTTTACTTACCCAGATTGCAGTGTGTATCATGAGGGTGTTGGATATCTTCGAGAGCGTCAAGTCCATTAGTCAATTCTTTTAGCAGTAGGTTCCAGTTCACTGTCAGTATGTCTCTTGTGTTATTGAAGTCACCTTGGATACTAGTTCGGTAGTATCGTCTTGTGAGACTCTTGTGAGTAGGTTGTCACTCGTATAGTTGTAGACTTGAGTTTCTTTGTATGTGAATCTGTATTTACTGGAAGTACGTTTGCGAATTCTGATTAATTTATCAGTTTCGAATTTCAGTCTTATGTTGAAAATCCGGATGGACATCGGTGGTCCACGGTATTGTTTGTGGGTTTATCTGCGGAGTGTCAGTTTTCCTTGCAGGTTTTTGGGTGCCTCTTTTATAAGGGAAGTTATGTCAAAATTTTCACAGAAATTCGTAGGTTAGGGTCAGTTGTTAGGGCTTGATTCTATATTACTAGTTAATCTAGAGTCGGGTCCTTTCGGTACCACTTTTGTTATTGTATAAATTTGTATGGTTTATAGTAGAGTTATCTTCTATTCTTTGCAGCTATGGGAGGCGTGAGAAGAAGCAGGTCTTTAGAGACCATACTTACAAAATGTGTTCAAAGAAACGATTGCATCCTTGAGTGTCAAGAAGCTCAAGGCCATTGACGATATGGGTTTTGGCTCACTAATCCAGATACGTGCAACTGTAATTAGTTGTTCCTTGTGTCAAAAGCTGGCAGTAAACTTTGATCCGGTGAATTTCCATGTTTTTGTACATGGAAAGAATTTTCCCATGAGCAAAGGAGACTTCGAGCGCATCATGGGGATAAAAGATGGGGGCACTGAAATAGATTTGGATGCCTCCACAGAGGAAAAATACATCCTGAAGTTGAGAATAATGTTATCTATTGAAAATGGTGACATTAGTGTTGAACACTTGCAGAGGGCTATAATAGATGCAAACGTAGTTGATGAGAGGTTCAAGATCTTATTTGGTATGTATGCTCTTGCAACTATTCTATGTCTATCTGTTTTGGACACTATTCTTACAACTATTCCGCATAACATTTACATGTACTAGGTCAGCATCACTAACATGTCTATTTGAACGAATAGAATGTGACTCCCTATTCATGGCTAAATCATGGTTTTGTTTGCATATAAAATCAGTTATGACATATAAGTCATTGACCTTGTCACAGTGGAAGGTACAAGTTGCTGGACACATCATTATAGTCTCGCGCTTGGCATTGCAAATACAGTCCTCTTTGTGCAACCATTTTTTTTTATCTCTTTTGCCTTCTTTGTTAACTCGCCTAGTAATCTCTTTTGCACCTCTAGTGAGCCTGTGCAATCTCGTACCAAAACCAATTGTTGTGAAACACATATTATACCACTCTATACCATCCTCCAGTGTTGCAAACTTGTGCCCAATCACATCTATTGTTGTTAATGCCACAAAGTTCTCCTCATAACATAAACCCTCACATTCAACATTTTCTGACCCGTGCAGCTCAATTTCATTTGTATGCTGGTCACTTGACTCTTCAGGAGTAAAGCAGGCATCTCTAGAACTACAAGCCTCAGATTCCATGGTTTCACTACAACATGTAGAAAATGATTAAATGGTTCAACAAATTCACATTATGCAGTTCACAAAAATGTAAATCACAATCAGTTCACAAGGAAAACACAACAACACATCTAGGAACATAACGGTCTTATTTCAAAAAAAAAAAAAAGACAAAATTAAGTTAAAAATCAAATCACGGGCAGCTGTTAACTTTGGATTTTGGAACCAAGTCGTGAAAAAATATCAGAAGAAACTTATTGGCAAGGGTCAACTACAAGTGAATGGAAGCTGCACCAAAACGGTTGGAGTTGAATTCTCTTAATTGAGAAGTGATGAATCTGACACTAATAGGGGTAAAGGTCAATTGTGAGCGGGAGGAAAATAAGAGAAGAAATAAAGTCGGACGAGAGATTGGTTTTGACAATTGGGTTTCATGGTTGCGCATCCTTTAAACCACAAAGGGGCACCATGAAGTTTTTGTTTTGATTTTGAATCTCCCTTCCTTACCCAAAAGCAGCACAAAAGATGGTTCTGTAATTTTTATTTTTATTTCAAAAATTGGTGTAATTTTTATTTGTAAATGTATTTATGTGCCTTTTTTTTCTAAAGTAATATGTTTATTTGTCTAGTGTTGTTTATTTTTTACAATAGATGTTTCCTCAAAATCGATCAATAGGTTAAGTTATAAGTTATAACAAGATTGGTTTTTTTCTTTCAAGGGACCTCTTACAGTCTTACCACACATTAATAATTATAGAATATAAAATACCATTTTTAGATTTGTTAAAACATGTCAGTAATGTACTAGAGCGTTGGCACACCTGATGAGTATGTGATTTTGAGGACTTATTTTTTTTTTCTTCTAAAAATAGAAAAGAGAGAGAAAAAAGAGATATTATTATTTTTATTTTACCTTTTAATTAATTTGTTAATTTTCTCCAATTACAATTATATCCTTAATTTATTCGTTTTTTTTTTCTCAACATATATAAATCAAGGACAATTTTATGGATTTTCTATATTTGACCATTATAACTGTAAAAGACTCGTCTTTTTTAATATATAGAGATAAGAAAACGGACAAATTATAAAATATAAAGTGGTTATTAATTATATATATATGATTAATAATATACGAGGTCCCTCCCACTAAGGCATATCTATTTTTGGTCATTTTCAGGTATAGGACATTACACAACTTTTTGATCATATTTTAACATCTCCACTGTCCAATTATTAGGTCTATATGAGTTGATCATTCTTGTAAATTTTTAGCCAAAATGGTGATCGTTAAGGTATCGAACTCGGTTAAATCAAAGGACGGACCGAATCTACCAAACCTGAACCGTTCATACTTATTGCAGTTTTGAATACCTTAACGATCACCATTTTGGCTGAAAATTTACAGGCTTGATCTACACACTAAGACCTAAGATCTGAACGGTGAAGATGGTAAACTATGATCTAAAAGTTGGTATAATGCCCTATATCTGAAAATGACCAAAAAAAGATATACATGAGTGGAAGGGTGCTGAATAATATACATAATAATCAACCACATAAATAGTCATTTGGAGCAAGATACATTTGATAATTTGAACTTGTGTGATTACATATGTAACTTCAATTCATATAGTGATATAACAAGTGTTACCGATGTATGGACCTTAAGATTCTTACAATGCAAGAGAAATATAATGCAAGCGGAATGCAATATGCAAGAAAGAGGGATGGATATACGCACCTATTAGTAGTCTCTAATTTTTTTCATTTGAAATAACTGATTTAATTATTCTGTTTCAAAAATAAGAATATACGATTGGCTAATTGCTTTAGTTTATGGATTAAAATTCCTTTGAAGCACTATATACGTGATCTAAACCCTAAACTCTAAATCCTAAGCATACATATGTAGCTGCTATAGTAAACTTTAAACCCTAAACTTTAGACATACATAAGTGCTTACTAATAACCCTAAAGTATGGAGGCATACAAATACAGGTGCCTACATTAAACCCTAAACTATAAACATACTTACGTGGTTACTAGTAAACCCTAATCTCAAACTCTAGACACACATATGTAAGCACTTACTAATACACTCTAAACTCTAGTGACATACATACATAAGCATATACTAGTAGAATCTAAAGTTTTCACTAAGACTAAATCACTCGTAATAGGTTACAACTACCAGAAGAACTACTATAGCCGACGAAACAAAGAAAAAAAGGTCGACGACATATTATATCATTATAGCCGACTAAAAGCATACGCCGTCGGCTATAGTACTATAGCCGACTACAAAAAATAAATCGTCAGTTTTTGTAAGGAAAACTCGTCGGCTATAGTTCCGCCTAAAGCCGACGATGTAAAAAGTCATCGAATTTCGTATACCCGATGAAAATAATGTGTATTGTCGTCAACTATAGTATACCCGATGACATTTTACATCGTCGACTATAGTCATCGGGTTTATATTCTCAGACCGCCGCTCCCCTCTCTAAAAAACCCTTCAAAATTTCTCTCTCTCTCATACCTCCGTCGCCTTCTTTGCCTCCGCCTTTTCCGTCGTTGCCTCTCCTTCCGCCGACTCGCCCTCTCCATCGCCTAGCCTTGCCCTTTCCGCCGCCTTGTCTTCTCCGCTAAAAAAACCCTAATATTTCAGCTTAATTTCAATTTGAGAAATATAATTGTAATTTTGTTTAATTTGGTGAAATTATGGTTAATTTGGTGAAGTTATTATGGTTTGGTGAAGGATTTGGATGGTGAAGTAATTATGGATATGGTGAAGTGATTATATGGTTTGGTGAATTAAGAATTGCATATCTGGATTTCTGGGAATAGAAATCCAGATCTGTAGTTTTTTTTTCTTTAGATCTGGGACTATAGCCGACGAGCTGTTATTTTGTCAGGTAAAATCCACACTTTGACCGACGACAACTCTTAATGTTGTCAACTATAGATATACCTGACGGCCTTTTGCCGACGACGTTATACTATAGCCGACGAAGAGTCGTCGGCTATTACTATAGCCTACGACATTTGCTAATAGGCCGATAAAATTTTGTCGTCAGCTATAGTAGTTCTTCTGGTAGTGTACCACAATTATTATTTTTTACTTTGTCAAGGGTGTCCAAAGGCTTCCTACGCCCAAAAAAAATCTCTTCGGCTCACGAAAAATGGTTCAACTGTTCATTGGAGCAAAGTACTTGACCACTTTGACAGCTTCGTGGTTCAAACTTAGATTGGGGAGCACATCCAACTAGGCAAGAACCACTAGACCACTTACAGTAATTTAGGTTGCCAAAAATTGTTAGACTAAGTTCCCCATCAAAATATTTGGGGTTTAAGTTTATATCATGTGCTTAAAGTGCCTCTCATTACAAGATGAATGTTTGGAGGATAGTCAATTATTTTTACCAATAAATACCATAATTCAACCCTTAGTTAATTTTATTTTTATTTTTGTTGACTATTTGATTATTACATTTGCATGTCTACACTACCACATATTTAACCATTGCCGGTGATTTTTAAATCGCTGGCAATGTTTTTTTAATATTACCGGCGATTTTTTCCCCAAAAATCGCCGGTAATGTCTTCTTTTTTTTTAACATTGCCGGCGATTTTTCCAGCAAATCGCCGGCAATGTCCCGCCGGTAATTAAAAAAAAAAAAGACATTGCCGGCGACTTACATTTAAGTCGCTGGTAATGTTAAAAAAAAAAAAAATACATTACCGACGACTTAAATGTAAGTCGCCGGTAATGTCTTTTTTTTTTTTTAATTACCGGCGGGACATTGCCAACGATTTTCCAGAAAAATCGCCGGTAATGTTAAAAAAAAAAAAAGACATTACCGGCGATTTTTGGGGAAAAAATCGCCAGTAATGTTAAAAAATATTGCCAGCGATTTTTAAATCGCTGGCAATGGTTAAATATGTGGTAGTGCTAATAATAAAAGTAGACAAGTAATTATAAAATAACAGCTGTAATTCTTGTTGACTAGTTGACTTTTATTATTACTACTGTAATTATAAATTAACTGCTGTAACTCTTACAATGTAGTGGGCCTTTTTGATTGCAGGACCACATTCATTCATAAGGGTCAGCCGGTCATCCGGTTTGTTTGTTTATATGGTGTAGATTGATTGAATTTGATCCAAGGGCCGATATACATTTAAAAAGGCAGAGCACGGATACTCCAAACACTCAAAGAATTTTCGAAAGTTGTCTATAAATTAGCAAATGGACTGCCCCCCACACATATCGAGTGGAACTCAACGAGTAAAATGTTAAATATCGAAGATATATCAGATACTAAATTACGGATATTTTGACAGAAATGTCGATAGAATATCAATTCAGTAAAAAATTGACGAAAATTAAGAAAAATATATGAAAATTTATATTGAAATTTTATGAGATTCTTATATGATCAATATGTGTTTTGAAACTTGTAACTTGTGTTTTATTGATTATTAATAGAGATTATTTGATTAAACTTTTGAGTTATTGATGTGGTGGGTTTTGTGCTTTAAATTTGGTACGATTACCATATATATAAATTTAAAATTTTGGATAAATTCAAAAATATCGAAAATTTTGATAATATATTAAAAAATATCTAATATTTCAGTAAATATCAAACAAAAAATATTAGTATGGAAGACTAATATCAGAAAATTCGAAAAACAAAAATATTACAAAACTATCAAGAATATTCTCAATATTTCTTTCCCCGGCGGAACTGCAGAGGAGTCGAAGAATCCTCACGATACGTACACTTTTGTTTAGTGTTGCGCGTACGTGGGTCTCACTCGAACCCAACAGCTCAGCTAGATTGTGATTAAACGACGAGGATAGTAAAAATTAATGTGGAGAACTGGTCTGGGCTTGATGCACTTCCATGCTAATACGAAAGTGTACTCCGACCGATCACCTACTCATGCATGGTCCAGCTGCTAGCTGGTGCAGAAGACTTGCCTGTAAAATCTAGCTAGAATGAAGATTCGGGTATGGTAAGAACTGCCGGGCAGTATATTTTCTTGACGTGATTAATTTGCTGGGTACGTGGTAATTGAGGTGCAGATCGAAAACCGAAGACGAGGGTTTTAATTACAAGAAAATTAACTTGGATGCAATCTCAGATTGATATGTCACAGATTGGTAGAGAGTAAGAGACATTTCTTAGTGGGAGAAAAGCTTTACGTACAAACTCAAGGTTCATCATGCTTTAGCTAGCTAGCAAACTTGATGATCAAGAAGCAATATATCTTTGGGACATGATTAGACTCGTCTTTTTAACAAAAGGTGCATATTTATATGAACATGTCATTATTGAAACACAATGCAAGAAGCGATAATTCCATTTCTGTTTGACAGGATAGCTGGCTGTATTCATCCATTTCATCGATAGAGAAAAATAATGTAGAAGGTTAATTTACATTGATACATACATATATATGTACATACATACATATATATTACTATACCGGCCCCTTATTAAAATTATGCACCCTAACATTTCAAGAAGAGAAACATCAGGCTTTGCTGAAGTCCTTTAATTTGCCGGCCACACGAAGGCTGCAAATCGATCAACCGGTCCCTTGCCTCAGCTGACGGAAGAAATTCTCAAAATGCTGAATTTCATAACTAGTTTTCTCACAAGTTGGCCAGTTTTGTAGTTCTGTAACTCTAATTTGTTCATGTCATGAATCGTGCTTGTTTAATTACTACTAGTTAGCGTCTAGCTGAACACAAAGAAGACGATATCATCAAATGACAAAACAGATCGCATAGTTTAATCCAGCAAGGATTATACTATACAGTAAATTAAAAGAATTATGCTCCATTTTAATAACCACCACATGAATGATTTGTTTTTTGCGAAAGATGTCGGTCACTAGAACATTAGGGATTTTATTTTTATATATATTAACATTATAACATTAAAATAGACACATAATTGGTAAGCATATGAGATATTTGTATTTGGGGGTTGGGGGTCCAACCCAACATAAATCAATTATGTCGATGAAGGAGGATCTAGAGAAATCTTGGGACAAATCGACCGTCATCTCCTAGAAGAGGTATGAGTTGAGATCCCACTAACCTTATTTTTAGTAATGCATTGAAAAATTTAGATTCCTTGTATTAAATAATGTTTGGTGGCACTATCGTTAAAATCACCTATTAATAGGAAGTAGACCAAACGTAAATGGCAAATTATGTATATTCATATTATACCATCAAATTAATTTGTCTTAGCATTCAACTTCAGTACTGTCCATAAACACATGCATGGTGCATTTTGGTGATGTTTTCTTGTTGCTTCTCATGTGTGTGTAGCTTTATGCGAAATTATAAAATATCCAGGTAGGGTTTGTGAATGATGTTTTCATAGGCTTGTTTTTTACTCTGGTGGATGTGATGCCCAAGTTAGGTATATGCTTTTGTTTTTCTTCTCCGCTATCTTTCTTAGGTGAGGTATAGGATAATGGAGCTATTATTTAATTGGTTGGAGAACTCTATATAAACTATGGCCATGTTGTGAAGGGGTCAACATTATTCATATATCTTGGTGCAATCGAACAAAAAAAATAACGTTATGCACGTTAGTTAGGAAACTAATGACATTTGAGATTTTCATGTATAAACAAAGAATGAGAATTACATACAGAATAATTGGTGCCTATCGAAATACAAATAAGTTGCGTGGAAGTTTCAAAGTGAAGACGCTTTCTACTTCGAAAATAAAGCTTGCTCAAAGTTCGCCAAAATTTTTTGGAAGCACGATTACAAAAATATTTCTTTTGGAATCATTTTGGAAGCACGATTCTAAAAATATATTCTTTTTAGAAACTTGATATTCCATATTTGAAGCTCTAAATCGTATTTCACAAAGAATGATGAGAAAAATTTAGTATTTTTTATATTTAAACCATATTATTATGCATGTACTCATTTGAAAACAATCAAATTAAAATTAAATTCTAATCGTGTCTTACGTTACTTATCAAATTATATTTTTTTATGTATATAAATATATATATTTTTATTATATATTAGACGCTTCTTTCTCGTACCCGCTTTCACTAGTTTTAAAAAAAAAACACTTTCGCGTTACTTCACACTTCGCTTCCATGCAACCTAGGGCAGGACTGTATAAGAGAATGTGCATGTCAAGGTGAATAATATTTGTGAATGATTGCAAACATTATGTGCGATGTTATGCAACTATGTTATTATAATCATTACATGTGATCGAGTTAGTAAGAAATATAGGTAAGGAATGAAATATCAATAATATTTTCGATATTTCTATTTTTTTTTTACTTTTCGATATTAATCCTACATATCAATATCTTTTGTTCGATATTTCCTGAAATATTCGATATTTTCCGATATATTGCCGAAATTCTCGATATTTTTGAATTTATCCGAGATTTTGACTTTACATATATGTTGAAAACACTAAATAAAAAGTACAAAACCCTCCACGCTAATAACTCAAAAACTCAATCAAATAATCTCTATAAATAATCAACAAAACACAACTTACAAATTTCAAAACACATATTGATCATAGAAGAATCTCATCAAGTTTAAATATAAATTTTCATGTATTTATTTTAATTTTCGTCGATTTTTTATTGAATCAATATTTTCGTCCAAACATCCGTATTTTAGATAGTTAATATATTTTCGATTTTCGATATTTTATTCTTTTAATATAAGTGTGAAATCCTTCATCTGGGTTCAAATTTCACCGATGCTCAATTTGTTCTTTTATTAATGGTCAAGAAGGAGAAAGCGTTCTTATATGATCTCCCGGAATATATTAGTCTCTGGAAATGTGAACAAACATGGTTACACTTTGAAGAATTATATGTACGTTACGGAGGTTTCAAAGTTGGTGAAAACATCAACAATTTGGCCTAATGTGAGTCAATGAGATTGTTTTACGACTAGATGGCTGGAACACGATGATGCTCTTACTGTTAGTTTGACTAATGGCGGCTCTTGTTTATCTGTGTACGTAGGGTGTCAATAAATTTTACCAAAGTCGATATTTCTGCTTTACGGTTTACCAACTTTGTAATATATATATATATATATCCTATCAATGTAAAGTTCTATTTTACGTAAAATTAATAAAACAATTCGAATATTGAAACCATTCATCCTTTAGATACCTATATAAGGATCGTGCTTGTAAAATTTTAACTCAATCGGAGATGTGTTGATTATTTGATCGTCGCATTGTTTAACAATGCACACAAATTGTCCGATTTAGCTTAAAATTTGATGTAGTGGTCAAATTGTCAAAACATCTCTGATTGAGCTGAAATTTTATAAGCACAATCCTTACATGTGTATCAAATGGATGAGTGGTTTCAATCTTCTTTTATCTAGTTTGCATACTATGGAACTTCACACCGAAGCTTCGCATCGAAACTTCGGTGTGAAGTTTAATTTTACATAAAATCGACGAAATAATTTGATCATTTGAATCAATCACCTTTTAGATACATATGGAAGGATTGTGCATGCAAAATTTCAGCTCAATCTGAGATGTTTTGATCATTTAATCACACATTCAAAATTTGAGCTAAATTAGACAACCTATGTGCATTGTTAAACAATGCGACGATCAAATAGTTAAAAAAATCTCTGATTAAGCTAAAATTTTGCAAGCAAGATCTTTGCATATTTATCTAAAAGTTGATTGACTTCAATTATCGAATCACATTGTCGATTTGTGTAAAATGCAACTTCACACAAAAGTTTCAGTGTGAAGCTTCGCACTTGATAGGAACTGTATATTTCATATATATATATATATATATATATTTCAAATATAAATTTGAAATGACAAAATTAGACATTGACAATATTAGCATAAAAACGAGCGTTTTGTATAACTCTACATCTAAAAAACAAAAAAATCTCTCTCTTATAAAAAAATATAAAAAAATTGTATCTTTTCTTTCCTTCTTCTACAACTCCAGTATTCTTTTTTTTAGAAGGTCGATAAATATATTGTTAATGTGGTAGCATTACAAGAGTCCACCGGATTATCCGGCCTTATAAAACGAAGCCCTATAATAACACTACACTAGTCGATAACAAAGAACAACGCCTAAACTAACAAAAAAAGGTAAAGCGAGGATTGTGAAAAAATCAATGGACCACACCCCATAGCTAGCTAGGACTTACTAAACTCACCCATGTAAGAAAATCATGGACACGTCCGAAGACATGACCTTTATTATCACTACAAGAAAACATCACTTAGACCACGGAAACGTAATTGTTTCGTGGTCCAAGTGACACTTGGATGACGGAGTATTTTCCGTCGTCCAAGTAACACCTGGACGACGGAGAATAATATATCCGTCGTCCAGGTTCTCACCTGGACAATGGACCGACACGCTGTGGTCCGAGTGTCCACTTAGACGACGTACCGACACCTCCGTCGTCTAAGTGAAGCATTATATAAGGCCAATGCCAAACTCTCTTCCTCTCTCCGCTCACTCTCAACTGATCGATCGAGCATATATAATCTCTTCCTGTCTTGATCAGCTAGCACCTCATGTGTGCACGCAATGCAAACGACGATCGACGTCCTAGTTAGCTGGCTAGATATATAGCACTATATATATCGATCTTCGGCTCCAATCATCGATTAATTCGCTATATATATATATCGGAGAAGGCCAGGTACGTACGCAGTTAATTTTCCAACACCATTAACGTAGGTTTATATATATATATAATTGCATGTACGTTTGTTAAAACGCCCATTTTTAATAATTAATTAATTAGTATGTCTAATTAATATATAATTAATATATTAAGTTAAGAAATTGATGATCGATATATATATATATTAGTTAATTATAGACATGTAGTACGTATATATGTATGGATGTTTTCAAATTTGGTTAATATTTAGTTAAAACGTACATACATGCATGGATGTTAGCTACACATATTAAAGTACGTAATTGATCGATGTAGATCGAGTACGTATAATTAATATTTAATTAATTGACTAATATATATGTAATAATTAATTAATTATAATATTTTGTAGAAGTATGGACAAGAGTTGGATGAAGTTGCAGAATAGATGTGATGTCCGGTATATGGATGGAATTAGCGAATTTGTGAATTTTGCGATAGAACATGGTCAGAGAAAGAAGCGTTTCAGGTGTCCGTGCCAGAAATGTCTTAATTGTCAGTATGTGGAGGTTAATGTTATGGTGCAACACCTGTACGAAAATGGTATGATGTGGAGTTACACTACATGGAGCGAGCATGGTGAAGCAGTAGACTTCAGCTCAGGGTACAGTTACCAGGGTGCCTCATCCAGCGGCAGTGGTGCCGGCCCCCCTGCTTGCAACCCAACTGCAGATTTGGTTCATAATGCGTTTCCGGGATTTAGTCATAGTGGACACCAACACCAAGACGGAGCTTACAGTACCACTCGTGAGCATGATGACACATTCCCCGCTGCTAGTTTGGCCACTGACACTAGTGAGATGGATAAGTACAACCGGATGCTACTTGAAGCGCAGACCCCGGTGTTCCCTGGATGTCAAGAGAATGTGTTGGAATTTGTGATGGAGCAAATGAAGATAAAAGTGAAGCACAAAATCTCAGTGAGTGCTTTTGACGAAATTCAGGAGCAAATATGTAAGTTACTTCCTGATGATCACAATCTTCCTAAATCTCATTATAAGGTTAGAAATATCTTGAGCAGTCTCGGCTTAAAGTACAGGATAATTGACGCATGTCCGAATGATTGTGTATTATTTTACAAAGAGTATAAAGATTTGGACTATCGTCCCGTATGTGGCCAGTGCAGATATGATCTGAATAGGAAGAGTTCGAAAAAGAGAATTCCTGTGAAAGTTGTTCGATATTTTCCCTTGATTCCCAGATTGCAGCGCCTGTACATGTCTCTACACACAGCAGAGGCGATGCGATGGTACGCAGAAAAGCGAATAGATGATGATGTCCTGCGATACGCTGCGGATGGGGAGGGTTTCAAACATTTCGACAGAGAATTTGGAGACTTTGCTGTAGAGGTTAGAAATGTTAGACTCGGCCTATCTAAAGACGGATTCAATCCTTGGGGAAGTAATAGCTCCGTCGTCAGCACTTGGCCAGTTATTCTGATGTCGTACAACTTGCCTCCGTGGATGTGCATGAACAAGGAATTTAATTTCCTTACTGTACTAATTCCAGGTCCTAAATCTCCAGGGAAGTGCTTAGATGTTTACCTCAGACCTTTGATCGACGAGCTGAAACTGTTGTGGGAAAATGGAGTCCCAACTTATGACAAATTCACTAACACGATGTTCACGATGAGGGCTGCCGTAATGTGGACGATCAGCGATTTTCCAGCGTATGGGATGTTGGCAGCCTGCAGGACAAAAGGATATAATGGATGTCCTATATGTTTGGACGACATGAACTCTAGTTGGCACGCGGGGAAGGTGTGTTACTTGGGTCACCATAGATGGCTTCCTCACGACCACCCGTGGCGACAGGATGAAGCTCATTTCGACGGGACGGTAGTGAGCAATCCTAAACGCCGTATTTGGTCGAGCGGAGAGCTTTTAGAGAGGTTGAGCTATTTCGACTTTGGTGTGTTGACCAATGACGCAGATGTAAAGAAATGCAATCCAATTCCTCCACATGATCTCAGCTATTGGCATCACAAGAGTATATTCTTTGAACTCCCTTACTGGTCGATGTTGAAGCTGAGGAACAACTTGGATGCGATGCACATAGAAAAGAATGTGTGCGACAGCGTGGTGGGAACAATTCTCGGTATTAAGTTCAAGACTAAAGATACTCCCAAAGCCCGCAAAGATCTGGAATCAATGAATCTACGTCGTCCTTTGTGGTTGAGGAGGGATAGGAAAAGAGTGTACAACAAGATGCCAGCTGCACCTTACACAGTGAAGCCGACACTTAGACGTTCTGTATTTCACTGGTTTAAGGGCGTTCGTTATCCGGCTATGTATGCAGCTACTATAATTGGAGCAGTGGACGAGGTGCAACACAAGTTTGTTGGTCTAAAGACACATGACTATCACGTTATGATGCAACATCTGATTCTAGTGGTGATTCGACCATATTTTCCTCGTGACGTCGTAGAACCAATAGTGGCATTGTGCACATGGTGGCAAAGGTTATGCGTCAGAGAATTAAAGAAGTCAGATGTAGTACGTGGAACTGCAACAACAAATTGTGCACATCATTTGCAAACTAGAGAGGATTTTTCCCCCTGCTTTCTTTGACATCATGATTCACCTAATGATCCACCTGCCCGAGCAGGTGCTCATTTCTGGTCTGGTCCAGTACACTTGGATGTATCCTCAAGAAAGGTACGTACAACTAATTAATTATACAGGTTTTTCGATTCATAATTTGTTCAGCTGGAGATTACTAGCTATATGTACTTACTCTTATTGTACATTTGATTTTGTAGACAGCTTGGACAGTATTAGTCATTCGTCAAAAACAGGTCGGCCCCGGATGGCTCCATAGCAGAGACATACCTAATGCATGAGTGTGTTACTTACTGCAACAGGTACCTCAAAGATCCACCACCTCCCACTGCCTCCGATCCCAGTGCCCGCATCAATCTTTCTGTCGTCACCAATGTTGTCCGACCGTTTAGAGGAGTATTAAAGGAATCGTTAACACGGGAAGAACTTATTGAGGCACATTGGGTAGTGTTGCGAGACTATGACGAAGTTGAGCCGTACATGATGTCATACAGGGAGAGGCTTTAGGCGTTAAATCAAAACAAGAGTTCGGCGTGGATTGAGAAAATGGTTAAGAAGAAGTTTCCCGATTATTTCTTCCAATGGGTACGTACGTACGTCTCGGTATTTAGTAATTTATATACATATCGATCATGTTTGTAGAAAGTAAACCCTTATATTTGCCCATTTTCGCAGATGATTGATCTGCAAAAATCTGAAAACCACGGGGGGTGGTGGTCCTGGCCAAAGCACTTGCTAGCAGGGAAGCCGATTAAACACTATATTGCCGATTAAACACTATATTTATCCCGGATGTTTTGTGAACGGTGTAAAGTTCCATTCATTGGCCCGAGATGAAGGAAGAAGAACACAAAATAGTGGGGTAGCGGTTGGGAAAGACAATGATGTATATTACGGGGTTATTGTAAATGTGGTTCAGCTATGTTACGGGAATGATGTCAACGTTTTCCTATTCAAGTGCAGATGGTTCAAGCGTACAAAGGAAGACTTGGGACTATTATCAATCGATACAAACTCAAGCTGGTATGAGGATGAGCCTTTCGCTCTCGCCACCTTAGTTAGGCAGGCGTTCTATCTCGATGATCCGAAAGCTGGTGAAGAGTGGAAAATAGTGAACCATATCTCTCATCGAGGAATATGGAATACAGAGACAATTGAAGGGACACCGGCGATTGAAGATGCTGCTGAACCAGAAAGAGACATTCCTGCCTATCAAGAGCCTAATATTTCTGTCATCTGCTCCGATATAATGGACCTGGTTCAAGATGGTGAACGGTTACCCATGCCTGATGGTTGTACAGATCT
This sequence comes from Geum urbanum, assembly GCA_946800695.1. Classification (NCBI taxonomy): domain Eukaryota; kingdom Viridiplantae; phylum Streptophyta; class Magnoliopsida; order Rosales; family Rosaceae; genus Geum; species Geum urbanum. The sequence goes on along the minus strand of OX326997.1, from coordinate 18,203,703 downwards.
AACTGAAGATAAGAATATCGATGCCATTAATGAGGTAGATGAAGAAGACGTGCAGAATGAGGACGCGGACGAGGACTTAGGTTATTCGTCGGACGATGTTGAGTACGATGAGGAGGATGAGCAATCGGATAACGGGGATGAGGATGATGACGATTATGACGAAGAGTACGGTTATACGACGAGGATTATTAATTGGTAATTAATTATTGTAATTATTGTAATATATGATCGATGCATCATCGATCAAAAATTAATATAAATATTATAAGGAGGAGAACGTATGTACGTATGTACGTAAAACTATTATTTTTATACTTAATTAATTAATTACAAGCGTCCATGCTCAGATCGGATCGACCGACGTATGTAAATTAAATTTAATTAATTAATTAATCCGAATTATATTGGAACGATATCGAATCGAATCGAATCGGATCGATTGAGGAGCGGATGGGATCGGAGCGGATCGGATCGACGCTTAAATTAATTAATTAATTAATTAATCCGAATTATATTGGAACGATATCGTATCGAATCGAATCGAATCGGATCGATCGAGGAGCGGATGGGATCGGAGCGGATTGGATCGACGAATTTTTAAGCGAATTCAATCAGAAGAATTGAACGGAGACACCTGGAGGTTGGAGAATACCATATGCGTCGTCCAAGTGAAGCAAAAACCCTAAACCCTAAACAGTGAGGCCCTAACCCCTGAATTCAGGGTTTTCACCTGGACGACGGAGATGAGATTCTCCGTGGTCCAGGTGCATAATTCGTAATTTTTTCTAAGACAACGACCATCTCCCAATGCATATTCTTTTCATCAAGACTATAGAGTATACAATTCTTGGTGTGTGAGCTTCGATGGTTCTAAAATCGGAGTTACGAAATGTCTTGTATCCACGTTTCCGGTTTGTCAAAATCTCGGTTTTACGGTTGATTGTGCCGATGAAACCCTTCACGAACTTATTATTTTCTGAAAATTATTGTAATTATATATTATGTTACGGCGAACGTATCCAACGGTTGTTTTGTCTAAATTCAATTTTGTTAATACTCTGGTGCAAATGAGCCTATACTTAATAACACTTAAGTCATAAAGATTAGTAGATACTTAACAAGTTTAAAGACGTAAAATTATTCGTCGTTTCAAATTTATCTTTTTATATATACGATGCGTTCATTGATATTTTACGACTATTTCATTCGAATGACAGATCGGCAAATTCCTTGCGAATTAATTTTTTTCTTTTTTTTTCGTAAATTGAACTTGGACGACGGAGAATGACCACCTCCGTCGTCCAGGTGTTCACCAGGATGACGGAGATGGTCATTCTCCGTCGACTAAGTCCAAAAAACATGGCGGTTCATTATGCCGCCTTAAATTTCGGCGCCGCTTCAAATTTGACTTAGACGACGGAGAATCTATTCTCCGTCGTCTAAGTTCAAAATTAAGGCGGTTGAAACGTCCCGCCGATTAATTGGGCGCCGTTTCAAAATTTTGAAACGGTTCACTTAGACGACGGAAAAGCCCGTTTCCGTCGTCCAAGTGCACTTAGACGACGGAAAATAGGGCTCCGTCGTCTAAGTGAACGCCTATAAATAAAACAGTTCACCCCTCTCATTTTCTCATCTCATCTCCTTTCCTCCTTTCCTCCTCTCCTCTCCTCTCCTCCAGCCTTCCTCCTCCGGCGACGCTCCGGCGACGATAATTCCGGCGACTTTCCCTCTCTCCGACGACTCTACTACAGCGACATTCCGGCAAGGTAATAATTCTATTTTTTAATTAACATTATTATTATTTAAGTAATTATTTAATTTGTAAATAATGTTAATTAATTAGCAATTATAATAATTAATAATTATTATTATTAGTAATAATTACTAATTTAGTACTCATTATTAGTTGTTATTTGGTAATGAATAATATATTAGTTAAAATTAAATAATAGTAATAATTATTATTGTTAATAATAATTAATTATATTGGTAAATGAATAATTATTATTAAATGCATGATAAATAATAATTAATTTTTGTCATTATTTATTGTTTTAATTAATAGTATAATTTGTGATTATTATTGCATGTAATTAAAAATTATTAATTGATAATTATGTGTTAATTTGGTAGTCTTGGATTTAAATTTAGTACATAAGATTGGTTTATTAAGTCGCACTATTTGGAATAGATGGCGCCTATTTTCCTAGCTTATCTCCTTAACCCCTCGTGATGTGTGAATTTCATCACCGCACACCATAACCTAAGTGAAGTTATGGACATGAGGTTGAGGGAGGAGTTTGCAAAGGACTTGAGGGAGTGTAAATTTTCGAAAGATTGGCTGAATGTCGGACATGGTGTCTAGAAACGGGTTATGACTGGTGACAGGTTTTGGATCTAAGAAAGACGACACCAATAGAGTATATACCATTCATTTGGTTAGCCTCGGGGTGTTTTGTCGAAATTAGTCCTACCTCTCGCGTTATCTCTATCCCTAACTGGCCATGTTTTTCAATTGAACCAAGGCTGATTAATTGAAAGTTTACACTTTATCGCGCGGGTCGCACGTCCGTTGAACGACCGAAAAAGCCAAGCTAGTGTACTCTATTTAAATCTTAGCCGCACTTAATTAGCGTAAATTTTTTTATATAATTATTATGGTAATAAGATATTTTAACAACGTACTCCTAGGTTTAAATGGCTCCATCCGGAAAGAAAAAGGTCCAACAAGAGGCCGAAGATGCTATGCTCCGACGCTTGGCGGAGCAAGTCGGTTGGGAATTATAGGAGGACAACGACGCCTTCAATCAAGACCCTTCATCTAGTCCGTCGACAGCGCCCTCTGGGGAAATTCCCGCTGCCCCATTTATCCCGAGCGGTGATGACGACGCCTATTCCAGTCCGACGCCCGGTTCAACAGGAAGTACTCAGGCGTCCTCAACCTCTGAATCTATCCTCTACAGCGCCCAGCGTAAGCAAAGGAGGGCCCCGACTGACTAGGAACCGAAAAGAACTCGGGGTCTCGTCAAAGGTGGCAAAGCAGAGAAAATTTTAAAGGCGACCGGGAAAAAGATCGACTTGCCGTACGACGAATTCACCGGTGGCCCTCCCACAGCTCAGCTAGTAAGTCTCTCGACGCATAGTATAGGGTCAATCGTTCGGAGCCGGGTTCGTCTCATTGCCCCTAATTAGAAGGAGTTGCCGGATGAAGAGAAGGCGAAACTCTTTAAAGAACTTTCGGTACGTAATATGTACATTTTTAAATTTATTTTCTAATAACCAATAAACATTATAATTTCATAATATATACGATTATAATTTTCTATTTATTTCTAATAGGAACAATATGACGTAGATCCCACACCAGCGATGCTTAGGTATATCAACCAAACCGCCAACTCTATCTACCGTGGCTGGAAGTACAGGCTTCATCAATACTTCGAAAATATCGGCCCCGTGCCTACCCCCGTAGAGCTACATGGGGATAGGGAAGATGAGTGGCAGTGGTTGTGTAACCACTTCCAAGATGAAGAATATAAGGTGTTTACTTTTTTTATTTCAATTAAGAGAATTGAATTATTAGGAGAATGTCACTTCCTCCGCGGCCCAAGTGAGAACTTGGACGACGGAGATCACATTCTTCGTCGTCCAAGTTCTGACTTGGACCGCGGAGAATGTCATCTTCGTCCGCGGTCCAAGTGAGAACTTGGACGACGGAGAATGTGATCTCCGTCGTCCAAGTGCTCACTTGGGCCGTGGAGATTGTCCGCGGTCCAAGTTTCACTTGGACGACGGAGATCACATTCTCCGTCGTCCAAGTGCTTGGACGACAGAACTTGGAGCACGGAGCCTGAAGGACGGAGCATCCGTCGTCTAAGTACTTAGACGACGGAAAAACGCACCTAGACGACGGAAACACTCTGCGGTCTAAGTGATTTTTTCTTGTAGTGTATGGAAAACAACTAGATTGAGAAAGGTCCATACTAGACCAAGCTCAACTCAATGAAACTAAACTAAAACCTTTAAAAAAAAATAAAACACAAAACAGAACAAAACATGGCCCATGCCCAAGACCAGGAAAACCCCACAATGAAGTTTGTAGATACCGTAGCCGTCATAGGATTGCTTCTCCGTCAGGTACCAACACCCTTGCACAGCTATCACCACCGTCGTATCAGCTCCGCCACCACAAATAAACTAGGAACCCAGAATGGCAACGACAACAGAGCACTCCTCACCAGTCGTGGCAACCAAAAAAAGTAATATGGTAGTCTTCCTCTGGTGTAACCATCCCAATAACGCTTGGCGATGACCACAACAACTCCACCGCATAAGGAAACGGTCCTGCCACCCTACTCAAGTCTGATGACATCACCCGAAGGCACACCGCCGAACAGGAACGAAATCCTAAAGAAGGAACCATAGGCACTGTTTTCTTTCACTTCGTACTTTTAGGACCGTTATAAAAAAATATAGGATATAGGTCTTTCTTCTACAATTCGACTAAGGCTTCATTTGGATTGAGTTTGATGACTTAAAATCATTTATTTTCAACTATTTTGATGAAATTAGTGTTTGGTAAAATAATAAAAACTACTTAGTTTCAATTTAGTTCAAAAACTATGGTTAGAAAAAAATAATTGAATGGTTACTTTTTCTGAACCGCATTTTTTTTAAATCAAATATTTTCATTTCAATTTCAAACTAAGCCTAAAAAGCAAATCAACATTATCTTTACATTGTCCCTTTGTAATCTCTACGCAAGAGTACTTTCAAAGTACAATTATCACAATAGGCTTTGCAAAAATGACAAATTATCTTCTAAAAGGAGAATATATATATAATCTATTCACACCTCCTCTTTTGATATTTGCACCTCCTTCCACTATTTTCTCCCTTCAGTTTACTATTTTGTCCTTTATTTTTATAAGTTTATACCTTCTTATTTTCACATATCCTTGTTTCTACATATGATATATCAATCATCATCTACGATAAGAAAAAAAACATAAAATATGAAGAACAAAAATTGCATTAGCAAGTTCATGATCAGAATAGGCCCTTTTTTTTTTGAAATGGAGCAAATTTTATATCCACTAGAACTTGTGATAGGAAAACAGAACTCCACCGGATTATCCAGCACGCTAAAAGAAGAAGTCCTAAATTACACCTATACTGGATAACAACATGACACACAAGAACCTAGACTAACAAACCAGAGTAACATGAGAGGGCTTCAAAACTTAGGTTGCACCACTCCTTAGTTAGTTAGGAGTATTTTCTACATGGTTGCTGGAGGCCCCGGGTCATCCATCTACACCTTCCATGCTATGGAAAATGGCTCATCCTCTAACACTCCTAATGTATCCCAGTTGAAAAATACCAGATGCCGCCTAGAAAGAATGTCCATTCTGGGCCTTGGTCCTTTAGCGACAACTTTCCTTCTCTTACAAGCTCCATCCTGAAATCGCATCCCAGTGTCGCTACTCCAGGTATCTGCAACCTCCTTATATTGGTTGCCTTTACCTTCCCTCAGTACAACCTTCACCGGAATCTCATCGTTCAGTTTCCACAACCTCTCAGTTACACGTTTTTGACCTTCATCATCAATCTCAACGTCCAACCTAACACAAAAATTGGGGCAACAATGCTGCAAGTGATCATAAGTTTCACAACCTTTGCAGTAGTCTTTCAGCGTCAAATACTCAACTTTGCATTCCATTCCACCCAGCGGAACCCTTAGATAAGTAATCAAAGAGTTCCTCAAATCCACCTCTACAAAGAGCCGGACTTCATCCCCCTTCTCCAAGCGTAACCTGTCATAATTTACATATTTATCTAGGTGATTACCTAGGGTTTTCCACCAACCTGCTGTCAATTTCTCATCATACAAATCACCCCCATGATCTCAAACTTCGCCCAAACCCTAAATTTGGTTACTAGGACCTACTCAACAGGTGCAAATCCATCGAATCCTTAACAAAAATTGTGGTATCTTTAAAGAGTAAAGGTCCTCGATCCATAGATCTCCGAAATGTGCTTTGATCCCTGAAAGTAACCTTAAATCGGTCCAGATTCTCTTATCAAATGGTAATCAAACTCGTGCCTTTGAAGCCACTCCACAGCCGAAGCATCCAGAACTTGAGAGATTTTGCCTCCTCTAATGATAAAAGTGTCAGAGAGAAAACCCTCATCACAGCAAAATCAAATTCATTGGCCTCCACTTCCTCTCCAAACGAGAAATCGAAAGTTAGAGATGGACAGCGTTTAGGATGTGGTATTATGTTGAAAAGAAAAGGAAAACCAAAAAAGAAGAGAACAAAACGCAATCGGGAAGAAAAGAGAAGAAAACCTTGATGAGCAAATAAATTGGGGAAGAAAAGAGAAGAAAAATAAACATTCCAAAAAAATGTAAATTTCAGTTTTGCATTGTGTTTTGATGGACTGATGGAATGAAGAATGAGAGGATGAGTTCCCAGTGAATGAGAACAAGGGTTGTGTTGGGAAAGCAAAGAATAGACTTTAGTAGTTCTTTTTTTTTTTAACTTTTACATAAGGAGTGGATTTTTAGAATTAAAATAGCCCAAAAAAATTTGAAGGTGCAAATATAAAAGAAGAGGTGTGACACACTAAACTTTAAAATTTTATGTTGCTCCAAATATTTCGTGAGATGATTGTGTTGGAGTCTATTTTTTCCCATGTGACGGCTTCGAGAATTTCATGAGCGATCGGGAAAACTTAACCTAGATACGCTAGGGTTTGTGGCCGCGATTAGATCGACGCAAACTTTGTTGAGACCGCTGTGATTGTCAGAAGATTGATGTTGGGAGAATAGGCAGCGATAGAGATCCTCTTGTGGAATATTCGAGGAACCAAAGAGACGGCGAAAATGGTGGCTCTACGATCGATGGTATCGGCCAAGAAACCGGCCATTATTTTCTTTATCTAAACATTGACTGACAGTCCAAAATGATGTGAGTCTTGGTGAAGAGGTTTAGGGTTTGACAAAGCACACCTAGTTCTATGTTCGGCAAGAGGTAGTGGAGGTCTGATGATGTTGTGGTTGAAGGAGATCGACTTGCATCTTCAGGATCGTAGTCCGAGCCTCATTGATGCAGATGTTCGAGTCCAAGCCGGTGTCGGAGATTGGATTAGGGTTACCGGATTGTATGGACAATCCCAACCAAGATATAGATGGAAGACATGGGACCTCTAGAGTACTCTCAAGGAGAAATATGCCTCTGATGAGTGGATTGTAGTTAGAGACATAAATGAGATACTCCATCAATCGGAGAAACCGGGAGGTCCACCACGGCCGGCTTGATAGATTGACAATTCTACCGAGTGCCTAACAAATTGTGCTTTAGAGAACATTGGTTACACTGTGGCCAATTTCACATGGCACGATTCTCGGACATAGTGTAGACTTGACCGGACTGTTGCAACAAAGGCTTGGTAGAATCATTTCCTTACGACACTAGTTATTCATCTCCCTCCCTCGGCGTCAGATCATATGCCATTTCTTGTATCAGTTAGGGAATCACCTCCCTTATCCTTTCCCGGCCATCAACATTTATTTCTTGTTGAAGCAATGTGAGCGGATGAGGAAGACAACAAGGATGTGGTTAGGGATGATTGGGACAGAGCCTTAACACTGAAGTCAGAGACCTCTCAGTACTGGTTAAATAAAACAATTCAGTTTCCTAGATTTGGTCTGAAGGATTGAGCAAATGCTACTTTTAGTGCTCGCAAAAATGAAATGCTAGATATTCAGAGGAAGCTTGAACTCTATAACTCCCAGCCTTTTTATCCGGATGTCATAGAAGCAAGGAAAGAATTGTATGAGCGCCAAGAAGCCTTATTAACATAAGAGGCATTATATTGGCAACATAGGGCAAATGACAAATGGATGAAGGATGGGGATGAGAACTCAAAGTACTTTCATCAGAACGCAACAAATCGAAAGAGAAAGAATCATATTTTAGGGTTGTTTGATGGACATGATATACGGAGGGAGACACCATGTGGTATTGATTCAATGGTGGTGGATTATTATACATGACTATTCACTTCGGCTAGTATCTTTCCGGAGCAGCTTGAGGTGGTGACAACCTTTGTGAAACCGATTATGATAAAAGAGATGAGTCACTCTCTGCTCTTACAGTACACTGCCGAAGAGGTCTGAATCACTCTGTTTCAGATGCATCCAATGAAAGCCCCTGACCCAGATAGTATGCTTCTATTTGTTTAGAAATATTGGGATATTGTTGGAGCGAATGTAGTGCCTGTTGTCCAGGATGTTTGCAATCAGAGCATATTCTTTCAGCTGTGAATTTTACTAATGTTTGGTTAATCCTTAAAGTCTGGCAATCGAAAAGGGTCAAGGACTATAGGGCGATTGCTTTATGTAATGTGGTTTACATGATTGCAACTAAGGTACTGGCGAATAGGTTGAAACCTTTGTTTCAACACATCATTAATCCATGTTAGAGTTATTTTATCAAGGGGCGTTTGATCACGGACAATAAGTTAGTTGTAATTGAAGTAACTCATTACTTGTGTACAAAGAAGAGTGGGCAGAAGTATCAGATATCTGGAGGTGGTGATGAAAACCTGGGCTTTCGAAGGCATGGATTAAAAATTTAATGGCATGTGTTACATCGGTGAGGTATACTTTTCTTATCAATGCCTCTCCTAGAGAGTATGTGACACCTAGTCGAGGATTGCGTCAGGGTGGCCTTTTATCTCCTTATCTATTTATGTTATGCGCTGAAGGGCTGTCTGCATTATTATATAGATCCCAGCAAATAAAATCTCTTGCAGGTATTGAGGTTTATTCCAAAATCCATCATGGTGTCCCACTTGTAATTGCATAGGATAGCTTGATCTTCTCCCAGGCTACCCCATAGGCTTATTTTAATGTGAATGATGTGTTGAGTGTGTATGAAAAAGCTTTTCCTGAGCTCATCAATTATTCTAAAAGTAGTGTATGCTTCGGTAAGAATCTGGAAGAGAGGGCTCAAGATGAATTGACCATTATGTTAGGGATGACCTGAGTCTTCTTTCATGAGCAGTACCTCGGCCTGCCGACCCATGCGGGAGATAGCAAGAAGGAGACTTTTGCTTATATTAATTAAAGTCAGGATACGAAACCGTTTGAAAGGATGGAAGAGATCTTTGTTGAGTGGAGCTAGCAAAGAGTTGCTAGTCAAGGTAGTAGCACAAGCCTTACCTAGCTATATTATGAGTTGTTTCCTATTACCCAAAACTCTATGCGAGGATATGCAACATATGTGTCCAAATTTCTTTTGGGGAAATACAGCAAAGCGCACACATATACATTGGTGTACTTGGGATGCCATGTGCAAGCTGAAAGGACTTGGATTCCGCAACTTGTATGCTTTTAATCTATCTCTGTAGACAAAACATGTGTGGGGAATTGTATAAAATCTGGACTCAGTAGTGGTACAAGTGTATAAGGCTAGATACTTTGCGTCACGTACCATCTGGGAGGCACAAGTGGGGGGATCTCCATCATACACTTGGCGCAGTTTTATGCATGCTAGGGTGATATTTGAGGATCTCTAAATGGAAGATTAGTAGAGAAAATCAGGTTCAGATTTGGAGAGATAAATGACTTCCTCGACCACCCTTCACTGTAGAGGGTGTGCTTCGGGTCCCTACTACTTTGGACCGAGTGCCTTAGTTTATCACTCCTAAGCGGACATGGTATCAAGACGCACTACAGAGGTACTTGGCTCCTACTGATATATTTGTTGCACTGACCATTCCACTGAGCCATATTGCAGGTCCTGAAAGATTGATATGGAACTATACTTCAAAGGGAGACTACATTGTTACCAGCGCATACCGTCTAGCCTAAGACCAGATAGCCCTACCACGTAAGGATGTACCTGATCAATGGGGGGAACTTCTAGAAGGTGTTCTGGCGTTACAGGCAGCTTCGGCAGTAAAACTCTGTGTTTGGCGATGTTGACATGGGTATCTACCTGCAGGACCTCGATTATAGGGGTAGAGAATAGATGTTGATGGGATATGCTTGTTATGTGAACAGGAGCCCGAGACGAATTTACACCTGTTTCAAGACTGTTCGGCTGTGCAACAGGTAGTGGTCCCTCTATTTGCAAGAGTTGGACAGAGTGCTGCATCATATCGGGACTGGACGATAGCATGCTATATGGGCCTTCCATTAGAGACTTTTGCCAGATTGGTGGTGATGATGTAGTTTATTTGGAATGACAAATTGTGGAATGAGAAACAGTTTGATGGACAGACTCTGAAGGTGTTGGTAGGGGCTTGACATGATCACTATGTTTTTGTGCACAAGACCTCAGACCTCCCGACTAGAATTCTTCAGACATGGACAAGACCTTCTTTGGTTCAGTATTATGTTTGTATTGATGGAGCCTTTGATTCCTCTAGGCATAGAGGTGGTATATGCATGATAAATCGTGATTGGGAAGGAATATTTGTTTTGCAGCAGCTAGTCGAGTTGAGAATATGTATTCAGCTTTAGTTGTAGAGATTGAAGCGACATGGAGATCTTTGCATTTGACCAGCCAGTTTGGTTTTAACCCAGCTAGGATCAGTTCAGATAGTCTTATTGTAGTGAAGGTTGTTGCTGACCCAGGTTCAGCCTTTAGTATGTTCAGAGACTAATGTGAAGATTTGCAATAGGCTTTTAGATTACTGTCAAATTCTAGATTTGTACACCTAAGCCAAGAGGCAAATGTAGTAGTAGATATGTTGGCTAAATAGACTTTACGTCATGCCAGGGTCCCATATATGTTTCAATCCGTCCCTGACTTTATGCAGGGATAGTTAAACTGATTGTATTCGTTTCTACTATTGAATGAATTTCTATCGTTTCATCTCAAAAAATATATATATATATATATACACACACTATATTTTTTTTGAAGGATATATATATACTATATTTTTTTTGAAAGGATATGTATATACTATATTTAAAGAAATAAGGTGTTGTTAACCAAAACAGATTATTATTTTTACCAAAAAGCCCTTAAAATATTAATTTTTTTAATAACAGTTAATTAGTTGGGGTCAACTTGTATAAATAAATTAATAAATTGAAATTGAAAAGAAAGAGAAAAATTGTCCAACTACCCAGAAAAAGTAGGAAAAAAGAAACGAGAATTGTAAAAAAAAAAAAAAAAACTTCCTTGAATATTAAGGAGAAGTAACTGTAATAAATAAGAAGAAGAATTAATTTTTTTTTCTTTCAGTTTACTCACTAAAACTAAAGCATCACATTTATGAACTATCCCACAAAAAAAGAAGAAGTCATACATACAAAACGAAAGAAGAGATGTAAATAAACACACTATTTAATAATATTTTGGTATGTTTGATATTTACCAAAAAAATCCAACTTTTTAGATAATTTTTCGGTTTCCATTTTTTTTTCAATTACCAATTGTTAGTTTACCAAACGTAAGATTTTTAGGTTGTAATCAGTCAGTTTGGTAGTAGTCGTATTACCAATCCAAGTGGTACCCTATTAAGCATCCCCAGCTTTCAGGTGTGGATTTTTAGGTTTCTAGAATGATGGAACCTTGATTTTGAAATGTGCTCTCTACGGTTACGCTTGTTGTGGTGGCTAGTACAGTCAAGCCAAGTCTACTAGTTTCGTGCCTTTCCAAAATATGGTGGATTTGGGCTTCAGTTGGATTAGGGTCCTTAGTTTTCATATTCTTTTATTTTAATTCGGCTTCTTTAAGTGTGATGTATAGGGTTTATGTGCCCTTCTCATCTACTAATCTTTGGAAATGTCGCCAAATGTGCCTGTGATGTTTTGCTCCTTTGAATTCTAATGGGATCGTAGGTATAAGTTGGATGTCCTAGTAATATAGGTAGTTTAGCTTTAAGTAATGATCTCATTGTTAGCCAAGCACTAAAAAAGAGTGAAAAATAGTTATGGCATTGCTTGTTGATCCATGAAAGATTTTGATATTTTCAATCATAAGAAAAATCATTGAGGGTGATCATGTCAAAATGTTCCCCCACCCCTTGCCGCCAATAATTTATTGTAATTTAAACACAATAATATTTCTAAAATATTCAACACAATAATGTTGTTAGTTGTTACCAACTGAATCACATTTAGTGACTATGTTGATAGGTTATAAGCCCGAGGGATTTGTCTACTAACTAATTAACTTGTTGGGTGGCATTTAGGCCTCGTTTGTCTTCCGGAAAAAAAAGTAAAGTTTTTACTTTCATAATGGTTAAGAAAATGGAGGAAAACAAAATACCATGAATTTCTCCTCAAATACTTCTTCTCTTGGGATTTGTTTTCCTTTCTTGGGTTCTCCCAAACACAGAAAACTCTCGCTTTCCTTTCCTTTCTCTTTCTTTCCTCTCAAATTCTGCCAACGAAACATGGCCTTAGTGATGAAGCTTCACAGAACTGTCTCGAAAACAGCAAAAACCCCATATCAAACTACATTAGTAATGAAGCACCATACATAGAAAGACAATGCTGATGTAAAGTCGAGTGCAAACAGTATCTAACTATGTACCACCTAAATTATATTAAAATAATACGCATCTGCTCCGCTATCTTCCTTGCTGGCACTTTAGGGCTACATGTTTCTTTCTCTTTTGGTGACGTCCCATGCAGAGCCCGGCCTTAACCAATGTTGCAGGTCCATCATCCTAAATCTGAGTCGTAAGAACTTGCATCCATCCAATCGTTAGATGAGAAACTACTACAGAAGAGACGCAAGAAGTCACAGCCAGTCTTGTACCACGGGCTCAGAAAGACCCATCACTTGAACACTAGAAGAAACAATGATATTTATAATATTTATAGGGTTGCCTCAAAAAAAATGTTCTACTGATTGGCAAAAACATTTTTTGTCTAAGTTCATGTAACTGAAACACCTACGATTTTATGGTTCTTAATTCCTAATTAATTTGTTCACTGCCATAACCAATACTCTAACTAGTCACGAATAATTACATATGAACATCATTAACATTAACCTTACACGATTACAGTCTATACTCTATTTTTTCATAAATAAAATGAGAGTTTTTCTATTGGAACCTCTCAATTTACTCAATTAACCTCTATTGTTTTATATTATATAATTACATAATTATTTTTGTACAAAATGACACAGAGACATATGAAATAAAATTTGAAATAACTAATTTAGTTTCTTTTTCTTTTTCTTTTGAAACGTCAACAAATTCTATATTCGTGAAACATTATCTCTTTTCTCTGTTCTTCAAATGATTATGCAATGATCGTATAAACCTACAAAACTGATAGACTAGATAATTTCAATATTTTTTTCGAACGAAAACTCTACGAATTGCACAGTTGCTTTTATTAAATTTTGGGTTTGCGTTAGTGCATGTAACCTCTGTATGACTTTTTATTTTGCTTACAATCAAAATTTGGAGGGATATATGTTTAATACCAATCAAAAAATTTATTCCTACATCGTATAACTACACCATTTTAATTCTGAATAATTCTAGTTCAGTTCTTATTTTAGTGTTAAATTATGTGATAAGTGTTTTGTTCGAAATAATAAAGAAAATTAGGGTTGTTTGTATCATTGATAAAAAAATTATTAAATTTTTTTTATTTGAAAAAAAGAGGGATCGGAGGTGTAATGAGAAGATAAGAAGTGTAGTGAGAGATTTAATGTTTTATAGATGAATCACAAAAATAAAATTAAAATGGGCAATTGATGAGAGGTTTAGTGCGCAATTTGAAGTAATCAAAATAAAAGTAAAGGTCTATTTAAAAATAAAAATAAAGGTGAAGATGTAAAAAGAAATGAGATGTAGTGAGCAAAATTGAAGGTCCCAATAGAAATTTTCATAGAATAAACTATATATTAAGTCCCATTAAATGTAAAGAAACTTCACATATATGTCTATCGCCAGTTTTTGTTTTTGATTATCTTTATTAATTAAAGGAACTTACCTTAAGGCAGTTAGAGGTAGAACTTTTAAAATACCATTTTGTGCCCTTACTGTCATAAATATGTTTAACCAAAAAAAAAACTAAGGATATCAAAGTAAAATACAAAAAAAAACAAGAGAGTAGATCGGGATTGCGCTTACGACACACAGAACAAAACTGCTCCCCTAATCAATAATCCATGTATCTAATAACAACTATCCCTAAATTTTCTTCACTATTCCGCAATGTGATTTGGCACAAGTACACATTCATTGGGTGTGCGTCAAACTCTAGTATAATATAATTAAGAAAACAGTTAGCTTAAAAGTCGAGCTAATTTGGATTATAAGTCGGAATTACTTCGAATTCATACATAATCGACAACTAATACAAAGGTGAAGTTCAATACATTTGCTAGGTGTGTAACATTTGATGAAGAGTTGAATACTGTTTAATCTTAGGAAAATGGTACCTAAATTTAGTCAGAGTAGTATTGCGTTTGTGAAATTTAGTAAATTTTGTGATCTAGTAGGTAATTAACATCTCAAATCGGTATGCAATCTCATTTTTAGAACTCGTGGTTGGTAATGGGTATCTTTTTTCATTCTGTCACTGATATATATCGTTACTAAAAGTACAGAAAAATGAGGAAGCAATGTAGCTGTCTCAAAGAAGTCATTTCATTGTACTTATCATATTTTTTGTTATTGTGTTAGGTTCAAATAATTATGATAATGATGTTGTAATTGTGAAGGATAAGTTGTTTTATAGGATTTGAGAATTGAGATGATGTATTTTACATTTTCTGCTAAAACAAATACATGTATTTTCCTCTCGGTCCCAATTTCGCCAACCACCAAATTTTTGCAAAATTAAAATCTGGATTAGATATTTGTAATAATCGAAAAAAGAATGTTCAATAATGTGGGCGATATCCAACGGTGCACGTTGCGATTAGGTTAAGGATAATAAAGGTAGTGGGCCTAGTAAGAGAGATAGGTGGGTCTGGGCCAACATTATTGATTGATAGAGGTAGGCCCATGTTGAAGGAACTATTTCCACTTGGGGAAAATGACCTCATGAACGAGAGCCTCGTCCCACTTCCATTATTAGAAGGTTTGTATTTGCACCAAGTCTCTCATCATGAAATGAACGATGATGATGAGATGTTAAGGATTAGACGTGTTGGGGCTTTTGGGAATTTTGTCTGTTGCTTTGTGTAGTGACCACCCTCTTGTTAACCCTCAGATCTCCCCTACATCTTCCTCACAATATTTGTTTCCCTCTCACGAACAAAATTGTTTATTCGGTCCAATTTACTCGGACACCCTGTTGCTCAGGTCACCAAATTAAAATTAACTGAATATCTATTTTCTACTTTCTTTGGTTTCTAATAACCGCCTAGTTTTCCATCATTTTAAACTCGAGTCATCGGCATCATCAACGTTATTATTCAATAACATGCTAAGTATACTATATAAAAATTGATCAAAAACAAAATTCAAGTCAAAACACCTCCAAATTCACAGGCAGCTATTTGTTCTATCTACCACACTTGAATACAACTAATATTAAGGTTTTCAAAATTAAATTTCAGAATGAGTTCGAAGTGTTATAGTCAATCTTAATCAATAAAATCATACAAGTTTATTTGAAAATTATATCGACTCAACACTAACACCAAATGGGCACTACTAAGAAGTCCCCACTTTCATTTCTCCAATGAGGAATACACACAATAACTAGAAATCCATACCCAAGTATTGTATTCTAATTTTTGGATAACGAAATGCATATATACCCTTGGTCCTTTATTTTCAGAAATGAAAAATCAAACGAACGAAAAATGGTCCACTAAAAAAAAAAGTGGGCAATGGAAGTGCGTCACACGCGTCAGCAGATGAGAATGGCCTTTGGCAAGGGAGGGGGGATATTAAAAAAAAAAAACGAGGTACAAGAAATAGAAAGAGCCAATGGTCCGCTAAGAAGAACGAAATAGGCGACAGGTGGCCCTCTTCCCGTACTCTTGGATTGGACTTTTTTGGAAACACCTTCCTTTTCCTACCATTATTCCCATTTCCTTTTTCTGATACCAAACCAAACCCAGTAATAAACTCAAACTCACCACCACCATCACCTTTCCCTTTCCCCTCTCTCCGAGTCACAATAATTGCCCAAATATTTCCCAAACTACCCCTGATTTACTTTCCCTTATGGTAAAAACAAAAAAATCCAGGTGAAAACTTGGAAATAAGACCTTGCGGCGAGAGCGTTGAATAATCAGAACTACTGCTAATAGAGGTAATTGAGTAATAAGCGATCTACTTTAGTCTTTCCGCTGTCTTATTTCCATTAGTGGGTGAAGAAGAAACCAGAGAGACTAAGGAATGCTTTTCGATTTGGTTAACGTGGGAAAGTTGTGTAAGAAAGAGATGGTTCTTTCTTTTTTGTTTTATTAAATTTTTTCTCCTCTAAGGACTAAGGAGAACCCACCACTGAGAATTAAATTAGAAAAGCGAGGGCGTCGTGAGAGAGAAGAAGAACGAGCTAACAGTAAAGTTGTACAGAAATGGGTTTAGTATAGATATATAGAGGCTGCCAAAAATACATACAGCTACAGAAAGAAAAAAAATATAAATGATTGATTTGCATATATATATATATAATGAGAGTTTGGGTATTATTAAGGGACATATATTGAAAAGAAAAGGAGGGGCAAGTAGTCTGAGAGAGAGAAGAAGAAGAAGAGAGAGAGGTTATTACGGTTGGGTTGGGATTTTTTAAGCTGAAGCTTTGCTGAAACTGTGCCTCCTCTATGCTGATTTGGGCAGTTAGCCATACCTCATCAACAACAGATCTTTAAGCTTCTCTCAGTTTGAGTCAGCTCCCTCTCTCTCTCTCGTACAGTCCTAGGTTTTCGTTTTAGTTTCCTTTTTCCTCTTCTTTCTTGGTTCCTTCAGTTTCAGACACACCCTAAATTCTCGACTGAGTTTTCGTGTTCGAAACCAGAGTTGAGTTCACACACGGCTTTTGTGTTTCTGAGTCGTGTCCCTAGTGGTTTTTTTGGAGATAAAAATCGAGTTGGAAAAAATGTGGGATCTCAATGACTCGCCTGATCAGAGACCTATTAATCACGATGAATCCGACGGCTATTCTTCCCATAAGACCAACTCAGCCGACGGCGACGACGACAAGGGAAAGCGGGTGGGATCCGTCTCCAACTCCAGCTCATCCGCCGTCGTCATCGAGGCAAATGGATCAGACGATGACGTCGGCGCCAGCCCCAACAACAACAACAACAACAACAGGAAGCGGGGGAGCAAGATATTCGGGTTCTCGGTCACCGACGACGGAGCAACCGATCTTGAACCCGAACCCGTGACCCTACAGTTCTTCCCGATCGACGAAATGGGTCCCACCCCCGGCGGTGGTGCTTCTTCGTCCTCCACCTCATTCCCGCGGGCCCACTGGGTCGGGGTCAAGTTCTTCCAGCAGGCGGCCGACTCGGTCGGGACCGGAAAAGCCGCGGAGCCGTCGGTGCCGGCGGCGCAGCAGCACCAGCCGATGAAGAAGAGCCGTCGTGGTCCCCGCTCCAGGAGCTCTCAGTACAGAGGCGTCACGTTTTACCGGCGGACTGGCCGTTGGGAGTCGCATATTTGGTTAGTTTAATTAGTTAACGGAATTAGTGAAACCCAAAATAGTAAACATTAGTTACTCTTCTTCCATATATGTTCCTCATTTTAGAAGTACACATTATTTAGCTGCGGCCAATCACTGATTTTTTCTACTTTTTTTTTGTTGTCTTGGATTCAGGGACTGTGGGAAGCAAGTTTATCTTGGTAAGACAAAAAAAGACGGCCAATTTATTATTGGCAAAAAAATTCCTTGTTGGTTATTTCACTGAATGTTTTGGTTATTTCACTGAATTTTTTTTTCTTTTTTTCATTCCTGTATATATATATAGGTGGATTTGACACAGCACATGCGGCTGCTCGGTGAGTACAATCTTTCTTCCCGTATTTTGTTAAGAAACAAACTAAAAAAAATCTCAAAATTCAAGCTGGATTCGCTTATTTATTTTGAAAGATTTTTTGTTCCAGGGCGTATGATAGAGCGGCAATCAAATTCAGAGGAGTAGAGGCTGACATTAACTTTAACATTGAAGACTATCAAGAAGACCTGAAACAGGTGAGCAGTGTCGTCCGAGTTCTCCCTCTCCCAAGAAATCTGGGTCTGATGGAGTTTTCTGAACTAGTTATCTAGAACAGTATCATCCCTTATCTTCAACAGTGTATATATGATATATATATATATATCACCTTTTTATTTTTATTTTCTTTAGGGGATTTCAGTTTTGATGACATCTTGTGGATATAGGAAAGATTGATTATTCTTTGGTGATATGTTGTGGAACAGATGAGCAATCTAACAAAGGAAGAATTTGTGCATGTACTTCGCCGACAAAGTACCGGGTTCCCTAGAGGTAGCTCCAAATATAGAGGAGTGACTTTGCATAAGTGTGGAAGATGGGAGGCTCGGATGGGCCAATTTTTAGGCAAAAAGTTAGTAAAAACCCTCCCCCTTACTCTTAATTTTACTTGCCTGGCCGCCCCGGTATGTTTTATTGTCCGACTGTTTCAATCTAGACCCTACATTTTTTTTGATAAATATTAAATAATTGACGGCCGACAATGTAAAATATCAATCGCTAGTGTTTGGAAATTCCATACCTAGTTGCGTATTGAACTCGATTAATGGTTTTACAGGTACGTCTACCTGGGTTTGTTTGATACGGAGATCGATGCTGCAAAGTATGTATAGTAGAATTGCTAGCTTGTATTATTCAATTCAGATTTTCATTTATACTTCAAATGTTTAACATTGGAGTCGAAATTAATGAAACTATTGTACATTTTATTTGTAGGGCCTATGACAAAGCTGCAATCAAGTGCAACGGCAAAGAAGCTGTCACCAACTTTGATCCAAGCATCTATGAGACTGTGCTGAACTCAACTGGTAGTTAATTTTAATAAAATGATCGGTGCTAGCTAATTCAACTTAATTTTTACGATTATTCATTAAGAAATGTTTACATTTTGTGCAGATACTTCTGGTAATAATAATAATAATGCAGGAGTTCACAATCTGGATTTGAGTCTGGGAAATTCAAACCCGAATAAGAAAAATAACCAAGCTTTTGAGATTGCTCAAACTCGTGCTCAGCCAAATGTTGCCATGGAACCACAACAACAGCAGCAGCAGCAGCCGATTCAATTCGAAGCGAACTGGAAGAGCAATCAAGGATTTCGGCCCCAGGTTCGTATAAAATGACTTATTCCTTCTAAATTCCATGATATCAATAATTTGGTACCACTTAATTTTTTTTTAAATTTTCCTTAATTAAAGCCTAGAGAGGATAGTGACACCCGGAAAAGAGAAGGGTACTTGGAGAATGAGACCGTGCAGCTTCTGCTACGAACAAACCTCCAATCTTCATCTTCGACTCAGATGCCCAAGTATGGCCAGCTCAACCAGTTCCGGGGCCCTGCCGGAGATCCGCCGGCCCCTGTACCTCACCACTTTCAGCCACACACTTTTAATCCATCATATTATCAGGTGATCGAGGTTAATTATCTCTAATTTGTTGTCTTGGCTAGCGACATAATTATATTCTTGTATTAATTTGTAAGGCCTTTGGATCTGACACGAGGCATGTTTATGGATTCAGTTTCCTAGCAGCAGCGAGGTAGGAGGGCGCATTGGGAGTGATCTCACACTGTCCATGAGTGAACGACAACAATGGCAACCCGGTCATCATCCCCCCGCGTTATATGCAAGTGCAGCAGCATCATCAGGATTCCAACTACAAAATCGACCTCCGCTGCCGACCACCGTCACCACAACACAAAACGGCTGGCTGCAGAAGAACAACGGATTCCACTCCCTCAGCAGACGCACTTGAGAGATCGAGACCACCCTTTTAACATGAAAAAAAAACCTAATTAACTAGTTTAATTATGTTGTGTATGCTAATTAAGTGTTCTTTCATGGAGCCAATGAGCGATGTCGTTTTGGTATATTATGAAGGAAAGGAATGGAGTGAAAGAAAGGAAAGGGGAAGAAGGAAATTCCAATTTTCTGAGGAATATTATCGATTGGTCAAACTAACCAAAATGGAAGAAAATCTTTGAGCTAGATATACTCAGTGTGTTCTACTATACCTGTATGGTCTATACTCTATTTCCCATGCTTGTGTTACTGACTGACTTACGGTACTAGTTTAAGTTATCCTCTATAATATTTATCCAAAGGCTCGTCATCGTCTTCTCCTACTTTTTATACTGGTTCATCTCCAAAACATCCATAACCGGCTGATTACTCTGATTCTTTAGCTCCCTAACTGGGCAATCGCAATGACATCATTTTAGATATTTAGCTCCCTCGCTCATATTTTACCATTTTTAGGAAATCGGGGTTTTCCTTTTGGTAAAATAAAAAATAAACAACAGTGGCATTGGCCTTGGAAATATCAACTGGAAGGTGATGAATAGTCGCTGTCATTTGCGTCCTTTGAATCAGTTCTCTCATGGCCGAAAGCAGTCAGAGACAGTATAATGACGAGAGTGACCTCTCATTGTTGCCCGGATTAGCTTCCAGGGGAAACCAACACAGAGACAAAAGTGAAGGCAAAGAAACAATTAGATTAAATTTACCAAAATGGTGTAAGGGTTTAGAGCTCACTCCCGGTTTTTAATCACTCTTACAGACCTCGTGGTAGTCGTAGTCGTCGTCAACAAGTCAACCCGGGTTCGGATCTGGGTTTTCCAAGACCTAAGACTTCAAAACATGCGACAGTACGAAGAACCTTTTGGAAAGGAGTTAATTAGCTAGGTTAAATAAAGTATGTTGGTAACTTGGTGTATAGTTTATCCATCAAGAATATATAAATCCTCCACCAGATTAGATGAGCAGGATTCCGTAAGATGTTTTGGATATGGCGAATATAAAACAAGAACTGCTTGCATCACTTGGTTCGTCATCACTAGTATACTAATCTCGTAAGATTTGTATTACCTGCCGAGGCTTCGATCTCCCTCATACAAGTATAAATATATATCTTTCTCTTCCCGATTATTTTATGATTAAATTTATCCCTACTTGATCATATATTAAAAAGAATCTCAAACTTTAAAAACTTTAAAATTTATCCGAATGTTACTTTAATTTTAAAGTCGTATTATTGTAACACCTACGTCAAATTTTCATCTATTCACCGTTAATTTTGCTGATGTGACAATTCTTTTTTAAAAAAAAATTGAGACGAAAAGACCTCAATGCTCTTATTTTCATTTTCTTTTATATTTTAATTCTCTCTCTCTCTTCGAAATTAAAATTGGAGCAACCAAATCTTATAGGTGTTTCGCCTTCCTCTATTCCACGTATTGCCTCAATCGCACCTCCTCACCTTCCACCCCAACAACAAGACTCTTCTCCCGTATCTAACTCCAAAATATTTCCCTAACTGCATCTAATCATCAACCCTCGCAAACGACACAACACACTAAAAACGACGCCGTAGTAACTCACGAGTTCCGCTTCTTTTGGGTATACAAATTCGGCCAGGTCAAGAAATTCCACCAAACCTATAAAATCTCTCCCTCTGACGACCTGGTCACCGGTGTCCGATCCAAAGACGTTGTCATGTCCTATGAACCCGCAATCTCCGCTCGAATATTCCTCCCTAAGATCCGCGACTCGACCCAAAAACTCCTTGTCCTCTTCCACGTCCACAACGACAATAATCTGCGTTGACTGAGGTCGACCTCGAAGGAGGCATTAAACCCGTGATTGATCTAGATGGCGTCGGAGACCATGCGACGGAGGATATCGACATGATGATGGCCCGATGATGCAGGGGAGGCTGAGAGGCCGAGGAGGGCGGCGATGCAAGGCCAGAGATCTTTGAAGCACAGCGTGGTAGAGGAGAGTGTTTCTATCGGATTACGCGGGACGTAATCTAGCAGAAGCAAGTACGAGTAATTCTCTCGCGTCCGAACGTTCGGCTGTTCGGATGATCGGGTGCTTCCTCTCTCTTCGGGTGTTCAGGTATTCGGATGTTCGGCTCCCACTGTTAGAAGAATACAACGACAAACGGGCGGACAGATGGTCGAGACAGGGGTGGCCTGCCTTCAACGCTCCGATGCCTAAGTTAGAAGATGTATTGGATATAACAGTCAAGCGAACGTGTAAGAAAGAAGGTTGGAGTATTGGATGGAATTGAATGCCTATCTCTCTGTTGGAATTAACGAGAGAGTCTTACCTGTAGTAAATGCCTTACCTATATAGGTGGGTGAGATCATTGCTTACTTGTGCTCTTCGATGTGGGATGGGGCTGTTTTGTTGTCATGTGGAATGAACATTCGGATGTACGCCTGTCGGTCGCGTGCGCGCTCGGATAGGGTCGGTCTTGTGGGCGAAGTTATAGCCTGCCTGGTGGTCTTTCGAGTGGTCGGGTAGGTGTTGATCACCTGCTTAATTGGGTAAGTGTGTTTAATTAACGAACTAATGCTGCTATACTAACAAGTCCCCCAAGTCCCCAAGTCAAAGAGATCTTTCTTGATTGGGGAGTTGAAAAAGGGTTCATGCGATTAAACAAAATACTTATCCGATTGAGCAGCGATGCGTGGTCCTGTAACCCCCAAGTCCCCCAACTCTCCGGTCAAGAAAGGGCTCGCTTGATGGAGTGGGTACCTGTGCGCCTGTTCGGGTGTGTGTCTTGTGGCTGACTGTGTACCTGTTCGTGCAGTCGTGTACCTGGGGCCCGACTTCCCAAACGAATCTTGCTGTTTGGAGCCGCGCGCCCTGTGGAGCTGTTCGGGCGAATATGGATGCGGATGTATGTCAGTCATGGGGTGAATGAGTGCAAATGTGTGTATGCGGATGCATGTTAGTATGTAGAAGAAATCCTGCGGATGTTTATGGTACAGGTACAAGTATGTATGAGTGAATGAGTATGCGGGTGTATGTATAAGTGAATGAGTATGCGGATGTTTATGTGTATGTGTATATGTATGATGATGTGGGTGTTGATGTATGCGTGATTGTGGATGTATGCGTGTATGCGGATGTATGGATGGTTCCGAGCCGCTTATCCGGCCCCTGCGACGAACCGTGCTGTCCGGAGTCAGCCAAGGATGGGCCTCGGAACGGCCTTTCTTGGATGCATGGATGGTTCCGAGCCGCTTGCGCGCCATTCCTGAACGAATCTTGCTGTTCGGAGCCCGCCAAGAATAGGCCTTGGAACGGCCGAGCTTAGGTGCCCGAGAGGAGATCCTCGACTCATCGGCGCCAACCTAACGTAGCGTCAACGGTAGGGCCCCTACCGTTACGTACATGTGTTGTAGCGCGCACGGAGGGGACGGACCGCATGCCCGTGCCGCTCATCGGTTTTAGCGCACGCCCCGATAGGTTTTTGCCACTATCGTGCCGCCTAACCTGGCGAATGTTAACGTTACGCCCTCGAAAGAAATGGGGCCACTCCTGAGTCGCCCATCACTCGGCACGTGCTCCGAAAGGTGCGGGCTGCTTTCGAGCAGCCCGAATGGTCCTGTAATTGTGCGCGCCCCGGAAGGTAACGAGTGACGCTAGCCGCTTCCGTGCCGCGTAGTCCGAACGGTGAGTCACCTCTTACTGGGTGTCTAGGCGCGGACTCGCAAGCGGCCGCTTGTGCTCCGCCTTCGTTAACAGAGCCAGGGAGACGATATCACGCGCCATCTACTGTACCTTATAGCGTGCATGCCGAAAAGGGAACGTGGACCGTTAGCCTCTTTCGGGTCGCCTAAAAGGGCCTTGGTTTGAGCGCGCACACGCTGAAAGAAAACGCGTGACGTTGACCTCTTTCGGGGCGTCTCAAGGGTCTTGCACTAACCTGGTGGGGTGGCGTTTACTTGCCTGTGAGATTTCTCGGGCGCTTGGTCGTGCGGGTGGTGCGTGCGCCAGTCCGAATGGCGGGAGTTGTGACGTGTATGGCGTGTCTTGGGCAGGGTGGTGTGGCTGATGGGACGTTTAGAGTGACATTCCTTTCGGCGTAATTAATGCTAGCGTGTCATGTGTAATAAATGCTGATGACATAGTAATTGCTGGAAGCTTAGTCGTCAGGCGCGTGGGAGCGTGAAAGGCTGCATGGCTGACACGTGGCGAGTCGTGGTAGATCTTGCTAGGGTTTGAAAACAAGGCGGGAAGCCGAAGGGTTAGCGCGGTTACTTAGGCGGGTAAGTAAACTGCCTTGTGGACACGTGTCACCATCTGACAGTGGGCACGCGAAAATTGGACGGCTAGCGTTCGCTCGCGCGTGCCATTGGGTCAGTATAAATAGGCCTTCGTGGTGTCGTCTTCCTCATCGCTTTCATATTTACTAAAGCTCTGCAAAATTTACTCTATTCACTGTTCTTGTTTTCTGATCTCTGTTCTTGTGTTCTTGCCGGAGTTAGTCGTCGTCGTCCATTTTTCAAGTCTCAATCTTCAATTTCTAGTGAGTTTCCCCACTTTTTCTCTTGTTGCTTCTTGTTGTTTTGCTTTTTCCGGTGTCTTCTCCGTTCACGGCTTCTGGGTGTTTCCTTTTTCTTGGTTTGCGTCTCAAGAACAAGGCGTGTTCTTGAGGTGTGCTTGGTTTGATCTGTTTGGGGTAGATTTTCTGGGTTTTTGTTGTTTCTGGTAGGTGTTTTTTTTTTTGCTAAGTGTTTGGGTATTGCGTGTGTGCGCTTGTCTAGGAGATGGAACTGATAGAAGTATCGAGCGATATGTCGCCTGAACGGGTGTACGTTCCGGGGGTGGGGTGGTTTAGCTGTAGTCCATGTACGAACGGGTCGGATGCCTCGTCCGAATCCGTGATGAGTGTAGCGCCTTTACGGTACATCCCTAACGATTCTCCTGTCGTGCAGCCGATGGATCAAGAACGAGCGCTCGCTGCCGCAGGGTTAGGGGAGTCGTCGGGGTCGTCGGGTGGGTCTTCATCCTCTTCTGGGCTGTGGGGTGATGAGCAAGTACAATAGGAGTCACTCGTGCCTCAGTTCACGGAAGGCGGTCGCGTACACTGGGTGCTGCCTGATGGGGTTCCTGTCCAAGAGCCCGAACGTGCGCCGTCAGTGAAGGAGATGGCGCGGTGGGTGCGCGACTACCACATCCCTAACTCCGTGAGGTTGCGGATCCTTGGGAAGGGCGACACGTTCACTCGACCTCCGCCTGGCCACGTCTGCCTTAATGAGTTCCACTTGAAGGCTGGGATCAAGCTGCCTCTTCATCCCTTCTTTCAATACATGCTGGCGCTTCTGAAGATCTCCCTTGGATAGTGTGGCCCACGCTCACCCGTACGCTCGTGGCCATGTTCAACATCTTCCGGGTGAGCGGGATGGATGAGCCGACGCGGGCGGAGTTCCTCCACTTCTTCCGTCTCAAGTACTCTACCCGCCAGAGGGACTCGGGGACTTTCACGGTGGAGCCGCGCGTGAAGTGGTGGCTGGTCGACCCGCCGAGCTCGTCGACCTCCTGGCGTATGATCAGTTGCTTGGTCGGGGGTGACTAGGAGTTCGGCTCCTTCGCCCCGGAGTATGCGGCCAACACCGATCGCATTGATCGAGTCCCCCAGTTCTTCCACTCACTCAATACAAACGAGTACCCGCTGACGCCCGTGGAAGAGGCCAGGATAGCTCGATTGAAGTTCGTCTTTGATCCAACGCCTGAGGCGAGATACTTCTGGGCGACGTGCCACTGGGACCTGATAGAGCGCACGCGTCTCGCCCAAGCACCCGGTCCGTTCAGGCTTTGTAGTTTTACTCTTGCATGCTAAGAAAATGATCAAGTGTTACTGGCTGTTGCTAACCTTCCGTTTGTGTATTTTGCAGCCAAGATGACCAAGTCAAAGGAGACTGAAAAAGATGAGGTCCTCAAGCGCCGCATGGCTGCCCTGCTGTCTACTACTGAGAATGTGCGCAAGGTCGCGGATGATGGGCACGGAGGTCTCGTTGTGGGGAACAACGTCTAGGCGAAGATCCCGATCCCGAACGTCGTTGATTGCGCCCCGGCCATCCGTTCGTCTTCGGCGGTCGTCCCCCGCCCGCGGGGAGGTGCCACGGGAAACCAAGGGTCTGTGCGTCCGACTCCTTCCTCTGCTGCTAGGGGCTAAGACCGGGCCGAGCGGGATCGCCTCTCCCGTGAGAAGGAGCAGCGGCAAATGGAGCGTGACCAGCGCCGTGTCGAGCAGAGGGATAGGCGGGAGGCGTCCCAGAGTTCGGGTGGGCGGAGCCGGTCTCATAGTGATGTAGGTCTCTCTCTCGGCGCGCCTGCTCTGGAGGGTAGTGCCGAGCGTCCGCCGAAGCGCATACAGACGGATGCCGGTGGGGGTGCGTTCTCTTTCCTTCCGCCCCTTATTTCCGCCCTGGGCGAGGGTGTGGGGTCCGCCACTACGCCGCTGCCGCCGGACCCTCGTCCCGTGGATGACCTAGACCGGGCCTTCAACGCTTGTACGATGTTGCAGCACAAGCTCTTCGTTCTGCGCGTGAGGGAGA
Organism: Geum urbanum; assembly: GCA_946800695.1. Classification (NCBI taxonomy): domain Eukaryota; kingdom Viridiplantae; phylum Streptophyta; class Magnoliopsida; order Rosales; family Rosaceae; genus Geum; species Geum urbanum. The sequence goes on along the minus strand of OX326997.1, from coordinate 18,177,171 downwards.
CTGCCGAGCGCGAGGTGGCGATGCTGAAGGCTAAAGCGCGCGAGGCTGCCTTGTCGCACAAGAAGCTGCAGCATGGTCTTGCCAAGGCCAACGAGCTGGCAGATTGCTAGGTCCGACAACTCTAGGAGGCTGCGGAACGTGAGGCCGTGCTGAAGGCCGAGCGGGACAGCGCCCTCACCGCTGTGGAGAATGCGTGCGCGGAAGCAGCCAACCATCTGGCGGAGATGGAATCCCGCTTGATGGAGGCTGAGCGCCGGGCCTGGTCTGCGGAACGGGTCAAGCATGCCCAAGCGGAGGCGGTTGCTGCCTTCAAGGAGTCTTCGGATTTCTTGGAGTTGGTGGCTGCTGAAGCCGAGGGGCAGGTGGTCGAGTTCTAGGAGGCCGTGTCTCCGTTCCTAGATCTGAAGCGCTATCGCGAGCATCTGCAGTCGCTTGAGGGTGGGGCGTCCATGGAGCCGCAACAGCCGGAGCAGCCTGTGCAAGTGGAGCAACCCGAGCAGGCGGCTGAGGGGGCGGGGCAGGCAGGTGTGGAGCAGGCGGATGGGGCGGTAGAATAGATTTTTTTCCCTCTTTTTTTTTTGTAATAGTATAGTTTTTGTTGTAACTGGCCTTTCGTGCCCTTTTTTGGAGTAGTAAATATAATGAAGTTTCTTTTCTTTTGGTAAGTGTGTGCCCTTTACTCTTGTCTCTTTTTTTGGATGGTTCACGTGTGCATACGCTCTCTTGTAGCCTCTGCTTGGCTCTCCTATGTCGTCCGTGGATTGTCGTGGTTGAGCGCTTACGTCCTCCGGCCTGTTGGTGCTAGACTCGGAGGCGGACCCGTACACTCGCGTCTCCTCTAACGCCTTCTGTACAATCAGGTCCATGATCTCGTCGTAGTCGAGATGCTCTTTCCTCACTAGTTTCTCTACGAACGGTGTCGCGAGCATGTTGTCCATCATGGCTACCTTGGCCACCCGCCTGTCGAGATCCCTGCATGTGCTCGCCAGCGCCCTCCACCGGTTGATATAGCTGGACAGGCTCTCGTCCATCCCCTGGCAGACTTTGAGGAGGATGCCCGTGGTGTTGTACTTCCCCTGGAGCCTGTAGCGCCTCTGGAAGCTCTCCGCTAATTCAAGGAACGAATGGATGGAGCCCTGCGGAATCTCATAGAACCAACTCCTCGCTTCCTCGGTCAGCGTCTCCTGGAACAGAAAACACAGGGTCGAGTCTGAATACCTGGTTCTGTCTGTGGCAGACCGAAACTTGTCGATGTGCGTGCGGGGATCCCCGCTTCCGTCAAATCGAGTGACCTTCGTTGTCTTCAAGTTCAGGTCCCTGCCCCTTTCTAGTATGTGCGCCCAGAACGGGCTGACCCAGGGGGTGAACATCCCACCTTGCCCGGCAAGCTTGTCCTTCCGCAGGTGCGAGACTTCCTCTGCTAACTCCTCCATCCACCGAAGGATCAGGGCGTTGTCTGTCGGGGGTGTCGATTCCCCTGCTGGTGTGGGCGTGCGGACAGCTCGGGGGTCGGTCCTGCCAAACGGGTGTTGCTCTTCGTCGTTGGCTGTCTCTTGGATCCGTTCGCGTTGTATCTGCTGTTGGATAACGAGCGCGTCCAATCATTCTTCCAGCCTCTGCCGAACTTGGCGCTCATGATCCCTTTCGAATGCTGCCTCTCGCAGCTCCTGGAGCAGGCAATCGACGCGCTCCTCGCCGCTGCTGCTCGTCCCCAGCTCCACTACTTGCCGCGCCCGTGCGCCTGGGGTGTTTCCTCAATGGGTGTATCACTGACGTTTGTCTCCTGGGTATGCATGTGGGCTTTTGGTTGGTGGTGTTTATACGAGGTTTGCAATTTGTAAGTTTCCCACAGATGGCGCCAACTGTTTCGTTAATTAAACACACTTACCCAATTAAGCAGGTGATCAACACCTACCCGACCACTCGAAAGACCACCAGACAGGCTACAACTTCGCCCATAAGACCGACCTCATCTAAGCGCGCACGCGCCCGACAGGCGCACATCCGAATGTTCGTTCCACATGACAACAAAACAGCCCCATCCCACATCGAAAAACACAAGTAAGCAATGATCTCACCCACCTATATAGGTAAGGCATTTACTACATGTAAGACTCTCTCGTTAATTCCAACAGAGAGATAGGCATTCAATTCCATCCAATACTCTAACCTACTTTCTTACACGTTCGTTTGACTGTTATATCCAATACATCTTCTAACTTAGGCATCGGAGCGTTGAAGGCAGGCCACCCCTGTCTCGACCATCTGACCGCCCGTTTGTCGTTGTTTTCTTCTAACAGTGGGAGCAGAACATCCGAATACCCGAACGCCCGAAGAGAGAGGAAACACCCGATCATCCGAACAGCCCGAACGTTCGGACGCGAGAGGATTACTCGTACTTGCTTCTGCTAGATTACGTCCCGCGTAATTCGGTAGAAACAGAGAGCATCGTGACGAGCAACAATGATGTAATTTCGAGAGGGGCTGCATCGGAGGCCAGATGCTTATGACTGCTACTATAGTGCAGAGAGAGACTTAAATAAATAATTAATAAAATAAGGGTATTATGGTCTTTTTATATTTTTTTTATAAAATATTTTTATCACATCAACAAAATTAACAATGAATGGATGAAAAATTAACGTAGGTACCACGATAATACGATTTTAAAATTTAAATACCATACTAACAAATTTTAAAATTCGGAACTATTTTTTATATAGCATAAAAACTCTGGATACTACGGATAAATTTTATCCTTTAATCCTTATTCTAGCTGGCTACACCATTCTTGAAGTCTCTGCAGTATTATAAACGCCAACGCCAACGTCATGCCTGGAAACTACCCTAAGGTCGATCGTTTATAAAATATGACTATTTAATCTACAGGTGAAAGGAAGCCTTATAATACTGGCTTAGGTCGACATTCTGCACAAAACAAATTAAGATCGACGACATGCATTTGGGCGAAGAACAACGTAGAAACAAGTGATTAAAGTACTTGGAGGTGTAAATAAACAGAGAAGAGCGAGCGAGGGAGAGAGAGACTGAACGAGGTGGTTTCTGAGCTTGCATGTGAAGATTGGCAGGAAAATTATGGCGTCCTCTGAAGCAAGGAATCGTACTCCTCCCTTCTCTGAATGTTACTGTTACCTTTCCTTGATTAGTCTTTTGACCCCAATACTGCGATCTTTTGCTAATTTGTTTTCTTTCCTCTTCTTTATTACATGTATGAATCATATGACTATAGATCGAATAGATGATTAGACATGTACAAAGATATGATGAAATTATGAAGAAATGTATATACTGTTTTTGTTCTCTTGTTAAATGGTTTATTCAGATTTTATTTTATATTGAGAACCCCTCAAATTTTTCTTTCGGGGCCGGGTTTGCCCCCTCAAAATTTCGAAATAATTTGTATTAGGTTTGATTACAATAATCTGTACTCGAACATAGGAATTTCGCTCTTGGAGACTCTAACTAATTTGAACGTTTCATGTTCATTAATTTGGACTTTAGAATTGTACGAATATAATTATTTTTGAAACTTGTCTAACTAATTAAATCCCTTCACTAATCCTCCTCAAAAATAGAAATTTCCATTCTCCGAATATGGTTATGTTTTGATGCATCACGTTATAGTAAGAGCCTTAAAGGTGTTGACTATCATTGCACTTGCAAATAAACTACTAGAAATATGACAAATATCTAGGTTTAGTTTGTCATATAACTTTATGCTAACTAAACTCATTATTTTCACTTTGATGAATTATTGCAAATTATTCTTAAATTAGTTGGTCATACAACGACGTTATTGTTTTTATAGATGTCGATCTGTAAGAAGTAAATGAAAATTAGTAATACATTTTTTTATTATACAACATGCTATAGAGGGTTTAATTTGCTTAACTTTTGTAATGATAAACTTTTTTTTATCGAGAAAAAAAATTAACTTAATTAAGTTTGAAGGGTCATTTTGACCAAAGCACTAACGTTGGCACGAGGCTTTATATAATTTTTAGGGCTGTGGGGATTTTTGAAAAAATGCCAGATTTTCCAAAAGGAAACTAAGTGAGATTGTCCTATAGTGCCATCGTTAGCCTCAAGCTCTCCTCATTGCTTAAGACGCTTTCTTTTGCATCTCTCGGAGCTAAGAAGCACTGCTCAAAATCTGAGACAAAAAACTGAATCAGAGTCATCTCCGTCGTCTTTATATGCAATTGGTTTGTTCGACTCGTTTACCAATACCAACATGCGTAACAAAAGAGAGCTAGTTACTATATCTCTAACTGAGAAGTATGAGTTCTCGCACCTATTATGAGATCTCATTTAGTCACTATTTATATAACACTTCAACTATCTTCAATAGTATGAGTTTTGACTCAAAGTCTTAACTTTATGTATTTGATTTTTTTTTATTTTGTGTTATAATTAATAATAATTTATATCTGTAAACTATTCTTGTACATGATAAATAAATATTATGTTAATTGTAAAAAATTAAATTTTGGACCACATATGCATTAATAGCATTATCCACAATTCAGACATGATTTCAATTGACATGTGTCGGTGGATAAGATTGTAATTAAATTATACATAGATATGATAGCTTATCACAAACCAGACAAGATTTTGCGTAACACATGTCAATGTCTAATTAGTTGTCGAGTTTGAGTTATCTGCCACGTGTCATTTTTTATCTTCGGAGATCATGTTGATCTTTTATAAAAACGGAGTCATTCACTCCTTCATATCTCACCAATTTACAAACACTCCTTCTCCCACAAACAAATTGTGGTTTCTAAGTTATTGTTTCATACTTTGAGTTTTATTTTTCATCATGAGTAGGTTGTGGAAACTACTGAAGAAGGAGGAAGCAGATGATATTCCGAGAAGGCAACAACAATCCCTTTTGATGTATGCGGCAACCCATTAAGTGGAGATGATGGAAGAAGATGAAGCCTCACAATGGGGAGGTTCTTCGGAAGGGTGGAAGTACATACTAAGGGAACAAGAAATGATGGATCAACGCTTGAAAACTCTATATTTCAGTGAACCGTGTAGGCTTGACGGCGACACCTTTCGAATGCGCTTCCGTATGCGACCTCATCTCTTTGACAAGATGATGCGTAGCGTGGCCAACCATGACCCGTACTTTGTATAGAATATGGATGCTACTTGCAGACTCAGTATTTCTACCGAAAATCTAACATGCGCTATGAGGATGCTCGCGTACGGTCTACCAGCTAACTTGACCAATGAGTTCCTTAATATTGCTAAATCCACTGCTCTTGAAGTGTTGAATTATTTTACAAGAGCTATATGGGCTATGTACCGCAAAGAATATCTTTGTACACCAACAAAGATAGATCTACATAGGTTGACAGACAAAGCTGCATATCTCAAATTTTCAGGTATGTTGGGTAGTCTTGACTGTATGCATTAACAGTGGAAAAATTGCCCCACTACGTATGCCGGGAAGTTTCAAGGTCACAAGGGAAAACCTACAATTATCTTAGAGACGGTGACTTCGTATGATACTTGGATTTGGCATGCATATTTCGGACTTCCAGGTTCTCTCAACAATCTCAATGTCCTGGAATGTCACCATTGCTCGATGAGGTATGCAGAGGTGAAGCTCCTCAAGTGGATTTAAAAGTGGGCAACAGTACATACCGTCAAGGTTATTATCTGGTTGACGACATCTATCCTGATTGGGCAACTCTTGTCAAAGTAATAAAAAATCCTACCTCTCTGATGACAAGACACTTCACAAGGATGCAATAGGCGTCCAGGAAAGACGTGGAGAGAGAATTTGGTATTCTCTAAGCACGTTTTGTAATTGTGAGGATTCCAGCTCGTTTATGGAATAGAGAGAGACTCCAATACATCATGATGACGTGCATTATTTTGCACAACATGATAGTAGAAGATGAGCGCGACGAAGATGAGCATTATGAATTTGACTTAGATGACATCTCGATTCGTCTAAGAAGACCTTATATATATATGATAAATCGAGTTATGATCATGAGGTGGATCGTGATCCCCAAGAAATGCATGCATATGTACATGGCCATTACAAGAAAATTCGATGTTCAATGATACGTGTTTCACTAAGATCAAATTTAGTGGAATACAATTGGGCTTTGAAGAAGTTTCGAGAGCGCAACAATGGCTAAGTGGTGTCATTATCATGTGTCAATAATTGGGATTGTTTGCCATCATGTTGTTGTTTGCATTTAATTTCGTGTGTGGTTGTATGAATTTAATTTTGTGTGTGGTTGTAAGCATTCAACTTTTTGTGTTGTTGTATGCATTTATGTGTTATTCTTTGCATTCATATTTGTGTTTGGTTGTACTCACCGTTTATTTAGTGTTTGGTTGTATGCACAAGCCATCTTATGCCTATTACTTTGTATGAATTTAATTTACAAGACCATAAATAAATAACAAATAAGGACTAATCATTTTATTTAAATGAGAAAAGGTAGGCTACATAATTAATTAAAAATAATTATATAAATTAAGCCTCAAACGATATCATAAACGAGATTGAACAAACTAATCATTCTTGATCATTATTAGGATACCACTCCGTTTGATCGAGCGAAAGATAGGGGGAAGAACTTGATACGCCATAAGGAGGTGTAGATGCTTGAGGGGTACAGAATGGCCGAAAAGATGAATTTTGTGCCTCCACTTCCTCTCGCTCAAGTATCATTTTTGCTTCATCTCCTAATACCCTCTTTTACAAGGAGAATATATATTAGGATCCACCGCTATTGTGCGAGCATCTTCCTCCCTTTGTTGAGCTGCCATAGCCTCTTGGTATAGTTGTTCCCTTCGTGCAAACTCTATATCATTTTGATCGACAAGCCTTTTCATTTGAGCATGAATACTCATTATTAGCTCTTGATTACCTTTCTTCTTTTTTGCGTTAGCCGCTTTTTATCCCATTAGACAATCTTATCTAGCTCTAGGTGGCATGCTTGGAGTTGCTCCATTTCCGGGCGAATCGTTATCATCCAAGTTGATAGGCGTCTCATAATTTGTGCTATCCCCTTCCATTGATGAAGGATTTGAAAATTTTGGTGTATCCTTCAAGATATCCCAACAATGCAAAAATCTGAAATGCTCTCCATGGGAATCATCGAAGTTATTCGACTTGGCATTCCTTATCTACAAACAATTGAAATAAATATGGTAGTGGTTATTTATTTTAATATCATGAATTTGAACTATATTTTTAATGACAAATAAAAATACTTACATCATCAAGATCATTTTCGCCACTCTTGTGATTCGCAATAGCATGGTTTAATGCTTGGCATCATCTTATTCATGCGGGATTTATCTTTTTCCATTGAGATTCAACACTAGGAGTTCGCTTCGGTGCATTGGGTGGCTTGATACCTTCAAAATACTCATATATATGATCTCACAAGGTTCCGCTCAATTGATTAGTACCAATGGCGGAATCTTCACCAACACTCACCACGGCGATGCACAAAGCCTTATCTTTCTCCTCTTTCTAATTTTCTGATCGTGGTGCCCGTGGTTTTTGTGCCCTTTTCTTTGGACCTATGGTGTTGAATATTTTTTTTTGCTATATGAATAAAAATGATGGGGAGGAAGGATCTCTTTGGAGATGACGTAAGAAATGGTGTGGAATGAATGAAGTTTTGGGTTGATATTTATAGAAGAAATGTAGATCTACTGTATCAACGGGCAGAAAATATATAAAAAAAATTATTTATTTTTCGTCACTTTCTTACTGTTATATATAAAAATCAAAGTTAGTTTTAATAGGAACCGTCGATTAATTTGAAATCTATATCTTGAACCGTCAGATCAAAAATTAATTTTAAAAAAAATAAAAATAAAATATCTTGGGAGTTGAATTGAGGCCGTTGATTTCAATTGATATCGAATACATGCCCTCCATTTTTTGTCCATTGGCGTTGCAAAGAGAGCAACGGCTCTCTGGCGAGCTCACGTGGTGTGGGTCCCACACCATTTTCTTCTCGCTCACTCTTGGCTGCTTTGCGCGTTGCAACTCTCTTCAATTTTCGTCATTTAGCGCTAGTTGCTCTGACTCTCGTCTCTCCCTCGCATCTTCAATTTTTTGTTTCTCTCCGCTTTGCGCATGCGGCCTCCGTCTAAAATTATAGCATCTGTGTCATATCGAGTGTTAAAATAAGACTTGGGATGAGACCGAGTCTTATAAATATAAGGTTTAGGACTTCCGTCTTCTATCATTAAAGCCCAATATTTTTAATATCTCAAGTATTATAATTAGGGTAAATTATGTATAAGTTCAGTTACGTAAGATTAGTTACGTATAAGGTCACCTTATTTTTCTTTCATAATTAAGACCATTTGATAAAACAAAAAACCTTGAAGTTTGATTAATTTACGTTGAATGCCATTTCTCTTTTCCCTTTTCTGCTTCACACCAAATCAGAAGGAAAGCAAAATTCAAACCTTGCCCAAGCCCTAGCAGAGCTCCATTCTCCTCCTCCGGCGAGACTGTTGAGCCGAAGAGTAGCTTGTTCAAGACTCTCGAGCGCGGACATGAAAGCTCCGCTACGTGTGGTGGAGGACGACGTCGTTGCTGACGCCGCGATGATGAGCAGCGGCGGCGTGAAGAGCGGGTGGTTGTCGCGGCTGTTGAGCTCGTGCTCCGACGACGTGAAGGCCGTGTTCACTGCTGTCACTGTCAGCATCTTGTTCCGGTCGTCGTTGGCTGAGCCGAGGTCGATTCCGTCTCTTTCTCTCTCTCTCTCTCTCTCTCTCTCTCTCTCTCTCTCTCTCTCTCTCTCTCTCCCTCTCCCTCTCCCTCTCCCTCCCTCTGAGCGTTGGAGATCTATTTGTATGCAGAAGTGTGCTTTGGTTGTTAAGTAGATTGTTGTGTTTTGGTTGTTACGTACGTAGTAGTGTCTATAATAATCTGTGGTAGTACATATGTTACTCTGTAGTAGTATGTACAGACTGTAGTGTGCTTTGGTTGTTAGGCAGATTGTTGTGTTTTGGTTGTTACGTACGTAGTAGTGTCTATAATAATCTGTGGTAGTATATATGTTACTCTGTAGTAGTATGTACAGACTGTAGTGTGCTCTGTAGTAGTTTGCAGTATTGTATGTGAGTAATATGTAGTCCGCTCTGTAGTAGTACTGTCCTGAGTAGTTTGTTGTTTGCTCTGAACTAGTTTGTACTTCTGTCTGTGAGTAGTGTGTAGACCTGTTGTGTGTAGTGTGTAGTGCTGTCCTGAGTAGTTTGTTGTTTGCTCTGAACTAGTTTGTACTGTTGTCCTGAGTAGTGTGCACTGCTGTCTGTGAGTAGTGTGTAGACCTGTTGTATGTAGTGTGTAGTGCTGTCATGAGTAGTTTGTTGTTTGCTCTGAACTAGTTTGTACTGTTGTCCTGAGTAGTGTGCACTGCTGTCTGTGAGTAGTGTGTAGACTTGTTGTGTGTAGTGTGTACTGTTGTCCTGAGTAGTGTGCACTGCTGTCTGTGAGTAGTGTGTAAACTTGTTGTGTGTAGTGTTGTCCTGAGTAGTTTGTTGTTTGCTCTGAACTAGTTTGTATTGTTGTCCCGAGTAGTGTGCACTGCTGTATGTGAGTAGTGTGTAGACCTGTTGTGTGTAGTGTGTAGTGCTGTCCTGAGTAGTTTGTTGTTTGCTCTGAACTAGTTTGTACTGTTGTCCTGAGTAGTGTGCACTGCTGTCTGTGAGTAGTGTGTAGACCTGTTGTGTGTAGTGTGTAGTGCTGTCTGTGAGTAGTGTGTACTGCTGTCTGTGAGTAGTATATAGAATTTATGTAAGTGGTATGTAGTGTTTTGATGGTCTGTCTTATTGTTTTGCAGAAATTGCACAAATGGAGGACCCTAAAAAACCCAAGGTCCAAATAAGATCGTCATTGAGAGGCTTCTGCAATATCATGGGTGAACTTCATAAAAAATTGCCCCCAAAAACAGTGAAGACGTTGCAAAAAACACCATTTTGCAGTTTCATGAAAAGCACTACAACAATTTGTTGAATGTACTATTGTAATTTTTAGAAAATACTACTCTAGTTGTTGGATAGTACTACTCTACTGGGACTTATGCATTTTAACTAAAACTTTGTTGAAAATACTACTGTAGTTTTAGGAAAGTACTACTCTAGTTGTTGGATAATACTACTCTACTGGGACTTTATGCATTCTAACTAAAACTTTGTTGAAAGTACTACTGTAGTTTTCAGAAAGTACTACTCTAGTTGTTGGATAGTACTACTTTACTGGAACTTTATGCATAAAAAATATGGATAAAAAAAGTGACCTTAACTAGGATAAAAAATATAAAATGACCTGAAAAGTTAATATAAAGAGGCAAAATTTGAAAGACAGAAAATATGGATAAAAAATGACCTTAATTAAGATAAAAATATAAATGATCTTCAAAATAAATATAAAAGGGCAAAATTGGAAAGACAGAAAATATGAATTAAAGAAAGTGACATTAACTATGATAAAAAGTTTAAATAACCTTATGTGTAAAGTAGGGTCTCTAAATGACTTTATGTGTAATTGTCTATTATAATTATATTATTTGAGACCTTCTATTTGAGATGCCCTCAGCTAACTTTGCTTGGTGATCACTGCTACGAGGATCGACCATCTCAGTTGGTCTTGCTTTCTTCCATAGTGAGTCACTGATTTGCAGGTATCGTACTAGTAGCAGTGTCCGGGGCCCGGGGGGACCAATTTTGGAAAATTACATTGCACAGCTAGATGATGAGAGAAACGAGGTATATATGGGATATGTACTCCATTATTTTGTGTCTGTGTCGACGTGTTGTGTAGTAGGGTGGGTTCCATTAATTGTTAATTTGTTATGGATAATTCTTAGTATTCAAGATGTATGACATTTTTAATTCATCACTTTTAGGAGTTATTATGATAATCTTAATTATTATTTGTGTTATTTAATTGTATTTGAAGTAATTACTTAATTTATAAATTCAGTTATAATTTTTGAATAAAATATTTTTAAAATTTAAAATTTAATTTAATTAGTTGTAATTATCATATATAATCATAAAAAGATCCAATCATTGTGGTAATATTTGTCATAAATATTGTAAATTCATGTTCAAATATATTATAATTCTAGTTCTTTTTTTTGAGGTGAAACAGTTATAGGGAGCTGGTAAATTATAAAAAAGTCCATCGATTACCGGCCCGATAGAAAGAACTCCCCATGAGTAACTTACACTATTCAATATGGTACCTCACATAGCTAGACGAACTAGGTGTAGAACAATAGCTAAAAAGCTTCTATTAAAAAATTGGGGCCCCCACACCCTGTCTAGCTATGCCCCCCAACCATAATAACCACACACAGCTCGAGATATCACCCATGTCGACATCCTACATGAGTTAGGTATAGGACAAAGACGCCAACACTACGATTCGACACTCCTCAACTATGTTATCTTGAGTGCCACCGAAAAGAATCTCGCTACACACTCACATTCTCAACAATTGTTCTCGACAAATTTAAAAAAACTCTACATGGCCTAAAGCTACTCCCTAGGCCCAAACCATTCCCAAGGCCAGCAAAACAATAAGAAGCTGTGACCCAACATCACTGCCCGCAGTGACTCCAATGCCGAAAAGCCCTCCTCGGTCAGTGTCGAGCCACCCAACCAATCGTGTAAGGAGCAAAAACTGTCCAGGGCTTGAGAAGATCCACCAAGGAAGATCACTCAAGGTTTGAACAGACTATTCTCACAATCAGCTGGCGGTCGTTTGTCTTCAAGAGTCGTCACCTCGCACCAGTAGCCGACCTAACGCCGATCAACGAATGCCATCTAGAGCCCGAAGCTTCTTGTCGATCTGTTGCCATCTCACTACTCCATAAAGCCCTCGACAAGTTTATTCCCGATCACCCAAATCGCACGTTCAACATCCCCAGCCCTCGACACGTTCTTTGTTTACCTGCACGTGAGGCGCGTTCTATGAGAAGTTTTGTGTTCGACAGAAATTGATCACTTCTTTCCATTGTAATTTTAGTTCTCAAGTAGTAAGTAAGAGTATATATAGTAGGAATTTTTTTTCTATAATACCTGGACTTTACCAGCCTTATCACTTTCATGCCTGAGGTTTTAAAAGTATCAATTGTATACATGGACTTCTAAAACCTTATCAACGTGATACCTAGGGCAATTTTTTCGTCAAACTCCGTTTGCATTGCTGACGTGGCAAACAGAAATTTCAAAATTGAGGAGTAAACAAATAATTTTCAATAATTTTACTTTATTTTATTATTAATTTACAAAAAGAATTTTTTTTATTTTCAATATGATTTTTTAATTTTTTTTATCTTTTTCAATAAAGTATGAAATTGATACTTTTGAAAGTTTAGGTATGAAAGTGATAAGGTGGGTAAAATTCAGGTATCACAGACGTTTTTTTTTCCTTTTTAATTTTTTTTTTTACATTTTTAAATGGTAAAAAAAGCTGAGTTCTCTGAGGATCGAACCTCAGACCTCTTAATAAGAAGCACAACACCTTACCACGTGACTACTAAGAGCCTTTGATAATATATAACGTATAGTATATTTATACTCATTTTTTTTCTTAAACGTCAATTGGTAAAACTTTTTGTGTTGATGAGGTTCGAACACAAAACATCTGGGGTACAATGCTACCTCTTTCAACACTAGACCACGAGGAAAGTTTGTTGATTCAAGATAATTTAATGAATTTATATAGAAGTACCCGAACCTCAATTTTCCAAACCCCAACCTGAACTTGCTCTCCCACTCCCTTTACTCGAATCCACCCCCCATGTATTGCCTCGTTGTCTCCTGGTGAACTCCAGCAGCCTTGCGTCGACAATAATGGGACAAATGGTGCAGGCTCATCGATCGGTCGGTCAGAGAGAGGAACGAGCAAATCGGCGATGGTGGCGATGGCAGCTCATCGGTCAGTCGATCATCAGGCCTCGCGACATCGTTCTCCTCCTCGACCAAGCCACACAACGCCGTTATACTCTTCGACAAGCAACGAAAGATTCTTCTTGGGTCGGATTTGACCTAGTCGAGATTGCTCGGGTTCGGTTAGTTTGCCCCAAAAAAATCCAGAAATCAAAAGCATAAATGATAACAAAACTCTAATCTTGGTCGGGTCGAGTAGGTCCGGTCGGGTCTGTAGTCAAATCGGGTAGTGTGATATATTATCAAAGTCTTTTAGTAGTCATGTGGTAAGGTGTTGTGTCTCTTATTAAGAGGTCTGAGGTTCGATCCTCAAAGAACTCAATTTTTTTTACCATTTAAAAATGTAAAAATGAAAGAAAAAAAATCTGTTATACCTGGACTTTATCGGCTTTATCATTTTCATATCTGAACTTTCAAAAGTATCAATTTCATACCTTATTTAAAAATATAAAAATAATTTTAAAATATATTGAAAATTAAAAAATCTTTTAGCTAATTAATAATAATGTATATAAATTATTAAAAATTACTTGTTTACCCTTCAATTTTGAAATTTTCGTTTGCTATGTCAGCAATCACGTTGGTAAGGTTTCAGAAGTCCAGATATGCAATTAATAGTTTTGAAAGTTCATGTATGAAAGTGATAAGACCGATAAAATTTATGTATCACAGGAAAAAAATTCTATGTAGTATACTGCACTATACCCCTTGAGTACCAAATAGGGTCCTGACATCCTGTATGTTATTACTATAGTTTCAATCTTTGGTAAATTAACTTCACTCAATGATATTTCAATCTATGTATATATCTAAGTCGCGGTACTGTAATATTTATTTCACTTCAAAAATAACTTCATCTAGCTAGCTAGACTATATATGTTAGATTTTTCTTAAATTTTAGTCGAATGGAGCTTTGAGTTAAAATCACATAAGAAAACAAGTTGAAATATAATAAAAATACAATTATGTAAATAATATGCTTACCACTAGGCCGACTAGGGTTCCTCGTCACCTTATCATCCACCCACCTCTAATGATTTTTAGATCCCCAAGATCAATATTGAAAACAGAATAAAACACTATAAACTCAGAAACATCTAATAAACTTTATATTTGTTGCATCTAATGATTGTCCACAAGGTACCAAAAATGATAGTCCATCTAATTTCTGAAGGCATGAGTGAAAATAACATTATTGAAGCTAGATATTTTCATCAAGATGGAGAAAGTGTAAAGAGTCGAGGACAAACAAAGTTGAGCAATGGGCCAGCTTTGTATGTTTTTTTAAAAAGAGAAGGTTTCCATAATGTGATTACTTGATAGGCTAGAAACAGTTTCGGGGCTGTTTTTTGCCTTATTTGGCTTCATTATTGAGGGCAAGAGCTGGTAGTGGTTGTGTTTGTTTTGTCCATTCAGTACTCACTTTTGTTTGTGTTCTGTACACTTTTTTTTTTTGGTAAATATGTACAGGCTTATTACTTCTCTCTTCAAATATTGATAAATGTGACACTATATTGATGAGACGATACTGCTCACGTACTACTCAATTGTTCAGTAGCATTGACATTTCATTGTAATGTTGTGTCATGTGTTCGATATTTGAAGACACTTGGGGATGGGTCGTGTCTAAATTGTCATGTGCCGTGTCTAAAAATATACATTTTTTGGACACTCAGAGACACTCTGTGGACGCTCGGAGACACTTCATGGACGCTCGGAAACACTTTAGCGTATTAAATAATATATGTTATATATATTAATATAAATAAATGAGAATCCTATTCACTATAGGATTAAAAGATGTTTTCGAGTTTGAAAATGTTTCTTTAGACGAACTAACAATAGATGATGTATTACTTAGAACTTTAGAATGATGGCAACAAGGGTGCAATTTATCATCACACCATGAAGTTACATGACATTTATGTCTTGTTTGATTTTTTAGTATTTTTTTATGACATGAATTTTTAAGTTTGTTATGGACTTTTAAGTTTCATGATTTTTATATTTATGGATAATTTTGATTATTTTACTCAATTATTTTTTATATTGATTAAATATTTAAATTTAATTAAATTATCGTGTCTCAACAGTGTCCGTGCCATACTTTTTAAGATTTTGTCGTGTTCCGTGTCCCCACATGTCTATGTTCCTATATCCATGTCCATGCAACATAGCTCAATTGTGAAGCCAAAGTTCTATAGTATGTGTTTTGGAGTACATATCAACAGCATACTAACATGTTAGAATCGAAAACTAGTAATTCAATTAGTTATATATTGTTTTCAATATTTATAATGTATTGTGATTTATGAATAACCAAGCAACTTGATACAAGTTTTAATACTCGATCTGAAATCTGGTAAAAACAGGTAATTACAACATCTTTATTTCATAATGCAGATTTAACATGTAAACCTAGGGGTCATTATTTGGCCCGAAAGTCCACGGGCGGTCCGAGGTTCATTAAGTCCAAGCTTGGTCCGACTCAAATTTAAGCCTGAAATAAGTTCGGTACGTCAAAAGTCCGCCTAGGCCAGCCGAAGCTAGCCCAGACATTATATATGAATCATTTGTTATATATACAATTATACATTATAGTTTATAGTCATACATTACCACAACAACAACAATAAAAGACAAAAGCCACATAGTAATGATTTATATATCACCAAACTAAATACTCAAGAATTTATAATTAATTATTTATAGTCTTATAGTCTTAGAATTAATTAAGTATAATGATATTTAATTAACTAATTATAGTGTTATTACAATAAAAAATTTAGTCTTATTGTATTTATTTATTTATTTATTTATTTATTTATTTATTTTCCTTACAATACGTTCTATCCTATTTCCTATTTCATCCAAAAATTCTAATTTCTTCCAAAAAAGTCTATTAATTATTAGAATAGCAATAAAGTCTCATTTGAAGAGTTCTTTTATCGTAGTCTCTCTTGAAGAGCTGAAGAGAAAAGAAATTATATATATTTTTAATTTTCATGTTTTTTTGTTATTAAATATAAAAGGCCCAATAGACTCGACCCTATTGGCTTAACCCGACCCTGCCTGAAAATCCCGTCAAGTCCCAACCCGTGGGTCGCCCATGAACTTCAAATTTTTTGAAAAAATCGGATCCGACCTTATCCGAATTTTGGAGAATTAGTGTTTTAGTCCGACCCCACCCAAGCCCAATGGGTGAGAAGTACGTACGTACATACTGTGGATTAGTGTTGGATCGCTTTCATCATTGGACTCGGACAAATGAATTGTTTGGTTTCCCTTTCTAGGACGCGCTTGAGCTGTTTCACTCACTCACCTAGTCACCTTCGTCCTCTCTTAACACCTACATCAATTCAATTCCCAGCTTTTGCTTTTATGCGTCTGCATCTTTCTCTGTCTCACTGACTCACTCTATCAAACACTCTCTCTCTCTCTCTCAGCTTGGCTAGATCTGGATTCCATATTTTTCCATTTATGGGATTTTTTTTAGTGTCCACAAAAATTTAATCCGTCTGCTGCTTTGCCAGCTTCTTATTGCACGGGCTTCTTTAATAATGTTGAGCACCATTTAACACTTATAGTCCCACCACCACCTTCCCTTCCTCCTTCAAGTTTCCTTGTCAAGTTGCTCGCGATTGATCGAGCTCTAGCTTCTTATTTTATCTCTCATCAATTAATGTGACAATCCGAATCAGAATTAGCACGTTAATCGGCTTAATCCGCGAGTTTACGAATAATCACAGTTTATTGTAAATGAATTGAATTGGCGGTTCGGTTTACGACTTAATTATCGGGCGAGAATTTGAGTTGAGTCTCTTCACGAGAATTGTAGTATGTGTGATTTCGAGTTCGTCGGCGGTTTCAGATAATTGTTTCGATAACCGAGGAATATGTTATGAATATTTGAAATCGCATAATTTCGTCGTATTTATCCGTTTGAATTTGAGTTATCCGAAACGTGGATGTGATTCATTTTGGACCGTCGATTATATCGAGCTGCGAGTATAAATATCGGAATAGTCGAAAAATTGTCGAAAAACACTGTTCGGGAAGTTTGACCGCCGTTGACCAAGAATTTGGCGTTGACCTGCGTTGACCGAGGGAGGAAAAAGTACCACCTTTTGACTCGCCGGCGACTTTTCATTTCCGGCCACCACCGGCTCCGATTTGGGTATGGTTCGAATCTCCTCTTAATTTCCTATGGTTTAGGACTTTGATTTGTGAAATTTGGTGAGGATTTGTGAGAGAACGAGCTAGATGAAGTTCTTGAATTTTTGGCCGGAATCGGGTTTATTGGGGGGTCGCGCTCCGGCGACTTTCCGAGGGGGGTTTTAGGTGGAAAAGGTTGGGTTCGAGCTAGGGAGGAAGCTCCTTGAAGTTGGGAGGCCGAGATAGCCTCACGGTGGAGGATTTTGCCGGAGAAGTTTTCCGACCGACTTGAAATTTTGAACTGTTGAGCTGTTTTCCGGCCACGGTGGTGACTCTTTGAGGAAAAAAGCTTGGCTTGAGGAGGAGATCATTTTAGGGTCTTGGAATTTGACGAGTTTTATGTCGTTTTGCTCGTAATCGCGCCCCGATCATCGCCTTGAGGTTTTTGAGTTGATTTGGATATCGGATTTTTAGTCGAGGGTTTATGTGGAGAATTTGGAGATTTTCGTCGATTATTTTGTATCTGAGTTATATGTTTCCGGGAATGGTTGGTTTCCGAGGTGTGGTACAGAGTAATGAATTGTGATTTTGATCAGTTATATTTTGTGATTATTCAGGGGATCGAAATCGTACGTTGGGTGAGGGATCTTCCGCCGGATCTTGTGATTAGCGCGTTTGCGCGCTGTGCTATTTGTGAGTGGACTTTTATTTACACTGTCGTAGCTAGTTCTTGATTTCAGTATTTATTTATAGTACGGTATTGAGATTATTTATTGTTTTTGGAGGTATTATTTTATATTTTATATGGTGATGGCATTTACTTGCATCGATGCATTGGTTACTCGGCTGATCACCGGTAGTGCAGATCCAGGGTTGAGAGATTCTTCTGATGTGCCTACTAGGCTTGAGAGATTCGCCTAGTCTATCACCGTCGGGTTTGAGAGATTCGCCTGACACCTCCATTTTTTTTAAGAACTCGCTTTGTTTTATGATATATATTAATGGTGAAAGGCATGTGATTATTTTCGTCCACTCACTCTAACGATTTTATTTGCCTTTCCCCTGGGATTTTCAGTTTTTATGCCCAGTTTGCAGTTCGAATTCTGATGTCTCACGTCGCAGTTGGAGGCTTAGTGTTCGAGCAACCTTTCTTTTTCAGTAGGTTTCTTGTTTTGCCTACTGTTGCATATTTTTGTATATATATATACTAGAGGTCGCTCTGATTACTCTGATGTTATACTTTTATATGTTTTTTCCCGGATTTCTGTAAAGTACAGTTTTACTTATTACTTTACATTATTGTTATGATATTGAGAAATCCGGATGGGATTGGTGCCCACGGTTTGACTTTTGTGGCATAGGATGAAGTGTGTTTTCGGGTGCAGGTTAATGGCAATTCCACGTTATAGCGAAACTCTGCCGAATTTTTACGGTCTTTGCAAGTTCGTGTTTTCGGAAGGAGTTCGATTCTGGTTTAGGAAACTAAATCGGGGTTGGGTCCTTTCAATTAACCCTAGCTAAAATGATACCGTTTAATAGTCGATCTCTTGGATTTCAAAATCTTTCACAATACTTCTTGAAATGCTTTTGCAACACTTCTCATGTATTGTTTGCACGAGTTTTGTTCTGATAGTCAATAAATTCTGTGGTAAGTTATGGTGACTTGTCGTTACATCTTCATCTAACGGTTGCTCGCGATTGATCGAGCTCTAGCTTCTTATTTCATCCTTCATCAATTAACCCTAGCTAAAATGGTACGGTTTAATAGTCGACCTCTTGGATTCCAAAATCTTTCACAATACTTCTTGAAATGCTTTTGTAACACTTCTCATGCATTGTTTGCACGAGTTCTGTTTTGGTAGTGAATAAGTTCTGTGGTAAGTTATGGTCAATTGTCGTTACATCTTCATCTAACGGTATATATTTAAAAATAATTGAAATATACTTTAATAACATATGTTGGGTGCAGATCTAACAATAATTAACCACGATCGACTACGAATTCACTGACCACCAGAATGGGATCGTTGCTTGCACACCAATATTAAATAAAGTGCTATTTATAAATTTGATTGTGAGATTTGTTTTGAGGTACATATATGAAATGACACCCAATCTTAGATTAGTGAGTTAATCGTTAGTCACGCAAATTAACGAGCTAAGCATCGTATCTCCCGTTTATAGAGATTTGTCGCGAATAAAAATCGACTTTTTATAAATTATAATTTTGAATTCACCTTCTTCACGAATATTGTAGATGAATTTATTTCAAGTTCGTTGATAATTGAAAATATACCATAGATTAAATGTTGTTGATTGTTCGATCTTAATCATAGTTAATCTAGGCCGTTCATTTAAACAGGGTAATTATTGTATTTTTCTCTTGGGTTGCTTGGGAGCCCAACACAGTTTGGACCCGACTCTCTCTCTCTCTCTCTCTCTCTCTCTCTCTCTCTCTCTCTCTCTCTCTCTCTCTCTCTCTCATCGCATTAGGGGCAACACGACACCATCGCGCCTTCGCCGGCCGGCGAGCCCTCCTCACTTCACTCTCCCAAAAAATCAAAGCTTTCCCTCCCCTATTTTCATCTCCATCAAAGTTTGGAGCATGCACGGCTCGGGGAGGAAAAACTGATGCTAGTGTCTCGGTGAAGTTCTATCATCAATGATGGTGGGGCTATAGCTGGAATCAGTCGATGAGACCATGGGGTTTTGATCGGCCACCGACCCAGGAGGCGAACGTGTCCAGCTTTGGGTCACGTCGTCGCTTAATGAAGTCGGACGGTCGACCCTAAATTCCAACGAGGGTTTCTGACTTCTTGAGGTAATTTTTGATTGTTGTGATGTGAATTGACCTTGGTGGTAGTTATGAAAGTTATTGGACTCGCTGAGATCTTGATTTTGATATGCGGATCAGTCATTTTGGTGCCGGTTTGTTCCGGCTGCTGCCTGAGCTGGAGCGAGGGTCCCACGTGCTGCCATGCACGGCGGAGCTCCTGCGACCAGAGTCATAAACTCTTCATGGAAAGTTTTCTACGACGATTCGCGATAGTTTTCAAGTAGTTTCGCGTCATTTAATCAATTTTCTAACATTTTGGCTATGCACAGGAATCAAGCCGACTCAACACTCTGACTTAATCGTTCGTCGCATGTCGAGTCAAGACGTAAGCTTGGTAGCGTATGGAGTATGAACTACGAGGTCCGTATTGTGTCGTGACTCATCGTGTGCGAGGACGAGTTATGCAGCGTGAATTAGTTGTCCAACATAATGTAAGTTTCCAATCGAATATTACATCTCAGTTTTCTTTATTCATAGTAATTGCATGATCGAGCATTTATTAATTGACTTAGATCTACATGTTGCTTTAGAACACCGGATATACTTTCCAAGTTAGAGGATCAACGGGCTAGCGAATTAATGGCGATCTAAGTGAGTGGACATTTGTTTTCGACTGTCGATCGTGAGTCTGGTTTATCATCATGATTTCATTTATGATTATATATATGTATGTACATAAACCATGATACGTTTACGTTTATGCACGGAGGCACACATGATATGTTTTTACGTTTTTATGCACGTTATGTCTAGGCATGTTGCATCGATGCATTTGGCGCTTCGGCTGATCACCGAGGTGCTCCAGAAAGGTCACGACAGACACCAAACCCGATATTACGTTAAGCACGCCTCCATAGTATTTATGATATATGTTTACTTGATTCACTATATTTTTCATATATATATATACACGTTTCAGGGAAAAGCATAAAATTATGTTTTACGACTTCTTACGGAACTTTATTTTCGTCCACTCACTCTAATGATTTTTGTGTATTCATTTTTCTTTCCCCTGGGCTCTTCATTTTTAAATGCTCAGGTTGCAGAGTTTTAGTGGTGGTCGGACGAGCATGAAATTCTAGGCATAGTGGTCTCCTTGTGAGATTGAATTTGATCCTACGAGTTAGTATTTTAGAATCCTTAGTTTGTTTAGAAGTCTAGTTGCTATGGTGTCATGAACAATGTTATATTCATGGAATTAATTTGTCTAACACTACTAGAAAAATGCACATAGGCGGCGAAACAATTTCGTCGCCTAAGTGGCGTTTACTTAGGCGACAAAACTTTTGTCGCCTAGGCTTCGTCATCTAACAATCGTAGTCTAAGTACTTAGACGATGAAACCTTTTTGTTTCGTCGTCTAAGGTACTACTTAGACGACGAAATATGTTTCGTCGCCTTTGTACTTAGACATCAAAAAATTTCTGATCTAAACGATGAAAGTGTTTGTCGTCTAAGATACATCTTAGATGAAGAATATTGATATTTGTTGTCTAAGTATTAACACTTAGATGACGAACAACAGTTTGTCGCTTAAGTGCACAACTTTGACGATGAATAACAATTCATCGTCTAGGTTGAACCACTTAGATGACTAACATTGATCTTCGTCGTCTAAGGTATAAAACTTTAGTGATTGAACCTAGGCGATGAATTATTCTTGTTTCGTCGTCTAAGTTCAATTTTTATTTTTAATTTTTTGTTTCAGAATTACAATTTAAATTTAAAATATTAATTAAAGTAATTAATAAATATTAATTAAATATAAAAAGTGTACATAAAAAGTGTAGGTACGTACATTGATCGAAATATACATAAACTAAACTATGAAAATAAACTAACGGGAGTAGACATCCCACCGATTTCCCCACTATCACTTGCATCGTTGTCATTATCCTGTCCAGGTGTGGGGGGACGACACTCCGGCAAAGGTTACCACCCCATCGACACGAGGTACTTGAGGACGATGCTCATCTGAGTATTGGTCATGTAAAGCTGATCCCGGGTCGACTTTGCTTCCTCCCGGGTCAGTCTAGCCTCCTCCCGGGCTGATCGAGCCTCGTCTTCTTCCACTTGGACTCATTCCTTGACAGCTGCCGCACTGCGCCTATTCTCCGATGAGGATGACTGGGTCAAATCTTTTTGGACTGCCCGTCCAACCCCACGAACCTCCTTGCTAACTCGGCGGTCAAAAATAGCATCTACTATATTGATCTGACTCTCCTTCAATAGTGGAGGCAACTTTTCAGGCCTCATCTTCAAATTTACCAACTGTGCGTTAGCCAATTCTTCCTGGGTCATTTGTATCAACTTTCCTGAAATTAATCATGTGAAAAATACATAAATATTTATTTCTAAATTTTGTTTGCCATAGTTTCCCCTAAAATTGGAAGAAACCAAAAACCCGCAGAAAAGAAAATACTTCGAATAACCAATTCCAGCATCACAAATTCACCATGGGCACCGATTTCCATTCAGATTTCTGAAGTTCAGAATCATAGTTTAACCAACTAAAGAAAATTCTAAGAGCACAACCTAATTAAATGTCCTAATCATAATTCAATTTCTTTAAACCAAGAGTCCATGAGATTAAATTCAATAAAGTTCGGAAGTACGATTAAAATCAATTAATTTTTGAAAAATAGTTACTTATGACACGTTGACTCACAACATTGACTTGTCCGGGCTTGACATAAGCGGAGACGTTGGCATCTAGGATACAATATTTCGAACCCGCATCTTTATGTTCCTTTGCCATGTAGATGAACCCCCGTGAGCCCAAAACATGGTGGTCGGTCTTCTTCTCACGATTTGCCTTGTTGGTCTGCTACCTTATCTGTTTCAGAACAAAGAATATTAAATAATAAATCAATGTTTAAAAGTAAGAAATTATTCCTTTTCATTTTGTTAAAGAAAATGAAGACGAACCTTAAACTTGTCGAACTCAAAGTGCCCAATCAACCATTGCCACTCGTCTTCCCTTTCCGGCTGTAGCTCTTGTGGGGTAGGCGAGGCGTCGTGTTGCTGGTAGTACTTGTGGAAATCGTACTTCAAATCCTTGAAAATGCGGGTAGCCGTGTGCTCTACGTATTTCCACATCTCCGGTCGGCCTTTCATAGTCAAAATGTACCTAGGAAGAAATAAATAAAAAATTAAAATCCTAGACCTTATGCCTTTATGATTTGTAATTAATTATGAGATTAAATAAAAATAAATAGACCCTATTACCGAGAGTTCGTGGTACACTTTGAACTTTTTGAATTGGGATAGCTCGTTCCAAGAAGGGGCAACCATACAAGCATACGTATGTTGTTCCATATGATTGAGCCGATGTTGTGCGAGCATAGTTTGCCGAGCTCATTAGTCGTGGGGCGTCGGGTGAACTTGTCGAATGACACCTCGATCTTCTTCCCCGTTGACTTGACTATGCGCTCGCCTTTTGCGCCTTTCTCAAGTCCCCGAGTGCATTTGAGGACCGAGTTTGAGGGCTTCCTCCAGGTGTTGGGTCGGGCGCTATAGTGAATAGAAGAGTTGACAGATTCTTGGGGACCGCGTGATGTCGCCGTCGAAGCGGAAATATCTTGCTCGTTCGTATACGTTATAGTCGCTTCATTTGGAGCACTCAGGATTTCTTGTCCATCCACTGGAGCCGAAGGAGCCTGAGGAGCCGTAATGGCCTCCTCTGAGGTTTGACCTCAACCTATTTATCGTCCAATGGATTGGAATTTGACATCCTTATCTGTTGCAGTGTGCCTCTTCCTACCGCTAGTCATCTTGATTAAGCTATACAAAATGGGATATTAACCATATAATATATATATCCATTATATATTCATCGACATAATAATTTACAAATTCATCCAAAATTCATCCAATGTATATATTCATTTCACATATTCAACAAATTCACAAATTATGTCATTTCGCAAATTCATATCCATATATTCATATATTCATCAACATATCCAAAAAAATCAAAAATTCAACAAATTATATATACTCCTTTATATAAATTCACAATATCATTCAACAAATTATATATATTACTCCTATATATATTAATTCATTCAACATGTTTTATATATATACTCCTATATATATAACCGTACATGAGAGAGAGAGAGAGAGAGAGAGAGAGAGAGCAGTACCAAAATGAGATTGACTGGGGTGGTGGAGGAGACGGTGGAGGCGACGTAGAGAGAGAGAGAGAGAGAGAGAGAGAGTAAATCCCAGCGAACATCGGCAAGTGGAGAGAGAGAGTAGAGGCCATTGGGCGATGGGTCTCTGGCGAGAGGAGAGAGTGAGTGACCGTGGTGATCGGTTTCCAATGAGAGAGACTCTGGCGAGAGGAGTGAGTGAGTGACCGTGGGTGATCGGTTTCCGACGAGAGAGAGAGAGAGAGAGAGAGAGAGAGATTAGAGAATATATATAGAGAGAGATTAAGGATTTCTCCCTAAATTTATCGATATGATTTAACGACTTAGATGACGAAATATAGGTTTTCGTCGTCTAAGTGGACTTAGGTGACAGAATATAGGTATTTCTTCGCCTATGTCTTTTTAAAAAAAATCTCCAAAATATTTGGCGGAAAACAAAATCCACCAAATATTTAGTGTTAGACGACGAAATTACATGATTTTGTCATCTAAGAATGAACCCAGACGACGAAATACACATGTTTCGCCGTCTAAGTGATAATTATTAAAATATGTATCCATTTTCTTTTAAAAATTTTTTTGACTACCTCCCTAAAAATATGAATAAATCAGCTGTCAGATATAATCATTATATTTATATAACATCTTAGAAAAAACGTCTACTAAAACCGATACAGTTGTGTGAATATCTACTAAAACTTAAAAGACGAAAATGATCTTACATATTAATAATCGTAAAACCGTTTCCAAAGTGACGAGCATTTTCACTTACGTCGCAACTTTGTATATAAATTAATTAAAATTTGACATAAAAACTAGATTGACGAGTTAATACTTGTTATCCATCTACTAATGTTGAATAACTTCAGTGTTCGTATGTCTGTCTATACTTTACATCCATTTTAACAAAATTGAATTTGGATAAAATAACCTTTAGATATATTCATCACCATTTAATATATAAGTAGATGAATTTTCATTGAATACGAAATTCGTGAAGGGTTTAATCGGTGTAGTCAACCATAAAACCGAAATTTCAACGAAACAAAAACGTTGATATACGAATCTTCTTAACTCCTATTTTCAAACCGTCAACACCCACAATCAAAGAATTGTTTACTCTGTGCCCTTGATGAAAATAATTTGCAATCTAACATGCTACGAATGATCATACTCATAGAGGTCATATTTTGAAAATCTACTTAGACGACGAAAGTGGTCATTTTCGTCGTCTAAGTTTGACTAAGACGACGAAACTCTACAACTTTCGTCGTCTATGAATTTGCACTGGAATCAGACGTTACAACATACCGTGATAGTCATAAGTCTTTAGACCAATGAACTTGTGTTGCTCAACGTTGACTGCTCCAAATATAGTCACTGCATAAGTAGACGGATAACGAACACTTTTAAACCAGTTGAATACAGAACCCCTCAGTGTCGACTTTATTATGTAAGGTGCATCGGGCATCTTGTTATAAACTCCTCTTCTATCACTCTTTAGCCATAAGGGACGCTGTAAATTCATAGATTACAGATCTTTTTGTACATTTGGAGTATCTTTAGTCTTCAACATAATACTGAGAATTGTTCCCACCACGCTGTTGCACACATTATTTTCTATGTGCATGACATCTAGGTTGTTCATGAGTTTCAACTTTGACCAATAAGGTAGTCAAAGAAAATATTTATATGATTCCAATAGCTAAGTTTGTGTGGAGGGTGTGGATTGAGTTTCTTCACATCGGCGTCACTGGTCAACACACTGAAATAAAAGTTGTTTAACCTCTCAAAATTCTCTTGGCCAGACCGCTGTTAGGGTTTAGGAATATTCTTTATCGTCCCGTTAAAATGATACTTATCTTGTCACCACGGATGATCATGTGCAAGGCATCTACTGTGACCCATGTACCACACTTTTCTCACGTGCTAACTAGAGTTGACTTTGTCCAAGCAGACATGACAACCATTGTATCCTTTGGTTGCGCAGGAAAATTGTTGATTGTCCACATTACAGCTGCTCTCATCATGAATATTGTGTCAGTGAACTTGTCATAATTTGGGACTCCATTTTCCCACAACAATGTCAGCTCATCAATCAATGGTCTGAGGTACACACCTAAACACCCTTTAGGAGATTTATGACCTGAAATTAGCAGAGTAAGAAAATTAAATTCCTTGTTCATACACATTCACGAAGGCAAGTTGTATGATATGAAAATAACTAGCCAAGTACTGACGGTAACGCTATTATTACCCCAAAGATTGAATCCATGCCATATGTAGAAAGTCTAAGTTTGACATTTCGAACCTTTGCAACAAAGTTTTGAAATTCCCTGGCGAAATGTTTAAAAGCATTCCCACCTGCCACGTGTCTAAATACATTGTCATCTATTCTCTGTTCCGCATACCATCTCATCTCTTTTGCTGTGTATAGAGACATGTACAAATGCTGCAGTCTGGTAATCAACGAAAAATAGTGAAGCACATTCACAAGAATTTGGTTTTTCGAAATTCTCTTATTCCCCCGTTTCAAATATCTGCACCGGTTGTATACAGAACAATAGTCCAAATGTGCATACTCTTTGTAAAACAACACATAATCATTTATGCACACGTGAATTTTCTTGTACTTTAGGGCGAGGCTACTCAAGATCTTTCTAATCTTATAATGGATTTCGGGAAGTTTATAATGATTATGAAGTAACTTACGTATATGCTCTTGCATTCCGTCAAAAGCAAGGACTTAAATCTTGTTCTTCACTTTTATATGAATTTTCTCCATTACATATCGCAACACATTCTCTGGACATCCAGTTTACATCAGGGTCTAGGCTTCAAGTAGCATCTTGTTGTACTTACCCATCTTAGTAGTGTCAGTGGCCAGTCACTACAACAAAAAATCCAATTAGCTTCGATTTTTTGCGACGACAACTAATGTCGTAGCTAATACTTACTAATAGCTACGGAAAATGATCCGTCGCAAATAAAAAACCCTTTTGGGACGAAAATTGCATGCCGTGGCAATTATTTTTAGCATTTGCTATGAAAAATTAGTCGCCGTTGCAAAATCAGATATTGGTCGATTATAAGTTTAACCCGTAAATGTTCGCGTGAAACACCTTAGGGCATTTTTTTTCATATCTCATTCTCTAATCCCCGTACATAACTCAATTAATCGCCGCTCTCACACGGCCTCCGCCATCACTCGCTCAGCCTCCGTCGTTTCCTCTCGTCTCGATTTCTACTTGGCTCGCGAACTCCGCCGTTGCACATTGGCTTAGTAACTCGGTGAGTTTAGTCTCTACTAGGTTTTGATGGTTCTTTGTAGATGTAAGGAATCCAAAAACCCTAATCACAATCGAGAATTTCATGTACGACCGAATGAAGCAAATGCCAAAAGGGCTCAACAGCTCACTCTGGTCCTCCTCCTCGGCTTGGGTAGACCCTCCGGCTCAGTCCCGACCCGCCAATTCACTCTCCAATCAAAATGAGAAAGTCTCTGCCGACCTTCCGCCGGTGATCTCTCCCGCCAAGCTCAACTATTGGTCGAGGTTAGGATTTACTCTTGTTTCGCTCTTTGTCTCTATTTAAACTATGAAAATATGTGTTTGAATAATTGGGGGTTTCATTATGGTTGTAGCTATCAAAGAAGATTATAAATGTGTGTGAGCTGTGGAAGATTGCATCGTTTGAGGAAGTGGATAGATTCGGTAAACTTTTTTATACTGTTCTTCATGGCTTATGTGTGTGTTATATCTAACTCGTTCTGATGGAACACAGCTCGGTTGCTTGAATTTTCTATGTAATATATATTTCATGCAAATTTGTAGATCTTGAAGGGAAGACTAATCATAAGATTCGTGCTCTGGAGATATTGGAGGAGCTTAGAGGAAAGCGAGCAGACAACCAGGTACATACAGCTTCTTTGGATTTGAAACATGTACATCTAGACTAAAGTATTGCTAGGAAGTTGCTTATATGTAACATATTATTGTTTTGCAAACAATCAATGCTTCTTTTGGATGCTTTCAATAAGGATAAGGCAGCGTTACCTCAACCTCTGCCAAACCCACTACCTTTGGCACCTTTGCCTGTAGTAGTACCTGATGCTCGAACTCAAGAAATGATAAATGAAAAGTTAAAGAATGCAGAGGACCTTGGTAAGGGAACAATTTTTCAAATTTGAAGTAGGAATTTTAAACCTCGATATGTCAACTACTAAATTCGTTGCCTTCCTTTACATTTATGTATGCAAAGTGATTTATGTTGTTGTTGTTGATGTGGGTAGTCAATAGGAGGCTGGACGAGTGGGTGAATCTTGATCAACTGGATCTTGATTTAGTATAGGTTGTTCTTGATGAGAAATTGGAGGACAAGGTAATGTTGTCTAAATCAATTCTCCCCTTTCCAATATTCTATGCTTAAGTAATTTTGATCTAGCAATTATGTGTATCGTAGTTTTTAAAGCGTTGAAGGATGCATGGGTTTCACCAAAAATTCATTTTCTTATCATTCTCCCTCTTTTTCCCATCAGTGTTGTTGCAAATACTTGTTTCGATACCAACAGGACCGCTGATTGTGTATAGTTTACTCTGTTCTCAGGTTACAAGCCTGAAAATGACTCGCCATCAGTAGCGGAAGATTGATGAGACACATGTGGAGGTATGCCTAATTTCGGAACGTAATTAGTAATCTGCCATTGTATTCATATTTCTTTTAAGGTGAAAGTATGATATAGGTACATGCATTAGTCTTTAACCTCAATTAACTAAATGAATATATACACCCTTCATGTATCTTTCTTTCTCCCTCATTTGACTTTCTCACACGCAGACAGTACACCAAAGCCACATCAGAAGTTTTACATTACTAGGTTATGACAATCGGGTGAGTAAGCCTCAGATGTCAATTTGTATGTTTAATCTGTTTTGCTTTTTTGATAGGGACATGAGGAACTTGATGCTACCAGCTTATGTGAACACGAAGAATTCACAAAAGTGAAAAATATAGTGATGATAGAACTTGAAAAATATGAAATTGAGACATGGTACTTCTCCCTCTTCCCATCAGAATATAATGACTCTTTGAAGTTGTACTTTTGCGAGTTTTGCCTCAATTTTATGAAGCACAAAGAACAACTTCAAAGACATATGGTGAGCTATCTTTTGATGTTTCTTTCTTTCTTTTGCTTACAATAGCTTGCTATAAAGATAACTCATGTATTAGTGAATATTAAATTTGTTCATGATTGAGTTCGCTTACTTTGGTTGACTTTCTTTATGCTTGACATAATTCTCATACGCTTTCCTGTTTGTATGTACAGAGGAAGTGTGTTCTCAAGCATCGGATATACCGGAATCATACACTTTCAATGTTCGAGGTTAGTCTCCTTGTTCTGTATAATATCCGAGTATATTTAAAAAACAAATACTCAGCTTCCTAGGAGTGATGCTTTGATTTAACTTTTGGGCTCTTTAAATGTTTTGAATTAGGTTGATGGAAAAAAGAATAAAGTTTATGGACAGAATTTTTGTTATTTGGCAAAACTGTT
The DNA here is from genome assembly GCA_946800695.1 of Geum urbanum. Classification (NCBI taxonomy): domain Eukaryota; kingdom Viridiplantae; phylum Streptophyta; class Magnoliopsida; order Rosales; family Rosaceae; genus Geum; species Geum urbanum. Next base: position 18,147,480 of record OX326997.1, on the reverse strand, counting down.
TCTGGATCACAAGACCCTGTATTATGATGTTGACCTGTTTCTGTTTTACATTCATTGTGAATGTGATGATCGAGGATGTCATATGGTTGGTTGGATATTTTTCAAAAGTAATGTGCTTACAGTCCTTATCTTTTATTGCAGTCAGAAGCAAAGAAAACTTACTATAACATTTATGTATCATCATCATCTTTGAATGATTGATTTTCACTTAAATATATCAATATTGGGATAGGTGTCTAATGAATCTCACATTGCTGTTTACGGATATACACATAGTGGTTAGTTTTTTGGACTGCGTGCTAATTATTCTTGTGCTACAATGCTATGAGGCTGTATGAGCCTTGTGACCAAGGATTATCTTGTATTCATAATACAATTTTCTAGTCAAATATTAAAGTAAAGTAAAGTATGATTGTTGTATTCATAATACAATTTTCTATTGCCCACTGTAATTTACAATGCTACATCTCTATTTGTGGGCTTCTTGCTCACTGTGTTGTACTCTTCTGTGTTTAATCAAGAATGGTATCTCAATCCCAATTATCATCCATTCTTGCATCAGTCTCACTGTGTTGGTATTTCTTGTCCTTAAATACTACTAAAAAATTATCATGATAAGTCCCCGAACATCCCTACTATTATATACTTGTATTGGACTGGGGTATGATCCATCTCTGATTCAGAGCTTTACTACCTTTGCATTCTGGCAAGAGTTGCAGTTGGTTACTATCTGAGTTTGTAATATAGTTTAAATTTGGGTATTTGTTGGTTTTTTGTATGATTTAGTTAGCAGAAACTTCAATAAGTTCTTCTCATGATGCAGGAAAAATATTCTAAGGAGTCCTATAACTTGGCTTGTATCCTTACCCTTCCTCCATATCAAAGAAAAGGCTATGAAAAATTTTTAATTGCCTTTTGTAAGTGTGTCTCAAGATTTTGTATTCTTGCTCGGCTTATTTTGTATTAAACTTTTTAGTAGAAACAATTACCAACTCATGCCCCAATGTGGAGCAGCATATGAAATTAATTAATGAAATTGAGGCTTAATGAATATTAGTCACAAGGAGGAATTGATTTGGGAATTCATATTTGCATACCAAAAATGATTTTTTTTTGTCTTTATTTATTATTTTGCCACGGCATTCTTGCCGTAGCAAACGGTCATTCATGCCGTTGCAAATGGGTATTCATGCCGTCACTAAAGGTATATTTACTACGGCGTGAATTGTAGCAACTTGTGTCGCCATTACCAACTCACACACTACGGGGCAAAATTGCAGTAGCAAAAGGTTTTTGCGACTGCACTTGCCGTAGTCGTTAGCAATTGCCACGCCACTTAAAGCGACAGAACAGTTTCCGTCGCAAAAGGCTGTTTTGCCGTCGAAAAAATGTTTTGCTACGGCAAATTTTCTTTTTGCTACGACATTTCATCGTGGCCAAGTTAATTTTTTCTTGTAGTGAATGCAGCAGGGATTGTGTCATAATGAAGTGTATCATAACCTCTCTCTTCGTGTTGGTGTCTACCATGACTAAATCTTGGAGAATCATCATGAACCAAAACCATAGTGGGGTCCAAGAAGGGGCGCCACTAATGCTGGATGAGGCACCCTGCTAACTGTACTCTAAGCTGAAGTCTGGTCTTTAGCTGAATTCTACTAATTCACCGTGCTCACTCCATGTAATGTAACTCCACATCAGACCGTGATCATACAAGTGTTGAGACATCACATTAATCTCCACAAACTGATGATTAAGACATTTTCTGCATGAACACCGGTAACGCTTCTTTCATTTATCATGTTCTATCACAAACAACATAAACTCTCTTATTCCGTCCATATACCTCACATCACTTTTATTCACCAACTGTATCAAACTCTTGTCCATATTTTTGTATAGTTTAATTATTATATTAAATAATTTTTCAACAATTAATTTCTCAAATATACTTTATATATTATCAAATTACATAACACAATTAAGTTAATATGCTATAATATAATATAATATAATATAATATACGTACAATAATTAATCTATCTAATCTATTATATATATTATTAAGTTCAGATGCATTTACATATTATATATATAACATGTTTCAACTAATTATGCATATATTAGCTAGCTTAACAATTAATTAAACATTCAATTAGCTTAATTAAAAAATTAACTTAAGAATTAGTTTAATTAACATAAAATTAAGCTTAACATACAATTAAGTTTAACAATTAGCTTAAACCATTAACTTAACAATTGAACATACTGTAACGATTCAAACCTAAAGTTACGCTAACTTTTACGATTTAGGTTTTCCGCGAATTATGCACCTCGTGAAATTTTGTTAATGACTTTTTCTTCAGGCTAGAATTTGATCTGATTTTCTTCGCGAAAGTCATATAGTTTTTAATTTCATATTCGTAGGAATTCTCGGAGAATTTTTCGGACTTACGAGCTATTGCTTTCGATTTTTAGAAGTTCGTAGGTGAAAATATGTATTTAAAATATTTTCTTGGCGGTTTACTTTGGACCTTTGGATCTTGATCAGATCAAACCTTGGCCGTTGATCTGATCAGATACCTCTTTGTATTAATACGGGAATTTTGATGGAATAAGGTATAATTTTAGTATACGAGGGATACGGACACGATCCGTATAATCTCCTCCTACTTGTTTTGATTTTCCGAGTTCGACCTATCGATTCCGGCCACCGTTGCCGGCATTTTGGATAAGTTTTTGAAGCTCTTCCTTCCCTCTATTGATTCATGTATTGAGTTGTGAGTTTTGCTGAAGTTTTGGGCTAACCCGAATCGGGTTTAATACCCAGTTTTTGTCGCCGACGGGGAGCGCTCCAGTGGTTTCCGGGGATGTGGGTTGAGGGGAAATGATCCTCTCCTCCCCCTAGTCCTTTTGGGTTGGGCCTTTTGGTCTGTCGAAGCCCCACGGCGGAGCTTTGACGATGGTGAAATTCCGGCCAATTTTGGGGCCGTGGCTTTCGAGCCAAATTCCGGCCATGGAAGGGAGAGTTGTGGTGTGTGAGTTTAGGGCTTTGGTTGGGCTTGGTGTGAGGAGCAGTTTGAGAATTCATTTGTCGCCATTGGTGGTGGCCTCCAGAAAATTGTTTTCCGGTCAGTTTCGTCCAATTCCGGCCAATCACCGTCGAATTGGACCTCGGTCCAGTTACAAAAATTGTTGGGCTCTTTGAGATATTTCTAACGAGTAGTCAAACGCTCATATCGGAGCAGTTTGGACCAGAGGAGCATGTGGTTCACGCACCACCGTCGGTGGTGGCACGTGACGGCAACGCGCCGCAACCCGCGGCGAAGCTCCGGCGAGTCAAAAATCCTAATTTTTCCGTGGGATTTCAGGGATGGTTTTTGAGTTTTTTTTCGCGCGTTTTATCGAATTCTTAAATTAAACAAATATGTTATTTATTCAGGAAACCGCGAGAGAGATTTTGGTGAGGGAACTTCCGCCAGACCTTTCAGCTAGCCGTATACTGCGAGTGGATATTTTAGTTTCATTGATTGACGTGCGAGTCTTGAAAATGTATTTTATGATTATGTACGTACGAGTATGCATTTACGATTATGTATTTTATGATTATATGTCGTACGAGTATGCATGTGCATGGGATCTTTCTGACAGATATCCTGACCCGAGGTCTTTCTGACTATATAATCACGTGTGGGTCTGGGATCCCGTGATTTAGACTGTACTAAGGCGGAGGTGTCCGAGAGTGGGACCCCGCTGTTTTTAGACTCGCATCATATTTATTTGCTTATATATTGTGAAAGGCATGTTATGTTTATTGGTATCAGTTTTAAAAAAAAGTTTATTTTCGTTCGCTCACTCTAACAGTTTTTATTATTTATATGTCTTTCCCTGGACTTTTCGGTTTTCTTCTTGCCCAGTTTGCAGTTTCTATCCTGTGGTTGCGCGTCGTCGTCGAAGGCATAGAGTTCAAGTCACCGTTCGTTTCTAGTAGGTTCCTAGTTTAACCTACTAGCTTTATATATTTGTAAATTAGAAGTCGCTTTGCTATGTTAGTTTATTTCCTTTGTAATGCTTTTTGAGTACTTACTGAATTTTGAATAATAAGTGTAAAGAAATATTTTTACTGTTATTCCGTAGTTTATGAACTTGAGAAATCCGGATGGGAATTGTCGTCCCACGGTTTGGCTTTTGTGGACTATTTGGAAGTGTGTTTTCATTCCAGGTTTTTGGTTTACTCATTTTATAAAGTAAACTCTAGCAAAAAAATTTAAAAGATTGTAGTGTTTTTAGGATCTAATTCCAGTTTAGGCAACTGAATCGGGGTTGAGTTCTTTCACATACAATTAGCTTAATCTATCATTTTTCAACTAATCAATTAAACATACAATTAGCTTAATTGGCCTATACAATTAGCTTGACAATAAAACAAGGAAATAATATATGCAAATAAGGTCGCTGAAAACTATATCATTGCCAAAATATTGCACCAGAAAACTCCATAACCCTACATTATTATTTACGTAATCAAATTCATAAAAATTAATCAAGAGAAATGAGTTAATACCTTCACCTATAAAGAGATAAGTGAGTAAACTTGAGCTCCGGAGGTGGAAAAATTGTATATTTATTCGACCTTTGGCCAGAGGTGGTGTTGAGAGATTTTTTTTCAATGAAGTGGGTGTTGAGAGAGATGATAAAGAGAGGACGAGGGATCTGGATAGGAAATCTGATCTCAATTTGTTGTCTAGGTGTAAAGTTTCTTCATTTAAGTGTGTACCTAGATGACGAAATTATTTTTGTCGTATAAGTGACCACTTAGACAACAAATTATATTATTCGTCGTCTAAGTATGTACCTAAACGACGGATAGTGTTTTCGTCGTCTAGGTTGTTAAATTTAAGATGGCGAAACATGATATTCGTCGTCTAAGTCATCCTTTAACGGCGAAACTAGGTATGTCAAACTTAGATAACGAATTATGTTATCCGTCGTCTAAGGTATTTCTTAGATGTTTAATATCATGTTTCGTCGTCTAAGTTTAATTTAGATGTCAAAAAATATTTTTGGGAGATGAAAAAATATTCCGTTGTCTAAGTTGCATTGAGGCGACGAAACCTTAGCTTTTCTATTAGTGTAACTTATGATTTTCGAATTCTTGATTTTTCCTTCGGTTTTCTTATAAATTAGCATATTTAGGTTATAATTTTTCTTAGGGTCTAATCCCGATTTAAGAAACTAAATTGAAATCTGATAATTTCATATACTATAATTAATTGTGTGAATTCCGACATACTTTAATAACGCGCCAGACCATCGAAATGAGCTGCAACGCCAACTTGAATGGTCTAGTACAGTATAATTAACGTGGACTGATAAAAGAAGGATTGGGGTTGCTGATATTCAATTCTTAATGAATAAGTCAAACATTGTATTCAATTTGAGTGTTTTGACATAATTTAATTAAGCGCACTGATTAGGGATGACAATGGTTAGGGTAGAGTACAATTATCAAAATATTGTACTCATATTCGAGTCCATATTTTATACTTATACCTGACCCGATCCGATACTCGTGATATTTTATTGAGTATTACTTGTTCCCGTATCGGTTAGATATTAGGATATTCATACCCACTCGTTACCCATAAAAAAATATGTTAATAAATAAAATATTATAAGCAAATCTATCAATCCAAAGAATATAAATTAATTTCATGCAACAGTTTTCTAAGTACTAGTAGTACAAGTCTAACTTATTTAAATTTTTTAGAAAAAATAAGTAATTTAGGGTACCAAGTAAATAAATGATTGATTACCTCAAAAATATATAAAAAATAAATTATTAGACATAATATTAATTATATAATAAATAAACATGTAATATTTTTTATATTTGATATTCTTAATTATTGGATGGTCATGAGTACGAATATTGAAATACCATACCCGTCCCATACTTATTCTAAAAAATTGGGTATTAGATACACCCGTATCCGTTATCTATTTTTACCCGTAATTATCCTCTGTTAAAATTAAATACCCGATAAATACTCTACCCATGAGTATTATTGCTATTCCTATCTATAATGAATATTTACTGAAAATCATAAATAGGACGATGCCGATTAAACAATGGGCTTAAACATTTTTAAGGAGTATTCTAGACGATGTGAGAACAAATCATTAAATCATCCTTAGGGAGGAAATATTATGGGATTAGAGGCTTGATGGAAGGAGCATAAGTACAAATTTCAACCTATACTAATCAGTGGCGTAGTCAATATAGGATAAGAGGTGTCAAATGATACTCCAGTTTTGAATTACTATTAATCAAAGACATATTTTTATATAATTATCAAGAATTAAAATAATAAAATCTATTTTGACACTGGTGAATATTTAAAAAGAAAAGGGAACCTTAATTTGTCTTAACTATTTTGTCTTAACCAGTCAAATAAATTCTTAAATTATGCTATTATTGTCATATATTGAATCAATGATTTAATAAAGTTTTAACTTTACAACATTTACTATTTGATTGATAGCTATAATTTATTTTTTTATTTTATCGTTTCGTTTAGTAAGTCAATTCAAAAATAAAAAAGATTTTTATATGATGTTTGAATTATAAATTTACAATTATTATTCTCGTGAATAATTTTGTTAAAAATAAAAATAGACGCGTAATATGTATTTTATATATATAAAAAATGATATTGCTGAACAAAAATGTGGCTACGCCACTGAAACTGGTGGCGGAAGACTGGATTGCTGGAAGCGTACGATTAGAGCAGAGTTTGATCGATAGAGTATATGTACACTTTTGCCAAAGACAGAAAAGATAAGAAGTATAATTGCACTTTATTGAATTAAAAAACAAATGGATGCATTGGAAATTAGTCAGGAGCGGATCCAGGATTTCAATCTTGGGTGGGCTGTATTTTATTGTGCAACGCACAATTTTTTTTTTTTGAGGTTTGTAACCCATTGGGAGTAAATAATTCTGATTATCTTCTCAGAGTAAATAATTTTCTCAGAGTAAATAATTCTCGAGTAACTAGATGTAGGCAAAAAGTAGAATATAAATTCAGCTAAACTAGTATCTGATTCTCTTGTTTGCTTATTGTTCAAAAGTTGGGCAATTATATTTCTTTCATTACATTAAAGTGATTAAACGATGTTATTTAAGAGGCTTATAGGCGAACTCATTGTCAATGCAGTGATTGCTGACCTTGGTGATGGAGCATTCATATTTGATCCAAAGAAGCCAGCCGGAGAATGTGTACTTTGCCCCCATCTAGTTAACACGAGCTCGCTGGAAATTATAGTCCTGTTTAAAATTCATAGAAATTACAAGCTTTGTGTTGAAGTTTGTAACAGTATGACAAAATGAATAATCTATCTCATAATCTCATGTCATAGAAAACGCAATCAGCAAGTGTTATTGTATAAGTGGATCATAGAAGATCGTAATGAAGAATCATTACCTGCGGTGTTGACCCGACTGCATTCACACCATTGCTAGAGGCACACACCAGCTTCCTGCAATTCATTCGATCATTCCACAGCCTCAGTTGACTTTTTTTAAAAGAAAAAATCTAATTCTTCATAAAAACTTAATCGCAGTTTGATCAAACTTACAACAATTTTGATCTGCCAAAAATGTGAAGAGGAGAAGCATACGTGTTACTAACTTAACACAGTTAACTCATATAAAGGAGCAAGCAAACTGCAAACATCGATTCATCAAACCTGTAAGCAATCACTGCTGCCATTCCTGCCAAGTATCCACGAAATTGAAATTTAAAAACACTACAAACTCCTCATTGAAATTTAAAAACACTACAAACTAAAACTCACAGCAAACAAAGAATCAAAGCTGCCATAACCAACCTTTAGGGTTTTCAGTTTTCAATTGCAAATTTCAGCCCCAAAATTTTCATTCCAAGTCCTTGACCACCTCAATCCCCATTGATTTCGCCGGTGGGTTCTTGCCTTCTTGGAGTTCTTGTCTTGTCTGCCAGTGAGTTCTGCGGCTTCAGCCCGTTCTTGCCTTGTCTGCCGGTGGGTTCTGCGGCTTCTGCGGCGAGATCGAGAGATGAGAGAGTTGAGTGCAGTCTGCAGAGCCGAGTGCGAGATCGACAGATCACAGATGAGAGAGAGATGGGTTCTGCCATATGGATTTCTGTTTTCAGCAAAAAAAATTGGCCCAAAATATTGGGGTGGGCTACAGCCCATCCTGCCCTTGGGCTGGATCCGCCCCTGAAATTAGTGACGACCTAAAATTCCTTTTTGATCTATAAATTCAAGAGGTCTAGGTCTGATACAAATCGTTGTACTTTCCATATAGATTCATAGAATTGCCCAAGCTAGCCAAGGAAAGAGCATGCATGCATTCAAATTAAGAGTGGGACGGATCTAAGCTACCCTAAACATATATTTACTATCTAACAAAGAGCATTTACTGTTCATTTCACTGTTTAAAGGGGGTGTTTTCGTCCTGAAAAAATGAGCATGTGAAGCGTGCGAGACCACTCCTCATGACCCTCTCTTTTCCTCTCTTGATTGATCTGAAACCCACTCTTCTCCTCATCAAAAGTCAACATTGCTCTTTCTTCTCCATCTCTGAATCTCCATCTCCATCTCGCACTGTAATCTCACTCTCGGACTATCTCCCTTATCCAATCGCAAAATTCTTCAACATTAACACAGACCCATCAAACTCTTGACCCAATCAAAAGAAAATATATCTCTCTCTGACCGCCATTTGCATCTGCAACGATCCTTTCCGTCGACCTACTTGGAAGCCCAGAAAACGGTGAGTTTTCTATTTTGAAGACTTGATAAGATAGAGCAAACTCGAAAATGATGGATTATAAATGGTTTAATTGTTTTTGGGTATTGATTAGATGGGCATTTTTGTTTCTATTTTGCTTCGCTACTGGGTTTGCTTCTGTGATTGAGTTGGGTCTAAAATTTATCATGGATTTGGACCCTGATTTATTCTTTGGTGTATGAGAAACAGTTAGTTTTTTCTTGCTATATTGGTTGAATCGATTTTTGGGTTTTTGAATAAATATATGTTTCCATTTGTCAATCATTATCTCTTAATCAGCCCTTCAAAATTCATTGTGAGCTGTTTCCATCTCTATCGACTCCGAAGAGGGTTTATGGTTTCAAATTGGGCGAGGTATCGAACACTACAGACGGGGGAGGAGGAAAAGGGAAACCCAGAAACAAAAGTTCTCCAATTTCTATAGCACCTGCTTCCTTCAATTTCAAAGGTAACTCCTTTTTCAATTTCGTTTCTTGATTTCCCTTGGTCAGATACAATTAATAGAGTTTCATATTCTGAGAATCAATATGTTGCTTGGTCTTTACATATCTGGGTTCATTTTGCTGCTGAGAAAATTGTCCAAGAATGAGATATTTTTTCTTTCTGGGATTACATATGGTGGTGCTTGAGGCCTTTGGGACAGTAGAAACTGGTTCTTAATTCAGTTGAGTTTAGGATTTTGAACTATCTTAGTGATCAAATTATGGGCAGACGGCTGCATTGCCACTGTGTCAAATCTGGGTTTGGGGAAGATGTTAGTGTTGGGACGTCTCTATTGGATATGTACATGAAGACCAAGGGTCTTGAGGATGGAAGGAAAGTCTTTGATGAGTCATAGACCAAGTACATAAAGGAAATGAAAACAGACAATGGATCAAGAGTTGAATTAGCAACCTAATACACAAACGAGGAATGTCAAAATGTCAATAGCAGCCAGACCAGATGGAAAACCTCCAACCCCAAGCAAGGCTTCTTCTCTGTTACAGTACTCTCAACCACAGATACCCAAGATGGCTTAAAAACAATTATACAAATGATGCTAACATCTGACTCCACAAATCATAAGAAATAAGGTACTCCTGTCCTTGGTCCTCTCATCTGGTTGTTCTCCTATATTTCAGTGAAGAATTTCACTTCTCTTTCCTGTTACAACAATCCACACAAGATCAAGCATCACCAACCATACAGTTCTAGATTAATCATAACTATTAAACAAGCTGGCTATATACTTTGTTCGCCCTTCAATGCATGTTAACCATTTCTAACAAAACTACTTACATAACAGAACCTAAGCATATGTAATGATATTTTACCATTTTACATTAATCTATAACCAAGAATGTGGACACTCTCATTAATAGGTTGACATAAACCATTTAATAAATGAGCCATTATCGTTTTTTATTCATCCATGACCAATGATAGTTTCAAACAAATATAAATAATAACATCCACATGGAAACAAGTCTCAAAACAACCAAAAATTAAAGAGAGAGAATGTAGTAGTAGATGGACTCATAATATTACCATGGTTTCATTAAAACTTAAAATTAAAGCTACATTCGCACAGCGGTAACTGTAATTTGGTGCAGACCAAACTTGCAATATTTGAGAACCGCTGTAATCAATACAGATAACATTAAAATTGGTTGAGAACAACACATTATAGAATGTTCAGAATCTCAGAGTTACAAGGCCTTTATCTTGAAACATGTACTTAAGACCTTCTTGAACCAATTGGTGTGCTCGACAAACCAGATCAAGTTTATTAATGTGGTTGAACTGCATGAGAAAAAAACTATATTTTTAGTATGAGTGTTCAAAAAGTAGGGAACTATCCTACTTAATTTGATTTTATTACCCATTATAGCCAAGTAATAGCTAGAGGAATAAGTTATCTTTTCGTTCAAAGTCAAGCAATAGCTAGATAGAGCATATATATATATATATTAGTACCTGAACATTATCCTTGTGCCTCTTTTGACTAGATCTACGAATATGATGTAAGAATTCTGTTTTGAATTCTCATTGTTCCTGTAAAATAGAGTAGCAAAGTCAGAAAGTGCTCCCACGTACAACTAATTAGAGAGAAAAATGGAAGCAAATTAATCACAAACCCTTGAATGTAGCTCTGGTAGGGTGGATTGTTGTCTGTGTTTCTCATGATCGAGGCATTTCTTTGGCAATAATTAGTAGATTGCATAGCAATATTATTCGTTATGTGATTTGTTAAGTATGAGTCGCTTGAATCTGAGGCATTTGCCCTATCGTTCATCTGCGCTGCCATAGCTGCTTCTGCGATGAATTAAACTTCAATTTCAGAGGGAGCTAAGTAATTAACGTGCATGAGTCAGAATTTCAGATGTGAATGTTCAAATGATCATATAATTAAGAGTTGTGAGCCGAATTAGAGCGCCGATATTGATATATACATCACGTAGACTAACTTGGCATAAAGATTGACACACATATATACATCAAGTAATCTATTTGAAAAAGTCTACCTATATATATATATATATATCAAACGAGTCTATTTATATATAAACCAATTACATGTATGTATGTGTTTTTGGTATGTGGACTTCATTGATTTTGGGTTATGCTAGAAATGGGTTGAATGACCGGGCGCTGGAGTTGTTTTCGTAGATTCACTTGAAAGGAAATAGGCCTAACCCGTTTACGTATGTGGCTGTGCTTGGAGTTTTAGCTGATGAAGGTTTGGTTGGGGAAGGAAACCAGGTTTATACCATGCTCATCAAGAATAGATAGTAGTGTTGAGCATGAAACTACTAATATAAGATACAATGTCGCCTATATATGTGAGCATTTATAAACTACTTATACAATGCCTGAGTTGAGCATTTTTCTACTTATATGTGTGTCAGGTTTCCACCTTTCATAAATATATTTATGATGGCATCTTATATATATGCTCAACATTCCCTTTCTCAAACTATTTAGTCATTGTTGGTACATTATTGGTTGGTATGTGAACTTCATTGATTTTGGGTTATGCTAGAAATGGGTTGAATGACCGGGTGCTGGAGTTGTTTTCGTAGATGCACTTGAAAGGAAATAGGCCTAACCCGTTTACGTATGTGGCTGTGCTTGGAGTTTTAGCTGATGAAGGTTTGGTTGGGGAAGGAAACCAGGTTTATACCATGCTCATCAAGAATAGATAGTAGTGTTGAGCATGAAACTACTTATATAAGATACAATGTCGCCTATATATGTGAGCATTTATAAACTACTAATACAATGCCTGAGTTGAGCATTTTTCTACTTATATGTGTGTCAGGTTTCCACCTTTCATAAATATATTTATGATGGCATCTTATATATATGCTCAACATTCCCTTTCTCGAACTATTTAGTCATTGTTGGTACATTATTGGTTGATATGCCTAGATCTGTTCACATTTGTTACTGGTATGGCAAAACTTATATATTGCATATATATAAGTTATATATATATAGTAGGCATATAAACTATGAAATACATTATAAGATGTATGGTTTCAATATATACCATGCATTATAGGTTAGGTGGCATGTCTCTCAATATATAGTATATTTTCAACAGTCATGTCTCTCAATATGCATGCTCATGGAATACATATTTGGACAACGGCAATGTAATTCCAATATGCCCCGTCTCTCAATATGCATGCTTTTGGACATGCCTATTTTTTCAGTATAAACTAGATATTTCAGGTGGTATATGGTTTCAATATATACCATACATTCTGATATAGTTACTCTTTATGGCTCATTTTGGTTGTAGGTTCTATTTTGTTTGTGGAGACTATTGTGCGTAAAAAGGTGCGCCTCTTTTGCATATATTTTTATTGGTCACTGATATTTGTGAGATAGTTCAGATGATGTCTTATCAGTTTAAGGGTGACGTTGCAATATGATTTAGGCGACTGTGTTATATATAAAAGTTAGTGTGAATAAGAAGGACAGTGATTGTTTTCAAACTAATATATTTGTGAGATCGCTGAAATAAGTTATTGAAGACAGCTAGAAAAAGAATTCAAGATGACTAAGGTTGATTATAATGTGGTTTATTTGTATTTTCATCTGATTCATGTAATTATGCATCGAGTTTAGAAAGTAGGAACTGATTTTTGTGCCTCATTTATAAATATATATGTAACCTTAGTTAAAATTGGCCATTGATGATGGATTAGTGGTAGTTTTCAATGCACATGTTAATTTGAGTTTGTGTAAAATGTGAAATTTGACATGGATTTTACTTTAATTTGATATTCTGTGATTTTTTTGGTTTCATTTTAAGTTTTAGCCTGTTTGTTTATTGGTTTAAGTATATATAAAACAAATATTGCTAGCTAGCTTGAAATTTATGCAATGAAAGGTTTTTTCTTTTGTGAAAGAGGTTTATCTTGGTGATTGAGTTTGCACTATGTGATAGATGAATGACGATGTTGTTCATGGATTGGTGTAAGATGATGAAATTCGATTACTTTTGGAAATTTGAAAATAGATTCTTCGCCAAAGTTAAATGCACTGTGATCAAGTAAATTTTGTAGTCTTACTAATTGATAGTCAACTTAGTTTGGTTTTATTTTTCAGTTGTAGTGGCTGTTGAGAATTGGCAACTCTTCAATCTAACGTTCATTAGATTATCATCTATCTCTGTATATACAGTTTTGCTAAGGTAAGTTACGATACTTATTTTAATGTTTTTTAAAATGAAAGTTGCAGACCTAAGATTGATAAAGTGTGTGATTTTGAAATCAGAGTCTAACTTTGTTTGTTGTGTTTGTCGTTTTTCACATTTTTGTGCCTCATTCAAACTGTGTTCGATTTGCTGTGAGTTACATGTATTTGGAATATGAATTTTACCTTTCATGGTCTTAGGTTGTAAGTTCTTTACATTCCAATCCTATTTATTTAGTCAAGTATCTAAAACTTTCTCTGGGATAGCTTTTATGGATAATGAGTCAAAAAAATAATACACAGCCTTTTATTCTGTTATTAGAATTGACTACCCAATGATAGACATGAATTCAAAACTGTGTCATGCTTGCTTAGTATAATCTTGATATTTGATTTTGGACAAATATGATATATTTAGATACTATAAATTCAATGAGAAGTATAAGATTGTGAAAGAAATTGGTTTGAAGAGTGGATCGTCGAGAAAGAGAGGAACAGGAAAAATGTGGAATTACAATTTAATATGTGGAATTACAAAATGTGAGTCTTATTAGCTAGGATTTGATTACAGAATGGTCATATAATTGAACTTTCGGGTTCTTTTGTTTACAGTTACCACTAATATTATGAAGATTGTTTTTTTATATGCATGAGATGTATCTTCAGTTTGAGATTCTATAGGTTATCGTACATGTCATAATGTACGTATATATGTATTAAACTTATATATTACGATAATCATCTCTAAGGATTATATAGGATGTAGAACTTATAGAAGATTAAATATGACGAAATGTATTATTTCGTAGTTTAATTGTATTATAAAAGGTTGTGTTTATCCGTTGCTTAGATCATTCGATTGTTTGTTTTCTATGTAGTCTATGTGTAAAACAATTGCTACTGTGTTGTTTTTAATTAAGTTATTTGTGAATATAATGCATGTCAAACTATTCTGATTATACATATTTTAGCTCTTAATCTTTTTGTTATATTTTGTAGGATTCACAGATTATATGCAAAAGATATTACACTGTATCATCGTGCTGTTGTTTCTCTGAGAATTGTCGTGGTTTCTTTCAATTAGTCAACAACATTCAGGTATGTAATTATGTGATTTATGTTGTTTTGTACATTTGTGCATAATGTATCATTAAGAAAGAAGAGAAAAACCTGTTTGCTGATTTTAAATAATAAATGCTAAATTACTAATATGTAATCGTGGTGACTAGGTTATTAGTTTTACATGTTGTACCATCAAAAGATATTATTTTTTTTGGTTTCTCATGTTTATTCATATGTTATAATAGTTAAGGAATTATTTTGTTTGTGATTGTTGCACATTATCTATATTTATTTATGTCATCGATATTCATTGTTGCACATCTTTTTTTAAATTTTTAATTTTAGGTATGTCGCGCAAAAGGAATTATAACTGCATAAACAAAGAGACAGGACCAGGGACACCGCTGGAGTATCCTACAGGAAGCTCATCAGGCAATCACTCTTTCACCAAAAGACAACGATTTTTTCAATCTGCTGAATGCTCAACAATCTCAGAGATAACAACACAAAATCACACAGCAGCAAGTGATTTGTTTAGAGATGATGAAAATGTTGTTGATCAATACATATCAGGTAGTGGGACTTGCTGTAATTTATTTACTTTGTGAAGTAGTTCTTGCTAAATTGCTTTCATAATGAAAACAATTATTTAATATCATATTATATTTTTTATTTTTAATAAATTATAAGTTTAATATTTAACACTACATATTTGAATATGAAGGTGCAAGTACATCGTATAATGTGTCTATTGAAGACATGAGAGATGGCACAGACGACGATGATAATAATACTATAAAAGGTGATTATATACATGTATTAGTTTGAGGGTACGTAGTTTAATATTTTGCACAAAAAATTCATCAAAATAACAATTCTTTTTTTTTAATATGAATTGATGAAATGTAGGTGTTCATGCAACTTTTTCTGGTCAGGTATCGTATCAAAAAACCCGTCAAGGTGAAATATATATCCATTGCCTATTTTTGATTAATACAAAATCATGTATTTTTCTAACACAATTTTGAACAATTGTTATTGCAGGTATGGTTGCAAACTATCATGACTTTGGGGATGATTCTTACACATGCAATTATTGCGGTGCTTGCTTTTGGTCATATGAATCTATCAAACAAAAAATTAAAAATCAAATCGTATATACAAATTGCTGTCAAAAAGGACAAGTTAAACTTCCTTTGACAAATTCTATTCCAATTATTCTTGAACAATTATTAAATCCTGCCAACGGTCGAGAAAGTATACTATTTCGTGAAAATATCCGAGTTTACAATTCAATGTTTGCTTTTACTTCTATGGGTGCAAAAATTGATGATGTTATAAATAATGGAACAGCTCCATATGTATTTAAAATATGGGGGCAAGTGCACCATTTAATGGGATCCGTGTTACCTTCTGGAGGTGAATGTCCTAAGTATGCTCAATTATATGTGTACGACACTGCTAATGAAATTTCAAATCGTATTAATGCTGTTGATCCAAATAATGCAAATAAAAAAAATCAAAGTTGCTGTTGTTGAAAAATTAGTGCACATGCTTGATGAATGTAATGAATTAACAAAAGAATTTCGAACAATTAAGAATAATTTTGAAAATGGTTCATTACCTGACTTTTGTATGACTGTGCTTGATCGACAACCAACTGATAGTAAACAATACGAATTACCAACTGCTTCAGAAATTGGCGGTTTAATAGTCGGTGACATTGGAGAATTTAATTCAAACAGAGATATCATTGTTCAATCAAATAATGGAGAACTAAAACGTATCTCAAAAATACATCCAAAATTAATGTCATTACAATATCCATTGCTTTTTCCATATGGAGAAGATGGATTTAAAATAAATACGTTATTGCAACCAATTGATGGAAAAAATTACGACAAAAAAAGAAAAGTTACGATGGTAAAATTTGTTTGCTACCAAATTCATGATAGAATCAATCATTCAAATGCTTTGTTAAAAGGTGGAAGATTATTTCAACAATACTTAGTCGATACATATGCTACTGTTGAGGAGAATCGTTTGGAATATATAAGAAATAATCAACCAAAATTAAGATGTGAAAAATGGAATCAAATTTCTACTTTTGTTTCATGGAATTACCCAGAGTTCAGAGGTAGGAAAAACAATATTTCTTCCAGGTTCTCATATCGGCAGTCCTAGGGATATAATAAATAATTATCATGATGCAATGGCAATTTGTAGACAATATGGCAATCCAGATTTATTCATAACATTCACTTGCAATGTCAAATGGCCAGAAATTTTGAGATATTTTGAAAAAAAATCTGGGTACAAACAAGAAGATAGACCAGATATTGTTTCAAGAATTTTTAAAATAAAATTAGATGATATGATTGCTTATATTAAATCTGGAGAGCCGTTTGGATATATTGATGCACATGTTTATACAATTGAATTTCAGAAACGAGGGTTGCCTCATACTCATTTACTAAGCTGGCTTCAAAAACCATATAAATGTTATACATCAATTGATATAGATTCTATTATTTCAGCTGAATTACCGGATAAAAACGTTACTCCAGAACTTTTTGAAATCGTTAGTCAATTTATGATTCATGGTTCTTGCGGACAATTTAATCCAAAGTCTCCATGCATGCGAGATGGAACATGTACAAATTTTTTTCCAAAACCATACAATTCTAGCACTATATTTCAAGCAATTAAAGCTCCTCAATATAGACGACGCGATGATGATTCAAATTTTATAGTTAAAAATGGAATACATATTTGTAATAATTTTGTTGTTCCATATAATCCTAATTTGTTATTGAGGTACAATGCCCATATAAATGTGGAATCGTGTTCTCAATCTATGTTAATAAAATATTTATTCAAATATATAAATAAAGGTCCAGATAGAGCTCGAGTATTGATTCGTGATAATATAAACGATGAAATCCAAAATTATTTGAATTGTCGATATTTAACTCCTCATGAATCTGTATGGCGATTATTTGAATTCTCAATTCATTCTAGATTTCCTGCGGTTATATATATATTTAAAAATCCATTTACCTTCCGAACAAAGTGTGTTTTTTGATGAAGGGGGTTCCCTTGAATGAGTCTTGGAAAATCCAAATGTCGAATCTACGATGCTTACCGCTTGGTTTGATGCAAATATTACTTATGATAAAGCAAAAAAATTGACTTATGCTCAATTTCCAACTAAATTTGTGTGGGCAGATAAAGCTTGGACTCCAAGAAAAAAATTGATTCAAACTATTGGTAGAATTGCATATGTGCCACCGATGGTGGGTGAATTGTACTACCTGAGAATACTATTAAATATTCAAAAGGGATGTTGCAATTTTGATGAAATAAAAACAATTAATGGAATTACATATTCAACTTTTCGAGAAGCATGTCGAGCATTAGGATTGTTAGATGATGATAAAGAATGGGTTGATGCACTGGTTGAATCTTCATTGACTGCAACCTCTTCTCAAATTCGAGAATTATTTGTTACCATTATTCTTTTTTGTAACGTCTCAGACCCACAAGCTTTGTTTAATGCGCATTGGATCAGCATGTCTGATGATATTGTACACTAAATTCAATTGAAATTTAATATGTCCAATCTAACAGTACCTGAACCTGAATTGAAAAATATTGTTTTACACGAACTTGAAAAACTATTCAACATGTCTGGAAGTTCATTAGAAAATCATCAATTACCGATGCCACAAACACAAAACATACATCAATTCAACAACAAGCTAATGAGAGAAGAACTAGATTACGATTGTGAAACACTTAAACAAGAACATTCTGATCTGATTATGAAATTAAATAGTTGTCAGAAAATCATATACGATGAGGTGATCGAAGCTGTTGAACAAAAGAACTCAAAATCATTTTTTGTTTATGGCAGTGGAGGAACTGGAAAAACTTTTTTGTGGAATACTATAATTTCTAAACTGAGATCCGAAGGAAAAATTGTTTTAGCTGTCGCATCATCGGGTATTGCTTCATTGTTACTTCCAAAAGGCAGAATTGCACATTCACGATTTAAAATAAAGCCAATTATAGATAAAGATTTATCATGTTCAATAAATAAAAGGACTCATCTTGCAGAATTAATTGAAAAGACCGAATTAATTATTTGGGATGAAGCTCCAATGTGTCATAAATATTGTATTGAATCATTGGATAAAACTCTACGTGATATTTTGTCAAAAGACTCCAACGATCCAAAAAAGCAAATACCATTTGGAGGTAAATCTATTTTATTCGGTGGAGATTTTAAACAAACTTTACCAGTCATACAAGGTGGAAGTAAAGAACAAATCATTGAAGCTTCGTTAAATAATTCATATCTATGGCGTTCGCTTAAAGTTTTCCGTTTAACAGAAAACATGAGATTATCAACAGTCGGTTTAACAAACATTGAAAAAGAAGAAATTAAAAATTTTGCAGAGTGGATGGTACAAATTGGAGAAGGTCAGTTACAATCAACTTTCCCCACAGACAATCCTGATACATCTTGGATTGATATTCCTAAAGATTTACTTACTGATTCAACAGTTGATCCTATAGAGTCAATTTTTACAGCTACTTATCCAAACTTTGAAAGTAAATACAATGATACCAATTATTTAAGAGAACGGGCTATTGTCACGCCCAGAAATGTAACTGTTCATGAAATAAATAAATATGCAATTAATTTACTACCTGGGAATAAAAGGACATATTATAGTTCTGATTCAATTTCGTTTAGTTCAGGATCCAACAATAACAATAGTGCTTTATATCCTGTAGAATTTTTAAACAAGCTTGACTTCAGTGGATTGCCTACACATGAGATTATTTTGAAAATTGGTATGCCTATTATGTTATTAAGAAATTTAAATCAAATACGTGGTTTGTGTAACAGTACAAGAATGATAGTAACAAATTTATTTGATAAACTTATAGAAGAAAAAATACTAACAGGAACCAATATTGGTGAAAAAGTTTATATTCCAAGAATCATGCTAATCCCCAGTGATACGAAATGGCCATTTACATTTAAAAGACGTCAATTTCCTGTGAGACCCTGTTATGCAATGACAATCAACAAAAGTCAAGGACAATCGCTAAACCAAGTTGGAATATATTTGTCGGATCCAATCTTTACTCATGGACAATTGTATGTTGCGTTATCGAGAGTACCATCAAAAAAAGGCCTAAAGATTATGATAAATAATAATTGTGACAAACCAAATAATTATACAAAAAATATTGTGTACAAAGATGTTTTACAAAATATATAATACATGATAAGATAAGATGTGCATATAGTATTGTGTCATTAATTTGACCCTAAAGACAAATATATAATGCATGATTAGATGACACATTGTGTAGATGACTTAATTAATTTTACATGTAGATATAATATTCTTTAGTTAAATACGTACAAAAACAAAGAAAAATAACTGGACTGTCTAAGGACAATTCAATTTTTTTTATTTTCCCCTATGCCTCTTCTTTTCACTGCTGCAACAGCAGCACATACGGAGGACATACTTCTTTTTTCTCTTCTTTCTATCCTCTTTTCACTGGTTCATCTCTCCCTGCTTCTTTTACAATTCAAGCCTTTTCTTTTTCCTTGAGCTGTAGTCATATTTTCTTTCTTCCTCGAGCTGCAGTCATATTCTTTTTCTTCCTTGAGTTGCAGTCTTCTGCTGCATTCTTTTTCTTTGAGTTGTAGTCTTTTTCATTTAGCTGCAGTCTTCTTTCTCGAGCCACAGTTGTTTTTTTTTCAAAACTGCAATCAACCCAAAAATAGGGTTGCATTACTCCAGGTGTCTGCTCCACACATTCATTCTATTTTTGATTACAATTATTCTTCAAGTTATTCTTATGCTATTTTGATTTTAATTGTTATAAAAAATACTTATGACTTAAATTGAAATTGCAAGCTGTGTTACGTTGAGAAGAGGGAAATAAAATGCGTTAACAAGAACAAACAATGAAGTATAAGTTCCCAAACAAATGAAATTAGGTTGGTTTTCGTATTTGCTCATTCTATTTAAAAAATTAGGTTGTTTATGATATAAATTCTGGGACACTTGCGTACAAGAATGGAAGATTGAAACTTTGCTACATGATTTTTTGGTTTTTTAGCTACTAAGACATTGGATGGACATGTTGCTAAATTCATTGTGATGGCAACAAAACTTAGCCTCTTGAGATCCTTCTTCAAATTTTACTATTGGTTGTAGTTAAGGTGAGATTAGTTCATTTGTCTCAATATTAATATATGTGAATTTTTTACTCCTTATGTGATATTTTTATCTTTCAAAGTCTCTCATGTCGGATAATGTGGGATAGGAAAAGTATTTCATGCATTAGTAAATAATATATATGACAACATATATTTCATGTGTTTTACGTTTTTCAAATGACAAGGGACAATGTAATCCTTTTATTTCATACAGAGTTTTATAACATTCGGTTAAACCATGGGGACAATGACAAATTGATGGAGGCAATTTAGTCTTGGGTAGAGTGAAGACACACCACAAATTAAAAGTGGCAGAGGTATAGGTAGATATGTGCATGAATAATATGTGTTAGTTGATGGTTCTTCAAATTATGAAGTATGATATGAGAATTACACCATTTTCTTACGGAAGCTTCTCTTTATGATAGGATCCTTACGTCCTCTGTCATCTGAATGAAATTCCGAAGACAGGAGTAATCAAGGTTTCTTCTTTTAAATTTGTTTTATGACGTTCTGGATTGTATACCATTTTTCCGCTGAATTTGAATTTGTTATTCGGTGAATTATAGGTTCATATTTGGTCAGGAACATTTAGAACTCTCAACTATTACCCATCTCTGATATCATGCTCATTCACATTCTATATGTAAGAGTTTTGTACTAAACTAGCAAATGATCAAATTATGGATCTTAATGTTCTTCGATATGTTGGTTAGTGTGCTTTGTTTCATTTACATTTTCTAACTCAAAGTTTTTGTTATTTGATATGTTCGTTTTTAAAAATTAGATTGTTGGAGTTACTACCCGAATGAAATGACATATGTTATGGAGAAGAAATCATTTTTTTCCCAATATTTTTAAGCTGCGAATCTAGCAACGACAGTAGAAGAATGATGAATAATTTGGATACTCTAAAACCTGCAGTGATTAAATATAGACATAGATGTATTTATGTATATTTGGTCATCGATTTTGTTAGGCATCTTCAGTTTATAAATCTCTACTAAGATGATTTCAAGTATTGTATGATGTAATTTCAATTACATCTTAGCTTGCTTGCATGTAATTCAAAACTTATTCTATCATTTGTCATTTTCATATGTAAGGTTATTTATTTGTATCATGTTACTACGATATTTAATTTCTATTTCGAAATATATTTTTACTTCTTCTAAGTTTGTATAATTACAATGTAACACTTATAAAATACTCAACATTGAATTACTTAATGTCGTTCTTAATTAACTTTATTAAAAACCGCGCCTCGGCGCGGGCAACCACACTAGTATAGACTAGCCGTAGGTGGAGTTAACTGGTTTGTTCGTAGCCTGTACCAATATACCTTGACAAGTTTACGTTCCAAGTACTTTTTTCTACTTGCTAGGCTGCTAGCCAGCGAGCACCCGTTTTGGTTGTGGAAAACAAAAGGAGTAGATCGCACCCAGACTACTCCACCTAGCTAGCTAGCTAGCTATGACATAAAGTGATGAAACCACAATGGAGGATTGGAGGATATACGTAACATAAACTCTTGGACATGGCACGTTTTTGGTAAAAGTCTAACCTAGAACAATACTGAATGGTCGAAATTTATGAGAACCCAATTTGGTTTGAATTGGGATGATAATGGGAATGTTTCGAAAGAATGAATGGTCGAAAAAAAATATCTTAATAAAAAAAATAATATTTAATTATATATACATATCATGAATGTCTAAAAAATTACAGCAAGATTTAGATATTACTCGATGCAATATATGTTAGTGTTTGGGAGAATAATATTTCTAGTATTCTAGTGTATATCTTGTTCTAATTGAGTAGAAGTAGATATTTTATCAATATCTAATGTATATGGATAATGATTGTAATAAATTGTAATGTCCATTTAAGATCATCTATCAATAAATAAAGTACAGTTTCAGTTTATTGCGTATTTATTTATTTTTCTCCTAGAACATGTTATCAACAGTTCTTGAATTGATAGTCATCACCCCAAACCCCTAAACACCTAACCTTTATCACCAACGAAATCCGACTAAACCACTGTCAGTCACCTTCTTCCATCGAGAACACTCACCGGAATTCCTCCTTGTTTTTCATCTCGAGCACAATACCCTAGAGGTAAATTTTTTAACTTAATTCGATTTAGAAAATAGGTAACAAAATTTAATTACCGCAACACCCTAGATCTAGGTCTAAATTTAGGTTTATTATATCATATTTTATTTTTTATGCTCTAGTTCCAATGGATTAATACATGTTGATAAAAAAGTTGGAAAAAATTCACCCACGGTACTCCTACTTATGTGGACTGGTTAGTTTGATACGTAGAATTTTTTCGTACGAGATACATCGGGGTGAATTTCTGGCCAGTTTGCTGACATGGCACTTCTATTTTTTTTGAAAAGTCCATATTACTCTCAAAGTTTCCCACCAGTTTTCAAAATTTTGAGGTTTGAACATAAAATTTCAAGCTCAATAGGTCTCGACGGGTAACAAAATTCCTTCGCCAGTTTAATAACCCAAAAGCCTACAAACAGTTCATAAAGAGCTGCACTATGCGTAGTAGGAGTGGTGGCATTGGGAGTATACGTGAAGTCATGGTCATCTCTAGTCTACCTACGAAAACCAGCATGGAGAGGCTCGAAAAAGCTTGACGATGAGAAGAATTTCATGGATTATAGCGTCATTGATGGAGATCACAAGCTCGCAAATTACAACTACTACTCGGCCTTGTTCGATTCTTTGGGTGAGACCTACGGTGAAGAGAGCGAGGAGAGGTATGTCGTGGAGCAGCAGCTCTTGTCGAGGGAGATTCATATGTGTTAGCCATAGGAGGGCCGTCGAGGAGCTCTCCAGCTACATGAGTGTGAGACCGGCGAGACAGAGTAGGGTAGGGGAAGCAAAACGTGCAAGCTAGCGGGGCTGGTACCTACCGCCATCACCATGAGGCTAGCGGTCATGGCTTTCCTCAAGTCGGGAGCTTTTGGGCTCACTGGACTGTCGTGGGTGACCAACTAAATATGTTCGTAGAAGATTGTTGGCAGTTTGAAAACTGGCGGGAAACTTTGAGGGAGGGAAATAAGGACAATTTGAATAAACAGAGGTGTCACGTCAGCAAACTGGCCGAAAATTGAACAGAAATTTGATGGGTACCCTGACGGTACGGAAAAATAAGTTGGAGTATGTATCTCATAAGAAAAAAAGTCCAGGTATCAAACTGACCTGGCCACATAAGTTGGAGTATTGTGAGTGAATTTTTTCCTATAAAATTTTAATATTAGTGACGATCCTGGGGAGAGTCACGGTTATTGGTGAATATCACGATTAATTGTGATTTCACATTAAAAAAAAGGAAGTCGATATTTGTGACTAATTGTGGAAGTCACGGTTTATGGGTGTGGTATGAAGCCACAGGTTTTGCATCGATTTTGGTGACCAAACATTATTGATCACGGTTCTTATTCCTTAAACTTGATATTAGGGATCGTAATTTTTTCGATCGTACTAATTACATCTCTTATCTCTTTTGTAAATGGCATCAACATAGCCGGCTAGGCCTAAGTTTGACATCGTTGGTCCACAAGGAATAGAATACCGTCGTTGGGTATCAGATATTGAGAATACTCTTCTTGGCAAAAATCTTACTTATATTATCCAACCACTACCACCACCTGGTGAAAATGTCGTGGCACCAACTCTAGATTGGCTCTGACTCAATTTAAGTAGCAAAACACAAGCCCTCATGTTTTTGAGGCGGCACATCTTCAAGTTTTGAAAAAGCAATACTTGTTAAAGAATTACCAGTGAATTTGTGGGTGACTTTAAAAGAATAATTCAATAATGTGCATGATGAACAACTTTCAGAACTACAAGAAATATGTGATTCAATCTGGTTATTAGATTATCCAAAGATGAATGATTTTAATCAAGCTATGCTGGAGCTTTAATCTGAGTTGGCCATTTATGGTATGGAAAAGACCGATCAGGCTTTGATCGAGAAGTGTTAAAGTAGCTTCCCTACTTCCATGGGTATGTCCACTCATCAATATTGAACGGATTATGAGCAAGGAGAATAAGATCATTAAGTGATCTCATGAATATTTTGGCCAAGAAAGAGAGATATCATGAGATACTTATCACAACAATGCTAGGCTAGCTAGTACTAAGAAAGTTCATGAGACATTTAGCACTAGTGGGAATGGACGTAAGGATAAGAAGAACAGTCATTCTGAGCCTTACAGTACTCGTTGTGGTAGAGGAGGACGTGACAGAGGTCGCGGTAGAGGAGGGCAAAGTCAGAATTTGAATTGGACTCGCCAAAACAATAGAAAAAATAACTCCAACAAGAATCAATCCAATTCTGATCATAGGAATGGTGGAAATTCTTCAAATTCTGCTTTTACTTCTCGCTTGTAACCTTGCTATAGGTGTGGTTCTACCTAACATATGCACAAACAATGTTGTGTACCCAAGAATGTTTAGAATGCCCACAAAATGGGTAAGTAGTACTTGGCACATGAGACCAACTATGATGATATTTATGAGATGGAAGATGGCAGTGAAGCCAATCTTATTATAGTAGTTGACACAAAAGAAAATCTGGAGACTACGGATTTTGAGTAGTCTATGTATAAGACTCATATTTCTGCTATGTAATCAAGTTTAGATTTTTTTAACTTTGTTTTTAGTATGGTTTTTGACTTTGTTTTCAGTCATGGTTTTGGAATAAGGCAATCTTTGATGTAAGTTTTGATGTTGAAAAAGTAATGAAAATTTCTTCCTTTTAGTATATGAAAGTGTTAAGAATGGTTATTTTTATACATATTTCTTGAATAGTTCGAAATATACAATATTCTATGGCACTATCAAAATACCATAAAAATGAGACAAAAAAATAGGATGGTTTGATCTCAGGGAATTTTCAACCTGTCGAAGACCACCTACTAGGCCGTTTTTGGCACTTTCATCTGCCAAAATTTTTGTCTAATTTTCTTTCTATCCGTCAAAAGCATATCCTTCGGTTATACAAGCTTTTTGACCCGTCGAAGCTTCATCTCGACATGTCGAAGGCTAGCTAATGTCTCGATTTTGTCCAATTTTCGACCCATCGTGATAAATATTTGACTTTTCGAAAACAAAATCAGAAAATCATATCGGTTTTCGGTTTCTCTTCGACCCATCGTGCCATATTTTTGACCCATTGAAGAGGTTGTTCTAGACATGTTTTCACTGGTTTTTGACCCATCGAGATGTGCATCTCGACCCGTCGTGGTTCCTACCCGGATTTGATGTATTTTTGATGTGTTTTACTTCGGTTTTATCATGTCATATCAACACTCTATAGGGATCAAAACCCTTTGAAAAATCTTTAATTCTTTACTTAAAGTGTCGCCATATCTTGAGATCAAAGACTAATTAACTCACATTCTTTTGTAACTGTTTGAAGGTGAGATTGAGTGTCTAGCAAATAGTGGTACTACTCATACTATACTACAGAATATGCAATTGTTTATGGATCTTATGCCATACAATTCATCAATAACTGCCATGATATATTCATCGTCAGTTATACAAGGGCGTAGTTCATCGCAATTTTTTTTACCACATGGTACACGAGTTTATATCACTAATGCATTGTACGCGCCTAAGGCCAATCGAACCTAGTAAGTTTTTAAGGACATTGGAGATAGCAATTTTTACGTGGAAACTCATTATGAGAATGTTAAAGAATTCTTATGTGTAACTTTTGAGGAGTACGGTAGAAAATGCATCTTAGAGAAGTTGGCGTCTATTCGTAGTGGTTTAGATCTTACTACGGTTCGATCATTAAATCCAATGCAGTCACTCTCACTAGTACATGTGACTTAGCCACTTATCAGCTTTGACATTTTCAACTGGGACATCCTGGTTATGATATGATGATCAAAATATAGAAAAACTCTCACGATCATCCGTTTTTCAGAGCAAAGAAGCATGTGGAAATACCCATCGATTTTGATGGGGTGGATGAGATTAACAATCTTCATCCAGTCTTAGACTCCAAGATGAGTAAGACACCTAGTGTTGGTCCACAAGATTCATTCGTGGCAATCTTTAATGCTCATCGATCATTTTGAAATGCTTGTTCATTAGAAAATTTACAGTTTAGACCTTCATTTGTGGTTGATAACAATGAAAATATACCATTTTTACAGAGAATCTACAGTGATATTTGTGGACTTATCAAACTGGAATGTTGACCATTTAAATACTTTATGGTTTTGGTAGATACATCAACGTTTTGGCCATATGTTGCTTTGCTATCTACAAGGAATGTTGCATTTGCAAAACTTTTAACACAAATTATTAAGCTCCAGGCTTACCACCCGGTCAATCCAATCAGGTCTATTTGATTGGATAATGCAGGAGTTCTCCAACATTCATTCACAGAACGGTCTTGCAGAGGCACAAATCAAGCTATCATAGCTTGTGGCCAGAGTAATGGTAATGCATACAAATTAGCCAATTTCTGCTTGGGGATATGTAGTATTACATGCATCAATGCTTATTCTCTTGCGACTTGTAGCACACCAACCATTCAGTGCATACCAATATTTAAATGGGTATGAGCCTAACATTTCACATATACGCATCTTTGGTTTCACGATATAAATGCCTATCACGCCTCCACAACGTACTAAAATGGGTCCTCAATGTCGTTAAGGCATCTATGTTGGTTATGAATATCCGTTGATTGTCCGTTACTAATAACCTTCGACATGAGAACTCTTTACTGCAAGATTTGCTAATTGTCACTTTGATAAAACATACTTCCCGACGTTAAGGGGAGATATGAATGCCTCCATTTCGGTTGAATGTCAAGAATTGATGTGGTATACTCCCATTATGTTTCAAGCGGACTCATGCACATCTCAAAGTGAGATTGAAGTGCGACGGATTCTTGATCTTCAGAAAGTAAGAGACTCGATGCCTGACTCATTTACTTATATTTCCAAAGTGACGAGATCAGATATACCTACTGCAAATGTTCCTGCAAGGTTGGAAGTCTCCAAGAAGGGGCAGATTAACGCCACTCCAGGATAGGAAAACACTCCTCTCACTTATGTGGAAGGAGTAGCATCGGTCTCGACTCCCACCAGGAAGTGGGGGAGACCAAGAATATCCATAGATGAGCTGGCGGTGAAAAAGCAAGCCATAAAGGCCCAAAGTGATCATTTCATCATCAATATTATGAATCTTTCATATGAGATTGTTCATGACTACAGTCATGTTCTAGAATCACTAATGACATCTCTAGAGGATGCTTCTGATTTATATATTGTGTCAGAGAATGGTGAAATCTCACTAACTAATAATGATGCACACATTGTTATGAATGGATCATCCAAGATAGTTGATGGTGTTTTTGCTTATGTCGTCGCTCAAGATATTATTGACGACAATTAAGTGGAACCTCGCTTGGTTGTTGAATACCAACGAAGATTGGATTGGCCGAAATATAAAGAATCGATATGTAGGTTGAACTAGATTTCCTGAAGAAAAGGCAAGTTTTCTATGTCGTAGTGCTATGTCCATCGAATGTTAAGCTGGTAGAACATAAATGGATCTTTGTTCGGAAGTGCGATGAGAAAAATGAATTCATCCGGTATAAATCTAGATTTGTGGCGCAAAGGTTCTCTCAACACCTTGTCATTGATTATAAGGAGACATACTCTCCGATCATGGAAATCATGCAGTTGATGGATGTGGTTATAACATATCTCTGTGGAAACCTGATTCTGAGATATACATGAGAGTGCCGGAAGGTGTTGTCATACTCAATTCAAGTAACTCTAAACCACGGAGTGCTCATGTGATTAGATTCAGACGTTTACTATATGGATTGAAACAATCTGATAGGATGTGGTACACACACCTAAGTGACTACTTGATTAGGAAGGGATACAAGAACGATGATTTGCGCACATGTGTGTTCATTATGAAAAAAAATTCAGAATTTTATATTGTAGCAATCTATGTTGATGATATGAATATCATTGGGTCTCTTGATGAAATTAATGAGACGGTTGGCTATTTGAAATCCAAGTTTGAGATGAACGACCTTGGTAGGACTCGATTTTGTCTTGATTTAGAATTAGAACATTGAGTTGGTGGAATACTTATTCACCAGACTGCTTATGTCCAAAAGATGCTCAGGCGATTTAACATGGACAAAGCACACACTCTTAGCACACATATGATTGTTCGCAGTCTGGAACCCAACAAGGATATATACTGACCGAAATATGATGATGAGAAGTTTTGGGAGTTGAGGTACCATACATTAGTGTTATTGGAGTATTGTTATATTTAGCGCAATGCACTCGTCCAGACACTGCATTCTCTGTGAACTTGTTAGCTTAGTGAAGTTATGTGCCAATGCAACGTGATTGGAATGGTGCGAAGCACATCTTCAGATACTTGAAAGGTTCCATTGACTTGAGCTTGTTCTATCCTTACAAAGAAAACAGAGAGAAGCTTGAAATTCCTTTAAAAAGGATGGTTGGATCCCAGCATTCATAATCTGGGATTTTCAACCCGTCGAATGGATCTCTCGACCCAACGAATTATAGCCTATGGATTGATAAGAATGTGTCTCTCGACCCGTCAAAGGATGTTATGACTGTAAGCATTCATCCTCTATTCAATGTAGTCCCTACTAAGAGACACATGTGATGTCTTGGTTGGTTTTGCTAATGCTGGGTATCTCTCTGCTCCATATGAAGGACATTCCCAAACAGGGTATATATTCATTATGGGGAACACAGTGATTTTGTGAAGATCAGCAAGGAAAACCCTTGTTGCTACTTCCTTGATTCATTATGAGATTATAGCTTTATATGAAGCGGTTAAGAAGTGTGTCTGGTTTAGGTCATTTATACACCACATTCGTGGGTCTAGTGGATTACCATTTACTACGACAATACTAACTTACATATTTGAGGGCAATGTGGCTTACATTGAATAAATAAAGTTGAGATATAAGAAGGATGATCATACAAAACACATCTCGCCGAAGTACTTTTTCAAAAAGCAACAACAGTAGTTACTGAATATCCATGTAAGCCAAATTGGCTCGGCAGATAATGCTGCAGACTTATTCACCAAGTCTCTACCAAAATCTATATTTGTGAAGCATGCGATACGCATTGGAATACGAAGATTATCTGAACTTTGAGATTGAGTTACTGATGAGGAGGAGTTCATTTTGTAGACTTCAGAGGGAGTCTACATCACTTGTGGTTGCTTTTGTAGTTGATGCATTGTACTCTTTTTCTCGTAGACCAAGTTTTTATTTTACCCATGATATTTTTGTTTGCTTGACAAGATTTTTAGTGATGCAACATGTTATGCATCATACATTAGGATCACAACAATGAAAAATATTTAAGAGAATAATATTTCTAGTATCTCGATGTGTGTCTTGTCCTAATTAGAGTAGAAGTAGATATTTTATCAATCCATGATGTATGGAGATAATGATTGTAACAGATTCTAATGCCTATTTAAAGTAATCTATAAATAAATAAAATACAGTTTCAGATTGCATATCTTTTTAATTTTCTCCAAGAACAGTTATTAGGTATATGAAAATATTAATTGTTCCTATTAATTAGTAGAATTCAAATATGTATAAATTTACCTATTTCTCCATAAAAATATGATTCACTAATAATTCCTATCAGTTTAATCTAAAAAAATCTGAATCGATCTAACCCTCCTTACTCTCTACTTTTCTTCTCAATTGAGTATGAAAACATATACAAACTCCATTAGGTACGTAAAATTGATATCTGGCTATGGGCCGGGTAGGTAAATTACACTACAATGAGTAGGTAAATTGTTCTCTGGTATACTTAGTACGTAAATTATTCTCTGGTGATGCAATGTGTGAATACCGTGCATTATTCTTTCCTTTTGAATGGGAAAACAAAAGGGATATATAGCTTCGACGAGAGGCATACGTCAAGGAGATCCACTATCCCCCTTCCTCTTCCTTCTTGGCACAAAGACCTTCATGGCTATTTTGGAGAATAGGGCAGCTGCTGGCCTTCTACGAGGTATTAGGGTTTGTGAAGATGCTCTTGTAATTCATCATCTTTTATTTGCTGACGATAGTATGTTGTTTGGTTATGCATCTATCGAGGAATGCATGAGTGTACAAAAGACATTGGTGGACTATGAATTAGCTTCCATACAGAATATAAACTTTGAGGAGAGTATCAGTGCTTTTAGCAAAGGAGTTTTGGAATCGAGGAGGATGGAGTTAGCAACGATTCTTGGAGTGAGTGTGGTTGAAAAGCATGCGAAATACTTGGGTTTACCAACGTATGTAGGTAGAAAGAGAATGGAAACTTTTGCATACATAAAAGAGAAAGAGAAGCTTCTAAAAAATCTAGAAGGATGGCAAGGTAAGCTCTTAAGCACTGCGGGCAAGGAAATCCTCATTCGTGTTGTTGCACAACCGTTACCGACGTATACAATGAGCTATTTCTTGTTGCCTAAGGAGCTATATGATTCTGTCCATCAATCATGTGCTAATTTTTGGTGGGTTTTGGCGCAAGAAAAAAAGAAAATTCATTGGATGACGTGGGAGAAGCTGTGTTTGCCAAAAGAAGATGGAGGTATGAGTTTTAAACACCTTTATGCACATAACTTAGCTCTTCTTGCTAAACAAGGGTGGAGATTGTTGAAAACCCCTCCTATCTCATTGCTCGACTATATAGGGCAAAGTACTTTCCTAGTGACAACTTGTGGGAGGTTTCGTTATCTAATTATCCTTCCAAATGTTGGCATGGTATTTATGAAGCTATTTCATTTTTGAAAAAAGGAGTTATTTGGAGGATAGGGACTGGTAAATAGATATATGGTCTAACTCTTGGATTCCTAGAGCGAACATATTTTGGCCTACCTTTCCTAGAGTTGAAGGGATTGAATTGGTGTCGGATTTTGTCACGAGTTCGGGGACTTGGAATAGAGAGTTGATTGAGAGGATTTTCGATGAGGAGGAGGCTGAGATTATCTGTCAAATTCCCTTGAGTTGCAGACCAGTTACAGACAAACTAGTGTGGTATTATACACCCTTGGGGAGGTTCACAACGATGAATGCTTACAAGGTCGTGGAGAAAGGCTTGTTGGCTGTAATGGAGCAACCGAGCAGTTCAAGTGGTCCATCCAAGACATGGAGGAAGCTGTGGAATTGAACCTGCCTTTGCAGCAAAAGATAAAAAAATCCATTACTGGAAGGTTTGTAACTCTATCTCACCTACTGCATCTTCTTTAAATTCAAAGAGAGTAAGTGTCCCACTGGAATGCTCTTTGTGTGAGGGTGGAGAATATGAAACTATTGAGCATATTAATAGAGATTGCAGCTATGTGAAGGAGGTGATCAGTGTGATTCCAAATTTAAACTCTAAATTGTCCAGGTTAGAGGTTAGTAATATTCGAGAATGGTGGACATATATTTTACAGCTTCTTAGTGCTTCTAAATGTGCTACCATGGCCTATTTGATTTGGTCAGTATCGAAGGAGAGAAACCGGAGACATTAGAATGATGAGTTTATGCCTGCTTCTAGAGTTAGTTTTGTTGCAATGACATCCTACACTAATTATCTTCAAGTGCAGCTGGTGAAAGTTGGCAAACGAGTGTGAGTCCCACGAGTGTGGAGTAATCAGGAATTGAGATGGATCAAAGCAAACTATGATGGTGCCTATGATTGGAATACAAAGAAGGGTGCAACTGGGGTGATATTTTGAGATCACTTAGGAGAGGTTAAAGCTAGTCTCGGTAAGTATATGGAGGTGGGATCATCCCCTGCATATGTAGAAGCCGAAGTGGCTCGTAATGCTTGTCAACATGCTATTGCTAATGGTTGTTACTGTTTGATTCTAGAGATTGATAGTTCGGGTCTAGCTAGAGCCATGGAGGCAGAGGAAGATGATGATTCCTATACTGGTCAAGTGATTGAAGACATCAAGGTCCTCATATCTCAAATTCCTTTTGTGAAGGTCACTCATGTTTTCCATGAGGTCAATATTACAGCACACCGCCTACTTAGATTTCCCCTAGTTAGATTTTCTTTGCTCTCAAAGCTATCTTTTGTTTGGTTAGGCTTACTGCCTTAGCAAATCCAATGTGTAATCCTGGAATTCTGTACTTGATTTCTCTTGAAATAAAACTCTTACTCCTTGAGAAAAAATGATCACGTATTGTTGAATAGGTACATTAACATATAAATATTGTAGGTAAATTACCACTACGTACATGTAGGTAAATTAATGATTAGCTATATGTACATAGGTAGGTAAATTAATTGTATATAAGAAAATCAAATTGAATTGATAGGTAAATAAATCAAGGCATGAAAGTTTTTTCAACTTTCTCTCAAATCGCATAAATCATGGATAAACTCATGAAAAAAAATGTTTAAAAAAGAAGAAGTATTTTCACAGGTGAATAACTCCAGAAAAAAGGGTACTAAGAAGATTGAAATACTTAGGCCGAGTTATGAGTCTTTAAAAGAAAAGTTTATTAGAAATGTAATTAATTTGGGGATAGATCAGTGAATAATAATGTACCTTTACTTTTTTCTTAAGGGAAAATGATCCAAATGGTCACTAAATTTTGTCAAAATTGACAATTTAATCACTAAAGTTTGAAAAATATCAAAAAGATCACTGAACTTTAACTTTGTCTATCAAATTGATCACTTTGCCCATCTTGAATGCCAATTTTTCTTATGTCATTGTGGTTTTTATACTTTTCCCACTTATGTTATATGCATTTATTTCAGAATCCTATCTATATAAGTAAAATATTTGACAAATTAGAATGTTTAAAATAAACAAAGTGATCAAATTGATAGACAAAGTTAAAGTTCAGTAACTTTTTTGATATTTTCTAAACTTCAGTGATCAAATTGTCAATTGTGACAAATTTGAGTGATCATTATAACTATTTTTCATTTTTTAAAATTTAAAGGTGATAGCGAGTTTTCTTTTATTTTTCCAAAATTTAAAAATTAAACGTACAATTTTTTTTTAATTGAACGACTATACATGTGATATATTAAAAGATCACGAGGTGAGTCATGGACTACAACCCACGACAAAGATGTTTTTGTAGAGTGGTTGGTGTCATGGAAATTCAGTGAGAGTAGGGGAAGAGCAGGGCATCAATTATTGGTTTTAGATGCAACAATTTTATGGCCGAAAACGAAAACACAAGTGAAGTTGTTGCCTGGGAGTTCAACTATAGTTGGATCGATATATAGCTCAGATATCTAAGTGATCTCCAACCATATGTTGGGTATTGTAATGAGCTGTACAATGTTCTAAATTCTCCATCAAGCAATTGGAAAATGGACCACAAGTCGATCGAAACCTCTGTGAATGAAAACCCAGAGATAGAAAGTAGGTTCCATCAAGCATGTATGTATGGCCTCGAAAGTGGATTCTCTCTCTCTCTCTCTCTATTACAAGTTGACCATGAATGCGTGCTCTGTTTTACATTTCGTAATTGGAACGCCGTGATCTGAACGACATGACCAAAAATAGCCAAAGGGTCTTTTAAATAAATAAAAAAGCCAAAGAGTGAAGTGTCCAAATCGTGCTACTAGTAAATTTTAATAGTAAATAAAATGAAATCTTGATGTATTTAATTTGGAGGATAAACTTTAAAAGTAAATAACATAAAATTTTGATGAAATTTTACGGTGGTGTATTCAATCACTGATTTTAAAATATTATTTTGTATTTCAATTTTTTTTTAAAATTAAGATGTATTCAATTTGAATTTTAAACAATCCTTTAAAATTATGATGTATTTATTTAGAATTTAAAATAATCTATAAAAATTCTTTGTTATTCAACAATCTATGAATTTTTAAGGATTTTATCAAATAGTCGATTTTAAAGGATTTTGAAGGATTGTTTACACATACAATGACTCTTTGAAATTTGGTCTCTCACCCAAGAGATTTCTCTGAATTTCATAATAGAACATCTCTCTCTCTCTCTCTCTCTCTCTCTCTCTCTACATACATTCTTAAAAGGGAAAATGAGAAAAAGATCCAGTTTAGACTTTCTTTCCTAAAAAACTCACTATATGTTTTCAATCCCAAAAAGACACATTCTATTTTTTGAATAGATAACAAACATGTTGTTTGAATTATTTATAAAAAATGCCACCGCATTTTTCAGACCTAATCACTTGAAACTCTCCCTAAAAAATATCACCGCATTTTTCAGACTTAATCATTTAAAGCTCTTCTCTCTCTCTCTCTCTCTCTCTCTCTCTCTCTCTCTCTCTCTCTCTCTACGGCGCACGACTTGATCCAACTCCATATCCGATCCGGACAGCACTAGCAAGAGCTTCTCCTCTGTCCTCAACAATTTGAACAGCTCAATAATGGCGATTATTTTGTTAGCACGAGTTTTTGGTCATGCTCGAGCCCCCATTAATTAAGGCAATTGATCAGAAAATCATCTTCCACTGGTATATATCATCAAATAAAAGTGAGGAAAAGTAGTACCACCAAAGCCATAAAGTAAAGATGAAAGACAAAATGGGTAGTGTTTCATTTGTCTACTCAATTGGAAGAAGCTCAGGAGAAATCAGAAGAAGCTGTATCAAACGTAATGGATCACAATCTCTGCTCACTTTTGATTTCTAACATGCTTGACCAGATATTGACTTTTTTGCTATATTAGGGTTCAAGTAGTTTTGAATTGATTCTGGAGATTTAACTAGTTCGTTTTTCCATTCCTAATTGATCGTTTCAATGTCTGGTTTATGACTTTGGAGGGAATTGCGTTTTGCTAAATTGATGAGTTTAAGGTTTTTAAAGTTTGAGTTTCTGGGTGTTATAAGCTTTTGAAACTTGTGAAGCCCGTTGAATTTTAGGTGCCCACCAAATGTTTGTGAAAATGCCTGACAGCCAAACTCTCCATTTGATTATCCAAATTAGACTGGCATTATCTATACAACATTGTTTAGAAAGAGAATTGGTATATGCATTGGGACAATTCTGAAGTCTACGTGGAAATGTATTACTACTTGTATCTAATGATTGACATTGTGTTCTTTGGTGAAGCACTCTCTGAAACTAGCTGGGATTGAAATTCAATTATTAAAGTTAACCAACTCACTCAATGCAGCACAATAATTTTCAAAAATGAAGAGTTGTCTGGGTAGCTGTCTAAATAACTGTAAGAGTAGTTGTCTGGATAGCTGTCTAAGTAACTGTTTGAAGAACTGTTTTTGTTTCAAAAATCAATTTCTTTTGAATTAACGATGTCTTAAACTACCCACACTTCACTTAATTGACCATATAATTTAATCAATTAATCAAATTGTTTCCCTATTAATCTCTTCTTCTTCATGGTTCACATGCAGATATATACAAATTAAATGGAACATTTTTTCTTGAGAAATTATATGTGATGAGAAAGTAATGCTGAATATAATTGTGGGGTCTTTTATTCAATATATTCCTCCATCACATCATTTTCCCTCATAAATTTATGGTTGTAACTGTTTGGATAGCTGTCTAAGTAGTTATCTAAGAAGCTATCTTTGTCTCAAAAATTAATTCTATTTGAATTAATTCTATTTGAATTAATGGCATCCTATATTATCCTACACTTCAGTTAATTGACTTCATAATTTAATCAATTAATCAGATTCTTTCCCTTTTAATCTCTTCTTCTTCATGGTTCACATGCACATATATATATATAAATACACACACACACACAAATTAAAGGGAGCATTTCTTCTTGAGAAATTATATGATGAGAAAGTAAGGTTGAATCTAATTTTGGGGTTTTTTATTCAATATATTCCTCCATCACATCATTTTTTCCCATGATTTTATGGTTGTAGCTGTCTTAATAGCTGCATAAGTAGTTGTTTGGGTAGCTATCTAAGTAACTGTCTAGGTAGCTGTCTGGATAACTGTCGATTTGTTCACCCATTTTGTCATTCCATTTTTCGGCGACCCGAGACTTATTCTGTTCAAAATCAAACATCAAACATCAAACAACTTTTTCTTCTACAACATCCTCCAATTCTAACTACAAAACGTTGAATTTACCTCTAAACATCAAAATCTCAATCTTCAATTCGGAAAACACCGATTGAATTAGGAAGCAACCAAGTTATGGTTAGGTTCGTGGAGATAAGGGCTACAAAGCCCAGTGAGTCTTGCTGTCCGATTCGGCTCATTACCACATTTACTAATATTGCCGGCGACAAGGGAAAAAAAAAGGCCGGCGACGGAGCAAGTCGCCGGCAATAATGAGCATTGCCGGCGATATGGACCATCGCCGACAATGAGTTCCAAAATTCGCCGGAAATGGTCCAAATTATTGCCGGCGACCTTCTCCGTCGCCGGTAATAATCTCTCCACCATTGCCGGCGATATTCCGGCCCAAATATCACCGGCAATGGTGAAAAATTAATGTCGGCGACGGAGAAAGTCGCCGGCAATAACTTCCCACAATTTCCGGCGATTTTTGGCCGGAATTTCGCCGGATATAACTCCATTGCCGACGATTTAATGAATCGCCGGCAATACCTCTTATATCAGATCCAGATCGCAGCAGCTCATTCATTTGGATATAGAAAATTAAATCCGGTGAAATCGAAAGAAGGAAAACGCTCTGAAATCCTTGGGTATTGTCAAAAGGCGTCGAAAACCCGCTCGGGAAGCTATATACGTAGCTATATATAGGTACGTATATACGTATGTATATATATGTGTGTTGATTTAATTAGATCGATATATATATATATATATATATGCATGTATATGTTGATTTAGAGTTGAGATATCGATTATTGGTTTGATATGCAAATAGAGTGGATATATTGTTGATTTCGAGTGATTGACTGTTGATTTTGAGTTGATTTGAGATTATTTCGATGAAAATATGTTAATTTGTGTATATATATATGTATGTATATAAAATTATTTTGTGAATATTAATTGTTAATATGTCTATATATATACAGGCATGTTAATTTGTAATTGTGAATTGTTGGTATATATATATATATTTTAATTTATATGCATGCATGGGTCAACTTTTGTTAATTAATCGGATGAATTCGAATGTAATTATTGATGATTTATTAACTAATTAGTAGTGAATGTGTGTGTATATATATATATTTTTATAGTACGTAATGTTAGAATTTTCAGGATGGACAAGAGTTGGATGAGCCTCGAAAGATGGGATGTGAGATATCACCATGGAATTAGGAGTTTTGTGGATTTTGTGAAGGCTAATTATGGAGACACTACACTTCATTATTGCCCGTGTAAAGAATGTAAGTGTCGCAGCGATCGATTTCGTTTTCCCATTGATAAAGTCCAGAAGCACCTGAGTAAATACGGGTTTTGGGATAAGTACACTTGTTGGATTTATCACGGTGAAACATCGTTGGCGGGTCCGCATGATCATGGACAATTTGGTGAGAGGGCTAGTCCATCCTATGATCATGGACATTTTGCTGAGAGGGCCAGTCCATCCTATGATCCAACATCGATGTTAATCAATGATATGTTTCCTCATGAGAGCGGTGTATTTGCTGATCAAGCACCAAATGTCCCTCCCGTCGTGTAGGGTTTCCCCCATATTGAGCCAGTCGAGCCATTACCTGGAGCTCATGTCAACACAAGCGGTATGTACAAGTACAACAACCTGATTGCATTGCAACAGACTCCGTTGTACGACGGTTGTAGTAAGACTGTTCTTGAAAGTGTCATGGGAGTGACGCAGCTCAAAATGGAGAACAAAATGTCTGTCAAAGCTGTTGATTCTTGGCT
Organism: Geum urbanum; assembly: GCA_946800695.1. Taxonomy (NCBI): domain Eukaryota; kingdom Viridiplantae; phylum Streptophyta; class Magnoliopsida; order Rosales; family Rosaceae; genus Geum; species Geum urbanum. The sequence goes on along the minus strand of OX326997.1, from coordinate 18,108,770 downwards.
GAAGTGGACTGCTTCGCTACTGCCACCCGGTCATCGTCTTCCTACCACTCATCATAAGGTGCGACATAGCCTGAAAGATCTTGGGCTTTCCTACATCAAAATCCATGCATGCAGATATGATTGTATTCTCTTCTGGGGAAAATATCTTGAAGACCTTGAAGCCTGCCGGTATGTTTTACAGAAAGGTATAAGTTGACTCCTGCAGGCAACAAGAAAGCTGTGAAGATACTTCGATATTTCCCGCTTATTGATAGGCTGGAGCGGTTGTTCATGTGTGCTTTCACGGCCGAAGCTATGAGATGGTGGGTTGAGAGGAATTTGCCTGACGATGACACCCTTATACACCCTTCCGACGGAGAGGCTTGAAAGCACATGGTCAGGGAGTTTGATCATTTTACAGCAGAGGTCCGAAATGTTTGGCTAGGGCTCTCATCTGACGGATTCAACCCTTTTGGCAACATGAGTCTTCAATACAGTATATGGCCAGTTATTTTGGTACCGTACAACCTTCCACCATGGATGTGCATGAAGAAGGAATACAATATGCTGACTCTGTTAATTCCGGGCCCTGGTTATCCAGGAAAGTGTCTCGATGTGTATTTGAGGCCTTTGATTGAGGAGCTTAAGTAACTGAGTGAGTGTGGTCACCCTACTTACGATAGGTTCAAAAATGAGATGTTCCAGATGTATGCCATTCTTGTTGGCACCATAAGTGATTTTCCTGCCCGCGGTATGTTGTCGGGGAATGTTACTAGGGGTTACAGGGCTTGTTCAGAGTGCATGACGGTTGATTGTTGCAGTCCTCATTGCAGTAAAATTGTTCAGATGCGTCACCGTTGTTGGCTTCCATATGATCACCCATTTAGGCAGGATCAAGACGTTTTTGATGGGACAGTGAAAACAGGTGTGGCACCCAGAAGGTGGACATGGGATGAAATTTTGGAAGTGTTGAATGAATATGATTTTGGCTAGCTGAGCAATCATCCTGAGATAGTGGCGTCAATTCCAGACAAGCCCGAAAGGTATAAGTTTTGGACACACAAGAGCATATTCTGGGAACTCTCCTACTGGCCCAGGTTGCCTATCAGACACTACCTAGATGTCATGCACATAGAGAAGAATGTGTGTGAAAGTGTGGTGGGCACAGTTCTTAATTTGGAGGGGAAAACAAAAGACATCCCTAAGGCACGCATTGATCTTAAAGCTATGGGACTGCGGAAACATTTGTGGTTAAGAGATGGTAAGAAAAAAATGCCGCAAGCTCCTTACACCGTCAAGCCGAAGCATAAGCATGAAATTTTTTGGTGGCTGAGTAAAGTCAGGTATATATTCTTATGACTATGCAGGAAATTAATATAATTTTTACTTATCTATGGTTATATGCAAGAAATATAATTGTTGCTTATGGCTATATATGCAGGTATCCTTATGGCTATGCAGGAAATATAAGCAGGTGTATTAACTTTCAGGACAATAAGATGTACGGATTAAAGAGTCATGACTGCCATGTACTGCTTCAACGCCTTTTCCCTATTTTTATTCGAGGGTACCTGCCCAAAGAGGTGGTGGAGCCGTTGGTGGCCTTGTCAAGATTCTTTTAGAAGTTATGCACCAGGGAAGTTAAAAAATCAGATCTCAGAGAGATGCAAGATGACATCATTTTTATCATGTGCAAGCTTGAGAGGATATTTCCCCCAAATTTTTTCGACATCATGCCTCACCTGATGATCCATCTTCCCGAACAATTGTTGCTTACCGGTCCCGTACACTACACTTGGATGTATCCTATGGAAAGGTACAAATGATTCATACATTTGGTTTTCCTATGTTTTTATATGTAAATTCTAATTTTTTAAGTATCATAACATGCACTTGTTAACTTGTAGACAATTGGGAGCCTACAAGGACTATGTGAAGAATAAATCTGCACCTGAAGGGTGTATCGCTGAAGCATATATTGCGCACGAGTGTGTAACGTACACCAACTTGTATTTGGGAGCTCTGGAGGACCCCCAACAACATATGCCGATAGATGAACCCCAGTTCAACCTTTCTATCATCTGCAATGACGTGGTAGTACATGGAAGCTTGCCAAAGTCGTACAAGTTGGATGGAAATGAGATAGCCATTGCCCACTGGTCGTTACTGATTAACTGTCCAGAAGTACAATATTGGAAAAACTATCATCTTCACTGCCCTGCTATTGCCGGAAATGTTGATTACCACAACAGGACGTTTGCAAACTACTTTGGTCAATGGGTAAGGGTATATGTGTATATATATATATATTTTATATCCTTATATAGCATGTGTGTACGTGGTTTTCTTTTTCTATGTTCATAATTTATGGTGTATCTGGTTTCTTATCGTTTTCAGATGAACCATGTAGCAAATTATGGTTGCCCAGAGTGGTCAAACGAATTGAGGGTCTTGGCGATGAAACCGATAGCTTCAAGAGTTTACTCGATGTGTCAGGTCAATGGCGTGAAATTTATATGTGAAAATCGAGACGACCGACTGAAAACACAGAATTGTTAGGTGATGGTCCATAGTGGGCAGGATGGCGTTGACTATTACGGTGTCCTTCATTCAGTTGTTGAACTAATTTATGGGAACCGCATGAAAGTGCACTTGTTCAAGTGTAAATGGTTTGATACTAGCCCGGAGAACACAAGGACCGATCAGTACAGAATATTTTCAGTGAATACTGCTATAAGCTGGTATAAAGAAGACCCTTTCGTTCTTGCCACATCAGTAAAACAAGTGTTTTACCTTGACGATCTTCTGAACAAAGTCCCGTGGAAGGTGTTAACCATGTTGCTCATAGAAACATATACAGTGCTGCCACACTTGGTGAGACCGCAGATGATGAAGAAGTTATTGCATACCAAGAGCCGAACGCTTTTGACATTCCGGAATCATCTACGAATCGCCTTAATAATGTGAGATCTGGGAGTGTGGTTCGAATTACTGGAGCAGAACTTCTCGATGTTAATCCAAATGAAGTTGACGCTGATTCAGATGACGAGGAGCGGCACATATTGCCAGTGGTTACCTATGAAACCGAGTCAGACTCAAGTGATGAACATGATTATGATTATCATCCTTAGTACGTTAATGATGTACGTATTTATAGTCGGAAATTATAGTCAAAAATTATATATACTCGGAAATTATAGTCGGAAATTCTAGTAGAAAATTATAGTCAGAAATTCTAGTCGAAAATTATAGTCGTAAATTATAGTCGAAAATTATAGTCGAAAATTATATTCGAAAATTATAGTCGTAAATTATAGTCGGAAATTCTAGTCGAAAATTATAGTCGGAAAAGATCTTCGAAAATTATAATCGGAAATTATAGTCGGAAATTATAGTCGGAAATTATAGTCGTAAATTATAGTCGGAAATTATAGTCGTACATTATAGTCGTAAATTATAGTCGGAAATTATAGTCGTATTTATAGTCGGAAATTATAGTCGTACATTATAGTCGGAAATAATAGTCGTAAATTATAGTCGGAAATTATATATAGTCGTATTTATAGTCGGAAATTATAGTCGGAAATTATAGTCGTACATTATAAAAATTTGGCCATGCCAACGTCATATCGATCGGTGTTATTTATGAATTAATACTTGCCGGAAATTCTTGGCCGGTTATTTATGGGTAATAGTAATACCCACGAGTTATCAACTCATTGGTAATAGTATTGCCGGCGAGTTGATAAGTAACTCGCCGACAATAGTCCCTTAAATTCCAGCTCGAGTTTCTCCCCACCATTTCTTCACCAAGCTCGATCCTTGCAAACCCTAAACATCTCATCTCTTCCTCACCTCGCCGCCCACAAACATTACTTCCTCTCCTCAAATCTCTTCTCTCTCTCCCCTCCCCTCCTCTCCTCTCCCCTCTCCCCTCTCCCCTCTCCCCTCTCCACACAAAAATACCCCAAAAACCCCAAATCTCAATTTCCTCTCCTCCCCTCCTCCTCTCCTCCTCCCCTCACCTCCGTCACCGGAAGCCGAGCTCGACCATGACAGGTCCCCTAGCTCTCTCTCTCTCTCAATTTTTGTTTTTTTTAATTATGTATATATATATATGCATTTTAATTATATTTGTATGCATTTTAATTAACTTGATTAATTAAGTTTTGGGTTTTGAGTTAATTTTTGATAATTATTAGGCAAGTGTATGTATGTATATATGTAGAAAATATTTAGGTAATTTAAGGTGATTTGGATTACTTGATATAGGTAATTTAAGGTAATTTAAGGTGTTGGGCAAATTAAGGTGATTTGGATGAATTGATATAGTTGATAATTATATTGTATTTTTGATAAGTTAATTATGTAATTATATATTTTTGTGTTGGTTAATTATATTTGTTACGCTAATTAGTAGAATATATTTGTTAACTTAATTATTTGGTTAAATAAGCATTTGGGTAATAATTAATGGATATTTTGATAATTATATTCGTAATGATCGAAATGATATGATGCAATTTAATTTAATGTTTGATATGATATCATAAGCATTTGGCCTATGAAATTTAATTTAATGTTTGATATGATGCAAATATGATCTTGATGAATGACATATGTGATTTAATATATATGCAAATTATACGTTTTTATATAGATAGATTATATATGCAACTATGTCAAACAGAAAGTAATTGGAATTTGAAGTCCAATTTACAAAAATTTCATTGTTAATTTTTCGATTTTTTTTTCAAATGGATCTTCAACGAGAACCGATTGGAACCGGAACCGTTTGGAACCGATAACCGCTAGAACCGGTTCTAGAACCGAACGGTTCCGGTTCGAAACGGTACCGGTTCGAAACGGTTCCGGTTCCAAACGGTACCGGTTCCAAACGGTTCCGGTTCCAAACGGTTTATCATAGAACCGAATCCAGGACTAATTGTTGGAACCGGAACCGTTTAGAACCGGAACCGTTTCAAACTAATAACCACTAGAACCGGAACCGGAACCGTTTCGAACCAGAACGGTTCCGGTTCTAAATGTTTCTGATTCAAAACGGTTCGGTTCCAAACGGTTCCGGTTCCAAATGGTTCCGGTTCCAAACGGTTTTTCATAGAACCGAATCCAGGACTAATTGTTGGAACCGATAACCGTTTGGAACCGGAACCGTTTGGAACCGGAACCGTTTATCGGTTCCAAACGGTTCCGATTCCGAACGATTCCGGTTCCAAACGGTTCCGGTTTTTCATAGAACCTAATCTAGGACTAATTGTTGGAACCGATAACCGTTTGGAACCGGAACCGTTCGGTTCCGGTTCCGGTTCTAGCAGTTATCGGTTCCAAATGGTTCCGGTTCCAAACGGTTCCAGTTCCTTAATTTTCATAGAACCGAATCCAGGACTAATTGTTGGATGTGCGGGAGGTTTTGCGGCAAATTGGCTTGGAGGCATCAAACGGAGAGGGACTAGAAACAGTGGAAGGAGCAGCAGTCAAAGTTCCTCAGCCGCAGTCAGAAACACGCACAGTGGCCCAATTATCAATGCTTGCACACAAATGTTGCTAGCTGCGCGAGGAGAGGAGGAAGCTGCACTATCCGGATCCGTGCAACCCCCAGTCCAGCCTCGAGCCTCAGTCAGCAGACCCTCAGTCAGCAGACCCACTGACGAGCGAAACTCAACGGGGGCATCAGAAACTCCCTCCATCCGAATGCCCCCTATTGGCCCGGTGCCTACTCCCGTTTCACGGGAATCATCTGAGGCAGATTGTGCTGGCGCCTCATCGTCCAGGACTCGTCTATCTCCGCCGTCCGATCTCTTCCTGCCCGACGAGATTCCTGTGATCCATGAATTCGATGATAGGGGGAGGCCTATTTATATTGAAGGACGGTCGGAGTTCCTGAGCGTAGAGGAAACGTACAACTTCATCCCGTTCGACCCCGTGTATCTTTAGAGTGCGAGGTGCAACAACCAGCAAACGGACGATGCAGGTAAATTTTATTTAACAAGATTGATTATTTAATTATTACTTAAGACTTACGATAGGTTCAATTAATAATATCAATTTGTTGACATTGTATTATTAGGCAATTTCGTTAATGGCACTGGAAAACGAAAGACTAGAGGCCCCTGCACCGGGAAGAATCTTGAGCAGGCCACCGGGGGAAGGAAAACGCTCATTAGGGCCAATGAGCATGGTGAGGTGATCAAGACATTTGACACCATGCAAAAGTATGCCAGCATGGCCGGGGCCGTCGTGCGGGACAAGGTCCCAATGCTTTGGCCAGATTGGGAATCTGTGCCTCTCTACGTGAAGATGCAAGTGCATAATGCGCTGAGTGTGAGTTAAATCGTATTTTCATTACATAAATTTTAAATTTATTAATTAAGTCCGAATAAATATATAATTTTACCGTTTATATATTCATCTTGCAGGTGTGGTTTGACGTTGATGAATGCCTTATTCACACGTGGGTAGAGCGTCAACTACATATCAGGTGATGTGATTCGAGTTATTTGAGTATATATCGAGTTAGATTTTTGTTTATCAAGTGTTTTAATATCTCTAACTTTTTTTTTCTGGTGTTAATATAGGTATAAAGAGTGGAAGAACGAGCTTTCAAAACATTACACATAGTACAAGGAGCTAGGCCAAGGTTCTACCCCTAGCGAATTCCGGTTTAGGGAGTACGAGTGGCTGTGGCTGGTAGCCCACTTCGAGCACCCCAAAGCGAAGGTATGCATCCTGAATATATTTTACAACCCTAATGTATCGTATCACATTGAAATAGTTAGTTACTAATTTTTTTACATATGTTTACCAAACAAAGCGATTTCCAAGACGAACAGGGAGAAAAGATTGAAAAACACCAAGGCCCATCATGCAGGTTCGCTCAACTATTTGGGTTGGTCGAGTAAGGGCCAGCAACAACAAGAAGTCAACCCATTGGTGTTTCTTCATCAGAAGTTCTATCTGCAGTGCCCTGAAGAAGCGGAAAGTCTTTAGCCTCATTATTTTGTAGTTCACATATGCATGTGTTAATAAAACCATTTTTCTCTATTAATTTATTTTGTTTAATAATACGTTATTCATATTCGCTTTTCAATTAGGTGAGAGTGGAGGAAGCGATCACAGAAGTCACCATGAATATAGCTCGAAACAACCATCCTGACTGTTCGGAGGAAGAAGTGACCCAGTATGCCTCTCAGATCGATCCGCTTGATCGCCCTATAGCGGCTCAGATCATGGCAAAAGCGTGTGGGACTGGAAAGAATACCTACTACTGCAGGGGAATGGGCTCGGCGGGCGAAGGAGTATTGAAGAACACTTCAGAATACTCTAGCGGGTCAAGAACTTCTTCTAGGAACTCTAACCTAGCAGCAGAGCTTTAGAGGACACAGAGGGAGTTGGAGGAGCAAAAGAGGCAGATGGAGGAGATGCGGCAATTGGCCGAGCAGCAGGCAGTCAGAGATGCCGAGTACCGGGTGATGGCCGAGCAACACCGAATTATGGTCCAGCAGCAGACCCAAATGTTCACATGGATGCAGACGATGTACGCGTGCCAGACTACCGAACAACCGCTCCCCACACCTGCCCCGGTCCCTGTGTTCCACAGTGATCCACCACCGCAACAGTCACCGCCACAACAAGACCAGGGTAGCCACCGGAGTTCAAATGATTACGTCCACATCGATTTCCTCGACCCTTAGTGTAGTTGTAGTTTAGTTTCGTATTGTTGCTGTTTGTACTGTACGTTGGACAATTATGTGTGTACTGTTGAACTTGTATTTGTACGGTTTCTGTTTTTCAGTGCAGGTTCTGGAATTGGGCCTAATCCAGAACCGGCTTTTTTTTTACAAATTTCTTTGGGTATTGCCGGCGACTTAGGCCAAAGTCGCCGGCAATACCCCTCATTTTCCGGCCACGGCGGAGCAGCATTGCCGGCGACTCAAGTCGCCGGTAATGCCCTTAATCATTGCCGGCGACTTGAGTCGCCAATGATACCCTTAGGAATTGTCGACAACTTGAAAAATAAGTTGCTGGTAATACTTTCACCGGCGCCAAATTTCTGGCGAGAGTATTACCGGCGACTTAAAAAGAAAGGCCGGTGACTTTAAGTCGCCGGCAATACCCTAAAATGTTGTAGTGGCTGGAGAGAGAGAGAGAGAGAGAGAGAGAGAGAGAGAGAGAGAGAGAGAGAGAGAGAGATAGAGAGAGAGAGATAGGGAGAGAAAGAGAGAGTTGTGAAGCAGCTCTCTCTTAAAGAGTACAGTTAGAATTCAAATTAGGAAATGAGGGCAAAATCGGTAGAAAAAATGGGTTTTATAACTTATTGGGCATTTTGGGAGGAAATGATGTCAGCTAAGTTTTTTTTTGGAAAAAAAAGGTGTCATAAGTTATGCGTTTTTTACCTTATTGTCATAAGTTGGTTTTTTTGGAAATCTTATATGTTTTTTTTTCATTTCCCCTTCTTAAAACCTAGGTGTCACCACAAAAATAAAGTACCTTTGGTTTCATTACCTCTTCCTCAGGGTTTGAGATCATTGATAACTTCATCTACTATACTTTCGAAAGTATAGGATATGAACTTTGGTCTAGTTAAGCAATATCAAAAAACTACATTTTTGCTTCTACTCGTCCGACGGTCCCTGGCCTCGCCGGTGGCCCTCTCGACTCTCGACTTGGGGTGCTACCGGACAGGTCCTTGTCCCTAACCCGATAATGGGTGAAAGAGTCTAGATTTCAAGATGTGGTGGAGAGAGATTTCTATATCCTTTGGTTTGCAGTGGATTTCGTGGCGAGGGATGGCAGTCGGTCAGTGGCGAGTGGATGTGGTTTGTCTTGTCGTTATTATCTCATTCCCAACGAGGTCACGCGTCGTGGAAGGAAATCCGTAAGCCGGAGATGCTTGGATCGCGTTGAGTGTTGGCTTCGTGATCTTGGCTCTCGATGTACCTTGGTTTTCAGGGAGAAGTCGACCATGGTGGAGTGTTGATGAGTCGTTTAAGGCTTTGTTCTGAGATGGTGGTTGGTTGGCAGCCGACTAGGGAGGCTGGTGTAAGTGGCGGTGTGTGGGACAGAAAGTGGTGGTCGTGGACTGTTGGGGGCTGAAATCTCACAAAGTTGCATTTTAGGCTCCCAAAGTGAGCCTAGGTAATTTCCCTCGGCTGATCTATGTTTATTATGTTTTTTTTTTCAAAGTTTAGTTATTTTTATTTGTTGTCTTGATTTGTTTTGTAAAAAATAAGCTAATATTCGTATGAGATTGGCAGAAGTTGCCTTTGTCCCGAGATGCGCACATTTGGTGTCTTATCTGTCCTAGGTAAGTTTTGGATCGTCGAGTGGACACACCCTCCTAGTGGTAGGATGAAATGTAGTGCCAACGAAAAGTTCGTTTGGCAGCATAGTTGGGAAACTGTTCAAAGTAAATTGATACGTCGTCGCTATCGCGTTATATTTCCATTACTGTGTCGCCTCAAATGTAAAGTAAATGAAGTAGTCAAATATGTACTTTTTACTAAATGGTGCAGTTTAAAATACAATGTATCAGTCGAATTGCTTGATAGTATTTCAAATGTTTCTCTTTTTATGGGTTTAGGTTTTATGTCCTCTCTTTATATTTGACAATTAGTCGCAACCCTTACTGCAAAAAAAAAAAAAAAACCATTAACATCCTCACATCACAATACAATGAAACTGACTCATCATACATAGAAAACACGATCACGCGGGGACTCTGCGAATTTGTTACTGTTACCTTAAGAAACACACCTACAAAACATCAATGCTGTTTAAAAACCCGGCCAGATTGGGAGAGATCGACATCGATGAGCTGCGTAATGAGGAAGCTACGCCTACTGATCGCAAGGCCAGGAGGTGGCCTTCCGCTCCCTCGACGGCATCTGGCCTCTTTTATCTTTCTCTCCTGCAGTTAAACTGTTTTACCTTAAATTTTCACCATAGCTGATAATGAAGGGTTTCCAAGAATGGACAAGTTTGTCGACTGATCGAGAAACTTGCATTGCCCGCTGGTTTACGTGGTGGTCTTCTAGAAGCTGCCACGAAAAGGAAGTAGGGCATTCGATCCATCGATCATCTGTGGCCATTTTTTCCGATCCCTCTCGGGAGGTATTCATTATGTTGAAGTGAAAGGGAATTATTGGGTTGGGCTTTTTGGTTTTGAAAGGTGGTTAGCTTGCATGTTAGGTATATCCGTATATATGCAATCCCCGCTTTCATATATACTTCCCTTTCCTATCGATCATGAAAAGAAACTCGGGTGGGTGGAAAAGCTGGAGGTTTAGGGTAAATTTTGAACACATGAAGCTAGTACCAATTAAGAAAGGTATTCTCTTTTGGTTTGTATGATCGGTCTTTTCCCTCAAAGGTTTAGATTATGTATGTATGCTAAATTTTTGCTAATTTTCAGATTTCTACTATGGTTTTCAACTTTCAATGGAGCTAATAAAGTTATAAAAATATGAATACCGTATAACCTCAATAATTTTATACTCAATTAGTTAATAATCTCGTTAAAATAATATTTTTTGTCGGTCCCGACTTGGAGACAATGTGGTAAATTAATAATTCGTTAAATTTATAAGATAATAGAAATTTGAGAATTCATATAGACTACATGCAATATATAAATTAATAATGCCTTAATACATATAATTAATTATTCAATTATGATTACTTCATGAAGAATGACTCAAATGTGACTTGTTACTTCTTGAAATTGATGTCAACTTAAACCTCATCTTCGACTTTTCTTAACATGCATGGTATGAATTTCTGGTGTAATCTTCTCATAGTATATTTAATAATAGAGCGCCCTTATTAAAATAAAAAAATAAATTAAAAAATGATGTATATTGAACAATGTACAACAATAATATTTTTTTAAGTTAATAGTGTTGCAGGAGAAAATATATAAACTGAAAACTTTGTACTTTTCTCATTGATAGAATGCCTTAAATATAGGCTGATACAATTTGTTACAATAAATGTCTCGATATAACAGGGATTCTCTGTATTTATCTAATCTAATATGTATCTAAGTAGGATAAGACACACACCGAAAATTATGGAGAATAAATCTCCTTAAACACTCCCCAATGTGTCGATGACCTCAAGAATGATGAATGACTTGTTGCCTTAATAAAAACCTCGCCAAGAAAACAAAAACCTCATGGGTAAAACAAAGCTTGGGCTAAGGGAAAAAGAGTACAACGCATCAACTACAAATGCTACTACATGTGATGTAGGTTTTCCCTGATGTGTACAGAAATGTAATTCCCCCTCACTGTAAACTCAGTTTTGGAATTCAGATAATCTGCGTATACCGATGCTCCTCACATGTTTCACAAAAGTAGATTTAGGTAGTGACTTGGTAAACAAATCCACAACATTATCAACAAAACCAATCTGGTTCAGTTGGATATTCAACTGCTGTTGTTGTTGGTGATTAAAGAAGAATTTCGGCGATATATGTTTTGTATTGTCACCCTTAATGAAACTCAACTTTATCTGTTCAATACATGTCGCATTATCTTCAAAGATGCAAGTGGGAGCTGTAATAGAAGATGGTAATCCACTAAACCCTCAAATACGACCTATGACTGACCTAATCCAAACACATTCTCTAACAGCTTCATGCAAACAATAATTTCAAAATGATTCGAGGAAGTAGCAACAAGGGTTTGGTTAGTTGATCTCCAAGAGATCACTGTATTTCCTATAGTGAAAACATAACCGGTCTGTGAACGACCATTTTGTGGGTCAGAGAGGTACCCAGCATCACCAAATCCAACCAACACATCAGCCAATGTTTCGGAATAGAATATAGCATTAAAACTGCTCGCTGCCTGCACATCTTTCGATGCATCAAACCATTCCTTCTATATATCGAAGGAATGACTCTGATCCATCCCAGGTACATCCTTCGATGAGTCGAAGGGAATCTTCGATGGATCACAGGACCTGGGATTCGCTTGCTGTGATTCAACATTCCCTTTTCCAGAAATTTCATGATTCTCTCTGTATTCTTTATAAGGGAAGAATAAGCCTATGTCAATGGAACCCTTTAAGTATTTGAAGATTTGTTTTACTTCATTCCAATGACGTCGTGTAGGTGCAGAGCTAAATTTAGCCAATAAGTTCAATGGGAAGGCAATATCTGGACGTGTGCATTGAGTTAAATACAACAAAAGTCCAATAGCACTAAGATATGGAATTTCAGCTGCCAAGATCTCCTCATCGTCATCTAACGGTCGAAACTGATCTTTCTTGGGGTCTAGACTGCAAATAACTATTGGTGTGCTAACAGGGTGTACTTTGTCCATGTTAAATCACCTGAGCATATTTTGGACATAAGCAGACTGGTGAATAAGAATTCCACCAACACGATGATCTAGCTCTAATCCAAGACAAAATTGAGTCTTACCAAGGTCTTTCATCTCAAACTCAGATTTCAAGTAGCAAACCGTCTCATTGATCTCATTAAGAGTTCCGATAGATAGCTACTATAGAAAATCTTGAACTTGTTCTTTTAATGAACATACAAGGACATAAGTCATCATTCTTTTATAATTTCCCAATCAAGTAGTCACTAAGGCATGTATACCATATCCTACAGGATTGCTTCAATCCATATAGTGAACGTCTCAATTTGATAACATGAGCACTCCGTTGTTTAGAGTTACTTGAATGGGGTATAACAATGTCATCTGACACTTTCATGTATATCTTTGAATCAAGATCCCCATAGAGATATGCAGTAACCACATCCATAAGCTACTTTTTAAGCTTTTCGGACACTACCATGCTCATTAGGTAGTGGAAAGTGATGATGTCCATAACAGGAGAATACGTCTCCTTATAATCAACTCCAGGGCGTTGAGAGAAACCCTGCGCTACAAGCCTAGCTTTGTAACGCAAGACCTCATTCTTCTCATTATGCATCCGAATAAAGACTCATTTATGTCCAACCGGCATAACATTTGGTGGACATAGCACAACCGGATCTAAAACATGTCTTTTATTCAGAGAGTCTAGTTCAGCTTGGATTGCAACATTCCATTTTAGCCAATCTGCTCTACGTTGACATTCAACAACAGAACGGGGTTTCACTTCATCGTCGTCAATAATCTCCTGGGCGATAGAATAAGCAAATGCATCATCAACTAACATGGAAGATCTATCCATAAGAACGCGCACATCATTTATTCTAAGCGAGATTTCTTTGTTCTCTGACATCACAGGAGGTTCTAGAGTGTCTCCCAGAGATGCTACTTGTGATTCAAGGACATAACTGTAATCAGAGATAATCTCATGTGAAGGATTCACAATGTTGATGATGAATGGATCTTTATGTGCCTTGATGGCTTGCCTTTTAACTGGCAGCTCATCTGTAGATTTTCTTGGTCTCCTCCTCTTTTTGGTGGGAGCCGAGGCCGATGCAACATCTTCCATATGAGCAGGAGGAACGCCTCTTTGCCCGGTGTTGTCACGAACGAATCCCTTTTCTGGGATTTTCAACATTGTAGGAACATTTGCAGCAGGTATATCCGATCTCGTTACTTTAGCGATATCATCAAATGAGTCAGGCATAGAGTATGCTACTTGCTGAAGATCAAGTATTCTTCGTACTTTTGCCTCACTCTGAGACGTGCAAGGATCATGATGAGACACAGTGAGATTAAACCACGTCAATTCTTGACGTTCAACTGGAATAGAACTATTCTTATCTCTCCCTAACGGCAAAAAATATGTCCCATCAAGTGACAATCTGCAAATCTAGCAGTAAAGAGATCTCCTATCGAAGGTTCAAGATAGTGGACTATCGTTGGATATTCATAAACCAACATAAATGCCTAATCTTCTTTGAGGACCTATTTGAACGCGTTGTGGAGGCGTAATTGGCATATAAACTACACAACAAAAAATGCGTAAATGTGAAACATCAGGCTCATATTCAGTTACCATCTGGTATGGACTTAATGGTTAGCGGGCTACGGGTTGAAAACTAAGAAGCATCACTGCGTGTAACATTGCATATCCCCAAGCAGAGACCGGTAAATTTGTATGCATTACCAAAACTTTAGACATAAGCGGTAGCCACTTGATATGAGCCTCTGCTAAACTATTCTGAGAATGAAAATGAGGAACATGATGTTCAACTTCAATCCCAAGAGACATGCAATAATCATCAAACGATTTTGATGTAAACTCTCATGCATTATCCAATTGAATAGACTTGATTGGATGATCTGGATGGTGAGCCCGTAGCTTAATGATTTGAGACAAGAGTTTTGCAAACGCAGTATTCCTTGTGGATAACAAAGTAACGTGTAACCATCGTGTTCATGCATCTATCAAAACCATAAAATATTTAAATGGTCCGCATTCGGGTTTGATAGGTCCACAAATATTACCTTGGATCCGTTGTAAGAATGAAATATTGTCATTATTATCAACGACAAAATAATGGTGTGCCTGTAACTTTGCTAAAGAACAAGCTTTGCAAAATGAGCTATGTGCATTAGAGATTGCAACATATGTATCTCGTGGGATAACGCACTACGCCTCAGCAGTATTTTTCTTGGATGGTGCTGCACTCGTCTTAGAGACCGAGCCAGGATTGAGAGGAGTAATCTCATCCTCACCATCTAAACTGATGGATATAGGAATTCCCACATGTTTTTTCGCTCTAAAGAATTGATGACCATTAGTATTTTTTAAGATTTTGATCATCATGCCTAGATCTGGGTGTCCTAGTAAAAAAATGCCAAAGCTTATATGAATCAGAATCACATGTAGTTATGTGAGTCACAAAATTGGATTTAATAATTCGAATTGTAATTAGATATAAACTACTACGAATGGCCGGAAACTTCTCTAAAATGCGCTTGCGGCCACATTCAACAAAGGTTATACACAATAATTTGTTTCGATTCTCACAATAAGTTTCCAAATGAAAACCGTTGGCATGAATATCTTTAAAACTTAGCAAGGTTCGATTGGCCTTTGACGTGTATAAGGCATCAGTGATATACAATTTTGTATCATGAGGCAGTAGAAACTCTGCAGAACCACGCCCTTGAATAACAGGCGTTGCACCAATCATGGTAGGCACTAAGGATTTATATGGAAAAAGATCCATAAACAGTTGCCTATTCTGCAGAATGGTATGAGTAATATCACTATCTGGTAGACACTCAATTTCGCCTTGATGCATCTATAAAATCAATGTAAATAAGTAAGTCTTTGTACTAAAGACCAGGCGTACACTTTAAGTATACACTTAAAGATTTGAATAAGGGTGTGACCCTTGTTGAGTGCTGATATGGCATGATATAAACAGATGTATAAGCAACATCATTAGCCAATGAAATATATGAAAAAATCATCTAAAACCATCACATCCAGGTAATATGTTCGATGGGTTGAAGAAATCACTCGATGGATCAAAAAATCCAAAATAAAGGTGTGATTTTCTGGTACCAAAATTTCGATGGATCGAGTGATTTTTCAATGGATCGAAAAAGTATCCAAGGTGGTTGCATCGATGGGTTGAAAAAAAAAATTCGATGGATCAAAAGAAACCTAAAACGATATCGAATTTACGATATCAAAATTTGATGGATCAAAAATTTGGAACAGAAGCTTTGCTTCAATGGATCGAGGTGAACCTTGATAGATTGAAAATGATCAAAAGTGACAATTTTTGATGGGTTGAAAGAATTTTTGATGGGTCAAAAATGTCCAGCGATCAAAACAAACTGCTTCATTTTAAGGACTTTTTTAAAGGTATATGTGCATCGTTTTGCCATATATGTAAAAATATCGAACCATACATAAGAATTGTATGAAATAGAACGTTCTCAACACTTTCATATGCCAAAAAATAAAGAAAATTCATTACTGCCAACAAAAATACACCATAGGTGTTCTTAATAAAAAACAAGACAAGTGTCTTTATAATTTTTGACCGAAAAGTAAGCCAAAAACAAAACCAAAACTTAAAAAATTTCAGAGACAACACTTTTTCCATAGGCTTAATCAAAATTTGGGGTGGCAAGATCTTTCCTCCTGTCTTTTGCAAGAACGAGATTGGTGTCAACCACTATCTCTAAATCTCTTGCATAATTCGACTCTTGAGCCAAATATTGCTTGTGCCTCTTATATAGGGGTGAGATCGGTTCGGAACGGATCGGTATTAGATCGGAACTCGTACCGTACCGTAATAAAATATTTGGCTCGGATCCTATTCGTTTCGGTTTTTTGGCAAATCCGTGCCACAAGTTTCGGTCCCAGCGGATTTCGGATCGGTATATTTCGGTTTCGGATCGGTTTTTCGATAAAATTTTCTAGGCATAAACAATTGTTTAAGTTAATTATTATTTGAAAAAAGCAATATCATAGAGAGATAGAAGAAATGTGAGATAATAAGAGTATTTTTGTAAGAATTTTCTATATATATGTCCTAAAAAGATTTAAAATGGATGAATATATATTCATTTGTGTAAAGAAATAAGCACAATTTTGTCACATATATCATTTCGGAACGGTTTGGTTTTATTCGGTACCGTACCATAAAAAGACATTCGGTTAAGATTTATTTCGATTCGGTTTCTAAATTAGTCCGTCCCATGAGTTTCGGTTCGGTTTATTTCAGTTTTCGGTTCGATTTTTCGGTAAAACATCCCACCCCTACTCTTGTAGATATTCTGAATTTCTCTACTAACACGACATTGTTTATGCATATACTTAGTTGAACCACATTTGAAACAAACGTATCTTCCAAATTGTTGAGACAATAGGCCAACAGAAACTGAACTAGACTGGTTCTTGTTGGAGTTGACGTTCTGATCTCTATACCAAGTCAAATTTTGGCTGCGGCCTTAGCCACGCCCATGCCCTCCTCTACCCCTACGAGCAGCATGTCCTCCATGATCATAAAGTTCTGAACGAGCAACCTTCTTGTCTTTACGGGCATTTCCTTCAGTTTGATAACTCTCAGGCTTTTTAGTACTAGTCGGTCTTGAGTTAATATTAGGATAATCTCATGATGCCTCTGTTTTTTTCGCAAGGCTATTGATGAGATCACTGAAGGTAGTAATCCTCCTCTGTTCGTACTTAGTCCGGTACTGATGAGAAAAAATGCTCATGGATGTTGGGAAGGTGTTTAGCTAATGCTCAATCATATCTTTCTCAGATTTCTCCACCCAATAGAAACTCAACTCCGACTGCAGATCCAACATCGCTTGATTAAAATCTTGCATTTTAGGAAAATCCACAAGTCTGGTGTTCTTCAATCTTGCAGTTAACTCAGGAAGCTGTGCGTCATGCACATTATTGAAGCGCTACTTTAGAACGTCCCATTATACCATAGGATCCGTCTTGTTTAAATAATGCTTCTTGAGAGTTGGATGAATGTGACGCCTCAAAAACATGAAGGATTGAGATTTTGATTCATCAGTGGGGGGCATGAGATTCGTTCCAGGCCGAGAGGGTTTAATGGTGTTGGTCAATCTATTTTCGATGAATATAGTTTTCGCATCTGAGACCCAACGGTGATACTCATTGCCTTGAAGGTCAAGGATGTCGAATTCCGGCCTTCTTGGCTCATTCGAACTCATATACAAAAACACACACAGATGTTTTATTAGTAACGATAAAAAATTACCATCACAAATTCAAGTTTTAATGAATAAGAACGTGATCCATGATATATGGTCACAAAATTGATCATAAACGGTGGCAAAAATCATACCCAGCAACCATGACTAACCGTCACATAGGATCGATACCTCTTTCCTTTTTTGTTCTAAGCCGTGACTCCTCCAGGACCGTCACTTATACTCTATGGATATAGGTCCATAAGAACTCGGGTAAAACATGTAATATAAAATAACTCATATCACAATTCCAATAATCCTAGATCTAGGGTTTTGCAGTAAGTAAGTTTGATCCTAGATCTATAGATTAGTAGTTTAGAAAATTTACCTCGATGGGTGTTGTGATCGATATGACTGGTACACTTGATGAACGATTTGAAGTGGAAGCTCTTATGAAACGATTCTTTGGAAGTCATGCAATCTTGACGACGTAGGAAGAGAAGATGAAGCTTGTGCGTTGATTGGTAGGAACACACAGGGAAGAGGTCGACGGTGAAGGTGATGGCCGGTGACGACGGTGAAAGCTTTTTCTGAAGGTTAGGGTTTTTTTTCTTTGGTGATGGCTATCAACTCAGAGAGTTGCTGATAACATGTTGCATGAGAAAATATGTAAACTGAAAACTATGTACTTTTCTTATTGATAGATTGCCCTAAATATAGGCTGATCCAATCTATTACAGTAAATGTCCCGATATAACAAAAATTCTCTGTATCTATCTAATCTAATCTGTATCTAAGTAGGACAAAACACACACCGAGAATTATGGAGAATAAATCTCCTTAAACAATAAGTTAGTAATTAACCACTAAATTAAATAATTGTTATTTTATCGATTAATTAATATCTCGACAAATTTTATTAAATTTGTCGATCATTATTAATTTATAGAAGTTTTAACTGGAATAACTAATTTAACATAATTTTGGTGCGAATAAAAGGAATAACTGGTTTTCAACCATTTTACTTGGTATAAATAGAGATAGGATTTGACAATATTGAATAGTCGTCGAATCAAATAATTTAGTACTCGAAGATTATGAAGTTAACCGTTAGCTAGAAAAAGTTGATTACGTGGACTTAATTATCGCGTGTAAGAGTCTCTTCGTTTGAACTCAAGTCTATTCGTGCATGCACCTGTCTATAAAAGATCTGAAATGCTTACAAATGGCTAAGAGAAACCCCATTATTCAACTGTTTTTCCAATTTTGGGGAAGAAAGTATTTGTTACGCGCCTCCGTTTCTAGTTTTGGAAAGAAAGACCGATGTAGCAGCTGATGGCCAGTAATTGGGGCAACCAATTAGAAGCTTTTTATCTTTCAACCTAAAATGTCCCTATTTTTATCTTTCAAAACTCCAAAACGCCTTTTCTATATATCTCACATTGGCACACCTACCCTCCTCTAATTTAGTCTGTTCAGATTTCTAGGTTAAACATGCGTACGAAATCCCTCGACTGACTGATGTGAGTGGCATGGTATGGCATGGCGGATTTTGCTTGAAGCGTTGAAAGGGTGTGTAATGATGCTAGTTAAACTGAAAATAGCTATGTTGAGGAAAACAATGTGTACTCGTATATCCTTTTTCTTGCAATTTTAGGAGTCTGGGAAGAGTTGGTGATATTGTAACCGTGTTTGTACGCCTTGAGTTCTTGTTCGTGCCAAAAGTAGTTCATGGTGTAGGGAACTATTTTTTTTTGAGAACGATGGTGTAGGGAACTTGGTTTCCGATAATTATAGAATATAGAGCTGCTTAAGGAGGAGTAACTCAGCTGTCTAAGCAAGCCCAATCTTTTTGACCAAACAGGGAGGCAGCTTTAACCCAAATAATTGTAGCCTAGGGCTTCTAGAAGTCTGGCAAGGCCTAGTTATTTTTGGAATTTAAGATCACTACTCATTACATTTTCTACCACTGACAGAAGAGGCCTAGGCTGAATACGTTGGAAGCACAGTATGAAAAATAAATGAATAGGATGAGCACGAATCTCGTAAATTTTGAATCCGACCAGATCTCATCCTGAGCGGGATTGGGACGGGACGAAAAATAAATTTTTTACTATTTTGTCCTGTCCCTACGGGACTGAGTCTTGATTTTAAAATTCTGATAAACTCGTCTCGTTTCGCATAATATATTCTATCTATTTTATTAAGGGTTGATATATTAAATGATCAAACAAATAACATTATTCGACAAAAAAATAAATTACATTCTAACGATCAAAGTATTATACTTCTTGTAGTATGTATTAAATGTATCAATTAAACATGAAATAAAATAGTTTGTAGTTTTACTTCTAATTAGCCATTAAGTAAAACAATATTATTTTGTATAGTTGTAGACTTTTAAGTCTTATTAAACTATATTTATCTTATATTGAACTCGAAACTTGGTTCGTCTCATCTCATCCAATTTTTTGTTGTTTAATACTCTATTAAATGTTCATTTTAAATTTGACCAGAAATTTGACCCGTCCCATCCCGTTTTGTTCGGGTTTTGGGATGACCAGAACAGACTTTTAAAATACCAAATCCCGTCCCGACCTGTCCCGTTTGGGAAATAGATAAAGACGGACAAAAATGGACCCGACCCGTCCCGTGCTCACCCCTATAAATGATTGATGGCCATTTTAATGATTTTATTACGTACTCCAACTACAACTACACCTCGCCAGCTTCTTTCTTCACTAATTCATGGCCTCTTAGTATCATTTTTTTAGGGGATGCAAAAATTATCCATTATAGGATCAAAGTCGGTAGTAATACAAAATTTCACCGGATTACCCGGCACGCTAAAGAGAGAAATTCTATCGTACCACTACACTTGATTTAAACTATATGACACACAAGTCCTAAACTAATAACCCAGAGTAGTGCAAGTAACTATCAAACTTTTGGGCGCATCACACTTCTTAATTAGTTAGGAACTCCCTCTGCTACAGAAGTACATCCCTCGGATCCCATGTCGAGGGACAAAGAAGATCTGGAACACAAACCCAAACAATCGAATAGCCTAGAAAAGGAAGGTAGTCCATATGGCCAATGTGAGGAGAGACAGCATTTGAGCCCATGAAAATTGACCCAATCCAGTCCAGGTAGTTCACCCAAGACCCACTGGCCCACCATTGGCAAATCACAATGCGACGTTTAACTAAGGCCGACTGGTTCGTTGCGCTGCCCATTTGTTGCACTCCGATCCATCTCGTCACCTCCTGCTCGAAATTCGGCGACCCTGAGCGCTGCCATTTCCTCTTGAAGAGAGCTCGGGCAGGTCGAGATCGTCTCAGACCCTTCCATCGTCGCCGCCAGTTCACAGCCTCATGACACAAGATCCTCACCCTACCGCCGAGAGGAAACAATCGCCTGCAACGGTGGCATACTCACGCGAAACACTACCACAGAGCCAAAATTCGGTCACCGTCTGCCATTGAAGCAAAACAGATCAGTGGATCCAAAGAAGAATTAGAGCCAATCGAGAGCAGTGGAGGTATGTTAGCAGCGAAGAAATACGATGGGGAACGGGAGATGAAATCCAAAACAAAACGGAAACGGAATAGGGTGTGGCGAGGAGAATGTGGCGAATGCAAAACGGAATTGGAGATAACAACAAGGACCGTCGTCGTGCAAGCACGCAAGAGCCGAGCCTAGGCGGTGTCGGAACAATCTCTGGCCTCAGAGAGACGATCGGAGCACAAGGTAAAAGAGAGGGAGAGCCGGCGGCTCAAGTGGCTTAACCCCTAACCTGAGAGAAGAAGGATTTTCTCAATAATCCTATAGTCGTTTATATATGCAAATTCTGATCACATAGTTTGAAAGAAATGGCTTCTTAGTATCATGGTAGAGTACTAGAGTAGGAGGAAAAATAATAGAATTGGGGATCAATTACGTACTCTGCAAGACTGCAAGATTGTTTATCACTGAAATGATTTTCGTTATGATGTCAATTAGGATCGGATTTGAAGAATCGTCCATTTTTGATGAATCTGGTTATTAATTTATTAGTCTGTTGTGGTTGCTTTTTCTTCTTCTTTCTTTTACACATGATGTTAAAAACATCCGAAACAGCTAGTTTGATCTTTTCAATGCTGTAATTAATGCTCTTTTGGCTATTATCAATATTGGAAAGACAAGTCCAATATTCTAAGTTCATTGGGTTGCAAACTTACAATGTTTGGACTTATCAAAAACAGTACCGGACTTGTTCAGTGTTAACACTTAATAGCTAGTTTTAGTTTTAGATATTGGGCTTCAAATCCTGACTCGTTGGTCAAGGCGTGATTATAATCACACCTAGTTTTGAAGATTGGGCTTAGAGAATAAAGCACAACTATGAGAAAAACTTTCATTTAGTACTTGTATTATAGCTTTTTGCTTATTTTGATACTTAGACTTTTAAAATACTTTAAAATGATACTTGAATTTACAACATAAGTCTCCATATAGTACCTATGTAATTTTTATTTATGTTTTTCCTAAAATGCCTTTACTATGCCGATAAAACTAAAAGAAAGAAAAATACCGTCTTAAAAAAACAAAATTAGCTTTTGTCAAGTCACGAATTCACTTCTCACTACCAGCATATGCACTATACCTAAAGAACTTTTAAAACCAGCCCGCCGACGGTTGAAACCGTCGGGTATAGTTCACTTTACCCGACAGTACAAACCGTTGTCGGTAAATAGAACTATACCCGACAGTTCATTTCTATACCGTCGGGTATAGTTAAATGATGTCGTCGGGTATTGTTTAAGGATAGCCGATGACCGGAAAATCCAATTACCGATGATCTGATAAACTATAGCTGACGGCCCTTTTTATGTCGTCGGCTATGGTTCTTTATCTAACCAACTCGGGAAGCAGCTCAACCATTCAAAAAAATCAGAGGAGAAAAACTCAAAACACTCTCGAATTGTGAGTGTTTTTGGTAGCGGTCCAAAATAAGTTCGTGAAACTATTTCTCGCTATATAGGTATGTATATAGATGAATTTTGTAGATTGAGTTGATTTAATTAGATGAAAATATATTTGGATTCATTTTGGAGATTGAGTTAATTGATTTAATTATGTGTGATATATATAGATGAATTTGGGAGATTAATTGATTTAATTAGATGTAAATATATATGCATGTAAAAATTTATGTGTTATATATATATATGAGAAAAACGGGGAATCGGCAACGTGATTCCTACTCCTACTCCTGGTTTAGTTTTTATCGATATACGTAGGCTTTTATATTTAATGAATATTTTATTAATAGATTATTATATATTTTAAATTTATTTTAATTTATAATTGAGAAAAAAAACAAAATTAAAAAAATTAAAAATTCAACTTAGGCGACGAAACATCTTGGTTTGTCGTCCTAGTGAATCACGTAGGCGACAAACCGTTGGTTGTCTAAGTGTAAACATAGGCGACGAAACACAGATTTTGTCGCCTAAGTGGTTATACTTACACGATGACTGACACGTCATCGTATAAGTGTATCCACTTAGGGGATAACCAGCCGTCGTCATCTAAGTGAAGACGAAACCAAATCGTCGTCTAAGTCTTAGTACTTTGACGACGACTGTAGGTATTCGTCGCCTAAGTGTACACTTAAACGACCAACAATCTCGTCATTTAGAGAAATATTATTTTGACGTCTAAAGTACTTGGGCGACAACATTTGGTTCATCGTCTAAGATGCCACTTAGGCTACAATTGTTAGGCGACGAAAGTTTTGTCGCCTAAGTACCTGGCCAACGAAAAACACCACTTAGGCGATGAAATAGCTTGGTCGCCTAAGTGAGTTTTTCTGGTAGTGCATTAACCTTTTATCTTGTTTCCGGAAGCTGAATTTCAAATTGTCTAGCAAATTCTTCTGATGAAAAGCTAGACCTGGGTCAGTTTAGAAGACTGACTCGGAGAAGGTGCTTAATTGATATTTGAAGATGTTTACGAACCCAGTACGAAAAATTCTGATTTTTGGCAATGTAGCAGCCTTTAACATTCTTGATAAGACTTTACCGTCTGCCGTTTGAGATGGGCTGGCTAATCATTGACCCTGGAGTTAGTCAGTTAAAGCTGGTCTTTTAAGACACAACAAGAAATTTTTAAGAACCTTCTTAATGGACTCCTCTGGTTGTTCAGGTTCTTTTCCTGGCCTCTTGCTCCTAGGATTCCAGTCTTCATCGCTCCTTTCATTCCTTTGGAACATCGTCATTTCTCTTGTTAAAGCATATGGGAGATAGTTCATATTTCTGCAATTAATTCTACATCATAATCATATTAGTTGAGAAATAATTGTCAATTTACTAATATACCTTGTGGGCGTTAGATTTGGCCATCCTTGAAAGCTAGAGTATTCAAAGTGAATCCATTGAGGTGGGGACTCCGCAATGTAATCACTCAGGGTCTCCACGACAGTAAAGCATTGCTTCGAGGTCCGCGACAACAAGATATTCCCTCAAGGTCTGCGACAGCAAGAGATTCCCTTGAGGTCCGCGATAGTAGGATATTCCTTCAAGATCTGTGGCAGCAGAGCAACATATCCTCTAGGGAGAAGGAATCCTCAGAACATTGAGGATTCTAGAATCCTATCGGGATATGGTAATAAATTTGGCGGACGTACTAGCGAAAGGGTCTTTGGTAGTTGGAAAAACTCAATTGGTCCTGAATAAGAAAATGAATCAGATTCCTGATCTACCTTGATCTCTTTATTCAAGAAAGCAAAAACATCTCTTCATCCCTTATCTATATAAAAGAGAGCTTGGGGAGACATTCAGGTAACGCTCTTAACCCGAATATACTATTATTCAGATATCATTACTAACTTGATCGTTAGAGGGTCTTTGCGCGATACCACACCGTGCACTGACTTTGTTTTGTAGGTTTAAGGGATGAAAGGTCAAGGATACCAGCTTACCGAAGGTCTACATCAACAATAAAGTTGAAGGAAGGATGTCTCAACCCTCAAAATGACAGGGAAGTCGATTATCCAAGCAAAAAAGGTGCAAGCTTAGGGGTTGGCAAAATCTGCTCTCATAAATTGGTGCTATCATTGAGAGAACTCATGTATGGGTTATTCTTTAATCCTTCCATGAGCGGGTTCTCAAAGAATTCAGAATCTACCGGGTTTTCAGCAAAACCCTAAAATCCAAGGAAATTCGACAAGAAGTGATGTTTCAAAAATCCCAGAAAAATATTGAAATGTTCATCAATATTATGGTGATGCTACAGCTCGTGATAGACAACAAATTACATATAGTTGGAATGCTACGGATTTCTAGTTTTCAACACAACAATTTTTACTCCAATTGGGGTCTGGAGCAAGAAGTTCCTCCGGAGGTCGAATCTGACGTAATCTGCAATGCTGCCACTACCCTGCATTGCAGGGCTGTTTTGGTTTTCTAATGTTGATACCCAGGAGGAGTGTTATATATGGTTAGAAAGCTCTACAAGTTTAGTTTCTAACAAAACAAAAATTGCATCAATCAGAGCTGTGTACATAAAGTTATGGCGAAAGTGGTACAACATGACAGAATGGTAGCTTGTAGCAAATCATGGAGTAACATGTTCAATATATGACGATTGCTCAAGGGTAATCCAACACTTAAATGAGATATGCTCATAGACGAATGACCATCTTCATAAGAACGAGTAGTGAAAGCTTGAGGATCACGAAACTAACATCTTTAATGAATATTAGAAAGCCAAAGATCGAATTGAAGTGTGTGGTCTAAAGGTATAAAGTTGCGCAACCAATGACCAATAGCCTGTTCAATCATGCACAAGTAGTCTCTGATGTTCAAAAGAATGGCCGAAACTTGGAGGCTTGAGTGACGTGTTCTGAAGACGATCTAAAAGAGATGGAGAAGTGCCAAAAACCTATCAGACCATTAGCCATGGGGGCACTAATCCGTATAGCAATCAGAGGAAGAGCTAAAGTGAAGCATAGAGGAGTATCGGAAGAATAATACCTTGACCAACAGCTAGACTTCCAAAATAAGCTTCTCCCTATAAAGTAAAAGAGGTGGGCAATGTAAATAGATGATTTTTTGGTAAAATCCTCAAGGTTTCAAGTGAATCCCCCAAGCATGGGGACCTCTAGCTAAAACCTTGGGATTTCTAGCAAAACATACAAAAAGCTATTCGAGATACTACTTTGGGATTCACCAAAGTATTCAGATTCCAGGGATCGAGGCAGGATTTTTGCATAAAGCTAGATGAGCGAAACTCAGAAACCCGAAATGCTAAGGGCATCGTCTGAAAACTTCAGGAATGCTCGAGGGTGACTAGAAACAAAGAGTAGAGGGAAATTAATTACCTTGACCAAAAGCTGGACCATCGAGGTTTCCTTGGGGTTTAACTTTAGAGCTCATAGAAAGCTAAGGGAAAAAGAGTTGGAGACCACGTATGTCCTTGTAAGCATTGGGAGAAGAACTTTCCCTGCTTAGTTAAGGGAGAAAGCTGTGGCTGGAGTATGACATGTATAGAAGTGAGTTGGTACTCTTCCTAGCGTGTTTGGTCCTGAGCTAGAAGATTTAATGACACCCTTGAGAAACTTCCTTGCTATGATCTTTTGCTTAAAGCTACATTTTGCTTCTTTACTCATTCCATTATGGGAAGAATTTTAGGAAATCGTTCGATAACCCTTCTTTGACCCCCGTGAGAGCAATATCACAACCAATAAGGTCTGCAAGTTTCACATTTAAGTAATACCCGTTTCACAGTGACAACCTTGATCGAATGTGTAGGATATGTGGGAGGTGGTGACACACAACAACCAATCCTGAAAGAGTGGAATGGGTTTTTGTGTTTCTTTCAGTTGGTTTCATTGATAGCAAAACAACCTTGCTCTATAAGGGCGTGAGCGTTTTACTAATATGGTTTTGCTTATCATTATCAATGAGGGTATAAAGAAACGTGTAGGCACAAAATACCGTGAAAGAACCCTAGAATTAATAAGGATTAAAGGAAGAGCTGAATTGCTCAATAGAGGCATATGAGATAGTATATGCAGAAGCCCCTTGCTTTATCAAAGATACTTATAAGGGAACAAGGTTGCAATTATCTCTAATCATGTGGAGAAAACTAGCAACGTTTTACTTATTGAAGGTTTGCGTCCCTAGCCGGAATATGATTGGTACCTTTAGGAGGAGGTTCCCTAAGCTTTCTAACTTGGTGTCTTGAAGCTTGGTTTTCTTAAAGGGATGATGTAGTTTCCAAAAAATTAGCACAAGATCAAAACTATCTTCAGTATGGAGTCTTCGCTTTAGCTCAACGTTGATTGTTCATAAGGCCCGTATGCCACTATTGCATCCTTAGGAATGTCAAGTGTGGACTTTGAGCCTAGACCTGATAGTGGGTAGAGATAACAAGCATTCGATGCTAAGACCTTATCATGACTGTGGTGCCCACTTACGTACGCTAAATCAGGTGGTGTAAGGGGATTGATCCATGCTCGATATCCTTATGAGAGCTGAGCTCAGTAAAAGGAAAATAACTCTAGTAAAGTGCAGCTGAGGCAATCCATGGTATTGCTGTACTTCAAAATAATTTACATAAAGCCCTGTGTGGTCGGCCTTGGCTACGAGAAACGGTGTTTCTACCAAATTTCGGGAAGGACTTGGGCAGAAGAGCAATAGATGTTATGAGTGGATCAATCTTGAGCGCTCAAGCGGTTTATCTCGAGTGTTCTGCTTATCTGCAAAACAAGTAACAAGTGTTGGAAAGTTAATCGGTACCTTCAACTCTCCGATGCTTAAATCAGTACGTGTTATGAAAGAAAGCGTAACTGAACAATGGTTTAGAGATTTGATACCTTTGTCTTGACATAAATACCTTCCTAATATGGGTAGTTGAAAGTGACAACATCTTGTGGTCCTCAATATGGGACTGATGCAATCATTTCTCGTTTATGCAAAGAAGGGTGTTTTTGGTCTTTCAGTAATTTTTCCCTTACGCAGGCTAGTGGACGTGTGCACCGCATTGTGCAGTCGAGCAAGTGCTACCTACATCCCACGTGCGGATTTACCGAAATGCTCCTAGTTTTCTTTTAATACATGGTCCTTTTGGGTGATAAGTAAGGTATGTTTTTGGGGTTAGCACATGGCATACTAACAAGTCCTCGAGTCAAGGAGATTGACCTTGATTTGAGAGTTGAAGAAATTGAGATCCATAAAGTATCCTTACTTAACACCGTTATGCTGGTTAATGTAATGTACCCCAGAGTCCCACATGATCAAGGGCGATCCCTTGATCCGAACATGCCTAGCTTTCAGACCTAAAACGTTTGAACGTGACAACGATGACTGGAGTGCCGGGTAGGTCATATGTTTAGCTGCAGGCGACGTGCATTTGAGCTTGAAGCGTCATATGTGAGAGTAGTAAGTGCTAAGCGTTAAACAACGTATGTGATGTAGCGTGCGTTCAAGCCTTTTGAGGCCGCCAGACGGGTAATAACAACGCTAGGGCTTTTATGGGCCCGATAGTATTTTAAGTCCCTAGGTAGCTAATGCTACTAGGTTGGGCTCCGCGTGAGGAAATGCTCGTAGGAGGATTAGTCGCTAGGGAGGTTTGTACTTGGGTGGCATGCGCGATGCATCGCGCACCCTGGTCACATGCGGCCTCTTAACGGTCAACAAAGCTAGGGCTTTTTTCAGGAGCGATGTGAGTTTAAGTCCCCATGTAGCAAATGCCGCAAGGTCGGGGACCATGTCTGGGAACGTCCTGCCCAGGGTGATCAGCTGTTGAGGCAGTCCATATTTGTGTATGAAGGGTAGCCGACAACTGTCACTTTTGAAAGACAAGCTGGGTGAGCGGAATGTGGTTTTAGGTCCCACCGTAGTCTGCCTTGTGTAGTGTCAAGTGGATGTAAGTGGGTGCCTTCTTCAAGGAATATGGTTGGATTTATCGCCTATTTGAGTTTGGGTATATTCTTATTCGTGACATCCGGATGGATATGGTGAGTGTGTAGTGTACTCAAGACGTGAGAAGGGAGCCATGATTCAAGTTCACTTAATGGTGATGCTTAGGTGTGCAACAGCCGTTGATGGGACTTTTGCATGCATGACACTTGTTAATTAGCGCTTGGTTCGAGGGGTCAAAAGGTAGGTGCAGAGCACATGCCATTATGATGTCATAAATGCGGTACGCGAAAAGACGTTTGTGGTTTGAATTTGAAATGGCGTGGGACACGCGTCGCAGATTAACAGTGAATGGAGTGTATGCATGGACGATCAGGATTGATGAGGTTTTTTTGTCCCTATGTATATAAACCTCTTTTCACCCCATCCATAAGTCCATTTCAAACTTTGGAGTTTTTGTAGACATCTTGAGAGCTTTTGAAAATGTTTGGAGCGAAAGATTTACATTGTCCGGGTTCTTCACGTTCTTGATTCGTCGATTCTTTCAGAAAGGTAAGACTTTTAATCTGTGGTTCTTTTTGATTCGTTGCCATTAGTTGTTTACTATATTGAACTCTCTGAATTCAGATGATTTTATACTGCCAAAATATGTATGTATAGTGTCTTTGAGTTTTCTGGGTTATTCGATCTTGTATTTCCTTTCTTATGTGATATGTAGTGTCTGCCTTATCGTTTTTGGTACGAAATGCCTTTATTTGTGCTAGGAACTTGATTTAGATGTTGTACGGCGTTGATGTAGATATATGTAACCTTTGAGCGCTCGGTGCATACTTTTGTTGGTGTTTTTCATTTTCCTGGGCTCATCCTGATCTTTGCTAGGATAGATTGAGTGAGCGGGCTAATGAGTCCATAGCACCTGGCACATTCCGGTCTTGATTTACGTATATTTTTTGATAGGCCATCTGTGTTGGTGTTATGGATCCATCGCCGCCCATGGAGATATCGAGCAATGAGTCATGTAGGAATGTATACGGTAAACAGAGGCGTCTTATGAAACATGTATCTATGAGTCAATTGAGCCGAGAGATAGGCGTTACAATGACTTCATTTAGCATAAGTTAAACGATGTCTTCTTCTACTGTTAGTGAGGATTCTAGTCCATAGTTGCTCAATGTGTGTTGCCCTGCTGACATTCCACCCCTCTTATTGACTGCAACACCAGAAATAGCTTCGTTGAGTGAGAGTGGGGTAGGCATGTCAGCAGGAGTGGTGGACACATTAAGGTGTGAAAATGGATCGTCCGTGTTTGTGGTACCTGAGAGGGAGGAAGCACCCCTCCCGGTGATCAAGGGTGGAGTCGTCCTAAGGCCGTTTCCTCACAACGTGCCCGTCCAGGAACCTGATGGGTCTTTTAATGCCATGGAGTGCAAAAACTTTTATGAGAAATACAATGTATCACGCTCCGTCCATCTGAGGCTGTTACTCCGTTAGGACTTGGGAAACTTGTATTGACCCGCCCGAATGCTACACTTACGTCCATGAGTGGCATTTGAAGATCGGAGTCCGCCTTCCCCTTCATCCCTTCTTCAAGTATGTCTTGTCACATTTCGAGATAGCCTTGGGGCAGTGCGGGCCAGTGATGATAAGCGTATTACTAGAACTTTATAATGTGTTTGTGTTGTCACGTCTGAAATTACCAACGATGGCTGAGATAACAAACTTTTGTAATATTGCCTACGCCAAACGGGAGCATGACTATGGCACAATGAATTTGGTGTCGAAGACACACAAGACGTGGTGGTTGACACAGATACCGTCCTCTGAGGGCATTTGGCGTCAGAGGGCATTGTTGGTGGGTGGGAATTGATAGTTTGGTGACCGTCAGGGAACAGAAGATTACCCCCGAGCTCCCACGTTTTTTCAGTCACTAGGTTGTCGTTCTAGGGTGCTTGTTTTTATTTGTTGACATGCCATACTTGTTTGTGTTGATTGTGTTTTGTGCTAACTCTTTTTTTGCTGTTTGTATTATGTAGTGAGATATCATTTTCCTCCTTGTGCGAAAGAACAATGGCGTCTTGACCAGATTTTGCATTATTGGGACCATCCCGAGTCGTGTCATAACTTCTGGGTGTGTAACCACCCGGACATCCTTGAGCGGACGAGAATCTTTTTTCGACCTGAAGTGTGTTTGGTTTTATTGGTAGTTGTTTTTGCTTTTACTTTATAATAGGTGGCAGTCTGATCGGAATGCGATGCTCTCATTTCTTCGTAGCCAAGGGCGATGTGGGCACTAAGTAGAAGATGGAATAGGCTAAAGTTGCGCTTATGCTTGACCGACTTTTGGCCAACGCTGTTGTAATTGCTTAGTTGTAAGAGGGGACAAACGGCGCGCTGGTGCATGGCATAGAGGAGCGGTCCGTGGAGCATCTTACCAATGAAGAGGTTCTGGAGTGTAAGATTATCCATTTGTCTGAGGAGGGACATAGGCGAGCTTCGAGGGATGCTCTTCGTAAAGTTGCGACACAAGCAACCCAAGGAGCAGAAGGAGCTGTAAATGCAAGTCAATCTACTGCCACCCTGATTCTAGTGCAGAGCGAGCGCAATCGTACAAAGTACGAGGCTCAGAAGAAGAGAGAGAAGAAGAGAAAGGCAGGTTGCCATCCCTATGTGCACCATCCTAAGAGGAAGTCGTCTGCTCAACAGACCGGGCAGGTGGGATCTACGTCCACTTCAGTTCAAGGAGGTAATGAGGAAGTGGTGAACCACTCACCCGTGCTTCGCATGAGGATGCTTGAAGAGCTTGCTGCTCATGAGGATAGTAGTGAGACTGAAATGGAGTTTGACGACGAGCGTACATGAAATTCTCCTCATCCATCTCCCAGAAACGAGCCTCTCCCCTCTCCCCAACAGTCACCTCTATCGACTCCTTCTTAAGCGTCCCAGCCTCAGTCACATTCAGTACCTCCGCCTGCCGGTAGCT
This sequence comes from Geum urbanum, assembly GCA_946800695.1. Lineage (NCBI taxonomy): Eukaryota > Viridiplantae > Streptophyta > Magnoliopsida > Rosales > Rosaceae > Geum > Geum urbanum. The sequence continues at coordinate 18,077,280 of OX326997.1, read as the reverse complement.
AGGGTCCCCAAATTGACCAAGGGACTGCCAAGATCCTTGTGGACAAATATCTTCAGTTCAATCGTAAGGTAGTCCCCTTGGACGTGGTTGCCGTGCAGCGGAAGTGTGCGCTGTCCTGTAGTGCGAAAAAAAATTGTGCGTGTCTGTGTAACAGCCTGGTGGGTGTATGATTTCCATCAGCAAATGTTGTCGAAGGGACCAGATGAGGTACCCGGGGAGCTGGATGCGACCAGAGAGAAGGTGAAGTTGTTAGAGGCAGAGTTGAAAGGGAAAGAGGCGGCTCTATTGACCACCCATGAATAACTTGTGAAATATTATGGGATAGAATAGGAGCTGCGCACATAGGTGGAAAACCTTCTCATAGTGTATGATGGCTTTATTGAGGTTAAGCGTAAGCTCTAGGAGAAGATCAGTGCGCTCACCCTAGATCTGGAGACGCTACAGGCGGATAAGCTGTTACTAGAGGACCTTTACTCCCATGATGTTGAGGGGGAGAACGAGATACTTTCTCAGGTGCAGTCTTTGAAGGCAGAGGTTGAGTCCTTGAAGGCGCTAGCCTTGGACGATGATGCTAGACGCAAATTACAGGTGGATGTCGTTGACACATTCAAGGTCTTGACGGATTTTGCGGAGGGGAAGACAGAGGTTGAGTCTTCTGCCGTGTAGACCATGTTCCTGATGCTTAAAAAGTTACCCTACATCAACTGGGATCGTTACTAGGTGGATCAGAAGGCGGGCCAGGTGGTGAGCTTCCAAGTGTGGCGGTTGCTTATTTCTATTGTTTTTTGCTTGCTTCGTTGTATGTAAGAACAATAGCTCTGCCACCTTCTGAATATTTTGAAGCTGTGGGCGTTTATCATGACTATATACTGCTGTGGATTTCCAAGAGTTTGTGTGTTTGCCTTTTATTTATTTATTAATTGACTCTTAGTGTTATGTTGCTTGAATGAGAATATACTTAAAGAATAATTGTGTTTTCCTTTTATTATTCAAGTCGAGCAGGTTAGGATTTGAAGTAATAGTGAACGGAATGTTGGAAGAAACAACACAATATTGGTATAAAGCGTATTCTTACTTCATTAGAAAAGCGTTTGACACTATAGAGCATACAAGTGAGAATCTTACAAAACTTAATATGCCAAATTTTGGGCGGAGTGCCTCAATGGTAATATTTCCTCAGGTTGACGGAGTTCCAGGGTGGGAATGGACTGAAAGGACCCAATCCCGACTCAGTTACCTAAACCGGAATCAAACCCTTTCGAAAATACGAACCACAAAATTTTTTCGAAATTTGGGCAGAGTTTCGTTACTAGCGTTGAATTACCATAACCTGCACCCAGAAAATAACACTTCGTCTTATGCCACAAAAAGCAAACCGTGGGCACCAATCCCATCCGGATTTCTCAACATCAATATAATCAACAACAGTAAGTAAGCTGTACTATGTATATACGTATATCCGTGAAAATTCGCATAACATGTATCAGAGCGACCTCTAGAGTAAAATATATACAATATGTACATCAGTAGGTGAAACAAGAACCTACTGGAAAACACAGGTGACTCTGATCACTAGCCTCCAAACCGCGACGTGAAACACCAAACCTGAACTGCAAATTGGGCACGGAAACCGAAAAGCCCAGGGGAAAGACAATAAACACGTTAGAGTGAGTGGACGAAAATAAATGTCTTTCACCAGTTTATATATGTTATAAAAACATATGCGAGTCCAGGTAAATAGACATAATAAAAGTACACGAGGTAAAACCGTAATCCTTCAGCGTACTGAGCATGCAAGTAAAAATCCCACGGGGTCACTCATGGACACACACCGTGCTAGTACAGTCAGAATCACGGAGTCCCAGACTTCCACGCGATTCTAGCCAGAAAGGCCTCAGGTCAGAGGTCTGCCTCCCCCCGATACAGGTCACAGGTCAGGAGTCACAGCCTCCCCCGGTACACATCCTCGGGGATCAGCCGGGATGCGAGTGTATCGATACAACAATATATAACGACTGTACTCTGTGTAAACTAAATCACAAACATTTCGATGCAAATGCATGGAACAACATATAAGTGTATATATATATACTTATATACGTATATTCGTATAAGTATATCGTAATATCGTAAAACACATGCTCATATATCCGAAATCTCAATACGCATGCTCGAGTTCATAAATCATATCAAAGACTCGCAAGAATTTCGTGAAAAGAAATTGTCCACTCACAAGTGAGCAAAACGCGCACACGCGCTAATCTCGAGAACCGGCGGAAGATCCCTCGCCAGAAGCCCGATCACGATCCCGATCCCGATCTCGATCCCCTGAATATATTCATAAAATACAACTGATCAATATCGTAATCCTTAACACTGTACGGATGCACGGAAACCAACTGTTCCCGAAAATATGCAATGCGGTACCAAATGAATTACAGAAATCCCGAAATCCCAACTCGAAACCTCGACTGAAAATCGGCTACTCAAATCAACCCGAAAACCTCCGTATGATAACCAGGGCGTGATTACGAGAAAAATGACACTAATTACAATAAAATCTGAAAAGTTGACTTTTTCTCGCCGTTGACCGCCGGCGCCGCCGCCGGCGCGCCGTCAACGGTGGAGTTTCGCGGCCAAATTTTCCAGTTTTCGTCCCCACAACCATGAGAACATTTTTCTCTTCTAACACTAGGACCAATTCAAAACAGAACCTCCCCAAAATCGAGCAAAACCGAACGAACATCCCAATCCAAATCCCTAATCGGGTTCGATCAAAAACTCATCCCCAAGCTCAATTGATCACACCAATAGACTCAGAGAGACGAGGGGAGTCGAATCCCCCCAATCTCCCCTTCCAAAACTCACCGGAGCCAAGCTCCCCGTCACCGTCGAAACCACCATCTCGGCCTCCCACGGTTCCTCCCCAAAACGACATCAATTCTTCTCAAACCAAGGCCATACATACTCGAAATCACAAAAGGAATCGAACTATACCTGTCCCGTGGTGGATGGTGGCCGGAATCCGGTCGCCGGAAATTGACTTCCCAAAATAGCAACTTTCCATTTCGGTCCGATTGTTCACTTTCCAAATATGGAAAGTCAACAAAATTCCAGTTTGGTCAACGCCCAAAATGAAGTTTTCGACTAATTCTCGGCTATTTTCGATATATATACTCGTCCCTCGGGTCGATCAAAGGTCCGGAATGAATATACGATGTGATTCGGATAAGCTCGAAACAATCGGATAAACTCGTCGGAACCCGAAACTTCAAATAATCATAAAATATTCCTCGGTTATCGGAAAAATCTTCCAAAACCGTCCACGAGCTCGAAATCACGTACTCTACAATTTCCGTGAAGACACTCAACCCAAATTCTCGACCGAAAATAAAGTCGCGAATCGAATCGGTAAACCACACAATATCGCAAAACTGCGACTATAACCAAATCTCGAGAATCGTGCCAAACACATATCTGATTCTGGTTCGGGTCATCACATGGACGGTGCCTTGTCACTAAGGTAGAACGTGTCAGGGCTGGCTATGTCTACAATCTTGTATGGGCCCTCTCAGGGTGGGCAAAGACTTTTGACCTTAGTCTGAATGACCTTCATCACCCAGTCATTGACCTATATAGGGAGAGCGCGGATGCGCTGATTGTATAAGCAGGCGATTTGTTCCTTGTTGATAGTGTTGTGGTAGTGGATCATGTTATGTTTCGCCTCAAAAATGATATTTTCCAAATGCAGTCCACCATTCGTGGTAAGGTCGAACGTCTCTACCCTAGGGCTCTGGTAAGTGAGTAGTAGTGGCACTGTGCCTAATGTAAGGATGTATGGCGTTTCTCTAGTGGCGAACGTTGCTGTTGTACGAATGGACCAAAGGATGCCAGGGAGTAGCTCGTGCCATCGCTTGTAGTTGGGGCTACCTTTCTTCATGGCAGTTAACTTCTTTTTCACTCCATTCTTGTTTATCTTTTTGGCCGCATTGACCTGCATGTTGCTTTGTGGGTGAGTGGGAGAGGAAAAAAGAATGTTGGTTCCCTGTCTTTTATAGAATTGGATGAACTCTAGATTGTTGAACTGGGTGCCGTTATCTGTGGTGATGTTGACTGGAGCACCATAACGGCAAAAGAGCGTTCATTAGAGAAATTTAGTGACTTTTTCTGTTGTAATCTTCACGAGCGGCTCCGCCTCGATAAACATGGTGTGGTAGTCGATGATGACTAACACATAGTGAAATTGGCCTTTTTCTTTGGTTGCTCGCCAATCAAGTCCAGCTCCCACTGCGGGGCGAACGGGATGGATGATAAGATAATAAAGAACGGGACAATAAGGGAGTGTACCTTGTGTGCATGAAACTGGAAATCTTTGCAAGTGCTTGTGATTGCTGCCACATCTGCTTGGATAGTTAGCCACCAGAATCTATAGCGCAATGCTTTGTGTGCGATGAAACGGGCACCGGCGTGGTGGCCGCACTCACCACTATGGATTTCCTTTAAAAGGGAGAGTCCTGCCTGAGCTATAAGGAACTTAAGGTTTGGCCATGTGAGCCTTTGGTTATAGAGGTTGCCGCCCCGTATACTGAAGTTTATTGCCCGAGCTATGACTATTCTTTCTTCTGCGTTGTTTGAGGGGAGGACGCACGTGGTCTTGTAAGCATAAATGTCTATCCAGCTTGATTCAGTGGACGCTATAGGTAGAATTTCAGAGAAGCTTATGTGGATGCTTGGCTTGTCAAGTATCTCGACCTTAATTTGGGTTGGGGAGGTTGGTATTGGAGCAGTAGCTAATTGAGCGAGCGAATCGGCTTTTGAGTTCTGGGCCCGAGACAATAGAGGGATTCTAAAGAATTTGAACTTGGAGAGGTAATACTTAGCGAGTGCTAGATAGGAGGCCATGGATCCTCCCTTTGCCTCGAAGTTCTCTATTATCTGATTGACTACAAGTTGAGAATCGCTATATATATTGATGTCAGAGGCGTATGACAAGCGTGCCAACTATAGTCTGACGATGAGCGCTTCATACTATGCTTCATTGTTTAATGCTTTGAAATTGAACTTGAGGGCATACTCCGCTTGGACTCCCTTAGGTTCCGCAGGATGATACCTACTTCGTTGGCCATTTGGTTTGTAGACCCATCCACATATAATTGCCAACGTGACTGTAGGTTTACCGTGCTTGGTTATGTGGGCTCTTGATGGGCATTTTCTTCATTAGCCTCTGCGTATTCAACGATAAAATCTGCTACTGCCTGTGCTTTTATGGTTGTACGGGGCTCGTACTCAATGTCGAACCCGCTAAGTTTGATCACTCACTTACTAAGGCATCCACTGTGGTCAAGGGATTGGAGTACTTGACAAAGTAGGAGATTCGTGAGCACCTAAATCTTGTGTGCCTGGAAGTATGGGCAGACATGCCAAGCAAAAGAGACTAGGGCAAGCGCCTACTTGTCGAACGCAGGTAACGTTTTTCTGCTCCTATAAATCCGTTTCCTATTAAAAAGACGGGAAACTCATTATCAGTGTCATGCCGTACGAGGGCAGAGATGACAGCTGTAAGCGATATAGCAAGGTACAAGTATAACGTTCCCTCCTTTATGGGTTTGGATAAAGTAGGGATATAAGCTATATAAAGCTTTATCTCCTGAAAGTCGTCCTCACAAGTAGGTGTCCAGTCGATGGAGTGCTTATTGGTAAGGTGGAGCACTTTAAATTAAGAAAGGCTGACATTTATTTGAATAGCGTGAGATGAATCTGCTTAGGGAAGCGAGCTTACCATTAAGGCTTTGGAGCTCTTTCTTGGTTGTAGACGGTTTCATCGCCATGATAACCTTTATTTTATCGAGGTTGGCCTTGATGCTGCGCTGGCTTACAATATATCTTAAAATGTGCTGGCAGTTACTCCGAACGCGCATTTGGCGGGATTTAGGCGAATGCTATGTTCCATCAATATCTGAAAGACAATGCGGAGATTGGACGTATGTCTTTGAGAGGTGATGGTCTTGATAAAGATTTCGTTTATATAGATCTCCATGATTGTACCATTCACGTCCCTGAAGATGAAAGTCATGAAACGCTGGTAGGTAGGCCTAGCGTTCTCAAGACTGAACAACATGACTTTGTAACAATGGAGGCATTTGTCCATTATGAGGGTTGTGGCTTCCTGGTCGTTTGGGTGCATAAGGATTTGATTATATCCTCAATAGGCGTCCAATGTGGAGAGAAGTTCGTGGCCAGCTGTGGCGTCTATTAATTGGTCGATTCGATGGAGCAGGCTGGGAAGTTATCTTTTGGGCAGGCCTTGTTGAGATCGGTGTAGTCTACACATATCTGCTAGCTACCATTGGTGTTCTTAACCATGACCGCGTTCGGGATCCATTATGGATAATGAACTGGTCGTATGAAGCCAATCTGTAGTAGACAATCGATCTCAACGTGCATTGTTGTGTACCGTTCTTCATCGTAGGCACGAAATTTTTGCTTGATAGGCTTAGTGTTAGGAGCAATACTTAGTTGATGTGAAATTAAATCAGTAGAAATACCTAGCATGTCCACATAGGACTAAGTGAAGACCCCCAGAAAATCTATAAGGAGTTGTATCAACTCTGCCTTGACAACGGGATCGAGCTGGGCACCTATCTTCACCTTCAGTTCTAGGTAAGTGGTATTTAACTCAACCTCGATGAGGGGGTCCCCAGTTCTTGATGGGCGTAGTTCGTTGATGCCATCCCTGCGGTCATTAGGCGGTGTTGTTTGGGCGTTGTCATTCCCTATCTTTAGAACCTTCTACCTCACTTCCTGCCCCGTTCTTGGATCAATGGATTGCTCAACGAAGCCATATCCGAGGATGAAACCAGTCCCGAAATCTTTAGGGAACTAGAGGTAGAGTATGTGGCTAGCAATTGGTCGGCTTGCCAAGTATAACATTGTAAGAGGAGTGTAAATCAACCATAATAAAAAGTATAAACTTCTTTCTGGGTGGTGCCTGTTGTGCCCAGGAACAAGCGCATATAGTCACTGCCTATGGGGTAAACGACATCGCCCAAGAAACTCATCAATGACTCGTTGTCCTGCGTTAGCTTTCTTCACGGCCTCTATACCTGTGTGTATGCATTATAGAAGATGACGTTGGTGGCGCAGCCTAGAGTCAATGACAACGCGCTCGACCTTGTATATGTTGATTAGAGCATCGATGACAAACGAGGCGTCCGTATCTGAAGCGCCTTAGCTTGTCAGCTTCTGAGAACGTGATGGGGTCTCATGAGCGGCGTGGTGCCTGATCCACTAGCTAGTGAAAAGACTTTGCGATGAGGGGGTATTCCTTGCGCTTACCGCCATAAATGGTGTCGATGACCTCACGAGCCTCTATGTGTGCTACCTGCCTCGGTCCTTTCACTTAGAATTGGTTGAACTCACCCTTGTCGAACAATTGCTGGATTATCTTCTTGTGAACGACACATTCTTCCATGTTGTGGATTTCAGACTCATGGTACTTACACCAGTGACCTATATTTTTGAGCTGGGCCTTCCTTGTTTTTGGCTTTGGCTGAGGGATCAGGTGCTTGTTGTTTGCAAAGATTTCTGCGTAGGTTGCATTGGTGACAGTGTAGACCGCCATGTTACGAGAGTAACACCTGGGACCTCTCTAATGACTGGGTGGATTTCTGACAGGGGATCGTCGACGTTCTGGAGTTTAGTAGCGCTCAGGCGTGTGTGATCGAGGCCACTTGCCACGTTAAGGGTATCGATGTGGCGAGGCATGCCTGAGAGTAGGTAGTGAAGCCTGGTAGGGGGCTAGTGGTGATACGCGCCCAGGTGGGTTTCGAGCTTTATGGCCCCACACCCTGTAATGAATGTCCATCTTCTCAAATATCAAGTTAATGACCACCTCGTAAGTCAAGTAATCTTGCTTGGTAATTTTTTCCTTGAAAGAGGACGGTTGCAGCCCCTCGATTAGGGCGGACAGGGCCGTGTGCTTGTCCAAGTTCTGACAAAGATGAGTGGTCGTGCAAAAGTAGATGATGTATGATGATAGCGGCTCAGATCCACCCTGGCGTATAGTGAATAAAGAGTTGACTATGTGGTGATGTCCCTGCAACCAGTAGTCCTTGATAAATGCATCTGTGAAATCCGAGAAGGAGTTAATGGAACGAGGTTCGAGCTCAAAGAACCAATTTAAAGCCTCGCCAGTTAGTGTCTCAAGGAAGAGGTAGCATAATGTGGCGTCTGTGTATGTGGCCAACTGTTACGGAGAGGAACTTGTTTATATGTGTGCCTGGATCCCCGTGCCTTTTGTAACCCCCGTACTTTAGAGTCTTGGCATGCCTGTCGCGCCTGACGTATGTGATGATTGAGGAAAGTGGTTTTGTATGCAGTGTGTACGAGAGGTTTGCATTAGTGGGGTGTCGGTAACGGTAAAGTTAACCCTCGATGTCGGCCAAGCGAGTTAAAATTTGGGCGGTGGCGTCAAGAGCATACTGTTGTGGTTCCGAATGGGGTGGGTCCCCTTGCAAGAGGGGGTTTAGGAGCAGGGTGTTCATGTGAATAGTGCTGCATCGTTCCTCCAACTTTCCCAACTTCATTTGCTGAGCTTGGAGGGTAGTGAGAGCTTGATGTTGGCGTTCATTGCTACAGAGCGTGGCATCGCGTTTTGCCCGGAGCTCCACTAGCTCCTATAGTAGACGGTTATTGTCATCGCCAGGAGTAGTGCTAGTGCCTCCATTTGTGGTGTCGTACTCTATGGACAGAACGATGGGGGTTAGGAGCGGGCTAACTCCGCGTAGGCGGTCCCAAACTTGAGTTATGAAATCGTTGTGCTCGGAGAGAGGCATAACAATGAGGAGAAGAAATGGGTGTAATAGAAAAAGGCTTTTTAGTGGGTGGTAAAAATGAGACTACTAGACGGCGCCAATTTTTTCTACCAATTTCTAGGAGGGAATTAAGCAGAAGAACGACATATATTGTGGGTAGATCACTCCTGAGCTCTAGGACGGTTTATCTCGAGCGCTCCGCTTATCTGCAAAACAAGTAACGACCGTTATGAAGTTGAGAATGGGTTGGCCCACCTTCAACACTCTAGTGCTTAAGTCAGTATGTGTTATGACAGAAAACGTTAGTGAACAGTGGTTCAGAGATTCGATACATTTGTCTTGACATAAATACCTTTTTAATATGGGTAGTTGAGGGTGATTACACCTTATGGTCCTCGATATGGGACTGATGCAAACATTCATCTTTAATGCAAACGAGGGTATCTTGGTTTTTCGATAGTTTGTCCCTTATGCAAGCTGGCGGACGTGCGCAACTCGTCGTGCAGTCGAGCGCGTGCAGCGTACGTTCTGCATATGGATTTACCTAAATACCCCTAGTTTTCTTTCAATACTTGGTCCTTTTTGGTGATAAGTATGGTATGTTTTTGGGGTTAGCACATGGCATAATCGAGAACTCTTCGAACTGTCTGATCAACCCCCTTGCTACCTTGAGCTATGATTCCATGGAAGCATGATGAGCCGCGCTCTCTAAGCACCTGATTCTCTATTAACTGGGAGTCACAAAATACTTTGATTTTCTTCACATTTAGCTCTCGTGCCAGTTGTAACCCTGCCAAAAATGCCTTGTACTTTGCTTCGTTGATGGTTGCCTTCCATCCCAAGGTCGGGGCTTTCTCCATGATCATACCGTCTGGGGTTTTGAGTACCAGACCTGCCCCCTGCTTCTTTGTCCTTTGACGACCCATCGGTAAACAAGGTCCAATGGTTATCCCCCAGCTCCCTCGCCTCGGCCTTCTCCCTTTTCCCCTTAACGTCTGGTTTTGGAGTCGTGTATTCTACCAGAAAGTTTGCCATTGCTTGACCTTCATGGTTGTCCTTGGTCGGTATTCTATATCATGTTGGGCAAGTTCTATGGCTCACTTTGTCACCCTGCTGGAGGAATTAGGGGTATGCAATATCGTCCTTAGTGGGTACTCGATCATGTTGATGACCTTGAAGGCTTGGAAGTATTGTATGAGTTTGCGTGATGACACGATAAGTTCCAATATTAAGTTCACCATCTTGGGATAACGAGTTTCTGGGTAGAGCAAGGCTTTCGAAACATAGTATATGGGTAGTTGCCCCCCAGTATCTTCTTGGACCAGAGTTCCACTTACTGCCACTTCTGAAACCGCCAGGTACAAATACAGGTCCTCCCCTAAAATAGGCTCGCCCAGAACTGGGGGCAAGACTAGATAGTTTTTTAGGGTTTGGAAGGTCTTTTAATACTCGTCAGTCCATATCTCCCCCTGGTCTTCTTGAGTTCTTTAAAAATTGGCTTGCACTTGTCAGTGGATCTTGACAAAAACCTACTCAAGGCTACGAGTTTTCCGTTCAAGCTTTGTATCTCATTCACAGTCGACGAGGATCTCATCTTGACGATTGCTGCTATGACTTGGTCTGGATTTACCTCAATCCCTCACTGTGTCACAAGGTAGCCCAGAAACTTTCTTGATCCTACGCTAAAGGTGCACTTTTCTGGATTCAGATTCATGCCATGCTCCCTAAGGAATTCGAAGCATCCCCTTAGGTCTGACACGTGATCCTCCATCTTTTTACTCTTTACAAGCATGTCGTCCACGCATACCTTCATCGTATCTCTAATCAGAGGTTTAAACACGTTGTAAACTAACCTCTGATACGTGGCTCATGCGTTCTTCAACCCAAAGGGCATCACCTTGTGTAGGTAGACTCCTTTTTCTGTTACGAACACTGTCTTTGCTCGATCTTCCTCTGCCATTCTGATATGATTGTAACAGTTATATGCATCCATGAAGCGAAGGAGCTCATGCCCTACGGTCAAGTCCATTAACTGATCAATCCGAGATAGAGTGAAACCATCCTTGGGGCACGCCTTATTCAGATCCATAAAATCCACATAGACCATCAGCTTTCCATTCTTCTTTTTGACCAGCACCACGTTGTATAGCCACTTCGAGATTGGTACTTCCTCTATAAACCTTGCCGTGAGCAGTTTCTCTACCTCCTGTTTGATTATCTTGTTTCGTTCCATGGAAAAGGTTCTCTTATTCTGCGCAACTGGTTTGGCCTTTGTGTCCATATGCAACTAGTGCTTGATGACTAATCGATCTATTTCAGGCATGTCCCTTGCAGACCAAGCGAATACGTCATTATACTCCTTTAGTAGCTCTATTAACTTTTTTCGTTCGGCTCCGTTCAGGCCTGAGCTTATCCGTGCGCACCTGTCCCGCCTTTCCAGGTCGAATGGTTTCAGGGCCACATCTTCCTCAGCCTTTTCCTTGAAAAGCTTCTCCTGGGGATTAAGCTCTATATCTAGTTCACCAAGCTCAAGGTCTCGACCCTCACTCTTTAATAGTTGTCTTGATGCCATTGGAGCTGAGGTAATCATACCCTTAGACTCCTCTGTCGATATCTTTTTCATGCCCTTGGTGGCCAGGACCGTACATAGCCTCGCTATCGCCGTATCCCCCTTGTTAACGATCGACCCATCTGGGGTCGGGTACTTCACTACCTGGTGATAGATGGAGGCCACTGCTCTCATGCGGTGGAGCCATGGTCTCCTTAAGAAAGATTTATGAGGAAATGGGGTGTCCATTATTACAAACCAGGTGGTTAGGTTGGTTTTGGTTGTAACTACCTGGAGGGTGATAATTCCTAAGGTCCCCACCCTTGATCCTTCGAATACCATGAGGGTGGTGCGATGATCCTGGAATGCTCCCATAAAATCCATTCATTCTACTGCATCTTTGAATATAACGTTTACGGCTGCACCATTATCCACAAGGACTCTAGCTACAGTCATGTCAGCTATCTGAATGTTGATGATGAAGGCGTCATCATGATCTTTCTCCTTCTCTTGGAGGTCAGTGTCTAAGAACTCAAGCATGTTAGTTTTGGATCATACTTTGGTTGCTCCTTCAATCCTCATCCTTTCAGTATCGTGCTTTTTCTACTTCAAGGTCGCCCCAAGCTCCCCCACTTCGGCCATTATGCAGTTGATGTCCGGGAAGGTAGTCTTCTCAGGGTACTCAAAGGCTTGGATGATATACTTCAGCACTCGGTACTTCTCCTTTTGGCCCTTAGGTGGTGGCGGCAATGTGTCATTACTTCGCAGGAGTTTGCTGTTAACTAAGGCTTAAATGAATCTTTAAGTTTTTTCCTATAATCATCCGTAAGGTATTCCCAGCAGTATCCCTAATCGACAAGCTCGACGAAGTGTCACTTGAGAACCCCACTTTTGACTGTCTAGTGCTCGTTCCCCTTATGGTAGACGCATAAGTCCTTGGAATTGTTCTTTCTTGCCATAGGTGGGGATCTTTTTAACCAAGGCTCGTTCTTTATATGGTGGAGTATGGTCGAGATGGGGATCATGGTAGGGGGAGTAAACAATTTCCCTCCAGGGCTAGAGGACTGATGGCCCGTGGCCTTTCACTTGTTGTCGTAGATGGCCCTTCCTAGACCAGAGTTACTACTGGAGGAGGTTCTTCTCAAACTCTGGAGGTTCTTTGTTGCCTTGCTCTTTGAGGATTCTTGGTTGTACCCCCTTGCATCCTCCACATGAGAGAAGTTGAGGGCTTTATGATATGTTGTGGCTAGGTCATTAGTCTTCTTCCTGATCAGCTTATTTGCAAGCTTTGAATCCATGTCATGCCCATTGATGAAGGTCATGGAAGCAATGGCATTGTCCTTACAGTTGACAGAGGTTTACTTCTTCCTGAACCTGGAGACCCAATCCCTTAAGGACTCTCCTTGCCTCATCCTCAAAGAGGTGAGATAACTTACATCTTTCACCCCCACTACGTTACTTTCGTACCTCTTGAAAAAAGTTGTCTTCAAGCTGGTCCAGTTCTCGGTTAACCCTGGGGGCAAAGTCTAGTACCACTATAAAGCATAGTCCTTCAGGCTCGCTTAAAACATCTTGCACATCCATGCGTCGTTGGTACGGGTCTGAGTCCCTCACATATTTATCGAAGCTTAGGTGACTTCACTTCTTTGGGGGCTCGGCGTCTTGGATGAACTATGCTAGAGTATTCTGGGACATTCTCCGAGCCGTTGTTCCTCTTCTGACTCCTTCTTAGAGAGGCTTTCCTTCCTTAGCTTCTCCGTATCCTAGTTCGCTCGAATTTTATGGGATTTTTAAGCTTCCATAAATTCCTCTATCATCCTTCTGAGCGTCGTTACATCGGAGGCCTCTTATTCGCCTATTCGCGCTGCTGGTTCCTTCGTGTCAACTCGATCCTTCGCCCTTGATGTCACCAGCTATGGCCACCGAAATCCCATGTTCTCCGATGGTGTTGGTGTTGGCGTTGGTCAAGGTTGCTCCCTGTCTCTTTACAAATTTGATGAATTCAAACCAGGTGGCTGCACTGTTACGACCGTGCCCTCTAGTTTGTAGGGGGCCTTCGCGATGCTCTCGATAGAGTGTTGTAATGTCATAATGTCAATCCTCAAGGTTGTGTATCACTTGTCGACTCGGCGGAGGTTCTAATAAATCTTGGCCCTCCACCCTTGGCTCTCTCGTTCTCGGGGTCGGAGTTCTCTTCGTTGGTGATGTGGATTTCTCCTGAGAGGGGTCCTCCGTCCAGCTTCATATGAAAGAGTGCTACCGAAGTTTGATACCCCCATGGTATGGGTTGTCTGTCCCATTCCCTGAGGAGGGGTGGTGTCTTTGTTACGCTTATCATTCATATTAGTATTGCATGTACCTCCCTATATAATTTTCCATTCATGAGAGTTAGCTTTGAGTTCAACTCTCAAGGAAAGCACCAATTTGTGAGAGCAGATTCGGATCTCCCTCAAAGTTGATTCCTCGTGAACTTACAAAACAAGTCGGAGCACGGTGTGGTACTGTGATTAGACCCTCCGATGCTTAAGTTAGAGATTTGCTCAAGAATCAAAGAGTAATAAGGCTTGAATAATGTTAACTTGAGCTATTCTAGGATAGCCGATATATAGAGATCGTACTAGGTTTAAGCATAGTCCTTGTTTGAATCGTACTACATTACTTTCGGAGAGGAGGAGTCCATTAAGGAATGGATCTCTCGTATTCAGGGTCAATCACGCATCGTGATTACCACAGACCCTTTGGTGCAATCCTCATAGGATTTGTATAAATCTTTCCCTCTTTCCTCGAGGAATTTCGCTAATCCATCGAGGTACCTTGGGATTGTCACCGTGGGTGTAGCTACCAAATGTTGAGGGGTGTCAAATGACACTCCTTAAATTTTAGATATTCAATCACTATGTAATTAATTTTACATAATTAGTAGTGATTTAACATAATAAAGATCATTTTAACACTGTTAAATTTTTTAAAGAAAACATATTATTGTCTGTTTTATAGTGTTAACCTATCAAATTAATTCTTAAAGACATTAAGAGAAACAAAATACTGTTATATAATGAAGCAATTAGTAATTGTTAAAGCTTTACTAGTTTATTTTATTGATAAATATAATGTAATCTTTAGATTTTTACTACTTTAATTTGTTTCTTAAGTTCAATGAAAATAAAAATAGTTTTTCTGGTGTGCTTTCCTCCAAATTTTTATTTCAAGAAGATAAACTCCTATGGGTTCATATTCTTCCTCAAAATTTGTTTATGATTCTTCTAATGATTCATCTTTTCCCCAAACTGAATAGGCAGATATATTATCATCTTTCTCTTTTCAATAGACTACCTCGTAGCCTTTCATATTGGTCATATCTATGATCTCTTCATATTCTCTCAGAAGAGCTTTCGAACTCTCATATCTTTCTTATAACATTCTTTAGAATAGTGTCATTTGGCCTTGCATAAACAACACGTACATGTTCTCTTGTTTTTTGTTTCTTGAGAGAATCATTTCTTCTTAAAGAATCTCTTTCTTAGATTATGTTTTTCTCTTCTGTAATTAGAGCTTTTCTTGAATTTCCAATTCTTCCTTTCGTTTCCTCTAAAACATTTATAGAAGTGTTTCCCTCTATTTTTTTGCTTATTTTCCTCGCATCCCTAGTTGGTTGGAATATTTGCGATTCTGGTGCAAAAATTGTCAGATCCTCTAAGCTGCCTCTTTGCAGCTTTTGCTCTTGTGTTGGATTTGCATTGTTCGCGCATCAACTATCTTTTCTTTCTGAAATCCCCTCTACTGGCATGAAAACTTTCTTGGGGTTATTCTTCTATATTCTCCCTCATGGCTGTCCCCCAGGGTTGAGGATGCTTTCTATGCAAGAGATGTATTAAGTCGTTGTTTTTCAGCTCTCTTATTGTACAGTAGTTTTCTGTGAAATCATTCAGATATTTCATGTTGCATATCTTGAAAGCATATATTTTGGTTTTTGCTAACTCTTTAGCTTTTTCCCCAACATACGAGATATCTCCACAGAATTGGTCATATATCAGAGTTGCAAAGGTGTATGGAAACTTATTAGTTTTAATTTTTTCTAACCATTCTTGTCCCCTGGAAGTTTGTTTTCAAGCAAAATAAAACGTTTTTGCTATTCCTATAAGGGTCAACTAATAGATTATCCATTGGTCAGGAGCTTCAAATTGTCCATAGGTAGTACATGCTGCCATAGATTTGGCTGCTAAATCTATGGCTTCCTTCTAGTCTAGAGATTTGTCTAGATCAAGCTATACACCAAATTGTGTAATTGGCACTTTTGGTGTATTTTCTTATGGAATGAATTTTTGAGAACTTTTTTCCCCTTTCTTTCCAGTAGGTCCATTTATGTTTGGAAGTTTTGTATTTCCACCGATTTTGATGATAGTGGTAGCTCATGAGGACTCTCCTTCTTCTATTTTTACTTCTTGATAAGGAAATATTTTTATTTCCTTTTTAAAAGTGAAACTTTCAATCTCTTTGATCAATTAATAGTTTTGTCGTTAAAGTGTCACTTAGACAACGAAAAAAAAATTCGTCGGCCAAGAGAAAATTTCGTCAGCTGACTTTAGACGATGAAACTAATTTACGTTGTCTAAGTAAGATCTTAGATGATGAGACATTTGTTTTCGTCATTTAAGATCTTACTTAGCCGACAAAAAACAGAATTCGTCGCCTAAGGATTATATCTTAGACGATAAAAAATCACCGTCGTCTTAGAAAACCTACTTAGACGACGAAAACAGAATTCATTGTCTAAGTTTGCACTTAGACGACAAAATTTTTCATTTCGTCGTCTAAGAAAATACCCTAAACCTAAACCAAAATCCTAAACCTTAACCTAAACCTAAACATAAACCTAAACACTAACCCTAAACCCTTTCTCCTAAGCCTTAAACCCTTTCCCCTAAACTCGGAAATTCTTAGGTGACGAAACTCATGTTTCGTCTAAGTAGTACTTAGATGACGAAATTCAACCCATTTCGTCGTCTAAGATGAATTTGATTGCCTCCGATCAAAAAGTATGACAATGTATACCATTTGAAAATATATTTTTTTTTTGTAGAGGGCATAGAGTAAAAAATTCTTGGACTGTGAGTATCAACAATTCGAAAATCGGAGTTATAAAGATTCGTATATCTGGAGCAGCACCACGCCATGGAACTAATGGAACATATCATCTTTTTCTTTTTGCTTTGTTTTCAGATCAGTTTTGAGTAAAGGTTAAAAATGATATTGAATAAATTAAAATTTTACCGAGTTGGGACCTTCTAGTCAAGGTCGGACTGGCCCGGCAAATTTTGATACAAACCAAGCAGAATAGAATACTGAAGTATTTAGAGGCAAGACCTTTTATTGCAAAAAAGTATTAAGTGGATTGTAGGGAATGGGGATCAAACTAAGTTTTGGCTATTTAATTGAGTTTATCCTTTTTCACTAATTAATCTTGTGGAAGACCAAAATTGTGTGAATTTAGACCTAAATGTCATGGTTAGCAGTTTTATTCACAATGGTGTTTGGAATCTAGAAGACCTTAGTGGTGTTCTTGAAAATGATGTTATTGAAAGAATTAGAGGGATTATGTTGCCTCTATATTTTCGAGGGAGGATAAGTTTATTTGGGGCCTGATAGGGAATGGTAAGTTCACTATTAAGATTGCTGCAAACTTACAAGCGAGTATGGTGAGTTCTTGCAATTACATATCGTTTTGGAATTTTTTGTGGAAGCTCCCTATCTCGAATAAAATAAAAATAAAATTGGTTGACTTTTGATGTATAATCATCTTAAAATTAGAGACGGGCTAAGTTCTTTTATGCTGAACATTTATGCTAATTGTGCACTCTATGATACTGATGTTGAATCTTGATCTCACTTGTTGGGGAAATGCCCCAAGATCTTACCTGCTTTAGAGCTGGCAGGTTTGCCGAATTATTCCACGACCAATATAATTGATATTCGTAGTTAAATTGACTCAATTAGACATGGTACTAATGCTCAAGACTTGCTAGGAAATTATTGACTTTGAATTAATTTATTTGGAAAGCTCGAAATGATTTTATTTTTAGAAATATCGATTTATCTTGTCATAAAATTATTTTTGAAGCTGTTAAAATTTTTATGGATTTCCAAAATGTGAATCTTGTTAGAAGGAAAAATCAGAACGTTCATGGCAACATTGTGTGGATTTCTACTCCTGATCATTTGTTGAAAATCAATTTTTATGGATCAGTTATAAATAATCATGCCACCGCAGGATGTGTAGTTCAAAATTTTGAAGGAAGAGTCATCCTTGCGTGTGTGAAAAGCCTTGGAAGGACAGATGTTCTAGTGGCGGAGGCTTGTGCGCTGAGAGAAAGTCTGAACCAAGTAAGACTCTCTCTAGACCATGTCGAGCATTATCCAACCCTCATAATTGAGGGAGATTCTAAAGTTCTTATGGAAGCACTCAACAGAAAGACTGACACCCATTGGCGAATCTCCACCGTTGTTGCTGACATTTAGAGGTTGGTGGAGTTGTTTCCAGGGTATCTTCAGATATGTCTATCGAGAAGCGAATTTCGTGGCAGACAGCTAGTCGAAGATTGGTCACTCCCAAGCAAATATGACTGTTTGGAACAATTGTATTCCTACGGCTGCTAGTCAAGCTTACTACTTTGATGCTCTAGGTGTTGGTTGTAATAGGGGTTTTGTCGTGTAAACTTTTCAAATTACTCCATCTCGAGATTATGAGTGACTAATTTTTTTTTTGAATTAAAAGTTTGCGGCCACCTTAAGTTTCGATTAATAAAATGATAGAATACAAAAGATAGACATGAAGTCTAAATCTCATAAAAATATATATATCCAAAATATTATCATCGACTCAAATATATTATATTATAAACTATATTGTTTAAAAAAAGTGCAACATTGATCGACTATCCCGATTAGTAAAGAGTTTGTCGCTAATTCTAATATTCCTCGCTTTATTACCGAACAAATTCTCTTCCTTTTATGTCTCTACCCTTCTGCAATAGTCTACATCGAAAAGTACTCGGTGCTCTCACCACAAATGTGAAAACTAGTTTCGACAGCTTTGTTTCCAGACGTGCTTGATTATTATAATCAAGTCTTCATTTTTTTTTAATCTGGGTCTTCCTCGCAAACTGCCATTATGCATGTGCTTGTTCCTTTGTTTAATCAATGACCTGCAAGTTGAAGCTTGCTGCAGTCAATGACGAAGTCAATGGACTTCCAATTACAAAATCGGAACTTCAATTTCATATGTCCTCACTATCTCCGCAAAGCTTTCGTCTGGGGTGGACTTCTTCACCCATTATTTAGACTAAGAGAAAAAGCTCTCTTATACTTATCTGCTCAATAATCTCGTTGTGTAGATATGATGATCTAAGACAAGGTTTCTGAAATTTGATTGCTTTATTGATCTGAAAGTCTTTCTGCTTTTGGTGATTTCCAACAGAAGCTGTGGAGTGGAGGTGGTTTGCTTATTTCAAACAACTCTTTTAGTCTCATTGCCAATACAGAGGTAATTGGGAGTTTGGTTTATGAAATATATGGTTTCATTGACATCATGTTTGTTTCTCTCATATTGTGTTGGTTTATGTTGTTGAAAAGCTTTGATTGAAATGGAAATATGAGGTGTATTTGATTGTTGTGTTAGGTGATTCTGTTGCAAAGAAACAAGGATGGCAGACCTTTTTGCAGGAGGTGCTGTTGGAATACCATTTACTGTACTCTATGAAGTGGTTAAGGAAGTGGTGCTCAAGTGTGCGATGTTTAGACCCCTTCTCCTACAGCTGAATACGAAGGTTGAGGCTTTGAAGCCGCTGATTCTTCAGATGGACAAGTGGAATAAGCAGTTGGATCGTCCCAAAAAGGAACTCGAAGGGTTCAAGTCACTAATGCAGACAGCCCCCGAGCTTCTTCGCAAGTGCTGCAATGTCCCTGGGTGGAATAAGTACAAAAAGTATAAGTACACAAACGAACTTATTGATTTGAGGGACTCTCTTCAGGAGTTGATAGATATGCTGCAGGTGCAACAAGCAAGGGATATCAAGGAGAACTTGGTTACAACGAAGAATGTACAGTTGGTTGTGCACCGAGTGGATGATAATGTTGTGGGAATCAAAGACGAGATGATTTGTATTAAGGGGGAACTTGAAGTGGTAAAAGGGATGCTAGTCCAACAGGTTGATAACAAGAAAGGAGAGTTGCAAAATCAAATAGACTGTGATGTACCAGAACTGCCACCAGTCATAGTTGGATTGGATGGACCGTTGACGGAACTGAAAATGAAGCTTCTTTGGGATGATGAAGTGTCAATGCTTGTGCTGAATGCTCCTGGAGGATGTGGGAAAACCACATTGGCGAAAAAGTTTTGTCAAGATGAGGAAGTCAAAGGTACAATATCATTTTTGTTTAATTCTATTTGACATATGATTAATACTGTCTAATTGAAATGCTCTTTTAGGATCATTGATTAGAAATTTAGCATTGTGTTAGGCTGTTAGCAATGATGATATTGATCCTCAAGTGACTCAAGTCTCATTTTATAAAGTGTCATCATCGGCCAATACCATATATAAACTAGCTGCCCAAATATGGAATGGTTTTTCCTTATACAGATTTCTACTCAAACATTGCTATGCGATTGTGGTTTCTGAGAGACCTGAGACTCACTTTTCAGTATTCTGTGGAAAGTATTCTCCCTGGTGCTAGACGGTGTTTTCTTCTAGTCGTTACTTTCGAACAGTTAGTCTCAAATCTTAAGTAATAGCCTATAGAAATCTCTTTCACTCATCTTATAGGTATGAACTTTGGATAAGTAACGAAGAAATTATCACTTCATGATCAAATTTTCTTTCCTAAGAAATCAGCTAAAACTTAATTCTGACTCTTTGCAAATTGATAGGGCTGCTTTTCACAAGAATTCAAGATTCAAAATTTTTGTTCTTTTGACACAACTTACAGAACATTACCTCTCGGTGACAGCTTATTTCATTTTGGACAGATATGTTCAAGGACAATATCTTCTTTGTGACTGTTTCAAAGAGGTCCACCACCTTCAACCATATTGTACAAGGACTATATCAACGCAAGAGTGCTGATGTACCTAGTTTCGAAAATGAAGAAGATGCCGTCAAGTGTCTGTGTAAATTTCTGAAGAAAGAAGGCCAGAACCGTGTACTGTTGGTATTGGATGATGTTTGGTCTGACACAGAAGCTATTCTTAAAAAGTTTGAGGAAGTGAAATCTCCAAATTTTAAGATTCTGGCTACATCAAGAATAAAGTTTACATATGGCTCAGTCTATCGCGTACAGTCATTGAATAATACGGATGCAATGACCCTTTTTCTCCTTTCAGCATCCCTGGAAGTTGGTCAGTTGAACAAATATGCTAAACAGGTAATTTCCTTGTCTTGATGCAGCCACACTACATAATTTTATTTATTATTTATGGTTACAAACTTAAATGTAAAACTAGATAGTTGACAAAACTATTTTTTTTTTCTTAATGAAATTGAGATATATTACCAACCTGAACTTTCGTTCTGCGACTCATATAGTCATATAACCTCCTTCGGGACAATTCCACCGCAGATAGCAGCCTCCTGTAAGGGATATCCACTTGTAATTACAGTGGTTGGAAAATCACTTCGCGGAAAACCTGTTGAGATCTGGCATAAAAAAGCAAGTGAGTGGTCTAAAGGTGACACTATCAATGATTTTGAGACTGAATTGCTTCTTCGCCTTAAAAGTAGCTTAGACTGCTTGGATGAAAAAGATTCTATCCTCAAAGAATGCTTTATGGACCTTGGTTCATTTCCACAAGACCAAAGAATCCCTGCAGCTGCTTTGATTGATATGTGGGCAGAACTATATAAAGAGGTCAATGAAGATTTTCTTGCTGTTGCCAACCTGCATGAGCTAGCCAGCCGAAGTTTGGCTGATGTTGTAGTCACAAGGTAAGTAGGCTTCTTTGTTTCTCCTGTATAATATTCTTTTGTATATTCAGAATTAGATGCTGACTATAACTTGCTATTGTATTATGTATTTTGTAAGTCTTATGACTTATGATGAACTTATTTGATCATAATCAGGAAGGAGACAGTGGAGGATGATGGCTACTACAGTGAACACTTTGTCACCCAACACGATATGCTTAGACAGCTTGCTGTCTACCAAGCCAAACTAGACACGGAAAAAAAAAGATTGTTCATAGGCAACAATGGAGATCATCTACCTAAGTGTGTGACTGAACAGATGGATGAACCTATTAAGCCTCACCTATTATCTATCTCCTCTGGTTGCTCTCTCTCTCTCTCTCTCACCAATTACATAAACATGCATACACAAGGCACATGCACCCACACACACCCATGCATGTACAATGATATTGAAATTTCATTTTTTTTCATTACTCACATCATATCACATATTGTTTGCAGATGAAACTTTCTCAACAGAGTTATACAACATTGAACTAGCAGATGTTGAGGTTCTAGTTTTGAATTTTAACACAGACAATTATGCTTTACCTGATTTTGTGGAGAAAATGGTTCATCTTAAGGTTCTAATACTCACAAATCATGGTTCAAATCAAGGTTTCTCACCTGCTGAGTTGAGCAACTTTCACATTCTGGATTCTTTACCAAAGCTCAAGAGAATCAGACTAGAGCGGATTTCAATTCCTTCATTAATGAAGAAGTCCATACGGTTGAAGAGTCTAAAGAAGATCTCTTTATTCATGTGTCGCATTGGTCAAGCTTTCAGCAATTGTTCCTTCCAAATTTCAGATGCATTTCCTAATTTAGAGGAGCTGAATATTGACTATTGCAATGATTTGGTGATATTGCCCGACGGGCTCTGCAATCTGGTTTGCCTAAAGAAGCTTAGTGTCACAAACTGTCACAGGCTATCTTCCTTGCCTGAAGAAATTGGGAAGCTGGAGAAGTTAGAGATGTTAAGGCTAAGGTCATGTTCAGACTTGGCACTACTTCCGTGCTCCATTCAAAACCTCAAGGGTTTAAAGGTGTTTGACATATCTGGTTGTTTCAGCATTAAAGAGTTGCCTGAAGACATTGGTAATCTGAGCGCTTTGACAAAGATCAACATGAGACAGTGCTCTAGACTGAGAGAGCTGCCCATATCAGTCAGTGATCTTCTAGAGCATCCCGTGTCAGTCGGTGAGCTCGAGAATAAATTAGAAGTGATATGCGATGAAGACACACTTGGGTTGTGGGAGCCCTTCTTGAACAAACTGCAGAATGTTGAACTAAAGGCAGTCCAAGAAAAATTCGACCTAAATTGGCTCTAAAAGCTGCTATTTTTAGTGCATCCTTGATACTTCTTTGGAAGCAACGATCTTTGATTTATCTGTGTTTCTCAGTACTTGTTTCGTTTACTTTTTGCTAGAATAAAAAGATTGTATGTAATACATTGTGTTTCGAAACTCATTCATAATAAGTTGAAACTGTGTGCACAATACAGTATCTATAGTAACATTTAACATAATAAAAGCAAGCTTTGAGAAATTTCTTACCATCCCTTTTGGTATTGAAAGGGAAAGCGGATGCTTTAACCTTTGAGCCATGTACGTGGGCATATGAATTACCACCTTCGATCTAATAGGCTGATACTAAAATCGAAGTCGTGGTTGCTCTGTTTGGACGCCCATTCACTTATTACCACATTGTAATTTTGCCTAATTGGAGATGACTCTTCTGTTTCTGATCATTTATTTTGAAGTCATTGCCGATATGCCGAGCACCTTCCAAG
The DNA here is from genome assembly GCA_946800695.1 of Geum urbanum. Lineage (NCBI taxonomy): Eukaryota > Viridiplantae > Streptophyta > Magnoliopsida > Rosales > Rosaceae > Geum > Geum urbanum. The sequence goes on along the minus strand of OX326997.1, from coordinate 18,054,126 downwards.
TCCCAAGTGATTGTGTGTCGATTTCAAAGAGGCATCTACACTTGGTTTGTAGCAGGTAAATTCTCGGAACAAAGAGGAAGCACCACATTCTACTCGGTTTTGGGAAGAATGATGCAAGATGCTTTCTTTGGTGTCACCTTTGTCTCGGTCTCCGGAAGAATTGCCCTAGTTTCAATATGTGTCCTATAAATAAAATTCTTTTAAAAAAGAAAATGTGTTCACGCTTCTCATAAAAGCAAATAAATGAAATAATCCCCAATACAATATGTGATTGGGCCAAGTGGAATTCAGTTGGTGGTGGGTTCTTGTGACACCAACATGAAAGTTTCCCAGAAACAGTGATGCCATTCCTTTGTTCGTCTGCAAGTCTCTTCTGGTAAGTCAACGCGCTCCAAAATAGTTCATGTTATATATTCTTTCTTTAGCTTAACATCCAACAGAAGGAAGCAATAAACCATATTTATTTGTCTTTCTATTATTGTTTACTTTTGAGTTTGATCATTATAGTTTTGTTGTGTTCCAAAGCCAAAGATTCTTAATTTCCAGATTTTGCAAGTACCCAAAACAAAACACTGTGCTGTTGGTCTGATTTTGCTGTGAAGCAATGATTGGTAGTGGTGATGTTTTTGGAGGGGCTGGTGGAGGGTTATTGTTCAATGTTCTGTATGATGTGCTCAAGGAGTTGATAAGCAAGTCTATGATTTATAAACCTCTCCTCAAAAACATTCTTTTAGCGCTAGACTCTTTTGGACCGTTGATTAAGCAGATTGAGTCATGCAATGAGGAACTGGGTTATCCAATGGAGGAAGTAGGGAAGTTCAAGTCCCATATGAAGGAGGGGATAAGGATTATTGACAAGTGTTCCAAGGTTCAAAAGTGGCATATTTACAAGAAGTACAAGTATGCCAACAAGCTTCTTGGATGGGATGGTGCTCTTAAGAAACATTTAGATATACTGAAACTGTGTCAAGTACGAGATGTGAAGAGAAATTTGATCTCCACACACAGCATAGAGAAGGGGGTCAGCCGAATTGAGATGAGCAGTGCGATTTTAGAGGCAGAGGTTGATCATATTGCAACTAGCAGTAGGCATGTGGTGAATGTGCTTAGCCTAGTCGAAACTAGGAGTTTTCATATTGAAGAGGGTATGCATCGAGTTGAAGACCTAGTTGAAGCAAACAATAGCACCATGGAGGCAGGGTTCAAGCGGATTGAAGACCGACTTGAGACGAGTGTTGTGACACAGAATGATGCTAAAGTTGGAGCTTGGTGTGTTGTGCCTGAACTTACCCAGTTTACAGTTGGACTAGATGGGCCTTTGAATGAGTTGAAGGTGCAGCTTCTCAAGGATGGAGTCACAATGCTGGTGCTCACAGCTCCTGGAGGATGTGGCAAAACCACTTTGGCAACAAAATTCTGTCAAGATGAGCAAGTGAAAGGTATCATCTCTCAATTGTGACCTTAATTAGTACTTATAGACTTAATAGTCTCTAGTTGCTACATATGTTTTCTACTCTTTGAACATACCTAAAATAAGACCGACATCACATCTCAATGACACATTACTCATAAACTTTCCTTTTGGATAGATAAATTCAAGAACAATATCTACTTTATCACTGTGTCGAAGACGCCAAACCTTGGCCTTATTGTGCAAGAGTTATACCAACGCAAGGGTTCCCAGGTACCTACTTTCCAAGATGAAATAACTGTAGGCAAGTGGTTGCAAACATTTCTGAAGGATGTAGGACAGAATCCTTTACTGTTGGTCTTGGACGATGTTTGGTCTGGATCAGAATCCCTATTAGACAAGTTTCAGTCCAAATTGCCAGATTATAAGATTTTGGTCACATCACGGTCTGAGTTTCCGAGATTTGGTTCTCCATACCATTTGCAATCATTGGACTATGACAATTCGATGAAACTCTTTCACCATACAGCATCCTTGGGAGACAAAAGCGCACATATTCCAGCATACCTTTCAAGAAAGGTGATTTCTAAACTGCACTGAACTATATATATGATGTTTTCCCTTAATGATTGACAAGGTTCAAAGGGTGAAAGTCTGCTCATTTCAAATTTTATAAAAAATACATGTTTTAAACACATCCATTGTTATGACAGCACATGGAAGTAATTATCATTTAAGCATAGTATACATATAAAGTAAACGTAAGCCAGAGTAGCGCATTCAATTTAGTGTGGCTTCTCATTTTTATGAATACATTGAGATAATTAAGATAAGTAGATAAGTGACACTTTTCAATCAATCAAGAAAAGAAAAACGTACATGGAATTTTGAGTCTGCAACTCAATTACTCATATAGTACATACTCATTGCAGATAGTAGAAGGCTGCTATGGATTTCCACTTGCAATTACAGTTGCAGGAGGATCACTATGTGGACAAAGTATAGAGATCTGGCAACAAAGACTAACTGAGTGGTCTAAAGGCTCTTCTATTCTTGATTTTGAGACTGAATTGCTTCTTCGCCTCCAGAGCAGCCTAATCGGCTCAGATAAAGAAATGGAAACCATCAGGGAGTGTTTCTTAGACCTTGGTTCATTTCCTGAAGACCAAAGAATCCCAGTTGCTGCCCTCATTGACATGTGGGCAGAGTCATATGATAAGCTAGATGAGGATACTTCATCCGTTGCTTATCTTCAGAAGCTCACCAATCGAAGTTTGGCTAACCTTGTAGTTACACGGTATGCCATGTTTTCTCTACAAATTTTTCTTTTCAATAAGGGCTACAGGCTACTCTTACCTTGTTATTTTATTTTGGTATCTTTTGAACAATCTATTCTTAGCAACTTAGCTTTGATCATAAACAGGAAGGACCAAATGCAGGGAGATGGATTTTACAGCGAACACTTTGTTACGCAGCATGATCTTCTTAGAGAGTTGGCTATCTACGAGACAAGACAAAAGGAGGATCCAGAACATAGAGATAGACTGGTTATAAACATATCTGGAAATAAGCTTCCTAAATGGTGGTCTGCAGAGAAGTGCCAATCCATGAAAGCTCGCCTATTATCCATCTCAACTGGTAGGTTCATAACTCCCTTCATCAATTACGTAGAAATGCACTAATCAACACATATTCATGTAGAATTTTATTTGTACAATTAATGCCAGTAGACACTAAGATTAAATGGTATGTCTGCAGATGGAGAATTCTCAGCAAAATGGCTCCACATGGAACTACCTGAAGCTGAGGTTCTAGTCTTGAACTTTCAGACGAAGAACTATGCCTTACCCCTATTTGTGGACAAAATATCTAAACTGAAGGTACTTGTTGTCACAAACTATGGCATCTTGCCTGCTGAAGTTAGTGATTTCCCACAACTGGGTTCACTATCTAATCTAAAGAGAATCAGACTGGAGCGCATCTCAATACCTTCAGTAACCAAGAGTATCACACAATCGGCAAGTCTAAAGAAGTTATCTCTATTCATGTGTAAGATCGGTGATGCTTTCAGCAATGGCTCCATCCAGATTTCACAAGCATTTCCAAATCTGGAGGAGCTTAGCATTGACTATTGCAATGATTTGGTGGAAATGCCTGCTGACCTCTGTCATCTTTTTCACCTGAGGAAGCTCAGTATCACCAATTCACATAAGCTACTTGCGTTACCTGAAGATATTGGACAATTGGAAAATTTAGAAGTGCTGAGACTAAGGTCCTGTACGGACTTGAAGAAGTTGCCAGGCTCAAGCAGGAACCTCAAGAAGTTAAACTTTCTTGATATTTCTTATTGCTTTAGCATCAAGGAACTGCCTGAAGACATTGGTGAGATGAGCAGCTTAAGGAAGCTCAACATGAGAGAATGCTCAAGATTGCAAGAAGTGCCTGTATCAGTTTTGGATCTTAAGCATTTCGAGGAAGTGATATGTGACGATGAGACTAAAAGTTTATGGGAACCCTTCTTACCCCTCAAAAGGACAGAGATAGTGGTGGCGAAGGAGAACATCAACCTAAATTGGCTCCATAAGCTACAGTCTTGAGAGCCGCATTTTCCTAACAAACATTGGACTTCTGTACGTATGATTCATGACTCACCGCTTTTTCTTGTTCTGTTAGATATGTTTCTCTGCTCTTGTAAATGCATAGTACTACATTATACCTATACCAATCGTTTGAGAGATTTTATGACCTGAGTTCCCAGTTGTGCATTGACTGAATTCCACGAGAAAATTTATATTACTTGATGCAGTCCAATTCTTTTAACATGTGGTTTTTAGATACCCTGTAATATTTCTCTATCCAAGGTCAATCTGTGTTACTGGTTTTAGCACAATCTATGCATCTTGTATGCTGGAAATAGTTGATCTAGTTGTTACTGTTATTACAAAATATCAACATGTGTCGTACTTACCGGGTACCTAGTTACTTTTTTCTTTTCTTTTTCGATTGAAATGAGGCAGATTCACTAGACCTTGTACTTATACTGATGGCCTATTTCACAATATTCTGATTATTTTTAGACATGTATATACTCAGTTAACTGCTAAATTCTGTTCAACTTCTTGGGCAAAATGAGAAGATTCCAGTAAAAGAGCGGGAGCTTCCAATGTAGTGGTGGGTCGATTTATATTCCCTTTCGGCTTGTCAGGAAGGTGCTTTGTCAACTCTGTTCTGTCTCGAAAATCTCCTTTAAACTCAGAAGTAAAGAACACAACCCAAAATATCTATTAGAGTCAATCCGCGGTTGCTTGCTAATTTTTTAAGTCTCGTATAGGCAAGTCAATGTTTAAGCTACCTTGAAGTTTCTATCTAGCTTCCCCAGAAAATGAATTATTAAAATGCATGTTATTAGTGCCAAGTTCCAGAGCCAAGTCGCAAAATAACAGTTCTTTTCTCATCGGAGAAGAATATCTGATATTCTCGTATCTTTCTCATTTTTCATAATCAGGTTGTGCAATCTTTGTTCCAGTTTGATTTGGGTGCTAGAAAATGGTCGTGGATACAGTACTCGATCCACTGGTGGAGGAGCTCTGTCGTGTTATTAAAGATGTGATCAAGAAGAATATCGATTTTAAGGACATACTCCAAGGCGTTGAATCCAAGCTAGACCATCTTAAGCGAGTTCTCCCACAGATGTTGAAGAGCAATGACGAGTTAGATCGTTCAAGGAAGGAGCTGGATGGTTTAACACTAGGAAGCACGGAAGCTTGGAAATGGTGTGTTTCGCGCTTCCGAAGCGGAAGCGAAGCGGAAGTGCGCTTCACAAAAAGTGTTGTTTGGAAGCACTATGGAATCGTGTGATTCCAAGCGTGGTGTCTACAATTAAAAATGAGGGGAAATAAAAAAAAATCCAAAAAAAAAAAGATTTAAAAAAAAACCAACTTATGACATCAAGGTTCTCTCTCTCTCTCTCTCTCTCTCTCTCTCTCTCTCTATAGCCGAATCGGATGACAAGACTCACTGGGCTTTGTAGCCCTTACCTTCACGAAACTAACCATAGCTTGGTTGCAACCTAATTCAATCGGTGTTTTCCAAATCGAAGAATTGAAAATTTTGAGATTTTGATGTTCAAAGGTAAATTCGCCGTTTTGTAGTTAGAATTAGAGGTTGTTGTATAAGAGAAAGTTGTTTGTTGTTTGATTTTGCACAAAATAAGTCTCGGGATGCCGAAAAATGGAATGACAAAATGGGTGAACAAGTCGATAGTTATCCAGATATATATTTAGACAGCTATCCAGACAGATATTTAGACAACAACCTAGACAGATACTTAGTCAACTACTCAAAAAGCTACAACCATAAAATCATGGAAAAAAAATGATGTGATGGAGGAATATATTAAATAAAAGACCCTCCAATTAGATTCAACATTACTTTCTCATCATATATAATTTCTCAAGAAAAAATGCTCTATTTAATTTGTATATGCATGTGAACCATGAAGAAGAAATTAAAAGAGAAAGAATCTGATTAATTGATTAAATTATGGAGTTAATTAATTGGGTAGAATAGGCCGCCATTAATTCAAATGGAATTAGTTTTTGAGACAAAGACAGCTCTCTAGACAGCTATTTAGACAACTAGTTAGACAGCTACCTACACAGATACTTAGACAGCTACCCAAAAAGATACTTAGACAGGTACTAAGACATATACCCAAATAGATACCTAGATAACTATCCAGACATATACCTAGACAGATACTTAGACAGCTACCTAGACAGATACCCAGACAAATACTTAGATATAATCTATTTGACTTGGAATTCAAAATAGTTTAAGTCTTTAAGAGAGAATCTAACCATATATTTGATGCTTGAGATACCACTCCTCTATCCAAAATCTTCAACCACTTAACGTTGAGGTGCTCGTCTAATCCCCTACCATAACACCTAATTGATTGACATAGCTTTAATTACTCAATTGCTCCAAGCATATCAGCTGCCCCTTCCTAAGTAAGTTTTCATATTTGAGCAATACAACAATGAAAACATGCATGTTTCTAGAAAAAGGAAAACAAAAGCATAAACAAATGTCCATACATTTCGTACAAAAAGAGCAACACTTTTTATGAAAGAAACAGCTGCATCAAGATGAAAACCCAAAAGAAAAAATAAAATAATATTATGGGCTCTTACAGAAATGAAAATGAGAATGTGATTCTCAGCAATTGAAGAGAAATGAAGAAAGCAACTTTGTACGTTAGCTTGTGTTTCTTGAAAGTTGAAACGGGCAAGAGATGGAAAGATTGAGTGCAGTCACTAGTAGTATTAAAATCACCCAACCTGAAAATAAATGTTCTTGAACGGAAATAAAGCAAGCTTTTTGGTAAACTTTAATGGAGGCGAAACAAAGTGAGAGATTCTTTCAATCGCTAAACATAACATTATTACCACGTCCTTCATTATTCCTCTGGCAGGTGCTGTCCAGATCTGGTATGGAGTGAAAGGACCCAATCCCGATTTAGTTCCCTAAACCGGAATCAAACCCTTTCGAAAACGCGAACCAACAAAAACCGTAGAAATTTTGGCAGAGTTTCGTTACTAACGTTGAATTACCATTACCTGCACGCGGAAAATACACTTCATCCTATGCCGCAAAAAGCAAACCGTGGGCACCAATCCCATCCGGATTTCTCAATATATCAACAGTAAAGTAAAACAATAAATATAATAGTACTTTACTGAAATCCGGTGTAAAATCGTATAACATAAACAACAGATTTCTCAGAGCGACCTGTAATGTATAAACATATAAGTATACCACAGTAGGTAGAACAATAAACCTACTGGAAGAAACAAGGTAGCTCGAACACTATGCCTCCGACCACGACGTGCGACACCAGAGTCCGAACTGCAAATTGGGCAAGGAAACCGAAAAGCCCAGGGGAAAGGCAAATAAAAACGTTAGAGTGAGTAGACGAAAATAAACATATGCCTTTCACCAGTTTATATACATACTCAATGTAAAACAGTGCGAGTTCGGAAAACACAACAACACATATATATAGAGGTTGTCGGGCGAATCTCTCAAACCCGACGTCAGGTGAATCGCTCAAACCTGACAGTGAAAGGCCAGAGGAATCTCTCAACCCCGGCGGCACTCAGGGGAATCTCTCAACCCTGCTTCAGAGGAATCTCTCAACTCTGGGCCAGATGAATCTCTCAACTCTGGTAGCATCGATGCTATAAATGCCATCACCCATAAACACATAACAACACCTCCGAAAATAACATATATCTCAATCATCGTATAATTTAAATACGAAAAATCATAAAATCCACGAACTCGCAAATCAACAGTGAAAATAGAAACTTGTCCACTCACAGACTAGCGTAACGCGATATGCGTTAACCCGTGATCCGGCGGAAAGTCCCTCGCCAAAACAACGATCACGAACCCCTCAATACCTCGCTGTAAGTTCGGATGCCCAACTCGAAAAACGAACCTCCCCACTGCGATCGGGGCGCGATTTCGAGTGAAATGACATGCAACTCGTCGAAAACTCCGAAAAAGTCAAAGTTGACCGCCGTTGACCGTTGACTGCCACGTTGACCGCCGCCCACGGCGGCGCCGCCACTGACCGGAAAATTTCACGGCGGAGCTACCCCTATTCCATGCAAAATCACCCACTGAGCAACTTTGTCAACTGCAACGAAGGCCAATTCAAACTCTAACTCATCCAATTTCACGAAAAACCGAATGTACACACAAATTTCAAATCCAAAATTCTCCTTCCACAATCAAAATTAGAACTCCAAACTTACATGGTAGCTTGCTAGTGATGAGAGCTTCAAAGCCCACTCAAATTTGTAGCTCAATTCGGCCTAAAACATTGAACCCGAAATCACCATTTTTCTTCCACTTTGTTGCCGGAATAACTTCCTCCACCGTGCACCATGCCGGAAAACGAAGTCGGGGCTAGACTCGTGAGGTTGAGCCGAGGAGAACAGGACCGGAACCAAGGCCGGAGGTGGCCGGAAGCCACATCACCGCCGTGGAGCTCCTCCTTCCCGTCGGCCTCCTCCACCACCGAGTTGACCCAGTCAACTCGGTCAACTTCATTAAATGGGCTTCTGTTGACTTTCCCTTTATGGCAGGTTACTATTTATACTCTTTCCCAAATTGGAAACCTCATACTTATCCATTTCGACGAACTTTGAACACCCGTAACTTACTCGTCGTAACTCCGATTCCGATAATTCTCGCGGCCACAAACTCGTCTCAACGTATTCTTCAATAATCACCCGAATTCAAACACATCAACCAATCGGATAAAAAGTCAACGGTTCACACCACACATATTAAATCGACAAAATAACCAACAAACGGAAATATTCACAATTAAATCTTCGTAAATCAAAATCATGCTCCGAAAGTTCCCACGAGTTCGAAATTAAATTCTGAACAACTTTTGTGAAGAAGCCACAACCAAATTCTCGACCGGTAATTTAGTCGTTAAGTAGCCCACCAATTAAATCCGAACTTCAAATATTCATAATTAATTCCCCGGTCGTCCAAATAACGATCCGGAACCGTCCACGAACTCGAAATCACACATACAACGACTCTCAAGAAGAGACCCAGCTCCAATTCTCGGCTAATAATTTAGTCGTTAACGAACCTGGCGGTTCAATCAACTGTCGACAATCTGCGACTACGCAGTAACTCATGTATACAGCTGATCACACTGCTGATTCTGGTTCGGGTCGTCACATGGAGTTAGATCAAGTCGTACGCCGTAGAGAGAGATAGATAGAGAGAGAGAGAGAGAGAGAGAGAGAGAGAGAGAGAGAGAGAGAGAGAGAGAGAGAGAGAGAGAGAGAGAGAGAGCGCTTTAGGTAATTAGGCCTGAAAATGCGGTGATATTTTTTGTAAATAATTCAAACAACATGTTTGTTATCTATTCAGAAGATAGAATTTTGGGATTGAAAACTTATGGTAGGTTTTTGAGGAATGAAAAAGTTTAAACTGAGTCTTTTCTCATTTCGCCTAAAAAGGAAGTGTGAGGAATCTAAATCTATAACCAAACCCAATTCCTCTTTCGGGCTACAGTAATTCCTCTTTGCACTGCTTGACATCGCGAGCGCAGTCAAGAGAGACGATCATGGTTTCTCTACCTCCCTTAGAGCATATGCAGCGGCGAAGGGATTTGGGGACGTTCTCGCCGGGGGGTCGCCAAAATAGGACGTCCGGTGTCGCTTTTGCGTGCAGTGGTGAAGAAATGGAATGACGACCGGACGTTGACTGAGGGAACGTCCTCACCGACGTCCCAAAATTGATCGAGTAAGAGAATGTTGTCTCCCTGGTGGTCCCCACGCATTTGGGTGACGTCAGGGGGAGCTGTAATTTTTTTTCACCCTGACTCGTGTAATACACACGCCGGTAATTCCGTAAAAAAATGACCGAACCAATCACAACGTGACACGTGGCCAGGCAGTAGGCAACATATCCATCAATGGATATTTGAATCTGGGCCGTCTATTTTGAACTAAAAAACAGAGTCGACGGCCTTCATTCAAATGAAATGGCTACTTCGGCCAAAAATTTAATATTTGCAAATAAAACTCTAAAAAAATGCCAAAAAATCCAAAAAAATTGCAAATGACCTCCTACAGTTTTTTTTTCTATAAATACTATCTTCATTTCATCCATTTCTCACACCAATTTGTGCACAACAAATTTATTCTCTCCCTCCCTCCATCTTTCCTCTCAATCCTTCGTTTTTTTTTGTTGCAAAAAATGGCTACCAATTGGCTTCTTTCGGAAGATGTACAATTGTGCATTTCTTATTGTTGTTTTAGTGTTGATTTCATCACCGAAAACAAACAAAAGGTCGACAAATTATGGAAAAAGGTTTATGTCGATTACAAGGAGAATTGGGAGGTATGTCATGCTGAATCGAGGCTGGATGCTAGGACCCAAAATGCATTATCCTCTCTTTTTTCAAAGTTAAAGCCAAATTTGAAATTTTGGGGGTTGTGCTCTTGCTTTCGCACGAAGGAATGCATCATCCTGCTTAAACTTACAAGATGAGGTAAGTTTGTCATCTCCCATTTTTTAAAATTTTGTTCTTATTAAATACAACTTGTTTATACCATATTGTTTGAAATTAGTATGTCTATTTTTAAAAAAAATTTTGTTCTTCTGAAATGCGCATTGTTTATACCATGTTATTTAATATAATTATGTCCATTTTATTTAATTTTATTTTATGAAATACTAGTTGTTTATGCCATTTTATTTGATATTATTATGTCATAGCAACTAATTATTATTTTTTGGTTAGATGAGATGTACTCAATCATTTTATGTTGCAAAAAAGAAGAAAGAGTTTAGAGACTTTAATTGTTGGGAAGCGGTGAAGAATCATTCTTACTTTATCCATGTCGAGCTAGTACACCTCCGCCTTACTCATCATTTACTCCGCCTTACTCATCATCTACTCCCGCAAGCTCAATGCCCTCCACCGTCGGCTTGGACGAGGATGAAGTGATTGCTAGATCAATGAGTAACCAAGGTCCCTCTTCTCCGGTTAGATCTATGGGAGTGAAAGCGGCCAAGGAAACCAAAAAGAATGGAAAAAAGGTCATGACTCCTACAAATGAGAGAGTCGAGACTTTGAACAAAATTATGGAAAATCAACAAATTTTTATGAACAATAAAAAAGAAAGTGATGTTGTTGATGTTGCCTTTATGGAAAAGCAACTCGCCCTTCAAGAGAGAGACTATAAATTGAGGGCTTTGGTGGAGGAAACTAGGATTATGTCAATGGATACCGATACTATGACTCCTAAATCAAAGAGGTATTTCACACAGAGAAAAGCCAAAATCCTTGCTCAAGTAGATAGGTTGAAGAAGAAGCTAGCGAGGAAGCCTTTTCAAATTTTTATCGCCATCTTTTTCCAAGTACTTAAATTATGTAATTTAATTTTTCAAGCATTTAAATTATCGTTTATGTAATTTAAGTTTCCAAGCATTTAAATTATGTACTATGTAGTTTCCCTTTTCAAGAAATAAAAATGCACTTTCTTTATTTAGATCAAATTCACACACATTACAATAAGGCATGGTCGAATGAAACACACATAATTGAAAGACATAATTCAAACACACAACAATGCAAACACATAATTAATACAACATATTTATAGTTGTTCACCGGTCTCAAGAAACCAGTTGTGCTTAATTAAGTCATTTTGAAGCTCTCCATGGATGTAAGCATATTGGAGATCTACAAGACAGTCGTTAAACCGAGCTTCATTTTGTCCATCTCTTCCAACTGGCTCGAAAGGAATCCGATTCCCTTGTTGATCCACTGGGCCATCATAAACTGTGAAAGTGGTAGATGGATTTTGAAGATCTTCTTCTTCTTTCTCCTCAAACTCATCCTCCACGAATGAGAGGACCCAACCCTAGATTAACTAGTAATCTAGAATCAAGCCCTAACGACTAATCCTAATCTACGATTTTCTGAGAAATTTTTGACATAACTTCTCTTATAAAAGAGACAACCAAAAACCTGTAAGGAAAAATGATACTCCGCAGATAAACCCACATATAATACCGTGGACCACCGATGTCCATCCAGATTTCTCAACATAAAACTGGAATTCAAAACTGATACATTAATCAGAATTTGAAAACATACTTCTAGTAAATACACTGATTCATAAACAAAGAAACTCAACTCGACAACTACACGAGTGACAACCTATTCACAAGAGTCTCATTAAGACGATACTACAGAACTAGTATCCAAGGTGACTTCTATAACACAATAGACATACTGATTGTGAGTTGGAACCTACTGCTGAAGGAATTGACTATTGAAATAGTGAACTCGACGCCGTCGATGACATTCAGCATCCCCATGATACACATTGCAATCTGGTCATCAATAAACTGAAGGGCCCATGGAAAGAAAAATAAAACGTAAAAAAGTTAACGTGAGTGGAAAAAAATAATAAATTAATCTGTATAAATCGCTAAACTGTGATTTCATGTCTTACTATTTTATGGAAATAATGCGAGTTCAAAATAAATAATTGATATGCAATGGAGGGATAGTCGTTCTAAGCCTCTCACCCGGTACAACTATCAATAGAAAACACAAATAAAATAAAAGTGACGGGATCGTTCCCAGGCCATCTAACCTCCCCTGACTAAACTATCCGGTGATCAGCCGAATAACTAGAGCATCGATGCACCTAATCAAACCATCACAAATAAACCTCCAAAAATAACGCTTAAAACAAATTACTGGAAAGCGTAATTTAAAAGCTCTAAAATGAACTGTAGAGCATGCTGATAAAATAAGAACTCGCTACAACTGTGAAAATAAAGGTGCCCACTCACAGATTGCCAGGATAAACATAAAGCTGAAACCCTGTCGATCGGCACGATTATTCATCGGATAAAGCCGCTAACTCAATATCCTGTAACCATGATAAAAATTAATATCTGATCATCGGATTCATACTGAATAGCAAAGATCATAAACTAGTGAGTAATAACATCGAGAATCTCATATACTCGAATAACGTAATTTCCTGTTTAATTACTGACTCAACCAAATTCTGAATTCAATTACCTATAATCCCTCACTTTTAAGAGTTGCAAACAACTTTCGAATATCAAACGACTCGCAATTAAACTGATAGTCAAAGCGTCCTTAAATAATGTAGTGAATTAAACTGATAATTGTCCGATTAAATACTCGCCCAAATTTAACAAACTTAAATCCGAGTATAAACCTCACCATTGTGTTCAGCACGCGAAAACAAGCAAAACGACATAAAATTTGTCAAAAATTCCACTTCGCTGGAGCTTCGCCACACATGGCAGCGCATGTGGCCGCCGCCGCCGTCGGAATTCCATCAGCCAAGAATTCTTCGACCTATACATCATTTTGAAGATTTTAACATTTCCAACAACTCTCTAGTTCAAAGCTAAGCCCAATTTTAACCGGAAAATGTCCAAAACTCACTGTGAAGTTCAAAAACCTCGCCAGAAATTCCATTCTCCGATCGGCTTCGTCCAGTCACGGTAAGGCCCAAGACCACATGGGTTCAACTCACCATCCCAAGGGCTTCATAACCCCCATGGATTCAACCCTCAAGACCGCCGTTTGCACCGCCACCAATGACCGCCGTTCTCTGGTCACCAACCCCGGTGATCCACCTACCAAATGAAAGAGGGGGTTGAGCCCAACATTTCTCATTAAGGAATCATGGCCAAAGGTGACCGAAATCGAGCTTACCGCCAGCAAGAAGTTCGGTGGCCAAAACGGATCGGCTTGATCCGTGGTCAACGCGGGTCAACCCATAATTCCCAAAATGGAAACTTTCTAATTTTGTCTCGTATTTATACCATATATATACCTGTACACATAAAGCCCAAATCAACGGCTACGGTTCAAAATGATCAAGATCGGACGGTCACGATTAAATCAACAATAAAAATAACACTTATATATATATTCACCAACCGACTTCAAAACTCGATAAAACATTGCTCGCATATCCAAAAAATTTCCCAAAAATTTCCACGAGCTCGGAATTAAATACTCTATAATTCTCGTGAAGGAAGTCAACACAAATTCTTGCCTGGTAAAAAAGTCATTAACAACCCCAATTACGCATGATTACGGTTCAGGTTGTTACAACGAATTCTTCCTCCATGATCATGTTGTACATTATGATGCAAGCCAACATGATACTTTTTAATATCGATAGGTGGTGACACCGAGGAACATGCTGAATAATCCTTCAATGAGCTTGTAAGATGCCAAATCACATCTCCACATCCTTGCGGTATGCCTCTTGTTTCTTCCCAAAAAGTTTTTATGGTAGCTCCTGAGGATTGGAAATCATTTTGACAAATGAGGAGTACCTCAGATATATCCCGTTAGCAAGATAATAAGTGTTGTGGTATATCATACCGTTGACTTTATAAGCTACAGCCAGACTTCTTCCATCAAGCAGTGCATCGAAGACATCTGATTGGTAGAGCGCGTTAATATCATTTTGAGCTTTGGGTACCCCGAAGAAACTGTGTCATATCCACGTGTCATATGAGGCCACTGCCTCTAAGAGATAGTGTGATGACCCTTTCTCCTTGAGTATGACCCGGACCAAGCGGTTGAGTAGTTCTTCCACTCTCAATGCATGCAATCAATGCTTCCGATCATACCAGGAAATCCTCGATGTTTGGCCCTTCTTAGAAGTCGAGTGATGTCTGTCTGATCTGGAGCGCGGAGATAACGGTTATCATAAAGCTCTACAACTTGGTTGCACCACTTCTTCATGCATTCTAGAGTTGTTGATTCCCCCATCCTTGTGATTTCAACACACTGAACTGCAGCTGAGCCGTATGCCAACATTCATAGAGCACTGGTCATCTTTTGTTGGGGAAGTAGTCAAAGCATTGAAGTGGCGTCGGCTCGTTGATGCCAAAATTGGTTGTAGTTGCAGAGATCCGTCATTATACGGTTGAATATATTCCGGCTCATTCAGAACCTTCAGCGAAAGTCATGGTTGTTGAACACCGAGTGTTCAATGAAGTAATCTTCCATCAGATTTTGTCCCCTGGACTCCCTCATCCTTGATTGATTTGCACGGCGGTGTGGTGGTTCATCATCAAATGTTGCATCCACCGAGACAGCGTCGGTTACGAATGCATTGGCAAGTTGGGCATTTCGCTGGCGATGTTGTCGCCTCCTATTGAAAAAATTGTTCAAACCCATGGGATTCATCTTGATGAAACTGGAATGTGAAGAAGTGTTTGGAGAAATTTGTTTACGAGTAGAACTACAAGTGATTTGTAGTTGGTGTGAGTATTCAAGGAGTCGTAGATGATGCTTTTATAACAATTAGGAATTAAAAGATGTTTTAAGATAACAACACACTACCGGAAGAATTACTATGACCGACAACTTGGTGTCGTCGGTCTGTTTCCGTTTATCGTCGGTCATACCTATATCCGACGACACATTGTCGGATATAGTATCGTCGGTAATAAACCGTCGGTAATACTATATCCGACGATGATTTAGGGTTATTGTTGGAAAATAGAGACACTAAATCCGACGATGGTTTATCGTCGGTCATAGTTTAAACTATAACCGACGATGTCATCGTCGGTCATAGTTTAAACTATAACCGACGATGTCATCGTCGGATATAGTTTTCTCCATGGTCAAAATGGTTGACTGTGGAGAAAACTATAACCGACGATGTTGACACATATCGTCGGTTATAGTTAAAAATATTTAATTTTTTTTGCAGGTTTTGGGTTTTATCCCAAAACCTGCATTCACAAAAAATCACGCTATCTATATATTGTTCAAATTGAAAATCAACAACCATTGAAACTATAGTACGTAGTAAATAAATTAATTAATAAATTAAAACCGAAATCGTTCAAATCTGTATACATATGCGTAGTAAATAATGAAAATAAAAATTAAACCGACAATTGTTCAACACCTAGGGGGGTCCTGGTCCTAAGTCTATGTGGTCAAACGGATTGGAGAAAGTTGGTTGGTCCTAGTCTGGCTGAGGCTGCTGGTGAGGCTGAGGCTGAGGCTATGCCGCACCGAAAATGGGCGGGGGAGCTATCTGGATTCCAGATGCTTGCAACTGTGCATAACAATGCTGCATCCATGTCCCCATTTGCTGCTGCTGTTCGGCCAACCGATTCTGCTCTGCAGCTTGCGCTTGCTCCATCTCCTCTATCCGACGCCGTTGAGCTTCCATCTCAATTGATTGCCTATGAAGCTGGTCGTATAGCTCATTAGTCCTCGAAGATGATGATGATCCCGATCCGCGAGAGAATTCAGGGGTATGCTTCAGCAGCCCTTGACCCCATTTTTCGGAACCCCTGCAGTAGAATGTGTTCTTCCCTGGAGGGATCGCAGTTGACATAATCCTGGCCCTGACGATCGGATCAGATCGATCAATCTGATCAATCGGGAGTTCCGCATCGGAGGTGTTGGGATAGAGCTCTCTCGCCACTTGAGTCAACACCTCCGGAATCGTTTCCTGAATTCTCGCCTAATTGACAAAGAACAATAAAATATTAATTAAAAAAACAATCTAAATAAATAAGAAATAAGTTTATTTTGTTATAAGGACACTTACAGCATATTCGGGGGACTGCGGATACGCGTGCTGCATCGTATAGACAAGGGGATCCTCTTCTGGGTGGTTGGCCGCCTCCTCGATCCAACCCGAGTATGATCTGGTACCGGCATGATGATTTTTGGTGTTTTTGGCCCGGTTCCTTGTGTTGACTTCAGAAAGAGCCTGCGCGATTAATTCAACATAAAAAAACACTCATTAGCCAAATAATTTAAGGGAAGTACGATAAAACAAAAATTAAATCGATTGAAGGTTGCGTACCTTCAATTTCGGGTTGTTGAAGTGAACCACAAGCCATCGCCACTCGTACTCCCTATAACGAAACTCGCTAGGGGTACCCTCACGATCGTCCCCGTACTTTTTCCAATGCTTCTTCAGCTCGGCCTTCCACTCCTTATACCTATATATACCCATAAAATCAAGCGTTAGTAACTAACAACATTGTATGAACATAATCAAAAGAAACGAAAAAATTGAAACAAATGGCCGTCTGCAAACCTGCTCCCATGCACTTCATCCGCCCACGTGGGTATAATGTCTTCATCCACGCGGAACCACCTCCGCAATGCATATATTTATATATATCAATAATATTAAAAATTTATTATTGAAAATTTTCATAATGAATATACAATTCAACTCACCGACAACGTATTATTCAGCTGATGTTTGACAGCTTGCGGCACTGAATTCCAATCTTGCCACAACATTGGGACTCTATCCCGTATGAGGCTGCCCGCCATCCCCGCGTACTTTCGAGTGACCTTTCCCTCGATCACCTGCCCTCTATCCCCGGTCGGAATCATAAGTTGGCCACCACCGCTAGCCTGAATGGCTTCGTCCAGTAACTTGCCGACGACGGGGCCTCTGGTTCTCTTCTGTTTGGCACCGGGCACGATCTCGCCTATCACATATATATGTAGACGATTTTTTAAACATCAACACCTAATTGAATTTAAATATTAGGGAGTAAAAAGATATCACTAATTAATATTTACCTGATTCGTCTGTGCGTTGTCTCGGAATCCTCGCACTCCAGAGAGGTGCCGGGAAGGGTATATACGCATATGCCTGCTCCGGGGTAATGAACCCTAGCTGTCCCGAAATAGGCATCCCGTCGGAATCGACGTGAGGTATGGTCGGGATTTCCAACGGTAAGAATAATGTAGGCAGCGGGCATAGTCGCATCCTCGCCGAGGACTGAGTGGATCCACCAGCCTCCTCGGAAGAATGAGGAGCTGTCTGGTGGATGACGGGGGAAGGGTCCTCGCGATGAATGTCCGGCATTCAGACCGAGGATTGAGTCGCACTATCCGTTTCCGGCGTGCGACTGACCTGATGAACCCTCCTCGCGCCTGAGGATCGAGCAGGCTCGAGCTGATGCTGCTGAGGTTGTCCCGCGCCCATCAGTGTACGATGTCAAGAGGTCTGCGGAAAACTGTAAGTGTTGGGGACGCTGGTGGATCCTGATGCCGACCGACTTCCGGTGCCCTCATCCCTAGGTCCCGAGCCCTCATCCCCACGTCCCGATCTCCCTCTCCCTCTGGACCTCCCCCTCGAACTCGACCCGGCCCCTCGGGAAGGTCCGCAATTAAACCAATTCATCGTTGCTATAAAATTATAAAAATTCAAAATAATTTCTAATTCATCCAAAAATAATCCAATATATATTCCAATATATAAATATTCCACAAAAATCAACAATAATTCCATAAAATCCACAATAATTACAATATATATATAATCCACAATAATTACAATATATATATAATCCAATATAATTCATCCAATACATATATATGTATAATCCAATAATTTAACTATATATATTCTAATATATATATATATATCAATAATTCCAATAATCCAAATTCAACAATAATTCCAAATCCAATTAACCAAAAATTTAATCAAATTTAACAAAAAATTCTAAATCCAAATTTAACCAATTTAACAAAAAAATCCAATATATTCCATCAAAAATCCAATATAATCCAATATAATTGATCAAAAAATTCCAAATCCAAATCCAAATTAAACCTAAATTTAACCGAAATTCAACCTAAAATTCAAAATTATTCTAATATATATCAGTACATTCATAAAATTAATAAATTCCACAACTATACATATACATGCATCCACATTATCGATCAACACATTCCACAACTTCAAATCTAACCTAAATTAAAAAAATTCGAAAATTTGAAATTAGGGATTTCAAACCTGTTTTTTCACTAATCGACGAGGGATTTGGCTTGAGGATCGATGGAATACCACTTGAGCTTCGATTGGTTGCTTGTAGCACGAAGGAAACAGAGATTTTCGATCGGAGACGGCTGTTCCGGTTTGGGGCAGTTTCGTTTCCGCCCCAAAATGTACCTAGATCCGTCAATTAAACAGAACTATATCCGACGAGATAAGTAATCTCGTCGGATATAGTTGAACCGAAACTATATCCGACGAGATTTCATATGCATGTCGTCGGATATAGTTTCGGTTCAACTATATCTGACGATATTACTTATGCATATCGTCGGATATAGTTCTGCTATTTATTTTTCATTTATACCGGTAAACTAATTAAATATGTAGTGTATTAATATATATTTATTAATAGTTAATACGAAATTATTAATAGTTAATACGAAATATTAAAACTATTATTTAATAATACGATATTATTAATCGATCGGTTGTATTTTTTTTCCGATCGATCTCTCGATCTCTCTCATTTATGATGGGGATCGATATATATATAGCAATTTCATCGATCGACACAATTTTGTCCATAATATGAATAAAATTCATTTTACATTGCACGTTCTAAGTTGAAATAACATACATATATATACACTAATTAAGGCGCATAATCAGAATCATCGCTTGAGTCTGACTCTGTTTCCGAGTTAATTTCAGGTAAGATGTGTATGTCCTCGTCACTTGAGTCTTCATTTTGATTAACATCAAGAAGATTCAGTTGAGGAATTCGTACCACACTGCCCTGTCTCACATTATTAAGGCGAATTGTTGAGGTTTCAGGAATACTAGTTGCGTTCGCCTCTTGGTATGCACTGACTTCTTCATTATCCGAGGTCACAGTACCAAGGGTTGAGGCACTGTATATGTTTCGTGGAAGAACATGGTTAACCACTTTCCACGCACCTTTATGCACAAGATCATCAAGATAGAACAATTGTTTCACCGCTGTGGCCAACACAAACGGATCATCTTCATACCAGCTTGTGGCAGTATTCACCAAAAAAATCCCGTATTGATCGCTCCTTGTGTTCTGAGGGTCGGTATCAAACCATCTACACTTAAACAAGTGCACGGTCATGCCTTCCCCATATATTAATTCGACAACTGAATGGAGAACACCGTAATAGTCAACTCCATTCTGCCCACCATGCACCATTACCCCAGAATTCTGTGTTTTTCGTCTGACATCTCTATGTTCACAAATAAATAGCATGTCATTTACCTTACACATAGGATAAACTCTGGAAGTTACCGGTTTCTGCGCCAAGAGCCTCAATTCGTGTGACCACTGAGGGATACCATCATCTTGTACATGATTCATCTGAAAATAATCATTTATTAACTTAACTATAAATAGGATGCGAGACATGCACTTAACATCGATCATATACAGGTCAATTTAAGTATCAACTTACCCAGTTGCCAAAATAGTTTGCGAACGTCTTGTTGTGGTACTCAACATCACCGGAAATAGCAGGGCAGTAAAGGTGCAAATTTTTCCAATATTGAACTTCTGGACAGTTAATCAATACCGACCAATGGGCAATGACTAGCTCATAAGGTTCTAACTTGTACGAGTTGGGCAACTTTCCAGAAACTTCAACATCATCGGAGATGATCGAAAGGTTGAACTGCCCTCCATCTATAGGCATATGTTATGGAGGGTCCTCCAACGCTCCCAAATACAACTTGGTGTACGTTACACACTCATGCGCAATATATGCTTCAGCGATACACCCTTCGGGTGCAGATTTGTTCATCACATAGTCTTTGTAGTCCCCTAATTTTCTGTAAATTGGTAATTACAGATCGAGCATGTTATGCTTATTTCAATAATATATAAGTGAATAAATAATATTAAAGATCGACATATATATAGCCAGATTCAGAGATGCATTACGTACCTTTCCATAGGATACATCCATGTGTAGTGTACTTGACCAGTAAGCAACGATTGTTCCGGAAGATGGAGCATCAGGTGAGGCATGATGTCGAAAAAGTTTGGAGGAAATATCCTTTAGAAATATCCTTAAAAATGATGTCCTTTTGCATTTCCAACAAGTCCGATTTCTTCACTTCTCTCATGCATAACTTCTGAAAGAATCTTGACAAAGCCACTAACGGCTCCACCACCTCTTTGGGCAGGTACCCTCGAATGAAAACAGGGAAGAGGCGTTGGAGCAGTATATGACAGTCATGACTCTTTAGTCCGTACATCTTGTTGTCTTTGAAGTTAACACATCGACTTATATTTCCGGCATAGCCTGAAGGATACCTGACATTACCCATCCAGCCAAAAATTTCACTCTTCTGGGCAGGCTTCAAGGTATAAGGAGCTTGTGGCATTTTTTTCTTCCCATCTCTCAACCACAAATGTTTTCGCAGTCCCATCCTTTTAAGATCAATGCGTGCCTTCGGGCCGTATTTAGTTTTTCCCTCCCAATTCAACACTGTGCCGACCACACTCTCGCACACATTTTTCTCTATGTGCATGACATCTAAGTAGTGTCTGATCAGCAACTTGGACCAATAAGGAAGTTCCCAAAAAATACTTTTGTGTGTCCAGAATTTATACCTGTCGGGTTTGTCAGGAATTGACGCCACTATCTCAGGATGATTGCTTAGCTGCCCAAAATCGTATTCATTTAGCACTTCTAAGATTTCATCCCCCGTCCATCTCCTCGGCTGCTCACCTGTTTCCACAGTCCCATCAAATGCCTCCATATCCTCCCGAAATGGGTGATCATGTGGAAGCCAACAACGATGTCGCATCTGTACAATCTTCCTGCAATGAGGTCTGCAACACTCAACCGTCATGCACTCTGGACAAGCCCTGTATCCCCTGGTAACGTTGCCTGACAACATCCCGCGTGCAGGAAAATCGTTAATGGTGCCAACATGCATGGCATGCATCTGGAACATCTCATTTTTGAACTTGTTATAAGTGGGATGACCATGCTCACTCAAGTACTTAAGCTCCTCAATCAAGGGTCTCAGATACACATCGAGACACTTTCCTGGATAACCCGGCCCTGGAATGATCATAGTGAGCATATTGTATTCTTTCTTCATGCACATCCATGGAGGAAGGTTGTACGGTACCAAAATAACTGGTCATATACTGTATTGAAGACTCATGTTGCCAAAAGGGTTGAATCCGTCAGATGAAAGCCCCAGCCAATCATTTCGAACCTCTGATGCAAAATAAGAAAACTCCTTCACCATGTGCTTCCAAGCCTCTCCGTCAGCAGGGTGTATAAGCGTATCACCGTCGGGCAAATTCCTCTCGGCCCACCATCTCATAGCTTCAGCCGTGTGTGCAGACATGAACAACCGTTCTAGCCTATCTATCAGGAGAAAATACCGAAGTATCTTCACAGCTTTCTTGTTTCCGGCAGGAGTCAACTCATACCTATCTGTACCACATACCGGGCATTCATCAAGGAATTCAAGATCATTCCCATAAGCATCTTCACCCCAGAAGAGAACACAATCATATCTACAAGCATGAATTTTGATGTAGGAAAGGCCAAGATGTTTAAGGATCTGTCGCACCTTACGATGAATGGTAGGAAGACGATGACCGGGGGGCAACAACGAACCAGACCACTTCAGCCAATCATCAACAGCCTTCACACTCATTTTGTTCTCCACTTTGAGCTTCATTACTCCCATAACACTTTCGAGAACAATCTTATTACACCCGTTGTACAACGGGGTCTGTTGGAAGGCAATGAGGTTGTTGTACTTGTCCATACCAGCAGTGTTGACAGCTGTAGGTAATTGCTGGACTGGCTCAATATGAGGGAAGTCTCCAACGGCGAGAGAGATATCGATATTCGGTGATTGAGCAAATATACCGCTCTCATGAGGAAACATATCATTGATCAACCTTGTTGTTGGATCATTGGATGTACTGCCACTCTCAAAAAATTGTCCGTGATTATGTTGACCAACTGTTGAGCTCTCACCGTGATAAATCCAACATGTGTACTTATCCCAAAACCCGTTTTTCTTCAAGTGCTCCAATACTTTATCGATGTGAAAACGATATCGCTCGCTGCGACACTGACATTTCGTACACGGACAATAATGAATTGTCATCCCTCCACAATTAACCTTCACATATTCTATAAAACTTCTAATTCCACGGTGATATCTTACATCCCATCTTGGAAGACATATCCAACTCTTGTCCATCCTGAAAATTATAACTGCATGTATATATACCCATGATCTTATTAATTCAAATTTCATAGCTAGATATAAATATTTATTATTTTAATTCCCATAATTTTAATATATATATATACACACACATACACCCTAACTATATATATATATAATCGATCACAAAAATCTAAATATATATATATATAACGTTAACCATGCACGTACGTACACGTACTAGCTAGCTAGCTAGCTAGTGTACATTTAATCCTATATATATATAATAATCTCAATATATATAATGCAATATATTAATTAAATAAATTAATCACCCTAGCTAGCTAGCTAGTTATTGCTATATATATATATTCACAATAATCAAATTAAAATTAACAACAATT
Organism: Geum urbanum; assembly: GCA_946800695.1. Taxonomy (NCBI): domain Eukaryota; kingdom Viridiplantae; phylum Streptophyta; class Magnoliopsida; order Rosales; family Rosaceae; genus Geum; species Geum urbanum. Next base: position 18,030,682 of record OX326997.1, on the reverse strand, counting down.
AATATATATTTACGATCATCACGCGTACGTACTCAAAATCAACCATCGATCAATTACTCAAACTCAAGAATCAATTAATTAACTCGATCGATCGATCAATATATATATATATATATTCAAAATCAATTAATATCGATCGATCTATATATTTAACAAATTAAGCATTAATACATGCATGCACAACACATATATATATTAATTAAGCACGACGTACCTATATATATAATGCGCATGAATCATCACGAACTCATTTTCGACATCACCCAAAGATCGATTTCAGAGCATTTTTATAAAAAATGAAAAGTTTTTTGAATGACAGATCGAGCTGCTGCCTAGATCTGAACTAAGAAACTATAACCGACGATATGAAAAAATCGTTGGTAATAGTAAAAAAAAATCGTCGGACATAGTCGAAAACTATGACCGACGAGTTTCCGGCGACTATAACCGACGACAAGAAAATCTCGACGGTCAAAAAACTATAACCGACGAGATTATCTTGTCGTCGGTTATAGTTTACTATAACCGACGAGATCCTTTCTCGTCGGTCGTTCTTTGAGAACCTCGTCGGATATAGTACTTCTTCTGGTAGTGACACGTGTCACAGCTTGATTGGTCGAAAATCTTACCGAAAATCTTCATCAATAATTTAGACGATAATGAAACTGTGCCATATTCACGTGTCGCAAACTAATTGGTCGAAAATCTTACCGAATATCTTTATCAATAATTTTACCGACACCGACACGTGGACATGACACATATCACATTCTCATTGATTCGTAATCTTACCTGAAATCTGCATCAATAATTTCGTCGACAAATACACGTGTCACTAAATTACTGGTCGAAAATTTAATCAAAAATTCGTTTCAAATTATTTGATCAAAAATGACATGTGTTGGCTAGTTATTGGATAAAAATATTATTAAGATTTAAAAAATCACAATTTTAAATAATAATGAATAGTAATAGAAAGTTCTATTTTGGGTACCGCTGTACGCAAAACAGGAATAAGACTTCCTATTCGAGAATTTCGGAAAAAAATTCCTCAAATAAGAATTCCTCACCCATTTTATAGGTGCATATGCTCTTACACTCGAACATCCTTAAAATCTGTACTGAGTTTTTGTAGCTTTCGCAGTTGACACTTCTTTTCGAAAACCTTAGCTCCTTTGAAATCAAACCACTCATGGTAATCGAATCGTTGGGCTAGCTACTGGGTTCTTGTTGATATTACTCTCATATTAATTCTAATTTTAAATGGTTAGATCTAACTTGTTGGCAATGTATGATATGTGTGGTGTGCGTGCTCTAGGGTTCTTTCTTTGTTCTGGTGTGCTACTGGGTTCTTAAGTTCTTATATATTGATTAATTAATAGATGTGTTCTTAAGTTCTTATATATTAAAAAATATGTATGCATATTAATTAATTATCTACTCGTGACCATTAGAATTGGACTCATTATTTTTAGATGCTGCGACACTGAGACAGAAGGATGAGAAGATAGCTGCCTTAAATCCCTTAATAATTGGATTAATTGATATGATACATGTTTGTTTTCATAATATATATTAAAAATTTTATTTTTTTATTCCGACGCTTCTAAAATGTACTCCCTTTTAAAAAAAATTCCAAAAAAACTACTTCTGCTATTCTAAATGTTTCGCTTCCACATACCCGCACCGATTCTATACAACGTAGGTTTAACATTGGTTTTGAAGTCCGGGATTAAACTCATTCCTAAGTGCTCGAAGCCTTGTTGGTGGAGCGTGTACAAGAAGTACAAATATGCAGACCAACTTACTGAATGGGACAAAACTCTTGAAAGTGAGTTGCGTAAACTGGCCCTCTACATTGCTCGGGATGTGAAGGAGATTGCAACAATGTGAAGGAAGTGGGAAGGGATGTGAAAGAGACCACAACTGATGTGAAGGAGATGGGAAGGGATTCGAAGGCGATCTTGACCGGCATGAGTAAATTGGGGACTCAATTAGAGGATTTGACCAACCATATGAAGGACAAAGTACAAAGTCAACCTCCAGAACCTAGAGCTTGGATGAGTACTACTAACATAGTAGTTGTACCTGATCTTCCACGGAATATAGTTGCCTTGGACACACATCTGGAAAAATTGAGGAAGAAGTTTCTCAGGGATGGAGGGTCGATGATCGTTTTAACTGCTCCCGGTGGCTGTGGCAAAACCACTCTGGCTAGCATGTTGTATCCCAATCAGAAAGTCAAAGGTACTTTACAATGGTATTATAATCTACTTCTTTTACTTGCTTAGTGTGGTCTATTGGAAAAGTATTCATCTGAAATTTAACATCATTTTATCTAATCGCTTGAATCATGTAGTTGACAACAACTAATTTCACATGCATCTAGTGACATTTCTCTGCTAAATAAATTAGACCTTTTACGTAACTTCAAAGTCAAGCTACAAATAGCTTAACTGTTATTGAAATGTGTTGTTTCTTGAATATTATGTCTCGTTGGATTCGATCATACCCGACTCTCACGGGCATTTTGCGTATGAGAGTGCTGCAATTGCTGTCTGGATATTCGAATGACGTGAACATTGTATATGTATATGTGATTTAGGAAGTATTAGAAGACTAACATACTTGCTACATGCATTCTGAAATCTAATATTATTAGTTAGTGGTATGGCCAGAAGTCTAAGAACCATACTGATTTTTTTTTTCTTAAATATTGTTTCCATACAAATAATCTCTTGGTGATGGATATGTTATGTTGTGTCTAAGCAGAAAAGTTCAACCAGAACATCTTCTTTGTTGAGGTTAAAGCAATCGAGTGCAACGAGGGTGTGGTACACGAACTATGTGCCCAGATGGGATTTCAGGAGCCTGCTTTCCCAAATGAAGACTTTCCATTTAACGGGCTGCAACAAATTCCGAAGGAAACAGGAAAAACTCCTTTTCTGTTTATCCTAGATGATGTGTGGCCTAGCCGTAAATCAGAATCGCTTCTTGAGAAGTTCGATGATGTTACTATAGAGTCAAATTGCAATGTGTTGGTCACATCAAGGTCTTCTTTTCCAAGTTTTGGTTCCGCATATCCTCTAGGTACATTGGATGACGAAGATGCATTAACTCTTTTCCGTCTGTTAGCAATCGGGGGAGATAAGAGCTATTATATTTCACAAGATATTCAGAAAAAGGTGAGTTTTGAATCTTCAGTGTTGACAAAATTCGCTTATTCACCTTAGATAACTACAAAATTTCCTACATGTAGTTTATGCAGCTTGTTCACTAAAGCAGAAATAGAACCCTTGTCTTTTTTGAATTTTTTGTTTTGTTTTTGTAAATGACATCAATCTATGTCGGGATGCAGATTGTAAAGCGCTGCAAGGGATGTCCACTAGCCATTAAAGTGGTGGCAAAATCTCTCCGCGGATGACTTATGGAGTCATGGCTTACCAAACTAAGCTAGTGGTCCATGGGTGCTTCTGTAATTGATATTGAGACTGAAGTGCTTCGTTGCCTCAAATATAGCTTGGATGCCTTGGATGAAAATGATAAAATACTCAAGGAGTGTTTCTTGGACCTGAGTGCATTTCCTGAAGATCAAAGAATCCCAGTTACTTCTCTTATTGATATTTGGACAGAATTATATGACCTTACTGGAGATTATGCCTCTGTTGAGTGCCTTAATGAGCTTTCCAACCGTAATCTGGCTAATCTTGTAGTCACAAGGTATGCAGGCTTCTTTGTCTCCCTCTTATGATATTGTCATGCATAATTATCCTAGATGCTAAGTACAATTTCGTGCTGTGGTAAGTTTATTTTTGCTATATAATTCTCTCTAAGAAACTTAAGTTGATTTTGAACCTACCAGGAAAGAAAAGATGGTGGCGGATGGCTACTACACTGAACACTAAGTCCCCCATCATGATATGCTTAGAGATTTGGCTCTCTTCCAAGCAAAATTAGATCCAAAACAAACAAGACTGATTATAGACATATGTGGAGGCAAAGTACCGAAGAAGTTGACAGAAGTCGCGGAACAAAATCTTCAATCCATCCAGCCTCGCATTTTATCCATCTCCTCTGGTTATCCCATTATCCTTTCTCTAGTAATTACATGTACACAAGCACATGCACATGGAGACACACACATAGAGTTTATTAGTGCTTTGACTGCTTCCAAATTTCATTTCGGGCTAAACTGACTTCTTGTAGCATATTGTGTGCAGATGGAGTGTTCTCTACAAGTTTGCACAACATTCAACTACCAAAACTTGAGGTCCTAGTTTTGAATTTTCAGGCAGAGTACTATGAATTACCTGATTTTGTTGCGGATATGAAAATCCTAAAGGTCCTAATAGTCACAAATCATGGTCCCTTGCCTGCTGAGTTGAGTAACTTTCAACTCTTGATATCAATGCCAGAATTGAAGAGAATCAGGCTGGAGAGAATTTCAATTCCTTCCATAGCCAAGAACCGTGTACAGTTGAAGAGTTTAATGAAGATGTCGTTATTCATGTGTAGCATCGATCAAGCTTTCAGTGACTCTTCCTTACATATTTCAGAAGCATTTCCCAGGCTAGAGGAATTGAACATTGACTATTGCAGGGACTTGGTTGAATTGCCTGTTGATATTTGCAATCTGGATCTGCTAAAGAAACTCAGTATCACCCACTGTCATAAGCTTTCTGCATTGCCTGATGATATTGGGCAGCTGATCAATCTGGAACTTTTGAGGCTACAGTCCTGTACAGACCTGGTTACATTTCCCGCCACGACTAGGAATCTCAAAAAATTGGAGGTTCTCTACATATCTGATTGTTTCAGCATCGAGGAGTTGCCCAAAGACATTGATGAACTCAGCAGTTTGAAAAACATCAATATGAGACAGTGCTATAGAGTGAAAGAGTTACCTGAATTAGTTGCTGAACTCGAGAAACTAGAGGAAGTGATATGTGATGAGGACACAAAAGAGTTCTGGGAGCTTTCGGGGCTATAGACAAACACAAGGGTCCTGAAAGAAGAATACAACTTGATAGATGCCTTGTTTCATTAAGTACAGGAGCAAATGTCCGTTTGTGTCATTACTCATTACATAATGTTTACATTTTTTGTTTCCTTATTTTCTTCACCTTTCCTTCTAATTTGTGTGTCTGGTTTCTACTTTTGTAATACTGTGTGGCAACGATAATGCTTGTGTGGGTTATAAAGAATGATCAATTAATACTTCCAAACTCTACCATCGTTTTTTGAGTCTTTCATTTCTAAGCTGCAAGTTTGATTGGAATGCTCTATAACATTCACTTGGAGAGAATTGAACTAAAAGTATCTCTAACAGAGTAGCTAAAAGTTATAATTTGTGAAAATGATAGTTTTTATGCATTTTAACAGAGTATCTAAAGTTAAATATAGCTAAAGCTATTTTGAGTAAATATATTTAGTTTGGGAAGAAAGAGAAAATGACCGAAAAACTATATTTTTCTAATGGCCCTATTTAGCTATAACTTTCACTACTAAAATTAAAGTCAAATATGGGTGAGCTACATTTAACTTTTTAACTTAAAATAACTATAACTTATAACTTTACTGTTGGAGATGCTCTAATAGATGACCTTTTGGGAGAGCTATTAAGAGCACATGCACCCATTGCTTGAGCAATTGCTCAAGCAGGTGGTAATTATGCAAGAATAAAACAAAATGCAGCAGTTCACAAACTGTTTGAGCAGTTATTATTCAGTGACTGAATGAGGGCGTGACACGTGTCATCTCCGGTGAACGATATCGACGAAATAATTGAAGCCGATTGTCGGTGAAATTTCTGACCAATGAGGTTGTGACATGTGTCATCTCCAGATAACAATATCGACGAAATAATTGAAGTCGATTATGTGTTTCATTTTCATTAAGTGTGTTTCATTTTCAGTATGTGTGTTTCAATTTTCTGAAAGTGTGTAATAAATATGATGTGTTTTAATTTTAAATGTTAGATTATGCCTTTAATCAGGTTTGTATGCCGGTAGCATTCGGGGGTCTCGCTGCCCGGTCAGCGAGTCGGGGTCCAGGGACGAAGTGCCCTGATGGGGGCTCGAGGGTAACGCCCCCGGAGCTAAATTGTAATCTGAATTAATTAGGATTAGGTTTTCTGCTGTTGGATCAGATTTTGAGTTCAAAATCAATGACCCAGATCAGCTAACCCTTTTTTTTTCCAGTTTGGTAAGGCCACGTGTCACCCTCTCATTGACGCGTAAATGTTTATTTTTTACTTATTACCGGCGCCTGGATTAAAAAAATAACGGAAGCTGGTGTCACCCACGTGAGTGTGGGCTCCACCAGTTGGTCGAGCTTCAGCTCAACCCAGAATTGTTCGAGCTCGTTGACCGGCGATCTGCTTGCGCAGTTTCCTCCCCAGTGCATCACCGATTTCCGACTTGCTCGAGGAGCTCTGGCGGGTCCCTCTACTTGCTCAAGCAGCTGGTCCGTTTTCGACATCCCAGTGCGGATGCTCTAATAAACCTTCAAAATCTACTATCTACAGTGCTACACCCAGAACGTACTTTTCTGCTGAACAATTAGAAGATGAAAATAGGAGTTGAGGTGAATTTTCCTCTCATTAAAAAGCCCAATATCAGATGAGAATAAAATCTCATTTACATCTGCATCCGTCCAGTCCATCAGTCCAGTCCATCAGTCCAACTTCCTTATTCTCTCTCTTTTGTTCACAAGTAAACGACGTCGTTCACAAACAAATACCGTATTGTCAAAACCCCGGATATATTTTTATATATATATTTAACTCTCCGATAATATCGGGGGCAGCCCACCTTTGGCCAGCTAGCAATAGTATACCACTGTGACTGCATCTCACTCGATTTTTTTACCATTTTTCAAGTGATGGAATGTATCGATCATACATATCGAGAGAAAGAAATGTTGAATTTGTATATCATGACGCTTTTGTTTTGGCGAAAGGGAAATTGGGAAGAAAGAGGTAAGTTGCATCCACTCAATTTCCAGGAATCCTCGTATGAAACTGCAAAGGGGTCCCAACTGCAAGTAATCTTCTTTTTATCACTGTCATACCGCGTTCTTGTAATGTTTGTTCTTCAATTTCAACCGTGTTCCGAAAGCTTATTCTCTAAGGTTTCGAAATATACCAAACAATGCATTACATACAAAAGAGTTTAAGTGTTTTATAGCAAATCTGATGGGTGGGTTAGTCTTCTCAACACTTGTAATGTAATGTAATTTCAGTTGCCTGGTAAGAGTGAGGCATTTGCTTGTCAGTTTCAACTGCAGTTTGTAAGTCGATGACCAGAGTCTTTGAGCTTTACAACACCGATTTCAAGCTATATATATTACCCCTCTCCAATTCAAGTTTGACAAGCACCAAGTCTAAAGCTTAGCTTGTAAGTTTCTTTCTTGATTGGTTTTTTTTGGGGTTATTGGATTCCAAGTCCTCTTGTTCTGTTATCCTTTTCGATTCTACTACGATCGAGAAATGGTGAATGCCGGCGACGTGTTTGGTGGGGCTGGTGGAGGAATACTCTTTAATTTTCTCTTTGAGGGTCTCAAGGAACTGACCAGTAAGTACTTGCTATTCAAAGGTGTGCTCAATAACATAATATTCACACTCCAATCTCTGGAGAACGTGGTTCAAGCCATTGTAGGACTGAACCAGGAGCTTGATCGCCCGGAAGCAGAACTAGCGAATCTATTGTCTCATCTGAATCAGGGGGAACTGCTAGTTCACAAGTGCGCCAAGTTTCGTGTGTGGAGTGTCTATAAGAAGTACAAGTACGCCAAGAAGTTACTCACTTGGAACGAAACTTTGAAGGAGCAGTTGGAGATACTCAAAGTTTACGCAATGAGAGATGGGAAGGAGACCTTGGTTTTGGCAAGGAGAACAGAGAAGACAGTTAGCCGAATCGAAGCAAGAAGCTTTGGTGTGAGGGAAGGTGTGGAGCGAACCGAGGAAAACACTGACAACATAAAGGTTATGTTGGACGGAGTGAAGACAAGTTGCATGAATATAGAGGCCGGAATGAAGCAGTTACAAAAGGAAGCCAATATTGAAGGTTGTTGTGCAGTTCCTGACCTTCCACCTCTCACAGTTGGATTGGATGTGCCTTTGGAGGAGTTGAAGATGATGTTGTTCAAGGATGAAGTCTCAATGATTCTGCTCACTGCTCCTGGAGGATGTGGAAAAACCACTTTGGCAACAAAGTTTTGTCAAGATGAGCAAGTCAGAGGTATTAAATTGTTTCTTGCTCCTAATTTTTTGAGTTTTTGATCATAGATAGAAATAGACTAATAGCATTGTTGAAATATGTTTGCTGTGGTTGATAGGAATTGCTAGTTTATAAGATTGTCTAAGCATGAACATGCTATAACTGCATTGTTGGAAACTTGGAAATTCTCATGTTACGGAAATTGCTTCACTCATTCATTTCCTTCATTTTGGAATTGCTAGGACTTCAATAGGAAATAGGTTTTTTTTTCCTCGTTTTTAGAGCTGTGATCTCAATGACATCTCAGTAACAGTCTTAACAATTTGTATGTTTTCTGGACAGAGAAATTCAAGGACAATATTTTCTTTCTTACTGTTTCAATGAATCCAAACTTCAAACGTATTGTTCAAGAGTTACACAAAAGTAAAGATTACCAGGCACCTAGTTTCACAGACGATGAAACTGCAGTCAAGTGGCTACAAAACTTTCTGAAGGAAGAAGGAGAGAAGCCTTTACTATTAGTACTAGACGATGTATGGTCTGGATCAGACTCCCTACTTGAAAAGTTTGAATCTAGAATGCCAAGTCACAAGATTTTAGTGACATCACGATCTGAGTTCCCGAGATTTGGCTCTCCATATCATTTGCGGTCACTGGATTTTCCAAATGCAATGAAACTTTTTCATCATTCAGCATCCTTAGGAGATAAAAGTTCACATATTCCATCTGAAATTTCAAGACAGGTAATTTCTTCCCCTCCATTATATACACTTCAAAAGGCTAATATTTTTACCAGATATAAAAATGTGCTTGCTGATGATCGTATTGGTTACATGCTTGTTTCTGCTCAAGTATTTGTATATACACACATCAAAGCTACTTTTACTAGTCATATGGAAGTAAGTCAATATCTACTGAATAAGGAATTCTAGATAGTTGTCTATATTCTGTTTCTTAAGAACATAATTATTGAGATGACTTTAAGAAACTTGAATTTGAGTTTACAACTCAAATAGTAACTCAGTTTCGAGAGTTCAATTGCAGATAGTAGAAGGCTGTAAGGGATTTCCACTTGCGATTAATGTGGCAGGAAAATCACTTTGCGGACAGCCTACAGAGATTTGGCAACAAAGACTCATTGAATGGTCCAAAGGTTCTTCAATTCTTGATTCTGAGACTGAATTGCTTCTTCGCCTCCGAAGCAGTTTGGATGTCTCAAACAAAGAAATGGCTATGGTCAGAGAATGTTTCTTAGACCTAGGTTCATTTCCAGAAGATCAAAGAATCCCTGTTGCTGCCCTCATTGATATTTGGGCAGAATCTTATGGTTCACAAGACGAAGATATTCTATGTGTCGCAAACCTTTACCGGATCACCAACCAAAGTCTGGCCAATCTTCTTGTCACAAGGTATGCTAGTGTCCATGCTTATCCTATCATGATGTTTTCCTCACTAATATTTGTCCTTTAATATGTTACAGTATATTCTTAAGAATCTCTTCTAAGCAACTTTGTTTTGATTATAAATAGGAAGGACCAATTGCAGGGAGATGGATACTACACTGAACATTTTGTTACTCAACATGATCTACTTAGAGAGCTGGCTATTTATGAGACTAGACAACAAGATCCAGGACATAGAGAGAGACTGATCATAAACATTTCTGGAGACAATTTTCCCAAATGGTGGATTGAGCAGAAATATCAATGCATGAAGGCTCGCTTATTATCTATCTCAACTGGTTAGTCCAATCTTTTTTTTCTTTCTTTCCATTTTTGTTTTTGCAATGAATATGTGTTTACGCATGCATGAACACGCATTGAGATGTTTTCTTTGCTAAGAACATACATTGAGTAAGTTATTGACATTAGATAACAGAAGAGACACTTCATTTGCAGATGAAGCGTTTTCAACAAGATGGCACAACATGGAACTACCAGAAACAGAGGTTCTAGTCTTGAATTTTCAGACAACAAACTATGCATTACCCCAATTCGTGGAGAAAATGGCTAAGTTGAAGGTACTGATAGTCACAAATTATGGTATCATACCTTCAGAATTAACAAACTTCCAACTGTTGCCCTCATTGCTGAAGAGAATCAGACTAGAGCGCATCTCTATTCCGTCCATAGCCAAGAACACCATAGAATTGAACAGTCTGCAGAAGATATCCTTATTCATGTGCAACATAGGTACAGCTTTCAGCAATGGTTCCATCAAACTTTCACATGCAATGCCTTGTCTAGTGGAAGTGAACATTGATTACTGCAATGATTTGGTGGAATTGCCTTGTGACATTAGTGATTTGACGGATCTCAAAAAGCTCAGCATCACCAACTGTCACAAGCTTCTTGCCTTGCCTGAAGACATTGGAAACCTAGCAAAATTGGAAATAATGAGGTTGAGGTCCTGTACTGACTTGCAAAAGTTGCCTGGCTCAACAGGGAAGCTGGCAAGGTTACACTTTCTTGACATATCTCATTGCTTCAGCATCAAGGAGTTGCCTGAAGACTTTGGTGAGTTGGGAAGCTTAAGAAAGCTTAACATGAAAGGATGCTCAAGATTGGAAGAGCTGCCTCTATCGGTTCTAAATCTTGAGAATTTAGTAGTGACAGGTGATGATGATACGCTGAATTTGTGGGAGCCCTTGTTACCTATTGAGAATACACGCATTGTGGTGGCTAAAGAGAATATCAACCTAAATTGGCTCCACAACTCCCACAAGCTTTAGTTTTGAGAGCTGCCTATGTATCCAGTATCCATGATCCATGTTTACTCTTCTTTCTTTCTTTTCTGCTCAGCGTTTTCCTTGTGCCTTTTGTAAATACTTGAACTGTTGTTGTAATTTTTAAATAGTAACCCTTTAGTATTCCTCTTTAAATACTTGAAGGTTGCATCTATGATCAGATCAATCTGTAGAGCTGTTTACGTCAACAGAGTATTTTTTTAAGCCTCTTGGAAGTTTACAATGCAAATGCATTTGGTCAGCAGTTTTGTAAATTTCCGATGTTCACCGAGTCCCCCAGAGCATTGAATGGGTTTGACTTTTGGGCCGATATAACAAATAGCAACTAGTGCGCCCAGATTATGATGTGCCTTTTCATTGAAAGCCCAGTCTAAATCAAATGGCAAACAAGATAATTTTGAATTTTTGATAAAGCAATAAATAAATAAGAGAAAGGAAACAAATATGAAACGTCCAAGAAAGAGAGAGGAAACCACTGCCACAGGAACTACACGTGACTTTCTTCTATATTAACTGCAATTTCAGATCAGTGGATCGTTGACTTCATTGTTGTCGCCCACATCTAAATCTGAAGGAAATAAGCAGAGTTCGAAGTGCTCTCTCAACAAGTCTTGCTTGATTAATCGGTAGGCTGTAGCTGCTCTTAGTCTTCTTGTGTTGTGTTTGTGAATCTGACTCAACTCGGCAGATCCTTGTTCAGTCTATTGAACTGGTAAAGACTTCGCCTTTTGTCTCTCTTCGTCTTCAATCTTGTAACTCCCTCACGCCCAATCTTACGGTTCTGTATATTGAATAGTCAAGTGTTTCTGTTTTAGTTTTCGTTCGATTTTCGTAGTCGTCTGATTTTTGCTTGTTCTGATGATCTATCTGTGTGGAAGAATTGATCTTTTCGCTACGAATTGTCGTGCCGATCTGTTAGTAGTTGTATATTAAATCGTATGAACTATTGTCAGAAATGTCTGCGAGATTAAGCTCACAACTGTCGAAAAAGAATTAAATTCGCACCTGCTCCACCACGAGGGAAGATAGAGTAAAAGTTGGCAGATAGTCATCATCAACTACCTAAACTTGTTCTGCCCGGCACGTTAACTTTAATTTAGCACTAAACTCTTTTTACACGTTAGTGTTATTTATAGTAAATGAGTTCTCTCTTGTCTCAGTTTTCTGTGAAATTAATGGAAATTTTCATGGTCAATATAGATTAATGGTTTCATTAAAAGTCTGACGAACTTTTAGGTTTCCCCATATAGTGTGGGAATAGCATAAATTCATTCAGGTTTCCCCATATAGAGTGGGAATAGCGTAAATTTCTTGCATACTTTTCACTCCAACCCACTAAAGAGGTGTTATTAATAACCCAACCCAATATTTTCCGTCATTTGGAAAAGTGCGATTCTTATATTGCTCTTTTTCTTTGTTTGTAATCTTTTCAACATTGGAATTTGGAAAACATAAGCTGCGTCATAGTGTTGCGTGTACACAGGTTCGCTTTAAATGGTCATTGGGTGAATTTCATTGAAACTTCACGCATTTGATAGTTATCTTGATCGAGATTTGAAAGTTTAGACTTCCTCTCTTGTATATGTATGTGCCAAATCCCAGTGAGTTGCAATAACAATCTATTTTGTCGAGCATTTAATAGTTATCTGGATCGAGCTCTAAAAGTTGAGATTTCCTTGATTGTATATGTGTGTCTATATATGTGCTTAATCCGAATGAGTTGCAATAAGAATATATTTTGTCTTATACACTGAAGAAGAATTGTGTTATCTTCATATCTCAGAGCGCATCGATAAGGATTTTGTCTGGTGCCCATCATCTCCTACAAAGTAAGTCAAATTGAGATTTTATTTGATCTGTTAATTTGATTGTCCGTTATATTCATTGTTTCCTTGTCTTACAAACAACTAAATGAAGTCCTGTAATCCATGTGTTACTTATTTCAACCATTGCAGTGGCATTAGTAGAAGGAAAAGCTTTAGGAGCATCGTTTCAGGGGCTGTATGATGCCATTAAGGAACAGAAGGACAATCAATTTATGTTTAAAGATATCCTTGCTGATCTGAGATCCACATTAGACGCTATAGAACCACTTATCCAAGAGATAGAAGAATATGACAAGGAATCAACTTGGGACGAACTACAAAGATTTAGTAGACAAATGGAGGAAGGCGTTCAGCTAATTCAAAAGTGCTCTAAGGCTGGTCCTCTGAATGCCTACAAAAAGTTTAAATACACAACCAAGCTAGGTGAATTGGGAAAATCTCTGCAGACATTGTTGGATATATTGAAAGTGCATGGAATAAGAGATGTGAAGAAAACCTTGGTTATAGTAAAAAATATTGAAACAAGTGTCCAGAATTTAAATGAGAATTTTGAGACATCTAAAAGTATTCAAGGCTGGTGTGCTGTACCTGAACCGCCAAGGCTTATAGTTGGACTGGATGGGCCATTGAAGGACTTGAAGATTAAGCTTTTCAAGGCCAAGGCACCATTACTTGTGCTCACTGCTCCCGGAGGGTGTGGGAAAACTACATTGGCAATAAAGTTCTGTCAAGATGGAGAAGTCAAAGGTACTCCATCAATATCTATTTTTCTTGTCTTGAAAATGTTGAACTTCGTAATTTTAGCAGTAATATTATCATGGAAAAAATTCACCACCAAGGTCTGAACTTTTGCAAAGTCCTTGATGTGATGCTCACACTTTAAAAACTATCAAAGTGATGACTGTGATACCCAGAGTTTTAAAACAACTAGCACCACCACCATCAAATTCCTTATTCAAACATCTCCAAATTTATTCTCCTTCCTCCACTCTCGTCCAAAAAATTAGTCCCAGCTACCCTGTCCTTATTTTGCCTAGCATGTTCCAGTCTCTCCTTCTTCAGAACCATTCCGCTCCCCTCCACATTACCTGTCTAAGCCCTTACGAACCCGAATTGTCTCCGGTCCAACTTTTCTACGAGGCATCAGTAACTCATCACTGGACCTAGAATCACTCATCACCAATCTTGACCTCTTCTTCTCTTTCGATTCGAATACCTTCCTCGAACTCGACAAACCATCGCCACCGCCACCTCCACTCATCCCATCAGCTTCTTCCTAACAATCAAGCAACCCGAAGAGTTTATGTTCTTCACCAATACCCCGAAGGAACCAACAGATCTCACACCTTCGTCCATCTACAAACAAGTTCTTTCACCCCAGAGGAATCAATTAGCTCCATTATTACAAATCTAAACCTAAAATTGATGATGATAATAAGTAGGGATTTAGTTTGAGAACCAAACCATTGGAGTTGGAGTGAATGACGATGATGACAAGCTTGGTGCTCTGGCCTCAGATGAGTCCCCTTAGGTTGTCGATTTTGGAGTAGAGTTGAAGCCACTGGGCCGAGTCGCCAGAAACCCGATTGAAGAATATGAGTGCATCGACGTTGGAGGGGACTTTGGTTCCGTGCTTGTGGAGCCAATCGCGCTTTATAATTCCTCTGACGACGGCGGTGACAGAAGAGGGTTTCGTCTTGGGCGGAGGTAGGAGACCTTGGAGAGGTCCGGCAAGGCCAAGGTGTTGATTGGAGGGTTGAGAGTGATGGTGGGTGGAGATGGAGGAGTGGAGCTCCGAGCAGCGGACGACGGAAACCAAACTTACAGGCGGACTCCGCATTTCCTCCGGATATTCTTCTGATTCAATTTGAAACAGAAGAAGAGCTGAATTGGAATATAGTTAAAAAACATATTAAGGTCTTTTTTCTTCGATTTTGATAAAAAAAAATTGCCTCATTAAACTGCTCTGTGACGGAAATTGGTTTGAGGCATCACGCTAATACGATTTTGAGACTTTAGGTATTATTTTGATAGTTTTTAAAGTGTGGGCATTACATTAAGAACTTTGCAAAAATTTAAACCCTGGTACTGATAATTTTTCTAATATCAAACTTAACATGATTTTTCTTTGCATAAATAGTAGTACTGTGCCAAAATTGTCAAAACTTTTCTATGGGAATTAATAGCAACCATTCCCAAAAATTTATTATCTTGACAAGTCTGTATCAGTGGATGACATCTTTATTGTGCTTATATTTTAAGTATGGCTACGATAGTGGTTTTAAAGAGACCCAAGTCGAATTGCAAAGTACTTCTGTGACCGAGTTTGATTTCTAGTTCTTCAGTCTTTGCATATAATATGTTGTCAGTAGTTGTAGCCGTCAGTGTATGTTTGTCCACAACAGCACAACTAAAAAGATGATAGAAGTAAGGGAAAATGGTTATGAAGGTCACTCAAGTATGGCAAATATCACTTTGATCGCTATCGAATGACAGTTTACTCACTTTGATCACTCAAATATCACTTTGCTCACTCATGTATGACCAATTTCTCCAGTTCAGAGTGATCAAAGTGAGTAAAAGTGTCATTCGATAGTGAGCAAAGTGATATTTGTCATACATGAGTAAGTAAAATTTAGAACGTATCATACTTAAGTGATCTTCTTCGCCATTTTCCCTAGAAATAATATAGAGAGGAGACTGAATTGGCCGGAATGAATTATCATTCATGAGTAGCAAGCTACATATACAAAGCTAGCTATCGTACTGTATTGTACAAGACTTGTACTATAATATATATATATATATATGGAAGCTAATCTCCCAATTCAATCACAATACTATTACAATAATTACAAAAGATCTACTTTCCTACGATTGACGGAAGAATTTAGGAAAAATGGCTAAAAAAATCATTCAAGTATGACACGTTCTAAATTTTGTTCACTAAAGTATTACACTTTTACTCACTTTGCTCACTCTGAATTCTGCAAAATTTAAGATTTTGAATTCGAGTTATAATTAGTCAAGGAAACTTATTGGGCGTTATAGCTCTTTTTCTTGTGAGTTTTATCATACCAAAGTTGAACCTCAATTCAACCCGAGGAGGGAGAATCGAAGATTTGAATTTTTTGATGTTCTTGACTTCAAAGGTTAATTCGACCACTTCCATAATGAATTGAACTTAGGTGTAGTTGAAAAAATGGTTGTTGTGTTGATTTTGCACAGATTGAGCTCCAGTGTGCCGGAAATTGGAGTGATGCCGCCAATTTCTCCGGTTCGGAATGAGTAAAGTGAGTAAAAGTGTTATATTTCAGTGATCAAAGTGATATTTGTCATACATGAATGTGCAAAGTTTAGAACGTGTCATATTTGAGTGATCTTTTTAACTATTTTTTCAAGAATTTATATAAATCATTGAAATAAATGCCTATTCAGCTGTTTCTTTTTGAATATGTGAGAATAGTAATTGGCAATGAAATTGAGTTGTATCACTTCACAATTTGTGTTCTTTTTGTCGGTTTTTCTTCTCTGTTATTCATGGAGTGATGTAGATGACATCTAACAACTTTCTTTCGTATTTTGAAAGATATGTTCCAGAACAATATCTTCTTTGTAATTGTCTCAAAGAAGCCCACTAGCCTTATTGTTCAAGAGCTGTATAAACACAAGGGTTCCCATGTACCTGCTTTCGAAAATGAAGAGATTGCAGTTAAATGGCTGCAGAAATTTCTAAACCAAATTGAACATCCATCGCTGTTTGTCTTGGATGACATTTGGTCTGAATCGGAGTCCCTTCTTGAAAAGTTCGATGAATGGAAAACGCCAGATTGCAAGGTTTTGGCGACATCACGGTTTGCATTTCCAAGATTTGGTTCTCCTTATAATTTACAAGCATTAAATTATGAAGATGCAATGGCTCTTTTTCGACATTCAGCATCATTGGAAGATGAGAGCTCTAATGTTCCAGAAGACCTTCTAAGACAGGTGATTTTCTTAGTCCACATTGAAACAGAATTTGCCTATTGATGTGAAAAGAGGACAAAGAAGTCAATGAAAGAACAAATTCAAAGTTCAAATTACCATGTCACATGCAATAATTAGTAGAGTTCGTAGTTATTAACCATGTTTTTCAGTTCATGACCATGTAACTTAAGACTCGCTGCTGTTCTGCATCTTATTGTGAATTAAATGGGAAACGTGTTATATAGGTAGTGGAACATTGTAAGGGATTTCCACTTGCAATTACAGTGGTTGGAAGGTCACTTTGTGGGCAGCCTATAGAGATCTGGAAGGAAACAGTGATTAAATGGACTAAAGGTTCATCAATTCTTGATTCTGATCAAACACTACTTGCTTGCCTCCAAAGCAGTGTAGATGCCTTGGAGAAAGAAGATACTATCTGCAGGGAATGTTTCATTGATCTAGGTTTATTTCCAGAAGACCAAAGAATACCTGCTTGTACCCTGATTGATATATGGAAAGAGTACTACAAGGTAGATGATGACATGCTATGCATTGCAAACCTTCTGGAACTCACCAATCGGAGTCTGGCTAATCTTATAATCACCAGGTATGTAGGCTTCTACATTTCTCTTATCTGATATTATCACTCCACTATTTAGTTTTTATCCATGGCCAGTTGCTTGTCATGATTTTATATTTCAATTCAAGTAATGGAAAGTTATGAGAAATTTCTTATAGCGTGTTTTAATCGTAAATAGGAAGGACAGCAGGGAGGTGGATGGCTATTACACTGAACATTTTGTTACACAGCATGATATTCTTAGGGAGTTGGCTATCTATTATTCAAGTTTGAAACCAATAGAACAGAGAAAGAGGCTAATTATTGACATGAGTGGAGACAAGTTTCCTGAGTGGTGGACCGAACAGAAGTGTCAACCCATCAATGCTCACCTTTTATCTATCTCAACAGGTTCTTCATCTATCTTTCTTGCTGTTGCAAATATGTATTGATGCAGTCGCACACAAGCAAAGCAGACACATGGACATACACATCACACACTAAAATTTGAATGTTATTATATGCCACCAGCGGTTGACATCATTCTACCCTACATATGGTTTGCAGATGAACACTTCTCATGTAAATGGCCCAACATGCAACTACCACAAGCAGAGGTTCTAGTTCTGAACTTTCAGTCAAAGAAGTATGCCTTACCTGAATTTGTTGACAAGATGGAAAAGTTAAAGGTTCTGATAGTAACAAACAACAGTCTTTTTCCTGCTGAGTTAGATAACTTTCCATTACTTGGATCACTGCCAAATCTGAAGAGAATAAGATTGGAACGAATCTCAATACCTTCCATAATCAAGAACCCTGTCATTTTAAAGAAGTTAGAGAAGGTATCCTTGTTCATGTGCAAAATTGGTCAAGCTTTTAGCAACTGTTCATTGCCAAATGTAGTGGAATTGAACATTGATTACTGCAATGATATGGTGGAATTGCCGGCTGTGATATGTGATATGATTACCCTTAAAAAGCTCAGTATCACCAATGCTCATAAGCTGTCTGCCGTACCTGAAGAAATAGGGCAATTGGTGAACTTAGAACTGCTGAGACTTAGGTCCTGCACAGACTTGTCAGTGTTGCCAAAGTCCATCCAGAACTTGAAAAAGCTTATTTCTCTTGACATCTCTTATTGCTTCAGCATTAAGGAGCTGCCTGAAAATATTGGTGAATTGAGCAGTTTAAAAACTCTCAACATGAGACAATGCTCAAGACTGCAAGAGCTACCTGCATCAGTTTTGGATCTTGAACAGTTGGAGGATGTGATATGCGATGATGACACCAAAGTTTTAATGGAACCCTTCTTATCTGCAATGGGAAATATACAAGTAAGGGTACTATATGATGATTACAATCTGGATTGGCTGCACAGCTTTCCGACTTAAGAGCTGCTCTTTCCAAACTTCTGTGATATTTGTGTTTTCAGTTCTCCCTGTGGTATATTCCGCTGTGTAATAATTCATGTCGTGATATATTCGGCTGTGCAATAATTCATGTAGTTGATGCATGTAGCTAATAGTAGTTAGTAGTATGTATATTATGAATGATGGCGTGAGGGCCTAGCCTCCCGGTCCGACTGGGTTCCAGCCCTCGACAAAAAAATTAGTTTAACTTTGTATTTATAAATGTGTATCATACAACGTTTCTTTGGCATGGAGTTTGAAGTGATGGATTTGTAGAACGGATCTTTGGTACCTAAATTAAGGTTTATAACCCGTCAAATTATCATAATGTTTCTCACTTAAACTATACGTGAATTTTACAATATGAATTGCTAGCTAGACCACTCCTCGATATGGCCTACCTACCTGGGAGGGGGTTTCCGGCCATATATCATCACAATTTCACACCAGTATCAGCAGAAGGTTTCTGGTGCAGATGTTTTTTAGAACAGAGAAAGTTGAACTGCACGAAGCATGCAGCCTCGTTCAAACGACTAGCATATATACTGAGCCTCGTTAACCAGAATCTTCGTGCTTGATATACCAAAAAAGTTGAAAGTTGGTCAAATTCCATATTTCAACGAACAAACTCTCGATGCTAAGGTATAGGGTCATTATATATGCTAAGATAAACCCTCTGAAGTAAGAGGGTTCGATCATGACAGAAAGCGAGGGAGCTTGAAGAAGCTTGTTCGCTCTCGAAGACCAGCTAGGTACTCTAGTATATAGTGGGTTTCGTGAATACGTTTGTTACTGACTTGGCAAAGAATGAGACTCGATCTGGTTTGGAAGTAGATATAAAACAACGTCCGGCCAACTTCATGAACTGGCCAGCAAGAGCAACTATCAGTGTATCCTCATACCAAGCTCGATCAGCAATGGCGTAATGCTGATAGATCAAACATACATATATACGTATATATCGATTTTAAAGGAGGCCAATGTCAAAGCTCAGGCGCGCGCTCAGCACATGGCCAACCTTCTAGACTTATTTCCATCCGGTTTAATTAGCTACGTTACTCGCACATGTAAGGTACTGCATGTCGTTCGATATACCGCATGTATACTCGCTCAATCTGATTATCATGCATACGTAGCTAGTTTAGTTCTACTTAATTGGTCTACCATGCACCTTCTTATATTATTTCATGTATACGTCGACACCATTTTCAAAAAATGTATAGGCTGACATACTTCTAGTTAATGTACACCGTTGATTACAAAAGATAAAGGTTCCATATATCCTAGGTGTCCATATATATACTATATTAATGTAATTACCAGGTGTCATCAAAGTCACGACATCAAGATCGATATCGGAACTAGGCATCCACGGCAAGAGTCGCCCGAAACCTCCACTGGAAGTCATCCTCCCATGCCACCAAGAAGGGAGCATAGAACAGTTGATAGGATGTGAGGAAAGCCTCCCACAACGAAGATATATATGCAAGGAGAGAGGTCACCCTTACCTTATAAAAGTAAGCCTCTCTCCACTCTTTAATCCATCCCACTACACCGGCCTCGTTGTAGTTACTTGGGCCTAAATAATCTTTGGACTCGAGACTCCTAGTAGAAGCTCAAAGAGCCAAAGAAGAGTAGCCAATTTGGTGAACCACTATAATTCTTGTGTTGTTTATTTATTGCAATTACTTATCATATTAGTTTAATTAGTCTTGTTTCATATCTCGAATACCTCAGTTATTTTTGGTATGAACACTAGGTTGCATGGAAGTTTCAAAGTGAAAGTGTTTCTCGTTTCGGAAGCGAAAGCTTGTCGGAAGCACTCGGAAACACGATTCCAAAAATATTCCTTTTGGAAGCATGATTCCAAAAATATATTCTTTTTGAAAACTTGAAGTTCCATATTAGAAGCGCTAAATCGTATTTCACAAATAATCATGAGAAAAATTTAGTATTGTTTATATATGAATCATATTATTATGCATATACTTGTTTGAAAACAATCAAATTGGGGGCATGTTTACTTACCCGAAATGAGAATCAAAAGTGGGGGAATCATTCACATTCCCCTCAATTTCAGTGCTTAATATATTACTTGCATATAAGGGAATTGGAATGGAGGTGAGTCCCACCTTCTTATCAGGAATAATTCCATAATAAACCTGGAATTTGATTCCCAATGGGGGAGGTGGGTTTGTGAATCATTTCTCCCGGAATCAACTTTTGTACCAATAATATCCTTACATATTTTTTTTGAAGAGAACATTATGTATAATTAAATTATTCCAATTTCTTTAGACTTGATATTTAAATATATTTTTTTAAATGCTACTACGAAATGGTTATATTTCAAAAAAAAATTAAAGGTATTATGGTTATTATTTTGTTGAATTTGAAGCTTTGTCTAGCTATAGAGCTTGTTAGATTTGACGTTTAGTTTTAATTTTTTGGTATCTAGCTAGCTAGCTCTAATGATTTATTTTTATGTCGGTATTATTTTAATCATTTTTCCTATAAATTTTGCTCAAATTCATAAAAGAAAAAAGTTATTGAATATACAAATATAGTTATTAACATGTAGGAGTATTTCAATAATCAAACTAGCTAGTTTTTATTCCGATTCCTGTTATGATTTCAAATGGCAACCAAACAGCTAAAGAAAAATGACATATTCTGATTCTGTTTCTTTCCGATTCTGATTCTAACTGATTCTGATTCTTGGTAATTCTGATTTCAAATAAGTAAACGTGCCCTGAAATTAAATTCTAATCGTGTGTTAAGTTACTTATCAAATTTTATTTTTCTATATATATATAATTAATTTTTTATTATATATTAATTACTAATTTTTAAAAGAAAAAAAAATACTTTCGTATTTTCTCACACCCGTATTCATACAAATTTACATGCAACCTAGCATATGTGCCTTGTGGCTTAATGTTGCTTGAATTGGATTTAGCATACTGACTTGACCCAAGACCCCAAGTCATCCAACCGTTGACTTGTCAATTAATGTGATAGGGTCAATACAACTGAAATGCAATACTAGTCCACTCATAATACCTTATCATTTCATAGTGTTTTTCTGTGCATTTTTCCTTTCAGTATAGGGAAATTTCATCAAATAGACAACATAAAATGTGTAGAGTTGGACAATTTGATCACGTACCAATCTACAATGATATGTATTCAAGTTTATTATAAGAATAAATTAAAGAAAGGTATATTGTTGATTCTTCACCAATTTCTACCTTATCTGTAAGACCACGTATACTGAGATGATCTCTAGGGAACAAGTGTCTTACAAACTCAAATACAATCAGACTTCAATTGGAAGATGATATCAGGCTTCAACGCCCGGTGTAAACTAGCTTCCAATGGGAAAGATCTGATATTTGGTCAATATAAGACAAAGAACACGACATCCCAGATTTCATTAAGCCAAGGAATTGATTAAACAATGTCCTTGTCCATAGATTAATCTGTTCAATTTCATTCATTTTTACCTGAACAATATAAAGTGTACAGAAACTTTTTATACCCTTCAGCCCCCTCAGGCCGTAATTCACTAATTGCATTGTCTGTCACAATTTCCTTGCAGGAATCAGAACCAGTGGCATGATTGGGTCCGCTTGACATTTTGTCGACACTTACCAAGTAATTGCAACGTTGTGCTGGCGTTACTTCCGAATTATAACAAGTGCCGTGCTACACGCGTTTGCATATCCGGGATGAGCATATAAATAAAGTACGTGCAGATGATTAGAGATTTCAAATAACAGAACTTTGTTTCCTCTCTTCGCAAGAAATTAACAATCCCCTTTTTCTTGATCTCAAGAAACCATTTACGTGAAGCTTTTATCAAATCAGTGAAGAATATTGAGTCGATTGTGCAGATTATGGAAGGTAATTGTGTTACACAAAACAGTCAGTCTGAACAAGCTCAAGGGTGGTGTGCGGTGTTTGAGCCTCCGACGAACATGGTTGGACTGGATGCGCCTCTGAGAGAATTGAAGATGGAGCTTTTTAAAGATGCAGTGTCTATGGTGGTACTTACTGCTCCTGGAGGATGTGGAAAAACTACGTTAGCCACAAAGTTGTGTCACGATGAAGAAATCAGAGGTATTGTAAATAGGACTGTATTCAAATTACATATCGAATCCGTAGACCAGATTCAAATTACCTCCTACTAATAATGGTTTTTCTTGTTCTACGTCTTCTTTTGGATAGGTAAGTTCAAGACCAATATCTTCTTTGTTACTGTTTCAAAAAAGGCCAACTTAACCCTGATTGTACAAGAACTATATCACCAAACGGGTGCGCAGGTCCCTCATCTCCAAAATGAAGCAA
This sequence comes from Geum urbanum, assembly GCA_946800695.1. NCBI lineage: Eukaryota > Viridiplantae > Streptophyta > Magnoliopsida > Rosales > Rosaceae > Geum > Geum urbanum. The sequence continues at coordinate 18,007,607 of OX326997.1, read as the reverse complement.
CTGCAACTAGTTGGTTGCACCAGTTTCTGAAGAAAACAGGACAGGATCCTTTGTTGCTGGTCTTGGATGATGTTTGGGCCGAATCAGAATTCCTTCTTGAAAAATTTGACCGAGTGAAAATGTCAAACTATAAGATTTTGGTTACATCAAGGTTTACTTTTCCAAGATTTGGTTCTCCATACTATCTAGAGTGTTTGAACGACGAAGATGCAATGGTACTTTTTCATCATGCAGCATCCTTAGGAGACAAGAGCTCCTATATTCCACAAGATCTCGCGAAAAAGGTGATTCAGTCTTAAAAGGCAAATACATGTATGGTTATCAATGCAAAAAGGATGAAGAGATACTACATGTGCTATATATACATGAGAATACATGATCAAGTAGAAATTGACTCCATGAATTCTGCTTTGCAGATAGTAGAACGTTGTGGGGGATTTCCACTAGCAATTACAGTTGTAGGAAGATCACTTTGTGCGCAACCTATAGAAATGTGGCTTAAACAAGTAACGGATTGGTCTAGAGGATCTTCTGTTCTTGATTCTGCAAGTGATTTGCTTGCTTGCCTCCAAAGTAGCTTAGATGCTTTGGATGAAGAGAAGCCTCTTCTCAGGGAATTCTTCATAGACCTTGGTTTATTTCCTGAAGGCCATAGAATCTCTGCCGCTGTCCTCATCGATATGTGGGCAGAGTTATATGGCATAGAAGAATACATCTCCGTTGTGAAACTCAATGAACTTGCCTCTCGGAGTTTGGCTAATCTGGTAGTCACAAGGTATGCTTTCTATTACAGTTCTGGTTTTGTTACACTAGCTAGCTTTTCCTTTGTTGACAACTAGCTGCTGGTCACAATTTTTTTTTTCCCTGCAATTATGTAAGTTGAAGAAAACCCTTAGAGCAAATTGGTTTTTATTATGAACAGGAAGGACAACAAGGATGAGGATGGCTACTACGGTGAACACTTAGTTTCACAGCATGACATGCTTAGAGAGCTGGCTATCCTAAAAATGTCTCAGGATCCAATAGAACATAGAATGAGACTAAAGATTGACATATGTGGAGACAACTTTCCTATGTGGTGGACAGAACAGACGTATCAACATCTTATTGCACGTCTTTTATCTATCTCAACAGGTTGCTCCAAATCTCCTTTAGCAATAATCTGATTTGACTTGATCAGTACATGCATACAACACATGTCAACACTCTGGCACACAGTTACTCACACACTTTAGCAGTACATATTGTGATATATATTATCATCTCTATATATCTCACACCATAAAAATTTATGCAGATGGAGAGTTCTCATCTAAATGGCACCACTTACAAGTACCAGAAGTTGTGGTTCTGATTCTCAACTTTCAGAGCAAGAGCTATGCGCTACCCGAGTTTATGGAGAAAATGAAGGAGCTGAAGGCCCTAATACTCACTAGTTACAGTACATTTCCTGCTGAAGTGACTAATTTTCAAGTACTTGATTCACTACCAAATTTAAAGAGAATTAGATTGGAGCGAATTTCAATCCCCTCAATAAGCAGGTATCCTATACAGTTGAAAAGTTTGAAAAAGATATCATTATTCATGTGTAGCATTGGCCAAGGTTTTGGAAACGGTTCCATCCATATATCAGAGGCATTTCCAAACCTAGTTGAAATGAATATTGACTACTGCAATGATTTGATGGAGTTGCCTGCCCGACTTTGTGATCTGATAAACATGAAGATACTCAGTATAACCAATTCTCATAAGCTTTCTGCCTTACCTGAAGACATTGGAAATTTAGTAAATTTAGAGCTCCTGAGGCTCAGGGCCTGTACAGATTTGTTGAAGTTACCTGTATCGATTAGGAATCTCAAGAAGTTAAACGACCTTGACATATCTGATTGCTTTAGCATTAAGGAACTGCCTGAGGGTATCGGAGAACTTTGCAGTTTGAAAAGGCTGAACATAAGACAGTGCTCCAGATTGAATGAGTTGCCTACTACAGTTGTGGAGCTTGAACAGCTAGAAGAAGTGACATGTGATGAAGAGACTGAAATTTTATGGGAACCCTTTTCACCCTATCTCAAGAATATGCACATAAAGGTGGTGAAAGAAGATATCAACCTGAATTGGCTTCACAAGACTCATTGTTGACCGTTGAGAACAGTCGTTTCTCAATGTTAGATAGTAGATCGATTATTGTAAATGTTAGAAAGTAGATTATTGTGAATATTTTTTTATAATTAGAATTAAAGTTGTATAGATGTAATAAGAATGTAAATATTATTTTTTATTAAGATACAACTTGTACATCTTTATTAAATCTAAAATTGGGATAAATAAAATCATTGAATTCTCCCTAAAACATTTTTCTACTTGCTATCAGAGTTGAATTCCTGGATTTTTTTTGAAAAACCTTGAATTGAATCGAAACTCTAAATTATCACCACCAAATATTTTTTCTTCTTTCGGTGCATCTGAACTTGAAACCTGAATTGTTGCAAACCATGAAGAGATGGCCAACGTGAATGGTGAGAACGTTTTTGCTAATAATGATGGAGCACTCATCCCTAACAATGGAGCAGTCGTCATGCAACCTATTCACAATCACTTCCACAACACCATTCAGGACGACAGCTCCGCTTTTTCTATCGACGAGCTCTTCATTGAAACCAACTATTCTAGTTGGTAGAATAGTTGGTCGATTCGACTTGAAGGTCAAAACAAGTTTGATTTCCTCACCAAGAACTCTCATGCCGCTACCTCTGCTAATTATTCAACATGAGCTACCGACAATGACATAGTGAAGTGTTGCCTTATCGAAAATATGTCCCCTGGATTGTGAAAACGGTACCTCAGATTGCCATAGCTAAAACAATTTGGGATGCCCTGTACAAGACCTACTATGATGAATCTGATTGAAACCTGAATTTTTGAGTTCTATCGTCTATGTTATACGAGGAAGCAGAATGCAAGACCTCTCTCCACATATTACAACAAGCTTGTTGAATGACTTGATGAAATGGACTGACGCATGATGCACTCTCATGAAACAGTTTATGGTGTTGTGAATGAATCCTCCTGCATGACCCTCCAGCGTGTATATATTTTTGATGAGAGTTAATGTTGAATTCAGTCAAGTCTGTGAAGAGTTTTTTAGGAGAGACCAAAAGTTGGACCTTGAATAGACATAGGCCCATGTTTGACGCTTCCACAATAATCAAATCGCCATCTCTGCACCTCCTATGTGTGATGCTTCTGTCATGACTGCCTCCTCTCCTGCAACAACTAACACTGCCCAGTCCCCGCATCGCCAGTCCTCCACCTGGCTTTTCTGATCCTCTTCGTTCTGGTGGATTGTCTCATACTAAAAACCCGCACTTTACATATACTCATTGTAGGGAGATTGGTCATACAAAAGAGTAGTGCTATGAACTTGTTGAATATCCTGAATGGTGAGATTTTACTAGAAGGCCTCACAAAAACACCTCGAAAGCGGCTGTAAACACCACTGAATCTCCTACTTAACCATCTGCACTCATCATTGAAACAGGTAACAGGAGTAAGACATCTTCTCTTTCCACATTATCTGCAGATATGTCTTGGATAATTGATACAGGTGCTACTGATCATATGAAAAATAATCCTAGTGTAGTTGATACCATTAAAACTTCTCATGGATATGTTGTGTCTACTATTGATGGTTCCCCTTCTCCTATTCTTGGTGAAGGATCTATTTAACTCTCTCATGAACTCATCTTTGATTTTGTTTTTGTTGTCCATTCTCTTACGTACTTATAACTTATTATTTGTTAGTTAGATCACTAGGACCCTCTCTTTCTTTGTAACATTTTATCTCGATTTTTGTATTTTTTAGGACATTCTGATTAGGAGGACTCTGAGTTATGGTGTTAGAAGGGAAAAATTATACTATCTAGAGTTGACAAATAATAAACAACATCAAATTAGTCAAACAAACAGTACCAATAACTTGAAAAAAGCCAAAAAAACCGTGTGGTTATGAATGCAGGTGTTCTGTTTCTTATCTTGGTCACCATTTTCGATTAATTTGGAATTTTGGATGCATGCATGTCTTCAAATTAATGAATGCAGGTGGGAGAAGTTGACACTGGGAAGTCATGCAGGGAAGGCACAGGTGGTTGGAACGGTGGTGTGCTTAGGTGGTGCGATGGTCTTTACGTTCTACAAAGGACCAGAATTCTGAATCTGGTCAACTCACGTTGACCTTGTTCGACGACATAACCAGGCGGTGGCGCCATCCTCCTCCTCCTCCTCCCACAAAAGCTCCTGGAGTCATGTTCTGGCCTTCTGGGATCCTTTCTGATTCTCGGCAGCGTAGTTTTATTTTCAATGTGGTTCGTCGTCCAGGTATTAATTACTTCTCGTTGTTAGTTAGTTTGTTTTCTTATGAAATGGGTTGACCGAGACTCATGCAGGCAAAAATGAGCAAGAGATATCCACATGCCATTAATCGTGCACGGCTCTAATGTCGGTGATGGGATCGATTCAGTCGGTAGTTTGGGCAATTTGCATCGAGAGGGATTGGAGCCAGTGGAGATTGGGTTTGCTCTTAACTGCTGCATATTCGGTAAACTCATCATTACTCATTCATCCTCATCAAACAAGAAGTCAGCAGTTTAGACACACAATAAAGTCGTCTAATTAAGACAACGTACCAGAAAAATGCATTTAGGCGACGAAGCAGTTTCGTAGTCTAAATGATTTTTTTGTCGTCTAATAATCGTAGTCTAAGTAACAACTTAGGCGAGGAAATAAATTTTGTCGTCAAAAAATTAATGAAAAAATGACGAAAATTTTCATTATTTTAGTGAGAATTTAGATGACAAAACAAACAATTCGTCGCCTAAGTTAAACCACTTAGACGATGAAATTTTAGGTTATTCATCGCCTAAGTGTCGATTTGTTTAAAAAAAAATCCACTTAGACGATGAAGTTATTTCTATCTAAGTGGTTGATTTTAATAAAAAAAAATTTAAAAACTAAATAAACAACTTAGACGACAAAACTATTTGTTCGTTGTCTAAGTGATTTTTTAAAAAATAAATAAATAAAAATTAATTAAATTGTAATTAAATAATTAATTATTAATTAATGTAAAATTTGTAATTAATAAATAATTTAATGATGGTGGTGGTGGTGGCGGTGTTTGTGTGGTGGTGGTGGTGCCAAGGTGGTGATGGTGGTGTGTGGTGGTGCCGTGGTAGTGGTGGTGGTATGTAAGGTTTGAGAGAGAAAAAGAGATTGTGAAAAATAGTGGGTGAATTATTTTTTATGGGTGAACAATAAATTTCATTGTTTAGAATTTTAGATAGTAACATGGTCGTGTTCTTTGATCGGAGGAAATTAATGATTAGACGACGAAATATACCTATTTCGTCGTCTAAGTGTTTAGGGTAAGTGTTTAGAGGTTAGAGGTTAGGGTTAGTGTTAGGATATGGACTTAAACGACGAATTGATAACTATTTCGTTGTCTAAGTACGATTACTACGTTGAAATTTTTTGTCATTTTAAGTTTCACTTAGACGACGAATTATGGATTTTGTCGTCTAAGTATTTCTTAGATGACGAATTTTTTCTTTCTTAGATGACGTTTTTTGTTTCATCGTCTAAGTGTGACTTAGACGACGAATTTTCTCTCTCTATGGTGACGCTTTATGTTTCGTCGTTTAAGTACACTTAGACGACAAATTTTTTGACTTAGAAAAGGTTTCGTCGCCTAAGTTAGTGTTTCTGGTAGTGTAGCCCAAATAATCATACCAACAATAAGCTCAAAAAAATAAAATGTAACCAAGTAACCAGTAACCAAGACATAGCTTGAAACGAGACGATAAGCAATACCTATCCCGCCCGAACTTATTTTTGCAAAAAAAAGTAGATTCCTTTGTAGCTATTCGCGGCCCAAGGAGCATGACTCAGCAGACGACCTCCTGGATCCTAAATGAAATGAATCAACAGTTAGGTTAAACCCATCCCACACCCGATCCAAGCCTAACAAGCAAAAAGGTTGTTGCCTCACCAAAAAGTCCACTTGGGCCAAGCCCAAGTAATAATCAACCTTAGCCCAGTTGTTCTGCACCTCTTTTCCATGATTGGTGACAATCTCTTCCGTACCCGAAACGAGGACTGCCATCCACCGGATAAGGCTTCACGACCCCGCTCAATTCTCCTTCTCATCCCACTAGGCACGACCAAAAAAACGTACTTAGGCGACGAAACTGGGTGGCGTTTTTCATCACCTAAGTTTCGTCGTCTAACAATCATAGTTTAAGTACTTAGACGACAATTTTTTTTTGTTTCGTCGTCTAAGGCGCTACTTAGGCGACGAAACATATTTCGTCGCTTAAGTACTTAGTCGTCAAAAAATTGTACCTCTGAACGAAGAATGTGTTCGTCGTCTTGGTTTACATCTTAGACGAAGAATATTGGTCTTCTTCGTCTAAGTAAGTCCACTTATACGACGAACCTCGTTCGTTGTCTAAGTCATGCCACCTAGACGACGAACTGTTGTTCGTCGTCTAAGTGATTCACTTAAATGAGAAGCTTTGTTCGTCGCCTAGGTTCAACCACTTAGACGACAAAGATTAATATTTGTCGACTAAAGTGTGAACCAAGACGACGAATGATTCGCCGTCTTAGTGATTGACTTAGACGATGAAACAAGAATGTTTCGTCGTCTTAGTGATTGACTTAGACGACGAAATAAGGATGTTTCGTCGTCTAAGTTCAATTTAATTTTTTTTTCAGAATTATAAATACTAAATATTAATTAATTAAATAAAATATTAATTAAATTTAAAATATATAATTAAATATTAATTAAATTAATATTATATTAATTAAATATAAAATTGAACATGCATTCCCAAGAACATGCATTCTGATTGTCTCGAAGAAATTGAGGACAACGCTCATCCTACTGTTGGTCGTGTCAAGCTAATCCTGGGTCGACCTCGCCTGCTCCCAGCCCGATCGGTTAACTCCTTAGCCAATCGAGTCTCCTCTTGGGCTGTTTGAACTGCCTCAGCATCCACCCAACTGTTCCTAGTCGCCGATGCGGATGACTGATATAAATCTCTCTAGACCACCATTTAAAGTCCACGAACCTTGTTGCCAGCTCGGCGGTCGTAAACGACATTGACAATATTGATCTGACTCTCCTTCGATAGAGGAGGCACTTATTCAGGCGTTATCTCCGGGTTTTCCAGCTGGGTGTTCGCCAATTACTCCTGAGCCATTTGTATCAACCTCACCTGAAAGTAATCCGTCACAACAGGTACTAATTTGAGTCCTCCGGGTGCTACTGGTAATGGTCCCACAATATCCATTCCCCAATGAGCAAAAGGCCATGGACCTGATTGTGCAATGAGCTCTTGTTCAAGGGCATGACTCACGGGTGCATACTTTTGACATCGAGGACATTGCCTCACATATTGCTTTGACTACCTTGCCATGTAGGCCAAAAGTATCCTTGCATGATTATTCTCTTTGATAAGCCCTTCCCACCAAAATGACTTCCACACAATCCTCCATGGACTTCCCCCATGATGTCCTCGGCTTGCCTTGGCCTCGCACATTGCAGCAATGGCCCGCCAAAAGATTTTCTATAAAGAATTCCATCGAGTAACACATACCGTGGCCTTCATCCTCAATTTTCTTGCCTCGACGAGATCCTCAGGTTGGATGTTGAACTCCAAGAAATTGATTATCTCTCCTCTTTAATCATTTGGGATCGACTCTATTGCCATTGCGCTTCGTTCAACTCTCTCGTCGATATTGGGAATTTTGAGTACATCGAGCCGAATTTGTACAGGCTCCTGGATGAGTCCTGAAGCATACTTTGCCAACTCATCTGCTTGCTAATTTTTCTCTCGTGGAACTTTTATCAATGAGATTTGTTCGAATTCCCAAATCATCTCGCACACCAACTCCTGATAGTCCATCATCTTCGGATCTTTTGCCACGTAATCATCATTAGATTGTCATACTATTAGCTACGAATCTGAATACACTTAGACACGATGGATGTATAATTGCTTGGCCAGCTTAAGTCTAGTCACAAGTGCTTCATATTCGGCGACATTGTTTAATACAGGGAATTCCAACTTTACGGTGCAATCCAAATTGAATCCTTTCGTGCTCCTCAGTACAATCCCTACTTCGACTCCGGCATAGTTCGACGAACCATCGTTATCCATTTCCCATATCCGATCTTCCCATAGAACACTGTTTATGGCCAACGGTAGGTGACACTCAATCAGAAAATTAGTTAATGCTTGGCATTTTATCGATGTCTTCGGCTTGAACTCTATGTCGTACTCGCTGAGCTCTATTTCCCATTTCATCATCCTCCCTAATGCATCTTGCTTTGTCCAGATTCCTCGAAGTGGAAGGTACGTATACACTGATATTTGTCTCCTCTCGAAATATTGATGAAGCTTCCTCTTCGCGTGCACCAACGCTAAGATAATTTTCTTGGCGGGCGTGTACCCAGTTTTCATGTCAATCAAGCTATGGCTGATGAACGAGACTACCCATTGGAATATTCCTTCTTCTTTGAACAACACCGCTTGTGGTTATTTTCGTAGCTGCCAAGTATAGACACAAGGGTTCCATGTCTCTTGGTATGACGAGGAAATTTCGACTAGCTATGTAACTTTCTAGCTCGACAAATGCATGTCTCTGTTCTTCTCCCCAAAATTCTTGACCCTTGGGGGTTTTCAAAGCCTTGAAGAATGACTTGCAGCGGTCAGTCATCCGAGAGATGAACCTACTTAACGCGGTTATCCTCCCCATCAAGACTTGGATGTCTCTCTTGGTGATTGGCTCTTACATGTTGCATATAGCTTCTACTTGCTCCGGGTTTGGCTTTATTCCCCGTTGGTTCACAATATACCCCAAGAACTTCTCTGATGATACTCCAAAAATGCACTTCGTCGGATTTAGCCTCATCCCATACTTCCTTAGTATCCCAAAAACCTCCTCGAGATGCTTGATATGATCACCTTTCCGTTTTCTTTTCACCACCATGTCATCAATGTATGCTTCCCTTGTTTTTTCGAGCTGCTTCTTAAACATCATATTGATTAATCGCTGGTAAGTTGCTCCCACATTCTTGAGCCCAAACGGTAAAACTTTGTGGCAGTACAACTCTCTTTTGGACACGAAAGTGGTCTTGAGTTGATCCTCTTGAGCCAGCGGTATTTGGTTGTACCCCGAGTACGCATCAAAGAATGATAGACTTTCATAACCGGCAGTGGCATCAACCATCTGATCTATCTTCGGTAGTGGGTAATAATCCTTAGGACAAGCCTTGTTGAGGTTGGTAAAATCCATGTACACACGCCATTCCCAGTTCTTCTTTTGCACGATGACCACGTTAGATATCCAGTTTGGACACCAAACCTCTCTTCTGAAGCCTACTTCGAGCAGACGATCAATCTCATCGCTGATTATCTAGTTTTGCTCGGGGACGTGTCTCCTCATATTTTGCTGGTATGTCGTAAAGTTTGGGTTGGTGTTTATCTTGTGGCAAGCGATTCTTGGATCAATGCCCGACATGTCCTTGTGAGTCCATGCAAACACATCTTGGTTCGTTCTCAAGAAATTCATCAAGGCTCGTGTCTCTTCATTGGACAGAACCTCGCTGATAAAGACCGGTTTCTTCTTTTCCTCATCAAGGAACATTTCTCTTGTGGCCTCCATTCTGATGGGTGTCTGTCACTCCTCTTCATCCATCATGGCCTGTGCCCCCAAAGCCTTTCTGTGATTTCTATAACCTTGCCAAAACGTGTGATTTACTCCTTTTCACTCTCTTTGGGTCAATTTTTCAGCTTCTCGAATGCTCTGAAGTAGAAGATGTCGACGCTGTACCTAGTCAATGAGAAGCCGACGTACAAAACAGTTACTAATCCTGGTCGAGGTGACGATGGCATCTTTGTGCGAAAACTGTATCCCAATACCATCTTTGCTCGAAAAGTTGGTGACGAGCTCCTCTTGTAAAGTTTCTATCTCCCTATTTTATGTTGCATATCCTTCTTATCTTCTCGGCCTGCCTAATGGTCCTCTGTGGACAACGAGGATCTCTTGAATATGTGGTTCCTCGTCGATGGTCCTTTGCTCAACACCTTCTTCTATCGATTTGTATTGTTGGAGCTTCCCTCGTTTGATGAGCTCCATGATGGCCGGTTTGATTGCTTCGCAGCTATTGATGTTGTGTCCCTTTGTTTTATGGTATATGAAATACCTCCTCTACTCAAATACGTTGAGGGAATCTGGTTGAGGTGCAGGGTCTTTGAAGATGCCTTCGACTTCTTGTTTTAGGAAGATAAAGGCGAGGCTCCACATGAACCACGGTTCATCCTTCGTAGTCCTAGCCCCGCGTCTTTCCTGATGTCTTTGGCCTTAGCGTTTGCCCCCAGCTTTAGTGGCTTTGGCCTTTTCTTTTCTCTCTGAACTCTCTTGTTCTGTCTTTTTATCGTCGTTAACCACCATCCTTCCTCATCGAGAATATTTTAGGGCTCGAGTCATATATCTTCTTCGACCTTGTTGAGGATGTCATCCATGTCTGTTGGTTGGTGACAGATAAGCTCCTCATAGAGCGGTGATCAGTCAAGCAAACTCTATCAGAAAGCTATGACGGCTAGACTTGAGTCATAGCAAATACTAGTGATTTCTTCTTTGAACCTTTCGAAGTACTTCTCCAATCTTTTCCTTTTCTTTCATTTGACGTTGAATAAGACCGACAAGTCCTTCGCTATTTTCTCGAGCAGAAGTACTGCGAGATGAAGACTTGAGTCATTTGGTGTGAGTTCCCAGAACCACTTCGCTGCAAGTCTAGAGAGGCTTGTTGGGAAAAGCTTACACCTTAGCCTCTCATCGGTTTTTTCTAGCCTCATTATTCTCGTATACTCTTTCAGATGATCGACGAGATCGGTGTTGCCCAGTATACTTGGGCAGTGCTGCCAAAGTCAAGAAATGTTTTGGCTTCCTAGCTCTCAAAATCCGATCGGTAAAATGAGACTGTGTGATTCCTTTTTCTAACTCGGCAGCTATATCTCGGGTCCTTGCCCCTGTGGCTTCTTTCATGGCATTGACTATAAGCTCTTTCAATTGGTTTCTCGCTAGAATCGACGATCTCTTATCAACAATATTTCCTTCTCGGCGAGACTTTTTCTGTGATTCATAATCCTCATTGGAGGACTCATCGTCCTCCCATAGCTCTTCATCCTTAGGTAACTCGTCTTGGGTGTCACCCTCTTCCATGGTATCTCTCGTTCTTCTTCTCAGAGATGCTCGAGTTCTAACCATATATTCTTGATGCCTTGGGCAGTGAGGTTTACCTCGAGAGGGCCTCTCCTTAGGTTTTCTTTCCTTCGCCAAGTTCTCCTTTATCTTTCACCATTTTTCTGAACTACCTTCACATCCGACTCGATGGGTCACTTTTTAGCTAGTCGAGTCGTTCCTCCCTCTGAAATCTCACCACTCTCATAATCTTCAAACTAGTTTCTATCATCGTTGTGTGGCAAAGCCTCATTGTCATTGTTTTTAGGGATATTCGATGCCATCGTTTTCCACAGACGACGTCACTTGTTGGGTGTAAAAAGTACGTTGATGACTGATTACCACAATAAGTATTTCTCGATGAACACCGAATGATTCCACGCCTTTGACAAGCCCGAGTTTTTGGCTCACTTATGCCGAAATGAGGTTTGGGGCAAGGGGGTGGTTAGTGCTCTGTGAATGCAAGTGAATTTGCAAATTGTGTGAATGTTTTGTAATATGCTGGAAAATGCAGTATTTATAGTGCAAACCTTCCCTCTAAATCAGCAATCAACGTGTGAGTCTCAAGTTTCGGACCTTCCCATCCGAAATTGACTCTTTACCCAATGGCCTACGTTTTTCATCTCGTCGAGAGGAACTGCCTGAGATGCTCTCGACGAGGCCGAAACTCCCTCGAGTTATTCTCAGTGGGACCGGGTCTTACGCCGCGAATATCTCTACAACTTTAACTTCCTCATACTTCTCTTGGTGCGTGGCCTTTTTCTCATCAAACTTTTGGCGCGCAATTCTTTACTAATCGTGCTTTACTCACTTTCAAATCTTCTCGTTTACCTTTCATCTAAGTGATCCAAGACCTCTTTATTCTCTGAGAACCCATCTTGCTCGTTGACGTGGAGATATATTTCTCCCCCACAACATGCAACCTTCGTCGATGTGTGGCCCCCCCCCCCCCTCCAAGGGATGACAACGATGCGGGCAATGATGGGGGAATCAACAGGATGCCTACTCCAGGTTTAGTTTTGTTGTTTTGTTTATTTAATTTTGATCAATGTACGTACACTTTTTATGTACAATTTTTATATTTAATGAATATTATATTAATTTAGTATTTTATTTTATATTTTAAATATAATTTATAATTCTGAAACAAACAAAAAAATTAACTTAGACGACGAACCATCCTTGGTTCATCGTCTAAGTTCAATCACTAAGACGACGAATGATTCTTCATCTTGGTATAAACCTTTCACGATGAACATTGATCGTCATCATTTAAGTCATTAAACCTAGATGAAGTTGTTTAAGTGAATCACTTAGACGAAGAACTAAAACGCGTCATTTAAATAAAAGCACTTAGACGACGTAAATTGTTCGCTGTCTAAGTGGTCAATACTTAGAAGACAAATATTAGTTTTCGTCGTATAAGATGCATCTAAGACGACGAACACTTTTTTCGTTTAGAGGTACAATTTTTCAACGTCTAAGTACTTAGCTGACGAAATATATTCCATCGCCTAAGTAGTATCTTAGACGACGAAACAAAAAAAATTTTGTCGCCTAAGATTGGTCAAGTTAGGTTCCTGGCCCTCTTGGGTATTATGTAAACCCTCGGGTCAGGTCTCTGGCCCTCCCAGAACGTCTCGGGGATCAGCCGAGAAGCCAGTGCATCGAATCATCAACTCTGACTATGTTGTGTAAAACAAATCATATGTACCTCCATGCAAATGCATAATCGCAAATGTATAACTGAAAAATGAATAACTATAAATGCATAATTGTAGACTCGCAAAACAACGGTGAAAATAAAGTGTTCACTCACAGTATGTGCTCTGAATTCCATCAATCCAGGGTATGTCTACCAATGTTTCTGTATGTTTGTCACTAGATGCTAACACGTCTTCCTGAAACAACGATTATTATTTAACAATTAATGGTTGAGAATAATATTGAATAACTAAACTCATTCACCTAACCAGAAATATCGTCGAGAACATCGCATTCTCGAATATCGTGCTTACTGAACTTATGACAATCTTTAATCTAATTCTATAATCTATACCTTTAATCCTTTTTAAAGAAGCAATAAAATTCTCCAATGTTATGCGACTCGAGGTCGAATCGAAGTTTGACTCAATCGTTCCTTAAAAACGTTAAATCATTTAATTAATGTTCAATTAATCACACCTTTTAATCAACTATGACCAAAAAGATTCAGAAACCTCACTAATACACTCGCGGCATCGAAACGAATCCAACAATATAAAGCTTGATACATCTCAGAAACTTTTTCCCGCCAGATGCGCCGCTACAGGCGGCGGCGAGTGCTGCCCACGTGCCGCCGCCGATGGTGGCGATTGACACACCAATCTCTTCATCTCGTTATGCCCAACAACTTTACTAACTACATTGATGTCTAATTCTTAACAACATGGCTGAAATAGCCCTAAAAACTGGCGAATCAAAATTCGTAGAAAAACTTTGAATCCCAATTTCGGCGCCATCGAGCCACGCCGAAACTCGAGGTCGGTCGGGTTTAACTCCCATAAGGGTGGGCTAAAGAACCCCTAGTCGCATATCGTCGTTGTTAACCGCAACAACCATCGACAATGATTTTCGTTCGGAAATCACGTCGATTCACTTCAGTCAAACCTACAATAAACCAATCCCATATACCAATATAATTCACATATCAAGAGCAACCTAATCATAGATGAATCGGGGTCTAAATTGGCCTGAAAAACATCGGCGACAGCGACGGATTTCACCCGAAATCCTAAACCTTCTCTCCCTTAATTCTCTCACCTTGGTCTCTAATCCCCAAAATTGAGGCCAGGACCATGTGGGGAACGACGAGACGCATCAATCCTGAACAATTTCATAGCCGAAAGTGGTCGGAATCCGTAGCACCGACGCCACAGATTTTGGTGGCGATTTTGGGCCGGTGAAACTCGGTCAATGCAAGTCAACCCACTTTTCCTAAAATGAAAAAGTCTCCCTCTTTCCAAAAATGGAAACTCGTGTATATCCTCATATATTTTGTATTTCAATATCGTAATTCTCGACAAAACTTCCGTTGACCATAATTTCTTCATCGTAACTCCGATTTTAACACTTGACATGGCTACGAACTTGTCTTGACGAACTCTACGACTTTGCTCTATAAAATTTCTCAAAAAAATAAATCGATAATATTCCTATAAAAAGAGTCATCGATAATTACTGACAGTAAAAAGTAATTACAATCATGGATTAACACTTAAATTAGAATATATGAGGTTAATTTCTAGTCGGGATGTTACAATTACACAGAAGAAACATGAGTCTAATACATAGAACAATCAAAATCCGTAGTCTCCAAATTTTTTTTGGTGTCATCTTCTACAATAAGATTGGCTTCCATCTTCCATCTTATAGTCTTCAGCATAGTTGGTCTCATGTTCCAATTACTGCTTACACTTTTTGTAGGCATTCTGAATATCCTTTGGTGCTCGACACTGTTTGTGCATATGCTTGGTAGAACTACACCAATAGCAAGGTGACAAACAAGAAGAAGAAGCAAATTTGAAGTATTTCCACCATTCCTACGACCAAAATTGGATTGATTCTTGTTGGAGTTGTTTTGGCCATTGTCCTGGCGAGTCCAAGTCAGATTCTGACTTTGTCCTCCTCTACTATGACCTTTGTCACGTCCTCCTCTACCATCACGAGTACTGTAAGTCTCAAAACGATGGTTTCTCTTATCCTTACGTGCAGTCCCACTAGTGTTATATGTCTCATGAACTTTCTTATTACCAGCTAACCTAGCATTGTTGTTGAGAAGTATCTCACAATACCTCTATTTCTTGGCCAGAATGTTTATGAGATCACAAAATGATCTTATCACTACAAGAAAAACGTATCTAGACCGCGGACCGTTTCCGTCGTCTAAGTGACCATTTCCGTCGTCTAAGTACTTAGAAGACGGAAGCTCTATGGTCTAAGTTACGACCTCCAAGTACCGTCGTTCAGGTATTTAGACGACGAAAATCGACTTTTCTGCGGTCTAAGTTACACTTAGACAACGAAAACGTCCATCTCCGTCGTCTTCCGCGGTCTAAGTGTTCACTTAGACTGGGAAAAAGTCTATTTCCGTGGTCTAAGTGAAAACTTAGACCGCGGAGTTTCTTGCACAGTCTAAGTGCTCACTTAGACCATGCAAAAAACTCCGCGGTCTAAGTTTTCACTTAGACCACGGAAACGTCCATCTCTGTGGTCTAATTGAACACTTAGACCGCAGATATTTAGCTATATTTTGTAGTCTAAGTGAACACTTAAACCACGCATATGAACATCTCCGTAGTCAAAGTGATTATTTATTTATTTTAATTAAAATTTGAATTTAAAGTAAAATATTAATAATTTAATTAAAATGCTAAATTCTCATTTAAATATTAATAAATTAATTAAATACTAAGGAGAGCGGAGTCGCCGAAGGGAGGAAGTTGCAGGAGGGAGGGAGCCCGCCGGAGAGGGGGAGTTGCCGGAGGGAGGGGATCGCCGGATTTTGGGTTGCCGGATAGTTGCCAAATTTTTTAGAGAGAGTGAGAGTGAGAATGAGAGAGAGGAGAGGAGGAATTAAAATACTAAGAAGAGCGGAGTCGCCGGAGGGAGGGAGTCGCCAGAGAAAGGGGAGTCGCCGGATGGAGGGGATCACCGTAAAATAATAAATTAATTTAAATTCGCGGGAGAGCGGAGTCGCCGGAGGGAGGGAGTCGCCGAAGAGGGGAGTCACCGGAGGGAGGAAGTCGCCGGATTTTGGGTCGCCGAAAAGTTGCCAGATTTTTGAGAGAGAGTGAGAGTGAGATAGAGGAGAGGAGGAATTGAGAATGAGATGAGAAAAAAGGATCGGATGGGTCCTTTATATAGAGTTTCACTTAGACCGCGGAGGTGTTTTTTCCGTCGTCTAAGTGAAAATTTTGAATTTTTGGAACCAGCGCCCAATTAATTTGGCGGGTGGGAGTTAACCGCCCTAATTTTGGGGAGCATTTCAAATTTCACTTAGACGACGAAAATAGGCATCTCCGTCGTCTAGGTGAAATTTGAACCGTTCCCCAAAAATTTGGTAGTGGAAATTGAACCGCCATCTTTTTCAACCTAGACGATGGAAAAGACCATCTTCGTCGTCCAGGTGATCACCTAGACGACGGAGATGATATTTTTCCATCGTCCAAGTGGTCACCTGGACGATGGAGATGTCTATCTCCATGGTCCAGGTGAAATAGTCGTAAAATTAATTTTTAAAAATAATTCGCAAGGAAGTTTCCAATCTGTCATTCGAATGAAATAGTCTTAAAATATCGATTAACGCATCGTATATATAAACAATTGAATTGAAGATGACGAATAATCTTATGTCTTTGTATTTGTTAAGTATCTACTAATGTATATAACTTAAGTGTTATTAAGTATAGACTCATTGCATATCGATATTATCGAAATTGAATTTGGACAAAATAACCGTTGGATACATTCGCCATAAGACAACATATAAATAAAATAATTTTCACAAAATAGTAAGTTCGTTAAGGGTTTCATCAGCAAAGTCAACCGCAAAACCGAAATTTTTACAAACCGGAAACGTGGATACACGAAAATCAGTAAGTCCTATTTTGGAACCGTTGATGTTCACACTTCAAGCATTGTTTACTCTATGGTCTCGACGAAAAGAATATGCATTAGGACATGGGCTAGATGGTCGTTGTCTTAGATGAAATTACTAAATTTTCACTTAGATGACACAAAGGCACATTTGCGTCGTCTAAGTGAGTACTTGGACGACGCAAACGTGTCTTTACGTCGTCTAAGTGCTTACTTAGACGACGCAAACGTGCATTTGCGTTGTCTAAGTGAAAAGTTAGGGTTTAGGATTAAGGGCCTTAGGGTTTAGGGTTAAGGTACTTAGACGACGGAGATGTCTTATTCCATCGTCCAAGTGGATACATGGATGACGACCTAGACGTTGTCGTCCAAGTGACCACTCAGACCATGGCGTGTTGATCCGTTGTCCAAGTGGCCACTTGGACGATGGAAAAAGACATCTCCGTCGTCTAAGTAGCATGTGGACAACGGAAACAATTTCTGTCGTCTAAGTGTCATTTAGACTACGGAACCGTAAATGTTCCGTGGTCTAAGTGCGTTTTTCTTGTAGTGTATTCTTCTGTGCTCATAATCTGTTTGGTATTAATGAGCAAATGTATCCATAAAAGTAGGAAAGATTCTTAAAGACTTCTCGATCATAGCCTGATCGAATTTTTCCACGCCACAAACAACCAACTCAGATTGAAGCTCCAACATAGCTTGATTAAAATTATTAATCTTTGGATAATCCAATAACATAATTGAATCCCATTTTTCTTGCAGTTCTGGAAGTTGTGCATCATGCACAATATTGAACCATTCTTTTAAAGTCGCCCACAAATCCGTGGGGTCATACTTTAATCAGTACTATTTTTTCAGAACTGGATGTATATGTTGCCTCAAAAACATGAGGGCTTGTGCTTTGTGACTCAAAAGAAGTTTGAGATGATCTAGAGTTGGTGTCACAACGTTCTCACAAAGTGATGGTGTTGGTTGGGCAATATCAGTAATATTTTTACTGAGAAAAGTATTCTCAGCATCTGATACCCAACGTTGGTATTCTGCTCCTTATAATGATGTCAAACTTAGGCCTAGCCAACTCTGTTAATGTCATATACAAAATAGACAAGAGATGTAATTAGTACAGATCGAAAAACCACGATCACTGATATTAATTTTAGAAAATAAGAACCGTGATTAATGATGTTTGATCATAAAAAAAAATCAATGCAAAACCGGTGGCTTCATACTACATCCAGAAACCGTGATTTTCACAATTAGTCACAAATATCGACTTCCTTTTTTTGTCAATTTGAAATCACAATTAACTGTGATATTCACCAATAACTGTGACTCCACCATGACCGTCACTAATATCAAACTTTTTTTAACAACATGTATTAATTCATAGGAACTAGGGCATAAAAAGTAAATCATGGAATAATAAACCTAAAGCTAGACCTAGATGCGGCAATTAAGTTTAGCAACCTAATTTATAAATTGAAGGAAGTTAGAAAATTTATCTCTAGGGTATTATGTTCGGTATGAAAAATTTATAAAACAAGGAGGAACCACAAAATTCGGCCATGGTAAAGGACTTCGACGATGGTGATAGTGATCGGCGGTGGTGAAGTATCCGGTGATAGGTGGTCCGACGATGGGGAAGTGTTCAGGTGTTTAGGGTGTTTTCTATTTAGGGTTTGAGGTGATGGCTATTAACTTAAAAGCTATTGATAATATGTTGAAAGAGAAAAATAAATAGATACGCAATAAACTCAAACTGTACTTTATTCATGATAAATGATCTTAAATAGGCATTATAATCTGTTACAATCATTATCTCTATAAATGAGGGATTGTAAAAATATTTATTTCTACTCTAATTAGAGCAAGGCACACAACGAGATATCCGAAATATTATTCATTTAAATATGTACTAAATTACATTAAAGAACAAACCAAATACCTCTAACTTTAACCGTGTATGCTTATAAAATTTACGGAAGTTTCAAATACTTTAATATAACAACCTTGGATTATATTTGGATTATATTTGTAGAAGTGTAATATATGGATCCGAAACTTAAACTAAACAATTAAGATGTCAAAATGTGATCTAGTCGATCCATCGTAAAGTTGGTATAATGTCCATAGAAGGCCAAGATCCGTGATTGAACCAGTGGTATGTACGTACGCACACCCATTCCAACTTGAGTTTTTAACTTTGTTTCACTTGACTGGCCGGTTGTAATATTAATTTTCGTTGATGTAGAAATCCTACCAACAATTATTCAAAACAAAAAAAAAGCTACCAACCATCGGGTCCGGCGCTGACTTAGGGCTGGCAGGCGACAGTCAGGGCCCATATTTTTTTAATTGTTTATATACGAAAAAAAAACCTAAAACTCAAAGAGCCGCAGCACTGCAACAGACTCGCCCAAAGTCACAAACTCGCTATCGTTTATCTTCTGTTCTCCCTCTTTATTTCCAATACCAGTGTTAATCATGGAGCTATACTTGATACACATTTATGCAGAAAACAATTCATCTTCTCCAACAAATCTCTATAAATATGGTTAGCAATTCCTTTAAATTTTTCATAATCTCTCTCTAACACTTTCTCTATCCAGTAGGGCTGGGACCGGTTCGGTTCCATCCATTATTTTTAGGAATTGGAACCGGAACTGTTCAATATACATACGGTTCGGTTCCTTGTATTTTTTAGGAGGAACCTGTATGGAACCGAACCGCAACAAACCGGTTCGGTTCTACGGTTCTAACGGTTCCTAAATATATAAAGAAAAATTAATAAATGGCCTAATTTGGAAGAAAAAGTACGAAAAAACTACAAAATAGAAAAATAAATACATCCACAAATCACTCGATCCGCAAGTATCCAACAATCATCGAGTCATTTTAGTTCAAGTATATTACAAATTGTAAGCTAAAATAAGTTACATCAAATAAGTCTTTGAATTTCTTGTTAAATAGAACAACTAAAGGCATCAACTATAGTCCACAAAAAATTCTGAACCAAATACTACATATGTACCTCAAAGTTGCATTCTATTTAACAAACTAATTTTTGGTAACTTTTGTTGCTCTTGCATCATCCACATTTTTTTTAAGCGTGAGGGTTTTTTGGTGAGAGTGTGAGAGTTGTTGACTAGGTAGATTAACTAGATTTAGCATTTTGAGAGGGTTGTTTTCATATACTTTATAGTTAGAAAGGAATGATCTTCTATACCCATGTCTATAGTACATAATATAGACTTTACAAGACTACCAATAATATATTGACATGTGTTATTTTCATATTACCGGTTCTTTTCGGTTACTACCACATAACTTCTCATAGCCGACGACTTAGAGAAACAAAGGCCGACGATTTTTGAAGTCATCAGCTATAGTGTACTATAGTCGACGACAACACCAAAAATCGTCGGCTATAGTACTATAACCGACGATTTTTGCAACAAAATCGTTGGGTATACTCATTACCAACGCTTATAGCCTACAGGACTATAGCCGATGATTTTTACAAAGTCGTCGGCTATAGTATAAAACCCTTGTAGGCTATAAAGCGTTGGCTATAGAGTATAGCCGACGATTTTTGCAACAAATCGTCGGCAAAGTTCTATATTTTTGCCGACGACTTCAAAAATCGTCGGCTATAGTATCATAGCCGACGATTTTTGCAACAAAATCGTCGGCTATACTCATTGCCAACGCAATCGTCGGCTATACTCATTGCCAACGCTTTATAGCCTACAGGACTATAGCCGACGATTTTTACGAAGTCGTCGGCTATAGTATAAAACCCCTGTAGGCTATAAAGTGTTGGCTATAGAGTATAGCTGACGATTTTGTTGCAAAAATCGTCGGCAATAGTACTATAGCCGACGATTTTTGGTGTTGTCGTCGGCTATAGTACACTATAGCCGACGACTTCAAAAATCGTCGGCCTTTGTTTCTCTAAGTCGTCGGCTATGAGAAATTATGTGGTAGTTAAATTTTGTAACTTAGAAACCGGAACTGGAACCGAAACATTTGCACTTGGAACCGAACCATCAATGTTACTTTGCAAAATTCAAAGAACTGAACCGAACCGAACCTAACGGTTCCGGTTCGATTCGGTTCGGTTCTCCGGTTCTTCGTGGAACCAGTCCCAGCCCTACTATCCAGTAAATCGGGTTTGGTTGGTGATGGGTTCGATGGACTCTTCAAAGGTGATTTTCATTGTCATCAACAACATCATCGCCGGTCTGTTTTCGAGAACTACTTTGAGTATATTTGATAGTGGGTCAATCTCAAATTTGAGTTTTTCATTCCGATACACAATCTCAAGTTTGATTTGTATGCATCTGTAATGCGATCGATTAGATTATGGTGATATGGCTTATGAATTGAATTCTATGAGCTCTTAAGCTCTTCGATGATTATATTCGAGCTTAGTAGTGTTTGCTAGCTTGAAAAAGGTATCCGAGTTCGTTTTTTAGTCTATCCAATTTGGATAGTTCTGAACAGCTAACAACAATAGCATCCCTCTTGTATTGTTCAAATTTAGGGAGTCTATCAGTTGGGATTTCTTTTCTTTCCATGTAGGTGTCTTGGTTGAAGCGAATTTGTTTAAATCGAAGTTGCTATTGAGTTTTATGTAAACAGTCATTTACAATAGCATCCCTCTTGTATTGTTCAATGTTTGCTGTTGCGAATCTATCCCTCAATGTTTGCTGTTGAGTCTGATCAATTGGTGATTCAATTTTCCTCTTCATAGAAAAAAAAGGTAAAGACAAAAAGTTTGTAGCATATAGTTGCAGCCACTGTTTTCTATGTTTGGTAGATTTTGTTGTGATTAATCTCATGGACAGGAAGATGATGTTTTGGTTGGAGGAGAATCAGTAAGTTTGGTGGATAAGGAAAAGTTAATTGTTGGGCATTTTTCAATTTAATCAAGTAAATTACTTTGCTATTTTTCTGGTGTAATTGCCGGGAACCTCAGTAGTCGACTCGTCGGACAAAGTCGACGTTTCTCGACGTTCGTCTTTTTCACGATAGATCTCAACTTGTATAGTTGTGTATATCAGATTATCAGTGTATATATACCTCAAGATAGGAACTAATACAGTACTTTTGTAGCAAAGGGGTAAACGTACCGATCAAGCGTATGGCCTTAGTAGGGGAGCTTCTTGCTGGAGCTGTTATAGGAACGCTCTTCTCGACCCTGTGTAAGAGAGTCGAGGAAATGAAAGACGAGACTAGGTGCTTTAAGTCTCGCCTAGAGACTCTCAATTCTACCCTCGACTCTCTGAAGCCTCTGATCTTCGAGTAGATAGCTGAGCTTAACGTGAAATTGGGTCTCCCAAATTCCGAAATCGAAGAGCTCAAAACAAAGTTGGAGGAGGGTGCAGATCTTGTAGGAAGTCTTGTCCAAGTTCGTAGGAGGGACTTGTTTATGAAAAGAAGTTACACACATCAACTTGGTGAACTGGATGCTTCTCTTAAGAGACTGTTGGAGAGGCTCAAGGAGCAAGAAGTAAGGGATGTGAAGCAGATCTTACTCGTTGTGAAAGAACAAAACTTAGGACTTGTTCAAGTGCATGAGCTTCTTAAAACACTGGTGAGGCAGGAGCCTAGGCGTGCCAAGGAGACGTTGCTTTCTGCTGCACAGAGCAGTAAGCAACTTGTTGAATTGGAAGCGTCTACTAGAGGAAAAACCAGCGGTGCAGCGGGTAGCAAGACGTGTGGAGGCCACCAAGGTTTTAGTTAATGGTGTCTTAAAAGGTAATTTTCCAACCTCTAGGGTAATTACCCTAGCCTTCCATTTTGAGCGTGGAATCTATATCAAAGTTAATAGTTCAATTTGCAAGACAGTACGATTAGATTGAAACAACGTATGTATAACGGTTAGCTACAAGAAGCACAAGATCGTCACCCGGTTTCTTGCAGCGGTGGATAAATCTCTTCAGAAATTGTTTGGCATAATAGGAGTACATGAGTTAATTGATGCAAACGAGAAGACCTCGGTTACGGTCAATAGTATAGAGACTATGGTGCAAAGATTGTTAGATGTATAAAAAGTGTTTTAGTCTATGTTGCACCGACATTGATACCGCGGCGACACCGTGACATCGTAAATCTCAAAAATATAAGTCTCGACATGACATCGACATGACAAATTATTTTTATATATATAAATTCATAAATACAAAAATACTAGAAACATAAAACAACTTCATTACATAGATATATCGAAAGATAAAACTCAATATATTTAATAACAATTGAACTCGATCATACTATTCAATAGACACTAAATCTGAAGATAGCAACATGGCACATAGATAATTTCAATAATCATGTATTCTAACATTCTAGACATCAACTTTACAAAACTCAAACCAAACATAACATTTTACAAAACTCTAATCATTTAACTTCACAATAGTGAAACAATCACTAAAAGCAAAGGAGAGATCGAGTAGATGAGCTACTGAGTTAAGTAACTTAGGTGTCTATCTTATTTGACTATGTTTTTCTTTTTTATTTATAAGTTGCTAACGTATCTTGTAGGGTTCATGATGCAGTGTGTTGTCATAGTGTCGAAAAAGTTAACATTTTCCGACACATCACGTGGCAAGTCAAACACCGTGTCGGAATGTCGGGAAGTATCGGACACTCTGACACATCACACATCCGACACAGTGAAGTGTTAGTGCAACAGAGATTTTAGGTAATCTTGGCTAATTAATGTTTTTACTCTTTTGTATTCCATCTTGAATTTCAATTACCAAATAGTGTTTGATGATAAAAGAAAGCCACTAGTCTCCTACTTCATTGCCCATTCGCTATAGTAATTAAATGGGCAAGAAATTTAAATTTGTTTATATATATGTATGCTTTCGATAACGTAATTCGATCATTAAAGTCAATCATTTTTTAGATACACGTGCAAGAATCGGCATACAAAATTTAAGATTAATCGAAGATGTTTTAACCATTTAATTGTGACATTATTTAACAATGCATACGGATTATCCGATTTAGCTCAAAATTTGAATATGGTGATCAAATGGCTAAACGATCTCTAATTAAACTGAAATTTCGCATGCATGATATATGCATATGTATCTAAAAGTTGATTGATTTCAATGATCGAATTACGTTTTTCGCTTTTATGTAAAATGTAATTTCATACCAAAATTTCAGTGCAAAGGTTCACACTTGATGAAAACTAATATATATATATATATATATATATACAAATTTGAATTTTGGTTCGTATGAGGGATTAATTTTGCAAAGAAAACACACATCCTTAATTGGAACCTTGGTGGAAAACTACAAATGAAACTCTAATTTAGTCAAATATGGCTTCGTCTATTAAAGTTCAACTCTTGGTATCTAGATTTTTTTGCATGAAAACAGGACATAAACTTATTGGTGCACCCCAACAACATTTAAAGGTGGGTCACCAGATGGCCCATCGACGGAATTTCAAAGGATATATCATGCATTGACCTTGAATTACCAAGTCTTTTGTCCTCCTCTTTCTTAGTTTGGTTGGTTATAAATCCATAATGCTTATAGTAGAGGAGCTTTCAGGGGATAGTGCTTTTGGAAGTTTTGCAGAAAAATCAGATGACACTTGACAGGCCTACTAACTAGTTTCTTTGATTTCCTGCATCCTTGAGAGCACTATTTAAACGTCTGTATGATGGCGTTAAGGAAGCAATGGTCAAGATTACCCAGTTCAAATCCCTCCTTGCAGATCTTAAATCCACGCTTGACTCTTTACAGCCAAGAATTATCCAACAGATAGGAGAGCACAACACCGAACGGGGCCTCCAAAACCAGGAAATAGAAGATGTTCAGAGAAAAATGGAGGAAGGTGTTAAGCTCGTTCAAAAATTCTATGCGTTTTGTGTGTGATAGGTTGGGTAAACACCTAGTCAAAAATACCTTATTTTCAACCAAGATATATCATTGCAATAGTTACTTATAAGGGTTGTCGAACACAAAGAGTTGGTGACACTAAATCCTAACACAAAATTGAAATACTGACAGACTCGACTACAGTATACTAATGACACTACGAACCTAAGTTAAACTGACTCAAATGCTACAAAAATTTGACACAATATACTAGACATAGTGAAAGACTACCACACAAAATTTGAGGGTATTCGGAGTTGATTTGAGTACCGAACTAAATCGGCTAAGTTACAGCTAATGCAGAAAATAAATGCTGAAAGTAAAAATGCTAATGAATACAAATGAATTAAACTATATGATTAATGAGTTAAGAGGAATGCAATCCACCACCGCCATTCCATCTTCCTAACACATACTTAACGTAATGCACATATCCAATGAGTGAAAGTTCCCAGGAAGAGTTGATCGTTACAACCACATCCTATTACCTAATCCTTATGCCTATGCAGGTTTGTCATGAACCTCCCCTACATCTATCCTTCTATTGAACCCATAGTCATGGACCCCAAGGTTTACAAAGAAGAAAACATTAAACTCTAGAAAAGATTTGAGAATCTACAAGGGTTCACAGGTACACTATAGGCGTGTACTGCTAGACCTATGGACTTCAATCTCCTGACGGTAAAATCAGTGTATCACTATAGAGAATCCGGTGGAAGAAATTATCTTCAGTCGCCCGTATCTCATGAAACTAGAACCCTAGCATGCATACTAAGTTGACCACCAAAACAAACATACAAGAACTCATACGGTGATCATTCAGAGAAAGAAACCTCACTCAAAGAATATGCAAAACTAGGTTAAAGTGTATGCATTAGAAAGACTTCATATACGGGGCTTCAAGCAACCCCTCAACAATGAGTTTAGCTACTAAAAGACATAATAAAACAACTAAAACAAATCATAGAGTCGAAATAGACAAACTAGATGGAGAAGAGTTCTGGTCGGCCAGAATTCGACCGGTCGAAATATCCCTCGACCCGTCGAACCGAGACTGCTTGGAATCCTCTTGTTGGCTGCTCCTTCTTCTTGCACGAAATTCCTTCTCTAATAATCTGATTCTCCCTCTTCTAAAACCTAAAATAGGCTTATATACTTCCTCCAATAGCTCTCCTAGAGTCCACGTTGGAATAGGCTTCTATAATTACACATAACTCATTCTTCTTTCCATATTGAGCTAGGAATCCTTCTTTTATTTCCTTTTCCATTATTTCTCCACAAAACCTATTAAAACAATAAAAATAATTAAATCACTCAATTAATAATAATATACTAAATATAGGGAACAAATTAAATACCGAATAGACGCATAAATATGTGACTATCAAAATACCCCACACTTAGACATTGCTAGTCCTCGAGTAATACACTAAACCAAAACTTTAAAAATAACTCAACAAAACTCTAACTACATGACTATAACACCCTTAACGTATTGTCTCAACAATCTACCACAATTGTAACACCAAGATTAGTACAACTTTACATTCACCTTCCATAAAGTTTCGAGAATTAATTTCAATATATGATGACACACGTGTAATATGTAGGACGAAGACATAATCATGGTGAAAGGAACTGCAGCATGCAACAAACAAGTCAAGATTCAACATCACTTAGATATACTCTCAAAAGTGTTTCATTCAAAATATTTCTAAGGTTTTCACTCAACTCAACTTCTTGCCAAATGGACCAAACCATATGCTTACTCTTGTGACAAATCTCCACAAATCAAAGGCTGCAATCTTGAGGATTAAAAGGACTTTCATGGGTTGTAATGGGGCTTGGCTCATAGGTTAAAGAATAAATGGATACAGAATTCAAATATGATTCTAGAACCTAGTAGAGCACAAAATAAGAGACTTCTTCGAACTTTACAACCATGAACTTTTTCACTTTTATGGCCATTAGTATACTGTAGTCGAGTATGTCAGTATTTCAGTTTTGTGTTAAGATTTAGTGTCACCAACTCCTTGTGTTCGACAACCCTTATAAGTGACTATTGCAATGATATATCTTGGTTGAAAATAAGGTATCTTTTCTCGACCCATCGAAATAGGTCCCCTGTACTTCGCAACTCGACTTTCACAATTTATTTAGAATTAATCCCACATCGGAATGAGCTGAAATTTTATGAGCATAAACTAGACACACGTACAAACATTCCCTCAAAATTTCAGAATTTTAGAAGACATCTAGCTATGGAAAATAAATTTCACAAGACAGCACACTGCACAGTACCGAAAAAAACGACAAATTTATACATAAACGTTCAGGATATGATATAAACCCCACCCCACACTTGAAATTTACATTGTCCTTAATGTAAAACAAAAATAAAACATACAATACATCAAACAAGCATGGAATGACACAGATAACACATCACAAATCACACTAAACATGGAGAGAAATAAAGTAAAGGAGAAGAGATAAGAAATCAAATCTGGTCGCCACGCTTCTCCATCAACATGGGTTGCCTCCCAAGTAGCGCTAAGTTTAACGTCTTCAGCCAGACATCTTCAAAACCATCAGGTGGTTGTGGTCTTGGCTCGATCAAGTACTTGGTCTTTAACAATGACGTCATATGAACTCTACCAAGCAACTTGTTTAACTTTGGTATCCCACACACACAAGACCCAAAGTATCTTTTTCCTTTCTTCCTCTTCTTCCAAAGCCTCCTCCTCTTGAGTCCAATAAACAATGTAAAGAGAATCTCCTTGTTGGACATATAGTGATCAGGTATCACCATCTCGATATTCTCCAAAATATAAGGGGGCTCGGTAGGTAAATCCTCAAACTCAAGTGTTTCTTTAGTGCAAGAAACAAGTGTGAAACTTGAGTTTGAAATTGATAGCTTATGTGGTTGTGCTTGTGCTGGCAACACCATCTCAATATAAGGAATTTTGGTGGACTCCTCCATAAGTACGTCTTCCATCTCATCATCATCAAAGAATGCATCCCCTTCTTCCATTGCAATTTCAGCCTCAGTAGTCAAATTCACAGACCTATATTCGAGAAGAGCTTCGAGCGCATCCAATTCTTGCTTGATCGGCTTCTGTTCTGCAAATTCTGGCTGACTTAATCCAAGCACTGTCTCCAAAGTATCTTCACCCCATCTATAACGAAGATAATCCTTATCAAGATGGTCTCCCTTGTCTTGTTCCTCTTTCCCTTGCTTGCTTAACCTGCTAGGAAAAGGCACATTAGTAGTAGTTAATGGTGAAGGTAGAAGACATACCTGCGTTAGTTTCGGTCTTGGTTCAACTTTTATTCCAGGTGCATTCTCAAAGAGCTGAGAGATTTCCTCAATGGGTTGAGTTGGGGTTCCTGGATTGACTTTGGATGGCTTATGAAACACAATTCGCTCTATTTCAGGCTCTCCCCATTTTCTTCTTGGCTTCTCGATTGTTGGAGCTATCTCTAACATCTTCCCACTCTTCAAAGTTATAGCATGAGCCTCATATGGCCCCTTGGGGTTGGGAAGAGTGTTTCTAGGAAGATTTCCTTCCTTGACTTGAGCCATTGTTTGCTGCATTTGGCACATTTGTCGCTCAAGCAAGTCGATTTTCTTACCACGCTCAGGCAGCATTACCTTCATCTCCTGCACAAAAGCACTCATCTCCTGCCTAAAAGCACGATCCTCCTGCATAAGAGCACGATACTCCTCTCTTTCTTTTTGTTTATCTACCACGATCTGCTGTAACATACTCATCAATCGCTGCTCTATATCATCTGATTGCTGAGGATAGTCATAGACAGAGTGATCATCCCATGTAGGAGTGTAAGGAGGTGTATAGTATTCACTTTACATGGTGGAATAACTTTGATATGGAAAATATGCACATTCCTCATTTGAGTGACCTGCCATTGAACATCTTGAACAAACCACAAAATTAGAATACATAATATACAAAGGTTAAGTTAAATTTACAGACTCTGTTAGGACTTAGAATTAAGCAAATCCCTGGCAACGTACGGCGCCAAAATTTGATAGGCTGGGTAAACACCTAGTCAAAGATACCTTATTTTCAACCAAGATATATCATTGCAATAGTCACTTATAAGGGTTGTCGAACACAAGGAGTTGGTGACACTAAATCCTAACACAAAACTGAAATACTGATAGACTCGACTACAGTATACTAATGACACTACGAACCTAAGCTAAACTGACTCATATGCTACGAAAATTTGACAAAATATACTAGACACGGTGGCAGACTATCACACAAAATTTGAGAGTATTCGGAGTTGATTTGTGTACCGAACTAAATCGACTAAGCTACAGTTAATGCAGAAAATAAATGCTGAAAGTAAAAATGCCAATGAATGCAAATGAATTAAACTATATGATTAATGAGTTAAGAGGAATGAAATCCACCACCATCATTCCATCTTTATAACACATACTTAACCTAATGCACATATCCAATGAGTGAAAGTTCCCAGGAAGAGTTGATCGTTACAACCACATCCTATTACCTAATCCTTATGCGTATGCAGATTTGTCATGGAGCTCCCCTATATCTATCCTTCTATTGAACCCATAGTCATGGACCCCAAGGTTTACAAAGAAGAAAGCATTAAACTCTAGAAAAGGTTTGAGAATCTAAAAGGGTTCACAGGTACACTATAGGCGTGTCCTGCTAGACCTATGGACTTCAATATCCTGATGGTAAAATCAGTGTATCACTATAGAGAATCCGGTGGATTAAATTATCTTCAGTCACTCGTATCTCATGAAACTAGAACCCTAGCATGCGTACTAAGTTGGCCACCAAAGCAAACATACAAGAACTCATACGGTGATCATTCAGAGAAAGAAACCTCACTCAAAGAATATGCAAAACTAGGTTAAAGTGTATGCATTAGAAAGACTTCATATACAGGGCTTCAAGCAACCCCTCAACAATGAGTTTAGATACTAAAAGACATAATAAAACAACTAAAACAACTCATAGAGTCGAAATAGACAAACTAGATGGAGAAGAGTTCTAGTCGGCCAGAATTCGACCGGTCGAAATATCCCTCGACCCGTCGAACCGAGACTGCTTGGAATCCTCTTGTTGGCTGCTCCTCCTTCTTCCACGAAATTCCGTCTCTAATAATCTGATTCTCCCTCTTCTAAAACCTAAAATAGGCTTATATACTTCCTCCAATAGCTCTCCTAGAGTCTACGTTGGAAAGGCTTCTATAATTGCACATAACTCCTTCTTCTTTCCGTATTGAGCTAGGAATCCTTCTTTTGTTTCCTTTTCCATTATTTCTCCACAAAACCTATTAAAACAATAAACATAATTAAATCACTCAATTAATAACAATATACTAAATATAGGAAACAAATTAAATACCGAATAGACGCATAAATATGCGACTATCAGTGTGTAGGTGGATGCAAAGTATAGTCTTATTATAATTAGAATTAATTTTTATACATATGATGTAAATATATTTTCTTATTAGAAAATTACTTGTAAAAATTTTCTTTTTTTTAAAGGTTTAAATGCGAGGCCTCATTTTTTAATGCAGTATATAATGATACATAGTAGACATTCATAGGGTAGAAGAGAAAAAACTACTACTAAGCTAACCTAGATAAACTCCCTAAATCAACTCCCAAACATCGTAATCAAAATGAAGTACGAAAGTAACTGAGAACCATGCCACGCGAAAATTAGGCAAGCACCAACACAGGTAAACCAAGGTAATGTTCACCTACACTTGCTACTCTTATCGAGACACCACAGGTAGGCCTGTCAATGAGGCGTATTTTTGATAAAAGAAATAAATTTAGTAATTAGCACATTGAAAACGGACCCGGATCCGCTCCGTTGACCCATTGATCCGTCGGATCCAGATCCAAGTTTGATTATTAAAGATCTGTCAGATAAATGGGGCGGGGTCGGGTCTAATTTTTTCTCTTCTTAAACGGATCCGGGTCTAGGTTGATCCGGTCCAGATCTGCCCCATTGACAGGCCTAACCACAGGAACCGGTATCTCAATACTCAAGTCTCAGCCACCTGGATCCCAGGTCCAGATCAAAAACCTTCTAACCATCATATGGGCCATATGACCAACCCTCTGAAATTTGACAGCCCTAGTCCATGAACTAAGCCCAACCTAGGAGGGAGTCCATAACCCACTCTTCTCCTCAAGCATGTCGCTGCCATCACAAGGAGCTCAAGAACTGCTCCTTGCGTCGCCGGCCTGCAAAACCGGTTTTCAAAATCTGTCCTGAAATTGATCGGCAAAACCAAAGGCGCCAATCCTGCCAAAAATTCACGATGCACAAGACCACATCGCTCAATGTGCTTCCACCTCCGGGTGTAACAAAACACCATTGTTGCACCTATGGCAGTCTCTGGTGCTGCAACACAGCAAAACTCAAAGGTGGTTTAAGTCTAGCTTGAGCTGGGCGACGTTTGCGATCAACCCAATCCGATAACCGACTCAACAATTGACAAGCAAAGGAGAACGGGCAGCCACACATAGTAGCACATCTTTGAGGTCGTCAAAAGGGAGGTCGTCAAAAGGAAGGTCGAGGTGCTACGCCAAACGACGTTGGCAAGATTCTGCCGAAGATGGGAAGCTTATACCGGCCTTGAAGATGTACTCTCGCCACAGTCAAAACCTTAGGGAGAGGGAGAGGCAGCGCGAGACTCATTTGTTCCAAAAGTGAGCTTGTAAAGATTTACTTAACCCCAAAATTGAAATGAATAAAATCATTGAATTATCCCTAAAATACTTTTCTAGTTGGCATCATAGCCGAATTCTCGAGACCTTGAAAACATTGAATTGAAAACTTGAATTACTAACACCAAATTTTTTATTCCGCTTCACGAAATGTCAAACCTTGAAATCCTTGAATTTGAAAACCCATTAATCCCAAAGTAAACTCTTGAAATTCTGAATCTTGAAATCCTTAGTACTTCAAACATGAAGATGTCGCATGACTATTTCAGTGGAAGAGCATTCATCAATTGCCTCCGCTAAAATAGTTGAATCAGGTATGAGGGGTAAGACATCATCTCTCTTTGCATTATCTGCGAATAATACTTGGATAATTGATACTGGTGTAACTAATCATATGACGAATACTCCTTGACTAGTACAAACCATTAAACCATCCACTCAACATGTTGTAACTACTGTTGATGATTCTCCATATTCTGTTTTTGGTGAAGTTTTTTGTGATGACCCGGACCAGAATCAGCGGTGTGATCAGCTTACTTCATGTGTTACTGTGTCGTCGCAGATTTACGACAGTTGTTTGAATCGCCAGATTTGATAACGACTAAATTATTGGCCGAGAATTGGAGCTGAGTCTCTTCTTGAGAGTCGTTGTACGTTGGACAACCGAGGAATAAGTTATGAATATTTGAAGTTTCGACGTAATTGGATTTAAATGGTGATACTCTTAGCGACTAAATTACCGGACGAGAATTTGGTTTCGGTTTCTTCACAGAAGTTGTTGAGAATTTAATTTCGAGCTCGGGGGAACTTCCAGATCATTATTTCGAGTTACGAAGATTAAGTTGTGAATATTTCCGATTGTTGATTATTTAGTCGGTTTAAGAATGTGTTTGGATTGAACAGTTGACTTTTTATCGGTTTGGTCAATGTGTTTGACTTTGGATGATAATTGAAGAATGTGTCGAGTTGAGTTTGTTGCCGCGAGAATTATTGGAATCGGAATTACGACGTGAAAGTTTTGGGTATTTTAAGTTTGTCGTAAAATGTATTTTTGGAAGTTTCTATTTTGGGAAGGTATAAAAGGCGGTTTCCATATAGGGTAAGTCAACAGAAGGCATTTATTGGGTTGACTGGTGTTGACCAGTCAACTCGTGGTGGAGGAATGGTGCGACGGTGACCGGCGAGCTCCACGGCGGCGAAGCCCGTCCGGCCACCTCCGGGCTCGAGCATGGTACGGTTCGACTCGCCTTGGAGCCCTCGACCTCGTGCCGGTCTCCTCTCACGGCGAGGTCGCCAGAGGTGGAAGATATTTCCTGCCAAAGAATGGAAGAAACTTGGGGTTTTGGTTGATTTCGATTTCGGCCGAATTGAGCTACAATTTGTAGTGGGCTTTGAAGCTCTCCTCTCCATGATTCTAACCATGTAAGTATGGAGTTTCAATTCGATTTGTGCTTGGAGAATTTTGGATTTGAAATTTTGGGGACAATTCGGTTTTGCTTGAAATTGACATGGTTAGAGTGAGAATTGGCCTTTGTTGCAGTTATGAAAGTTGCTCAGTGGATGATTTTGAGTGGAATAGGGGTTGCTCCGCCAAGAAATTTCACGGTTGGTGGCGGCTCTGCCGGCGGCGGCGGTCAACGGTCAACTTTGACTTTTTGGGGTTTTCGACAAGTTGCATGTCATTTCACTCGAAATCGTGCCCCGATCTCAGTGGGGAGGTTCGTTTTTCGAGTTGAGCGTCCAAACTTACAGCGAGGTATTGAGGTGTGATTTTCGGATTTCCGACAGTTTGTCGTAATCGGATTATGTGTTTCCGAGAACGGTGGTTTCTCGTGATTTATTTTGAATTGTCGAGTTATGACTTTGAGTTATGGACATTGTGATTATTCAGGGGTTCGTGGTCATTTGTTTGGCGAGGGACTTTCCGCCGGATCACGGGTTAACGCGAATTGCGTTACGCTAGTCTGTGAGTGGACAAGTTTATATTTTCACAGTTGATTTGCGAGTTCGTGGATTTTATGATTTTCGTGTTTACTTTATACGATGATTGAGATATATGTTATTTTCGGAGGTGTTATTATATGTTTATTGGTGATGGCATTTATTGCATCGATGCTACCAGAGTTGAGAGATTCCCCTGAGTGCCGTCGGGGTTGAGAGATTCCCCTGGCCTATCACCGTCGGGTTGAGCGATTCACTTGCCGTCGGGCTTGAGAGATTCGCCCGACAACCTCCATATATATATATATGTGTTGTGTTCCGAACTCGCACTGTTTTACATTGAGTATGTATATAAACTGGTGAAAGGCATATGTTTATTTTCGTCCACTCACTCTAACGTTTTTATTTGCCTTTCCCCTGGGCTTTTCGGTTTCCGTGCCCAGTTTGCAATTCGGACTCTGGTGTCGCACGTCGTGGTCGGAGGCATAGTGCTCGAGCTATACCTTGTTTCTTCCAATAGGTTTATTGTTCTACCTACTGTGGTATACTTATATGGTTATACATTAGAGGTCGCTCTGAGTATTCTGTTGTATATATTATACGATTTTACTCCGGATTTCAGTAAAGTACAGTTATATTTACTACTTTACATTATTGTTGATATATTGAGAAATCCGGATGGGATTGGTGCCCACGGTTTAATTTTTGTGGCATAGGATGAAGTGTATTTTCCGCGTGCAGGTGATGGTAATTCCACGTTAGTAACGAAACTCTGCCGAAATTTTGTTGGTTTTTGTTGGTTCGTGTTTTCAGAAGGGGTTTGATTCCGGTTTAGACAACTGAATCGGGGTTGGGTCCTTTCAGTTTTGTCAATATCTCTGATAATCTATCAATTGATTATGTTCTTGTTGTTCCCTTTCTTGCCTATAACCTTCTATCTGTTAGTCAAATAAGTTTGGCACTATAACTTTCTATCCAATTTTTTTGTATCTTTCAGGACATTCTGACTTGAAGAGTTCTTGGTTATGGTGTTAGGAGGGAGAAATTGTACTATCTGAATTTGATAACCAATGGAGAACAATAATTGAAATCGTCAGGCCAGGTAAATAGTACCACTAGTTTGGATAAAGCTAAGGAAGATGTGTGGTTATGGCACTGTCATCTTGGTCACTTGAATTTTCATTACCTGCAAAAGCTTCAACCTCAATTATTTTCTCGTGTGAATGCTTTAGAGTTTCAGTGTGATACATGTGAACTGGCCAATAGCCACCGTATTACCTTTTTGTCAAGCTTGAATAAATGTTCAGTTCTCTTTATGAAGATTCATTTTTATGTTTGGAGACTTGCACAAATCTCTTCTCAGTCTGACTTTCGCTATTTTATGACTTTTATTGATGAATGCACCAGAATGACTTGGGTCTCTTTGATGAAGTATAAAAGTAAAGTGTTTCATAGATTTACTGAATTTCACAAGATGGTGGCAACCCAGTACCAACAGCCAATCCGGGTTTTCTAATCAGACAATGGTGGAGAATATGTGAATGGTGAGATGTCAGCCTACTTGAGCACTCATGGGATTCGACACCAGACTTTCATTGCTTATACTCCTCAACAGAATGGTTGAACAAAAGAATAGACAGTTGATGGAAGTTTGTCGTGCTTCATTGTTTGGTATAAATATGCCTCAAAATTTGTGGGGAGAAGCTGTATGTTCTGCCGTATATTTGATTAATCGCACACCCTCTAGTGTAATTGAGTTTCAGAATCCTTAACAGAAGTTGCATGAGTTGCTCAATGTTCCATCTTTGCCCAAATTTGAAGCCAAGAGTTTTTAGGTGTACTGTGTATGTTCATATCAACAAACAACTACGATGCAAGCTTGATCCGTATGTTGTGAAATGTGTCTTTGTTGGATATGGTGAATTCCAAAAAGGATGCCATTTTTATAATCCAGTTTTGAACAAAACATGTTTCTCTGAACATTTCTTTCCGTGAATTTGAACCTTATTACTCAGGGGGAGAGAAGCTTAAGCAAAAGAACTCTTCTGAATTTGACGAAATTTGAAGAATAGAATTTGGAAGGGAGACTTACAGCTGAAAACCAGACAAAACTCAATGCAGAAAAATGTACCTGAAACTGAACAGATCGACTGATACCATTGACACGTCAAGAACCACTCTCGACCCGTCGAAGGTTGTACCCATAACTGGACAGAGTGTTGCAATTAACCTGTTGAGAACCCTTCTCGAGCCATCAAAAAATGGACTTCAACTGGGACAGAGTGATGCAATCGACCCATCAAGAAGCAGTCTCGACCCGTCGAGGAATGAACCTGGAACTTCGACACCATAAAGTCAACCTGAAGCTCAACTTCCTCCTACTGAAATGACTGCACCTAAAGACCTCCCTTCTACTCCATCAATTGAATAAGCAGTCCAGAATGTCTTACCAAATGTACATACTGATAACATTGAATCAGATAGTGTAGAAGTTATTGTGCCTAGGAGATCTCAACTAGAAACAAAAAAGGGGTATTGAATTCATTATCGGGAGACATTTTCTCCGGTAGCCAAGATCAATACAGTGCGTATTCTTATTGCTTTAGTAACTCGACATGATTGGCCATTACACTAATTTGATGTGAAGAATGCTTTCTTAAATGGAGACTTGGAAGAAGAAGTGTAGATAGATATTCCTCCTGGTGTTAGTTGTAGGCCATGTGTTGTTGGAAAGGTATGTCGATTGAAGAAGTCTTTGTATGGTTTAAAGCAATCTCTTAGAGTATGGTTTGGAAGGTTCTCTAGAGCCATAAAAAAGTTTGGATATCGACAAAACAACTCTGATCATACCTTGTTCATCAAACACAAGGATCGTAAGATTATTACTTTGATTGTATATGTGGATAACATGGTTGTTACAGGTGATGATCTGATTGAGATGGAAAATTTGTAGTGTTTATCTCATGAGTTTGAGATGAAAGATTTTGGCTAGTTGAAGTATTTCTTAGGAATTGAAGTTGCAAGGTCCAAGCTTGGAATCATTTTGTTACAACAGATGTATGCACTTGGTCTTCTTGCTGAAGTAGGAATGTTTTGCAAACCTGCTGACACTCCTATTAAGATGAACCATAAGTTGGCATTGTATCCTGATCATGTTCCAACTGACAAGGGCAAGTATAAGAGGTTAGTAGGGAGATTAATTTACGTGTCACATACTTGATCTGATCTTGCATATGTTGTAAGTGTTGTCAGTCAATTCTTGCATAATCCAAGTGAGGAGCATATGGATGTTGTAATGCGTATTCTTAAATACTTGAAGTCTGCACCAGGTAAAGGCCTATTATTTTTAAGAATGGCAAATTTGAAGTTACAGGCTACACAGATGCAGATTGGGCAGGTGATAAGACTCATAGGACGTCTACTTCTGGATATTTTACCTTTATTGGTGGAAGTTTAGTAACTTGGAGCAGTAAGAAGCAGAATGTGATTGCCTGTTCTAGTGCTGAAGTTGAATACCGTAGAATGACTCATGGAGTGTGTGAACTTTTATGGATACGAACAGTGGCAGACCTAAGATTTTGTTCATGTGGGGGCGTAGTAAAAAGTTTTGAAAGTGTTG
The DNA here is from genome assembly GCA_946800695.1 of Geum urbanum. Taxonomy (NCBI): domain Eukaryota; kingdom Viridiplantae; phylum Streptophyta; class Magnoliopsida; order Rosales; family Rosaceae; genus Geum; species Geum urbanum. The sequence goes on along the minus strand of OX326997.1, from coordinate 17,970,432 downwards.
AAGGAAAAGAAATGTACAGCTCTGCTAAATCATACTATTAAATCACATCGCGACGAAATCACTACAAAATCTTAGTAAAAAGAGCTATTTAAATAAATATTTTGCAATCAGGTGGCTTTTATCTAATTGTGTTTCTTTCTATTACTATTTTTTTCTCTTTTAATAACACTTGCACCAAAAAAACTTATGCTACTACTACATATTTTGGCTTTTGTAATCTTTTATATCAATATTAAAACATCAAATTTTATACAAGGTATACAATATTACATTAGATGGGCAAATATTAATATACATATTAGTTATATTACATTAAATGGGGCATAATATTAATATAAATAGGGTTAGATGAAGATTTGTCCAGCGTATATGGGATTGAAAATGTCAGGATGCCTCCACCCCCCGGCATATACTGGGTCCACCAATGGATACGAAATATATTGAAGAAATTGGGTTACAAGCTTCTGAAACTAATGGACTTACATTGTGACAACACTGCAGCGATTGAAATTGCACATAATTCAGTTCAGCATGACAGAACCAAACATGTAAAAGTTTATCGACATTTCATCAGGGATAACCTTGATAAGATGATTATTCGGTTTCCCTTTGTAACTTCTGAAGAGCAACTGACAGATGTACTTACTAAGGGGTTGTCACACCAAGTATTTGCACACTACCAGAAAAAATAATTTAGCCGACGAAAAAAATTCGTCGGCTTGTTAGACTTTTTCGTCGGCTAAAGTAAAACTCGACGAATTTTCGTCAGCTAAAGGTCGTCGGCCATTACTTTAGCCGACGACTTTTTAGACTTCTGCTAACGAAAGTCTTTATAAATTGTTGGCTAAAGTCTTTGTATATCTTCGGCTAAAGTTTGCATTTTTCTGAAGAAGAAAAAACTACAGATTCTGGATTTCTAGGTTCTGGGAATAGAAATCCAGAATCTATCAATTCCACAATAGACAAAAACACCTAAAATAAAAATAAAAAAAATATTTTCATTAACAAACACAATTTCATCTAAACCTTAAATTCCAAAACAAATCTCTAATTTTAAACTTTACTCGAGAGATTTCAAGCCGGTGGCAGCGGCAAGTGGTTGGACGGCGGACAAAGAGAGAGAGAGAGAGAAAGGGCGGCGAGTTGGCAGCAGACAGAGAGAGATTTCTGGGTTTTAAGAGAGACTGAGAGACTACATCTGGGACGAAACATATCGATTTAAACTCGAGGACTTTAGTCGACGACAAAAAAAAAATTGTCGACTAAAGTATAGCTGAAGAAAATGCATTTATTATTATCGGCTAAAGTATAGCCGACGACACAGATCCCAGTCGTCAGCTAAAGTTACATAAATTTCGTTGGCTAAAGTCACACTTTAATCGACAATTTTTTCAACTAAAGCTGACGACATTTTTTTTCCCATAAAAACTTTAACCGACGACAGCTTTTCTTCGTCACCTAAAGTATAGTATAACTGATAGAAAAAAAATTCGTCGGCCTGTTTTGATTAATTTCGTCGGCTAAAGTGTTTTTTCTGGTTGTGGCAGATTGAATTGACAAGTTATGCATGATTGATATCTATGCTTCAATTTAAGAAAGAGTGTTAAAAAATATAATTATATTGTAATTAAAATTAACTCTTATAATATGATAAGATTATGTAAATATATTTCTTATTTATAAATCACTTATAAAACATTACTTAGCCCAAAATTAAGATAACGGTCGGAGATGTCGAGGCTACAAGAAACGAGGGATGTGAAGGAAACTTTGCTTTTGTCAAGACAAAACCATGACAAACTCGATGAAGTTAATAGGAAACTCACAGAGATACAGAGACTGTTACTGCAGCAGCAAAACCAAGGGATGTGATGGAGACCACGGGTTCAGGAAATGATACAGAGACGGTCCCCGAGCCAATTCAAGGGAATGGGATACAAGGCAACTTTTTTGCACACTAGTTTCCAGAATGGAGTGATTTAGTTTGTGTTTTGTATTGCATGTGTCTTTGGATTGAATTTCCAATGATTTTTATAGAATTGGGGATGCCTATAATATGCTTGGTTTTGAGGATCTTAGGAGATACATTCTTGGGTTCCAACTTCCCGATGACACTTGTTTAGACGAAATTGTGTGTGTTTTAGTTTTGTTATATATACTGGACTGGTTTCGAGCATTTTAGCTCATTATGATATTCCAGAGTTCTAATTTATACTAAAATATGGCAAGTTCTCCAATGTGTTCATTGTTCAAAGGTGAACGGGAAGAATATATAAAAATAGGGCTGCATTTGAAACAGGGGCTCCCCATCTTTTTACAAAGAAAATATGGCTGTTCAGCGTGCACCCGTGCACCTGAGGCGTACCGCTAATATATGGGATTCCAAACTCTTCTGTAAATAAGAGTCACTTTTCAGTATTTTCATTGTTCTTATTTAGGTGGTGGACTTGTAAATCTAACAGCGGTGGCCTTATGATAGTTGCATAAATATGCAACTTTTTTGTGCTTAATTATTCTGAAAACGTTTAGTTTATTTGTTTAGTTTTTAATAATTAATTATGTTTTTGTTTATTCAAGTTATTTAGAGGAAAATACAAAAATGAGCAATAAAATATGAATTCTATTCAAATAAGAATTGATAGCGTGGAAAGTCCATGTGGCGATTACTCAACCCAAAATTAATGGGGACAGGCCAAAAATCATACATATATAAGTCTCTTAATTAACAAGAAGAATGGAGGGTTGTTGAATTTCAGAGAGAAAAACCTAAGAAAAAAAGAAGCGTCGTAGCCAAGAAAGTCTAGCCATCAGTCTTCGATCCATTGAGACCTGACTCTAGATCCATCAAAGTTACCCAGCCGAGAATTTTAAGGTTTTTAGTTCATTATTCATTTTTCATCATGTTTTACTATTATATTCTTTCGATTATGAGTAGCTAAACTTCCTTAGTTATGAGTTAATCGAAGCCCTCGACATGCTCACAATTTCGAACTCTTTTTGATTTTAATAACTATTTGGATGAGTTTTATTTTACTTCTATATCATTGAAGATTTCTATGTTTATATTTCTTTGAGTGCACACTTAGTTGCATGACTTATGATCTAGAGTCTAGGAAGTGTGATTGGCCGTTATATCAATGCATATTCAATAAAGACAAAACAAGCTCTTTTGTGAAATAATTCTTTGGTGATGTTAAGACGACCGCTATATCGACATTAGAAGCTATGTTGTTTATCAAACACTCTTAGATCATAACAACTCTAGTTAACTAGATTTGGACGCATACATGTACCAGTCTACCAATTAGGGATCAAGCTAAGTCAATACCGGCATTCTGCTTAGTACGACCAGTAAGAGAGTGTAATACAATCGGTGTCCTACCGACATTGGCTCGATTGTGGGATTCAATTTATCCATGGTTCTTTAGATTAGATTGGGATAGTCGTAGGGTGTTTAAGGTGGAGAGAAGTTTCTAGTTCTTATTTTCCATTGTTGATTCACTCTTATTTTTTAGTATTTATTTTTCTGCATTTAGTTCTAGTTCGTTGATTAAGCTCGGTAATCAAATCAACTCAAAACCCTCTGCATTTTTACGTGTTAGTCCATCACTGAGTCTAGTTGCATATATACAAATTTCATGGCATTTAGAAAAGTATAGATATAGTTCATAATTGCATTGTTGTCTAGTGGTCGAATATGTCAACTTTTCTGACATTTGCGTTTAGATAGTGCTTAAGCATTTAGGTCTCATCAATCCTCTGCGGGAATGACCCCTAATTCAATTGAACTACATTGACATCTTTTGAACATACTTGAATAGTTAGTAGGGACTATCTTTGATAGGTGGTTTTCTGCCAATCAATTTTTGGCGCCGTTGTCAGGGAGTGTTTAATTCTAAGTCTTAGTTGTGTCTTTTGTTTTTAGTTTTGTGTTGTTTAGTTTTCTTTTTCATTTGAGTCTTATGTTCCTTACTGTGTGTAGGAGATTTGTGTATGCATATTCGTCACTCTACAAGCTCTGAACCACTGTTACTTGATCTAGAGATTGAGAGATCAGTAAGACAAAACCGGAGACAACAAAGGCAATGCGTGAACACAAGTAACAATGGTGGTGAAGAGTTTGAGCCTAAAGACTATTCTAAGTCTGTGTTAGAGGTTGAGGAGCTGGAAGAACAATGTATTCCAATACCACTAATGGCCAATAACCAGAAACTCAAGGAATCCTTTATTCCTGGCACAGGGGTAGCAGCTTCAACAATTGTGCTACTAGAAAACTTGGGGTCTTATGCAATCCCACCATCTCTTATTTTGTATATGCTATACTTTAGACACACTCCTTCTGAAGACCCTCAAGAGCATCTCAATGAGTTTGCAGCACTGTGCAGAATACATAAATCCCTTAATGTGGAGGAAGATACTGTTAAGTTGATCCTGTTTTCCTTTTCTCTAAAGGAGCAAGCAAAGGCATGGTTCAACTCATTGCCTTCTCAATCGATTGCCACATAGGAAAAGATGGGTGTTGCATTTATGAAGGAGTTTTACTCAGCATCTCGCACCAAGAATTTGAAGAAGAAGATAAGTACCTTCAGGTAAAAAGATGGAGATGAATTACATGAAGCCTAGAGTCAATTCAAGGTTCTACTTCGACAATGCCCTCATCACATGTTTGACCTCAAATCTCAAATGAAGTTTTTTTTATGAAGGACTTATTCTTTTAACATGTCCAAACTTGATTCAGCATGTGGGGGTAATTGGTGGAACATGATTGGAACTAAAGCAAAGAAAGTTGTGGAGAACCAAGCAAAAAATTCAAGGCAATTTCAGTCAAAGGATAGATCTATAAGTGATAGTAGAAGATCTTTGAAGGCAGTTGCAATAGATGGAGCCATGGAAAAAAGGTTGAGCTCTATAAAGAATTACATAGCCTTGATTGCCAGCACCTTGAAGGTTGAGAAGAAGAAACCATAGTTGCAGCTCAGGTGGTATGTACTATTTGTTCTACTACAAATCATTTGGCAGAAGATTGTTCTAAGTTTAAAGTACATGAGGAAGAAGAGGATGCAGACTTTGTTGGAAGATAGTTTAATACTTATGGAGGAAATGAGATTATCCACTTCTCAACTATAGAAGCAACAATGTGCTTAATCCTCCATCTAACCCACCTGGATTCCCACCCCAAACCACCTAGAGGGGATGGACAACAATTTGGCCAAAGGCAAGCACAGCAGCAGTATCAAGCTCTTCCTCCACCACTTCAAGCATCAACAGATACTTCAAATTTAGAAGCTTTGATTCAACACAACAAGAAAGATAGGGAGGAGAACCGCCAGGAGTTTAGTGCTCTTCATAAAAAAATCAAGACCACCACTTTGTGACATGGGAAATCCATTGAGATTCTTGAATGTTAAATGAGTCATGTACAAAAACTATCGAGTCAATAAAACATTGGAGCACTTCCTAGCAACATTGAACCTAATCCTAAGAATGAGTGTGATGTGCATGCTATAGTGTTGAGGTGCGGGAAGGTGTTTGGAGTTTAAAAAGAGGTCACAAGCGTTGGAAGAACCTGTAATGGAGCAAATTATTTTTGACAGCTCGTCAGAAAATTTCTAGAAGCCTACTTTCGATCCATTAAGAGATAGTCTTGATGGATCGAAGAATTGTCCCGGAATTACCCGTGAAGCTCCTTCAATCCATCGAGACAAAAGTCTTGATCCATTGAAGACCAATCCAGACGCGGACAAAGGTAACCCTTCGATCATCGAGAGATTCCTTTTGATCTAAGACTACTCCAGGAACCCCAACTCGACGCGACAAGAATGCACTTGGAGCCAACGTCTGAATCCCTTCAAAAAATGGGCAGGTATCTTCTAAACCTTCTTCTTTCACTAAAATTCTCATTCCTTTTCCTAGCAGGTTTAAAAATCAAGAGAAGGAGGACAAGGCCAATGACATATTGGAAATATTCATAAAGGTTCAAGTGAACATTCCTCTACTTTAAGCACTCAAGCAAATTCCACAATATGTAAAGTCTCTCAAAGAACTTGGTACAACGAACAGGAAGTATATGTGAAAGGACCCAACCCCGATTTAGTTTGCTAAACCGGAATCAAACCCCTTCTGAAAACACAAAGTTGCAAAAACCATAGATATTTCGGCAGAGTTTCACTATAACGCGGAATTGCCATTAACCTACACCCGAAAACACACTTCATCCTATGCCACAAAAGCCAAACCGTGGGCACCAATCCCATTCGGATTTCTCAAAATCATAACATAATGTAAAGTAATAAGCAAAACTGTACTTTACTGAAATCCGGGAAAATCATATGAAAACATAAACATCAAAGTATTCAGAGCGACCTCTAGTATATATTTACATAATTACACAGCAGTAGGCGAAACAAGAAACCTACTGATAAAGAGAAGTAGCTCCGACTGTGACGTGCGACACCAGAATCCAAACTGCAAACTGGATACGAAAACCGAAAAGCCCAGGGGAAAGGCAAATAAAATCGTTAGAGTGAGTGGACGAAATTAAACATATGCCTTCCACCATTTACATAATCATAAAAATAATGCGAGTTCTTAAAATAAATGGAGGTGTCGGGTGAATCTCTCAAGCTCGACGGTGATAGACTAAGCAAATCTCTCAAGCCTAGTGGGCACATCAGGGGAGTCTTTCAACCCTGGAACTGGACTACCGGTGATCAGCCGAGTAGTCAATGCATCGATGCTAAGTAAATGTCATCACCAATAAAACATCAAACAATACCTCCAAAATAATAAATAATCTCAATATTGTACTGAAAATAAATACTGAAACCAAGAACTCGCTACGACAATGTAAATAAATGTCCACTCACAGATAAGCACAGCGCGCAAAACGCGCTACTCCCGAGATCCGGCAGAATATCTCTCATCAAGCGTACGATCTCGATCCCCTAAATAATCATAAAATATCACTGATCAAAATCACAATTCAATACTCTGAACCACACCTCGGAAACATATAACTCGAATAATAGAGAACCCGTCGAAAACCCCAAACACTCCACATAAACCCTCAACTTAAAATCCGGCATCCAAATCAACTCGAAAACCTCAAGGCGATGATCGGGGCGCGATTACGAGCAAAACGGCATAAAACTTGTCAAAATCCAAAAAGTCAACCCTTACCCGGAGCGCCGCTGTTGCCTAAACCCTACACCTCGGGCCCAACACATCTCTCTTCTACACCAAGCCCCATTTCCAAGCCCACCGGCCAGAATTCACCTCGAAACCCACGGAATCCATGGATTCCTGTGAGTTTTCCGGCGAGCTCCAAATGGCGACCAACTTCAAAAACTCTTCACCCAAAAGCTTCCTTGGGTTGAGGGGAGTAAAACCCCCAACCCCTCCGACCCTAAAAGTGGCCGGAAATGGCCACCCGATTCCGGCAAAAACCAAGAACTTCACCGAGCTCGTTCTCCCTCAAATCTCAACCAATTCAACTCAAATCAATTGCAAAACAATAGGAAATCATGAGAGGAAGCTAACCATACCAACGATTTGGTCTGAAGTGGCCAGAAACAGAAAATCGATCGGTGGTACAAAATTTCTCCGGCGAGTCAAAAGTCAACGCGGGTCAACCAAAGTCAACGACGGTCAAACTTCCAAACAGTGATTTTTCGACAATTTTATGACTATTCCGATATTTATACTCGCGGCTCGATATGGTCGACGGTCCAAATCGAATCTCATCCACTTTTTGGATAACTCAAACTTAATCGGATAAACACGACTAAATCACGCAACTTCAAATATTCATAACATATTCCTCGGTTATCGAAACAATTATCCGAAACCGCCTACAAACTCGAAATCAAGCATACTACAACTCTTGTGAAGAGACTCATACCAAATTCTCACCCAATAAAGTAGTCGTGAATAAAGCCGCTAAAACTGCTCAATTACGACAAATAGTGATTAATCGTAAAATATGCAAACCAAGCCGATTAACATACTAATTCTAATTCGGGTCGTCACAAATCTACCCCCCTTAGAAAAATTTCGACCTCGAAATTTACATACCTGCAAAGTGAACAGATGAGGATACTGTTCCCGCATATGCTGCTCGGTCTCCCAGGTGGCTTCCTCAACTGAATGATTTTGCCATAAGACCTTCACAAGCGGTATGACTCTGTGTCTCAACTCCTGCTCACGTCGATCAAGAATCTTTACTGGCTCCTCCATATATGTCAAATCTTCCCGGATAGGAAGCTGATATGGCACTAGAACATATGATGGATCCGGAATGTATTTCCGCAGCATCAAAACATGGAAAACATCATGTACTCGAGCCATCTCGGAAGGTAACTCTAACCTGTAAGCCACGGCACCAATTCTATCTGTAATCTCATACGGACCGATATACTGTGGTCTAAGCTTACCACGCTTCCCTAAACGAACAACTCCTCGCCAAGGAGACAATTTCAGGAAGACCCAATCGCCCACCTAGAACTCGAGACTTTTTCTTCTCACGTCTGCATAACTCTTTTGGCGATCCTTGACAATCTTCAATCTATCTCGGATAATCAGAATGTCATCTGTAGTGCTCTTTACCAAATCAGGACCAATAAGCCATCGCTCGCCCACCTCACTCCAACACAATGGAGTACGACACTGCCTCCCGCATAGAGCCTCATACGGTGCCATATCAATACTGGCCTGATAACTGTTGTTGTAAGCAAACTCGATCAAATGCAATTGATGGTCCCAATTTCCTCAAAACTGCAATACGCAGGACCGCAACATATCCTTGAGGGTCTGAATAGTCCGCTCAGATTGCCCATCAGTCTGAGGATGAAAAGCTGTACTAAAATGCAATCTGGTACCCAAGGCTCGCTGTAATTCCTGCCAAAACTCTGAAGTAAACTAACTGTCTTGGTTAGAAACAATGGATACAGGCACACTATGCAAACGAACAATCTTCGCCAAATACAGCTTTGCTAATCTGCCCACAGAAATCTTTCCTGGAAGTGCAACGAAATGAGCAGATTTTGTCAATCGGTCTACAATAACCCAAATACCAGTATTAATTACCAGCTGAAGTATGCGGTAACTGATACACGAAATCTATGGTGATGTGCTCCCACTTCCAAACCAGAATCTCCAAGGGCTGTAGCTTTCCCGTGGGCTTCTGCCTCTCTGCTTTAACCTACTGACAAATAAGACATCTGCTCACATATGCTGGAATCTCCCTCTTCATATTTCGCCACCAGTAATAGGCTCTGAGTGTACGAAACATCTTCATACCGTCAGGATGTATCGTGTAAGCAGAACAATGAGCTTCATCTAAGATCTCCTTCTTCAAACCCTCATCTTTGGGCACACATAATCTGCCTCTGAAAAGCAATGTACCATCATCACTCAACTGAAACTTGGTTGGCACACAATTCCGAATCATGGTCTTCTTGTCCAACAGATAGGAATTCGCATCCTGAGCTTCCCGAACAGTACCGGTCGAACCTGGAAGCTAGCCAACAAGGCTCCATCATCATTCCACTCTAACTCAGCTCCCGTAGCTCGTAACTCTGCTAACATGGAAACTCTGGCCACACACACATGAAACAATGAGGCTCTAGATTTCCGACTAAGTGCATCAGCAACAACATTAGCCTTCCCTGGCTGATACTCAAATGTGCAATCATAGTCATTGATCAACTCCATCCATCTGCACTATCTCATATTTAAGTCTGGCTGCGTGCACAAATAGGTGAGACTTTTATGATCTGTGTATATCTTGCACTGAGCTCCATACAAGTAGTGTCTCCAACTCTTCAAGGCTAAAACAATAGCAGCTAACTCCAAATCATGTGTAGGATAATTGACTTCATGTGGTTTCAACTGCCTGGAACCGTACGCCACTACTCTACCATGCTGCATCAAAACACAACCAAGTCCCAATTTCGATGCATCGCTGTAAACCACAAATTCTCCACTGTCGTCAGGTAAAGTTAAAACCGGTGCAATAGTCAACTTCTCCTTCAAGATCAAGTAACTCTCCTTACATGCATCAGACCACTCAAACTTGACGCCTTTCTTCGTCAATCTGGTAAGCGGAGCGGCAATCCGTGAAAAATCCTGCACAAAGCGCCGATAGTAACCTGCCAAACCCAAGAAACTCCTGATCTCTGGTACGGCGGTATGTCTACTCCAATTCAACACGGCTTGAATCTTGTTAGGATCCACGCTGACTCCCTCGGTAGATATTACGTGACCTAAAAACTTCACGTTATTCAACCAAAACTCACACTAGCTGAATTTCGCAAACAGGTGATTATCTCGCAAAGTCCGCAAAACAGCTCGCAAATGCTTCTTGTGCTGGCCCACACTCCTGGAGTAAATCAGAATGTCGTCGATGAACACGATCACAAACTTGTCCAGGAATCGTCTGAACACTCTGTTCATCAAGTCCATGAAAGCGGCAGGGGTATTGGTCAACCCAAACGGCATAACCAAGAACTCATAATGCCCATACCGTGATCTGAAAGTTGTCCTGGCCACATCTGACTCTCTGATCCTCAACTGATGGTATCCGAACCTGAGATCAATCTTCGAAAAGACTGATGCTCCCTTGAGCTAATCAAACAAATCATCAATCCGCGGCAACGGATACTTGTTCTTCACGGTGACTTGATTCAGCTTCCGGTAATCAATACACAACCACATAGAACCATCCTTCTTCCGCACAAACAGTACAGGAGCACCCCACGGTGATACACTGGGTCATATGAAACCTTTCTCCAGCAACTCTTGAAGTTGAATATGTAGCTCAACTCCGCTGACGCCATACGATATAGTGCCTGAGATATAGGTCTAGTGCCTGGTAAAAGCTCAATAGTGAAATCGATTTCTCGAACAGGAAGAACACCTGGTAACTCCTCTCGAAATACATCTGGAAATTCAGAAACCACCTCAATATCACCAATGTCTGGTACAGTAGCCTGTGTATCCATAACATGAGCTAAGTATGCAACATAACCCTTCTTCGTCATCCGCTCAGCCTTCATTGCTGAAATCACACATGGCAATGAAGTATTCTTCTCGCCGCGAAACAGTATCTCGGGGAAACCTGGACGTCGAAACACAACCTTCTTCTTGTGACAATCAAACATAGCCCAATGTGTCTCCAAGAAGTCCATACCCAAAATCACATCAAAATCGACAATATCCAACAACAAATCCACGGCTAAACGATAACCTCCAACAAAGATCTCATAATCCCTATACACCCAACCAATACTCACAACCTCACCGGATGGATACAACACTCTCCATAACCCCGGAAGTGGAGATGTAGGCATAGTAGCTAAAGATGACAATCTATATGATATGAATGAATGCGTAGCACCTGGATCTAGCAAAGTAAGTACTGGATAGACAAAACCATGCAACGTACCAATAACAACCTCCGGTGAAGCTCTGACATAGCATGAACCCTGGCCTGTCTAGCTGGTCATCCACGCTGATGGTGACTCTGTTGTCTGCCCTGACCAGAAGACTGCACTGGTCGAGCCCCAGAAGTGGTACCTTGATCTCCTCCTGAACTCTAAGCTGCCTGTCCACCAACACCGGTAGATTGGAAACATTCCCTCGCATAGTGACCCTCCTGGCCATAACGATAGCAAGTGATAGGGCCTCGCTAACAAGGACCAAAGTGATGCCTATTGCAGAGATTTCACAATGGATACTCCCTCGGTACAACAAAAGTGTCACCGGTACGCCGAGGATAGATGGATCTGCTAGAACTCCCACTAGACTATGGTCTCTGTGGTCGATCCCTCCTCCATCTCTGTCTAGTTGTACTAACTGGTGGTCTAAATGGTCCACTGCCAGATGATGATGCCGATCCGGAAGTGCCTGAACTCAGCCTCTTGGGAGGTCCCCGACTCGGTCCACCCTCCTCAAATCGTCGGGACTGGAATCTCATATGCCTTTCCTTCTCTATGTCCTCGCCTCGAAGTGCAACACTCACAAACTCATCAAATTTATTCCGAGGCATCGTAGTCAGTGTTCCCTTGATGTTCGGGTTCAAGCCCAACTCAAATCTCTGGCACTTGACTTCCTCTGAGGTCACCATATCACGAGTAAATCGAGATAAGCGAGTAAATCTGTCCCGGTACTCAAGTACTGACATACTGCCCTGTCTCAAGTTGATGAACTCCTGATACTTCCGTTGTTGTATAGCCTGGTTGAAATACCTCCTTATAAACAAATCCTTAAACAAAGTCCATGGAGTATCAACCGGAACTCTATCGGTGCTAACCCACCAAAAGCAAGTATCTGACTCAAGTAAACCAACTGCTGCTACTGTCATCTGCTCAGGAGTGAAACACAAATGCTCACAAACTCGTTCAACCTGAACCAACCATGCCTCACATATCTCTGGATCAGCTGAACCTGAGAAAACAGTCGCTCTAGCAGTTCGAGCTTTGACCACAGGGTCAAAACGCTCCTCTAAACGCAATACTCGCATAAGCAAGTCATGCATCTGGCGATCCTCATCAGGATCCACATCCTTATTGACACGGGAACCACGTCTAGGAGGCATCCTAATGATAAGAAAAGGCATTAGTCCCAAGCACAAGGAACGTAATCATGAAACTTTAAACATTTGAAAACATACAACACCTGAAGCATTGATGAGTAACCGCTGGCAAGTCGGGTCAACGCTCTATACATGCTATACATACTCAAATATACTTAGTATCACAACTACAGAAGTCTACAGAACCTAAAACCTAATGCTCTGATACCAAGCCGAAAGGACCCAACCCCGATTTAGTTTCCTAAACCGGAAACAAACCCCTTCCGAAAACATGAACTTGCAAAAACCATAGATATTTCGGCAGAGTTTCACTATAACGCAGAATTGCCATTAACCTACACCCGAAAACACACTTCATCCTATGCCACAAACCGTGGGCACCAATCCCATCCGAATTTCTCAAAATCATAACATAATGTAAAGTAATAAGCAAAACTGTACTTTACTGAAATCTGGGAAAATCATATGAAAACATAAACATCAGAGTATTCAAAGCGACCTCTAGTATATATTTACATAATTACATAGCAGTAGGCGAAACAAGAAACCTACTGATAAAGAGAAGTAGCTCGAACACTAAGCCTCCGACTGCGACGTGCGACACCAGAATCCGAACTGCAAACTGGGGACGAAAACCTAAGAGCCCAGGGGAAAGGCAAATAAAATCGTTAGAGTGACTGGACGAAAATAAACATATGCCTTCCACCATTTACATAATCAGAAAAATAATGCAAGTCCTTAAAATAAATGGAGGTGTCGGGCGTATCTCTCAAGCCCGACGGTGATAGACTAGGCGAATCTCTCAAGCCTAGTGGGCACATCAGGGGAGTCTCTCAACCCTGGAACTGGACTACCGGTGATCAGCCGAGTAGTCAATGCATCGATGCTAAGTAAATGCCATCACCAATAAAACATAAAACAATACCTCCAAAATAATAAATATTCTCAATACAATACTGAAAATAAATACTGAAACCAAGAACTCGCTACGACAGTGTAAATAAATGTTCACTCACAGATAAGCACAATGCGCAGACGCGCTAATCCCGAGATCTGGCGGAAGATCCCTCGTCAACCGTACGATCTCGATCCCCTGAATAATCACAAAATATCACTGATCAAAATCACAATTCAATACTCTGAACCACACCTCGGAAACCAACTATTTCCGGAAACATATAACTCGAATAATAGAGAACCCGTCAAAACCCCAAACACTCCACATAAACCCTCGACTTAAAATCCGGCATCCAAATCAACTCGAAAACCTCAAGGCAATGATCGGAGCGTGATTACGAGCAAAACGGCATAAAACTTGTCAAAATCCAAAAAGTCAACCCTTAGCCGGAACGTCGTCGTTGACCACCGGCAGCGGCGCGACGTCAACAGTGGAGGATTTCGGCTAAACTTTCCAGAAATGATCTACACCTCGAGCCCAACACATCTCTCTTCTACACCAAGCCCCAATTCCAAGCCCACCGGCCGGAATTCACCTTGAAACTCACGGAATCTATGTATTCCGGTGAGTTTTCCGACGAGCTCCAAACGGCGACCAACTTCAAAAACTCTTAACCCAAAAGCTTCCTTGGGTTTAGGTGAGCAAAACCCCAACCCCTCCGACCCCAAAAGTGGCCGGAAATGGCCACCCGATTCCGGCAAAAACCAAGAACTTCACCGAGCTCGTTCTCCCTCAAATCTCAACCAATTCAACTCAAATCAATTGCAAAACAATAGGAAATCATGAGAGAAGCTAACCATACCAACAATTTGGTATGAAGTGGCCGGAAACAGAAAATCGATTGGTGGTGCAAAATTTCTCCGGCGAGTCAAAAGTCAACGTAGGTCAACCAAAGTCAACGGCGGTCAAACTTCCAAACAGTGATTTTTCGACAATTTTACGACTATTATGATATTTATACTCGTGGCTCGATACGGTTGACGCTCCAAATCGAATCTCATCCACGTTTCGGATAACTCAAACATAATCGGATAAACACGACTAAATCACGCGACTTCAAATATTCATAACATATTCCTCGGTTATCAAAATAATTATCCGAAACTGCCTACAAACTCAAAATCAAGCATACTACAACTCTCGTGAAGAGACTCATACCAAATTCTCGCTCGATAAATTAGTCGTGAATAAAGCCGTTAAAACTGCTCAATTACGACAAACAGTGATTAATCGTAAAATATGCAAACCAAGCCGATTAACTTACTAATTCTGATTCGGGTCGTCACAATATGCCAACTGAGATAGTAGCTTTGAGTGAGAAAGTGTCTGATGCGCTACAAAGAAAGCTACCTCCAAAGATGGAAGATCCAGAGCGTTTCACTGTTCTATGCATTGTTGGTGATAACAAGTTTTCTGGTGCTTTATTGAATTCAGGTGCTTCTATTAATTTGATGTCATATTCTGTTTATAAAAAATTGAACTTGGCACAACAATTGCAACCCATATTGGTAACTATTAAATTGGCTGGCAGATCTAGTTGTTATCCCTTAGGTGTTGTTGAGGATGTTTCAGTGCAAGTAGGTGACTCGATCTTCCCAACGGACTTCTTCATCTTGGAGATGGAAAGAGAACCAATTCCCTCTGAGCTTTCATTGATTTTAGATCGTCTATTCTTGAGGACTGGCTGCAAAAAGATTAATTTTTATGAGGGAAGTCTCACCATGATGGTTTATGATAAAAATATTCGCTTCAACATCTTTGAAGCCATGAAGCATCCGGGTAATGCTAGTGATTATTCCTGTTATTCAGTTGATAGTTTCATGTAGGAATACATTCAATATTCAATAGAGGATGATGCTTTGCGTAAAGCCTTAGAGGTTGGAGGTGAATCTAGTCCAGCAGCTTCTGTCAAACAGAAATCTTGACCCGTCAGGAGTGACTAAATCAGCAAAGAATTAGACGAGCTTGAAGCTAAGCTGGGATACAAACCTTCAAGTGTGGGATGTGATGATGATGAGTGTCTAAGCATTGAAACCTTTCAAGACTTAGACATAGATGAAGAGTTCTACAATGTGGTGGCTGAGCTTGATGCAACACTACGAGCTACAGGTAAGTTTGTTAAACCCCTTCCATGACCTATAACTGAAGCAACCCTTCGTCCTTCTGTTGAGGTAGCTCCTGAACTTGAACTTAAACCATTACTTAAGTATTTGAAGTATGTATTCTTGGGAACCGGGGATACGTTACAGGTTATTATTTGTTCAAAGCTAACCCAATTGCAGGAAGAAAAATTGTTAAGTGTTCTCAGGGAATACAAGGAGCAATTGGGTGAACCATAGCTGATATCAAGGTCATATATCATACTTTGTGCACTCATAGGATATATCTTGAGGAGGGAGCTAAGCCCACAAGGGAAGCTCAACGCCGACTTAACCCTCTAATGATGGATGTTGTGAAGAAGGAAGTGATCAAGTGTTGAAAATTTTGACCCTTACACTTTGTGAACTATTATCTAGTCCATAAGGGCAAAGAATTCATCTACCCGTACGTATACGGGGTCAAGTTATAGTATTTATAAGGAAGTCGAGTGTCTAACCCACGGAGATTAACCACTTAAACTCTTTAGCTTGAATCGATTAAGCACTCAAATTATGGATTAACTAGACACTATTCTTGACACTAAAACTAAAATGAAATATGGATGTGTATCTCACACTACTAAGTTCTTTGGAGACCTAGTATTGGAAGGGGTGATTAGACTACGATGAGTAACTACACGAGTCGATTGATTAATTATAGAATGATGCAAACAAATTAAATAGCAAACAAATTCACAATAAGAGAGAATGGTTAGTTAGAGAAATCCCCACTAACCATTTGATGCTCAAACAATGTCCCAATTTATGATGTAATTAAAGTCCGTTTCACACATATGGATGTCCAAATCGTAACCTTTTGGGTCACGTTTGGTTTTGAAACCAAGCTTCTAGGTCATTTCGGACTATAGATTACTTGATGCCAACTTTGAAGTATTTAGTGAACTGGGATCAAGACCTAAGCCATTTCAGGCTTACATCTTGACCGTATGTCACGTGACTAAAGTCAACAAGCATGCCATATGATAATTGTGGAAGGTTTCCCTTCATGAACCTCTTTTGGAGGACCCGAGAGACCCAACTAGTACCACAATAACCTCTCGATTCAATGTATGCTTGACTAAAGCTCCTCAACTCTATTGAGACTCAAGGAGACTCTAGTCTTTGCCTAGTGTAAAGGAAACCAAGTCTTAAGGTAAACCCTATTAGAATAGACCCTAACCATGTATACATACTCATCTAGCCTAGGTGAGTAGCTAATTCAACCAGTGTCCCATTTTTAGTTCCTTAATACATATATTACTTAGCTAAGCTTAACACATGCATAAATGAAACCATTCATGAAGCTCAAGCACATAAACATCCACAAGCATATAGTAGCTCATTCACAAAAACATGTTTCACAAAACATACACAAAAACATAAAGCATACATAAATCAAACCATCATTTATCTACATCGAATGGCTAGGGTTCAAACTCTAGCCTCCGAAATGGGACTATTTACTACACATAATTAAAATCAAGTTTAAATACATCATTAGAGTAAATGTGATGAATAAATAACCAAGGAATCTCCCCAAAGCAAGCCAAGCTTCATCAAGTCCACGCTTGTGCTTCTAACTTCACATTCTTTGCTCCAAAGTATTATCAAGCTTATAGAGGAGGAAATGGAAATCTCTAGGACTCAAAAAATCCAAGGGAAAGATGGATTACTTTCCACTTCTTCAAGTTCTAGAGAATCACCCAAACCTTGCAGGCAAAGATGAGAGGAGGAAGTGATAGATGGTGGTGAGGGAGAATGGAAGAGGTTCGACCAAGGCTAGCAAGGCTAGGTCTCTTAGATTTGTAGAGGGTTAGAAGGGAGGAAGGTTAAAAGATAAATCTAGATTCTCTCTAGATAACTGAACAAAGAACCCTATAAAGAAGCTAGAGAGAAAAGAACTTAAACCTAGGGAAAATGAGTAAAATGAAGTGTGGTGTGTATAATGGTGTGGGGAGCTCAACCAAGAGGAGATATGTATGATAAAATGAAGTGTTTTGTGTGACCTTAGATTTTCTAGAGTAGCCACAAAGTTTGATCTAAGGGCTACAACTTGTGATCTTATTTTTTTGGCTTTTAGGCTAAAGTCCAAACCATGCCTTATATGTCCAAAATTCAAATGTGTGACACCCTAACCAAATCATATAGGTTTGTATCTAGGTGATTTAGGCCTTCCCTTGGGCCTAGTTTGGAATTTTTGGGCCATACTTGATAGTCCGGCTAACCATGGATAAATTCGGCGATTTTTCGGCAGCTTCTAATAACTTTCAGCGGCCACTTTTTGTCATTTTCCCAAAGTTGCTCCAGATTCCCTTGTGACTTTGGAAATGTGCTCCGCTTCTCCAACAATTTATTAATTTCCATATTTAAAAGCTTTTCCGTGCCAACTCCCCATTTTTTTAGCATAAATGGGAAACATTATAAGAACGATGCTATATTCATAAAAGACAAACGATAAGCGTGAAGCTAGAGACATAATTAGCATATAAATATAGACCTAACATGAAGCTTTAGGATCGGACACATGTATCATTTTATGCTATTTTTGACAGTAAATGGGTTAGTCTTGTGCAGGTTATTCCAAAGTGTTTTGGCACCAAAGTTGTGAAAAATAATGAGAATGTGATGGTGCCACAAAGAACCCAATCCGAATGGATAGTTTGCATTACTTACCACAAACTAAATGCAACTACACGTAAGGATCACTTTTCCTTACCCTTTATTGATCAGATGTTGTAGCGTCTTATAGGTCATGTTTTCTATTGCTTCTTGGATGGCTATTCTGGCTACAACCAGATTGTTATCCATCGAGATGATCAAGAGAAGACCACATTCACATGTTTGTTTGGCACTTTTGCCTATAGACGGATGCCATTTGGGGTTTGCAATTCTCTGACGACGTTTCAGAGATGTATGATGAACATACTTTCAGACATGGTTGAGAAAATCATTGAGGTATTCATGGATGATTTTTCAATTTTTGGTGATTCTTTTGACATGTGTCTGAATAATTTATTCATGGTTTTGAAGTGTTGAGTTGAGACTAACCTTGTTATGAATTGGGGAAAATGTCATTTTATGGTAGAGCAAGGTATAGTTTTAGGACATGTGGTATCTACTAGAGGAATTGAGGTTGATAAAACTATGGTTGATATTGTGCGTATTCTGCCCCCTCCTTTATATGTGAAGGAGGTGAGATGTTTTCTTGGACATGCAAGATTTTATCGTAGGTTTATCAAAAAAAATTCAAGATATCCAGACCATTATGTGCATTGCTCCAGAAAGGTGTAGCTTTCAACTTTACAGAGGAGTGCTTGAAGGCATTCAACAAGCTCAAGGAGCTTCTAACAACTGCACCCATCATACATGCACTTGATTGGAACTCATCTTTTGAATTGATGTGTGTTGCTTCTGATTATACAGTTAATGCTGTTTTGGGTCAACGTCCAACTAAGTTGTCCTATGTCATCTATTATGCTTCCAGGACTTTAAATGATGCATAGTTGAATTATTCAACTACTAAAAAGGAACTCTTACCTGTGGTCTTTGCTTTGAAAAGTTTAGGTCTTACTTGTTAGGAACTAAAGTGATTATTTACTCTGGTCATGCTACTTTGAAATATTTGATGACTAAACAGGATGCAAAGCCCAGGTTGATTCGCTGGATGCTACTACTTCAGGAGTTTGATATGAAATTAAAGACAAGAAAGGAACTGAAAATGTGGTGGCAGATCACCTGAGAAGGGTCATTCATGGATCCAACGTAGAAGATGACTCATTGCATCTGCGTGACAGCTTCCCGGATGAGCAACTTTTTCCTCTTACTATTTCTGAGCCATGGTATGTGGATATTGTTAACTATCTGGTGTTAGAGAGAATACCAAGTGACTACAGTAGTGCTCAGAAGGACAAGTTGGTGAAGACAGTTAAGCACTATGTGTAGGATGAACCTTATCTATGGAAACATTGTCCGGATTTGTTGATAAGAAGGTGCGTTCTTGAAACTAATTTTCAATCCATTCTATCTTTTTGTCACTCGCATATTGGTGGAGACCATTTTGCTGGGAAGAAGAGTGCAATGAAGGTACTTGAAAGTAGTTTCTTTTGGCCAACTTTGTTCAAAGATGCACATGATTTCTATAAGTCATGTGCTAGATATCAGCTCACAGGTAACTTAGATCCTAGAGATCAAATGCCCCAGCACCCAATTTTAGTTTTTCAGATTTTTGATGTGTAGGGTATTAATTTTATGGGTTCTTTTCCTAGATCCCAACAAAATATTTACATTCTACTTGTTGTTGATTATGTTTCAAAGTGGGTGGAGGCAATGACCACTTGGACTAATGATGTTGTTGTTGTTTTGAAGTTCTTAAAATCACTGTTTATTAGATTTGGTACTCCCAAGTACATCATCAGTGATGAAGGTTCCCACTTTTGTAACAAGTCTTTTGCAGCTTTGCTCAAGAAATTCAATGTTCATCATAAGGTGGCAACACCTTATCATCCTCAGACAAGCTGGCAAGTAGAAGTCTCCAAATGGAAAATCAATCAAATTTTGGAAAAGACTGTTGGACCAACCCAAAAAATTAGAGTCAATGATTAGATGGAGAGTTATGTGCATATAGAACAGTATACAAGACACCGATTGGGATGTCTCCTTATCAGATGGTCTATGGAAAATGATGCTATCTTCCGGTGGAGCTTAAACATAAGGCATATTGGGCTATTAAACAGTTCAACTTTAATATTCAACTGTGATGGAGGTTCCCACTTTTGTAACAAGTCTTTTGCAACTTTGCTTAAGAAATTCAATGTTCATCATAAGGTGGTAACACCTTATCATCCTCAGACGAGCGAACAAGTAGAAGTCTCTAACAGGAAAATCAAGCAAATTTTGGAAAAGACTGTTAGACCAACCCAGAAAGATTAGAGTCAATACTTAGATGAGGCGTTATGGGCATATAGAACAACGTACAAGACACCGATTGGGATGTCTCCTTATCAGATGGTTTATGAAAAAGGATGCTATCTTCTGGTAGAGCTTGAACATAAGGCACGTTGGGCTATTAAACAGTTCAACTTTGATATTGATATTGTATGTGTTCACATGAAGTTACAATTGAATGAGCTAGATGAGATTCATAACAATGCATATGAGTCTAGTCAAATTTACAAGGAAAAAACCAAGACATTTCATGATAAGATGATTAAGGGAAAGTATTTTGTAGTGGGACAGAAGGTTTTGCTATTTAATTCACGTCTGAAAGTTGTTTTCAGGCAAGATTCCTTCTAGGTGGGGTGGATCGTTTATTATCCTTAATGTGTTTGCTCATGGTGTAGTAGAGATTCGAATTCCAAGGACTGAGAATACGTTCAAGGTGAACGGACATAAGCTCAAGCCATTTTATAAGTCATCACAAGTAAGGGATATGGAGGAACTACCCCTTCAAGATCCTTCTCCAGTGGAGAAAAATTGTAGTGTATCGTCTAGCTGAAGAAGTTAAACTTAGTGCTGCTTGGGAGGAAACCCATGTTGATGGAAAAGCTTGGAAACCAGATTTACATTCTTAAACCTTCTCCTTTGTTATTTTTCTCCATGTTTAGTGTGTTTTCTGATATCTTATGTGTTTCATTCCATGCTTATTTGATGTATTACATGCTTTAGTTTTATTTTACATTAAGGACAATGCAAACTCTAAGTGTGGGTGGGGTTTATATCATATTTTTAGTGTCTATGTATAAATTTTTCGTATTTTTCATTTTAAGTGAAGTTTTTCGACTTTTGGGGTTTTTCTGGAATTTTTCCTAGCCATTCTTCGATGCATCGAGGTATCTCCTCGATCCATCAAAGCCTAGTGTCAGTTTTTGGTATTTTTTTTTCTTGTGTTTTTTTAGTCCTATTTGAAAAAACAAAATATAAAAGTAAAAAATGTCCAGAAAAACAACACAAAAAGAGACTTTTGAATATGCTTTGAGTCTTAGGAGCCTTTAACTAGTCCATGATGTTATTATATCTTCCAAAATTGTGACTAAGAGTGAGACATGTGACTAAGTGATATGAGTTTCTTTGGTTAATCTTGATGTATGGTGTATATAAGAATGTGTAGTAGATGTAGAAATAAGTTAACATGGTACAGATCTATAAGCATGCTTAGACATTATTGAGATACATTTAACCTGTAAGCGATTGAGCATATATGTTATATACATACTTTCTTTGATTGAGTGTCAATTGCTTGTCGCAGATTAAGTTAATGGACTCTAGAGATTACTAGAACTTGTTCTTGTACTAGTTGAAACTTATAGTCAATATATGTCTTGATTGAAGAACTGATAAAGGCACTTAGAATCTACCACCATGGCCATATATAGCATGTGTCCCATATTTTGTGTACACATGATGTGCACCCATTAGTTAACCATTTTGAGCCTACATGATTGCCTTTTTGTCATCACCCACATAACCTTAACCTTGAACCTTAGAATAGTTATATCTCTACCTTTGTTCTAGGACTTAGTAGAGTTATACATGAGACAAGTACATGATAACCAAGATGACAGCTTAAAAAGGTAATGCGAAGGAACAAGTGTAGGGTATCAAGCTAGTGTTTGAAGAAAAAAAATTAAAAGATAAAAAAAAAATTGTTCCTTATGATGTTTGGCTTGATACCCAGGTTAACTGTTGATGGAAAGAATGAAGTGAAAGCCCAATAAGATGAAATCTGACCATAGTAGTGACACAATGGTGAAGAAATTCAATGGTTGCAAAAAGTGAGAAAAGCCTCTACATTTGGTGCTCTAATAGGTTTTATGTGACAACCCAATCCTTGTCGAAAATCGTCAAAATAATATATAAATACATAAATCGAGGAAATACTCTATACGAATAATCAACATCGACTAATCTAGTCGATAACATATCCGACATACTTGTTACAATGAAACGGTCGAAACGATATAAAAAAATTTAATTAATTCGTCGGCCGCACTGCCACTGGTGACAAACCTTATCACCACCGCCCACCCACTGGGTCGACGAACCCTAAATGAAAAAAATAACCTCACGACTATGTTCGTATCATCGATACGAACCTAAGGACATATAACACGAACAATTTGAGAAAATAATTCTTTGGTCACGTGGCGGCGGCGAGTGCCACCGCCGACGGAGGAAAGTGACACATCACCAGAAAGCTCTCGTTGAGCTGAGTATTATGTTTAACTATATGAAAGGCTAATTCGGCCGAAATCTGGCCAAAAAGCTCCCCGAAAACATTGAAAACACTAACTCGCCGAAAAATTATTCCAACAAGGCCGCGACGCCGTCGAGCCATGGTTGGGCTTGAGGCTCACCCAATT
The DNA here is from genome assembly GCA_946800695.1 of Geum urbanum. NCBI lineage: Eukaryota > Viridiplantae > Streptophyta > Magnoliopsida > Rosales > Rosaceae > Geum > Geum urbanum. The sequence continues at coordinate 17,947,386 of OX326997.1, read as the reverse complement.
CAACTCGTGAGGATGAAGGGAGCAAAAACCCTCCATCCTCAGCAGCCAAAGCCACTGGAAACTGCCTTACCCGATGGAGGTCGAAACGATCTCAAAGAAAATCAATTCAATTTCCACGAGATGTACCTACAACCAAGAAATCCAAGCTATATTCATAATTTATAGACCGAAAGGGTGATTCATATCAAAATCAAGGCCGGAGGAGTCGTCGGAGACGACGACAGAAAACCACCCTAAACCCTAAAACTTCTGGCTCTCAATTCTCCTTCCTCAGGCCATAAACCCAAAAATCAAGGCTAGAATCAAGAAGAAGAGAACGAGATTGTTCGAAACCGACCAGTTTCGTGGCAGAAGGTGGCCGAAAGGTGCCCTGCTGCTAGCGAACAGTTTCACGACAATTTGAGTTGCCAAACACAGGTCAAGGCGGGTCAACACTATTTGGCCTGAGATGGAAATTATGATCTTTCCAAAAATGGGAAGTCCTATTTATACTCCAATATTTACGGTAATTCGATTTCTGATAATTCGTTAAACTTTCGCTGACCATAATTTTCTCGTCGTAACTTCGATTACGACATTCTACGCGTCTACGAACTTGTGTCGTCAAATTCTATGATTTATACACAAAGTCAACTGAATTCGTCAATCTGAATAAAAATTCAACCTTTAACCTCATAATATTTAGCGACGGTAAAAATTATTTATCGTAGTCACTAAATCTAACTCGAATTATTCATAAATGATATCAATTATATAAAAAGGTCAGGGTATCACATTTTAGAATTTATACTTGAATTACATATCCTTTTGTTGTATAAACCCATGAGCCTATCCCCATTACAACATTTGAAATACCTTTTTGATCTTCAAGATTAGCGGTCTTTGATCTGTGGAGATAAGTTACAAGAGTTGAGCATATGGGTTGGTCTATTTGGCAAGTAATTGAGTTGAGTGAAAACCTTAGACATATTTTGAATGAAACACTTTTGAGACCATATCTATGTGAGGATGAATATTGACTTGTTTGTTGCATGCTGTACTTTTGTGTTCAACATGATTATGTCTTCGTGCTATATGTTACATGTGTGTCCTACATTGACATCAACTTTCGAAATTATATGGATTGAATTGGAATATCGTGTGAACTTGGTGTTACACTTTGTGGAAGATTGTTGAGACAATGTGTTAAGGGCATTAGAATTTTGTAATTTATGTAACTGTTGAGTGTTTCAGAGTCTTAGTTTAGTGTTTTGCTCAAGGACTAGCAAAATCTAAGTTTAGGGTAATTTGATAGTTGCATAAATATGCAACTCTCTTGTAATTAATTATTCTAAAAATGCTTAGTTTATTTGTTTAGTTTTCAGTAATTAATTATGTTTTTATTTATTCAGGTTACTTGGAGGAAAATACATAAATGAGCAATAAAAGGTGAATTCTATTCAAATAAGGATTGATGACGTGGAAAGTTCATGTGGCGATGACTCAATCCTAAATTGATGAGGAAATGCCCAAGATCATACCTATATAAGTCTCTTAACAAAAATAATGAAGGGTTGTTGAATTTCAGAGAGAAAAACCTAAGAAGAGAATAAGCGTCACAGCCAAGGAAGTCCAGCCGACAATCTTCGATCCTTCGAGACTTGGCTCTCGATTCATCGAAGTTACCCAACCGAGAATTCTAGGGTTTTTGGTTCATTATTCTTTCTCCATCATGTTTTTCTATTGTATTCTTTCAACTATGAATAGCTGAATTTTCTTAGTTAGGGGTTGATCGAAGCCCTAGGCATGCTTACGATTTTGAACTCTTTTTTTAATCTTAATAACTATTTGGTTGAGTTTTATTTCACTTCTATATCATTGAAGATTTCTATGTTCATGTTTCTTTGAGTGCACACTTAGTTGCATGACTTAGGATCTAGAGTCTAGGATGTGTGATTGACCACTATATTAAAGCATATTCAATAGAGACAAAACAAGCTCTTGTCTGAAATAAATCCTTGGTGATGTTAAGGCGACCGTTATATCGACCTTAGAAACTATGTTGTTTCTCAAACACTCTTAGATCATAATGACTCTAGTTGATAGATTAGGACACCGACATATACTAGTGTACCAATTATGGATCAAGCTAAGTGAGTACCTACATTCTGCTTAATACAGCCAGTAAGAGAGTGTAATACAATCGGTGTTCTACCGACATTGTCCCAATTGTGGGATTCAGTCATCCATGGTTCTATAGATTAGATTGGGGTAATTGTAGGGTGTCTAGGGTGGAGAGAAGTTTTCATTGTTGATTCACTTTTACTTTTCAGTATTTACTTTTTTGCATTTAGTTCTAGTTCACCGATTAAGTTTGGTAATCAAATCAACTCGAAACCCTATGCATTTTTACATGGTATTCCACCACTGAGTCTAGTTTAATGTGTACAAATTTTGTGGCATTTAAAATAGTATAGATATAGTTCGTAATTACATTGGTGTCTAATTATCGAATCTGTTAATTTTACTGACATTTGCGTTTAGATAATGTTTAAGCATTTATATCTCATTATTCCTCTGCGGGAATAACCACTACTTCCATTGACATCTTTTGAACATAGTTGAATAGTTAATAGGGACTATCTTTGATAGGTGATTTTCTGTCTATCACTTTAGATGGAGGATGGTCTGGAAGCAATATTTGGCATGCTTTTTTATGCGATTTTAGAAGTGGAGGTGAAGGCTGTGAATCCTGTGATGTTTAAAGCCCCCCTTGGTGATCTCAGATCCACCCTATATTCCTTGAAACCACTGATCGAAGATATAGCAAAACGTAACGTACAAGGTATTGGTTCGTCCAAAGGAGGATGTAGAAAAACTTACAAGACAAGTCAACGTTGGAGTAGAGCTGATTCCCAAGTGTTCCAAGGTTCATTCCTGGGCCAGCTGGAAAAAGTCTACATACACCGAAAGACTTCATGGATTGGCATGGATAAGTTTCTTCAAAAACAGTTGTATGGGGTACGGTCAGGCTGAAAAAGACGGGGTCCCACCAGCATAAAACGGGCGGACTCTTGTTGGTGTTGTTAAAATAAGCTAACACACCATGAACAATGTTCATGGGAGAACTATCCAGTTGTTTGTCCTCAAAATGCAGGTAGCGAAAGATGTGAGGAACACCTTAGTCTCCATAAGGAATATAGAGGTGGTGATTGGGCAGATTGAAAAGAGTGGTGTGCTACAAGATCAAATTCAAACGGAATATTTGTCTGACGTAGCTGAACCCCTACCACCTACAAGACGATTGGAAATAGTGAAAGTGCAGACAATATAGGATGTAGAGGAGGGTGTGATGTCAATAAGAATACTAAATCAAGCGTCAAGCCAATGGAAGAGAGTAATACAGCACAAAAACCACATAAAACTAAAGGTAATTGGTGACCAACTTCTAAACCTCCATCACTTGCACTTGGATTGGTAGACATGAATTTCTTCATTCCTGTTGGATATAGGAATGAGAATGTAAATTCTCCACCTAATTCACAAAACCACTAAAAGTTATAATGCTCGTCTCATTTCTAGAATTCATGCACGCCACTTTCTTATTCCCATTCTCATTCAAAACTGATTTCAGGAATCAAAAATACTTCCAAGGATTACAGATTCCTCCCTCGAATGTAAGTTTTGCCGCCATTCCTTGGCATATATGTATACATATACAAAAATTATTAATGATTGATTATTAAGATTTTAAATGCATTAATATATTATGGTAGGATTTATATCTCTTTACTTATAGCTTAACGAGAAGGAAAGAGTATTGATTGATTGGTAGGATTTATATGGATCTCTTTCATTGCAGTAATATTAATTCATATCTTCTCTTTCTCCTTGGTCATATATTTCAATAACCTGCCAAACTTGGTCATATATTTCAACATCCTCCCAACTTGAAATCAATCTCAAACCTTGCAAGCAGAAAATTAATGGAAGAAAGAGTGGTAGTTTTCCCTCTCTTTTTCACAAATAAGAGCCAAAATAAAAAGTTTACGGGCTGGGTGGGATCTTAAGTACTTTCACACAATATATATAGGAAACTCTTATTAATTATCTTTTGTTCAAGTTTTTCTCTATCATTGAAGGTCTTCATGTAAATTTCAGTTTCAGAAATTTTATATTTGGTACTTTTAATTTGTTAATCAATAGCCTCTCTCTTTTGATATAGTTTTTAATTTGTTTTGTGAGTTTTGATTTCTTTTCTTTTAATATTCTTCTTTGATGCACCTATTACTTTAGTTTCTTTTCTTTTTATATATGCTCATGGATTATTTTTTCGATATTGATCTAATTTGGTGTCTTTCTTTTTTTTTCTTTTTTTTTTGTATAGCTAGCTTTCATAAATTTAGCATTATATATTTTACTATTCAAATGCTATATTTCAGTTTAATTAGCTTATGTTCTCAAACTATGATGATGATATCAAACAGATTGACAATTCTTATTTCTTGTTTGAGTAAATAATATTTGTTTAAGCGAATATTATTTTGTCCGCATTGTACATAGCACTTTTTTGTTTAAGTCATTATTATAAGTTGATACCGATGAAGAAGATGAAGACAAAAATGAAGATGGAGAAGATTTTGATGCAACCCAAGAATGATTGAATATTTAGATTTTATTTTTGAATAATGATTGAATATCTAGATCTTATTTTCTTTTCTACCTATCTAAGTTTTTTGATTTTGACTACTTATTGAATAATGTTTAGGAATTTGTTTGTTGGCAAGTATAAATTTTTAATAGATTTTAATATTCAATTTTGTTGTCGAAATATATAGAAAAATTCAATAAAACTACCTCGTATATATATGAGATGTACGTGTGAGAAAATTCATACCTCACATTAGAGAATTGTGACTGAAATCAATCATCGCATTTAATGATTATGACAAAAATGAAATCTCACATTTATTTTTTGTAATGAATGTAAAACCTTGCATTTACTTTTTTGCAACAAAAGTCAAACGTTATAATTACTGTTAGCGACAAATGATAAATGTTGCATTTACTATTAGCGGCGAACAAAAAATCTTAATTTTAAAATTTTCAACAAAAATACATCACATTTATTTTTCAGTAACAAACATATGACCTCACATTTATAAATTGCGACAAATACAAAACCCCACAATTATTTTTATCGACAAACGTCAAGCCTCGTATTTAGTGGTTGCGTCGACAAATTTTAAACATCGTACTTATTTTTTGCGACAAACTTCAAACGTCGCTTCAAGTTTTTGGCGACGTTTGTCTAATGTCGCATATAGTACTTGCAACAAAAATGAATCGTCAAATTTACTAAATGCGATGAAAATTAATTTTTATTTTTAAATATGCGACAAAGAATATTCCTCACATTTATTATCTACGACAAACAAGGAACCTCACACTTTATTTTTTCGATTGATACAAAACGTCGCATTTAGAGTTTGAGACAAATGTCAAACGTCGCATTCAATATTTGCGACGAAAGTGAAGCGTCATTTTTATGTTTTGCGACACCTAAATTCCTCGCCAAAAATAATATAAAACGAATTAATTACGTCGCTAATAAAAAAATGTGACGAAATAAGTTATTCGTCACTTTTTACATTCCCCTAGACCAATAGGGTGATGGACCTAAGGACGACTCAAAATTCGTCGCAATTTTATTTTAGCAAGAAATTTAAACTTTCAGCGACGAAATTCGGTCGACGCCAAAAGCATTTTTTCATGTAGTGCATGGCGTCCCCCCCCCCCCCCCCCCCAAATGTGATGAAACAAGTTATTTGTCACTTTTTACATTCCCCTAGACCAATAGGGTGATGGACCTAAGGACGACTCAAAATTCGTCGCAATTTTATTTTAGCGAGAAATTTAAACTTTCAGCGACGAAATTCAGTCGACGCCAAAAGCATTGCCCCCCCCCCCCCCCCCCCGAATTAGATCCTCCGAGAATCAAGAGGTGCCATCAACGTCAGGCACTATGTTAGCTTTGCCCATAAACGTGGCTCCCCCTGCCCCGAAAGGGATTGTTTCTACCGAATTACGCGCGGGGGCGTAATGGGGCAGAAGCAACAAGAATAAGCTTCCTCTTCCTTCCTCGGTCGTGCGGTGGATTTCCTCCTCCTGGTGCGTCCGAACGGTGGGGCTGTTCGGATGGGCGGACTCTCCTCTTCTTCCTTCTCTTCGTGCGTGCGGGCTCTCCTTGCGGGTGCCTCCTTCCTTCCTCGGGCGTTCGGGTGCAGCTGTTAGAAGAATACAACAATGAAGCAGGCGGTCAGGGGTCAAGACGGGGTGGCCCGCCTTCAACGCTCCGATGCCTAAGTCAGAAGATGTATCGGATATAACAGTCAAGCGAACGTGCGAGTAGTGTGGTATGAATCGAGTGAGATTGAGTCCAACGTGTTGTGTTGAGATCCAATGGAGTGATCTTACCTGTAATAAATACCTGATATATATAGGTGGTTGAGTTTGGAACCTGGTGGTGTTCTTTGATGTGGGACAACCTGCACTCTGCTGGTGTGTGTTTCGCTCGTTCGGGCGCGCCTCCTCTGGGCGCGTGCGCGCTCAGAAGGGGTGGGTCCGGTGAGTGAAGTTGGTGCCTCCTTGGTGGTTTTGCATGTGGTGTGGTAGGTGTTGCTAATCTGCTTGAGTGGATAAGTATGTTAATCGTACAACTAATGATGTAATACTAACAAGTCCCCCAATTCCCCAAGTCAAAGAGAACTTTCTTGACTGGGGAGTTGAAAAAGGGTGTGCGATTAACAAGAATACTTATCCGGTTGAGCAGTGGTCACGATCCTGTGACCCCCCAAGTCCCCCAACTCTCCGGTCAAGAAAGGGCTCGCATGACGGAGCGGGACCTGGGTGTCCGAGCGTGTACCTGTTCGTTCGTTTCTGGGCTCGGCATCCCAACTGATCTTGCTAGTCTGGGACCCGCGCGCCCATGGAGTGGTGTGTTCGTGCGTTGGACTGGCGAACATACAAAATCATAACAGATGCAGATATACAAGTATGTAGGATATGATGTATGAATGTATGGTATGATGCATGAATGTATGGTATGATATGTGCATGCTAAATGTTTTTCGTGACACCGGCATTGGGATGGCGCGGTGCACCGCGTACATCAACGGGGATGCCGTTCCGTACGGTATAGCGTCAACGGAGGGATCAAGACCGTGACCTATAAGTAACGCGCTACGGAGGGGACGGACCGCATGCCCGTGCCGTTCTTCGACTTAGCACCCCCAGAGAGAGGGTCGAACCCCATGCCTCCGTTATGACAGTCGGCTTGCTTTCGCGACGGAGGGACGTACCACATTCCCGCGCTCATCAATCCCAGAACGCGCAAGGAGGGGTCGGACCGCACGCCCTTGGCGCTCTGAGTCGGGGTCGAATGTTAATGTTGCGCTCACACGGAGGGGAAACACCCCACGCCCGTGCCGCCCATCGACTTAGCACGCCCAGAGAGGAGTTGGCCCCATGCCTCTGTCATGACAGCCGGCTTGCTCTTCGATCGTGTAACGGTGCGCCCACGGAGGGGGCGGACCCCATGCCCGTGCCGCCCATCGGTCTCAGCGCGCGCTCAGAGAGGGGGCGTGCCCCGTGCGTCTGCCGCCTAATCCGGCTTGCTAATGCGTGCGCGTACATAGAGGAAGAACCTCATCCCGTACGGCGCAGCTCTTCACTCGGGACACGGCCAAAAGGGAATTCAGGCGTTTAGCCCTCTTTCGGGGCGCCCGAGCGGTGCTTGTACTAACCTAATGGTGGTGTACGAGCGCTTGGTCGTGCGGGTGGTGCGTGCGCTCGTGGGGATGCGTGGTGTCGTGTCGTGTTGTCCTTGCCTTGGGGTTGGTAGTGTTCTGATGAGACGTTTGGAGGTGACATTCCTTTTGATTGCTCTTGGGGAACTGGTGTAATAAATGCTAGCCGCCGCATTGAATGCTAGTGTGCCTTTGCATTAAATGCTGATGTTGTGATGATTACTCGGAGGCAGACGTCACGCGCGTTGGAGCGTGGGAGTGGGGCATGGGCGCCACGTGGCGGTCCGTGGGAGACCGTGCTAGGGTTTGAAATCGAGGCGGGAAGCTGAGGAGTTGGCGCGGTTACTTAGGAGGGCAAGTAAACCGCCCTGGTCACGTGTCACGATCCGAGGGTGGATACGCAAAAAACGGACGACTGGCGTTCGTTCGCGTATCCCGTCCGAGTGGTATAAAATAGGGTGCTCTTGCCATTGTCTTCTTCATCACTCTCATAACCTACCGAAGTTCTGCTGGAATCTTTCTGCAATCTGCACTTTGTCTGAGCCTTCTCTGTGTTGGTGTTCCCTTGTGGCCGGAATCCCTGTTTTGACGTGAAAGTTTCAGCCCGCAACCCATAATCTGGTGAGGCTCTCATCCTTGGATTTGTTGATTTTGTATCTGTGTTGTGTTTGTGTTTTTCTGGGTTTTTTTGAACTCGGGGGTAGGGCGTGTTCTTGGGTGGGAGGGTGTTTTGATCTATTTGTGGGTGGTTCTCTGTGGGTTTTTGTGTTTCTGTGTGGGGAGGGATTTTTTTGCTAAGTGTTGGTCGTGCGCTCGTCTATAGGATGGAGCCGATTGAGACACTGAGCGATCAGTCACACGAGCGGATCTACATTCGGGGGTTAGGGTGGATTAGTTGTGGGTCGGGCGGGTCGAGTACGTCGAGTACGTCCAGTATGTCTTCGGATGAGTCTGTTTTGAGTGTCCCGCCATTGCAATGCATTTTGCCTGACACCTCTCCCGTGCAGCCAATGGAAGCTAGGCGAGCGTTCGAGAAGGTGGGGTTGGGGAGCTCGTCTGGGTCGTCGGGCGGGCAATCGAGCGAACAGTCGGGCGCGTCGACTCGTTGGGGTGAAGAGAGGTCGGAAGGGGGAGATTCACTTCCTCAACCTACGGCGGGTAGACCTGTCCATTGGGCGTTCCCTGATGGCACGCCCGTCTAGGAGCCCGAACGTGCGCCAACCTCCTCGGAGTTGGATCGGTGGGCGAGAGATTACCATATCCCTGGTTCTGTGAAGTTGCGGGCACCTGGCAGAGGCCAGACGTTCACTCGCCCGCCGTCCGGTCACGTGTGTTTGAGCGAGTATCATCTGAAGGCTGGGATTAAGTTGCCGTTGCACCCGTTTTTCCAGTATATGCTGGCGCTGCTGAACATTACGCTGGGTCAGTGTGGGCCCACTCTCACCCACACGCTCGTGGCTATGTTCAATATTTTCCGGAAGAGCGGACTGGACCATCCCACGCGGGCGGAGTTCCTTCATTTCTTCGGTCTGCGTTACTCGACGCGCAAGAGGGACTGGGGGACCGTCACCGTGGAGCCGCGCGTGACGTGGTGGCTGTCGGATCCGCCTAGTTCTGCGACCAACTGGCGTACGATCAGTTGCTTGGTGGGCGGTGACTGGGAGTTGGGCTCCTTCTCGGGTGTGTATGCTGAGAACGCCCACTTGATTGATCGAGTTCCCCAATCCTTCCAGCCCCTTGATATGAATGAGTACCCGATGACGCCCGCAGAAGAGGCTCGGGTTAACCGTTTGAAGTTTGTTTTTGACCCAGCGCCCGAGGCGAAGTCGTTTTACGCCGCCTGTCATTGGGATATTATCGAGGAGACGCGCCTCGCCAGGCGGCTGCGTACGTGTGCCTGTAGTTTGTTTGTCTGGGAGTAGAGTATATTTTGACCAACTGTTATTGCTGTTGCTAACCTGTTGCTTCTTGTTTGGTGTAGTTAAGAAGATGACTGGTAAGAACGCTTCTGTTAGTGACGTGGCCAAGCGCCGCATGGCCGACCTTCGAGGTACTGGGGCGAAAGTCCGACTGGTGGTGGATGATGGGCAAGGTGGTCTGGCGCTGGGGGACACTGAGCAGCCCAAGCTCCCCCCTCCTGCTGTGAGTGATTACGCCTCTGCTATCCTGGCGGGTGCCCGCCGCCCACCGTCAGGCCAAGCTGGCGGATCAAAGGCGCAGGAAAAGGCCGATCGTGCCGAGAGGCAAAGGGAGAAGCGCCAGGACAACCGCGATATGCGCCGGCAGGATCGAGACGATACGCGGGATGCATCTCGTGCGTCCAAGGCAGGCGGACAGTCTTCTTCGTCGCCCCAATCGTCCGAGCGTCCCGCCACCAGGTCCCGAGCGCCCAGCCCACCCAGTGGGCCCCCTGAGAAGCGTCCGCGTACGGAGAACCCGCCAGTCAAGGTGTCCGCTGCTCGGCCTCATGACCCGTTTACCTGCTACACTCCGTTGGCAAAGTCCCTTGAGGAGGCCATGAAGGCCGTGGATGTGATGGCGCCAGAGGTGGCCGCGGGTAACAAGGATGACATGGATACGGCCTATAACCTCTGTATGGCGTTGCAGCGCAAGATGTATTTGGCGCGCGAGCGCTTTGCCAACAGGCGCTGCGCGGAGAGAGCCCAGGAGGAGATACTCAGGCTCACCAATGCTTGTAAGAAGGCGGAGCAGCTGGCGAATGAGCGGGGGGCGCAGGCGGAGATACTTAAGGCCGAGCGTGACTCAGCCCTCGCCGCCCTTGAAGAGGAGAAGGCTGTGGCGGGCAATAGGGTGGCGGAGGTGGAGTCCCGCCTGATGGCCGAGGCGCAAGCCCAAGTCCGGCAGGCGCGCGAAGAGGCGCGCGAAGAGGCGGTTGCTGACTTCAAGAATTCTGCGGAGTTCAAGGAGTTGGTGGAGGCCGAGGCTGAGGCTCAGGTCGTCCAATTTCAAGATATGGCGCGGCCTTTCCTGAAGGCGGATGAGCTGAATGCTTGGTTGGCGGAGCAGGGGGTGCTGCCGAGCGGAGGTAATGGAGCGGGCGCGGGCGGCGCGAAGTAGGGCAGCTGTTTCTTTTTCTTTGCTTTGTAATAGAGTAGATCTTTTTCTTTCCTTTCTTTTTTGATCGGGCCTTTGTGCTCTGGATTGTACGCCAGCTGTTTTTTTTTTGGTTCTGGCGAGATGAATGAAGTTTCCCTTTTATGTCCGCTTGTGTGCCCTGTGCTTGTTTGCTGTTCTCTCTCCCTGTTTTTTTTTTAACTTTGTTTGCCACTTGAATGAACTCAGTAACTCGTACGGGCGCGCGCTTCCTCATTGTATCTTTGTGGGCAGCCCTATCCCCAGTCCCCCGAGTGTGTAGGCGGGCGGGGTAAGGATAAACGCAGCAGTGTTTACACTTGGATGAGAATACATGGTAAGACTTAGTGAAGGTACTTCCTCAAGTGTTGGATGTTCCACGGGTGACATAGTCGTTGACCTTGCATGTCCCTAAGGTAGAAAGTGCTGTCGCTTATTACCTCGTCCACGACGTACGGGCCTTCCCACAATGGGCGAAGCGCCTTCACCTTCTGTTGGATTGCCTTCATTACCCAGTCCCCCAGTTGGATTGGGTGAGCCCGTACGCGCTAGTTGTATAACCGGGCGATCCTCTGTTTATTGGCGGCGTTGTGTAGGTGCGCCATATCTCTGCGCTCCTCTAGCAGGTCGTTGTTGAGTCTTAGTCCCTCGCTGTTCGTGCGCGGGTCGTACCCCTCGATCCGCGGGCTCTGATGGGTGATTTCCAAGGGTGGCACGGCCTCCGTTTCGAATGTTAGGCTGAATGGGGTCTCGCCTGTAGCTGCGTTAGCTGTCGTTCGGATGGACCACAGAATTTCTGGGATGATATCGGGCCAGCGCCCGTAACCTGCATCCCCAGGTTCAATGTCTTTATCTTCCTTTTGATGCCGGACTTGATGATTTTGTTTGCCGCCTCCACCTGTCCGTTTGTCTGGGGGTGCGCGGGTGACGCGAAGATGAGGTCCGTCCCCTGGCGTTTGCAGAAGTCTATCAGTCTAGAGTTGTTGAATTGTGGCCCGTTATCCGTGATGATGCTGATCGGCGTCCCATATCGGCAGAAGAGGAAGCGCCAGAGGAAACGTTCCACCTTCTCCGTGGTGATCTTTGCCATGGGCTGGGCTTCGATGAACTTCGTGTGGTAGTCGATGATGACGATCAGGTACCTATATTGCCCTTTCGATTTTGGGAGCTCCCCGATCAGGTCCAGTCCCCACTGTGCGAATGGAACGGGCGACAGGAGGATGGATAAGGGGACGGCGGGCGCATGGTGGTGATGTGCGTGGAGTTGGCACTGGTGACACTTGCTCGTCAGTGCTGTGGCGTCTGTGTGGATGGTGGGCCACCAGAATCCGTGCCGAAGGGCCTTGTGTGCGATCGACCTGGCGCCCACGTGATGGCCGCACGTGCCCGAGTGGATCTCTTTCAAGATTGAGCCGCCTTTTGTCGGAGTGACGCACTTGAGGCTCGCCCAGGTCCTACCCCGTCGGTAGAGTGTTCCCTCCCGCATGCTGAAGTTTGCCGCCCTTGCGACGATGGTCCTGGCCGCTTTCCTGTCCTCCGGCAGTTCTCCCTTGGTTTTATAGGTGATGAGCTCGTCCATGTAACTGCGCTCGTGCGGCTCGATTTCCAGGACCTGCTCTGTCCCTGAGATGCTCGGTCGTCGCAGCACTTCGACGATACGCTGCCCTGGGCCGGTGTGTACGGGCTCCGTGGCCAATCGGGCCAATTTGTCTGCCTTTGCGTTGAATCCCCGGCGTATGTGGTTGATGTTGACGTACTTGAATCCTTTGATTAGCGTTTGGACGTGCTTCAGGTAGGCGATCATGGATTCCTCCTTCGCCTGGAATTCCCCTCCGACCTAGCTCACCACCAGCTGTGAGTCACTGAAGATGTTGAGGTCGGGCGCTTCCGAATTTTTGGCTAGTTGCAGACCTGCGATGAGCGCCTCGTACTCGGCCTCGTTGTTCGTTGCCTTGAATTCGAACTTGAGGGCGTACTCTGCGTTCACCCCTCCTGGCCCGGTTAGGATTATACCAGCGCCGCTCACCTTCTTCGTGCAGGATCCGTCGACGTAGAGGTTCCACTCCGAAAGTGGTCGCTCCATGACCTCTGCCCTGTCAGACGACTCCGCTGTCGGATTGTTGGGCGCTTGGGCGGGCGCCTCCTCTGCTTCTGTATACTCAGCGATGAAGTCTGCCACGGCCTGCCCCTTGATTGCCGTGCGAGGTTTGTACTCGAGGTCGAATTCACTAAGCTCGACGGCCCATTTTGCCAAGCGACCGCTGTGGTAGGGCGATTGGAGTATCTGACGCAAGGGTGTGTTGGTGAGGATGTGGATGCTATGCGCCTGGAAGTATGGCCTCAACCGTCGGGCAGCAGTCACGAGTGCGAGCGCCATCTTCTCGATCGTTGGGTATCGTGTCTCAGCGCCCGTCATACCTTTTCCTGAGAAGAAAACAGGTAACTCCGTGTGGTCCTCCCTGCAGATGAGGGCAGAACTGACGGCGGTGAGGGAAGCGGCCAGGTAGAGGTACAGAACCTCCCCTCGGACGGGTCTAGAGAGGAGCGGAATGGACGCCAGGTATTCCTTGATCTGAAGGAAAGACTCCTCACATTCGAGCGTCCATACAACCTCGCGCTTATTCGTGGTTCTCAGGGCCTTGAAGAATGGTGCGCACCTGTCCGAGTAGCGTGAGATGAAACGGTTCAGGGATGCGAGCTTCCCTGTGAGGCTTTGTAGGTCCACTCTCTTGACGGGCGGCTTCATGTCGATGATCACCTTGACTTTGGCTGGCGCGGCTTCGATTCCTCGTTGGCTGACAATGTACCCCAGAAACTTGCTATTGGTGACTCCAAAGGTGCATTTGGCGGGGTTCAGCCTCATGCCATTCTTGATGAGGACGTCGAGCACAGTCCCCAAGTTCTGGACGTGGTCGGCCGCCTGGATGCTTTTCACCAATATGTCGTCTACGTACACGTCCACGATGTTGCCGATGAGGCCGTGGAACATCGTGTTCATGAGCCTCTGGTATGTGGAGCCGGCGTTCTTCAGCCCGAAGGGCATGACAACGTAGCAATAAAGGCCCTTGTCCATGACAAACGTCGTCGCTTCTTAGTCCGTGGGGTCCATGAAGATCTGGTTATAGCCCGAGTAAGCGTCCATCATTGATAGGAGCTCGTGCCCTGCCGTCGCGTCCACCAGCTGATCGATCCTTGGTAGCGAGAAGCTGTCTTTCGGGCACGCCTTGTTGAGATTACTGTAGTCGATGCACATCCTCCATTTCTTGTTGCTCTTCTGCACCATTACCGCGTTGGAAATCCACTTGGGATAATCCACCTTCCGGATGAACCCGATGCCCAGTAGTCGGTCTACTTCCTCGTGCATGGCTGCGTAATGCTCTGCTTTGTACGCCCGTCGCTTCTGCTTCACTACTCGGGCGCTGGCGCTGATGCTTAGTCGGTGGGATATGATATTCGTGCTGATTCCGGGCATGTCTTGGTACGACCAGGCGAACACCTCCTGCTTCTCTTTTAGCAGCGCGATCAGTCGTTCGGCTATTGCGGGGGCCAGTGATGCCCCGATCTGGACCGTCCTCTCCGGGCGTTCGGAGGATAGCTGGATCGTCCTCAGCTCTTCGCGTTCGGGGATGGGTGATACGGCCATCAGTCCGTCGCGGGGATCGTCGGGTACCTCTGATCCTGGCGCGGGTTCCAGGGCGAGGACCTCATGCTCGTTCCGAGTTTCCGCTGCCTCCTCGCCGCTGTATCCTCGGACATGCCCGACTCCGTGCTCGGTTGGGAACCGTCCGAGGAGCATGTACATTGCGATGATCATCCTCAGTCTGCAGATCCCTGGCCTCCCGAGTATGGCGTTGTAGGGGGAGGGGGTGTCCATAATGGTGAAGTCTGTCCGGATTTCGCTGCGTGGGGAATCGGGTGCGCCAACCTCGACCCGCAGGTTGTCGATCCCGATAGGATATGAGGTCTCGCCCGTGAAGCTGGCGATGCACTCATGATCCCGCGTCATCTTTCGTGCGGGCCTTCCGAGCGCCTTGTACACGCCCAGGTAGATTATGTTGACAGACGCTCCGTTGTCAACTAGCACCCTCTTTACAAGAAACTGGTCGATGATTGCGTCGATCACGAACGGCAGGGTGCTGTCCCTCGGGTTCTCTTCCTCGTCCTTTTTTGTGAAGCTGATGGTGGGCGCCTCCGTCCTTCCTTCCTTGGGTGCTCTTCCCGTCCCGACCGTCCATACTTCTCTGCCCGTGCGGTCGGGTGATGGCGTCCTCTCCTTGCGCTTGCCCCCGGATATCGTGTTGATAGTCCCACGGGTCCCGGCGTTGGCCCGGCGCTGGCGTCCCCCCGTCCTGGGGCGACCGTTCTTCATACCCTCGAGGGCCCTTCTAAGCAGTGGGCAATTGTTCGTGTGATGGGTGGCGGCGTTGTGGTACTCGCACCAAATGCTCGGGATTCGGCCGACCGGAGCCATCGCCGCCGTCACGCCGCTCGGTTGTGGGAGCTGGTGCCAATGTAGGTGGAGGAGCTTCTCGGGCGACTGCTCATCGATTATAAGGACCTTCCGTTCTGTCGGTTGGCGGACGTCTTGCTGCGCCGATCCCTCCGCCCGATGGCTGTGAAAAGGAGACCTTTGACTGCCCCGTCCTGGCGTGTCCCGGTACCTCTTGTATCCTTTGGCTGGAGTCCCTCCGCTGTTCGAGGGCCGTTGGGGTTGAGCGTTCTCCTCTGGCCTGTTGGTGCTAGACTCGGAGGCGGACCCGTACACTCGCGTCTCCACCAGCGCCTTCTGCACAATCAGGTCCATGATCTCGTCGTAGTCGAGATGCTCCTTCCTCACGAGTTTCTCTACGAATGGGGTGGCGAGCAGGTTGTCCATCAGGGCGACCTTGGCCACTCGCTTGTCAAGGTCCCTGCATGTGCTTACGAGCGTCCTCTATCGATTAATGTAGCTCGACAAGCTCTCGTCCATCCCCTGGCGGATCTTGAGGAGGATGCCCGTGGTGTTATACTTCCCCTGGAGCCGATAGCGCTTCTGGAAACTTTCCGCCAGCTCGAGGAACGAGTGGATGGACCCTGGCGGGATCTCGTAGAACCAGCTCCGTGCCTCCTCCGCCAGTATTTCCTGGAACAGGAAACACAAGGTTGGGTCCGAATATCGGGTCCCATCCGTGGTGGACCGAAACTCGTCCACGTGCGCTCGTGGATCCCCGCTCCAGTCAAACCGGGCAATCTTCGTTATCTTTGCGCGGGGGTCCCTTCCCCTTTCCAGTATGTGCGCCGAGAACGGGCTGACCCGGGGGGCGAACATCCCGCCCTGACCGGCCAGCTTGTCCTTGCGCAAGCGTGAGACTTCCTCCGCCAGCTCCTCCATCCGTAGGATCAGATTGTTGTTCGTCGGGGGTGTCGACTCCTCCACAGGTGAGGACGCTCGGGCGTTGGTTCTGGTGAACAGAGGGCGCTCCTCGCTGGCGGTCTCCTGGGTTCCTTCGTGCTACTCTATCTGCCGGCTAATGAGCGCCTCCAATCGTTCCTCCATCCTCCGGCGGATTTGGCGCTCCTCCGCTCTCTCGAGCGCTGCCTCCCGCAACTCCCGGGCCATGCCGTTGAAGCGCCCATCCTCGTCGTTCCTGTCGGTTGCCCGCGCGTTCCGCTCCCGTGAGCCTGGCGGGGTCCCCCCTTCGGGCGTGTTGCTGCTGTTAGTCGCCGGGTTGAGCATGTGGACCTTTGGTTTCGGTGGTGTTTATACGAGGTTTGAAATTTGTAAGTTTCCCACAGACGGCGCCAGATGTTTCTACCGAATTACGCGCGGGGGCGTAATGGGGCAGAAGCAACAAGAATAAGCTTCCTCTTCCTTCCTCGGTCGTGCGGTGGATTTCCTGCTCCTGGTGCGTCCGAACGGTGGGGCTGTTCGGATGGGCGGGCTCTCCTCTTCTTCCTTCTCTTCGTGCGTGCGGGCTCTCCTTGCGGGTGCCTCCTTCCTTCCTCGGGCGTTCGGGTGCAGCTGTTAGAAGAATACAACAATGAAGCAGGCGGTCAGGGGTCAAGACGGGGTGGCCCGCCTTCAACGCTCCGATGCCTAAGTCAGAAGATGTATCGGATATAACAGTCAAGCGAACGTGCGAGTAGTGTGGTATGAATCGAGTGAGATTGAGTCCAACGTGTTGTGTTGAGATCCAATGGAGTGATCTTACCTGTAATAAATACCTGATATATATAGGTGGTTGAGTTTGGAACCTGGTGGTGTTCTTCGATGTGGGACAACCTGCACTCTGCTGGTGTGTGTTTCGCTTGTTCGGGCGCGCCTCCTCTGGGCGCGTGCACGCTCGGAAGGGGTGGGTCCGGTGAGTGAAGTTGGTGCCTCCTTGGTGGTTTTGCATGTGGTGTGGTAGGTGTTGCTAATCTTCTTGAGTGGATAAGTATGTTAATCGTACAACTAATGATGCAATACTAACAGGGATACCCATGGGCATACGACGAGCTGGAAACTTAGTGACAGGCAAGAAGTGGAAGAAACGCGGAAGTTGATGTCCTATACAGATATGGGAGCGATGAGGAAGAACTTTCGTATTCCGAATAAAGTCTTGCTGAAGCAGTTGTGTAAGGGCGAGAGGTTTACTAGGTCATCCGCTAGTCAGGTTGCTATCGGCGTAACACAGTTGAAGGTAGGTTTTCGTCTTCTGCTGCATCTCTTCCATCAATATATTTTCGGAACTCTCATGTGCTTCGTAGGGCAGGTTACCCCCATCATGCTGTAGATTCTGAACGCTATGTTTGTGTTGTGACACGCTGCCAGATTAGGCTTCCCAACGTGCAATAAAGTTTTGAATTACTTTGACATGAAATATTCGAATAAGCAGGGTTGCAAGGGCACGTTGGGTCTGACGGCAAGACAAGGGACAGGGTGCTTTCGTCTTTACAAGTCTGTACCTATCACCAACATGACCTGACGTAATTCTCACTTTATCGTTGAAGGTGACTGGGCGAGTTCGTCGGATGTGGTTCTCGGTTCTAAAGTTAGCAACGTTTTTAGGGCAAGAGGTGGGTTAGGGTAATGGGGTGGTAATTGTCTTGATCTTGCTAGTTGCTTTCGCTGCCTCTCTATGCTCGCTCAATTGAATCAGTCATGCTGCTAAGAAGGACAACCGTTAAGGATAGACTAGGTCTGTCAGCATTCAACCTTCTGATGCCTAAGTCAGTGACAAGATATGAATTCAACAGAGTAACATCATAAAAGGGTAATGAACGCATACCATTAATGTCGAACTACTCAGGCTTATAAAGGTGATTAAGGTTGGCACCCTCATTACTTCTTCAATGTGGGATCCGTAACTTTATTATTTTATTGAAGCGTTCTCTAACAGCTTCTTATTCGGGCGCATGAATATAAAAGGGTCTGAATCAGGGCTTGGTCTGGTCATCGAACTTGTTGATCTCTGGGCGATCTATATCTTCGTGCTGGCGTTGAGATAAACTTATGCTTAGTTAGTTCGTTAACCACCTACGTAATAAGAGCATTATATGAGGTTATGTACATTAACCTAAATTTTTCATTATCTTTTTGCTTAATCTCTTCTTATTTAGTGTGGCCGGTGGGTACTGGTTCTAGCCATCCCCAAAGTCAATGTTCGAATATCTTCTGTATTTGAGAGAAAAGCGGGAATTTCCACAGGAAAATCCCCCCTCAACTTGCTCTGCCTGTAAGTTACTGTTTTGCTTGATTAGTCTTGAATTTTATTTTATTTTCACATTTTCTAATGCAACCAGTTATGATATTACTGCTCTAGATAATGTGTTGATCTAAGTTTTGATTGAAACCAATACAGGTTTTGTCATTTCAATGATGGGTTTTTTGCACTATCTGTTTCTACCGGATTATGCAGGACATAATCAGCAGAAGTAAGTACAAGTAAACTTCTCTTATGGATGTCTGAAAGTTCGGGTCGTTTGGATGATCAGGTACTCTCTCTTCGGGTGTTCGGGTTGACGGGTATGCGGATTCGCGTGTTCGGCTTCAGCTGTTAGAAGAATACAACAAACTGGCGGTCAGATAGGTGGGTGAGATTGTTGCTTGCTTGTGCTCTTCGATATGGGATAGGGCTGCACTTGCTGTCATGTGGGCCGAGTATTCGGATGTGCGCTTGTCGGGCGCGTGCCCGGTCGGATGGTCTCGGTCTTGCAAGTGAAGTTGTAGTCCGCCTGGTGGTCTTTCGGATGGTCGGGTAGGTGTTGATTACCTGCTTAAGTGGGTAAGTATATTTAATCCATGAGCTAATGGTGCTATACTAACAAGTCCCCCAAGTCCCCAAGTCAAAGAGATCTTTCTTGATTGGGGAGTTGAAAAAGGGTTCGTGCGATTAAACAAGTACTTATCCAATTGAGTAGTGATGCGCGGTTCTGTGACCCCCAAGTCCCCCAACTCTCCGGTCAAGAAAGATCTTGCTTGACGGAGTGGGTACTTGTGCGCCCGATCGTGTACCTGTACGCGTGGTCCTGTACCTGGGTACCCGACTCCGAAACGAATCTTGCTGTTTAGAGCCGTGTGCCCGGTCGTGTACCTGTAGAGCCATGTGAACGAATATGTATGCTGTGTATGTGAATGTGTGTCAGTAAGTAAGGGTGAATATATAGATGTATGCGGTACAGATATACAAGTAGGTATGAGTGAATGAGTATGTGAATGTATGCAGATGTATGTATGATCGTGTGATGCGGTTTGAATGAATGAGTGTGTTGATGTATGCATGTATGTGGATGCATAGATAGTTCCGAGCCACTTATCCGGCCCCGCAACGAATGTTGCTGTCCGGAGTCCGCCAAGGATAGGCCTTCAGAACGGCCTTTCTTGAGATGCATGGATGGTTCCAAGCCAGTTACCCGGCCCCGCAACGAATGTTGATGTCCAGAGTCCGCCAAGGATAGGCCTTCGGAACGGATTTTCTTGATGCATGACTGGTTCCGAGCCGCTTGCACGGCACTCCCGAACGAGTCTTGCTGTTCGGAGCCCGTCAAGAATGGGCCTAAGAATGGCCATGCGGTTAGATGCCCGAGAGGAGATCCTCACTCTCGGCGCCGACCTATCGTAGCGTCAACAGTGGGGTCCCGACCGTTACGTACATGTAGTGCAGCGCGCACTGAGGGACATGGACAGCGTGCCCGTTCCGCTCTTCAGTTTAGCGTGCGCATGAAAGGAAACTTGTCGCTATCGTGCTACCTAATTTGGTGAATGGTGGCATTACGCCCTCGGAAGAGATGGGGCTACTCCCGAATCGCCCATCATTTGGCGCGCGCTCCGAAAGGAAACCTGCCGCTTTCGAGCCGCCTGAATGGTCCTACGGGTTGCGTGCCCCGGAAGGTAACGCGTGATGTTAGCCACTTCTGTGCGTAGCTCGAATGGTGGGTCACCTCTTACTGGGTATCTAGGCGCAGACTGCACAAGCGGCCGCTTGTGACCCGGCTTCGCCAACAGCCAGGGAGACAATACCACTCGACGCCTACTTGTCTTCATTTAGTGCACGCACGCCGAAAAGAAAACGCAGACCGTTAGCCTCTTTCGGGATGCCTCAATGGTCTTGCACTAACCTGGTGGGGTGGCGTTTACTTGCCTGTGAGATCGTAAGGCGCTTGATCGTGTTGATGGTGGGTGCGATAGTCTGAATGGGGAGAGAATCGTGACGTGCGTGTGCGTACATCGAGTGGGGTGATTTGACTGATGGGACGATTGGAGTGACCCCTTTCAACTTCTCCTTGGAAACCACTGGGGGTGTAATAAATCCTGGTGGCGTAATAAATGCTGGCAAGGCAGGCGTAATAAATGCTGGCAGGTCAGGCGTCACGCGCGTGGGAGAGTGGGAGGTTGCATGCCTGACATGTGGCGAGTCGTGGGAGATCGTGCTAGGGTTTGAAACCGAGGCTGGAAGCCGAAAGGTGAGCGTGGTTACTTAGGTCAGGCGTTCGCTTGCGTGTGAGGTCGGAGCAGTATAAATAGGCCTTCGGAGAACCGTCTTCTCCCACTGTCTTTTACTTTCACTAAAACTCTGAAGAAATTACCTTGTTTACTTGTTCTTGCTTTTGTTGTTGCGTTCTTGCCGGATTTCAACATCGACGTTCATCTTCGACCTCAATCTCAATCTCTGGTGAGGCTCTAAACCCATTGTATTGCTTTCCGTTCTGTTTTTTGTTTTTCCGGTTTCCTTTCTGTTTTTGTTTGCACGTTTTCTGGATTTTTCTGGGTTTTTGTCTCAAGAACAAGGCGTGTTCTTGAGGCCTGCCTATTTTGATCTGTTTTGGGGTAGATTTCTGGGTTTTTGTTGTTTGTCGTGGGATTTTTTTTCTAAGTGTTTGGGTGTTGCATGCATGCATCTTTTCTAGGAGAATGGAATCGATAGAAATTTCGAGCGACATGTCACGTGAGCGGGTGTATGTTCCGGGGGTGGGGTGGGTTAGCTGTAGTCCGTGCACGACCGGATTAGACTCCGTGTCCGACTCCGTGATGAGTGTAACGCCCTTGCGGTTTGTACCTAATGGTAATTCTCCTGTCGTGTAGTCGATGGAAGAGTCACGAGTGCGAAGAACCGTGGCTGGCGATGTTGGGGTGGGGGATGCTTATGAGTCGTCGGGGTCGGAGGGGCGGTCTTCCTCGTCGAGGCCGTGGGGCGAAGAGCTTATGCAAGGGGAGTCTGCCATGCCCCAGTTTGCGGAGGGCCGGCGCGTGCACTGGGTGCTCCCCGAAGGATTACCGATGCAGGAGCCCGAACCAGTACCGTCGGTGAAGGAGATGGCGCGATGAGCGCGCGACTATCACATTCCTTCGTGTGTGAAGTTGAAGATTCCTGGGAAAGCCGAGACGTTCACGCGGCCTCCGCCCGACCATACGTGCTTGAGTGAGTTCCACCTGAAGGCGGGTATTAAGCTGCCTCTAAACTCGTTCTTCCAGTACATGCTGACCCTGTTGAAGATTTCGCTTGGCCAGTGTGGGCCAACGCTGACCCGCACGTTGGTGGTGTTTTTCAACATCTTCCGCCTGAGCAGGTTGGAGCATCCGACGCGGGCGGAGTTCCTTCATTTCTTCCGCCTCAAGCATTCTTCCCGCCGAAAGGACTCGGGCACCTTCACTGTGGAGCCGCGGGTGAAGTGGTGGTTGGTCGATCCACCCAGCTCGTCGACTACTTGGCGTACGATCAGTTGCCTGGTGGGCGATGACTAGGAGTTTGGTGCCTTCCCTCTCGAATTTGCGGCTAATGCGCACCGTATTCATCGAATCCCCCAGCGCTTCCATCCTCTCAATACGAGCGAGTATCCGATGACGCCTACAGAGGAGGCCATGGTTGCTCGCCTGAAGTTTGTTTTTAACCCGGCGCCCGACGTGAGACACTTCAGGGTAGCGTGCCATTAGGATCTGATCGAGCGCATGCGTCTGGCCCCAGCACCTGGTCTGTCAGGCATCTGCTACCTGCCATTTTTGCATGTTTACGTATATTTGATAAATTTGTTATTGACCTTTCGTTCGTGTTTGTTTGCAGCGAAAATGACCAAGTCCAAGGCCACCGAGAAGGACGAGGCCCTCCAACGCCGCATGGAGTTGCTGTTGGTGAGCGCTAGGAGTGTGCGCCGGGTGGTTGATGACGGGCGCGGTGGGTTAGTCGTGGGGGATACGGTCCAGCCGATGATCCGGGCGCCGGATGTTGCTGACCATGCTCCTGCCCTGCGTGCGGCGTTGGGTTTTGGAACTGTTGCCACCGTCATCCCACGGGTGGTTGTTGCTGGTGCGGTTCCTGAGAGGGCCGGGCTTCCTCCGCCCGAGGTTTCCTCTGCTGCTCGGGGTCAGGACCGGGCTGAACGGGATCGCCTCTCCCGTGAGAAGGAGTAGCGGCAGGCGGAGCGCAATCAGAGGCGCGTGGAGCAGAGGGATCGACGAGAGGCCTCCCTGAACTCGGGCTCGCGGGGTCGGGCCTCTCAATCATCTAGTGGTGTAGATTTCTCTGCCGGTTCACCTACTCGCGAAGGTGGGGTCGAGCGTCCAGCCAAGCGCTCTCAGATGGATGCTGCTGGAACTGCGGCGGTAGAAGTTGGTGGGGAGGCGTCTCGTGCCCTTCTTGAGAATCTTCGCCAATCCCTGGGCGAGGGTGTGAGATCACTCCAGCACCTGCTGCAACCGGGTTCCGCCCCTGCGCCCGACGGCTTGGATCGGGCTTTCAATGCGTGCGCCAAGCTGTAGCATCAACTGTTTTGCTTGCGCGCGCGTGAGAACCTGGAAGAGCTGACGCGGTTGAGAGCTGACATCCGTAAGGCTACCGTGGCCCATGAAAAGCTTCAGGCCAGGCTCTCCAAGGCGAACGAGCTGGCTGAGCGGAAGGATACCCGAGTGAACGAACTAACTCGGGAGCTTCGGGAGAGCGCCAAGCGGGAGAGCATTTTGAAGGCTGAGCGCAATAGTGCTTTGGCTGAGGTGGAGCGGGTGCGCGCTGAGGCTGCCAACCGCGTGGCTGAGATAGAGTCCCGTCTGATGGAGGATGAGCGTTGTGCCTGGACGGAGGATCATGTCCAGCTAACCCAAGCGGAGGCTGTTGCCGCTTTCAAGGAGTCGGATGAATTCCTTAAGTTGGTGACGGCTGAGGCAGAAGAGCAGGAAACTGATTTTCGGGTGGTTGTGTCTCCTTTCATCGAGGTGGAGCGCTATCGGGAGCATCTGTGAGCGCAGGCGGGTGCTGGGGCGGCTGGCCCTTCCACTGAGAAGCAGCCGGATGAAGAGCAGAGGCAGCTCGAGCAGGCGGGTGCCGTGGCCGTGGTGGAGGAGCGGGTGGCAGATGCGGAAGTAGAAGTAGTGTAGTTGTAGTTTTTTTTGTAGCTTGTAGATAGGATTTTGTAACTGGCTGTTCGTGCCCCTTAAGTAATGAAGTTCCCCCCCCCCCTTTTTTATGTGTGTGCCTGCTTTTTTTTGCTCTCTTTTTTATGTCTGAATAGTATTTTCACCAAGTGTTACATCAAAGCAAATAGTCTATCCACAGTCCCTGAGTATCGGGTGGACGGATCAAGAAAATACATAGCGTAATAAAAAGGACTTAATGAAAGTACTTCCGTAAATGCTGGATGTTCCACGGGTGTCGTAGTCGTTGGCCTTGCATATCCCTTAGGTAGAAGGTGTTGGGGCTTACAACCTCGTCCACGACATACGGGCTTCCCATGATGGACGGAGTGCCTTGACCTTCTGTTGAATTGCCTTCATGACCTAATCCCCATGTTGGATCGGTCGAGCCCGAATGCGCTGGTTGTATAATCGGGTGATTCTCTGTTTGTTCGCGGCATTGTGGAGATGTGATGTATCCCTCATCTCTTCTAGTAGATTGTTGTTGAGTGGTAGCCCCTCCTCATTCGTGCTCGGATCGTACCCCTCGATCTGCGGGCTCTGGTGGGTGATTTCTAGAGGTAGCACAGCCTCGGTTCCTAACGTCAGACTGAACGAGGTTTCGCCCGTGGCCGTATTGGCGGTTGTTCGAATAGACCATAGGATCTCTGAGATGATCTCGGGCCAGCGCTCATATCCTGCCTCCCCGGGCTCAATATCCCCGATCTTCTTCTTAATGCCTGCCTTGATTATTTTGTTCTCCGCTTCTACCTACCCGTTTGTCTGAGGGTGTGCTGGTGATGCGAATATAAGCTCGGTTCCCTGCCGTTTGCAGAAGGCCCTGAGCTGAGGATTGTTGAATTGTGGCCCGTTGTCCATGATGATGCTGATCGGGGTCTTGTAGCGACAGAAGAGGAACCGCCAAAGGAAGCGTTCTACCTTTTCTGTCATGATTTTTATCATTGGCTGGGCTTCGATGAACTTGGTGTGGTAGTCGATGATGATGGTCAGGTACTTGTACTGCCCTTTGGATTTTGGGAGTTCCCCGATTAAGTCCAGTCCCCACTGCGCGAATAGTACGGGCGATAGGAGGATTGAGAGCGGGACAGTGGGCGCATGGTAGTGGTGTGCGTGCAGCTGGCACTGGTGGCATTTGCTCGTCAGTGTCGTGGCATCCGCATGGATAGTGGGCCACCAGAATCCGCACCGGAGGGCCTTGTGTGCAATTGATCTCGCTCTCGCGTGGTGGCTGCACGTGCCGGAGTGGATCTCTTGTAGAATTGCGTTGCCCTTCGTCGGGGTGACGCACTTGAGGCTCGCCCAAGTCTTTCCTCGTCGATAAAGCATGTCATCCCTTATGCTGAAGTTTGCTACCCGTGCGACGACGGTCCTGGCTTCTCGCTTGTCTTCTGGTAATTCCCCCTTGCCTTGTATGCAATGAGTACATCTATGTAACTGTGTTCGTGCGGTTCGATCGCCAGGACATGTTCTGCTCCCGAAATGCTTGGTCGTCACAGTACATCAATGATCCGCTGTCCTGGTCCGGAGTGGACGGGAGCCGTAGCCAATCAGGCCAGCTTGTCTGCATTCGCATTGAGTCCCCAGTGTATGTGGTTGATGTTGACGTAGTTGAACTTGCTAATAAGCGCTCTCACGTGCCTGAGGTAGGCGATCATAGACTCTCCTTTCGCCTGGAATTCTCCCTCGACCTGGCTCACCACCAGCTGTGAGTCACTGAATATGTTTAGGTTGGGCGCCTCCGAGTTCTTGGCCAGCTGTAAGCCTGCGATGAACGCCTCATATTCGGCTTCATTGTTGGTTGTCTTGAATTCAAATTTGAGAGCGTACTCTGCGTTTACCCCTCCTGACCCGGTTAGGATGATCCTGGCGTCGTTCGCCTTCTTTGTGCAGGATCCGTCGACGTACAGGTTCCACTCTGACAGTGGTCTTGCTTTGATTTCTGGCTTTTCGGGTGCCTCTACCGTTGGGTCGTCGGCGTCGCCTCTGCTTCTGTATATTCGGCGATGAAGTCTGCTACTGCTTGCCCTTTTATTGTTGTTGGGGCATGTATTAGAGGTCGAATTCTCTAAGCTCGATTACCTATTTCGCCAGGCGGCCACTGTGGTCGGGCGATTGAAGGATCTGGCGCTAGGGTGTGTTTGTGAGGACGTGGATGCTGTGGGCTTGGAAGTATGGTCTTAGCCGTCGGGCGGCGGTAATGAATGCGAGTGCCATCTTTTCGATCATGGGGTATTGGGTTTCAGCGCCCTGACAAGGTGGATAAACACCTCTCGAAGATACCTTATTCACAACCTGGATATATCAATGTAGTAAGATAAATAGGGGTTATCGAACACGAGGAATTGGTGAAACTAAATCCTAACAAACTACTATGCTGACAGAATCGACTACAGTACACTAATGATAACGCAAGCCTAAGCTAGACAGACTCAAATGCTACGAAATTTTGACAAAAAAATATAGACACAGTGGTGGACTATTACACAAAATTTGAGGGTATTCGGAGTTGATTTGGTTACCGAAATAAATCGGCTAAGCTACAGCTAATGTAGAAAATAAATGCTGAAGGTAAATATGCTAATGAATGCAAATGGATTTAAACTATATGATTAAAGAGTTAAGAGGAATGCAATCCACCACCGTCATTCCATCTATCTAACACATACTTAATCTAATGCACATATCCAATGAATGAAAGTTCCCAGGTTGAGTTGATCGTTACAACCACATCATATTACCTAATCCTTATGCCTATCCAGGTTTGTCATAGACCTCCCCTACATCTATCCCTCTATTGAACCCATAGTCATGGACCCCAAGGTTTACAAAGAAGAAAGCATTAAACTCTAGAAAAGGTTTGAGAAGCTACAAGGGTTCACAAGTACACTATGGGCATGTCTCGCTAGACCTATGGATTTCAATCTCCCGACGGTAAAATCGGCGTATCACTATAGAGAATCCGGTGGAAGAAATTATCTTCAGTCGCCCGTATCTCATGAAACTAGAACCCTAGCATGCATACTAAGTTGCGCACCAAAACAAACATACAAGAATTCATACGGTGAGTCATTCAGAGAAAGAAACCTCATTCAAAGAATATGTAAAACTAAATTAAAGTGTATGCATTAAAAAGACTTCATGTACGGGGATTCAAGCAACCCCTCAACAATGAGTTTAACTACTAAAAGTCATAAATAATAACATCAAAGAGTTCATGAAAAATAAATTAAATAAAGGAAAAAGAATAAACTCTTGACGACGACGGAAACGGGTTAGGTTTCTTGCATGAGATCTTCCCTTTGTTTTTGTTTCTTCTTGTTTCTTTCTTTCTCCTCCCAAGAATTCCAGCCCCCCAAAAACCGTCATCCTTATTCTTGTAAATAGCTATATATATAAGCATGCAACTAGGCTATCAAGCTAGCCCACGTGCATGCAGGACTTTAATTCCCACTCAAACTCTAATTCTTCTTTTCTTTGTACTAAGTCAAGCACCACTTCTTTATTAATCTTCCCTCTCGCCAAAGCACTATATATGCCTCTCGCCAAGCTTTCCAATCCTAATTAAACTCCACTTCTATCTCTCACCAACCTTGCTCGCCAAACACCAAAATATATCACATGCTCGCAAGACATCTCTTAATTGTATATATATATATAAGCTCCTTGCCAAGGCCAATCCGTATATATATCACGTGGGCAACTAGAATTCTTCTCAAATTAGGATTCCTTCACTCCGTAAGTCCTCCTCTTCCACAATAACTCTTAAAATATATTCTTTAATCTCCTTTTCTTCATTAATCTCCAAAGTACCTAAAAATAAATAAACTTAATTAATTCACTCAATTAATAATAATAAACTAAATATAGAGAACAAATTAAATACCAAATAGACGCTTAAATATGCGACTATCACGCCCGTCATGCTTTTTCTTGAAAAGAAAACGGGCAGTTCCGTGCAGTCCTTCCTGCGGACGAGGGCCGAGCTGACGGCCGTGAGGGAGGCAGCCAAGTAGACATATAGTACCTCTCCTTGGATGGGCCTGGATAGGAGGGGGATTGAGGCCAAATATTCCTTGATTTGGAGGAATGATGCCTCGCATTCGGGCGTCCATA
Source organism: Geum urbanum (assembly GCA_946800695.1). Taxonomy (NCBI): domain Eukaryota; kingdom Viridiplantae; phylum Streptophyta; class Magnoliopsida; order Rosales; family Rosaceae; genus Geum; species Geum urbanum. The sequence continues at coordinate 17,919,531 of OX326997.1, read as the reverse complement.
CGACCTCTCGCTTGTTTGTCGTTTGGAGGGCCTTGAAAAACAGAGCGCATTTGTCCGAGTAGCGAGATATGAATCTGTTCAGCGATGCGAGTTTGCCCGTGAGGCTCTGTAGGTCCGCCTTTTTAACGGGCGGCTTTATGTAGATGATCGCCCTCACCTTGGCGGGCAAAGCTTTGATACCCCTCTGGCTGACGATGTATCCCAAGAATTTGCTGTTTGTGACCCCGAATGTGCATTTGGCCGGATTCAATCTCATGCCATTTTTGATTAGGACATCGAGCACAGTCCCCAAGTTTTCGACATGGTCGACCGCCTAGACGCTTTTCACGAGTATGTCGTCCACGTAGACGTCTACGATGTTGCCTATCATGCCATGAAACATCGCGTTCATGAGCCTCTTACATGTGGAGCCTGCGTTCTTCAATCCGAAAGGCATGACAACGTAGCAGTACAGCCCTTTGTCCGTGACAAAGCACGTCTCCTCTTGGTCTTGGGGTCCATGAAGATTTGGTTGTATCTCGAGTACGCATCCATCATCGATAGAAGTTCGTGCCCGTCTGTCGCGTCCACCAGCTGGTCGATCCTCGGTAGGGGGAAGCTGTCCTTGGGGCATTCTTTGTTGAGGTCGTTGTAGTCGATGCACATCCTCCACTTTTTATTGCTTTTTTGTACCATAACAGCTTTGGAGATCCATTTCAGGTAATCCACCTTTCGGATAAATCCGATGCCCAGCAGTCGGTTCACCTCCTCGTGCATTGTTGCGTAGTGTTCTGCCTTGTATGCCCTTCGCTTTTGCTTCACCGCCCTCGCGCCGGTGTTGACGCTTAGTTTGTGGGATATGACGCTCGTGTTGATCCCAGACATATCCTTATACGACAATGTGAATACCTCCTGCTTCTCATTTAATAGTGCGACCAATCGTTCGGCTATCGCGGGCACTAATTGGGCGCCAATCTGGACTGTCCTCTCCGAATGTTCGGACGATGGCTAAATCGTCCGTAGCTCGTCGTGTTCGGGGACAGGGGACACTGCCGTCAGCCTGTCGCGCGGGTCATCCGGTATTTCCGCCTCTGGCGCCAGTTCTTCCAAAGCTAGGATTTCTTGCCTATTCCCGGGTTTCACTGCCTCCTCGTAGTCGTAACCCCGGATATGCCCTACTCCGTGCTCCGTCGGGAATCGGCCTAGTAACATGTGCTCTGCGATGATCAGTTTTAGCCTGCTGATCCCCGGTCTCCCGAGTATGGCGTTGTATGGGGAGCGTGTGTCCATGATGATGAAGTCTGTTCGGACCTCGCTGTGCAGGGAGTCAGGGGTGCCAATCCCGATCCGTATGTTGTCGCTTCTGATTGGGTATGACGTCTCGCTCGTGAAGCTTGCAACGCACTCGTGGTCTTATGTCATTTTGTGCAAGGGTCTGCCCAGTGTCGTGTATGCATCCAGGTAGATCACGTTCACGGACGCCCCGTTATATACCAGCACCCTCTTCACGAGATATCGATCCACGATCGGGTCGATCACAGACGGGAGGGTGGTGCTCTTTGGACTCCTCTCCGCGTCTTCCGCCGTGAAGTTAATGGTCGATTGTTCCCTTTTTCCTGCCTTGTCCGTCCTCCCTGTTCCGATCGTCAGTACCTCCCTGCTCGGACGGTCGGACGACGAAGTCCCCTCCTTACGTTTCCCTCCAGATATTGTGCTGATCGTCCCCCGGGTTTCGACGTTTGACTCGCGTGGCCATCCCTCGATGTTGGGAAGGGCAATCCGGCCATCCCTCTGCATTTCCCGGAGTACCCGTTTCAGCATTATGCAATCGTTAGTGTGGTGGGTGGCGGTGTGGTGGTATTTGCACCACTTGTCCGGGGTTCGACCGATTGGGGCCATGTCCTTTGACATGTTGTTTGGCGGGGTGATCTGGTTTCGGTGCAGGCGGAGTAGCTGTTCGTTCGACGGCCGGTCGATCGCGTAGACCTCTTGCTCGGTTGATCGGTACCGGAGGGCCTTTCAGGAACGGATTCCCTGTGGTGTTGGTGCCTTCGCCCGATCATGTCGGTTGCCTTGGTATCCACGGGAAGACGGCCTCTGGTTGTACTGTCCGTGAGCATCTCGGCCTCGCTTGTAGCTTCCGCCCGATTCTCCTCTGTCGTCGACGGATTGTCGTGGCTGAGCGTCCGCGCTCTCTGGCCGGTCGGTGTTATATTTGGAGGTGGTCTCGTATACTCACGTCTCTACCAGTGCCTTTTGTACGATCAAATTCATTATCTCGTCGTAGTCGAGATGCTCCTTCCGTAAGAGTTTCTCTACGAATGGCGTTGCGAGCATGTTATCCATTAGGGCAACCTTAGCCACCTGCTTGTCGAGGCTCCTGCACGTGCTCGCCAGCGCCCTCCACCAGTTGATGTAGCTGGATAGGCTCTCGTCTGCCCCCTGGCGGACCTTGAGGAGGATGCTTGTGGTGTTATACTTTCCTTGGAGCCTGTAGCGCCTTTGAAAGCTCTCCGCCAGTTCTAGGAACAAATGGATGGAGCCTGGTGGTATCTCATAGAACCAGCTCCTCGCTTCCTCGGACAGCGTCTCTTGAAACAGAAAGCACAAAGTCGAGTCCGAGTACCTGGTTCCGTCTGTAGCGGACCGAAACTCGCCGATGTGCGTGCGGGGGTCCCCACTTCCGTCAAACCGGATGACCTTTGTTGTCTTCATGTTCAGGTCCCTGCCTCTCTCCAGTATGTGTGCCGAGAACGGACTGACTCGAGGGGTGAACATCCCACCTTGCCCGGCATGCTTGTCCTTTCGTAGGCGCGACACCTCCGCCGATAGCTCTTCCATCCTCCGGAGGATCAGGGTGTTGTCCGATGGGGACGTGCCCCTGGGCACGGGTTCCCTTGTTGGCGTGGGTGTTCGGGTCATCCGAGGGTCAGTCCCACCAAACGGGTGCTGGAGATCCTCAGCGTTGGTATCTTCCCGAACGGGACCCCGTCCGTGTCGTATTTGCTGCTGGTTGACGAGTGCGTCCAGCCGTTCTTCCAGCCTCTACCGGGCCTGGTGCTCCTGATCTCTTTCGAACGCTGCCTCTCGTAGCTCCTGGAGCAGGCTGTCGGCCCGTTCCTCGCTACTCAACCCGGGGCTACTGCTTGTTCCCAGCTCGATCACCTGTCGCGCCCATGCGCTCAGGGGTGTATCCTCGATGGGCGTGTCACTGATGTTTGTCTCTTGGGTATTCATGTGGGTTTTTGGGTAGTGGTGTTTATACGAGGTTTGCAATTTGTAAGGCTCCCACAAACGGCGCCAATTGTTTCTACCGGATTACGCGGGACTTAATCAGCAGATCGAAGCAAGTACAAGTAATCTTCTCTTCTGGATGTCCGAACATTCGGGCTGTTCGGATGATCGGGTACTCTCTCTTCAGGTGTTCGGGTTGACGGGTATGCGGATTCGCGTGTTCGGCTTCAGCTGTTAGAAGAATACAACAAACTGGCGGTCAGATGGTCAAGACAGGGTCGGCCTGCCTTCAACGCTCTGATGCCTAAGTTAGAAGATGTATTGGGTATAACAGTTAAGCGAACGTGTAAGAAAGTAGGTTGGAGTATTTAAGATTAAAATCAATGATCTGTCTGTCCTCTTATCTGTAGTAAATGCATTACCTATATAGGTGGGTGAGATTGTTGCTTGCTTGTGCTCTTCGATGTGGGATAGGGCTGCACTTGCTGTCATGTGGGCCGAGTATTCGGATGTGTGCTTGTCGGGCGCATGCCCAGTCAGATGGACTCGGTCTTGCGAGTGAAGTTGTAGTCCGCCTGGTAGTCTTTCGGGTGGTCGGGTAGGTGTTGATTACCTACTTAAGTGGGTAAGTATGTTTAATCCATGAGCTAATGGTGCTATACTAACACTATCTGTAATGGGTTTGTTGTAATATGTAAGCATCAGTAGTAATGGTTATGGTAGGGGAGTTCGTAGGGGGTGCTGCTCTTGGTGCAGCGTTTGGGTTAGTGTTTGATGTTGTTAAGAAAGCTGTTGGCAAGCGTACTGCCTTCAAGTCCCTCCTCGAGAACATCAAATTTTCACTAGACTTTCTAAAACCATTGATTGAAAAGATAGGAGAGCATAACGTAGAATTGGGTCTCCCAGATGAAGAGATAAAGTATCTTACAAAAGAAATGGAGGACGGCATAAAGCTCGTCAAAAAAGAATCAAAGGTCAGTAAGTGGAGCTGCATGAAGTTTTATTGCACGGATGAACTTGTTGAATTGGATGGGAGTCTTAAAAGACTGTTAAATATATTGATAGTGCAAGGAGTAAGAGATGGAAAGGAGACCTTGATTTTGGCAAGAAAACACCAAGACCAACTAATAGAATCGTCAAGAGATGCAAAGGAGATCTTGGTTTTGGCAGAACAGAACAGTAACCAGCTTACTGAATCAGCGAAGAATGGAAATGAGACATTAGATTTGGTAAGACAAACCAATGACCAGCTTATTGAATCCACTAGGCATGGGAAGGAAACCCTGGTTGTGGCCCAAAAAATGAAGAGGTTGCACAAATGAATTGAATGTTTGGTGCCTTTTACATACAAAGGTGACTTCATGGTGCACTCCAACCTCTACTACTTTAGTTGTGTTGTTTCAAGCATTTTTTTTGTTCTACAACATAAAATCCATGTCAGTTTCTTTAGGACATTCCAGATACTACAGTGGGAGAAGAGTTTCAAAAGCGAGCAGAAGTGCAGGAAGTCGAATTTGGAGACATCCAACTTGAGAGTTTACCGTTTTACCGAATTGAAGGATGCTACTCAAAATTTCAAGGGAGGTGAGTTTGGCAATGGAGGCTTTGGGAGTATGTTCAAGGGTTGGGTGGATGAGAAGACACTTGCACCTTCAAAGGTCTACACCGGAATGACCGTTGCTGTCAAGATATTCCACTCAGTAAGTATAGGAACCATTACACAGTGGCTGGTAATAATTTCAATTCAAGCTAGCACACTGTTTGACGATTTTATGCGACTTATGTGGAAAGGAAATCTTTCCATCATGAGATATCAAGTCATGTCATTGAATTAATCAGCATTTATATTGGAAATATGTGCCATGTTGCTCATGGAGCATGGTGAATTTTGTTGATTATCATGCTTTGAGAGACCAATGTTCTACCTTGTGTGGTTTAATTGCCATCATGTGATTGCTGTGCTATGTACAAGCCATCTTTTCTTTCTACATTTTTGCAGTTATTTTCTCATGTCATCTTTGATACTGCAGTCGGAGGTGAACTTCCTAGGAAGGGTATCTCATCCCAACCTTGTCAAGCTATTAGGATATTGTTGTGAGAGAAAGGAGATGCTATTGGTTTGTGAATTTATGCAGAAAAGAAGCCTACACCATCATCTTTTTGAAAGTATATACAATGTAATAATCAGAAATAAATCTTTATTCCTCACAAATTCATTGTGTTACTCTAGTTTTTATTTCTCGTAGGATCCAAGGAACCACTATCTTGGGAGAACAGACTCAAAATAGCTATTGGAGCTGCTAGGGGATTACACTTTTTGCACAGTTTACAAATTATACACAGGAATGTCAACCCCTCAAATATACTGCTTAAGGAGGTTTGTATCTTTTCTTCTGATGTTCATCTTTTGTTATATGCTCAATTTCATTGACTTCTGATCAAGAAGGTAGAAACTAAAATAAAAATTGCATTATCCACATGTTTCTGATACTGATCAATTGAGCATTATCATATGCTTCATTACTTTCTTATTTAAATTCTACAGAATTACAATACAAAAATATCAGGTTTTTCCTCGGCAAAATGGGGGCCAGCTCATGAAGAGCTACATGTGTCTACAGAGGTTAGTGGCATAGTTGGACGAGTTGGTTATATAGATCCAGTATACTCGACAACAGGTAATGAGGTATCAAATATCTGTATAAGAAAGAAAAGCTGCTACAAAAGTTCATCTTTGTTATTTTGGGTCAAGTAAACTAAATTAGCTGCTACATCAATCTGACCACATACAAATGACAGGTCAGTTTTCTGTAAAGAGCGATGTGTATAGCTTCGGTGTTTTGCTGCTTGAGATTCTGACAGGGTCAAGGCCGACAATCTTAACCGCCCTGAGGGACATAGGGGACATAGTCTAGTTTCCTGGGGTATACCACTGCTCTCTGATGTAACAAAGTTACAAATCATCATGGATGAGCAGATAAAGGGCCAATATTCCTCCCAGGAAGCATTACAGACAGCGTACCTTATTCAAAAATGTTTACAATCATATCCTCAAAGCCGACCTTCCATGGAAGAAGTTCTGGAGGAGTTGGAACACATTCAGGCATTGAATGAAAAACCAAATCAAACTGATCTTACCAACATGCAGTCTTCTCCTAGTTGTCAATGATGATCCTTTTATTTTCTTTGAAAATCCTATTTATATGGTCAGCATCCTATCCACTGTTCCTCACTTGGCAATGTCCAGGCTATGAATAAGCTTATTTCGCCTCATAGAAGAAGTCCTTAACCGGGTTCCTATTGATTTATTTATTACACTGAATATGTGTAAACAATTTCCTTCAATTCTATTCATTTTCTTATGTTAGACATTGAAGATATCTAATTCCCCAGTCTTGCTCTTAGTTTTAACCTCCAATTCTCATTCTGGGGATAAAACATCCCTATCCCTCCTCTCCTCGTCAATCTCCCACCTTAATTCATACTTGCAAAGAACAGACTGGAGCTTCTTGGAACATTAATGGAAGATTACTAGTGAAACAATTTAAGTCATTGAGTCAATAGACATAACCTTATACCTCTTTTAGATGGGAGTCCTGGCTCCACCTGTTACTAATACAAGCTAAGTTCTTGGCTTCTAGAAAATTTTGGCCTTGGGACGAAAGTTCAAAGAAACTATCATACATTGACCTCAAATCATCAAGTCTTTGGCTTCATTTTTCTTAGTTTTGTTGGCTGAGTACGAAGCTATCCCCAAAAACATCAGAACAAGATATAAGAGCAGCCCACTCAATTATCTGCCTGCGAGAAAAGTGAACACTTTGTACTCTTATTTGTCTCTGAATCTTTGTACTCTTTCCTCATCCCAAGCAAAATCCTAAGCTACCTGGTGAAGAAGGTGAGTCTTTGTGCCCTGACTTCGAGTTATAAATTTGGCTATATCCTATTCAGTTATTTGTTAAATGACTGTTATATGGTTGGATTCCAAATATGTTTTTGAGATTATCACATTTATCACTGCAGCCAATTTTCAGTTAGTATTGCTCAGTCTGCTCCGATCCCGAGCCTCTTTACTATCATTATCTTGATCGAAGTTTAGTATACAAGCTGTGATGGAGTTTGTTGTATTAGACAAGTATCAGTAATGGTTATAGTGGGGGAGTTTGTAGGTGGTGCTGCTCTTGGAGCAGCATTTGGTTTGTTGTTTGATGTTGTTAAAAGAGCAGTTGTGGAGCCTACTACCTTTAAATCCCTCCTAGAGAACATCAAATTTTCTCTCGAGTTTCTGAAACCGGTGATTGGAAAGATAAGAGAGCACAACGTCGAATTGGGTCTCCCAGATGAAGAAATTAAGCATCTTATAACAGAAATGGAGGAGGGCGCAAAGCTCGTCCGCCAGTCAATCAAGGTTAGCAGGTGGAACTGCATGAAGTTTTATTACACAGACAAACTAATTGAATTGGATGGTTCTCTTAAAAGGCTGTTCCATATATTGATGGTACAAGGAGTAAGGGATGCAAAGGAGACGTTAGTTTTGGCAAGAGAACACCAAGACCAACTTATTGAATCGACAAAAGTTGCAAAGGAGACGCTTGTGTTAGCAGACAAGAATGCTAAGGAGGGGAAGGAGACTTTGGTTGTAGCAAGACAAAATGCTGACCGGCTTATGGAATTGGCAAAGGATGGGAAGGAGACCTTAACTTTGGCAAGACAAAATGCTGACCAGCTTACTGAATCAGCAAGAGATCGAAAAGAGACCTTGGTTTTGGCTAGGAAAACTAAAAGGTTGCTCAAACGAATTGAATGTATGGTGGCTTGTACTTCCAAAGGTAACTTTCTTGGGATTGTTTTCAAAATTCTGCACCGACATTACAGACTATTTTCATACCTGCACTCATTAACGTGCTTCGCCAAATGATATGACAGTGTGGGTTCATTTAGGCACAGAACATATCTTTGATAGGAACCACTCATAATTTGTAATCATTTAATACATGGCCAAACATATAGGAGCTTAAGGTGTTGTTAATGCATGCCTTTGTTGCTGCTTCCAAAAGGACCAAAACAAACCTTTAGGCACTAGGAGAGTTTTATCTCTTTGTTTTTGGGTGCATTTTTTTTTCCTTCTGGTTTCTCTCACCTTCATTCATGTGCCAGAAGAAAAGATATACAGCTGTTAATGTTTTCTAATTTCGTCTCTTCCCTTCTTAAATATGGTTCTGTTAGGTAAGTCCAGACCTCACAGCGACAACAGAGTGTCAAAACCCAGCAGAAGAGCAAGAAAGAGACAAATTGTCGAGGCAACCAACTTAAGAATCTTTTGTCTAGCAGAATTGAGGGATGCTACTTGTAACTTCAGGGAAGACGATAAACTTTCTGAGGATTTTTTTGGGAAAGTTTTCAAGGGTTGGTTGGATGAGCAAACACTTTCAGCTTCTAAGGTTGGCACTGGAATGACCGTGGCTATCCATAGACTGATCCCAGAAAAAATGCAATGCGTTAAGTGCTCTCTTCGATCAACTCTGACACTTTGCTGAATATTTTTTTCAAATCTCAACTTAGTTAACATTCTGTGTCTTGGCATTGTCAAGTCTAGCTCATTCTCTAAAGTCATCATAAATGTTATTGCAGTCAGAGGTCAATATCATAGGAAGGCTTTCTCATCCCAATATAGTGAAGCTACTGGGATACTGTTGCGAGGAAACTGAAATGCTTTTGGTTTATGAGTACATGCCAAATGGAAGCTTACATGAGCATCTCTTTGGAAGCCCTGACAGGGAAATACTATCTTGGGAAAGCAGAATCAAAATAGCTATTGGAACTGCTCAAGGCTTAAATTTCTTGCACTGTTTAGAAAACCAAATTATACACAGAGATCTCAAACCCAAAAATATACTGCTTGATTTGGTTAGTTATCTTTTCTCTTATCCATTACCTTCTATCTTCCCTATTAGTTAAATGCTATATTGTCCTAATCCTAGAGAAGATATGAACACTACTGGTTGCCATATAAGAACATAATTGTCGATCTTTTCAACTCTCTCACTTTTCATATTCTGCAGAGTTACAATACAAAACTCTCAAATTTATACTTGTCAAGATGGGGGTCTGCTAATGGAGAGTCAGGTGTGCCAGCTGGAATTGGCGGCACGATAGGTTATATGGATCCATACTACTGCAGAGGAGGTCTGTTCAAAACTATGATCTATTATTTGCAAAGAAGCGTGCAAGCCAAATTAACTTAAAAATAAAAGATAAAAATGAAAAGAGTTCATCTCTAATGTTTTCGATAAACTAATTCAAATATGCTGCTGTGTCTCACTGTGTATTATTAGGTAGTGTGTCTGTAAAGAGCGACGTGTATAGCTTCGGTGTTGTGCTGCTTCAGATACTAACAGGATTGAAAGTCTTCGATCTTGGCTTCCATGGTGAGCAAATTAGTCTGGTTCACAGGGCCATACCACTTTTTTCTGATGAAAGAGAGTTTCAAAGCATCATGGATGCAAAGATAGAGGGACAGTATTCTTCCAAGGAGGCGTTTCAGATAGCATGCCTAACTCTAAAATGTCTAGAAACAGATCCTAAAAGCCGACCTTCCATGGAAGAAATTGTGGAGGAACTGGAATCCATTCGGGCAACAAAGGAAAAAGTGGAAAAACAGAACCGTTCCCAATTTGCCTCTACACAGCCTTCTTTAATTTAGTAGTCGATGATATTTTGCTCTTATTGTTATTGGTTGTGGCTCCTCACTTCGTTCCACTTATATCATTGCACATTGATCTAAAATGTGATTATACATCTTCTCTGCTTCAAATTTTATGTTGAGTATGTACGTTCCAAAATGTTTTATCTGCACACTAGCTAGTCATCAGCATTCAGCATGGTCTTCATTGCTAGAAGGTCAATTGAAATTTATAGAGACCGGTAGGCCTGAATAATACAAGAGGTTTTCTCATAAGAAACAAGGGGCAAGCATGAGACAAGTATGAAGGATCAGTTAACTTGGTCATATCGAAAGAATTAAATAGCCTAATGAAACCAGTCAACAATAAAACAAAAACATGCAACGAATGATGTCCTACGTTTACCGGGGACAATCGAAATGAAGAGAAATGTATATTTGCGTGTACGTTGCGTCGAATACATACGGTTAACCAAGCTTAGCTCGTAAGCTCCCACCTAGCTCCGTCAAGCTCCTGCTTAGCTCCGCCATTGGTTGCATAGGAAGTTTCTTAGAAATACTTGTATGGCCGGCATATTTGTTGTTAATAAAGTAAACTTAAATTGTAAATAGGGTTATAGCTAGACCTGATGTACTATTATGTGAATACTCTCATCAATAGTTGCAAGCAATTAATCCTTCCGGCTTCCCATCCACAGAGCTAGATAGGTAAAAGTTTTTCAGTTTCGTTTTATTTAATCATTACCGTCTTGCTTGCATGTTCTTTCTTATAGAATTCCGCCAAGTTTAACTATAGATGAAGAGTATTGTCTATGTTTTCGTATTACAGTCTACAATAGTTGGTTCTGTGAAAGCCAGCTTGTATGATCAGACCCTGGAAAGCGTCAAATCTTTGGCGTTTTGACCCCCCCCCCCCCCCCCCGATATAGAAGTTTGTAACATGCAACTGTGTGATCGAAGCTACTTGGGTGTTAGCCGATAAGATGAAGTAAAAGAACTCAACAAGAAGTTGCAGTGGCTGCCGGGGGGGTGGGTGTGTGTACAATATCTCCCGCAGAGAGATCCTTCTGCGAAGCAGTCTCTTTTATGGGTTCGGATAGTTTTAACCGCATGTACCGGTTTATCCTGTATGTGTTTCGTATGCTGGCGTGCCACCGTCTTTCCATGGAATATGGACTCTTAAAAACTGCCTGACTTCTTGATAAGCGATTAAGACAAGGAGAGCACCAACCCTATCTGAATAGGTCATTCTCGCCTAGTAATCTAGGACTTTTGATATGTGTTTCTAGTAGAGCCTTCGAAATCGATACCTCGCACTCCCTTATCAGTGCAAAGCAGAGCAATCTCTCTGACGATGTGTTGAGAACACTGCTTCCTTTGAGTATCCAAACTCTCACTCGATAGGTGACAAGCCCTTCAACCTTCCAGTCGCAATTGCTTCCTTCTGATCGCAATACTCTCACTCGATAGGTGACAAGCACTTTGATCTGCTGGTTGCAAAGAAGATAGAATCTCGAAGACGAGATGTCTGTCTAGGTGTACTTGCGTATAGAAAATGTATGTATTTGATCGGGGACCTCTTCCATAAAGCTCTTACTTCCCTTTTATAATGCTCAGTAGTTGTCTTTCAATTCATTTGAACTTCTTCCGTTCTTGCTCTTTGAATCTCAATATAACTCTGACACCAACATACGGGTTAACCATCCTTATAGAATCTCAATGCTATCACAACTCTTCTATCAAAGAAACCTATCTGAAACAGAAAAGGTATGATAGACATCCAAGCCGCATGGAATCAGCTAATTAATGAATCACAGTTCTAACTGAACTCTACTTGTCATACTTGGCCGCTCGCCAAGACTTCAGCCAATCAAGCCCAATATGAAATATTTATTTCAGGCCCAAACATTGCCCCTCAAGTCTTGAACTTGAATTACCTGAACAAGCGAAAAGACTTGAATATTACCCGACTGACGCGTTGTTAAACCAAACGGTAACATAACACCCAAGTGCCATGTTACACAACTCCTCCAGAAAGTTGCATCATTCGGCTAACGTAATATAAAAGCACTAGTCCACATCAACAAAATCTCATTCCCCAACGAGACCTTCTCACTTGCCTTCATCCTGTACTCTTAACCTCCTCAGTCAAAAGCTAAGACCTTTCACTCTCGCCGCCGTCCATCTTTTCTGATCTAGAAAATGCCTCCACGTAAAGACATCTTCATCCCTCATGAAACCCATGACGCCAAGAAATTCTCTAGACACCTTAAGGCTATCGCCAAACGACAGAATCCAGAGGCAATCGTCACCCTTTCTGTAGACCCAAATGAAGGTACTGGCCTTCTTGGTCCCTTCCTGGATGTTCCAATCAATCCGGAGCTATTCAATATCCTTCGCCATCCCATTGTAAATTATCCTTAATAGTCCAAGAGAATCCCAGAGCAGATCCTAAGGAATGGACTAACAAAGACATCCTTTGTCTCATTGGGAGATGGCCGCACCCAAACGTAGAAGATCTCGCCTGGTACCGGCACCGTCGCGAACAAGATATCAACCAGTGGGAAGCAGTTAGAATCACTCAACTTATCGATTTGTGCTTTTCTTTTCCAGCTGGTTACAATAGAGCACCGTTCGCCACAGCCATGTGCTTTTGGGATTGCACCGTCAACTGTTTCCGCCTCCCTTGTGGTGATGTGAGCATACCATATTTGGAGTCCCTGCATTTGCAAACCCCTGGTCGCTCAATCAATACCACGGGACACCAGTTCAAGCCTCCCTCAATCGTCCTTCCTCCTACTCTTCCTGGGTGAAACATTTTGCACAGGAGGAAAAAGACACAGACCAAGGAGGAATAGCCTTTCTGGAATACTAGCTATCGAAGTACGGTGAACAACTGGGCTTGGTTGAATCCGTTCTCGCCTACATCTACTATGGCTTGAGGCAAGTCACACTTTCAAAGCTCGACCTTAATCAACCAGGACCGCTCTGGATAGTGGAGCTCTGGTTGCGGATATACTTCCCCTTTTTCTGCCCCACAGCACTTCCTGCCTTTGAAGATCAGAAGCTGTTGGGCCAATCGTTGGTTTCTACACCAACTAGGACTAGACCATGGTCCTATATCAATTGCTTCAACCACCTCTGCTTGCATAAAGACTTTCCAATCACAGCAGTTGAAGTAATCCTGAATCATCGCCATCCTTGCCTCCTTGCTAGTGGATTTATGCCATCGCCAGAGCAAGACACTCTTGCGAGGAACTTCTTTCTTCAGTGCAACACCTGCAAGGACCTGCTAGTTCCAGACTCAGCGAGCCTCGGGTATGAGCTTTATGCCTCAAACCACTTCTCAAGACAGTTTGGGCTTACTCAGGATGCTCCTATGCCCCTCGCCTGTTCTGTGAACAAGTATACTCTCTGGCGAGGAACAAGTCATCCCCTTGCAGCAGAAGTGCAAGATGTACACTTTGGCTTTCCAACAATAATACTTCATATCATAACGAAGCCACTAGTGATTTCCCATTCGGTCACCGAGTCGTACCGATTATGGCGCTCCCAGCTTTGGGAAGATATACTACACAAGGGACCGCTCGCATGCTTTGCCAATATCTTTTATGATTTTGGCAAAAGATTTTCAAATGAAGAAGACTTGGTTGTTATTAGTAAGTCGTACAGGAACATAAGCACTACTCCCTGGCCACAGGTATGCTTCTTCATCCAAAAATGCCACATGCATTAGCAATTCCTTATACTATAACTTATTAACCTTTCTTCTTAACACAGCACACCCCTGAACCAGATGTGACTGTGGCCTTACAATCCTTCAAAAAGAAAAGGTCCAATCCTTCTGGGCACTCCATAAGTGTTTTGTCACTGAACTGTAACTAACCCAAACTCTTTGACAGTCTCAGAAACGCAGGAAGATCCACTTGAAAAAGAGCCTCCAAGCGGAGTTTGGTTAGCCACCGAGATCACAAACAAGGACAATCAAGCAAAGCTTCAAATTCAAGTCTTCCATGCCTTGTTTGATCAGAGGAGTGACAAAGCCTCCGGGGAAAGTGCTTGTTCAGCACTGGTTTTTACCATTGCACACTGGCTATGTGCAAATTCAAACAGCATGCCCACGTTCTCCCAGTTCGATGACCTCTTGATTCAAGGTTCCCAGGAATGGCAAGAACTATGCAAGGATAAGGCCCTTGCAAGCACTTACCCAGATCACCATTTTGATCTGGAAATTATTTCGAAGGTTAGCATCAGACCATTGAAGTTCTCATCTGATGACTCCTTCATTGGGTATTTTGACCCAGAAAGGTTTACAGCCCTGAATGACCTTCCATCTTTTGATATGTCGTGGGAGCAAATCAGGAAGAGCCACAAGTCTCAGGTATACATAGTGAGTTGGAATGACCACTTCTTCATCCTCAAAGTTGAAGACGAAGTCTATTATATAATAGACTCACTAGGAGAAAGGCTCTCTGAAGGATGCTGTAAAGCATATATTCTGAAGTTCGATGATTCCAGCATCGTATATGGAAGTGAAGATCATGATACAGGTCATGAAGTCATCAACAGTGGCAAAGAATGCTGCAAAGACTTCATAGCCCAATTTCTAGCTGGAATCAACCAAACAGAGTTTGAGGAAGAAGAGAAGAAAAAGCCTGTTGATATTAGCATTCTATTCCGGCGCTTGCAGATTGAATTCCAATCTTGCTTCATTCCTTCCTCCTCTGGCGAGGGCACAAGTACTCAAAATGACCAAGTCATCTCAGAGCTACAGCAACAAATTCCCTCCTCGCCAGAGCACTTAGTTGCCAAACCACAGCTATTGGTTGAGGTCAATCCAGAACACGAGGACCCAACTCCTTCCTCTCCAGAGCTTCATGTTCAAGCAACTGAGGGAACACAGTTATTGTCTCCCATACAAGTAAGGATTTCTTCATTCTGGATTATCAATTCTGATTGATCCTGACAACTTGCATTATTGTTTTAGTCCAAAAGCGTTCATGTGGACATGGATACCCATGAGATTATTCCCACAAGTCCAAAGGAACAACTGAACTCGCCAGGCCAAACTTCTGAACTTCCTGACATGGCCGCCAAGGATCAGCCTAGCAGTCCTCCAGGTGTCAATGATGAAGACCCTGAATCCATAATTGAAAAGGTTATTGCACCGCCTTCATCACAAGGAACTCCTTCTCAGTTACTCAGAACACAAGAAACAACAATAAAGTTGCAAGAGCTTGTAAGCAAACTGAGCACACTGAGCTCTCCTTCTGACACTGATGTCACTCTTCAGGACATCCTTTCTGGGGAACTGGATTCTCCTCAAGATATCCAAGCTGTCTGTAACCAAGTGAAGAACCTGAAGGCTACTGCCCTAGCAGACTTTATCCCTTGCCTTAGCGACCTTGAGGAGAAACTTTTCCAACTCTTGAGCCAAAGTGAAGCTCACCAATGTCTAAAATTCGAGGTCGAGCGTAAGAAAGAAGCAATAGAGACATTGGAGCGCCAGACTCGAAGAGAAAAATAACGAATCCAGGCCGTTCTGAAGGATACATCTACCCAGCAAGAAACCTTGGCAACCAAAAGGGCTAGAATAGCTATTCTTAAAGCCGAACTGGCTACCCTCGAAGCTGAAGTAGATGTCCTGCAAGCTGATGCCCTCAGACATCAAGACATTGCATGCCAGATCATGATAGAAGGCGAGAGCCAAGCTTAACTCATGGCACGAGAAGAAGCCAACAATGCTCATCAAGCAATCCATCAATCCTGGGTGGCCCTGGAAGTCGCCAAAGCATTAGTGAGGAAATATTCCCTCCTAATGTAAATTTTGGGCCTTAGAGTTCAAGCCCTATTTTCTTTATTCCCAAAATTCTTTAAGTATTCATTTATTCAATCCAAATTTTGGAAACAAAGTGTGGATTGGGACCAATAACAAAAATGGGCCTCAGATTTAAGCCTTTTCCACACTTGTTCTAATGAAACTAGCCTCATTTATAGGCTGTAACCGTTCGCTTGTTCTGATTGTTCAACAATAAATGGAATTTAATTCCATGCTTGGAATCCGTATCACGTCAAACAATCAAATCTTCAAAATACGTTTTACCTGCCCCAAAAATCTTTTATTTATCATGCTCTCCTTCGTGGGTAGATAAACCATATCGTGGCCCAATTCTAGTCAGACGCGTGTCCTTTATTATCGGGTGCAATTACTCTCGCGAAGCCTTACCGTTGTGACTCCTTTCTATAAAAGGTTTCCATTTGCTTGTCTTGTGAACCAACTTCTTTGCGAGAATGAACTCTCCTCTTGTTCATTTGCTCTGGTTTTCCTACCTAAAGAAACCTCCAGATAAAATCTTCCATGTCGTGTTCCTTAGATAGCAATATCCATGTCCAAACCTGGACTAGATAGCAATATCTACATCCAGGCGTTGCCTTGGTTATCCCAACTTGTGTTAGCATAAGAAGGGAAAGCCACAATCCCGAGGTTGAAAGTTCCTCGTCTTCCTCCAGTGCATCCGCTCAGTATCCATATGCATAGAGACCGCAAGCCCTATGAACATGGATGCACTGAAGAGGAAAGATAGAGGCCTCATCCCGGGGAAAAAGGCAACAAATGCCAAGTCTAGTGTAAAGGGTCTTCTGATCTGATGTACTAGCTTCCTTGACGTTTCAAATCCTCTCCATCTCATCGTTGAGGTCGATCTCTCTTTTCCAAGTGTACATATTTGATACATCGATCCAAGGGATGGCTATCAACTATGAGGATTTGGGAAAAAACAAACTGTATTTACCTTTATGTTTTGTTGCTGATTTGTAGTTTGTTTCTCATGTGCTATTAGAGCTTGAGGCCGCAAAGCCTTTGTATTCTTCTAAATGATGAATATAATATTTTGTTTGAAGTAAAGAGTTCCTTACGTAAATTTATATTGATAAACTCAGATGTAGTTTGTACATAATTTTGGCCACAGTGATTGGCTAGCATGAACTCTTTTGACTTAGAAGAAATATAAAATTTTAAATTTGGCCTCTAATATAGGCCCTAACTAAAGATTTAGCCTTGAGTATAGGCTACTATGCTATACATAATCCTTGTGTGTTGCCCCTGCAGTTTACTCATGCGAGTGAAAAGGATACGCATGAATAAACTGGATTAAGCTACAGTTGGAGGATCTTCATACTCCCAGACTGGTTGTATGAACTTCTTAAGGAATCGACCATTTATAGGATTAGCGTGTATTGTACCATCTCGATCTCATAAACGAACTGCTCCTTTACCCAAAAGTCGATCGACAATGTATGGTCCTTCCCATTTTTCTGACCATTTTCCATGTCCTTCAGTCTTCTCGCCAACAGGCAAAATAACTCGCCAGACGAGTTCTCCTTCTGCAAAACTCATACCCTTGGTACATCGGTCATAGGCACGAGCCACCTTTCGCTTTTCAGCACATAGACTATCATAAGCTTGTATTCTTTTGTCATCCAAGTCTTCATGCTCTTGCCACATTGCTTGTACATAATCTTCACCGATCAGGTTCTGTTGTTCCATTACCCGTAAAGATTGAACGTTGATTTCTAAAGGCAAGACTGCATCATGGCCGAACATTAATGCGTAAGGAGTTGTACCTGTGGGTGTTCTCTTCCTTGTTTTATAAGCCCACAGGGTGTTAAATAATTCTTCATGCCACAGTCTGGCATTGCTCGCAAGCATCCGTTTAAGGATATGAATAATGATTTTATTGCTTGCTTCAGCTTGACCATTAGATTGGGCATAGTATGGAGAAGAGTGTAAAAAATGTACTCCAAGATCCTTCATAAGCTCATCTACTTCTCCAGACATGAATGCTACCCCACGGTCTGAAACAAAACTCTCATGAATGCCAAACCGACAAATGATATCTTCAAATAAGAACTGGTGGATGGCCTTAGCTGATGATACCCTGAGAGGTCGAACTTCAACCCATTTTGTGAAGAAATCAATAGCCACTACGATGAATTTGTGCCCTTCAGATGAATGAGGATGAATCATTCCAATTAAGTCCAAATCCCATCCTCGAGCTGGCCAAGGCTTGACTATAGGATGCAATGGTATTCTGGGCATATGGTTGATTGGACCATGTTTCTGGCATTCTTCACAACCTTTAGCGAACGTGATGCAATCTCTGAGCATTCCTGGCTAATAAAAGCCATGTCTTCTTATTAACCATCTCATCTTAGGACCGGCCTGATGTGCCCCTGCTATCCCAAGATGGACCTCCCTCATTAATCGCTTAGCTTCACATCCAAAGACACACCGTAAAAGTATGCCTTCCTCTCCCCTTCTATATAACTCATCGTCCTTGAGTACATAATTAGGAGCTAAAAAACAAATCCGCTTTTCTACCGGATTATTAGGATTCTGGAGGTAGGAAATAATGTCCTATCTCCAATCCACATCAATGTGGTCAAGTGTAGCAACGTACCATTCGTTTTTATCTTCTTGGCGAGCAAAGAAAGATGGAAGGGTTCTCCGTTCAACCTTTAATATCCGTTCGCGTACTCCATCTGGCAAGCTCATCCCCATTGCTAGTTGAGCCAATTCGTTTGCTACATAATTCCTCTCGCAAGGAACATGACTCAACTCCACCTCTGTAAACAACTTGAGCAAATCATAGGCTCGTTTAGCATATGGTTCTAGGACTGGTCCAGCCTTATACTTGGTTTCAAGTTGTCTAATCACTAGTTGGGAGTCTCCAAATATATACACATCAGTGATCTCCATATCTAAAAGAAGTTTCAATCCAATGATTAAAGCTTTATATGCTGCTTGATTATTTGTGCATCTGAAGTCCAACCTAAAAGAATAAGAAAAAATTTGGTCGCGTGGAGAAACTAACGCTACTCTTGCCCAGCCATAGTAATCGTACTTGACCCATCAAAGTATAAACACCAAGGGGCCAAATCGATACAAGCGAGG
Source organism: Geum urbanum (assembly GCA_946800695.1). Taxonomy (NCBI): domain Eukaryota; kingdom Viridiplantae; phylum Streptophyta; class Magnoliopsida; order Rosales; family Rosaceae; genus Geum; species Geum urbanum. The sequence goes on along the minus strand of OX326997.1, from coordinate 17,900,683 downwards.
TCCAGTTCTGGCCCCTCGCCAACGTCCTCTATTGGATGATGAGCCAGAAAATCAGTCACTGATTGGCCTTTAACCGCCTTCTGGGGAACGTACTGCAAAGAAAACTTGGACAAAACCAGAATCCACTTCCCAATGCGTCCCCGGAGAATGGGTCTGGACAACATATATTTCATCAAATCTGTTTGTGCTATGACGTACGTGGTGAAGGAAAGCATGTAGTGCCTCAACTTACACCCTGAAAAGTATAAGGCTAGACACATTCTTTCCATTGGAGAGTATCTCGTTTCACATTCATGCAGGGTACGACTCAGATAGAAAATAGCACGTTCAGTTCCTGATGTGTCGTCCTGAGCTAATAAACTTCCAATAGAAAGGTCAGTAGCTGAGATATACAGCTTAAGAGGAACCCCTGGCCTTGGAGGAACCAAGACTGGCAGGTTCGTTAGATATTCTTTGATGGTATCAAATGCCTCTTGGTGGATAGGCTCCCATACAAAGTCTTTCTAATTTTGAAGCTTGAGTAAAGTTGAGAATGGTTGTGTTTTCCCAGCAGCATTGGCAATGAACCGTCGTAAGAAATTGATTTTTCCTAATAAACGTTGTAGCTCCTTCTTACTCTTTGGTGGGATTGCACTAAGAACCGCTTGTTTCTTGTCGTCCGGTATCTCAATCCCACGTTGATGAACCAAAAAACCCAGGAAGTCTCCTGCCTGGACTCCAAATACACATTTGGCTGGATTCATCTTCAGTTGATGATGCCTCATTCTGAGAAACACTTACTGTAAGTCTTCAAAATGGTCACTACTGCATTTCGTTTTAACTACCACATCATCGATATATACTTCCATAGTCTTGCCAATAAGATCATGGAAGATTAAGTTCATTGCACGTTGGTAGGTTGCCCTGGCATTCTTGAGTCCAAATGGCATGTCCACATACTCAAATACTCCTGTAAATCCTGGACACCGAAACGCAGTTTTATGTCTATTTGATTCAGCCACTGGAATCTAATGATAGCCAGAAGTTCCATCCATGAATGTTAACATCTCATGGCGAGCCACTGAGTCTACCAATAAATCCGCTACTGGCATTGGGTATGCATCTTTTGGAGTTGCATTGTTCAAGTCTCTATAGTCAACACACACTCGCATTTTTCCATTCTTTTTCTTGACTGGGACTACGTTGGATAACCACTCATTATATTTGGCTACTCGTATGATCCCTGACTTGAGCATCTTCTCGACCTCTTCCTTGACTAGAATTGCAGTTTCTGTATTCATCCGACGCATCTCTTGTTTCACGGGCTTCTTTCCCTCTGTGATGGGTAAGTTGTGACAAACCAAATCTGGTGACAGTCCTGGCATGTCGTCGTACTTTTCAGCAAAACAATCAGCATATTCTTGTAGCAATTCAATGAGCTTGAGTCGTTCTTCAAGCTCTAGGAAGGTACTAATGGCCACAGAGATTGGCTTTTCATTTGTCCCGAGATTGATGTGTTCAATGGGATCCTTGACTTTAGGAGGTAAATCATCCAAGGCCACTGGAGCTAATTTAATCTCTTCCTCCTCTTCAAAGTTATGCAAAACATCTTCATCCACATATTCCAATGCTGCAATCATTGGAACCATCTCAAAGGCTTGACTCTCCAACAAAAAATTGTGAAAGCGCTCGTGTAAAGAGTAACAAGCCTCGGTCTCTATGCTTGATAGAGACCCAATCATTGAGAATTTTTGGATGGTAGCTCAATGGTGTAGGGTCTTCCACTATCTTGATTGACTTGAATTATACCCCACTGAGCTAGTTCAGAGGCCGTAACACCAACTGTGCGGCCTTTGTTATCAACGCCACATACCTCCAATGGCCTAAAGTCACTGTGGTAATAACTAGCTTCTAATGAGTTAGCAGAAACAGAATATGGATAAGGATCAGCATCACCAATTTCTGCTTCACCAGACTCCATATTCCAGAGTAACATCTGCTGATGGAGGGACGAAGGTACACAATAGCTCCTGTGGATCCAGTCACGCCCCAGAATTGCACTGTATGGAGCTGTACACTCTGCTACAAAGAATGTGTAAGTACTGGTGGCTGGACCGATGTGTACCTGCAAAAAGACAATGCCCAAAGTCTTGGAAATGCTACCCTGAAAATTTCTAATGTTTAGTGAGGTTTCTTGGATAGCAGACTTGGGAACGCCTAATAAGGTCATTGCTCTGACTGTGATGATGTTTACTGCTGCCCTTGAGTCCACTAAGAGTTTGTTTAACTGAATTCCCAGGACTTTTCCTGTGACATATAACGGCCACATGTGCATGGCCATGTCTACAGTAGACTTGGCGAACATCATCTGTCCCCTGTTTGATGATGAATCAGTCTCTGGTGTTTTGGGGAGTGCTAAACCATCTTTTAGTTTTGGTTCATCTTCTGGCACCACCAAGTTGTTGACGCTTCTGCTCGTGATTGATTCATCCGTTGATGCTGGTGGAGGTAAAGCATATTTGGAGGACAAAACAAACACCATGTTAATAGTGGTATCCTCCTCCTCAATGTATTCTTCGACTTCTTCATCTTCACCTTCACCGTAATCCAACAACTGCTGATCATCTTCACAGTTGTCACCCTCATCATGTTGCCCCTCAGAGTTCAAAGTTGTAGTGACCTCGAGAGAAGCAACATGTTGCAATTGATCCTCAGGTATAGGATCAATGGTTGCTGGCATGAGTAGTGCTGGATCATGCTTCTTTGGACGGGAAACGGGTTGCCGGACCTTCTTCTATTCTTCTACAGCTAAAGGTCTCGGTCTCCATTGCAAGACCTTGGGCTCGCTTGGAGTATTTTTCCTTTGAATGTTTTTCCCTTCCTTAGGAGGTGTATGTAGCCCTATTGTTTTCATCGTGTCATCCTCAAAAGTGAGACGTCTTCTCACTGGCCTTCATTGTGTAATTTCACGATGATCCTCAGGAGTAGGATCAGGCTATTTTCCTTTAGACCCTAACTCTGGGTTACGGTCAAAGACACCTGGTCATTGTGCTCTCATTTTGGGCTCGTGAGACTTTTTCCCGAAAACCACTAATGGGTTTGCTGCAAGGGCATTCATTCGCCTTTGTAGCATTTCTGGAGAACACACCAGTTCTTCTTCTTTGAGCAAGCCTGCTTCATAAGCCTCTAATGCTCTTTTGGCTTCTCCAAAACGTCGTTAAAGATTTCTTCTTCTACTTGGAGTAATCTCAATGGTTTTCCCTTTCTCCCTCACGTACCATACATCCTCCTTTGTGATATTTCTTGAAGCTGGAGGTACATATGGCCTTGCGAGTGCGTCAGTAACTTCTGATTCAGATTTCTTGACTGTACTGACTTTTTCTGTTGCTCGCGAGCGCTTAGGAGTTGGAGTATCCCTTTGTCTTGCTCATTGAGGTTGATGATCTGTTTGTGAAAATAGTTCTGGGAAGAATTTAGTTGCTTCAGCTAATTCCTCATAAGAAATCTTCAACCCGCTTCTGAGTTTATAATGAGCGCAAAGGGCTACTGGCGACTCTTATTTTGGGTCCACTTTTTCTTTTCCTCTATTTGTTTTTGTCGTTTGCGTGTTTCGTGGACTCTCGCCAGTAGTTGGATGACTGTTGGTCTGTTTTCGTTTGCTGGATTTATCTTGTGTTAGTTCCAACATCCCAACTGTCAATGATAAGTCGATCAGTCGCCAAGCTTGGCGAGGGTTCTTGGTCTATCATTATTTCTCCCTCGTCGATCCACTGCTGTATCCTGAACTTTAGATCACGACAAGGACTTATGGAATGGCGACCTCATCTGTGATGGTATCGACAATAGAGTAGACCCCTGACATCCTCAGGATGTGGGTCCGGAGCTCCCCAATTGTCAGGAACTACTGCTATTTCTGCTTGGACTAGCTCTTCAAATATTTCCCCTCGCCTAAACGCATCATATGTAATCTCAGACCGCTTAGGCCGGACAAATGCAATATTGCGTCTAGACCTCCGCCTTGACCTCTTCCTCTTGTAGGTTAGTTCAGATTTATTGCAATTAGAAGAAGTGTCGATGGAAGGAAATGATGTGTCAGGAAGAGGTGATGCCCTAAGAGGATAACGTGGATGCCATTCCACCTCTCCCTTGTAGTCGATTTCAATCACTTCCCAATTGATCAACCCTTGGATCTTATCACTCAAAGTCGAACACCTTGCTGTTCGATGACCAAAATGATTATGAAATCTGCAAAAATGCTGGGCTGGACCTTCATACCGTAATTATCTGAGTTCAAGTACCAGGTAGTAAAGGATCAAACCTATATCCCTTAGCCTATCAAGGATTTCCTCCAACTTGTCACAGTTGAAAGAATAGGCTAAAAAGACAGATTGATTCCAGTCTTCCCTGCTTCCAATGCAACTATCGGATGATGACCACTCGATGTCAATCATATTTACTTGAGGCATTGGGAAGGGCTTAGAATCTACTAATGTTGTTGTCTTGGATGTTCCTTCTAGCTCTAATCTTCCTTCGTTGATCCATTTCTGGATCTGGTCTTGAAGCTTGATGCAGTCCTTTGTAATGTGATTTCATGCTCCATGGAACTTGCAGTATTTTTTACCTTTTAACTGCTCAGCTGTGGGAGGAGATCCAAAGTCTATTTTGACAGCTCGCATATTATATAGTTCGTCTAAGATCTCATGAGCCATATTGGCGTTATAAGTGTATGTCTCAAACTCTGGCTTAGTAAAAGCCACTGTTGAAAGTTTGATTGGACCTTTACTTTTCTGAAGCTTACAAGGCTTTAAAACTTTGCTCGTTGATAAATCCACAGCACCCAGTTGCTAGCCATCAGAGTCCGACTCTTGGTCGCCTATATCCTCAATATAAGCCACCGTTTTTTGCTTTAGCCTATCATAGGACTTAGCACTGTACGTTCCCTTGGATGCATTCCTTCTATTATCTCTTTCTTGCATGGTACTATAAGCTTTAGTTACAGCCGTGATGAGCTCATTCAAAGAGAAGTACTTGTTATTTAGGAATAGTTGGTGGTACGTGTCCTCCAAACCATTCTTGGCCATTTCGACCACCTCTTCTTTACCGAGTGGAGTCTTACATAGATAATACTCTGACCGAAAACGGTATAAAAAGGTAACTGGACTTTCTGTTGTCGATTGGCTCAAGGAAGCCAGCTTTCCAACACCGGTTTCAGGTCTTGCCGTTCCAAAGTGATCTATGAACAAGATCTCCATATCCTTCCACTCACTGATCGAGCCCTTTTCTATTCCTGTATACCATACGAGGGCCGATCCTGACAAAGACGATCCAAAGACTCTTAGTTTGAGTCCCTCGTTATCGGCAAACTACCCCAATTGCAGCGTAAAATAAGCTAAGTGTCCTGTCGCGTTAGAATCATCATCGCCAGAGAAAGTCTGGAAGGTCCGATGCCAATAAAACTTTGGCCATTGCCAAGCATCAGGATCATCCTTCTGCGTAGGAGGAAACGGTGTCTCATATGTATCATACATTTTGGCCAGATGTATGTCGCAATCGTTTAAGAACCTGTTTAACCGTTGCTCCCAAGCAGGAGGGAAAGACTCTGTTTGTCTAGTCTTTCTTGCTAGATCAGATACGGATTCAGTTAGAGACGCTATGTCTCTGTCTGTCCTCTGAGACAGTGTTGCCACGTGTCGGCGGTATTCATCCAAACTTGCTCCCAAGTGTTGGAGGATATCTACCCGTAATCTATCTTGACCTTCCACGAAACTCGTTACCTGGGCTCCCATGGCCTCTCTCTCCTCCTGATCTCTGTTGAATTCTACCCGTACCGATTGAATTTTGGCTACCACCGTGTCTATTAAGTTGCTTTGGGTAATGAGAAGAGTTGCCTGCTGCTCGATCCTTTCATCGAGAGCCGCGTAGTAACTAGCCTGGTGGCTATCGCGCCTAGCTGCTTAAGCTAGGTACTCTAGGAACATATGTTCCGCTATCTCCGCTTCACTTAAAGATTTGAACGTCATGATGTTAAAGTCTTTAGCGAAGATAATTTCAACCACTTGATTACTCAATGAACGACACCGAGTAGATGTATGTTCACGGTAAGCCGGTTGTGGGTGTTTGCGATACTGAGGGTAAATCCTTCGGTAGGGATCCCCAATTGTCACTTAGAGACGCAAAGAGATGTCCCACTAGGCGTGCCAAAATGTTCGATGCAAAAATATCTCCCGCGGAGAGATCCTTCCGCGAAGCAGTCTCTTTTATGGGTTCGGATAGTTTTAACTGCATGTACCGGTTTATCCTGTATGTGCTTCGTATGCTGGTGTGCCACCGTCTTTCCATGGAATATGGACTGTTAAAAACCGCCTGACTTCTTGATAAGCGATTAAGACAAGAAGAGAACCAACCCTGTCTGAATAGGTCCTTCTCGATCGCCTAGTAACCTAGGACTTTTTATATGTGTCTCTAGCAGAGCCTTCGAAATCGATACCTCACATTCCCTTACCAGTGCAAAGCAGAGCAATCTCTCTGATGATGTGTTGAGAACACTGCTTCCTTTGAGTATCCAAACTCTCACTCGATAGGTGACAAGCACTTTGATCTGTTGGTTGCAAAGAAGATAGAATCTCGAAGACAAGATTTCTATCTAGGTATACTTGCGTATAGCAAATGTATGTATTTGATCGGGGACCTCTTCCACAAAGTTCTTACTTTCTTTATATAATGCTCAGTAGTTGTCTTTCAATTCATTTGAACTTCTTCCGTTCTTGCTCTTTGAATCTCAATATAATTCTGACACCAGCATACGGGTTAACAATCCTTATAGAATCTCAATGCTATCACAACTATTCTATCAAATAAACTTATCTGAAACAAAAAAGGTATGATAGACATTCAAGCCGCATGGAATCAGCTAATTAATGGATCACAGTTCTAACTGAACTCTACTTGTCATACTTGGCCGCTCGTCAAGTTCTTTATAACACACGGGCCGCTCGCTAAGACTTCAGCCAATCAAGCCCAATATGAAATATTTATTTCAGGCCCAAACAGAAAGGACTGTGAGAGATACAAAAAGGGCAGGATTGCAGGAAGCAATGCTCAAAACACTAACAGGGGAAATGAAATGGCATGGTTCGGAAAGCAAAGGTGACTCGATCTCTAGCTTGGAAAATTGTTATCAATCAGGCTAGAAATAACTGAAATATATATATATATATATTAATTTGTGTTTTCAGCTCCTGGATCGATCTCTTGACGATTTTTATTGTACGTTTTGATGAGATGTAATGCTTCCGTTGCTTTTAGATATGGCAGTGGAGTCGTTGAATGAAGCGGCTGCTTTAAGAGCTACATTACAAGAACTGGATCTTGCTGTTTTGTTGGATAGAACTAGTAGTACTGATAGGTTTGCACCACATCCTGTGGTTGAAATGGCCTGGGAAGGTCTACGTCGCTCGTTAGAACTGTTCAGTTTTCGTAGCTTGAAATCAGAATTGAAGTGGGGCAGAATATAATAGAGCCGTGTCGTATAACCCGACGGAGGAACTAGTGAAGAATTTCAGAACGGAGGAACTGAAGAATTACAGGGCCCAGCTAGAGATGGGGATAGAGATCGTTCGCAACTGCACCAAGGTTTCTGTGTGGACCGACGACCTCCACCCATGGGATATTGGCATGGATGGTGTACATAATGGTCTTAATGTCTGCATCGTTGGTCAATGGTAACAGAATCAATCATTGACGTTGTTCCCCTTTCACATTTTCCAGCATTCCATTTGAATAGTTTTACTCCATGCAAACGATTATAAAGTGGTGAGTGCAAGAAGCGTGGTGGAGTAGTCAGTCTGCCTATGCGATGATACACTCCCCATCAAAATCCCCAAATCCAAATCCCATCACATCCCCAAATCCAAATCCCATAAATCCAAATCCCCAGTAGTACCTTTCAAACCAAAAAAAATAAAAAATATTTGCTTGTAGAAGTCTCTTTGCTTTGTGTTTACTTTCCAGCTTGTGTTAGGAATTGAACGAAAGTAGTGATCCTAAGAGTTGCGATCAGTTGAATAATCGTTTTCATAGCTTGTATACATCTAGACCGAGTCAAGTAAATTAAACCAGCCGGTTCGTGTCTGAAATTGTCTTCATATTGTTTGCATATTAACTGTTCCTCTGGGTATTTCCTTAACAGCAAGAGAGAAATAAACTGCAGAACCAATACGAAAGTTTTATCAACAAGAATGTATCGCTCGGACAAGTACGCATTAACCCTTATGTGTCTGGTAGGATTATCACTACTTGCTACTTATCACCCTCTCATGACATTAAAATCAAATTCCAAGTACCACACATAATCAAAGGTATAGAGTATACACTTCATGTTATAAGTATATGGCAGTAAGATTAAATGATTCCGTGAGCCAAAGGGATAATAGTGTGCGACTTTGTGGTCGACGTCTGTAGAAAGGAATGATTAGGATCTAATGATCTATGTAGGTCTTTCACTTTGGGAAGTTATTGGTTCGTTGAGAAGGAAGTTATTGGTTCCCTAATTTTTTCTCCGCGTCTCTTTCTCTTCCGTAAGTTCTTGTTGCGGAGAACAAAAGTGTCCGAAGCAAATCGTCATGGAAACACAAGCTCTCCCCTCCAAAGCTATGCCTCTCTAGAATCGCATGGGAACTATTGGGTGTCCTTAAAATTAATTCCAATAAGTTCATCGATCTCATTCATCAAACTCGTTCAATTTCGATTATAGGTTTTTTTTTTCTTGTCATTGTTCTATACGTGGATTCGATCTGGGCTTTTTGATTGTTCAGCTTGTTAATATGTGAATTTGGAATGTTATATTTGATTTGTTCAAACTTGTTTGTCAAACTCGTTTAGTTTTTATTATAGATTTTATTTGATAGATGTGCTGGTTTTGAGGTTTGGAATTGTCTGTAATTTGGTTTTGCTGATCTGAAAACTGAATTTAACATCTCTCGCCTCGAGGTCAGTCTCGGTCTTCTCCACTCGTTCTCAAATTTTTTTGATTCATGGAATCATGGGTTATCTTGTGTTTGTTTAGTCATCGAAATCCCAGCTTGTTATTTTGTTGAACAACCCAATTTGGCCATGGAATAATTTGTGGTGTTATTACAGAATGCAGAGATAGTCCTGCAATTTATTGGGTGTGTTGTTATTGTATTGTTTTGTTGAATTACAGATCAATAGTTTAGAGTTTGTTTTGGCATATGTCTTATATTGCTACTGAGGAAACTCAGTTGAAACATCTTTATATGGGGGGATTCATTGCTCTAGTAACAAAGTACAATAAGAGATTGCTATGTTTATTAGTTTTTTTTAAGTCTGAATGGAGTTGATGGACTGTTGATGAGCATGATTTTTTTTTTCAGGCGGAGATTGCTAGACAAGAACCGAGGCTGAAAATAGAGAAGGAGCACCGCGAGAAAGAGAAAAGTGTTCTGATCGGAACTGCATCAAATAAAGAACCAAGACGGAGCGCTTTAGATCACTGTAAGTGGTAAACAGTATAGGTGTATGAGGTTTGCCAAGGCAAAGAAATGAGACATTAGAAAGGAGTGTGAAAATAGAAGCTAATTGTTGCCTTGATTATGTTTCATGCTCAACTTGCTTGGCAATTTCACAAAGATCACCTCTCTTTTTTTCATATGAAAGCTCCAATTCTTGTGGCATATATGTGCAACAATTGCCCAAAAGTCTTGTCATTTGTTATTGATTCAAAAGGGTAAGTAGCTTCAGTATTCCTGAATCCAAACTAGTCTTGGCAATGACTGGATTACTGTATCTTACCCCAAAATACCTTGATCCGGTACTGGTTAGTCTAGTTTGACATTGGTACATGATTGTTCGATTAGATCAACTGTTGCACATATTGCAAATGAACATGTTAAAACATCAATCTATATGCAAGGTCGTATGAGCTTTCTGAAAACTAAACATGGAGGTCTGAGAGTATGAAGCACTATAATTTGTGGGTTCTCCCCTTTGTTATTGGATGCATATCCATATCTGATATCCAAACAGTTTAATTACATACATATCGCATTTTGTGGAAAGTGATTTTCGAACTTATATTTGATATCCAAACAGTTTAATTACATACATATCACATTTTGTAGAAAGTGCTTTTTTGACTTATATCTGATATCCCCTTTGTTATGCTGAAAGTGTGTACGCATTTGAGTTTACATATGTTTGAAGTGAGATTTTGGATCTAGGTTTGATCGTCGTATTGATTTCTGGGTGCTTCATTCATCTGTATCACAGCTTGGTCGTGATGTCGTACTAGGCTCTCATCTTCCCTTGTTTGCAGACTTCCCCTGGTTTCTCTTTGTTGCATTTTCTCTTTACCATATAGGTGTATCAGTGTTTGTAATAAACTGGTGTAATGACAGTACAAGACGATTGATACTGTTCTCTTTGCTAAAATGCTTCATTCATCTTTATCACACCTCTTGCATTTCACTAGTAGTGGTGAGCGACATGATTAGAGCTACGGAATTGATAGATTCAATTATATCTTTATTGTGTCAAGGGATGACATAGCTAGTGTAAGATTACAGCTGGTCTTGAAATATTGTGTTCATTTACTGAGGTCACTTCGTGCATTGGCCGTTCCGAATTCTACTAATGAACATACAATGAGAAAACTGTTTGGAAAAATGCTCGCTTAATCTTTTGTATGGCATCAAGCTTTGCGAAATTGCACTCAAAGGGAATGAAACCATTGTAACTGCTAGTTATTGTAACTGCTAGTTATTGATGAAGTAGCACAGCTTAAAGAATGTGAATCAGCAGTTCCCTTACAACTACCTGGTCTTTGCCATGAGATGCTCATAGGAGATGAGATGCGACTTCCTGCTATTGTTAAAAGCGAGGTATTTATATTGTTAAAAGCGAGGTATTTATTCTTTCCTTCATACTTTTTACTACTAATTTCCATAAACATTTATGCATATTTATTATTTTTACATCTTAATTAGTTAACAAACGTATATGGATTTGCTAAAATGTACTTAAATTTCTAAGATTATTTAAAGGGTGCTAGTTATATGTATGGGTATGCTAGTGCTCGCATGTTTCTCAGTTGAAAACTTTTTGTTTATTTGTTGCTTAAATATTATCCTCTGGTGTCTTGTCATTTGAGTTCCTAATCAATCAAGATTCTTTTAGGAAATTGGAAAGAGTGATACCGCGTAGTCTGTTTAGCCGTTTGAGTTCATAATCAATATGTTGCTCGTATGTCCTTGTATCTTTTATATTATGCGTAGTCTTTTTATTGAGCTCCATAGCATTTTATATTTTTAAGTTCTCTTACTTTACACCTTTGTAAAATGTGTAGCTGTTTACTACTTGCCATTCTTATCAAAATATCATTTTTCATGATTTCTAGAGCAGGATGAAACCATGGGTTATCATCCGAAATTGGAGACACTGATGAAGAAGGTGCTAATAATAGTGGAGAAGTTGCTAAGGGAAGGGGCGAAGCGATGTGCCATTACTTGTATTGGAATCTGCAAGGAAAAGACAAAATTTTGACTATGTTAGAGAGAATAACTAAACTATAGGTTTCCTAGATTCACCATGAAAGAAGTTTGATTAAGCATGCTTATTTAGTAAATTCTTTTATACTTTAATGTAAATATCAATCAACAGTTAGAAAATGTTAGTTAAATAGTTGAGTGTAATGTTGAGCGATGTCGATATTGGTTATTCTATCATGATTACGGCACTAAGTGCACATACGGAGGTCTCTCAGTGATTGGAGGTATAATTGAAGATTGTCGTGTTAGTTAATGTTCGTTTGAGTACGTTAAAGTACATGTTTTAGAGAAGCAAATGGTGTGACACATCATCTTGCACATCTTGCTATTTCATTGGAAGCCTGTGATTATACAAGACATGTTCTACAAGGATTTTTGTGATGATACCTATGTTGCGTGGAGTTTAGGTAACATGTCCCCTCCAAGACAATATATGTAGGACATTGATAATATTAGACGAGAGATTGAGAGTTGTGGCCATATCATAGGTAGGTTCCTGTCCATTCCTTTTAAAAAAATGTTGAGATACAAAAGTGTATGATTTGTACTGCTACCATTTTTATTATTATTAATATTGGTTGATCCAAAATTCCAAATATAATTAAAAATAAAATAAAAAGAAACAAAATGAAAATAAGTTACTTGTGATTTTTATTTTTGAGTTTATCAAACACTTCTAAATTTAAAAGTCTTTAATTTAAAAAAAAAGTATTTGCCAAACACGCTTCTCCTTTTTCTTTCAAGGAGCTTATTCATATGGAAAAAAAAATTAGTTTTTTTTCTTAAGAAAAACATTCCCAAACATAGCCAAAGTTATAGTCTGACCACTCTTACTCTTACGGTGTGTTTAAATAAAGTATTCATAATTATTAATGAAATTTACAATTTATAGAAATTTAAAAATTTTCATTTTAAATTTTTTCATTTGTGAATTCTATTGTTTGAGTTTTTTCATGTAGAATTTTAAAATAATAAGAATTACAAATTTTTATAATCAATTTGAAGAATTTGTAGAATAACACATATATTTGAAAGAATTGAAAAAAGAATTTAGGTCTCAAATTTCTCTGAATTTTTAAAAATATTAATTGCAAAATTTTCAATAAACTTATCCTAATAAAGAAATTTAAGAGATAAAATTATGAATTACTGATTTTGTTTAAATTTCCTCAACTTTACCTTCATCCAAACACACCGAACTTGCACTCATGCCTAATCATGCCTAATGTTGTGTAAGTAATGCTCCTAGCTTAATTATTAGCTCGCATAATTTGTTTTATGTTAATTGAAAAGCTAAACATAAAGCAGTGTAATTTCGAAACTAGATATTTCAAAGACTTATTTTCATTTAAAGTGCGATCTTGGATGCATTCGTGTCATATTGAACTTATTATGTTGATGTTGATGAAGGATAAAAGTCTATGCAGAATTTGTAGACTCGAATTGTATTCTCATTCATTGATAGATGACCTTAAATACAAACATTATAATCAATTAAAATTAGTATCTCAGTAAATCAAGGTTTGTTAGAATCTCTACTTCTAATCTAATTAGGACAAGACACACACCAGAATATACGAAATATATTTTTCTTAAATACACTACCACAATAAACACTATAACCGACGAGATCTGTAAAACTATAACCGACGAGATTACTATAACCGACGAGATCTGTAAAACTATAACCGACGAGATAAAAATCTCGTCGGTTATAGTGGAAAAAATATTTTTTTTAATTTTTTTTTAAAAAAAATAAAAAATCTCGTCGGTTATAGTACTATAACCGACGATAATGCCTAAAAATCTCGTCGGTTATACTATTACCGACCCCCTTTAACCAACGGACTATATCCTAAAAAGAGGATCGTCGGATATAGTCCGTTGGTTAAAGGGGGTCGGTAATAGTATAACCAACGAGATTTTTAGGCATTATCGTCGGTTATAGTACTATAACCGACGAGATTTTTTATTTTTTTAAAAAAAATATTTAAAAAAAATATTTTTTCCACTATAACCGACGAGATTTTTATCTCGTCGGTTATAGTTTTACAGATCTCGTCGGTTATAGTGTTTATTGTGGTAGTGAATAGACCCCTTGTGTCGAGCTCCTAATGTATGATGCATAACTTGTTGCGTTACTAAAAATATTGTCAAGTAAACAAAAACCTCGTGGAAAAACAAAGACTTGGTCGAACGGAAAAAGAGTACAATGCATCAACTACAAATGATACTCCATGTGGTATAGACTCCCCCTGATGTCTACCAAAATGTGACTCCCCCTAATTGATAACTCAATCTCGGAGTTCAGATAATCTTCGCATGCCAATGAGTCTCATATGTTTCGCAAATGTAAATTTGAGAAATGACTTGATGAACAAGTCTACAGCATTATCTGCATAACTAATTTGGCTCACAAGAATATTCAGAAACTGCTGTTGTTGCTGATTGAAGAAGAACTTTGGCGAAATGTGTTTAGTATTGTCATCCTTAATGTAACCTAACTTCATCTACTCAATGCAAGTTGCATTATTCTCGAAGATGCAAGTTGGTGCTATCGTAGTCGATGATAATCCACTAGACCCTCGAATATGGCGTATTACTGACCTAAGCCAGACACACTCTTTAACATCTTCATGCAAATCTATGATCTCATAATGATTCAAGGAAGTAGCAACAATGGTTTGAATTGTAGATCTCCAAGAAATCTTCGTATTCCCAATAATTATAACATAACCAGTTTGGGAACGTCCTATATTTGGGTCAAAGTGATACTCTCTATCAGCAAATTCTACCAATACATTATTCGGTGTCTCGAAATAAGGGACTATACTGAAAGATGGATCAATGCTGGTAGCTGGTATGTTGATCGACGGGTCGAAGGTATCATTTGACAAGTCGAATGAATCCTGCTAATCTGTCCAGGGAGTTAACTTTGACGGGTCGAGAGGAGATCTTGACGAGTCGAAAATCCCAGAATCGGAAAGCTACATTTCAACAGTTCCTTTTACCAAAATTTCAAGTTTCTCTCTTACTTCTTTGTAGGAAAAGAATAAGCCCAAGTAAATGGATCCCTTCAAGTAGCTGGAGATATATTTTACTCCATTCCAATGATTTTGTGTAGGCATAGACTGTGAAGGCAATGTCTAGACGTCTACACCGAGCTAAATACAACAAAGCTCCAATAGCACTGAGGTATGGAACCTCAACTCCTAAAATTTCCTCATCATCATCTTTTGGACTTAAGTAGACTGTTGAATAAGAACTTCACTAACTCAATGTTCCATCTCTAAATCGAGACAAAATCGAGTCCTACCAAGGTCTTTCATCTCAACATCGGATTTCAAGTAGCCAACTGTCCCATTTACATAGATTGCTACAATGACAATGTCACACCCTGACATGAAAAACGGTCGATAATTTGGAGTTGTTTTGATCTCGCGAGTCATGATGTGGCGGGTTTGGAAAGTAAAAAGAATAAAGAAACGAAATCACAGGCAACATTCCAATCGAATTACAAATAACAAATTTGTTACAATGAATAACAACAATTAAGAATACATCTTGTTCTAATTACAAATATCCAACAGTCTTCTTTTCTCCGTCACATTGTCGCCTAAACAATAATCATAAGGAGTGAGATATGCTCAGTAAGGTTTTCAACCTTGTGCACATTTGATATAATATAATACATATGAGATGCTGACTCGATCATCATCTCCTGATCACCCATTATCAGAATTTCTCATTTGTTAGTACTCTTAGACTATTCTTGGTCGTCAGTGTTATCTGCCTTAATAAGATCATTTTAACAATATTTAGTTGAAATGACTTCTCTCCCCATTCGTATATATACTTTTTAGACTGGCGAAACTGATCCCTTATGAGCATAGCTTTAACTATACAAATAGATCATTTCTCTCAAATAGATCACTATCTATTCTAATATTCATACCCTCAACTCCTTCCAATGCATATACATGATTAATTCACATAATTACAATACTATTACACATGCTTTCTACTTTAGAATAAAACATATGTGAATACACATGGTCATAACAACAACATATATATATAAAGATTTCCAGAAATCCTTACCTCATAAAACATGTTTAAGATGATACAAAGAGCAGAGATTCCTCTAAAACTAGAAAAATTAAAGAGACAGAAAGCGAGCTTATGTATAGAATAACTCTCGTACTAAAACTGATGTGAAAGAGTGGAGGGCTACATTCCTGTTTATAGGGAGAGAGGAAGAAAACCTTCGTCCATAGGAAATTTTACTTTAAAGTGATGTGAAGTTCACTTCATCTCTTTTCCAATGCAACAGATGTCAATGGAAGACAATCAAAGATCAAGATTGAGTCCTTTTGTGACATCCAGGTCTTACTTTCGTACTCTCACAAGCCAACTCTATCTCTCCACAAGTTGGCTTGTGTCGACAACAAACCAACTCTTAGACCAACCTGTCAACCAGCAGCCAACACACATTACTAGGGCAAAGTAATCTCATAATAACCAATCAAATGTCGTCACGTTAGCTTACTAACCATACTTCAACATATTTACAAAAATCGTAATAAATAGTTTGATACACAGAGATATATAATGAAATAATGCTACAACTCACGGTAATGTCTATTTTATAGTTCCTACGTCAAAATTAAATTTTAGTCTATTTAAAATTACCGATTTTACAGGAAAATTTTGAAGTTGTTCGTTTAATAAACGCTCATGGGCGTAAATAATCATTCTTGTATCATTTCCCAATCAAGTAGTCACTTAGAATAATAAACGTCACAATTTGATCACATGAGCACTTCATAGTTTAGAGTTACTTGGATTTGGGTAAAACTATACTGTCTGCACTCTCATGTATATCTCTGAATCAAGATCCCTATAGAGATATGTTGTAGCTACATCTGTAAGCTGCATACTCAGTCTTTTGGGCATTACTAAATTGATCAAGTAGCGAAAAGTAATGATGTTCATGATTGGAGAATACGTCTCCTCATAATCAATATCATGGCATTGAGAAAACTTTACGCCACAAGTTCTTCTCATTGTGCTTTCAAACAATACCCGTTTATGTCCAACCGGTTAAACATTCGGTGAGCATAGCACTATCGAACTAAAAACTTATCTTTTTCTTAGAGACTCTAATTCAACCTGGATTTCATCTTTTCATTTCAGCTAATCTGCTCTACGATGACAATCTGCAACAGAGTGAGGTTCCACTTCATCATCATCAATTCTAGAGCGACGGAATAAGCAAATGCATCATCAACAGACATGGAAGATCTATCTTTAATAACGCTAGCATTTGTTTAATTTTGTGAGATTTCTTTGTTTCTAACATCGTCATTGACTCTGAGACGTCCCTTAATGTTATCAATGTGGATTCCAGAACATAACGATAGTTAGAAACAATCTCATGTATTGATGAGGAATGGATCATTTTGTTCCTTGATGGATTATTTTTCACCGGCAACTCATCAGTGAATTTTGACCCACGCTACACCCCCACTATGGGAAGGAGGAATGCTACCTTTCCCGAGTGTCTCGTTAACTTGTCAAATTCTAAGGACTTCCAACCTTGCATGAATGTTTGCAGCAGATATATCCGATCTCGCGACTTTCACGATATCATTAAAGGAGTCAGGCATCGAATCTTCTCCGTTTTGAAGATTGAGAATACTTTGCACTTCTATCTCACTCTGAGATGTGAGAGGACCATGATGAGACATAGTGGGGACAAAAAACGTCAATTCCTGACAGTCACTCAGAATATAACCATTCATATATCCTCTAACAACGGGAAGTATGTCTCATCAAAGTAACAATCTACAAATCTAGTAATAGAGTGATCTCCCGTCAAAGGTTCTAAATAGAGGAAAATCGTTGGAGCTTCATAATCGTCTCTGAGTGTGATATCCCGTTCCTTTTGTAAAAATTAGAAGTATTTTTGGGATATTTTAATTTTGAATTATTGGGCGCGGTAAAAGATTTTTACCATTAGTAAATATTGAGAGCTTTAGAGTTGATTTATTGTCATATTGACAAAATTCGATGACTTTAAGTGAAAGTTGTATTATTTGTCGAGACAAGTTTGTTGATGCACTTAGCATTAGAATCGGAGTTACGACGAGAAAGTTATGGTCATCGGAAGTTTGATGAAAATGCCAAAAATCGTATTACTGAAATTGGGCGAGTATTAATAGGAATTTCCATATTTGGTAAAGGGAGACTTTTCTACTTTGGGCAATAAGCGGGCTTGACCTGCGTTGACCGGAGCTTGCCGACTCAAAATTGTCACCGAATAGCCGGTCAGCAGTGCTACGACGTCAGCCATCGTTCAAGGCCAATTTCTGGTCAGAATTGGAAGTCATATATGCCTGGATGATTTCCATGTCTTTATTTTGAGGAATTGAAGCCGGAATTGAGAGAATCAACGAGGTAAGTTTTAGGGGTTCGGGTTGAGTTTGGTGCCATCGTCGGCGAGGTTTCCGGAGATGGTTCTTATGTCAAATGTTTGGGTTTTGTGTGTAGATTGTGTTTGTGTATTGTTTTGGTGATTTGCAGGTCAAATTGTAGGGATTCAAATCATACCCGATTTGGATTCGTCGCCATCGTGGCAACGGTTGCCAGTGGTTATGGCCAGGGTTTTGCTCCCCTCTATCTCCTGAGTTGATTGAGACCAGTCTTGAGCCCTCACATGGCCTGATGGCGGAGATCGTCGCCGGAAAGTAAATTCGGCCAGTTAGTTTCGGGGTCGATTCCGGCCAAATGAGCCTGAATCAGGGGAAGGTTCTTTGATAGAAAGTGTTGGGCTTGACGAGAGCAAGAGATTAAGGTATTATCCTCTACCACAAGCGGTGGTCGACAGTGGTGGTGCGTGAGCGACACGCGCCACCGTCTGTAGCAACTAATTTGGCCGGATTTTTTTTCCAAATTTAGTCAAGTTTTATATCGTTAGATTTTTATCGACGTTCCAAGCATATCTGTGAAGTTAAAAATACGATTAGATTTCGGCATCCTAGTGGATGAACGGTGGTGACTAGTGTCGCTGTTAGTGGTGGTGCGGGCGACGGAGAATTATGTGTATTTTATATCGCAAAGTTCGTAATATAGTATTGAGTTTATCGATAAGGTTCTCGACTTGTTTCCATTGATTTTAATCCTAGTTGCATATTTACTAGAGTTATCCGTCTAATTTATCATTTTGAAGATTTTCAACAAGAGTCGGGGCATCACACTAAGGACCCATTTTAGTACGCAGCAGAGGCGTAATAGGCATATATACCGTGTAACCAAAAATGCATAGATGTGAAATGTCAGTCTCATACCTAGTTACCAACTGGTATACACTGAATAGTTGGCATGTTATAGGTCTGAAATGAATAAGAATAAATGCATTCAAACTTGCATAATCCCATGTAGTGCCACATGCTATACTCGCTTGATTTTTGTTTCTACAAGATCGTTCGATACATAGGGAACGAGATGTTAAACATCAATCCCAATAAATATGCAATAACCATAAAAAAAAACTTTTCATGTAAACACTCCTGCATTATCCAATCTAATAGACTTGATTGGGTTATCCGGGTAGTGAGCTTGGAGCATAATGGAGCTAGGAGTTTTGAAAATGCAGCATTCCTTGTGGATAGCAAAGTGACTTGCGACCAACGCGCCGATGCATCTACCAAAACCATAAAGTATATAAATAGTTCGTATGCAGGTTTTATAGATCCATAAATATCACCACGAATTATTTGCAAGGATGGAATATTGTTAGTTATTCTACAGCAAAAGAAGGTCGTGTATGTATCTTTGCTAATGAACAAGCTTTGCAAAACAAGCGGTGTGCTTTGGATATTGCCATAAAGGCATCCAGTGGGATAATGCGCGACGCCTTAGCAGTATGTCATCGGGATTGTGTTGCACTCATCTTGAAGATCGAGCCTGGACTGAGAGGAGTAAGTTCAACCCCTCCATCTAAACCGATGGTTTTAGGTATTCTCCAATGCATCTTTACTCTAAAGAACGGATGACCATGAGAATTTCTCAATATCTTTATCATCATAATACCAATGCTTATACGAGACAGAGTCACACGCAGTAGTTTAAGTGATTGCGTTAGATTTAATAATCCGAACTGTAGTAAGATATACCCACTTCGAATGCTGATAAACTTCTCCAAAATATGTTTTCTGCCACATTATATGGAGGTTACACGCAACAAATTTTTGTCATTTTCACACTATGTTTCGAAGTGTAAACTGTTGGCAAAATTTCTTAAAACTTAGTCATGTTTGATTAGAGTGATGATCATGGAAATACTCAAAAATTGATGTTAAACTACTAGACGTTTTTTTGCTTCTTCTCTTCTTTGAAAACCCAAAATATAATTTACAAAACCATAACTTTGACGAGTCGAAAGGTTTTCTTCGACATGTCAAATTTGTTCGGAAACAAGTCTAGGGTGCCAGTCTCGATAGGTCGAGAGAGCCCAAGATAGACTTCATGGTACCATCTTGATGGGTTGGAAAAAAAACATGGAAAAATTTTCGACGGGTCGAAAAACATGCCAAAATGATCCAAGGTGTAGATCTCGACAGGTCGAGATGTCTGGGATCAGAACATCCCTTGTTTTCTTTGTTTTTCCTGGTATTTTAGTGTTATATTGCCATGGAATATTGTATATCACGAACCATTCATGTATTATATGGTAAAATAACATTCTCAACACTTTCATACACCAAAAATAGAGAACTTTTATTACTTACCAACTCAAATTACATCAAAGATGTCTTATTCCAAAACGACTATAACAAAATCTCAAAACATGACTAAAACAAGCCAAAAATAAATTAAACTTGATTACATAAAAGAAATAACAGCTCAATATATAGACTAATCAAATTCCAAAATCTTAAAGTTCTCCTTCTTGTCATCTGCTACAATAGTCTTCTTCCATCTCATGGTCTCCCACAGTAAAGTTAGCATCTTGTGCCAAGCATTGATTGTGCTTCTTGTATATATTCTTGATTTCATTGCTCGCATGACATTGCTTGTACATATGCTTAGTACAACCACACTTAAAACAAGTTTATTTTCCAGACAATACAGTGTGTGAAGAATTCTCATCATTCTTGGAACTTGACTGGTTCTCGTTGGAATCTGCACCCTGATCTCTATGCAAGACCGGTTTCGGCATTTGATGCACCCTCATCTCCCACCATTGTTGTAAGGCTCAAAACGAATGTCCTTATTTCCTTATGTGCCTTCCCATAAGTATTATAATTCTCATGTATTTTTATAGTTCCAGCGGGCCTGGAGTTGTTGTTGAGCATTATCTCATGATGTGTCTTCTTTTTAGCTAGGATATTCCTGAGATCACTGAATGTTGTGATTCTTCCTTGCTCGTACTCAAGCCATTATTCATAAGCCAATATACCTATGGAAGATGGAAAGGTGTGCAGAGACTTCTTGATCATGTCTTGATCAGTCTTGCCAACCCCGTAGAAACTCAGTTCAGACTAAAGCTCTAACAGAACTTGGTTGTAAGAATCAACCTTTGGATAATCCAATAACCTGATGATTTCCCATCTCTCTGTCAATTCTGGAAGCTATGCATCATGCAGATTGTTGAAGTGTTGCTTCAGAACATCCCATAAACCCTTAGGATCAATTTTCTTTAGATACTGCTTCTTCAGAATTAGATAGATATGACACCTCAAAATTATGAGGACTTGAACTTTAGCTGTTGCATCCGGTTGAATGGTATTCACATTTGTGGATGGGTAGATGGTGTATATGAATCCCTTTCTGATGAATGTGTTTTCTACATCAGAGACCCAACGATGATACTCTTTTCCATTGGCATCAAGAATGTCAAACTCTGGCCTAGCTAGCTCAGATGTCGTAGTCATCTACAAAAGAGACAAAATGAATTATTAGTAATGATCAAAACTACGATCACTAATATTAAGTTTAGGGAATAAGAATGTGATCCAAGATATATGGTCACAAAAATTGATACCTAATAAATGGTGGTTTCATACCACACTCAGGAACCTTGACAATCAAAGTCAGTCACTGTAATACCCCGACCTTTTTATATAAATGATATCATTTCTGAATAATTCGTGTATGATTTGTTAGCTACGGTAAATGATTTTTATTGTCCGTAAATATTGAGAGGTCTCGGGTTGACTTTTTATCAAATTGACGAAGTTGGTTGACTTTGAGTGGAAGTCATAGAATTTATCGAGACGAGTCCATAGACGCGAGAACGTCGAAAATGGAATTACGACGAGAAATTTACAATTGACTGAAGTTAATCAGAAATTATTTTCCGAAAATGGCCAAGTATATAAGGGACTTACCCTTTCGGAAAAGTGAGCATAAAGAGAGACTGGGTGACCGAGGGTCAACCTTCTTCAAGTATAGAGAGAGAGAGAGAGAGAGAGAGAGAGAGAGAGATTGTGTTCATTTGGTATGGCGGTCAGTCGGTGGCGCGTTGCCCTCTGGCCACCTCCGACGTCGAAATTGGTCACGTCCGACACGGGATGACCTCCTCTACCTATTTTCGTTCTTGATTGATGGTTTTGAGGTCGTAGAAAAGAGAATCGATGAGATTAAGAGTTAGAGTTTTCGGGTGAATTTCCATCGCCGGTGTTGGCGACTCCTTCGATCATGAAATTGGTATTTGTATGTTGAATTTCTTGGTTGCCGGTGAGTTGGACGGAATTGGATCAAATTCCGTCCAACTCGAATTCAAGTTTTGCCGTAATCGGCAGTTCCAGGTGGTAACGGGCGACGAGGTGAAAGGACCCAACCCCGATTTAGTTTCCTAAACTGGAATCAAACCCCTTCTGAAAACGTGAACTAACAAAAACCATTGAAATTTGGGCAGAGTAACGCTACTAACGCGAAATTGTCTTTACCTGCACCCGAAAAATAACATTTCATCCTATGCCACAAAAGCCAAACCGTGGGCACCAATCGCATCCAGATTTCTCAATATCATAACATTAACAATAAACAGTAAACATAACTGTAATATATAGTATATCCAGGAAAAACCGTATAAAACATGTATCAGAATGTATCAGAGCGACCTCTAGTGTGAATATATACAAAATATACAACAGTAGGCGAAACAAGAAACCTACTAGAAAACACAGGTAGCTCGAACAACTAGCCTCCAACCACGACGTGAGACTCCAGAATCTGAACTGCAAACTGGGCACAGAAACCGAAAATCCCAGGGGAAAGACATGAAAACCGTTAGAGTGAGTGGACGAAAATAAATGTCTTTCGCCGAATAATATATATATAAAAACATATGCGAGTCTAAATGCATGAAAATCAAATGGTACACGAGGAGATGCTGACTCCACTCGCGTACAGAGCATGCATCATAAATACCGCGGGGTCACACATGGACTCCCTCGCGCTAGTACAGTCTGAATCACGGGATCCTTGACCCACACGTGATTCCAAGCCAGAAAGGCCTCGGGTCAGGATATATGTCCCCCCCCCCGGAGTGTACTCGGGGATCAGTCGAGAAGCCAATGTGTATCGATACAACCCTGATAACTGAGACTGTACTCTGTGTAAACCAAATCATAAATACTTTCCATGCACATGCATAAAACATAATGTAAATGTATATATGTTCATAGATGCATATTCGTAAGTGCATAATCGCAAAACACATGCTCATAAAAATAATGATCATAACTGCATGCTCATGCTCGTAAAACGTATATAAAAGACTCGCAATCAATCCGTGAAAAGAAATGTCCACTCATAGATGAGCAAGCACAATCTCGATCCCCTGAATAGTCATAAAATATATCTGATCAAAATCATAATCCACAATACTGTACCACACCTCGGAAACCAACCGTTCCTGGAAACATATAATACTGTGCAAAATAATCGACAAAATTCTCGAAATCTCCACTCGAAATCCTCGACTGAAAATCAGATATCCAAATCAACTCGAAAACCTCAAGGCGACGATCGGGGCGCGAATACGAGAAAAACGACATTAAAAACATCGAAATCCAAAAAGTCAACGGGTCGTCGGAGCTCCAGCGTTGACCGCTGCCGCCGCCGCTGCCGCGCCGTCAACCGGAGAGTTTTCCCGGCGACCGAGCTACCACAATGATCTCCACAACAAGGCGAACAACTTTAACAACGGGACCACCACCATCCAACCACCAATGTGGTCGAAATCCAGCTCGAAAGCCACGGTGGTCCAAACCGGCCGGAAAACTTCCCGAACCGATTCTGGCGCCGTCACGCCACCTCGTCCCTCCAAACCAAAGGGGAAATGATCACTGTCCAAAACCCAACAAAACCCACCAAAGATCCACCCCGGAAAGTCACTGGAGCACCTCACTCCGTCGAGGCCGTTTCCGGCCAAAAATTCCCAATTTTCAAATCAAAATATCTCCCTCAAATCTCAACCAAATCAAGCAATTCCAAGTTCTAAACTGTTTAGAATCACGAGGAGAGCATTTTACCTTCAAGGGTCGTGGCCTGAAATGGCCGGAATCAGCCGGTCCGGTGACGGAAGCCAAACGGTCCATTTTTCTCCTCAGGTCAACGAAAGTCAACGGTCAACTCTCGGTCAACGACGGTCAAACTTCCCAAACAGTGTTTTCGACAATTTTTCAACTATTTCTGATATTTATACTCGCGCCTCGGGACGATCGACGGTCCAAAACGGATAACTATTACGATTCGGATAAACTCGATACGAACGGATAAACTCGTCGATAAACCGAAACTTCAAATAATCATATTATATTCCTCGGTTATCGGAAAAATCATCCGGAACCGCCCACGAACTCGAAATCACGTGTACTACAACTCTCAAGAGACTCAACTCAAATTCTCGGCCTATAATTAAGTCGTATACGAAACTAGCAAACCACACAATTAACATTAAACCGCGATTACGCGCTAACTCGTGAATCATGCTGATTACTCTACTGATTCTGGTTCGGGTTGTAACAAATTTACCCCCCTTAAAAAAATTTCGACCTCGAAATTTACGTACCTGTCAGGTGAACAGATGAGGATACTGTTCCCGCATACGCTGCTCAGTCTCCCAGGTGGCCTTCTCAACCGAGTGATTTTGCCACAAGGCCTTCACTAGCGGTATAACACGGTGCCTCAACTCCTGCTCACGACGATCGAGAATCTGTAATTGCTCCTCCACGTACGTCAAATCCTCTCGGATTGGTAACTGCTGTGGGGCTAACACATGCGAAGGATCTTAGATGTACTTCCGCAACATCGAAACGTGGAAAACATCATGAACACGAGCCATCTCAGCCAGCAACTCAAGTCTGTAAGCAACAGTTCCAACCCTCTCGGTGATCTCATACGAACCAATGTATCGTGGTCGAAGCTTGCCACGCTTCCCAAAACGCACAACTCCCCTCCATGGAGATAGTTTCAGGAAGACCCAATCACCCACATTAAACTCGAGGCTCTTCCTCCTCACGTCCGCGTAACTCTTCTGACGATCCTGGGTGATCTTCAATCTGTCCCGGATAATCTGGGCGTCCTCCATAGTGCTCTTCACCAGATCAGGGCCAATAAGCCATCGCTCGCCCACCTCACTCCAACACAACGGAGTGCGGCACTGCCTCCCGTACAGGGCCTCGTACGGTGCCATCTCGATACTGGCCTGATAGCTATTGTTGTAGGCGAACTCTATCAAATGCAGTTGCTGGTCCCAATTCCCGCGAAACTGCAACACACATGACCACAACATATCCTCGAGTGTCTGTGTAGTCCGCTCAGATTGCCCGTCAGTCTGAGGATGAAAAGCTGTACTAAAACGCAACCTCGTGCTCATGGCTCGCTGCAATGCCTGCCAAAACTCATAGGTAAACTGACTATCTCGGTCAGAAACAATGGATACAGGCACTCCGTACAGTCGAACAATCTCCGACATATACAGCTTGGCCAATCTGCCCACTGATATCTTCCCCAGAAGTGCGAGAAAATGAGCGGATTTCGTCAATCGATCCACAATAACCCAAATACCAGTGTTGCCAGCCAAAGTACGCGGCAACTGATAAACGAAATCCATGGTAATATGCTCCCACTTCCAAACCGGAATCTCGAGTGGCTGTAACTTCCCTGCAGGTTTCTGCCTCTCCGCTTTAACCTGCTGACAGATCAAACATCGGCTCACATACGCGGGAATCTCCCGCTTCATGTTGCGCCACCAGTAATACGCTCGAAGTGTACGAAACATCTTCGTACCTCCGGGATGCATTGCATACGCCGAACTATGGGCCTCATCCAGAATCTCCTTCTTCAGGCTCTCGTCTCTGGGCACACACAACCTGCCTCTGAATAACAACGTACCGTCGTCGCTCAATCGGAACTCTGTAGGCACACCATTCTGTATCATGGTCTTCTTGCCCAACAGGTAGGAATCTGAATCCTGAGCCTCCCGAACCTGATCAACCAATACGGGTCGAACCTGGAAACTGGCTAACAAGGCTCCCTCGTCATCCCACTCGAACTTGGCACCTGTAGCCCGAAGCTCGGCTAAAATAGACACTCTAGCCACACACACATGGAACAACGAAGCTCCGAATTTCCGGCTAAGTACATCAGCCACCACATTCGCCTTCCCTGGATGGTACTCGAAAGTGCAGTCGTAGTCACTGATCAACTCCATCCATCGTCGTTGCCTCATGTTCAAGTCTGGCTGCGTCCGAAAGTAGGTGAGACTCTTGTGGTCAGTGTAGATCTTACACTGGGCTCCATGCAAGTAATGTCTCCAACTCTTCAACGCTAGCACAATAGCGGCCAACTCCAAATCATGGGTCAGATAGTTGACTTAGTGTGGTTTCAACTGCCTGGAACCGTAGGCTACAACCCTACCATGCTGCATCAGCACACAACCAAGTCCCATCTTCGACGCATCACTATAAACCACAAACTCACCGATGTCGTCTGGTAATGTCAAAACCGGTGCAGTAGTCAACTTCTCTTTCAGGAGCAAATAACTCTCCTCACATGCATCGGACCACTCAAACTTGACGCCCTTCTTCGTCAACCTGGTCAGTGGAGTAGCAATCCGAGAAAAATCCTGTACAAACCTCCGGTAGTAGCCGGCCAAACCCAAGAAACTCCAGGTCTCCGGTACAGTGGTAGATCTACTCCAATTCAGCACGGCCTCGATCTTGTCAGGATCAACACTGACTCCCTCAGCCGATATCACGTGGCCCAAAAACTTCACACTGTCCAGCCAAAACTCGCACTTGCTAAACTTCGCAAACAACTGATGGTCTCGCAAAGTCTGCAACATCTCTCACAAATGCTTTTTATGCTGGCCCACACTCCTGGAATAGATCAAAATATCATCGATGAACACAATCACGAACTTTTCTAGAAAATGTCTGAACACTCGATTCATCAAGTCCATGAAAGCTGCGAGGACGTTGGTCAACCCAAACGGCATAACCAAAAACTCGTAATGCCCATACCGCGACCTGAAAGCTGTCCTGGCCACATCAAAATCTCGGATCCTCAACTGGTGATATCCGGATCGAAGATCAATCTTCGAAAAGACTAAAGCTCCCTTGAGCTGATCGAACAAATCATCAATCCGCGGCAACGGATACTTGTTCTTCACTGTAACCTGATTCAGTTTCCGGTAGTCGATGCACAATCGCATTGATCCATCTTTCTTCCGCACAAATAAAACCGGGGCGCCCCATGGCGAAATATTGGGTCGAATGAAACCCTTTTCCAGCAACTCCTGGAGCTGAACCTGTAACTCTTTCAACTCCGCTGGCGCCATACGATACGGTGCCAGAGAAATGGGTGCTGTACTCGGCAATAGTTCAATAGTGAAATCAATCTCCCGAACTGGAGGTATACCCGGTAACTCCTCTGGAAACTCAGAAACAACATCAATACCACTAAGGTCTGGTATAGCAGCCGTAGTGTCTACCACATGAGCTAAGTAAGCAACACATCCCTTTTTCATCATCCAATCCGCCCTCATCGCGGAAATCAAACATGGTAGTGAAGTGTTCTTCTCGCCGCGAAACAATATCTCAGGAAAGCCTGGTCGTCGAAATGCGACCTCCTTCTTGTGACAGTCAAACATGGCCCAATGCATCTCCAAGAAGTCCATACCCAAGAACAGATCGAAATCAACGATATCAAGCAACAACAAATCTGCGGCTAAACCATGGCCTCCGATAAAAATCTCACAGTCTCGGTACACCCAGCCAATACTCACAATCTCACCAGACGGATACAACACTCTCCACAACCCCGGAAGTGGAGATGTAGGTACCGTAGCTAATGATGATAATCTATATGACATGAATGAATGCGTGGTACCTGGATCTAACAATGTAAGTACTGGAATACCAAAGATATGCAACGTACCGATAACGACCTCCGGTGAAGCTCTGCCCTCTCGCAAAGTCATGGCATGAACCCTCGCCTGCTGGGCTGGTCGTCCACGCTGAGGCTGTCCCTGCTGTCCACCTTAGCCTGCATACTGTACTAGTCGAGCTCCCGAAGTGGCACCTCGCTCTCCTCAGAAACTCTGGGCTGCCTGACCACCAGCACCAACCAACTGAGGACACGCCCTCGCATAGTGACCCACCTGGCCACAATGATAACAGTTGAGGGTACCTCGCTGACATGAACCAAGATGATACCTATTGCACAAATTGCACAATGGGTACTCCCTCGGTGTAGCAAAAGTGCCAAAAGATCGTTGAGGGTAACTGGAACCGCTAGAACCCCCACCAGACTGTGGTCACTACGGTCGATCTCTCCTCCATCTCTGCCTCTGCCTCGATGCACCAGCTGCTGGTCTATATGGTCCACTACCCGAGGATGAAGCCGAACCGGAAGTATCAGAACTCTGCCTCTTTGAAGGCCCCTGACTCAGTCCACCCTCCTCAAACCATCTAGGCTGGTACCTCATCTGTCTCTCCTTCTCGATATCCTCACCTCGGAGTGCTGCACTGACAAACTCATTGAAGTTGTTCTGAGGCATCGTAGTCAGAGTCCCCTTGATGTTCAAATTCAAACCCAGCTCAAATCTGCGGCACTTAGCTTCCTCAGTAGCCACCATGTCACGCGCAAAACGAGATAAGCGGGTAAACCTGTCCCGGTACTCAAGCACAGACATACTGCCCTGTCTCAAGTTTGTGAACTCCTCATACTTACGCTGCTGGGTAGCGTGGTTGAAATATCTCCGCATAAACAGATCTCGGAACAAAGCCCACGAAGTATCAACTGGAACTCTGTCGGTGCTAACCCACCAGAAGTATGCATCTGACTCAAGTAATCCGACTGCTACCACTGTCATTTACTCAGGGGTAAAACGTAGACGTTCACATACTCGTTCAACCTGAACCAACCATGCCTCACATATCTCTGGATCAGCTGAACCCGAAAATACAGTCGCACCAGCAGTACGAGCTTTGACCACAGGGTCAAAACGCTTCTCCAAACGCAACACTCGCATCAGCAAGTCGTGCGTCTAGCGATCCATATCAGGATCCTCTTCCCAATCAACACGGGGACCACGTCGAGGAGGCATCCTACTGATACAAGACAAGCATTAGGTACAAGCAGAAGGAATGTAATCATGAGACCCCAGATATTTGAGAACACACAAGACCCGAAGTATTGATGAGTACCGCTGGCCAGTCGGATCATCACTCCAGTCATGCTGTACAAACTCAAATACCCTAAGCGTCACAACTACAAGAGTCTACAGAATCTGACAACCTAATGCTCTGATACCAAGCTGAAAGGACCCAACCCCAATTTAGTTTCCTAAACCGGAATCAAACCCCTTCTAAAAACGTGAACCAACAAAAACCATTGAAATTTGGGCACAGTAACGCTACTAACGCGGAATTGCCTTTACCTGCACCCAGAAAATAACACTTCATCCTATGCCACAAAAGCCAAACCGTGGGCACCAATCCCATCCGGATTTCTCAATATCATAACATTAACAATAAACAGTAAACATAACTGTAATATATAGTATATCCGGGAAAAACCGTATAAAATATGTATCAGAATGTATCAGAGCGACCTCTAGTGTGAATATATACAAAATATACAACAATAGGCGAAACAAGAAACCTACTGAAAAACACAGGTAGCTCGAACAACTAGCCTCCAACCACGACGTGAGACTCCAGAATCTGAACTGCAAACTGGGCACAGAAACCGAAAAGCCCAGGGGAAAGACATGAAAACCGTTAGAGTGAGTGGATGAAAATAAATGTCTTTCGCCGAATAATATATGTTATAAAAACATATGCGAGTCTAAATGCATGAAAATCAAATGGTACACGAGGAGACGCTGACTCCACCCGCGTACAGAGCATTCATCATAAATACCGCGGGGTCACACATGGACTCCCTCGCGCTAGTACAGTCTGAATCACGGGATCCCAGACCCACACGTGATTCCAAGCTAGAAAAGCTTCGGGTCAGGATATCTGTCCCCCCCACCCGAAGCGTACTCGGGGATCAGCCGAGAAGCCAATGTGTATCGATACAACCCTGGTAATTGAGACTGTACTCTGTGTAAACCAAATCATAAATACTTTCCATGCACATGCATAAAACATAATGTAAATGTATATATTTTCATAGATGCATATTCGTAAGTGCATAATCGTAAAACACATGCTCATAAAAATAATGATCATAACTGCATCCTCATGCTCGTAAAACGTATATAAAAGACTCGCAATCAATCCATGAAAAGAAATGTCCACTCACAGATGAGCAAAACGCGCACTCGCGCTAATCACGTGGCCCGGCGGAAGATCCTCGCCTGAAGCACAATCTCGATCCCCTGAATAGTCATAAAATATATCTGATCAAAATCATAATCCACAACACTGTACCACACCTCGGAAACCAACACTGTACCACAACACTGTGCAAAATAATCGACAAAATTCCCGAAATCTCCACTCGAAATCCTCGACTGAAAATCCGATATCCAAATCAACTCGAAAACCTCAAGGCGACGATTGGGGCGCGAATACGAGAAAAACGACATTAAAAACATCGAAATCCAAAAAGTCAACGGGTCGCCGGAGCTCCGGCATTGACCGCCGCCGCCGGCAGCGGCGGCGCGCTGTCAACCGGAGAGTTTTCCCGGCGACCAAGCTGCCACAATGATCTCCACAACAAAGCGAACAACGTTAACAAAGGGACCACCACCATCCAACCACCACCATGGTCGGAATCCAGCTCGAAAGCCACGGTGGTCCAAACCGGCCAGAAAACTTCCCGGACCAATTCCAGTTCCGTCGCGCCACCTCATCCCTCCAAACCAAAGGAGAAATGATCACTGTCCAAAACCCAACATAACCCACCAAAGATCCACCCTAGAAAGTCACTGGAGCACCTCCCTCCGTCGAGGCCGATTCCGGCCAAAAATTCCCAATTTTCAAATCAAAATATCTCCCTCAAATCTCAACCAAATCAAGCAATTCCAAGTTCTAAACTGTTTAGAATCACGAGGAGAAAATTTTACCTTCAAGGGTTGTGGCCTGAAATGGCCGGAATCAGCCGGTCCGGCAACCGAAGCCAAACGGTCCGTTTTGCTCCTCCGGTCAACGAAAGTCAACGGTCAACTCTCGGTCAACGACGGTCAAACTTCCCAAACAGTGTTTTCGACAATTTTTCGACTATTTCCGATATTTATACTCGCGCCTCGGGATGATCGACGGTCCAAAACGGATAACCATTACGATTCAGATAAACTCGATACGAACGGATAAACTCGTCGATAAACCGAAACTTCAAATAATCATATTATATTCCTCGGTTATCGGAAAAATCATCTGGAACCGCCCACGAACTCGAAATCACGTGTACTACAACTCTCGAGAAGTGACTCAACTCAAATTCTCGGCCGATAATTAAGTCGTATACGAAACCGGCAAACCACACAATTAACAATAAACCGCGATTACGCGCTAACTCGTGAATCATGCTGATTACTCTACTGATTCTGGTTCGAGTCGTCACACGAGGTTTGAGGAGTTTTGTTCCCCTCCACCTCTTGAGTGTTTTGGCTGATGCCTCGAGCCAGTTGGTGGCTCGATGGTGGAGATATCTTGTCATAATCAATTTCTGACGAGATTATAATTTTTAGCGTTTTGGGGAAGTTTTCGGCCTGAATCCAGCCGAATTGAGTGATAACATAGTTAGACATTAGAACGGGCTCGGTGAGAGCTTTCCAACGGTGGGTTAGTCACCATCATCGACGGTGGTCGCCAGAGGCGCATAGGCAGGCAGTGGCGCCTGGCCGGAAAGTTATTTGTAGAAATGTGTCATGTTATATACCTTTTATGTTTGTATCAACGATACAAACCTAGTCGTGAAGTTTATTTGCTGTTTAGGCTTTGTCGATCCAGTGGGTAGGCGGTGGTGACGGGGTTTACCACCAATGGTGGTGCGGTCAATGGAGAAATTAGGGCTGTCCCATATCATTATGACCACTCGTCGTAACAAGTTGTTTGAGTATGTTCTTCAACTTGATTAGTCGAAATTTATTTTCTGATCGAGTACTTTCTCGATTTACCTGTTTATTATTATATTTGACGATTATCGATAAGGGTCGGGTCGTCACAGTCACTTATATTAATTTTCCTTTTTTATTTTAATACCGTGATATTCACTTATAACCGTGACTTCCCCAGAACCGTCACTAATCAAACTTTTTGACTAAAGAGTGATGATATCTCCTTTGCTCGACATATATATAATTTGACAATTATAATCCAAAGCAGTAACCTAAGATCTAGGATGCTGCAAAAAGTAAGTTTTAATCCTAGATCTAAGGTGTTGCAGAAATTAAATTTTTCAACCTAATCTCTAAATTGAGGATATGAGAAAATTTTACTCCAATTGGTATTATGCTCGGTATAACTGAAGTTGTATTTAGTTGACAACTTTGGAGGAGATGCTTGCAGAAGTTGTTCTGGTGATCTCTAGTTGGTGTCGACGAGAAAAAGTGGCAGGCGACGGAAGAGTTTAGGTGTTTAAGGATAGTGTTTTTCTTTTTGTTATCCCTGTGGTGATGACTATAAACTCAAAGCGTGTTGATAACGTGTTGAAGGATAAAAGTATACGCAGTAATTGTAGACTGAAACTGTATTCTCATTCATTGATAGATGACTTTAAATATAGGTACTACAATTAATTACAATCAATATCCCAATAAATTAAGGATTGTTAAAATCTCTACTTCTAATCTAATATGACAAGATACACACCAAAAAATACGAAATATACTTTCTTTAAACAAATATATATATCAAAAACAAAACATAGCGCTGAAAGTCAACTTACATTTAAAACCATATTGATATTGATATTTCTTTTTCTTTCCTTTTCTGAAACGTTGTGATTATTAACTAAAGTATTATGATATCATATGTGATAGGACCCAAAGAGGAAAAGTCAAATGAAAAATAGCACTATCCGTATAAAAAAAAAGATATATATTGCTTACCTAGAGTAACTCTTACAAATTCCATAAATATTTATTTTCTCAATAATATTAATGTTTTGACTAAATTTTGACTCTAACAGTTTCCTTAAATTATTCCATATTATAGGAATTTCTAAATAATACAATTGCATCCCATATTCTTATACCGAAAATAAATAATATAGGTAATGAGAATAGCTAACATTATAATAAATTATTTCTTTTTATGTTACAAATGTATTTAATTTCTACATATATTTAATAAATTATATTGATCAACCAATCAAAACTTAACCTTTATTCAAATGTAACTAAATTTTAAGGTTTTGTTGTTGGAGCAAAACAATAAAAGTGTGTAGCTAAAATGACTTTATAGTGTATTTTTGCACAAAATTAAAAAAAAATAAGTAATATTGTTGGAGATACTCTAAAGGGAAAAAAATCTTTTAAAAAGTGACATTATCTATCATTTCCTAAGCCCCTTTAAAATTTTAACGTGAAATTCTATTTTACATAACATTTATCATCCTTTATATTGGCATCTAAGAATCGTGATTACAAAATTTAAAACATATGCCGCAATATCATTAAAAAAAACCTTCTTCATTTGGAACTTAAATCTATACTCTTTGTTTTTTGTTTGGGCTCAGTCATTCCACCAGCAAAGAGATCTTTCTTTCTTGAATCGGTTGGACTGTTGGAGTCTGCTAGGTCTTGGCCCTAACAAAACAAAAGGGAAAAACGCTAGCCCATACCAAAATGTCAGTCAGTCAGTGAGCTCTAGGATGACCTATAAAGTATAAACGGACCAAGTGACTGACCAGACCAACCCATCCTGCTAAACTGGAACATCAACAAAGAAAATGATCAATGAAGCTGCTAGCTTTACAATAGGATCGGAAGTTATGACTGTTGTAATTTCTGTTTGATACTCTCATTCCATTATGGCATACGTACGTTCCCGCTCTCTTCACACTTAAACATAAACTATTACTCATGGAAAATACATCCATTTTACAAGAGGAGAAAAGTGTAATGATGTGATCTTATTAGCTCATATTACGGCCGAAACTGGCCGGAAACAACAATTGTATGTAAATTTATCTCCACTCCTCGCATCACCAGTGATCACACATTCACACTGGTTGATACTAGCCAGAAGCCACAAAATGGAAAAGGGCAGGATCGGCATATGTATATAATATGAGTAATATCTATAGAAACATATATCACACACACACAAATCGATAATCAGTAATAGGACATTACCGACATTTTGGTTCATATGTATGGTTTCACCCAAAAAACGAAGTTTCTTTCGCAATACATAGTTAAATTCCTGTACGCGGCAAGAAACAGCAAGTTGGCCGTCTTAGCTCAGCTGGTAGAGCGCGTGGCTTTTAACCACGTGGTCGTGGGTTCGATTCCCACAGACGGCGTTTGTCTCTTTAGTTCTTTTAACCCTCATATGTTTTTGTCTGTTTTGTTCTTTTGATTATCAATTAACATTTACTACATGTTCTTTCTTTTCTTTTTTGATTATCGTTCCACCAAAGTACGAATGTGGTTAAGAATACTGCTGCTATCATGTGAGTGAAGAAAAAACAAATTTAGTGAAAAAGAGGTATATTAATTATTATAAACTAAAAAATAAAATATGTATCGTATACAAAAAATTTTGATCGACAATGTTCTTATTAGTCTGTAACTGATATGTGACAACCCGATATCGATTATGAATTTCTGATGCTCGATCTGTACGATTGTCATGTTCTGCAAAATTACTTGATTTTGATTTTGTTGGCTTATTAACAATTCCAGACCTTAACTTAACCTACTGCTCAAAATATCATCAAATATGTCATTTATTATAAAGATTAATCTCTAGCTTTTCTGGCTTTAGAGTGAGGTACGTATCCATCACATCTAATCACATCGCTATCTTCCTTTGTACGTTAGGACTTGGGAGTTCCTATGTGATCAAACTTATCTTTAGTATTCTAGGAACAAAATCAACCATGCATCAAACTTTTCCTCTTTTACAAATCCGTCCAACTATCACATGTTCTATCTTATATATAGACCGTCAAAAAATTCTGAAAAGTTCGAACAAGCATATATACTGGATGCACTATACTGATTCTTGATTAATCTCCGTTCATCTAAACAAAATTAACGTTGTCTTTTCTTTAAATCCATTGACATGTAGCATGTAGGTAAACTCCATTGTTCGTGTCTATATAGTAACTTAATTACTATTGTTTATCAGAAACAAAATTAAAGGTGTACGATTTCATATACGTCTTCATGAAAATCAAATTCGCCACTTTACCATAACAATACACTCTATGTACAAAGAAAGATGATGAGAAAAATTCACCCAAATTATTGATATAGATGCATATATACTGCGATATGCCAATATATCAGCATGCATAGTACATTAGTACATGTGAAAGTGTGAAACAAAGAGGATCGAACGCAAAAAAATGACCTAGCTAGTTAACGTAAATCCATCTGATCACCTGGTTCTCTTGCCCGGTAGCCATCGGTTTAATCCAGTCAACAACACTGATTCTTAATTAGAATGTGGAATCATACAATGGATGGTTACAAATAATATATAAGAGCATCTTCTTCTGCGCATCGTGGACACCC
The DNA here is from genome assembly GCA_946800695.1 of Geum urbanum. Lineage (NCBI taxonomy): Eukaryota > Viridiplantae > Streptophyta > Magnoliopsida > Rosales > Rosaceae > Geum > Geum urbanum. Next base: position 17,864,920 of record OX326997.1, on the reverse strand, counting down.
TCTGCCAAGAAGAAATTAATTAAACTAAATTAACAAGAAGCAACAAGCAAGAGATAGAATCGTTATCCACCTTATGTATATGTTATCCTCATCTCTCGTGCTATGAAACCTGATTCTAAGGGACAGAGAGAATCTCATGATTTACCTGAGCGGGTTTTCGAGCCATTAAATTCTGGAATCGGCGATTTTACGCATCTTCCTCCATCTCCTGCCATGGAATGGACGAGTTAGAGAGAGAATAAAATATTGGAGATATATTAACCGTTTAAAATACGGATATTTCAACGGAAATATCGATGAAATATCAATTTAGTGAAAAATCGACGAAAATTAAAATAAATACATGAAAATTTGTATTGAAACTTTATGAGTTTCTTATATAATCAATATGTGTTTTGAAACTTTTATAACTTGTGTTTTCTTGATTATTAATATATATTATTTGATTGAGTTTTTGACTGATTAGCATGGTGGGTTATGTGCTTTAGATTTAATACGATCAACATATATAAAGTCAAAAATATCGAATAAATTCAAAAACATCGAGAATTTTGGTGATATATCGAAAAATATAGAATATTTCAGGAAATATCAGGTAAACGATATTGGTATTTATGATTAATATCGGGAAGTCCCAAAACGAAAATATCGCAAAAATATCGAGAATATTATTGATATTTCATTCTTTGGTGATAACTATAATGTGAGGGACCACCTGTCGGGGATGCTCGGTGAATAAGCGGCGGATTGGTCTGTTCACTGTAGTCTCTAGAGCTGTGTGTTAGTGGTGGTGGTGCACTGCTGCCGAGAACATCCATGATGGATGGGGACGTGGGAGTAACAGTCTTGGAAAGTTTGCATATATTGCTTGAAAGGAATATACGCATGACAAACTGTATAGTGCTTTTATTGGTCACCACCAATCATGTTCACTCGAAGGATCGTTTTTAAGACAAATTACATTCTAAGAGTATCTGTAACGGTTTTTTCAAAAAAAAATTAAAATAAGAAAGTAAAAAATATAATTTACGATAGAATTTATGTGTCAATTTTAATAGATTCTTTATTTTACAGATTTCTCTAAATATATAAAGAATATTGTAAATATAGGAAATGTTATTTTCTCTCTTCTAAAAATCTCTAAAATGAGGAACGTATTTAGGGAATTTGTTGGAGCAAAACAATAAAAAATTTCCTTAAAATAAAAAAAAAATCAAATATAAAAAAGTTGTTAGAGTTGCTCTAATGGTTAGATATTAATTGTACGGTTGAATGTTTACTTGACTCTAATTATTAAATTCTTATAAAAAATAATTAATTATTGAATTTCTTTGACACTTGTATTCATAGTGTTCAAACCGTAAAAAAAATGGAAAATGTGCACCAACAAATATAAATCAAAAGACTACAACAATTTACTAAACACTTGTAAGTCACTTACTGTGATATAATTAACAATTTACTGTATTTAAATGTAATTTTTGAATTAGTAACATGTAATTGTCTATATATGTAGTTTGGGTCCAAAATAAATATTATTTATTTTTAGGATTGTAACATCGCGTACCGAGAATAATTTATTTAAATATTAATTATGGGTTAATCAAGAAAAATAGTTAGTTTTTACCGTTAGTAATATCGAGGGTCTTCTAATCGAAATTTAAATAGTAAGTTATTCGGGGAATTTTGTTGAGAAAATTCGTAGAGTTCGTCAAGACGAGTTCGTAGCCATGTCAAATGTTCAAATCGGAGCTACAATGAAGAAATTACGGTCAGAGAAAGTTTTGGTACGATTATACGAAGTTTGTTAGTAGCAACTTACACTTATAAATAGAACTTTTCAGAAATAAAAAGTCAAGACTTTCCTTTTCGGGTAAAGACTTTTTTTTCTCTCTCTTCTCGAGCTTCTCTCTCCTCTCCCGTGACCTCCTCCACTCAGTTCCGTCATCGGCCGACAACCAAAATCGACCTCGAGGTACCAAAATTCTTCTCTTAATCTCCTCTATTCTTTCCCATTAACTTCAACACTAATCTCTTCCTTGTTTCACTCGAATTTAGTGAAAAAATTTCGAATTAACCTCAAGAACCCCAAGTTAAGGGACGGTGAATGTCAACTCAAATTGATCGACAAAACCTACTGGGATTTGTAGTCCTCATCACCATAAAGCTAAGCATACCAAGGATGAGTCTCAATTTTACCCGAGGAAGGAGAATCGAAGAATGAAAAATTTTGAAGAATTTTGGGATTTCAAATTTCAAAGGTATAAAGTGGACATTTTCCTTTGTGCTTTTGGTGTTGTTGTAGAAGAGAAAATTGTTGTTGGCTAAATTTCGCACAGTTTAGTGTTCGGGTCACTGGAAAATGTCGCATGTGCAGCCGCGCCAAAGGCGGTTGTTCATGGTGATGCTCTGGCAGAGGATTCTCGGCAGAAGTTTTATATCGTTTTGCTTGTAATTATGTACTGATTATTATGAAGAGGTTATTGAATTGATTTGGATATTGTTGATTAAGACGTGTGATTAATCATAAATTTATGATATGCTTTTGTAATTTTAAAGTTTCGTCAAGTTGAACATCGATTCAATCTTGAGTCGCATAACAATTAAGGAATGTGTTACGACTTCCAAGATATTTAAGAGTTCACAAATAGAATTAGAATTAATCTTGTAAGAACTCCGGAAAGTGTGATGTTCGAGAATGCAACGTTCTCGGCAATTATGCTCATGGGGTGAACGAGCTTAGTTATTCAATATTATTGTCGATGATTAGTTGTTAAATACATCGTTGTTTCAGAACAACGCCTGAGCAGCCAGTAGCTGATGATGCGTATGGATGACAACAGAAAGGTTTCAGCTAGACATACAACGACACAGTACAGTGAGTGGACTTTTATTTTTCACAGTCGCTTGCGAGTTCATATATTTTTATGCATTATGTTTTACGGTATGTTTCAGTGATTTTAAATTTGGAGTTTTACTTTGTGATGGTATTAGTTAGTTATATCGATGCTCTGACTATTTGGCTGGTCACTGGATAGTCCAGTTAGAGGAAGTTAAGACAAACACTTCGTTTGACCCTGAATCGACTCAGGTTAGGACAAACACCTGAGACGATCCTATCACCTACCTTTTTCATACTTTCAGTTGTTCCAGGTTAAGGCAAACACTCTGAATGACCACCTCCATCTAGTTTCAGTTTCATGATATTTGAACTCGCATCATTATATATTAATCAGCGGAACGACATGAAACTATGTTTTTTTTAATCTATTTACGCAAACTCTACGACATATTTTTTCCACTCAGACTAATGTTTTATGTTTTTATGCCTTTCTCTGAGCCATTTGTTTTAAATTGCCTAGTTTCCAGGTTACTCAGCTGAAGTCACGACTGCCTAGGGTATGAGGCATGACAGTTATCGCTTCCGGTTTCATAGTTTTACTTCTTGGTTCAGGTTTTGGGTTACTCGTATTGGGGTTACTATCATCGAATCTTTTGTACGAGTCGTCCTAATGTGAGTTTCGTAGGATTCACTCATGATTACGTGTTAATTTGGAGTGGTCCTGTCAAGGGTTTTCCAGTATTATTGGGTCGATACCTACAACCCATGCGAAAGAGCTTTCTTAGAGAGAGAAGGAATCCTGAATGATCTTGATAGATCTTAGATTGATTGGGAGAGTTAAGGATGCGAATTCTCGGCAATTAGAGTCATTAAGTGAATCTGATTGCTAGAATTCTTTGTTAACTACAACAAGTAATCGTCTGAGGCCTATATAGAGAGAAATATTCGTACGATCGAGACCTCTACATGTCATATACAACTTTTTCTCTTGGAAAAACCCTTATCTTCTTGAGAAACCCTAGCTTCCGGCGATCCGAAGATTTGCACTGGATAGGGCGTGTACAATCCGAAAATTCAAGGATAAGACAACTGTGTTCTCAACACTTTACCAAGGAGATTTCTCTACTCTGCTCCGGATAAGGTGTGTGGAGTATCAATTCTCATGGCTCAACAAAGAGACACAAAAACCCAAGTCATAAGTCACTTAGGCGAAAAGAACTCAGCAGGAAGGGTTGGTGCTCTCCTCATCTCAATTGCTTCTTAGAAGTTTAGTAGCGACAAACCAGCGTTCAACGTTCTGCCTCACGGCAGTAGCATGTCTAGAAACACACACACGCGAGATAAAAGAGATAGTTTGAGACTTCTTAGGACCCTCAGAATTCTATGACCAAACATATGCCTCTTTGTGTAAACTTGATTCGAATTCCCAATAAGGTAGTTCTTAGATCTTACATATGCCATTAAAAATGGACATTCTTCTATTCTTTCACTACCAAAAAAATTCATTTAGATGACGAACCAATTAATGTTTCCTCATCTAAGTAGTTCTTAGATGATGAAAATAAGAATCGTCATTTCTAATAAACATTTTGTCATCTGGATTCCACGACAAAATCGACATTCGTCATCTAGGAAAACTTAAGAAGACGAAAAAAAGATTTTATTGTCTAAGTAGTATAACCTAGATGACGAAAATATTATTCATCGTCTAAGTAATATGACCTAGACGAAGAATGGCTCTTTCATTGTTTCGATTATTCAAGACGATGAAGGAAAAATTTGTTGTCTAAGTGCTCAACTAGACGACGAAATAGTTTTCGTCATTTTAGTTTATACTTAGACGATGAAATATGTCTCTTAGACGATACAATTTTTTATCGTCTAAGTGAATTCAATTATTTAGATCAGTTTCCAGTTCTAGATCGAACATTTTATCTTTTTCTCCTTTCTCAACATCTCTCAACACCACCTCTGGCCACAATTTTGATTCATAATGATGAAGTTTCAATTGAGGCTTCCTAAATTGTAACGATACATACCGATATTATCACATTAATCCTTATTCATCGAGTTTACTAGCTATGTAATTCCACTTTGACAAGTTTATCGTGTTTCATCATTCGTCGCGACCTAAATATCGACATTTTATACGTTATGATTTAGGATTCACCTTTTTTCATGAAAATTATAGAAGATATTATTTCGAGCTCGTAGATATTTTTATTTTATTTTTCGAAGGTTCGGGTATATTTTTACAAATTTTGAAAGTTTCGTGGGAGAAAGAATTTTATATAGAGATCAAACCTTGATGATTTAATCGTAACCGTTTGATCAAATAGTAACTCAATCCGGGACGTCCATCTAATAAGATTAATTAGTATTTTCACCTGGGCTGGGTGAAACCCAACATTTTTATCTCCTTTCTCTCTGGCCGGCCCAAAACCTTTCGACCTTGTAGAACTCGCCGGAGTTGGCCGCCGTCGTGAGATCACCTTCGGCCTTCTCCCTCATCGCGAGTAAATCGCCTTTTTCCTTGTTTCCTCTTGGTCCTTAATCTGTTAAACTAGCCGGTGGTTAACGACACTGCCGAGAAGTTAGGGTTTGATCGATTTTGTCGTCGACGGTGGCAGTGTTACAGGCGGCAATGCACCGCCGCTCCTTAGGGGTTTTGAAGCCCTCTCCTTAAGCTATCGAAATACACCAACCGCGTGGCCCATCTTGATAGGAGAAAGGAATGCGAGCATCGTCAGAATCCGACTAGATTTAAGAAATTTTGAGGTAAATTTTGGCTTTATTCGTTAGAATTAGACATTGTGGCTTTGATGGAAGTTGTTGCGCTTGGAATAAGCTTTCATTTGATGTGTGATTTGCAGGCATCGGAGGATTCGGCCTTGGTCGTCGCCTATAGTGGCAAGTGGCAAGTGGGCCCTACACGCGATGGAGCTTCGACAACCAGGATCACGTTTTTTTTTAATCGAGAAGTTTCTATTCCCAATTCTAATCGAAATTTATGTAGTTTTGTGTGACTCGACAATTTGAGTAATTTTCAGCTATTTTTAGGATTCGAACTGACTCAACAATTCTCTGTTATCGTGCAACGTGTGTTGAGTCGAGACTCATGTTAGGCCGAGTTCTGTTTGTGAGGCACGTCGATTAAGATCAAGCTCAGGGTTTGTCGATGCAAGAAGTTAGGGTATCGCATCACGATTACCATAATAGAATTGTGAGGTACCAATAGACATTTGCCTCGGCTTCCTTTCTCACTTTATTCGTGCATTTGTAAACTTGCTATTAATTGATATTAGACCCTCCCTCTATCTTAGGAACGTTGAGTAGGACTTTTGAGCTTAGCGATCGACTAATTACGTTTCAGGCCATTCAGGTTAGTGGACGGCGTATGCGAGTAATACGTTCAATTATATTGTCGATGTTAGTGTCCTTTCAATGATTATGCTTTTACATTTTACGCTATACTAGCTTGAAATTTAGAAAGGTTACATCCTCGACTCTTTTTACCTTAATTCAGCGGAAGTTAGCTCCATTAGTTCAGCTTCTCACATTTTATGTTTATAATTTCGAGTTCTACTACGATTTACGTCTATGGCTTACACTTGATATTTTCAGTTCAGTTATTTCTTCCATGTGACATGTCAGTTCATTAGTTCATTTCTTGTGTCTTATTGGGAGATGAGTGGGTAGTTACAGAGGCTATATATTTATATTAGAGATTTGTATATATACTATCTGACTGGCCCTCAGGTAGCCATTCCAAGGTTGTAGTTCACTACTGATGCTTTATCTGGAGTTGTAGTTCACTACCGGATAATAGGGGTGAGTGAGGTTATAGTTCACGGCCAATCATCATCGTCTCCTTATTCATTGAGTCAAGATAGTCACACTTGATGACTAGAGATGTCAGATACATCGGTCATTCATTTCCAATGATTTTATTTCATATTTGTTTTCAGTTAGTTGACTCAGTTTCTGATGACTAGAGAGATGTCGAATACCTCAATCATCCTTAGTCAATTATTTATTCCAGTTTTAGTTCTTAGTAAGACAATCATCAATTCTAATGGCTAGAGATGTAAATACCTCAGTCACCGTTATTGTTAGAATTTTAGTTCAGACACTCAGTTCAGTTTCACCTCTAAACTAGTCGATTTTACATCCCGTGTTCATACATTTGAGATTATAGTCAATCACGTGCTTTACCTCATCTTTTCTGTTTCATATTAAGATTTCTAAGTACTCGCATACTAATATTTCACTTAAATTCAGCGGAAGGGCATAAATATAATTTTTTACATTCTTATGATATTATAATTTTAGTCCACTCACTCAAACAGTTTTCTATTTTTTTAATGTCCTTCTCTCGGCCATTTGGTTTCAAATGCCCAGGTTTGCAGAGTTTTAGTGGAGGTCGAGCGTGCATGCAATCTGAGGCATAGCAGTACCCTGTTGTAGGATGTACGGTTGATCCTACGGGCTTATCATATAGCTAGGTAGTCAGTTTAGAATATCTGGTAGCTTTGGTGTCCAAGCATTTTCTTCAATTGTTTAGATTCTTAAAATGTGAACTTTTTGAAAAGTCTAGTTTTCCGCTAATCTTCAAGAAGTTTTATCTAGAATGTCGAAAGGAAAACCCAATTAGTAGCATCTTTAGGACCTAATCATGATTTAGGTTGCTAAATCGGGGTCGGGTTCTAACATAAAGCTATCTTACCCACATCTTTTCCTATCGATGAAGGTATAAACTCTTTTCTCTCAATTCTTTTTTTTTTCAAATTACGTGCGGTGACTTTTTCGCTGAGTTTTTGGGGGAATGATTTTCGTTGACCCTTGTTTGCTATAGCATTATTGAGGGCAAAATTGTCGTTAACTCTTATAAAACTAGATGCGTGTCCAGAGCCAAAATTAAACACAATAGTGAGAACTAAAATTATCGGAAAGATAACTATGTGAGGTATTCTATCATTTCCATAAATGACGAACAGTTTAAAGACATCGCGTCTACTGCATAGTTAGTAAAGTAAGCATACTTTCACAAGGGAATTTTCAAAGGGTTAACTCAACCACAAAATCTATCACCAAATCTATCAAGTCTTTGCTCACTAATTTCATCCATGTAGAGAATTGTTGGAAATAAGTGTTTCAACACTATTTTAATTAACTATTTTGAGGTAATTAAATTAAGATATTTACTTCTTCAAATGGTTGAATTGGTGAATGAGAAATTATCACCCAAAGTAAGCTAACGGTTTTTGAATTGAAAGTTAAATTGTTAATAATGGCTAATAAATCTTAGTAATGACATACAGTTGAATGACGAACTAAATAGTTTATAACAGTTTTTTAACCGCTCATAAATCTTAGTTATGGTATACAATTGAAGCCTATTAAATGGATTGATTGTAACCGATCGTAAACATTAATGAAAGAAAATCAAATAGCTTGTATAATGACTATAAGTGGTTTTGGTATTAACTCGACAATAAGTGGTTTGTTCGCCAATGAAGCCTATATAAAGCGATCCTCTTCTTCTCATTTCAAATTCTCATAAGAAAGCACAGATCTTACTCTTCTGATCAACTGTTTCTCCCTCTCTTCCGGTGATAGAGGAAGGTACTTTCTAGTTAGTTGAGAAGTTCTTGTGTAGTGTAGACTCAAGAAGTTCAAAGTCGTTATATCCTGGGAGACAAACGCCAATGAGGCCTTGTGCACCGGTGGAGGTGGCGTAATTATCTTAAGGAGAGTGTGTGATACACACTTCTCGACTTCATTATCGTCATCAACTTCTAATTCTATTTGGTATTAGTAATTGTGGATTCATATATATTATTTATAACTTTATTGTAATTATACTAATTCTATTTTAGATTATATATTCAATATCACGATCATTTCTCCTACAAGATGGTATGGGCTAAATATACTGATATATCCAACTGTCCATATTTTCAAGCAAATAATCCTTTTATTTAATGTATTTTCTTTTGTTTCCAATCTTCCAAAATTCAAAATAAATAGCTAACGCTTCCGAAAAACTCCACAAAAATTACCATGGACTTGTGATGAAACATACTTATCTTTCGAACCTATAAACCAAGGATAACTCTTACTCAAAATATCATAAAATCTTTTTGAACATTCTTCGTAATCACCAAGATTACATATTAACTGTCGCACTAATCTCCTTAATTATTTCCGGAGTCTCACATGCACCTTATATAGTGAAAAAGACATTGAAGGGAAATATATTCAACTGGTTTAAAGGTGTTAAATATCCTTCTAATTATGCAGCAAATATATGTCGATGTGTAAAAGTTAGCAAACACATGTTTTATGGCCTAAAGACTCATGATTGTCATGTTATGCTGCGATGTTTGATTTCAGTGGTAATGTGACTATATTTGCAATAGTAGCATTATGTAGATAGTGGGAGAAGTTATGTGCTAAAGAGTTGAAAAAAATCAGATGTGGTCGAATTGAAAGAACCGCTTGTCTACATCCTTTGCAAATTAGAGAGGATTTTCTCCCTTATTTTTTTGACGTCATGATTCACCTTATGATCCACCTTCCTAAACAAGTGCTACTTACTTGTCCAGTACACTACATGTGGATGTATCATCAGGAAAGGAACAATATTTCATGTAACGTAAATTTTTTAAACATGGTTTTCATCATTTATATCTATTATTGTCGTACATCTATATTAATTTTATAATTTTTCAGACAACTCGACCATTATAAAGGATTTGTCAAAAATCGTTCTGCCCTGGATGGCTATATAGCATAAACATACATTACACATGAGTCTGTAACCTACTACGACATGTACCACAAAGATCCAGTCATGACTGCCCCTTCCACCGCCTCCAATACACTTGATCGCTACAATCTTTTTGTCGTTACAGATGTTGTACGATCGTGTGAGTAGTATTAAATGAAAGCTTAAGTAAAGAGGAACTCATTGAGATTCATTGAGTAGTGTTGCGGGACCTTGACCAGGTCGATCCGTACTTTATGGAGTATAGGTCTAAAATTAAGAGAGACAATCTGATCATGAGTTCTAACTAGTGTGATAAGGAGCGTAAGAAGAAGTTCCCTAATTATTTTCTCATATGGGTATGTTAATTAATTATTGGTTTAATATTTCATTATTTTGAAAATGAGAAATCCGGATGAAAATAGATGCCCACAGTTTGTTATTTTGGAACTTGGTACTTCGAAGTGTTTTATTTCGTGTAGGTTTTTGGTTTCCTTCAGTTTTTAGGGAAACTATGTCAAATTTTCTGTAGAATTAGAAATTAATATTGTACTTGTTCACAATTTTGTAGATGGAGAAACTAGAAAAATCATCTGATTGCTTGTAGTGGTCATGGGAGAAGCACTTATTGGCCAATAAACTGGTGCAACACAATATTTATTCTGCATGGTTTTTCAATGGGGTAATTTCTAACATTGAAGCGAGATGAAGGCAAAAGAACACAAAACAGATGAATCACGGTAGGGGAAACAATGATGTATACTACGTACGGGGTTCTTGATAGAGTCGTTGAGCTACTAAATGGGAATAGAATACATGTTGTGATTTTTAAGTGTAAATGGTTCAAGAATACGAATGAAGATCTTGATCAGTCGATACAAACACAAGCTGATATGAAAATGAGCTATTCACTCTTGTCACCTTAGTCGGGCAGGTGTTCTATCTGGATGATCCGAATGAGGGTGAAGGTTGGAAAGTAGTTAACCATATGTCTCACTAAAATATATAGAGTAGCAAAACACTTGAAGGGACGCCTAATACTACAAAGAGTGACATTGAAGCGAATAATGTCAATGCATATCAAGAACCTAATACTATTGTCATTCCTGACATAGACCAATTAATTTTCCTGAACGAACACTTATCCAGACCTAAAGGAGCTACTAATCTTTCTCAATTTCAGATCGAATAGCTAGCGAATATCAATACTTCTGAAGAGGAGCTGGAGGATGACGACGAATGCGAGGATGATTCAGGTGAGAATGAGGAAGATGATTCAGACGAAGCAGATTATGTTGGCTATAATTGATGATTAATATTGTTGTCTAAATGTTCGTAATACTTACAATTAATAAAGAGTATGTTTGGAATTCAATTAAGTGTTTTTGTAATAATATATATATATTCTAATTAATTTCTGATAAGTACGTGTTTTTAATTTGTAATAATTCTAATGTCTTACAGGAATTTAATGGGGTTTAGGATGTTTGTAATACTTAGGGGTTTAAAAAGATCAGCCCTTCCCCAATTCTATCAGTTTATGCCAATCTCTAATTTTTTCCCTCTCCTCTCTCTGATCTCCGATGCTGTCCGTTTCCGATGCCACCTCTTCCTCTCCTTCTCCTCCCACCGATGCACCTCCTACTCTCCGACACCGATGCACCAAGCCCCCTCCTTCTTCACCCACCGACGCACATAACCAGTGACATCATGTCCCGAGAATTCTCTTTTTATGATTTATTTAAGGTTAATCGAGGAAGATAGTTATTTTTTTTACCGTCGATAAATAGTGAGAGCTTTTAAGTTGACTTCTTATAGAATTTTCGAAGTTTCTTGACTTTAGGTGGAAGTTGTAGAATTCATCAAGACGAGTTCCTAGCCACGTCAAATGTTTAAATCGAAGTTACGATGAATAAGTTATGGCCAACGAAAGTTTTGTTCAATTTTATGAAATCGGTTAGTCGTAACTCGCATATATAAATAGGACTTTACAAAATTGTAAAAACAAAAAACTTTCCACATTACGGCCAGACACGTTGACTGACGCTCTGGCAACGAAAATCGCCACTGAGCTCGATTCCAGCGAGGCTTTGTTATCCGGCCACCAAACAGACCAACCTTTTATATCAAAATGATCATCTCAAGACCCTCAATCGTTCCCCTATGGTATCCAACGCCAATTTCACCGGGGGTAGCCGGAATTTTGAGTTGAAATGCCGGAAAAACCTAGGTTTTGTGCCGATGGGTTTTCTGGCGAGTTGGCTGCCGATATTGGTATGGTTGGGTTCTTATAGTTCTTCTCTTTGTGTTGTTGTGTACTATGTTTGAAATTTCATGTTTGTAGGTGGGAATCGTGGAGATCGATCAATCTCCTTTGAATTCATTTCGAGTTGCCGTCGTGGGCAACGATCGACGCCGTTTTAGGTGGCAAGGTGTTAGAGCTTTTGCTCCCATTGCAACTCTGAGTAGGTTGGGGCCACCGCCGAGCCCCGTGGTGGCTCGACGGCCTCGGAATCAGGTTGAGATGTTTTCTGGTGATTTTTAGTGACGAATGGTTTTCGGCCCGATGCTGGCCAAACGGGTCGGAATTAGGCATAGGTGTTTTGGAAGAAATATTTGGGCTTGACTAGAGAAAGGGTTTGGTGTTTGGGTCGCCAGGAAAAGTCACCGTTGGCGCTCTGACAAAAATGAATTTCGACAAAAGTGTTATATCGTTTTGCTCGTAATTACGTACCGAATGTAACGAAGAAATTATTGAATTAAATTGGACATTGTAAATTAAAACGTGTGGTTAATCGAATATTATTTGAACAATTTTACGATATTACTAAAATGTTGAATCGATTGTCGATTCAATTTCGAGTCGTGTAACGTTCGAGGAATATGTTGCCTCTATAAAAGGATTCAAGAATTAGAATTTAGAATTAGATTAAAGCTCGTCATTAATTCTGAAAGCACGTTATTTGAGAATGCGAGGTTCTCGATAATGATGCTCGTTGGTATACGATATTATGATTTTTGACGATTTGTTCTTAAATAACAATCATTGTTTCAGTACGACGTGTTAGCAGCCAGTGACAGGCGTATAGAAATGTCGACAGTTAGACTTTGGCTTTGGCTTGGTGGAAAGCACAACACAGTACTGTGAGTGGACCTTTTTATTTTCAAAGTCAATAGCGAGTTCAATTATTTTCAGCATTTCTGTATATATAAGTAGTTTTTTTCAGTATGTTTCAAAGTATTTTAAATTTGAAGATTTTTCTTTGTGATGACATTAGTTAGCTGCATCGATGCACTGACTGTTTAGCTGATCACCGGATAGTCCAGTCAGGGGAGGTCAGGTTCCCTTGTTTGGCCTATCAGAGGAGGTCTGGATACTTCATCTGAGCAATTACCTACAGTTTCTTTTTACAAATTGTCGACCCAGTTTAGGGAAAAACTCCTGAGTGACCACCTCCATTTGCAATTCAGTTTATAATACTTGAACTCGCATTATTTTACAGAAATCAGTGGAATGACATACAATTATAATTTTACAGATTTACATAGTTTATCATTTTGTCCACTCACTTTAACATTTTATGTTTTATGCCTTTCTCTGGGCCCTTTGTTTTAAATTGCCCGATTTTTAGGTTAGTCGGTTGAAGTCGTGACGGTCCAAAGTGTGAGGCATAACTGTACGGTGCTTCTGTTTTCTTGGTTGAGATTCTTAGTATAGGTTTCAGGTTACTCATGTTAGGTTATTTGATGCGAACCTTCAGTGCAAGTCATCCTAATACGAGTCATGCAAGATTCACCCTGGATTACATGTTAATCCGGGATGGGTCCTATCATAACCTCCTCCTCCTCCTTCCACTGATGCACCTCCTCCTTTCCGACGCCGACACACCTAGTCTCCTCCTTTCCGATGCCGATCGAGCATGTCAATTTATGTGAGCTTTTGTTTTGCCATTTCTTACTAATTTTGCATTAGTTTTTTTATTTTTGAGTTATGTGGAATCAAGAATTTCTATTTTATGATAAAGAAATTCAAAACAGAAAAGAGCGAATATATACATTTGTATTATAATTTTAGATGAAGAATGATGCATCATATTGTTTATCCAGCTATAAGCAAATTGCTTTCTTGTATTGTGGTAACCAAATTGTGTTAATGTGCTTAGGTGTGAAATTGTGATAGGGTGTCGGTGTGAAATTGATAGTGTTTTAGTTTGAAATTTTCATAGTGTGACACTGTTTTGGTGTAAAATTGTGATAGTGTTTCGACATCTAAGTCATTTTAAAGAGATAAACTTGGTCGATCTTCCCCAATTTAGTGTAGTCTATCAATGTGGTTCACATTGTTATGCTATTTGTTGTACTTCATTGATATAGTTTACTTACTTGTCATTGTCTTTGTGGTGTTGTGGTTAGTTGTTGGAGAAAATTGTGGTTAGTTGTTATTTTGATTGGTTTGATTTACTATTTATTGAAATTTGTTTACTGTTTTAGAATTAAGTGATAAAGATGCCTGGCGGGAAGAAGAGGCAGACCCAACAAGAGAAGGATGAGGAATATCAAACATTGGCACAACATATAGGTTGGGTTTCCATGCCAGATGAGTCCGTTTAGAGGGAAACAATTCTTGCTCATGCTTCCTTTGAAATGACGACAACCCCGACAGTCGCTAGTGACATACTCGACGGTCTGCCAGTGACAACCTCATCGAAAGCTGCATCGTCACAACCTACATCATTTTCTGGCGAATCCGTGTGCTTTAGCGCCCACCGCAAAGTGAACATAGACACCTCAAGACTGCCCCCAAAACGCTCGGGGGGTTGGTGAAGGGGAATAAAGTCAGGGCGATGGTAAAGTCAACAGGGCATAATATCAATGTGACACACGATAACTTCACCAGAGGCCATCCGACCCCTGATATCTGCAGTTAGCTTATGAAAAGCCTCGAGTCTATTTTACGGAACAAGATACCTATGAAGGCGACAACTTGGAAAGAGCTAGACCAGGAGGACAATACATGTTCACATTATACCACGAACTTTCGATAAGAGTCTCAGTCTATATAATTCAATTTAATTTAATTTAATTTCAGAATTTATTACAAATTGTAGAGTTTAAGAATTAATAATAATAATAATAATAATAATTCTTTTTATTTGTTTCGTAGCTTCATTTTGACATTGCTCAACTTAAGGAGATGCATGGGTTCATAGAAAAGATAGCTATGAAGATTTTCTCCATGTGGAAGTACTCACTGCATAAGCCCTACCTTAAGCACAGCTTCGTAAGTCTCCCACAGAAGTTGGTGGAAAGGCGTGAAGAATGGAATTGGTTGGTCGCGCACTTCGAGTCTGATGAGTATAATGTAATAGTTTTTCTTTAAGGTAACGAAATATTAGTTTTAAAATAATTTTTAATTATTATTATTTAAATTTTCTTTGTTGTGAAACAGAAAAAATTGACAGCCAAACCGAGTAACTGGGATAAGAAGACGACGTCGCACCGACCCAATCGTCTACTCGGAAAAGACTCACAAAGAGAAGGATTTGTAGCACTATTATGTTGATGCCTACGCGATTGTATACGTGAGGCCGAGCAAAGTGATATTGAGAGTCAAAATACTATAAGTAACCCTTTTTTCGAAGTTTAAGACACTGATGCAATTCTTTCTTTTTAGAAGTTTAAGAAACTACATTAGTTTTGGGTTCAAACCAACCAACTAATTAATTCAACTACAATCCCCAACATAGTACGTACTAAATTGGAGTAGCATTAAGAAATAGAAAATTTCGTTACAAAATAGATAGTACATATGTTATGTTCATATAAACATATCCAATATCCTAGTTAGATATCGATTAACAAATTGAACATATACTTTGTCTATTATAGACACATTGATTTGTGCAAAACATTGATAGAGCAATGTATTAACACTTTTTTATTATTATGAACTTGAAAATCTGGATGGAAATGAGTGATCACAGTTTGTTAATTTAAAATTTGGTTATTCGAAGTATTTTCTTTTGTGTGGGTTTATGGTTTTCTCCAGTTTTAAGGGGAAATATGTCAAATTTTTGATAGATATTAACATTCATATATCTTGTTCACCATATTATTTTTAAATAATATATAAATTATTATTTTAATACATGAAAAGATGGAACAAATGATCGATGGGAATGTAGACAGAAAACCCGGAGATGGCGCCTGATGAGCTACCTCCTCTACCCTTCGAGACTCAAAACGAGATTAACGATCGAAAACTCGGTCGCCGACCAGGGAAGAAGATTTGTGGACTTGGACGGACATGCGTGCGAGATTTTAGCCAGTCATTGATGTTATCGGTTTCGTCGAGCAGGCGTTCAAGTGCAGTGGTTGCCGAGGAGGGGGTCTGAGCGGTCGAGGAGCAGACTCGAATTGCCAAGGAGGAGACTCAAGCCCTCAGGGCTCAGTTCAATAAACATATGAATTTCTCTAGAAGATTGACTTCAATCATCCTCTCACTTGTCATCCAAATTTCACGCCTCGGGATCCGGGACACGATGGCCATGATCCAGGCAATGGAGAATCTTTGGCATCGCAACTCCTAATGGAAATTTTGATTACGAGGCCGCTTTTTTAGTTCCATAGTTTATATTTCAAAACACTTTTTATGTACAAATTAAATATTTATTATTTTTAATAATATTTATTATTTTTCATAAATATTTTAAATAAATTTCTTTATATTCAATTGATAATTATGCGATTATACAGTTTTTGGCGACGAAAGTCAAGGATTGGTCGTCTAAGTGGATCATTTTCAGATGACAAATAGAGTACTGTTCGTCGTCTAAGAGGCTTGGCATTGGACGACAAAATAGTTTTTGTCGTCTCCAAGGGAATAGTTAGACGATGAAACACATAATTTTTGTTGTTTAAGTGTTTCCACTAAGACGATGAAGCACTAATTTTTCGTCGTCTAGGTGGGTTCACTAAGATGACGAAGAAATTCAGATTTCATCGTTTAAGTGAAAACACTTAAACGACTAACATTTTGATTCGTCGTCTAAGTCCTATTATGCGACGAAAAATTCGTCATTTTGGGTTACAATTTTTCGTCATCTTCGATGTTAAACGACGAAACTTATTTCATCATCTTAGAGTTGACTTAAACGACGATTCATTCAACTTTCGTCGTCTAAGTACTTACACGACGTCACTTATACGACGAAGCATAAACGATGAATATTTTGCCGTCTAAATCAGTTTTTCTGGTAGTATATGTATGATCATTACCTTAACTTTATTTACAATTATCACTTTTGCTTAATCACATCGTGACATAGGTAGCAAAGCATGCAATGACTCTATTACTAGTCCGGCTGAATAAGATCATTATGTCAATTTCGATTTCGTGAATATCGTTTTTGTATTTAGAGAAGAAAAAACACCATATAAGTATAATAGTCATAAAGAATAAGAAGGAAAATAGTGTCTTACAGCTATTAATACCCTAACCCTAACGTAAATTTCACTAAATTACAACTAATAATTAAGTGGATCACCGAGTATACCTAATTGATTCTAGATGCTTCGAAAGTTTGAATTTAATACAGCGGTTGTACATTTACTCTAATATAACTGCCATCGAACTTCTTCACACTTTACACTGTTCAGATTTGACGCACCAACAATGTACTAGAAAATCGAATTGAATGAGAATGTATGCCACCACCAAAACCAGCGACCCTTCCGGTCAGTAGAAAAAAAATTAGAAAAAAATTGTCACGGGAGTCTAAGTTGAATTTTTGTAAAGTCTTCAATGTGATGTCCACATTTTAAAAATTATCAAAGTGATGCTAAGACTTACAAAACCATATATTCGTGATGCCTAAACCAATTTTCTGATGATGTGGCAAAATTTTTTTTTTTCCAAAAATAGAGGCAAAAAGACTTTAATGCCCTTATTTAAAAAAAAATTGTTCTCTCTCTCTCTCTCTCTCTCTCTCTCTCTCTCTCTCTCTCTATCTATCTATCTATATGAGTAGCAGCAATCCGAGCTCCCAGCTTGGCGCCTCTAAATTTCCGATATGCTGTGTCGTTGGAGGTCAGAGGCATCAAAGCCCATATCTTGGACCATTCTGTCCTCGTCTTTCCAATCCTCTTATGATCAAAATAGTTTTGCTTCACAAATCTCTTCATGAGCTCAATCCACTCCGACCACGGATACACCACCTTCACTCCCTTCTTCATCGTTGATGTCATCTCTGACTTCAAAATCTCGAAACTTTCATTACCCAATGACGACATCGTTTCGATACTGATCAAATTGGCATCATCGGTGGCGGTGGTGTCTCGAAACCCTAATTGTGGGGATTGGGATTGCGCCAAGCTCAGATTTTCTAGAGGGTTTGGTCTTTTTGAAGCACTCTTTGTCGATGGTGTTTGGTAACCAGCTGCACGCCTTGACCTCCAAAAACTTCGCGTCACGTACTGTCGTACCACCATCGTCGCCTCCTCCACATGCTATGTCCCACTTTTCTTTTTCTGGTTGGAAACTTTTATGTAAGACTGTTATTAGAGAGTTGGTATTGATGAGTCATGGAGGAGTTGCGCTGGGTTTGGATGTTATTGATGTGTTGTGGGAGACAATAATGTTTTTTGTTTTGATTCAAAGTGATTGATGCGTTGTTAAGTGTTTTGGTTGAGCTAGGAATGCCTGAGAGAGAAAATGAGTGTCTCGTTGGTGCAGGCACGAGTTGAGGTGGGCTAGCGAATGTGGGTGGTGATGAAGATGAGGGGATCAGAGAGCTCAGATCGTGCGCAGTGGACAGGCGTGTGCCCGACTAATGATGCAATGTAGAAGTGAAGCGGGGCATTTTTGATTTGGGTCAATGGGAACAAGTACGATGGTGGAGCAGTGGCAAGGAGGGGGAACAAGCTGTCAGTGGACGGAGGAGCAGCGACGGTGAGGGGGAGCTTGATGGAGATATATATATAAATTAAAACAATGAAAAATAGAAAACTAAATAAAAAATTAAAAGAGGGTAAAGACAATTAAGAGGGCAAAATAACATTAATACCCTTCGAATTTGAGATCTCTCGGTGCCATGTCATCGGAAAATTGGTCTAGGCACCACGAATATATGGTTTTGTAAGTCTGGGCATCACTTTGATAGTTTTCAAAGCGTGGGCATCACATTGAGAACTTTGCTAAGGTTCAGACCCTGTTGGTGATAATTTTCCAAAAAAATATATGTATTCCGTGAGGGATTCTTAATTTTGATGTGAAGCTTAGAAATTAATATATTTCCTTTTCTTGTTGAAAGTATTAATATATTTACTATAGCTTAAAAAAAACTTTCGTATCGAAAACTTGGGCTCCCCTGTGACGACTCTGATCTAGGAGCGACCGGGAGTTTCTTGATGTCGGAACCAACGTTGAAATGGTTTGTGTTTGTGTTGAGGTGGTTGAGGTTGTGATCGGGGAGGAGGAGACGTCCTGATCGAGAGAGACTATGGCGGGCTTGCCAGAAGGACGACCTGGTGGCAGACGCGGACGAGAATCTGGCTCGGGCGGAGGCCACAGCGAGCGAGAATGCGAGAGGAGGCAACTAATAGAGTTGTCGGAGCCACTAACTCGACGGCGATCTAGCTGAGGCTACAAAATGGTGTTCCCGATCCTCCCGGTGGTCCTGGGCCGATATTGTAAGGGCGACGAGGGTGGCGGAGGGAGAGGGCTCTCATGGACGAGTCGAAACCGGGGACGACCAAAGGCGGCGACACCGGCTCAAATTCTACCCTACGTCGGAAAAATCGATGGGTGTGTGGTGGCTGCTGTGGGATAGCTTACTATGGAGGCGTCTAGGGTTCCACATGGACTTTGGGCTCTTGTACTTTGGGCTCAAATCTTGTTGGGCCCTTTCTCGATCACCTTGAAACCCGAACAGAACGGGATGTGGCGGTATGAGACCGGTCAAATTTTGAGTTTAATTTAAAATGAACATTTAATAGAGTATTTAATAACAAAAAATTGAATGAGATGGGATGAACCAAATTTTGAGCTCAATATAAGATAAACATAATTTGATAGGATCTAGAAGTGTACAGTTACACAACATAATATCATTTTACTTGATGTTTAATTAAAAGTAGTAAACTACAAGTACTTAGTTCTCGTTTAATTGATACATTTAGTTAATATTATGATAGTTTTATTTTTTGGGTTTGATGTTGTTAATTGTTTGATAATTTAATATGTCAACTCTTAATAAAATAAATAATAAAATAGAAAAAATATATTGTGCGAGACGGGACAGGTCTATCAGGATTTCAAAATCAAGACTCGATCTCATCCTTAAGAAACGGGACGGGTCGGGATAAAATAATGAAAATTTTAATTTTTGTCCCGTTCCGATCCCGCGAGATTTACATGATCTGTGCCCACCCCTAGATATTTCCACTATGGACAGAAATGGGGCATGTCCTACATATTGGGCTTTTGATGGGATACACGGGACCATTTTGACTTTGTGGAGATCGGCACACTTTTGGTTCCGAATCTGGGAGTCAGGCATCATCGTTGAAAATGTTAAGCGTTGCCCCGCGCTAAAAGGTCAAGTCATACGGGGAGTAGTGCAGGTTGATGTGCGGTACCTTGTAGGGCCTTAACTTTGGGGTGCATAACTAGATAGAATGTGTGACTCATATTTTTTTTCCAGTCATTTCCCTACGTCTAGTTATGCCAGTGATAGGCTTGTATCGAGCACATTATAGTGTATGTGGCTATAGAGAATTCTTTCTATCAGACTGATAAATGACGTTCTCCTTTATAACCTATTAGATTCAATATATTATATCTTTCATCTAAAAAAAGATATTTACTATAGCTTGGTTAAGGGTTAAAAGAGTGTAATCTAAATTTCTCCATATTGAAACGGTCCAATAAGTATAGAATAGAATGACACAGTACGTCAAACGTGACCTTGACCTTAGTTTGGAATGACAAGATAACTTCTTCTTCATCCTTTTATTGGCAGGGGAGCTTTGTGTTCTTTGCCCCTTTGACAAAAATAGATAGAATGGAACAATTTTGTGTTGATTTTGGATTCACGGGTGGATTTAAGCGGATAGTAAATGGCGGATTCGCGGATGCCTGCCCATATTGCCAGACTCAGGGAAGAGTTTGTTTCTAAACAGTGTCCAAATCTTCCATATTTGCCATTTTTATTATGATAAAATAAAATAACATAAGGTCATTATAGTAATTAGCAAATAATTTTTTGTTTTTTTTATATACTTTTACTGCAACAGCTTTTGATGACTTTACATATTATCACGTTGGTAACGAACTTCAATATTTTTTTTTTAAAAAAACTCCAGTTATTTCTTTTAAAGAAAAAAACTAACCCAGTAACAACAAAAAAACTGTACGTTTATTTGCTCTCTGTTTTTATTTTTATTAAATATTTAAAATTTTAATATATCTTTTAATCAACTAAAGAAATAATTAATATTAATATTAAATTAAATTATATACACACATAGTGTGCATTTTGGCTAGTATAATTAAAGTCTTGCCTTATGAACAATATCGATTTGAGCCAAACCCGATTTAGTTATTAGTCAAAAGAGCTTTTCACCCATAAACATAGAAATATAGTAGGTTAATTTTAAAAGTATAATGTAAACTTTTACAAGATTAATTTATACACGATTTTCTATGCTCCAAGAACAAATTGAAATTTAACTCAAATTAACGTATGTGACATTTGAACCTTTCTTTTTTTATTGAAAGAAATAAAATGTATTGATAAATTGCAATTTAGTTACATTCATCGGTTATAGCTTATAGGAATATATGGGTTACATGATAAACTTCCATGCCTGTCTTGGGGAGTAAACATCCTCAGATCGACATGCTAATAAGAGCACCTGCACTAGTAAATTGAGCTTGTTTGTGCTATTTGAGGATAAGCAAGCACTTTTTGAGGTGGAGCAGTCACTATTCATCAAATAGGAAGTGCAGTTGATATTTTTCGCGCAGCGGTGCCAAAAAATAGCACCCCCTATTATTGTTCATAAATTAATTTTTTATTATTATTTTTTATTTCCATTTTCAACCAATCCATAAACAACACGTGTCGTTGTCGTATGAATAATTGAATAAGATTTCGGGTAAGATTTCTGACGAATGACGAGTTGACACGTGTCACACTGACAGAACGTTATAGGATAAATAATTGTACAAAATTTCCGATAAGATTTTCAACCAATCACGAGGCAACACGTGTCATGTCCACGTATCGTTATCGTCCTAATAACTGATGTAAGATTCCTGGAGAGATTTCCGACAAATTGAAAGCCGACACATGTCATCATCTTATCTAATCAGAATATCTACACTTAGCTATAAATTTTTTGATCGGTGTTCATCGTTCACTCACACCATTTTCAACAATATATTCTAGATTCCGATTAGATGAATCCTTTTAGTTTTTAGAATTTTTTTCGGAGGAGGCGACAGCAACGTCGGCGAAATGCCAAAATTGCTAATGCTTTCATCACTGAAGCGGTCACGGTCGATGCAATGTTCGATGATGAACCACCTCGTCGCCGACTAAATGAAGAAAGAATGAGGGAGTCAAGGGGACATAATCTGATGGATGATTACTTCATCGAACGTCTTCAATGAACAAGCATTTCGTCGAAGGTACCGAATGAGTACGAATTTATTCAACTGTATAATGACGGATCTCTGCAACCATGACTAATTTTAGCACCAAAGAGCTGATGCCACCAGATTGGTTGGACTTCTTCCACAACAAAAGCTGAATGGCACTCTTCGTATGTTGGCGTACGGCGCAGCCACAGATCAGTGTGCTGAAATAACAAGGATGGGTGAATCCACAACACTACAATGCATGAAGAAGTGGTGTATGCATATATACAAGCTTTACGGTGACCTCTATCTCCTCGCTCCAAATGCCACAGACATTACCCGACTTCTAAAGAGAGCAAGGCATCACGGATTTCCTGGTATGATCGGAAGCATTGACTGCATGCACTGGAAATGGGAGAACTGCCCCACAGCTTGGCAATGGGCATTCTCGGGGCAAAAGAAGCGTCCAACTATTATTTTAGAGGCGGTGGCCTCATATGACACATGGATATGACACAGCTTCTTTGGGGTACCCGGATCACAAAATGATATCAACGTGCTCCACCAATCGGACATATTCGATTCACTCCTTGCCGGAAACAGTTCGAGTGCAACTTATAAATTCAACGGTATGACTTACCACAATACTTACTATCTAGCTGGCGGTATATATCCCAGGTATTCCTCATTTTTGAAAACAATCTCTAATCCCCATGAGCTACCGCATAAACTGTTTGCCAAGAAGCAAGAGGCATACCGCAAAGATGTAGAGAGGTGCTTTAGGATTTTGCAATCTCGTTGGGGAATTATTCGGCATGCAGCTAGGTGTCATCACCAATCGACATTGAAGAGCATCATGTTGGCTTGCATTATAATGCATAACATAATTGTCAAAGAAGAATTTGTGGAGAAGGAGTTCAAGGAGTTGGAAGAAGAAGATCTACAAAACCCATCAACTGCTTTCACAGTTTATGATGGATCAGTGGATGAACAAGGTAATCACATTCTTTTTTAGCCTGTTAGAAGGGATGGACAAAATGAACAACAATTTGCCGACCGTGTTGTAGATCTCCAATCTGCGTACATCCATGGAGAGTTGCAGAAGGACTTAGTTAAGCACAACTGATATCTAGAGACCGGCGAACGATTTTAAATGATGTGTGTGTGTAATTTTAATTAACCTGGTTTGCAACATGCTTGCTTTATTTGTTTTTCGTTTTGGTTGTTTAAATGATGTGTGTTTGAGTTTAAGTCATTATGTTTTATTGTAATGTGCGTGAGCTTTGATGGAATAAAAAAAGTGCATTTTTATTACTTAAAAATTTCAAGTACATAATTTCAATCAAAGCCTAGAATTATTGGAAATTTAAAGTACATAATTTCATAATGGCAAAAAAATACCAAACTATTGAAATAGTGGACGATAACAATTTGAAAATGCTTCATCGCTACCATCTCCTTCCTCTTCCTCTATTTTCTCAATGATAAACCTTTTTTTCTTCGAAAAATACCTCTTCGATATTGGGGTCATAACATCCGTATCCATTGTCATAATCCTTGAATCCTCCGCTTCAGTCCTCCCGTACAACAATAATGACACCCTATAGAAAGACTTGACACATCATAGTGATCCTAGGAATAACATTATGAAAACGATTAAACTAGGGCTGGGCACAAATACTGCAAATCCCGGTCCCGTCCCGATCCCGGTGGGATTTGAAACCAAAAATGTTCGTCCCGTCCCATCCCGTCCCGTTAGTAAAACAATGGGACGAGACGCGGGAGTGAAATTTTCCATCCCGTTAGGCCCGTCCCGTCCCGCATATAAATTTAAATTAATCTTGACCGTTGATTTTTTCATCTCACCGTTGATTTCAACCCTAATACTAACCAACCCCAGCAAACTGCAAAAGTGTAAAACTGCCCACTGTGCCC
This sequence comes from Geum urbanum, assembly GCA_946800695.1. Taxonomy (NCBI): domain Eukaryota; kingdom Viridiplantae; phylum Streptophyta; class Magnoliopsida; order Rosales; family Rosaceae; genus Geum; species Geum urbanum. The sequence goes on along the minus strand of OX326997.1, from coordinate 17,840,731 downwards.
AGCCTCCTCTCGGACTCCTCTTTCACTCTTTGTGCTTCACACTTCACAGCCTTCACTCTTCGACACCACAGACTGCACAGAGTCACAGATCTGCAGTCGCTGCTTGCCTCTGATCCTTCAACTGTAATTCTCTCTCTCTCTCTCTGACAGGTCACACGAGTCGCGGCTCTAACACCTCCGCAACACCCAACAGCTCCTCCGGCAAGCCTCTAACCTCTTTACCTCCTTCTTCCTCTCCATCGAATTCTGCTCCCTCGTCGGGAACGAAACCGACTTCCTCACTCAACCGCGACCCTTCCCTCAAGTCCCTCCTCATTCCCGCCTCAACCTCACCGGAGCCAACCCAAACTTCAACCTCAACCGCCGTGACTCCTCCTTCGCCAACTTCCCCTTCCCACTTGCCCTCTGCCGCCGCTGCCACCCCTTCCTCCATCTCACCTGAGTAGGCTAGAACCCAGAAAAATTAGAACAAAAAATTTGGGGTTTTGCTTTTAAGTTCGAATTTCTGAATAAACAAGAATTGGGTTTATGAATTTGAGAAGAATTGGGTGTGAGAGTTAGTACTTAGTAGTATTTTGGGTTGTAGCCAAGAGTTGGGTGGCCATGGATCTAAGCTTGGGAGGCCATGGATCTCTGTATGTCAGTATGTCTCTTTGGGTGGCTGTCTTTGACTCTTTGTACTTGTTTGAGTCAACAAGGACAAATTTTTCTGACATTAACTTGTTGATTGTCGATCCGTTAGGTCTTTGTTTGTGCTGTAGTTTGTTCTTTGTATGAAAGATAGGAAGACAGAAGTATTAGAGCTTTGGTTTTTAAGTAGTTGAGGTCTTGGACTATATGTTAGTTGATCACTATTACAATAATTCTGCTTTCTTCTCCTCGTTACTTTTGACTGGCAGCTTCTTCTACTTGATAGTTGCTTGTGCTGTGTGAACTTCTGGAAAACGCCTTTGATTTCGAGTGGTTTGATTGAGTTTGTTAGGTATTTGATGCACGTGTATCCACCATTAGATCATGCTACTACTACTTGTTAATGTTGACCATGGTCCATAATTCATCTTGGTGTGAGACGAGCTTAGCCTTTTCCTAAAAGGAAATTGAACTGTTATATTGTAATTACTGACTTGCAAAAGCAATAGTCCAATTGCATTACATGCATGCTTGATTAAATTAGAGTTAGCAAGGACATGAAAATGAAGCAGAAAAGTTAAGCTACTTGAGTAAAAGGCTTTATCACTTTAGATTTACTTTTTATAACTTAGATTTACTTACAATATTAACTTCTCTAACTACAGCTATACTGCTATACTTTTGGGACCTGAGAACATAGATGGTGCATATACGGATATAAAGTTTCTGTATGCAAGAATACAAAACCCTTACATGTTCATGTATTTTTCTGCTTGTTTTGGACCTCTTTAGAATAATTCTCATAATATATGACAGAAATTAGATAGTATATCCTTGAATATATGTGTGTGTGTGTGTGGTATAAAGTTGAGCAATGTTAAGACTTAAGACAGATATAGTATCTCATAATCTCTATCATGCATCATGATTCATGAATATACATTTTATGTGCTTATACAAAAGCAGTTCAAAAGATCTAGTGGTTTTTTGTTTGTGTACGGTTCTAATATCTCACTATTTTGGCTTTGCAACATAGTTTAGATTATAGGCCAACCCCATGTCAAAAGCATAGGATACAGGGGATATCTATCTTAGCCTGAATCAGAGAGAATGGATACACTTTTGGAATAATTGAGACTCTATTAGTCCCCAATCATGAAACTGTATCATAGTATATGTGATACTAAGCAAAGTTGTCCTGATCTGATCCATTGGTTTTTTCAGGCTGCATTTTTATATTGTTTACAGGAAAAGGTTGTTTGTGACTGCATATATATGGAGTTTATGAAATCCTCAATGCTTAGCTTTATTGGGTCTAGTTAAAGATGCAATTGGCAGGCCAAAATCATATTTATATGTACTAGATAGTATATACATATACTAGTTATATAGTATGATTGTAACTTGTTTTCATTGTAACTTGTTTTCAATCATTGATAAGTATATATAGGTAGCTCCAGGTGTATACCGTACATTTGATTTCATCTTTCTTCATCTCAAGTCTGTATAGGTTGTTATGAACTTCATACTTACATTTGTATACTTGCATATCTTGGAAAGATTTGACCTAATAGATGACCTTATATTGCAGGTGCCATAGGAAAAATAATGGCTAGAGGGAAGAAAGCAATTGTTCAACCGCAAAGCTCTGCTTCTGGCCTTCAGGATATGTCAACAACGGCATCAGTCGGATCACAATCTCCTCCAACGACACCAATCCCTGCTAATCTGAGTCTAATTCAGACTCCTTCAAGTGGCCCTGCTGCATCTATAGGTGAGGCTCCTGGTGCATCTGAAGATGGGGCACCTGTTACATCTGTAGGTGAGGGTGGTGAGACTCCTATTGTATCTACATCAGGTAAGAAACGATCTAGTTCTGTATGGGAGTATTTTAAAGAGTATGAAAAAATTGAGAAAGTAAAAGACGAGAAGGGAAACATAGTTGAGGTAGTTCGTAAGAGGGCTCATTGCATATTCTGTCCTAGGGGAAAGATTGGGGACTTTTCAGTTGAGAATAGGAGTGGCACTTCTGGTTTGCTTAGGCATATCAATCACAACTGTAGGTATTTTCCACGTGCAGTTGATAAGTCACAAAAGGTTTTTACTGGGGATAAGTCTAAGACAAATAAATTGACAGCGGTTGCTTATAGCCAAGTTGATTATTTGGAAGCTTGTGTAGAGATGATTGTCATTGATGAGTTGCCTTTTATCTTTGTGGAGAAGAAAGGGTTCAACAAATTTTGTTCAAAAGTGTGTCCTCTGTTTGATGTTCCAAAAAGAAGAAAGTTGTGTAGAGCCTTTCTAGGTATGTATGACACCCAAAAAATAGAGTTGAAGAAGATCCTAAAGATGTATAGGTTGAGTCTTACAACTGACACTTGGACCAGTGTTCAAAATATCAATTACATGGTGCTTACTCCCCATTTTGTTGATGTAAACTGGAAAATGCACAAGCGGATCATTAATTTTTGTGTTATTCAGAATCACCAAGGGCCAACTATAGGGAAGCTTATTGAGTCTTGCTTGGTGCAGTGGGGGATTGAGAAAGTTATGTGCATTACTGTTGATAATGCTGCTGCAAACAAATCTGCTTTAGAGTGGCTTGTTGCTAAGATGAACAAGTCAGCATCTTATCAACAGGTTTTAAATGGAAAATATATGCATGTTAGATGCACTGCTCACATCACTAATTTAATTGTGGGGCATGGTTTGAAGAGGCTACAAAAATCAGTGTTGGCAATTAGGAATTGTGTTAAGTTTGTGAGATCTTCTCCAAATAGATTAGATATTTTTAAGAAGGTTGTAGAGCGAGAGAAGCTAGGATGCAAGGGACTTGTTTGTATGGATGTCCCAACAAGGAGGAACAGCACCTTTTTGATGTTGGAAGCGGCTCTAAGGTTTAAACAAGCATTTTTAGTAATGGCTGAAGATGATGAATCGAATTTTGGGAATTACTTTAAAGAGCCAGAAGAAGAATTTGATGAAGATGAAGTGCTATTACCAAGCAACAATAAGAGAGTTAGGGTGGGACCTCCGGAAGAAGAAGATTGGTTGAAGGCTAAGGTGTTTGTTGATTTTTTAAGACTTTTCTATGAAGTGACTCTCCGGAATAGTGCATCACTGCACCCTACTGTGCATACTGTTTTCGCCGATGTTATTGACATGGAAAATAACATAAAAAGCTTTTCTGTGGCACCGACGTTGGCAACTAGATCAGAAACAGAAAAGACATTGCAAGAGATGACATGCAATATGAGAAGCAAGTGGATAAAGTATTTTGGCTCTTTTGGGGATCTTAACAACATGTTGATCGTTAGAATAGTTCTTGATGCAAGATTTAAATTGAAGAATGTGACTCACTTGTATACAGAAGAGAAGTTGTCTGTTGATGAGGTGAATAGGAGAACCAGTGCGATTAAAGGCCTTCTTATGGCTCTATATGATGAGGTATATATTGATTACCCTTGTTCTTCATAACTGGTTTTGCAAGTAACATGTTTCTATTTTCAGTATTTTATATATATCTGATCTTTAATTTCTGCCTTATTTTTTTCTTAGTATGTTGTTCATGTAGATGGAGGTATACACATGCAGAGGCCACAATCTCCAACCTCTTCTGCTAGCACCATCACAAGTAGAAGCAGTACTAGTAGATCCAACCGACTAAGTAATTGGAAGAAGATTGTGCAAGAAAATGATGAGGCAGTTGCAACTCATGAAGTTGATCAATACTTGGATGCTCCATTAGATCCAACTGATGAAGAAGATCACTTTGACATCCTGTGTTGGTGGAAGGTTAATGGCTGCAAGTATCCAGTCTTAGCAGCAATAGCAATGGATGTTCTTGCCATTCAGACCTCAACAGTGGCCTCTGAGTCGTGTTTTTCAACAGGGGGCAGAGATTAATCCTTTTAGGAGTTCATTGACTCCTAAATCAGTAGAGGGACTTATTTGCATGCAGAACTGGATGCTAGGAGATGATATTGCAGAGGTTGTTGAGGATATTGATGAACCAACAATTGAAAACACATAGTTTTATTATGATGTCGAGCGAGGTATAATTATTGAAGTGTTTATAGTTTACACATTTTGGCTATTTTTATATGCGCACAAGACTAACTCTTTTTCCCTTGCAGAGCATGAGAGCACTGCTTCTAGCAAGAACAATTGTCCACCTCCAGCTCCAAAAGCGAAAGGGAAGGGAAAGTCCGTTGCAATTGGAGTGATCGATGTTTAATTCTATTTTGGAGCAGCTTGTAATCTTGTATTGCTATGTTTTTAATTTTATTCTTTTCTTGTTAAACTTATGATATGTAAACTTGTGTAACAGATTATGGATGATTAGATGTTATTCTTGTTATGTTTAGTATCATTAGGCTATGGATTGTGACTTATGAATGTAAATAAGTTGTGTAATTGTAATCAGATCATAGATGCATGTTGTGATTTATGAATGTAAACAGGTTTTTCTTCTTTTTTGTTTCCAGTTTTGTGGCGGGATTGGGCTCGTCCCGTCCCATGCGGGATTGGGCCCGGTGGGATCCAATCTCAAAAATGCAAGGCCCGTCCCGTCCCGTCCCGTATGTAACAACCGGAACGGGACGTGGGATGATCGCAATCCCGTCTCATCCCGTCCCATGCCCAGCCCTAGATTAAACAAGCCCAAATTTGTACCCTAAGGTTTTGATTTGAACCCATACATGCAGAATTTTTACCTACTTCATCACTCTATCATAGTTGTTGGTTGTTACACTTATTAACTAATTCTAAAGATAAAAAAAAACAAAATTATCTCTCTCTTTTAATTACCCCTATTCTTTAAGTTAAGGCATGGTCAACTAGAGCGTGCCCTCTAGTCATCAATTCTTTTGAACCTCCCACCGAACGAATCTTCTTGAACAATGTACCAAAGAAAAAAAAACACCAAAACCGAAAGTGCACCCAGAAAAACACACGTGGGCAAGCAAGTACGGATTCCAAAGATTCCAACTCGCCCCGAGTCGACTCGGTTACGCGACGTCCCGAACACGAGTAGTGAATCTTTTATCTTTTCCGCTGGCCTGAATCTGATAAATTCCCTTGCGCACACAATTATATATATATATATATAAAGTCTCTCTGTCCTTCTTATCAGGTTTTATCTGAGAAATGCTAGATTGAGTAGAGAGAGAGAGAGAGAGAGAGAGAGTCCCCTAGAAACACACACACACAGAAAATGGAGTTGAGCTTAGATTCCAACCTTGTCTTTGTCCCCAAGACAATCTCCGATTTCCTCTCCCAACTCTCCTCCACCGTCAAAGACGGCGCTCAGCGGTCGTCCCAGCTCGACGGCTATGTCAAGAGACTCGAAGACGAAATTAGAAAGATCGAGGTTTTCAAGAGAGAGCTTCCTCTCTGCATGCTCATATTGAAAGATGGTCAGTCCGTTTCATTTTTCCAAATCCATCCTAAACACTCTAAATTTTTCTCCTTTCATTTTTTGTTTGTTTGATGATTTTGTTGTTAATGTGGTTTTTTTTTCAGCTATTGAGAGATTGAAAGAGGAAGTAATGCGGTGTGGGGAGATGGAAGATCGGCCGGTGATAATTGAGGAGCTGTTCAAACCGACGAAGAAGAAGGATGAGAATGGAGGGGTAGTTTCGGAAAAGGAAAATAAGGACATGAAGAGCTGGATGAGCTCAGCTCAGCTCTGGAGCACCAGCATCAACTTTGATTTCAGCAAATCACAACTCAAACCGGTAAACTACTTATACCTTTTTTAATTTTCACTAAAGATTGCGATTTTATTGGGATTTTGTGGAAAAGTGAGAATATTTTTCTTTTATTGATCCAATTGTTTTGGTGTGAGTAGAGAAATGAGGAAGATGATCGGTCTGTGCCTGAGAATCCGATTGAGGTGATTAATAAGAGAAACAGGGGAGGGGCATTTCTGCCATTTAAGGGAAATTGTGTGAAGGAAGACAATTACAAGGAGGTTTCACAGGTGCCAAGCCTTACTCTGATGACTCCAATGATGTCTGAAGTTGGTGTCTCTAATAGTACAGACTCCAAGAGCAGCAGTGGAGGAGGAGGTTCTGGTCCATCTTTTGTGAAATTACAGATTGAACCTCAGCAGCGGTCACGGCAGCAATGTCATAGGAAACAAAGGCGATGCTGGTCATCGGAGCTTCATCGCCGATTTGTTGATGCTCTTCAACAGCTTGGAGGATCACAAGGTTAGACATTGACACTACAAAGTGTTAGAGGTGAATTCATGATGCTTACTTGGAAATTAGAATTGGTGATATATGTAGTTAGTGGCGGAGCTAGGAATTGTGTTTAGGTATGGCGAACTCTTCTTGCCCTTCTTGCTACCTTCAATCCGCGGAGCCGTTTTTTTTTTTTTTTTTCTAAAACAAAACAAGAGAGTTTGAAAATATATACTTTTACTTGTAAGTGAATAATTCATTCTTTTCAAAGAATGATCATTATGTAAAAGATGAGTATAGAGATTAATTACGAGAGAGAGGTGATGAAGAAAAAATTGCAAAGAGAAAGTGACGGGTTGAAGTAGACAGAGAGATGGAGAGTTGTTTTCAAGAAAAGATAGTTAGAAAGTTTTAATGGAGAACATGAATATAATGTCTTGAACGATTTAATAAAGAAAATCTCAGTATTAATTGATCAATATAGTAAACATGTAATATCTAGTGTTATACATATATAGATTTTTGTTCTTTCCCCAAAAATTTCAGCGGTGGCACTGGCCTTTCCTGACCTAGTGCTTCCTCTGCCACTGTATGTAGTGGAGGAAGTTGAACTCGGATTTGGAAAATCTTCTTGGTCTTTGGTCCTTTTCATGCTAATGAACTTGATGAGAAGAACTACATTTCCACTAGTTTTCACAATCAGATCGTTTTGTTTTCTCATTAGCGTTTTGTATGAAGTGTTGTTTATTAGTGATGGAGAACTTGAATTTAGTATTTGACTCTTTATGCTATGTGCAAAACTACTTGAATTCAGTCTCTTTGCATGTCAATTCGCAGTCTGTGATCCTTACTCGTTTATTCATTCTGTTTTGCAGTAGCTACTCCCAAACAGATAAGAGAGCTGATGCAGGTGGATGGTCTCACTAATGATGAAGTCAAAAGCCATTTGCAGGTTGGTTTCTAGTGTGCATTAGAGCATAGCCTCATTTTCTCTCATTATGTTTTCAGGCGTCGATGATATTCATCTATTTTGTCATTCCAGAAATATAGACTTCATGTGAGAAAGGTACCGGCTTCTTCTGCTGCGGAGGGCAATGGCTCATGGATGAATCAAGATAACAGTGGAGATCACTCAAATGAAAACACTGCGCAGTCTGGTTCTCCACAGGGTCCCCTCCTTGGTAAGCAGTTTGCCAAAGGTGGTCAATTTACTACTGGAGGAGACAGCACAGAAACAGAAGAAGATGATCAGAATTCAGATGGCCACAGTTGGAAAGGGTCACGCCACAACTCCGGAGGAGATGTATAGTCATGTACTAATTCCCGGCCCTCTGAGTTTTGCAGATATAAATATACATGGGGATAATATATTCTATGAACTGATGAGCATAGTTACAATAAGGGTTGTTCAATTTAGTAAAATGAGAGGAGGGACTTGAAGCTGAAGGGTTTTTGAGGAGGCGCTACTTTAATTAGAGAGAGGTGACACGTATTAGCCATTGTTATGCACAAAATCTTCTTCCCTCTGCTTCATTTATACAGGTGTATGTAATGATCGCTTATAACCTATTGATTGTAGGAAGTAACATCACATTGTTTCCGAACTAATAATCACTTACTGAGTTATGTGGCCTGATACAATATCAGTTTACGCTGCAATGTCTGAACTTGAGAGATTGAATTTGAGATATGTAAAGTATGCTTCCCATTAAAAGCATATTACAAAGTATGATACAGATGTCTACTTATAGGCAAGAGCAAGCTTGCTCGCCAAGCCACAACACTAGCTAGAGCCTAGAGTCTATGTGATGAGCTGTAAGCTTCTATAATGTTCTATATGTTTGTATAAGATCCTCGATACATCACGGAGGAGCTGCATGCTCCTGTTCACTTTGAGAAGATGCTTTAGGGAGATGGTCTGATGCGGGAATGATATGTTGCTCAATAGTTGGCGTTGCCGACCTCAATTCTCTCATTTCTCTCTTTACCTTACACTAGTCGAACTTCCTTGCTCATTCTCGGCTTGTCCATGGCCGCTGATACTGAGGAAGTGGCAGATAGATTTGTTGTAGCCGTTGGCTTCTCCGACGACGAAGATGATAACCTTGAAGTGGTAGATCTCGTCTCTGACGACGACGGAATAGAAGTTGGTAGAGGTGTCGGGACCTGATATGCGGTTGCTCGACTGTTTGGTATGATGGCTTTGCAAGAGGTCCAGGAATAGTCATTCAAATCCGCTATGGTTTGGCTATGACATATCACTCTCTGACTCGGGAAGATTTTGGTGAAACACCATAGCCCTAATTGATTCTTCTGCAAGTTTGGGGATCTAGAAGCTCTCAAGCGCGCTACCCGTGAACCTTTGTATTTCCAAAGATTTCACAGTGGTTGTGGAGGAGTTTGATGAATTCTTTGATCCTTCATAGGTGCCCGCGGTGGTGACTAGGGTTTGGGAATTTGTCCAAAACTTACCAAAGGCAACGTTGGATGATGAATAGGCCGAGAGGATAAGAAACTCTATTGGTGATTTTCTTTTTCTCGATTCGGTTTTGCTTAAGGCGGGTCAAATAAAAATTTATGTGTGTGTGGATCTCCGATGAGGAGTGGCGGTAAGGCGTAAGTTTCATTTTCTCCTTCTTGTGTCTTCTCAATTACTTTTGATTATCTGACCATGCATGTATTTTTTTCTCTATGTGGTTTGTTTGTGCATGGTAGTGGTGGGTGTGTGGTGGTGTGTGCCTGAGAGGAGAAGAAGGCGGAGGTGGCGGCGGTGCATGAGCGGATGAATCCAAAGGAGCTGCCAGGTTTGAGAAATCAACTATGGCTCCTATGGATACTGCTGCCCTGAAAAATGGCTTCGCCGTTCTCAAAGATGAGAAGGAAGTCGACGGTCGAAAAGGCGATGACTTTGGGTGGAGTGATGGAGCAACCCGAGTCTGTGCATGTGGAACAAGTGGTAGACATGCAGACTGCTTGGGAGGGAGAGCTGGGGCATTTGTCTTTCATGCAGGGTAAGCCTCTTTTTGAGGGGGGGGGGCACTGACCAAGTGTGTGTTTTTACAGGATACAGGTTTGCTTAGTAGTCCACATTTAGGCCCAACTGGGGAGAAGCCTAAGGCCCAACAAGCCAAGGGCGGAGCCTCTAAGGCTGTGGTTCCTATTGTTAGGTTTGAGCGACGTCGGCGTCACATGCAGATGGGGTGTCTCTGCATGCAGGTGGTGAGTCTTGGCATGCAAGGGGGTATCTCCACCTGCAGATGGTGAGTCTTGGTCGGTTGTAGGGCATTTGGTCTTGGGAGGAAAGAGATGGACTAGAGAGGAGACCCCAACACCGAACACAACCTCAGGAAAGGCAACGAGTGACCGCGTAACATGGGTGGACAAATGAGTCCCTGCAAAAGAAGGTGACACTAGATCCAGCCGCTCTCACGAAGAAGCTGGCTGAAGAGTAACGTTTATTATTGCTATAGTTTGGGATGCATAGTTAGATATAACGTGAGTCCCGAATTTTTTAAGTCATTTTCTCTACGTCTAACCTATCTAGTTATGTAATGATACTTGTGCTGAGCATGTAATAGTATAGGTTACTCTAGGGAGTTCTTTCTATCGGGCCGGTATTCAGTGTTCTCCTTATAACTTATCAACCCATTGTTTATAGCATAGCTAGCAATGCAAAAACGCTAAAAAACGTATCAATTTAGCGAAATGCTCAAATAACATACGGTATATATGCTATTTTCATTATTCATACGCTATTTGTATGCTATTTATGCAATCCGTATTTGTTTTTCGCTGTTTTTTTATTTGTTAAATAAGCACAACAATGTTGTATTAAGAATAAAAAAATTGATATAATCTCAAACTAGTTGCATCTTCTCATAAAACTTGATGTTTAAGATTTAAAACTTTATTTAGCTATGTATGTGTATTGTTAACTCTTGTTTTATGATGTTTGAATCTTAATTTGTGTGTATTTTTATTTTATTAATATGTATTTTTTTATATATATATAAATTTAAAACTTGATTTAGTTATGTTTGTGTGTTGTTAACTCATGTTTTTATGATGTTTAAATATTAATTTATGTATATTTTTATTCTATAAATATGTATTTTTATATATATAAATTTTAAAACCCAAAAAACATACGATTTATGCGTCATAGCATTAATGCACTAAGGCAAAACTAAAACGTTTGTGTTACACTATTCATTATTTAAAACATTGATCAGACCTAATAAATTTTTACCACTTTATCTAAAATAAAATTAAACTTACGTTTATACCCAAAAGTTAGCCTTGAAAGCTAGCTCAAAACTTAAAACAACCTCCTACATAAAATACTCTAAACTTATAAATTTCATGATCTATCATGTGCGGGCCAAATGTTAAATTAAACAATGAATTATCTATATTATTATTTAAATAAAGCTACTTTGTTTTCTCAGAATGTTGTTTCTTCTCATTTTACTATTTTCATTTTAATTTTTTAAAATAACCTAGGATTATTACAATAATTAACAAATATATTTTTTAAAACTTTTTTTTCTTCTGCCGACAGTTTTTGTGTTTAAATATCATTAAAACCCCCTTTTTTTTATTTCCACTGCTTACTTTTTTCTCTGCAAGAACTTCCCTCATAAAAAAAACAAGTTTACGTCTCTCACTTCTTCACAATATCTACCCATTTTCGGATAAGCTGCTTTTTCCCTCCCACACCCATCGAGTGTACATGTCTTCTAGTGGTTTTAAATATTGTATACAATGAATGTCCATGTACATAATTATAGTCAACAACTTGTACATATTAGTAGAGACGGAGCTACATGGGGCCATAATAGGCCTGGACCCTCCTGAATTATAAATAGTTATCTGTAAATTTACTTTAGTTGTACATAATTTGGCGTGGCTGAGTGGTAAGCTTTGGTTCTCTTCAATGCTAGAGTGGAGTTCGAATCTCCTATTTTACACTTTTGCAATTTTTTGATTTTTTTATATTATATTTGTCTAATTATTTTAATTTATGATTATGTTTTTTTGTGTCTCTATTCTTTTTGGTGTCTTTTGTATGTCCGTTTTATTTTTTATTTTCGTGTAAAAACCTATATACATTATTTTTCTTAATTTTTTCTTTTTTCTTTTGTCTAATTATTATTTTTAACTATTTTTCTTTAATTTGGTGTTAATATTAGCCATTTTTGTGTATCTACCTATATACATTTTTTTATAATTTATTTCACATTGGCCCCTCACAAATTTTTGGCTCTGTCCTGCAGATTAGTAGTGTAATTTTCATGCATTCAGAATTTTTCCAAAGAGAGAGAAAGAACAAAATTACAACAGCGGTGGCAACAGTGTACAACTAAACACCAGGCAGGACGCTTCGAGATCAAACAGAAACCGAATACACAGGCAGGCGACCTCGAACTCGAAGCAACTGGAACACCAGTTAATTACTACTACCCTGGTCTATAGCTCTGGCTTCAAATTCATTCCCGCTACTTTACCGTTTCAGAAACCATGAGAGAAATCGTTACCGTCCAAGTTGGAGGCTTTGCAAACTTTGTGGGCTCGCATTTCTGGAACTTCCAGGTACTTAAATACACCTCTATTCAAACACCCATTAACTCTAATACTCAGATTCCTTATTCATGTTCTTCTGTTGTTGAAGAATGAGCTACTTGAGTTGGCCGATGACCCTGAAGCAGACCCAGTATTCAAGAATCAGGATTTAAACATGGACGTTTTCTATCGCTATGGTGAAACACAACAGGGGACTTCTACTTATACTCCTCGTCTGCTCTCTATCGACCTTCCAGGTACTTATACTTGTTCTGGGTTTGTGTATTTAGTAATTTAGAAGGTGTGAAACTTGAAAAAGATCGAGTTTTTATTTGTCTTCTTGATTTGGGGGTTGCAAATATTAGGTTTTAATTTTAATTTTTGGTTATGGCAGGTTCCCTCGGGTCTATGAGTTCATCTGGTACTTTGTACAATGTAGGTTCATCTCTATCATCAACTATTATGACATGGTGAGCTCCTTTTGTATTTTTTGTTTACATTTATATTTGAGTTGTTTATGTTACATATGTGCCTTTTGGTTATTTGTGTGTACATATGAATTTAGTGTATCTAGACCGATGTGCAGGGATGGTAATGTTTCTACACAAGCCTCTCAACCACATAAGAGAAATTTGTTCTTGCAAAGTGTGTACCAGGAAGAGGAGGAGAATTCTTCGACTGATGGCAAGGGTGGCAGTGGTGGGGAAAATGGTACTCGAAGAGAAATTACGAACAACGATATAGTGGAATGTTTGGAAAATGATGTGGAATACTGGACTGACTTTTCGAAAGCTCACTATCATCCCCAGAGCTTATATGAGTTAAGTGGCTTGTGGGCGGATACTCAGAAATTTGACAACTATGGGATTGGAAGGGATTCGTTATCTGGGAGTCTACATAAAGAAGAAACTAGTGATAGACTTCGCTTTTTTGTAGAAGAGTGTGACCATATTCAGGTGACTCTTTTATGTATAAAGTGTATGAGCCAGTGTTTATTGATAAAGATAGAGATCTATCTTGATCTTGCTTCATTGTTTCCATTGTTTTTCTTGTTGTTTACATGACAAGATTGAGTTGGATAACTACATCTTTCTTGGCCCTTGGAACATAATAGTTACATTTAGAACTGTGTGACTAGTTTCTATTCACTTTGGGTGGTTCTTATTTGGTATAAGCCTATCAGTGCTAGAACTGTGTTAATTTGGATTACACTGTCTCGTGGGAATTTTTACAGGGTTTTCAGTTCATTGTTGATGACTCAGGAGGTTTCTCTCCTGTAGCAGTGGATTTTCTGGAGAGCATTGCAGATGAGTACACAAATGTTCCTGTGTTGCTCTATGTGGTACGTGGTCCCGGCTCTCTAATGGATCCTAAAAGCCCAATGCAAAGAATCTCCAGGAAGCTTCATGATGCAGTTTCGTTTTCAAAGCTATCATCCTTATGTAACCTGATTGTTCCTGTCGGGTTACCCTCACTGAGTGAAAGTAAGATATAATGCCTTTTTATTTAGGTCTCTTCAAACCGTGCTGTTTTACATACTGTTTCTCTTCAAACGTAAGATATGATTTTGGAGCTTTTTTCAAAACCTCGTCTCATCTTTTTAATTGAAATAAAGGAAGCATCTTCACATTTCTCATCGTTTAGTTGACATCTCAATTAGAAGTTTGGTTGTAAATCATGTTTTTAACAAAGTTTTTCTGTTCAATTCCAGCAATACTCTTTTAGTTTTTAAATCTGTAAGATTCAATTCTTGTGATTTCATAGGCAAAGCTTCAAATCTCCTCTGCTTGAGAGATGAAAAGCCTTATCACTGCAGTGCAGTGTATGCTGCTACCCTACATTCTGTGAGTATGCCTTTTCGGATGGAACTGCTTGGGCCCATTGGAAACTCATCTTATGCTTCTGGGGCCTTGACTGTTAATGAGCTTGTGCAAATGCTATCAGGGCAAACAAGGCAGAACATGGTTGCTATTCTTGATGCTGCCATGCCAGCTCCTTCTTTAACTGGTATTTTTTCAGTCACCACACTAATCACTCGGTAATCAGGAATGAATTTGGTTAATATTGTTAGCAACTTAAAATCCAGGTCAGGTTAAACAAACGTTTCTTCGGAAGTTCCAGCCACTGACACCAGAGGTTTCAGAGCATGTTGATGACTTACAATCTGTAGAATTTATGTCAGTCCACGGCGCCCTTAGATCAGGTATTGGTTTGGATCCTTAAAAGCATGCGTTATGCTTTATTATTTTTTTTCATTTGTCTTCTTGAAAATGTTTCATATATGCTCATCCAGGGTTGGTGTTTCTGGAACTGCGTTAATGATCATAATATTTGCGTATAAGATATCGTTGACACTGAAGGTATATTAAGTTGCATCTGAATATGCGACATTGGTTTAGTGGATTTCAAGAAATTTAAAAAACTACTTTATAATTGTTTTGGGAATTCTTTTGTTCTGGTCTCAGATTCTGTACTGTATAAAAATCTGTCTAGAATGCTAGAACTTGGAGAGGTCTAAAAGAATCTAAGTAAGTCCTGTGTTGTAAGAAGAACTATTTTACTACTTTAGACTGTATTTTCTTGGGAGAACATCTTGCTAAATTGTCACTTGTATGGATGTCATGGCATGAATATAAACAGTGTAGCTAAACTAACTAGTTATCTAAAGATAACTGAAGATCTTATAAATGCTTGTGGAAATACATAGATATTCAATGGTGAAACTTGGCGATGAAAATATTTCAAGGTTGTAGACATTTACCTTTCTCTGTTTGCCATTCTTGTGAGTGTAAATTGAACAAATTAGTCCACAACTTCATGCGGTGTGAATTTGGGAAAAACTGTGAATCAATTTACCAGGAATGTAGAAGATTGGAAGCTGTAATTAATTTAATATCTCATTTTGTTCGACAGGAGGTCAGCAGGCATCGATATCTGAAGTAAAGGATACGGTACATGCTGCTTATGAGCATGCAATAACAAGGCCAATGTTCTGCCATCTATCAGTGGCTCAATGTCCTCTTCCAATACCTTTGCCTTTTCCCTCTATCTTCGGCAACCGTGTTGGCCGACGTGGTGAGCTATTAGGCACCCCGGTTATTGGTTCCCCATCAAGGGGATCACTTGATGTCCATTCCATCCCAATGGCAGCTAGACTACGGTCTAGCAGTGCTGTCTTGCCCTATGTGGAGAACAGATTGGGAGATCTTCATAAGTTTGGACTTGCCAGAGGAGGACCTGGGGTTGAGTTACTTGAGAGTTGGGGATTCACAAAGGTTGAATCAGAAGACATGGGTGAGATGCTGTCTAAAATGATATTGGAATTAAATCCCCGTTCTCAAATGTCATCTGATTCAGATTAACTTTTTGGTTGGTGTAAATTCTCGTATTACAGTACTTGAATTGTTTTCTCTTTTATAATATCCAGTTCTGTTCAGCTGAAAAAATTACCGTATGTCCGTATCTATAATGTGTAACTGTGTAAGCATGTGGTTCTCTTTCTCCAGAATGTGAATTTGTCTGTATGAATATTGCCATGCAAGACATCGATATGTACATTCCAACTCCAATTAAATATCTCTCACCAAATATATGGAATCAAACTAAAAACACACTAGTCAACAAGAACAAAATCTTGTTAGTGGCCAAGGCATTGGCTTTGATTTAAGGTTAGGGGCATTTCAATTTTGTCGATGTTTGCCCACTAGAACTTTACACCATAAGTATAAAGCACCCCAGAATTTAAACCACATGAGCAAACAAAGATGCTATGTTTAGCCTTTAAAAAACCAAAAGCCAAAATGCTGTACATCTTTGGCAAAAAATGGCAACTGGGAACTCATCCCAATTGAGGCAAAGAAACATCATTACTGTACTGCTCAGCTTTATATTTGCTTCACCATCATGACCAGAAAATCAAAGCATCAAAGAGGGTCAAGACAATTAAATCAACTTGTGTTATCAGTCTCATATTGACCCTCTCATGAAAAAATATATTCCATCATGTCAGCCGAGTGGTGCAAAAACACAGAGATGAGATAGGGGTGAAGAAGCTTTAGCAGGCTATAAATGGATATTTTCCACCTTCAGTTTTTCACATCCTCGATCGGCATTGTAGAGAGAGTGAAGAAGCTAGTGAAAGTTGTAGCCATATGGAACAACCGTACTAAACTTTGATTAGATATAGTCAATTGTACTAAAATATGATATACTGTAATATACTAATCTAAGTTGAAATTTGAGTTCAATTAAATCGTTTAGGACAATATTATACGATATTGATATTAGTTTATTTTAAACCATATACGTGCTACACAATCTTTTTACGATATTGAATAACCGAATCTCTCCACATATAATATACTAGTCCTAAAAATGACCGATACATCTCGTTACTTGGAAGGTCAATCAGTAGGAGGAGTTATCACAAAAATGATCATCAATGTGTGTAGAAAAGTTGAGCACATTTTTTTCTTCATCTTTTTTTGAAGTACTTGGAAGATAGTTTTCTTTAACCTATTCATTTATGCCGTCATAAGTAAGTAATTAAAATCAAGTATCTTTAAACTAATGAAATTATATCTTTAAACTATTCATTTCTACATGACCATATGGCTCCATTATATCAACCACATTATCTCTCATATTAGCTATCTCCAATATCTTTAGTTTCATCGTATATATCCTGACTTGAGAATTAGATACATGTTGGAATCCAACCAAGAATTTCATTTAACCTCTCTCTGTAATCATAATTTTGTCTATGCTATCTTGCAATATAATCGAAGTCTTAGAAGTAAGTACAGATTTAATTGTGTGTAGATCTACAACTGCATGTTTTCATGCATGAGAACCAAATTCCTGCTTTGTGATCATGCAAAACGTTACCTACACCCCTTTAAAAAAAACCGTTACCTACACTCGAATATCATGAAAATCATTGGCGTAAATACCAAATATTTCTCATTTTCTTATGAACAATTCAGCAGACAAGTTGTTGTAGATTCGAGCATCTATTGGGCCAGTGGCCCATTCAGCTATTTCGGAAGGTCGTAACAAAGGAAGTATCCGATCTGTAAGACTATTGGTCCGTCCGTTACTTCTACAGCCTATATCCATTATTTAATACGAGCTGGGTTTGACAAACGTTTATATAAATCGTTATTGACATCCTCAAATCAACATGCAGGGATAACTCAGTTGGGAGAGGGTCAGACCGAAGATCTGAAGGTTAGGCGTTGGATCAAACTGATAAATAAAGTTAAAATTAAGTAATTTTTTTTATATATTTCAAAGTTCAGTGATCAAATTGTCGATTATGATAAATTTGAGTGATCATTGAGTTATATTTTTTATATTTAAATTAAAATTAGTTTATAAATAATTATACGTAGATATTTGATGGAAAGTTTACGATGTGCGGACAAAAATTCATGATCGAAGAGTAATGTGCCTTACATATGGCGAAATCGCTTCCAAAGAAACTCCAAATTGGTCAACATGATCTTTTACGGTGTGTTTGAATGAAATATTTTTAATTCCTACTGAAGTTCACAAATAATAGAAATTTTAATTCTAGGATTTTAAATGTCATTATTTACGAATTCTAATGTTTGGAGTTAGTCATAAAGATATTTCAAATGACAAAAAAATTCGAACGTTTATATGTAAAATTTTGAAGGAATTGAACAAGGGAATTGAGAGTTCTAATTCCTCTGAATTTTAAAAAACAGAATTTGTAAAATTCCCAAAAAACTTATTCTAACAAAGAAATTTTAGAGAAATAATTGAGCATTGTTGAGATTCATTTAAATTCTCTCAATATTTCCACCATTCAAACACACTATTAGTTGATTCCTCAATTCAAAAAAATGAAAAACTGATGTTTCAAAAAACTGATAGGATGAAAACCTCATCCTCTGGCACCTATTTCCTATCTTTTTTACATTATAATCATGGTTTTGTTTAAGGAAAATAATATTTCTAGTTTCCCGGTGTGTGTCTTATCCTAATTAGAATAGAAGTAGATATTCTCTTAATACCTGATTTATAGGGATATGGATTTGTAACAGATTGTAATGCCTATATAAGGTCATTCATTAATAAATAAAAAGATAGTTTCAGATCTATTACTTTTGTATCTTTATTTCTTCTACAACACGTTATCAACAACTCTTGAGTTGATAGCCACCAACCTAAACCCGAAAAGAAAAAAAACCCTAAACACCCTACACCCACCGCCGACATCCTTCCCCTTTACCGGAGAACTGCCGTTAGTCATTGGATTTGCAAATTTTCAAAAAAATTTCAAGTTTTTTATTTCGAGCATAATACCCTTGAGGTAAATTTTCAAAGTTATTCAATTTAGAACTAAGTTGCAAAACTTGATTACCGCAACACCCTAGATCTAGGTCTAGATTTATGTTTAAATACCATGAAATTTATAAATGTCATTATTTCCTATGGATTATTGCAGGTATGAGTGAGAGGGGATTAAATCCTCCTCCTCAAAGTTTAAACAATAGTGGCAGTCCTAGGGAGTCACGGTATACATGAAGAAAAAAAGTCGATATTTTGTGACTCTGAGTCAGTCACGGTTTTATGGGATGTGGTATGAAACCACCGGTTATCGCATTGATATTTGTGACCATACATCAATGAATCATGTTTCTTATTCCCTAAACTTGATATTAGTTATTGTGATTTTTCGATCGGTAAACTAATTATATCTCTCGTCTTTTGTAAATGACTGAGCTAACAAGGCTAGAATTTAACATCATTAATCTTCAAGGAGCAGAATACCATAGATGTGTCTCTGGTAAAAGACTCACGGATACGATCCAACCACTACCACCTGACACTCAAGCCGATGATGACACTATCTTACTCTACGAAAGCAGTACTTGTTAAAGGACGACCCTGCAACTTTGTGGGTAACTTTGCAATAATGGTTTAATAATGTTCATGACGCATAACTTTCTGAATTACTTGAAAAATAGGATAACATCAGGTTATTGGATTACTCCAAAATCAATGATTTTTACCAGGATATGCTAGAGCTACACTCTGAGCTCATTATTTGTAGCGTTGCCAAAAACGACAAGACCATGGTTGAAAAGTCATTGACTACCTTTCTACCTCTATAGACACACTTGCTCACTAATATTGGATTGATTATGAGAAATGGAGACTTAGATCATTCAGTTATCTCGTGAGTGTGCTGGCTAAGAACGAACGACACTAGGAGGTTCTTCTCCATAACAATATCAGGCCAGCCGGTATAAAGAAAGTCCATGAGGCTGATAGGCAGAAAACTACCTATCAAAGATAGTCCCTACTAGCTATCCAAGTATGATAAAAAAATGTCAATGTAGTGCAACAGAAGTAATGGTTATTCCTACAGAGGATTGATGAGACTAAATGCTTTAAACAACTCTATACACTAACACCAGAAATCTATCAGACTCGACCTATAGACAGAGAATTAATTTATTAAACTATATAAACTTGACTTAAAATTACAAGAAAACAAAAACTACAAATAGATACAATGCTGGACTATCACGTAAACTTACAGAATTTAATAACTTGTTTTGCTTATTGAAATAAATTCATGAAAAAAGAAAAAGAAACTGAAAACAAAATATAACAAAGTAAAACAAAGAAGAATCTTATAAAGATGAAAGCTAGGAAATTTTCTCCACCTTAGATAGTTTCGATCTATCCCAAACCTAATTTACATAATAATAGATGAATGCTTCCCACAATTAGCCCAAAATCGGTAGGACACTAACTGTATTACACTCTCTTACTTGGCCTGTTTTGTGGTTGGTAAACCTCCTCCACTTGATCCCCAATTGGCAATCTTATGATGATAATCTAAGACTAACCAATTAAAGTCGTTAAGATCTATAGAATGTTTGAGAAACAACGAGACTTCAAAAGCTACTTGTAAGTACTTTTACATGACTTAGGAAAATCTTCACACAACTAATAGTGTTGCTTTGCCTGTCCAGAATACATACTGATGTTAACACTCGCATACACACTCAAGACTATAAACTCTAACACATGCATCTGAGAACAAAACAAATAAAAAGGAACAAAGAGAAAACTAAAACAAATTCTTTTATTTTGGGTTGCCTCCTAAGAAGCACTAAATTTAAAGTCTTCAGCCAGACGTGAAACATCTTCAAGACCGATCAGGTGGCTGTGATCTTG
This sequence comes from Geum urbanum, assembly GCA_946800695.1. Classification (NCBI taxonomy): domain Eukaryota; kingdom Viridiplantae; phylum Streptophyta; class Magnoliopsida; order Rosales; family Rosaceae; genus Geum; species Geum urbanum. Next base: position 17,820,131 of record OX326997.1, on the reverse strand, counting down.
GCTCGATCAAGTGATTGGCCATTAACAATGATGCTAGATGAGCTCTACTAAGCAACTTGGGCACCCTCAAAATCCTCAACACACAAGACCCCAAGTTCCTTCTTCTTTCTTCCTCTTTTTCCAAAACCTCATCTTCTTCAGTCCAACAAACAAGGCATAGAGAATCTCTTTGTTTGACATATGGTGATCAGGTATCACCATCTCAATATATTCCAAAAAACAAGGGGGCTCAATAGGTGAATCCTTAAACTCAAGTGTTTCTTTGGTACAAGAAACAAGTCTGGAACTTGAGTTTGGCATTGAAAGCTCTTGTGGTGATTCATATGGTGGCAGTAACATCTCAATGCGAGGAATTTCGATGGACTCCTCCATAAGAAATTCATCCATCTCACCATCATCAAAGAAGGCATCCTCTTCTTCCATTGCAATTTCAGCTTCAGTAAATAGCTTCACAGACCTATACTCGAGAAGAGCTTCAAGCTCGTCTAATTCTTTCTCGATTAGCTTCTGTTTTGCAAATTTTGGCTTACTTGATCCAAGCACTTTCTTCAAAGTATCATCACCTCATCCATATTGGAGATATTCCTCATGATGATATTCCTCTTCAAAGACACTTTCCACCTCCTCACTGTCACACTTTTCCTCCTCTTGAGGCACAATAGTCACATTCGACACATGGAACTCTTTATCATAATACTCAGTATCACTGTGTTGATTGTTGACTTCTTCTTCTGCTAATGACTCATCCATATCAAGAAGTAAGTCATAATGTTGAGAAAAATTCAAATCCTCACTTAGCTCTTGTGATACATCCTCTTGCTCGACATATGTGTGCTTGGCTACATCATGCATCAATTGTTGCACCGAAGTTTTCGGCCTCTCAAGTTTGGAATCCATAGTGATCTGATCATTTAACAACCGTTCAAGACGAGAAATAATTTTTTCGAGTACATTAACTTCTTCATGTTGATATCATTGAGGTGAATAGCCATAGCTAGAGTGATTATCCCAAATCTGAATGTAAGGAGGTGCATAGTAGTTGCTCTGCATGGTGGAATAACTTTGATATTGCATATATACACATTCCTTACTTGAGTGTCATGTCATAGAACATATATAACATACCACAAAGTTAGAATATATAATGCACAAAGGTCAAATACAAGATACAAGTTAAAGTAATTAGAGTTAATCAATCCCCAACGACAAAGAGCCAAAATTTGATAGGCGGAAAATCACTTATCAAAGATAGTCCCTACTAACTAGCCCAGTATGCTGAAAAGATATCAATGTAGTGCAATGGAAATAGGGGTCGATCATTCCCGCAGAGAACTGATGAGACTAAATGCTTTAAATGACTTTATACACTAACACCAAAAATCTAGCAGACTCAACCTATAGACAGAGAATTAATTTATTAAACTATATAGACTTGACTTAAAATTACAAGAAAATAGACATTACAAATAGATACAGTGGTGGACTACCACGTAAACTTACAAAATTTTATAACTTGTTTTTCTTATCGAAATAAATTCGTGAAAAAAGAAAACAAAATTGAAAACAAAATATAACAAAGTAAAACAAAGAAGAATCTAATAAAGATGAAAGCTAGGAACTTTTCTCCACCCTAGATAGTTTTGATCTACTCCAAACCTAATTTACATAACAATGGATGAATGCTTCCCATAATTAGCCCAAAATCGCTAGGTCACTAACTGTATTACACTCTCTTACTTGGCATGTTTCAGGGTTCGTAAACCGCATCCACTTGAACCCCAGTTGGCAACCTTATGATGGTGATTTAAGACTAACCAATTAAATTCATTAAGATCTATAGAATGTTTGAGAAATAATAAGGCTTCAAAAACTACTTGTAAGTACTTTTACATGACCTAGGAAAATCTGCACACAACTAATAGTGTTGCTTTGCCTCTCTAGAATACATACCAATATTAACACTTGCATAGATTCTCAAGACCATAAACCCTAACACATGTATCTAAATTTTCAACCAAAGAAACATATGATAGAAATCATCAATGATGAAATAGTGAAGAAATTCTCATCCAAAAGTATATAAATTACAAGAGGTTCAAAACCGAAAACACATCTAGGGCTTCGATTAGCCCCTAACTAAAGAAAGCTAAACAAAAATACTACAAAGATGGAAAAGAAGAGAAAAGAATAGAGAAAGAAGAGAGAAGAGAGACATAAGAGAGAGGAAGAAGAGAGAAGAGCCCCTGATTTTTATGTGATAGCGCTTATATCTTCTTGAATCCTCTTCCTTGTAGGTTTAAGACTCTTGGAAGAAAAGTCATCCTCTTATTTCCCTTATTAGCTCTTGACTTTTATGACTTATGCTCATCAGCCACGTGCCTATTGAATGGGTATGTCAAGTACAAATTCGTCCACAGCTTTCTCGGTGTGAATTGAGCTTCAAAACATAAATTTTCGTTAAAAGTCAAATTCCTGAGAAGATTGACATCTCAATACTAATACACCTATAACTTCTTCTAGAAACATCTAAATCATGATCTAAAAAATGTTATGGAAACTAGACATCTGGGGCTTTCCATGCATATATTGATCACTATCTAGTTCCTCTCGAACTGTTCCTAGTTCTCTATCGAAATTGACTGACCTGCAAAGGCAGGTTTCCAAATTAAGCTTTTAATCTCTTTTTTTCTTCCTTTCTTCTCATCCACTCCAAAATACCCGTAAAATTATAAAAACATAGATATAAATTCTGAATAAATAAAAAGAGTAAATAAATGGGCATTAATAAATAGGACAAAGGTGTATAAATGTGCACCGATCATAGGCTTATCATACTTGAAAGGCATGAAAAGATAAGAAGAAAAATTATTCGGAACCTTATCAAACTCATGGTGGTAGAGAAGGATATGGTAGAGGTCGTGGCAGAGGAGGAAACAGTCGGAATATGACTTAGACTCGCCAGGACAACAACCACACCTAGAAGAATCCATCATGTTCTAGTTCTAGAAATAATGGAAAATCTTCAAAGTCTTCTCCTTCAACGTTTAGCTTGACACCTTGCTATATGTGTGGTTCTAATAAGCGTATGCATAAGCAATGTCATGCACTTAAGGATGTCCAAGATTCCTATAAAAGGTGTCAGTAGTACTTGGCACATGAGACCAACTATGCTAAAGATTATGAGATGGAAGATGGCGATGAAGCCAATCTAATTGTTGTAAATATCCCCAATGTAAACCTAGCGACTACAGATTTCGCTTACACCAATATCTCTACTATGTAATCAAGTTTAGTTTTGTATTTGACTGTATTTTTAGTCATGGTTATTGAATAAGAATAATATTTTTATGTAAGTTTTGATGTTGGCAAAACAATAAAAGTTCTTTCTTTCGGTATTTGAAAGTATTAAGAATGGTTATATTCATACATATTGCTTACAAAGTTCAAATTCTACAAAATCCTATGGCATTATGACACCAAGGTATCATAAAATCGAGACAAAAGAAATGATGATTTGATTCTAGAGATATTCGACCCGTCGGTATTATTTCTCGACCCGTCCAAGGAATCACTCTGGAACGGTTTTTGCATTTTTTGACCCGTCGAATGCACACTTCTATCTTTGACTTGCCATAAATTCGACCCGTCAAAAATTCTCCTTCTACCCGTTGAAGAAAGATATCGAAAAATCAATATCATTTTTAGGTTTCGTTCGACCCGTCGATGTCTTGCCTCGACCCGTCGAATATTTGCCTCTATGACAAAATTTTCCAACTTTTGACTCGTCGAACATCATCCTCGACCCATCGACAAATAGTTATCGTAAAATCATTATTTATTTTGGGTTTCTTCGACCCGTCGAGTGGTCCTTCTCGACCCGTCGAAGAAGTCACCCGGATTTTGATGTATTTTACATCAATTTTATCGACAAATAAAGGTTCAGAAATTTTGCACCAAATGTAGTTTTACATCGATTTATCGACCAACCTGAAATTCTGCAACAGATGTGGTTTTACATCATTTTTTGTCGTGCCATAGATGTAATTTACAAGAGTCATCTTGACTGGTCAGATGTCATTATACATCAGTTATTTGATGTTACTATAATCAACACTCTAATCGAACCATGTTAAGTTTCTGAATACATTTGTGTCAACGGTTTTCACTTGGAATAATATTCTGAGAATGGAAAATAGTTTTGTGTACAATCTTCATAAAATGCTGCCAACAGCGTAATCTGGAGATGTTTATGAGGATGTGTAGTGGTTTATTACTATGATTTGGATTATTGAACCGAATACAGTCACTTATATTACTTTGTATGCGACTCTTCCTCATATGAGCTTTTGCATTATGATGATCAAAGATATTGAGGAATTCTCATGATCAACAGTTCTTAGGAGCAAAAAAGCATGTGGAAATATCTTCAATCATCGGTTTAGATGAGAGAGAGAGTGAGATTAAATTCACTTGGTCTAGGCTCGGTCTCCAAGATGAGCACAACACAATCTCGTGCATTTTCCCCACCAGATGCATTTATGGCAAAATCCAATGCATATCGCTCTGTTTGTAAAGCTTGTTCATGTTTGTAATGTTGTTTATATGCATGACGGTCTTTTGTTGTAGGCACAACTTCCATTCCTCCATAGATTCTAAGAATATATTTGAGGATTAATCAAACCGATATGCGGATTATATTATAGTTTTGATTGCTGCTTCGACGCATAAGTCACACGCCCTTGCAATACATATGGTACACTGCATTTGCAAAACTCTTAGCACATATTATTAAGCTTCGGGCTCACCACCCGAATAATCCAATAAAGTTTATTAGATTGGATAATGCAGGAGTTCCATATATTCATTAACATAAAGGTTTAGCAAAGACACAAAACAAGCGGTTAAAGCTTGTGGCCAAAGATTTGGTAATGTATAAAAATTTACTGGTATCTACTTGGGGATATGCAACATTACATGCATATATGCTTATCCGTTTTGAGACCCGTAAATCATCAATCATTCAGTGCGTACCAGTTAGTAATTGGACATGAGCCTGATATCTTACATCTACGCATCTTTTGTTGCATGATACATGTGTATACTACGCTTCCACTATGTACCAAATAGATTTTCAACGATGTTTAAACATCTATGTTGGTTGTGAATTTCCAACGGTTGTCCGCTATTTAGAACCTTTGACAGGAGATCTCTTTACTACTAGTTTTGTAAAGTCATAATGATAAGACATACTTCCCACCATTAGGGGGAGATATGAATGGTTTTATTCTGGTTAAACATCAGAAATTGACGTGCTATATCCCTACTATGTCTCATCATGATCCTCACCATCTTAGTGTGAGATTGAAGTACATTGTACTCTTGATCTTCAGAAATTAGTAGATTCGATGCCTGACTCCTTTGCTGATATTATGAAAGTGACAAGATCGGTTATACATATTGCAAATCCTGTAATGTTGAAAGTCCTTGGAATTAGGAAAGTTAACACAACACTCGAGCAAGGTAGCGCTTCTCCTGCCCATAGTGGGGGTGTAGCATTGGTTAAAATCCACTGATGAGTTGTCAATGATGAGACAAGCCATCAAAGCACAACCGTTCATCATCAACACATGAGATTGTTTTTAACTATAATTGTCTAAAAGTCGACATTGAGCAACACTAGGGGACGCCTCAGAGTCAATGACGATGTCAGTAAACAATGAAATCTCATCAAGTTAAACAAATGTTTGTGGTATTATGGATGGTTCTTCCATGGTCGTTGATGATGCATTTACTTATTCCGTCAATCAGGAATTGACGATGACGAAGTGGAACATTGCTTAGTTGCGGATTGTCAACGTAGAGCAAATTGACCGATATGAAAAGTAGCAATATAGGATGAACTAGACTCTCTTACAATGGTAAGTTTTCGGTATAGTAGTGCTATGACCACCGAATAGTAAGTCGGTTAGACACAAACAAGTCTTTGTTTGGAAGCACAATGAGAAGAACTTAACGCGCAAGGATCTTCTCAATGCCCTAGTATTGATTATCAGGAGATGTATTCTCTGATTATGGACATCATTACTTTTCACTATCTTATCAGTTTGATAGTGTTCGAAAAACTGAGTATGCAACCAATGGATGTGGCTATATATCTATAGGAATCTTGATTCAAAGATATATATGGGACTGCAAATTGGCTTAGTTATACCCAATTCAAGTAACTCTAAACCACAGAGTGCTCATGGTATAAGATTGAGACGTTCACTATTTTAAGTGACTACTTGATTAGGAAGGGATGCAAAAATGATAAGTTATGCTCATGCGTGTTCATTAGATGAAAAAGTTGTTTAAGATAAGAGACCTTGGTAGGACTCGATTTTGTCTTGGTGTTGGACACGGAACATCAACTTGGTTAAATTCTTATTCACCAGTCTGCTTATGTCTAAATCAAGCAATGGACAAAGCACACTATTTTAGCACACCAATAGTTGTTTGTAGTCTGGAACTCAAAATGATCAATTTCTTCTGAAAAGATGATGGTGAGGAACTTTTGGAGTTGAGATTCCATATCTTAGTGCAATTGGAGCTTGGTTGAATTTAGTTTGGTGCACACTTCCAAATATTGTATTTTCAGTCTGTGCCTACGCAAAGTCATTAAAATGGAGTATAACATGTCTTCTGGTACTTGAAGGGAGTCATTGACTTGGGCCTATTATTTCTCTCACAAAGAAACAAGAGATAAACTTTAAATTCCAAAAAAAGAAATAGTAGAAACGCAGCTTTCTGATTTTGTTCAGTTCGACCCGTCGAACATGGAGCTTGACCCGCTGAATGATAGCTCCTGGAATCGGACAGAACGTGTCTTTCAACCTGTCGATATATACCTTCAACCCATTGAAGGTTACACAGGGTGCAAGCATTGTACCTACTCAATGTAGTCCCCTATTCAGAGATACATTGTGATGTCTTGATTGGTTTTGCTGATGTTAGGTATCTCTGTCACCCACACAAAGGACGTTCCCAAACTGGTTATGTATTCACTATGGAAAACATGGAGATTTCTTGGATATCTATAAAGCAAACTTTTATTTCTACTTTCTCGAATCATTCTTAGATTATAGCTTCGAATGAAGCGGTTAATGAGTGTGTCTGGTTTAGGAAAACAATACTCCACATTCGAGGATCTAGTGGATCATCATCTACTATGACAACACCAACTTGCATGTTTGTGAATAATGCGACTTGCATTGAACAAAATAAGTTGGGTTACGTTAAGGGTGGTTATACTAAACTCATCTCGCCAATGTACTCCTACAATCAGCAACATCAGCAATTATTGATTATCTGTGTGAACTGGATTGGTTTTGTGGATAATGCTGCAGACTTGTTCATCAAGTCTTTACCAAAATATACATTTGCAAAGCATGTGAGACGCATTGGTATGCGAAGATTGTCAGAACTCAAAGATTGAGTTACTGATCAGGGGGAGTTCATTTCGTAGACATCAGGGGAAGTCTACGTCATATGCGATCACTTTTGTAGTTGATGCATTGTACTCTTTTTTCTTTCGACCAAGCTTTTGTTTTACCCAAGAGATTTTTGTTTTCTTGGCAAGGTTTTTAGTGAAGCAACAGGTTATGCATCATATATTATGATCGCAACACAAAGAGGAATGTTTAAGGGAAATAATATTTATGGTATCCTAGTATGTGTATTGTCCGAATTAGAATAGAAATAGATATTCTCTCAATCTCTGATTTATAGGGATATAAATTTATAATAAATTATAATGCATATATAAGGCCACCTATCAATGAACAAAAAGATAATTTCAGTTCTATTGCATATTTTTATATTTCCTGCAAGTTTATAATTTAAATTGACCAAGTTAGGTAAAGATGCGTCTGATACAAACACATGCATGACCATTTGTTTTTCTATTCAGCTAGCGGAGTCAGCCGACTAAATGGAATGAAACTTATGAAAGGAATTCTTGCATCCAAAAATAATGGAGGGGGAAGGGCAGAATCTAGCACATTGGGCTTATGTATTATAATTTAAGGTGGCAGGTATTATAATTTCGATTTCCAAACGTTTGGTTTTCTATCATTGTCTTTTTGTTGAAACACAAATTTGGTTCGAGTAGTTTTAGGGTGGATCTATCACACCTTCAAAATTGTTAATTATATCTCTCTCTTATTTTTCTTGTTGTTTAATTATCGTTAAAAAGACATTTAAGGACAAAACAAAACAAAAAATAAAGAAAAAACAATAAGCGTATAGATTTTCTTGAATTTGGCCTTGGTATTGAGAATTGGTAGCTGCTAGCTAGTTTCGATGCCTCTTCATCCGGTGGGTTATTGCAATTTGCAATGCTCTTCATGAAGGCCAGCGGACATAATTTCTTCTCTTTTGTTCTAATTCTTTGATTCAATATATCGATATTCTATATTTAAACAAGAATCATTATAGGATATATAGCCTAGAGTTGGATCAAAATGATCATCATCGATCAACAAAACATTAGTTTTAAGAAATCAACTATCCTAAGAACCCTAGTTTATATAGTGGACTTGCTGACGTGCATAAATATAGTTTATAACAAACTACTTTTAAGGATAAGATAGAGGTGTCCCATACATTTAAGGACAAGAGGACATTATTTTGACACTTAAGGATAAAAATTTAGGTTAAGGACAAATGATATAGGAACTGACACGTGTTGACGTATTTTTTACATTTATACCCTTACATTCTCGGTATAAAAATATATTTTTTGAATATATATATATTTATATCATTCAGACAAAACACACACACTCTCTCTCCACTGCTACTACAACAAAACATTCCACCCTTCGTCTGCGACATCTGCACCGCCACCTCCATCGCCATCGCTTCTCCTCACAAGCCTCCTGGCCTCCACCACTATCCTCGAGCCTTGTAGACTTCGATCACAGTCGCAGCCCATAGCCCACCGTCGGTGTCTGCTTGCTTCGCTCAGCGTCGCGTAGCGTTGGCTCGCTTCATCCAGCCTCGGCAAGCGAGTGAGCAGCACCTTGTAGCCTATCTGCCTCATCTGCAAAGCCTCCACCCTCAGCTCAAGCTCGGCCGCGAGCTCCGCCAATGAAATTTTTTGAAATGTTCTATTTTTGCTGATCTGATTTTGAAAATGGGGAGGGTTGTGGATCCATTTGAGCTTAATCTTTGTTGATTATGAGGTATTGTTAAAATTTTCACTCTCTGTATAAGTCTAGTGTGTTGATATTGTGCTGGTGAAATAGTAATCGATATTCTTTATCTTAACATATAAAAAGATGAACAGATTGTTAGTAGGTTTTGTTGATTGCTACTAGACATTGATTTGTGTCGTTCTCAGTGGCAACAACAGAAACACAACAACAAAGAGTTTCAACACATGGTTGGCCTCCATCTCTCACTGCTCATTGGCATATATGACCTGAAGCTCCAAATCTTATGGGATAGACATATGAGCACTGCTACTGTGTTGTTATGTTACTGTTTCAGATGCCTCATTTGCCTTTTATGTGAATTTTTGTAATTATTCTAGGCATTGATTTTGGAGATCTGACTCTCGGTAAAAATTACGATATCTTACCATCTTTATTAGACTAGATTGTGGTACTGTGAGGGAGAGAGATGGGCGTAGGAAGCTTGCTTTTGGATATAAATTTTTCAGTAGCAGCCTTTTGAATTCCTAATGTTGTGTCTTTCTAGTTTTGTTCTCTCATTTCAAATTTAAAAGAATTTATAACATTGAATTGGACCTAGATTTCTACCGTTTTGAGTTTTTTTTAATAAACTGTAGAAATGAGTTGTGATTGCTATTGTATTATTTTGTAGCAGCTACTATATATATATATATTTTTTGCATTGTTTCAACTCAGATTTTCAATAAATGTACTATTGGATTTTTATCATAAGTGCAACTATATATTTCAAAATTGCTACTATATTTTTGAAGCTTTTGCTATTGAGATTTTAATTAAACGTGCTATTGAATTTTTATGAGATGTGCAACTTTATAATATTTTTTAAACTGCTGCAACTATTTTTTAGACTGTAACTGTGTTTTTCGAAATTGCTACTGCATTTTTGAAATCGTTGTCACTGAATCGTTTGTCGAGCTACTACTGAAATTTTGTCGAGATATTGTATCTTTTTCAAATTATTATTGTATTTATATCAAAAAGTTATTTTGTACCATTATTGTTAAGTGTTACTGAATCGTTCTCGAGTTGCTACTAAATCATTCTCGGAGCTGTTACTGAAGTTAAAGCAAAGTGCTACTAGATCGAAGTGCTACTAAATCAATTAATCAATCTGCTACGTACTAAATTGATGAATCAAGCTGCTACTGAATCGTTTAATCAAGCTGCTACTGAATTGATTTATTAAGCTGTTACTGAAGTCTAGTCAAGTTGCTATTAAATCGATTAATCAAGCTGCTACTGAAGTGTAGTCGAACTGTTATTGTTGTTCTCGAAGTTTTACTATATTTGTTTTGAATTTTTTATAGCTAATGAAGTTTTCTAGCTTGAATATAAAGAATCAAACTTATGGCAAAGTTTATGGGAAAGTTGATATCGAACTTTTAATTCGAGGTTGCAATGTAATATCACATATTTTTCGGTAAAAATTATGTAGCACTTCATTCTTTACATTCATTAACACTTATTTTCAGTAGCCGTGTTAGAACAAATGTAGTGTCACTTTTGATATGAATACAATAAAATTCCAAAAATATTATAGTAGCAACTTGACAAAACTTTCAATAGAAGTTTGACGAATCATTCAGTAGCAGTTCGACAAACAATGCAATAGCAGCTCAACTAATGATTTAGTAGTAACTCGAGGAATGATATAGTGAAAATAGTTTGAAAAACATAGTAACAATAGCAGTCTTGAAACCACACATAGTAGCAGTTTTGGAATTAATCCGGAGGCACTTAAACAAAAAAAGGTTGCAACTTTGCACTATAACAAAACCTTAAACACAGTGGCCGCAAGAGTACCTTTCCAATATTTCATGCGACTTAAAAAACAAAGTATCTTCATAATTTCATGTGGCTCCAGTATTGTAAAAGCTACTACATATTTTTTAAAATCAGAATTGCTTTCCAATATTTCTTAAGAAAAATTAAAACATACAGTTTTCTCTGGGAAAAAAAATGATACAAGAGCAGCCGCCATTGAGATTTTTTTTTAATTTATCATAAGCCTTAGTTTCAAAAATATAAAAACTGGTTTATTGTTATTGAGGAAACTGCTACTGCTATACTACATATTTGCCAAACCACAACACGTTTCCACAGTAATTATTACTAAACACAGTTCGCTATTGCAGCCACTACCGGAAGAACAACTAAAGTCGACGACATAGAGTCATCGGTTTGTTCACTTACATCGTCGGGTATAGGGTATACCCGACGAGGCCTCGTCGGGTATACCATCGTCGGAAATGAAGCGTCGGTGATACTATCACCGACGACAAGGGTTTGTAATATCGTCGGTTATAGTGGTCAACCATAATCGATAGGGTTTAGGGTTTAGGGTTTAGGGTTCTCGTCGGGTATAGTGGTATACTATAACCGATGAGAATTGTCGGGTATACATCCTCCCTTGGTCAAACTAGTTGACCATGGAGGGGAACTATAGCCGACGAGATGGACTATTCTCGTCAGTTATAGTATGTGAATTTTAAATTTTTTTATGCAGATTCTGGGTTTCATCCTAGAACCTGCATTTCCAAAAATAAAGCACCAATATTGTTTACAACAAAAAAAGTTCAAACTATACACGTAAATCCAATAAAAATAAACAGAAATCGTTCAAATCAATATTGATCTATCTACGTACTACGGGTTTCCTAAGAAGATGTTGTCAAAAGGGTTGAAAGACTCTCCCTGGTCCGGCGTATGCTGCTGCAGCTGTGGCGGTGGCTGTGGCTACGGCTGCGGCTGTGATGCACTGAAAAAGGGCGGAGGAGTAATCTGTATTCCAGATGCCTACAACTGTGGATAACAGTGCTGCATCCATGTCCCGATCATCTACTGCTCGTCGGCTCTCGCCCGCTCCAGCTCCTCCATCTGTAGCCGTTGAGATTCCATCTCCATCGCTTGCCTCTGAAGCTGCTCCTATAGCTGATTAGTTTTGGAAGATCCCGATCCGCGGGAGAATTCGGGAGTCTTCTTCAGTAGGCCTTGACCCAACTTTTCGCTCCCCCTGCAGTAGAAAGTGTTCTTTCCTGGAGGGATCGTGGTTGACATGATCCTGGCCGCTATTATAGGATCAGATTGATCAATCTGATCAATCGGGAGTTCTGCATCCGGGGTGTTGGGATAGATCTCTCTCGCCACCTGAGTCAACACCTCCTGGATCACCTCCTGAACTCTCGCCTAATTGACGAAGAAAAATAATATGTCAATTAATGTAAACATACAAAAAAATTTGAAATATGTTTATTTTTTTGTAAGGACACTTACAGCATCTTCGGGGGCCTGCGGATATGCGTGCTGCATCGTATAGACAAACAGAGAGACTTCTGGGTGCTTGGCTGCCTCCTCGATCCAACCCGAGTATGATCTGGAACCGGCATGATGATTTTTTATGTTTTTGCCCCGATTCCTTGTGTTTACTTCAAAAATGGCCTATTCGATTAATCCAACATAAAAAAACACTGTTAGCTAGCCAAATAATTTGGGGGAAATACGATAGAACAAAACAATAATCGAATTGGTTGCATACCTTCAATTTCGGGTTGTTGAAGTGAACCACAAGCCATCGCCAGTCGTACTCCCTATAACGAAACTCGCTAGGGGTACCCGAACGATCGTCGCCGTACTTTTTCCAATGCTTCTTCAGCTCGCCCTTCCACTCCTTGTACCTATATTAATAAAACACAAATGTTAGTAACTTATAAACAAAATCAGAACAAATGAAAAAAATCCCAAAAAATGAATCATGTAATCTGCTCCCTTGCACTTCATCTTCCCACGTGGGTCTGATGTCGTTGTCCACACGGAACTACCTCTGCAATGTATATATATTAATATTAAAAATTTATACAGAAAAGATATATAATGAATATACAATTGTACTCACCGACAACGCATTATTCAGTTCGTATTTGACGCACTGTGGCACCGAATTTCAATCTGGTCATAGCATTGGGACTCTATCCCGTATGATGCTGCCCGCCATCCCTGCGTACTGTCGAGTGAGCTTTCCTTCGATCACCTCGTTTCCAGCCCCGGTCTTAATCATCAATTGTCCACCACCGGTAGCCCTAATCGCGTCGTCCAATAACTTTCCAACGACGGGGCCTCTTGTCTTCTTTTCTTTTCCACCGGCCACGATCGTGCCTATAACAATTTGTAAACGATTTTTTAAACATGAACACCGTTTTTTATTTAAATATTAGTAAGTAAAAAATATCATTTATTAATATTTACCTGATTCATCGGTGCATAATCCCAGAGTCCTCACACTCCATAGAGGTGACGGGAAGGGTACATACGTGTATGCCTGCTCCGGGGTAATGAACCCTAGCTGTCCTGGAACAGGCATGCCCGTGGGATCGACGAGGGGTATCGCCGGGATTTCCAAGGGCAAGAATAGGGTAGACGGCGGACATAGTCGTACCCTGGCTGAGGAGTGAGTCGATCCATCAGCCTCTTCAGAAGGGGATGGGGAAAGGGAAGGGGTCGGCCGATGAATGTCTGGCATACGGACCGAGGATTGAGTCGCACTATCCGTTGAAGCCGTGCAACTGTCCTCATAAAGGCTCCTCGTGCTGGAGGGTCGGCGAGGCTCGACTTCCTGCTGCTCAGGCAGTCCCTGACTTAGTAGTGCATGGTGCCGAGAGCTGGGAGGACGGCTATAGGTGTTGCCGATACTGGCGGATCCGGATGCAGACTGACTTGCGCTGCCCTCATCCCCACGTCCTGATCTCCCTCTCGACCTCCCTCTCGACCCCCCTTTCAAAGCACCACAGTTCAACCAATTCATACTTTCTATAAAATATATATGTAACATAATCAAATTTATATAGTTTTAATATATCTAAATAATATTATTATAATTATTTCACATTAATCTGCCAAATTCCAAATTAATTAAAATTAATGTAGAGTAATTCTAATTAATTCACATTAATCTAACATATGCCATATTAATTAACATATTTCTAAATTAACTCATAATTAATAATCGCATATATTACAAAAAATTCAAATTAATCCATATTAATCTACCAAATTCCATATTAAAGACTTCACATAAATCTATAATAATTTAAATTAATTCACATTAATCTAACATAATGCCATATTAATGTCACATTTTTTCCAAATTAACACAAAATTAATAATCTCATAAATTACAGAAAATTATAATAATCTTGTATATATATTAATATATCAAAATCATATATTCATTTATTCATAATTAATCCCATATATGAAAAAAAATTACAAAAATCATGATAATCATATATATATATTCCTAATATGCAAAAAACAAATTGGCATAGTTTTCCCATATATATATGCAAACCAAAATCAACAAAATTTCATTTTAATCAAAATTCAACAAAATTCCATATATACTCTATATAATCCCATATATTCAAAAAAAAATTCACACATGCAATCACACATATATGTATCTAATCACACCCTAAACCTAAACATTCACTTACATTATCGAGAAACTAGACAAAAATTGAACCAAACTAAAAAAAAATTGAAATTTGGGGATTTAGGGATTTAGGGAGAGAGAGAGAGAGAGGGAGAGAGGACCTGTTTAGGATATCGATGGAGATCAGCGGCGGCGGCGGTGGTGGGTTGCTTCTCTCTCTTCCGGAACAGTTTCTTCTCTCTCTCTCTCCCGGAACAGTTTCTTCTCTCTCTCCCTATAGTTTCTGTTTCGTGTTCTGCCATTCTGGGGGTTATAACCCGAGAATTATACCCGACGATATGACTTATATCGTCGGGTATAAGACTATAACCGACGATATAACTTATATCGTCGGTTATAGTCTTATACCCGACGACATTCATACTAGGGATATCGTCGGGTATAGTATTTTTTTTCCTCTTCCGTTTTCTTTTGTTTTCCTCATAAATACTACTTATAACAATGTTAAATTATAGTTAATCCCAAATTAATACACATCACGAATGACATTCATTGAATTGTATGCACATTTATATATATGTATATACATACTCAAATTGTACGTACGTACGTTCCAGTCACTTACCGTAATACACATCGAGAATCATTAATTGCACGTTCATACTCAAATTAACATACGTATACATCCATTTGTAAATTAATACTTTAAATCACCAAGGCACATAGTCCGAATCATCGCTTGAGTCTGACTCAGTTTCTGAGTTAATTTCAGGTAAGATGTGTATGCCCTCGTCACTTGAGTCTTCATCGTCTTCATTTTGATTTACATCAATAAGTTCAGGTCGAGGAATTCGTACCACACTACCCTGTATCACATTAGTAAGACGAATTGTTGAGGATTTAGGAATACCAGTTGTGTTCGCCTCTTGGTATGCAGTCACTTCTTCATTATCTGCGGTCACACCAAGTGTCGAACCACTTTATATGTTTCTTGGAAGAACGTGGTTAACAACTTTCTAGGCACCTTTATGCAGAAGATCATCAAGATAGAACAATTGTTTCACCGCCGTGGCCAGAACAAATGGATCATCTTCATACCACATTGTAGCAGTATTCACGGAAAATATGCCGAATTGATCGGTCCTTGTGTTCTCAGGGTCGGTATCAAACCATCTACACTTAAACAAGTGCACTATCATGCCTTCCCCATATACTAATTTGATAACTGAATGGAGAACACCGTAATAGTCAACTCTATTTTGCCTACCATGCACCATTACCCCCGAATTCTATGTTCTTCGTCTAACATCTCTATGTTCACAAATAAATAGCACGCCATTTACCTTACACATAGGATAAACTCTGGAAGTTACAAGTTTCTGCGCCAAGAGCCTCAATTCGTGTGACCACTGAGGGATACCATCATCTTGTACATGGTTCATCTGAAAATGATCATTAACTTAACTTTAAATAGGAAAATAGTACGCCATTTATATATATACAAGTAAATATATCTATATACGTACCCATTTGCCAAAATAGATTGCGAACGTCTTGTTGTGGTACTCAACATCACCGGCAATAACATGGCAGTAAAGGTGCAGATTTTTCCAATAGTGAACTTCTGAACTATTAATTAATACCGACCAGTGGGCAATGACTAGCTTATATAGTTCCAAATTGTATGAGTTGGGCAACTTTCCAGAAACTTCAACATCATTAGAGATGATCGAAAGGTTGAAATGCGGTTTATCTACCGGCATATGATGTGGAGGGTCCTCCAACGCTCTCAAATACAACTTGGTGTATGTTACGCACTCGTGCGCAATATATGCTTCAGCGATACACCATTTGGGTGCGGATTTGTTCATCACATAGTCTTTGTAGTCCCCTAATTGTCTATAAAGTGGTAATTAAAGAGCATGTTATGATTATTGTAAAATAAGTGAATAAATAATATTAAAGAAATAGCCAGATTCAGAGATGCCTTACGTACCTTTCCATGAGATACATCCATGTATAGTGTACTGGACCGGTAAGCAATAATTGTTCCGGAAGATGGAGCATCAGGTGAGGCATGATGTCGAAAAAATTTGGAGGAAATATCATTTCCAATTTGCACATGATAAAAATGATATTCTGTTGCATTTCCAACATGTCCGATTTCTTCCCTTCTCTCGTGCATAACTTCTGAAAGAATCTTGACAAAGCCACTAACTGCTCCACCACCTCTTTGGGCAGGTACCCTCGAATGAAAACAGGGAAGAGGCGTTGAAGCAGTATATGACAGTCATGACTCTTTAGTCTGTACATCTTATTATCTTTGAAGTTAACACACCGACTTATATTTCCTGCATAGCCGGAAGGATACCTAACATTACCCATCCAGCCAAAAATTTCAGTTTTCTGGGAAGGCTTGATGGTATAAGGAGCTTGAGGCATTTTTTTCTTCCCATCTCTCAACCACAAATGTTTTCACAGTCCCATTCTTTTCAGATCAATGCGTGCCTTCGGGCCGTCTTTAGTTTTTCCCTCCCAATTCAACAATGTGCCGACCACACTCTCGCACACATTTTTCTCTATGTGCATGACATCTAAGTAGTGTCTGATCATCAACTTGGACCAATACGGAAGTTCCCAAAAAATATTTTTGTGTGTCCATAATTTATACCTGTCGGGTTGGTCAGGTATTGACGCCACTATCTCAGGATGATTGCTAAGCTGCCCAAAATCGTATTCATTTAGCACTTCCAATATTTCATCCCCCGTCCATCGCCTCGGCTGCTCACCTGTTTCCACAGTCCAATCAAATGCCTTCATATCCTCCTGAATGGGTGATCATGTGGAAGCAAACAACGATGACGCATCTGTACAATCTTCCTGCAATGAGGTCTGCAACACTCAACAGTCATGCACTCTAGACAACCCTTGTATCCCCTGGTAACGTTGCCCGACAACATCCCGCGTGCAGGAAAATCGCTAATGGTGACAACAAGCATGGTATGCATCTGGAACATCTCATTTTTGAACTTGTCATAAGTGGGATGACCATGCTCACTAAGGTACTTAAGCTCCTCAATCAAGGGTCTCAAATACATATCGAGACACTTTCCTGGATAACCCGGCCCTGGAATTATCATAGTGAGCATATTGTATTCTTTCTTCATGCACATCCATGGAGGAAGATTGTACGGTACCAAAATAACTGGCCATATATTGTATTGAAGACTCATGTTGCCAAAAGGGTTGAATCCGTCAGATGAAAGCCCCAGCCAAACATTTTGAACCTCTGATGCAAAATAAGCAAACTCCCCCACTATGTGCTTCCAAGCCTCTCCGTCAGCAGG
The DNA here is from genome assembly GCA_946800695.1 of Geum urbanum. Lineage (NCBI taxonomy): Eukaryota > Viridiplantae > Streptophyta > Magnoliopsida > Rosales > Rosaceae > Geum > Geum urbanum. Next base: position 17,802,120 of record OX326997.1, on the reverse strand, counting down.
GTGTATAAGGGTATCACCGTCGGGCAAATTCCTCTCGACCCACCATCTCATAGCTTCAGCCATGTGTGTAGACATGAACACGAAAAAGAATTAAAATAAAAGAATTAAATTTTCCAGTACCTGCTTCTTTTAGTAGCATATTCCTATTTTTTCAGGACTATGGGTTTATTCGACAAAAAAATTACCAGAAAAAATCTCATTTCACATTGATCTCAAATTCTCAATATCTCACATGATCTCACAAATTTAGAAATAGACAATGAAACACACAATAAAATAGATCTAGACCATTGAAATCGACCACGCACAACGAGGAGGTTGACGTTAGGCAGAGAAGTGTCGATTTGAGGCGGGAGAAACCGATGTTCGGCGAGGTACAAAGTTGGCGTGAGGTGAGAAGAAGGTTGAGGTGCATCAACTGATTTTGAGGTGACTGGAGGCAGTGCAAAACACCGAGATCAAGAGGACTTGAGGATAAGCAAAGAGCGGCGCGACATGCTGGGTGAGTTCGCGGCGGTGGGTGGTGGAGCTCGTGGCATGCGAGGCCGAGCAAGCAGAGTTCACGGTGTGAGAGGACTAGCAAAAGGAGCGTGAGCCGAGCCGACAAGCCGCTACGCGATCCCAGGGCACGGCGGCGAGCGACGCCAACAGTGAGGTGTGATGCAAGGGTGAGCAACGCCGACGGTGAGGTGTGAGGCGGCGGTAGTTCACCATTGCTACTGCATTTTCGAGAGAGAGAGAGAGAGAGAGAGAGAGAGAGAGAGAGAGAGAGAGAGAGAGAGAGAGAGAGAGAGAGAGAGAGAGAGAGAGAGAGAGAGAGAGAGAGAGAGAGAGAGAGAGAGAGAGAGAGAGAGAGAGAGAGAGAGAGACTCTTCTTTCTTTTTTCAATTAGGATTTTATGATTATATACCAATGGTGAAATGTCAATTTGTCTCATTTAATGAGTTGGGTTTACTGATACTTTGTTTTGGGTTTCAAGCTCCATATTTTGTTGTCTAAATGTTAGGGTAGTTGAATTTTTGGTATTAAAGATACTATCCTTGTCCTCGACTGTTTTTTTCTTTATCTTTTATCCAATTTACTTGGGACTTTCTCATTTTTCTTTATTTTTGCTGCCAATTATTGATTATTTAAGAAGAAAATATATTGTACCAAGGAATTCAACTAGTTAGCAGTTAGATGAGAATATGCATTATTATTAGTAAAAATATGGAGGTATACTTAGGATTATTATGAGTATTTTAAATTTACACGGGAGGTTTAATTAATCGTGGAGATCAGAATAACGATTTTTGAGGTGTGAATCGACATACTAGCTTCGTCAAATTTTAACAAAGAATAGACGCTCTCATTTTCTAACCTCTCAAAAACCATTAACTAGCTCAAACAAACTAAAGCAAGAAGACGGTCTTTTAACGACAAAATGAAGCTTAACTACGTTAGCAGCCCATGACAGTTTGAAAAAGCTTAATATCTTTTTTAAAATGCATGGTGTTAGTATTGCATCATTAGTTCTCCGATTAGACATACTTACCCAATTAAGCAGGAGATCAACACCTACCCGACCACCCGAAAGACCACCAGGAAGGCTACAACTTCGCTCACAAGACCAACCCCATCCGAGTGTGCACGCTCCCGACAGGCGCACATCCGAATGTGCGGATCACATAACAACAGAAGCAGTCCAGTCCCAACTCGAGGAACACAAGAAAACAACAAACTCAACCACCTATATATGAAATGTATTTATTACAGGTAAACGACAACTCATTCAATAGCATTCAATTCCATTAAACACTCCAACCTACTTTCTCGCACGTTCAGTTGACTGTTATATCCAATACATCTTCTAACTTAGGCATCGGAGCGTTGAAGGCAGGCAACCCCTGTCTCGACTATCTGACCGTCTGTTTGTCGTTGTATTCTTCTAGCAGCCGAACCAGAACACGCGTACCCGAACATCCGAAGACCCGAAGAGAGAAGAAGCACCCGACCATCCGAACAGCCCGAGCGTTCGGACGAAGAGAAGGATAAATTACTCGTACCTGCTTCTGCTAGATTGCGTCCCGCGTAATCCGGTAGAAACAGTTGGCGCCGTCTGTGGGAAACTTACAAATTGCAAACCTCGTATAAACACCACCAATAAAAAGCCCACATGCATACCCAGGAGACAAACGTCAGTGACACACCCGTCGGGGAAACACCCCCAGGCGCACAAGCGCCGCAGGTAACAGAACTGGGAAGGAGCAGCAGTAGCGAGGAACGCGTCGACTGCCTGCTCCAGGAGCTGCGAGAGGCAGCGCTCGAAAGGAACCAGGAGCGCCAATTCCGACAGAGACTAGAGGAACGGCTGGACGCGCTCGTTAGCCAGTAGCTGGCACAACACGAACGGATCCAAGAAACCACCGACGAAGAGCAACATCCGTTCGGCAGGGCCGACACCCGGGCAACCCGCACGCCCACGCCGGCAGGGGAATCGCCACCCCCGACAGACAACACCCTGATCCTTCAGAGGATGAAGGAGTTGGCGGAGGAAGTCTTGCGCCTACGGAAAGATAAGCTTGTCGGGCAGAGTAGGATGTTCACCCCCCGGGTCAGCCCGTTCTCGGCGCATATACTAGAGAGGGGAAGAGACCTCCACGCGAAAATAGCAAAGATAACCCGGTTCGACGGGAGTGGGGATCCCCGTACGCACATCGATGAATTTCGATCCGCCACGGATGGGACCAGATATTCGGACCCGACCCCGTGTTTCCTGTTCCAGGAGACGCTGACCGAGGAGGCGAGGAATTGGTTCTACGAGATTCCGCCAGGCTCCATCCATTCGTTCCTCGAGTTGGCGGAGAGCTTCCAAAGGCGCTACAGGCTCCAGGGGAAGTACAACACTACGGGTATCCTCCTCAAGGTCCGCCAGGGGAGGGACGAGAGCCTGTCCAGCTACATCAACCGGTGGAGGACGCTAGCGAGCACATGCAGGGATCTCGACAAGCGAGTGGCCAAGATAGCCCTGATGGACAACATGCTCGCCACACCATTCGTAGAGAAGCTGGTACGGAAAGAACATCTCGACTACGACGAGATCATGGACCTGATCGTACAGAAGGCGTTAGTAGAGACGCGAGTGTACGGGTCCACCTCCGAGTCTAGCACCAACAGACCGGAGTAGGTAAGCGTTCGACCGCGACAACCCGCGGACGACGAAGAGCCAACCGAGGGCTATAAGAGAAGCCGAGACCCACGAGGACAGAATCACCAGAGGCCGTCCCCCCGCAACTATCAGAACAACCGCCAGCGCCACGGTACCGACCGGCCGAGCAGGAGGTCTATGCGATCAATCGACAGTCAAACGAACAACTGCTCCGCCAGCACCGACGTCAAATTCAACCGCCAAAAAACATGTCGAAAGAGAGGGCCCCGCTCGGCCGAACCCCAGACATCTGGTGCGAGTACCACAACACCGCCACCCACCACACCAACGACTGCATCATGCTGAAGAAGGTCCTCACGGATATGCAGAAGGACGGTCGGGTCACCCCTCCTAGGGTAGAGGAGCGACCGCGCGAGACAAATATCGAGACCCGGGGGACTATCAGCACGATATCTGGGGGGAAGCGTAAGGAGGGGACATCGTCGCCCGATCGCTCGAGCAGGGAAGTGCTGACGATCGGGGCAGGAAGGGCGCCCAAGGCAGGAAGGAGGGAGTCGCCAACCATCAGTTTCATGACGGAGGATGAAGAAGGGAGCCCGAAGGACAGCACCCTACCATTCGTGATCGACGCAATCATCGACTGATTCCTCGTGAAGAGGGTGCTGGTGGACAACGGGGCGTCCGTGAACGTAATCTATCTGGATGCGTACACGGCGCTAGGCAGACCGACACACAAAATGACTCAAGACCACGAGTGCATCACCAGCTTCGCGGGCGAAACATCATACCCGATCGGAAGCGATAACATTCGGGTCGGGATCGGCGCCCCCGACTCCCCGCACAGCGAGGTCCGGACGGACTTCGTCGTCATGGACACCCCCTCCCCATACAACGCCATACTCGGGAGGCCGGGGATCAACAAGTTGAAGCTGATCATTGCAGAGCACATGCTCTTGGGATGATTCCTAACCGAGCACGGGGTCGGACACGTCCGGGGATACAACTATGAAGAAGCAACGAAGCCCCGGAATAGGCAAGAGGTCCTCACCATGGAAGAGTCGGCACCAGAGACGGAGGTACTAGATGACCCGCGCGACGGGCTGATGGCAGTGTCGCCCGTTCCTGAGCGCGAAGAGCTGAGGACGATTCAGCTATCCTCCAAACACCCAGAGAAAACGGTCCAGATTGGAGCATCGTTGGCTCCCGCGATAGCCGAGCGACTGATCACACTGCTAAAGGAGAAGCAGGAGGTGTTCACATGGTCGTACAAGGACATGCCCAGGATCAGCACAAACATCATATCCCACAAGCTAAGCGTCAATGTCGGCGCACGGGCGGTAAAGCAGAAGCGACGGGTGTACAAGAGCACTACGCGGCGATGCACGAAGAGGTGGACCGACTGTTGGGCATCGGGTTTATCAGCAAGGTGGATTATCCAAAATGGATCTCCAACGCTGTAATGGTGCAGAAGAACAACAAAAAGTGGAGGATGTGTATCAATTACAGCGACCTCAACAAGGCGTGCCCCAAGGACAGCTTCCCTATACCAAGGATCGACCAGTTGGTAGACGCGACAGCCGGGCACGAGCTCCTGTCTATGATGGACGCATACTCGGGCTACAACCAGATCTTCATGGACCCCGAGGACCAGGAGGCGATAACGTTTGTCACAGACAAGGGCCTATACTGCTACGTCGTTTTGCCATTCGGGTTGAAGAACGCTGGCTCCACGTACCAGAGGCTCATGAACGCGATGTTTCATGGCCTGATTGGCAACATCGTAGACGTGTACGTGGACGATATACTGGTAAAGAGCGTTCAGGCGGTCGACCACGTCCAGAACTTGGGGAATGTGCTCGACGTCCTCATCGGGATCGGCATGAGGTTGAACCCGGCCAAGTGCACGTTCAGAGTCACCAATAACAAATTCCTTGGGTATATCGTCAGCCAGCGGGGAATCGAGGCTGCGCCCGCCAAGGTGAGGGCAATCATCGACAAGAAGCCGCCCGTCAAGAAAGCAGACCTACAGAGCCTCACGGGCAAGATCACATCACTGAACAGATTCATATCTCGTTATTCGAACAGATGTGCCCCATTCTTCAAATCTCTCTGAACGACGAACAAACGGGAGGTCGCGTGGACGCCCAAATGCGAGGCATCTTTCCTCCAGATCAAGGAGTACCTAGCCTCCATCCCACTCCTCTCCAGACCTGTTCGAGGGGAAATACTATACATCTACCTGGCCGCCTCCATCACAGCCGTCATTTCTGCCCTCGTCTGCCAGGAGGACTACACGGAACTGCCCGTTTTCTTCTCAGGGAAGGGCATGACGGGCGCTGAGACCCGATATCCGACGATTGAGAAGATGGCGCTCGCGCTCATCACCGCCGCCCGACGATTGAGGCCATACTTCCAAGCGCACAGCATCCACATCCTCATGAACGTACCCCTGTGCCAGATCCTGCAATCGCCCGATCACAGTGGCTGCCTGGCGAAGTGGGCAGTTGAGCTCAGCGAGTTCGACCTCCAGTACAAACCCCGAACGGCAATCAAAGGTCAGGCAGTGGCGGATTTCATCGCCGAATACACGGAGGCAGAGGCGACGTCGGTCTACGCATCTGACGGCCCGGTGGTAGAGGCATCCGACAAACCGGAGTGGAACCTTTACGCCGATGGATCCTGCACGAAAAAGGTGAGCGGCGCCGGGATCATCCTAACCGGGCCAGGAGGGGTAAACGCGGAGTACGCCCTCAAGTTTGAATTCAAGACGACCAACAACGAGGCCGAATACGAAGCGCTAATCGCAGGCCTACAGCTGGCCAAGAACTTGGAGGCGCCCGACCTCAATGTATACAGTGACTCGCAGTTGGTGGTGAGCCAAGTCGGTGGGGAATTCCAAGCAAATGGGGAGTCCATGATCGCCTACCTAAAGCACATGAAGGCGTTGATCAGTAGGTTCAAGTACGTCAACATCAGCCACATCCACCGAGGTCTCAACGCGAATGCAGATAGGCTCGCCCGATTGGCCACGGCCCCCGTACACACGGGACCAAGGCAGCGGATTATCGAGGTGCTGCAGCGACCGAGCATCTCGGGAGCAGAACGGATCCTGGCAATCGAGCCGCACGAGCACAGCTACATGGACGTACTCATAGCGTACAAGGCGAGAGGAAAATTACCAGAAGACAGGCGAGAGGCCAGAACCATCGTCGCACGGGCGGAAAACTTCAGCATGCGGGATGGAGCGCTGTATCGACAAGGGAGGACTTGAGCAAGTCTCAAGTGCGTCACTCCATCAAAGGGAAACTCGATCCTGCAAGAAATCCACTCGGGCACATGCAGCCATCATGCGGGCGCCAGATCGATCGCACACAAAGCCCTTCGGTGTGGCTTCTGGTGGCCCACCATCCACGCGGACGCCACAGCACTAACGAGCAAGTGCCACCAGTGCCAGCTGCATGCACATCACCACCACACGCCCGCCGTCCCACTGTCCATCCTCATGTCGCCCGTACCATTCGCACAGTGGGGACTGGACCTAATCGGGGAGCTCCCAAAATCGAAGGGGCAGTATAGGTACCTGATCGTCATCATCGACTATCACACCAAGTTCATCGAGGCCCAGCCAATGGCAAAGATCACGACAGAGAAGGTCGAGCGCTTCCTCTGGCGCTTCCTCTTCTGTCGCTACGGGACGCCGATCAGCATCATCATAGACAACGGGCCACAGTTCAACAACCCTCGGCTCACGGCCTTCTGCAAACGACAGGGAACGGACCTCGTGTTCGCATCACCAGTGCACCCTCAGACAAACGGACAAGTAGAGGCAGTGAACAAAATCATCAAGGCGGGCATCAAGAAGAAGATTGAAGATATCGAACCCGGGGACGCGGGATACGGGCGCTGGCCCGAGGTCATCCCGGAGATCCTATGGTCTATCCGAACGACCGCCACGGGCGAAACCCCGTTCAGCCTGACGTTCGGGACAGAAGCTGTGCTACCCTTCGAGACCACCCACCAGAGCCCACGGATCGAGGGGTACGATCCGAGCACGAACAACGAGGGACTACGACTCAACAACGACTTGCTGGAAGAACGGAGGGACGCGGCGCACCTCCACAACGCTGCGAACAAGCAGAGGATCGCCCGATTATATAACCAGCGTATTCGGGCTCGACCAATCCAACAGGGGGACTGGGTGATGAAGGCAATCCAGCAGAAGGTCAAGGCACTCCGCCCGTCATGGGAAGGTCTGTATGTCATGGACGAGGTGGTAAGCGCCAGCACCTTCTACCTTAGAGACATGCAAGGTCAACGACTGCGGCACCCGTGGAACATCCAGCACTTGAGGAAGTACTTTCATTAAATTTTGTTGTGTTGGTACTTATTATAATTAGTTCATTATATTGTCACGTTTGTTCTCAACCCTCCCGCCCGATACTCGGGGGACTGGGGCGAGATTGTTCGCGTTGGTGTAACACTTGGTTAAAATACCATAGCAAGGAATAAAATGGCGTACGCACGCCGAACCATTCAAAAGATGCCCAAAAAAACATAAGTAAATGGCACACGTACGGAAGGAAAAAAAACTTCATTATATCAAAAAGAGCATGAGGCCCACTACAAAAAGACCTACACTATTACAAAGGAAAAGTACAGAAAAAGAATTCCTAAACTACGCCCCGGTATTCACATTCAGCTCCTCCACCTCCTCGGACGAAGCCTGCTCCGCCCACTCCACCTGCTCCGCCGGGTCCACCTGCACCAGCACAGGCTCCACCTCTACCTCAACCACCACCCCAGAAGGCCCCGCCCCTCCATCAGCGGCCGCAGCCCGAGCACTCATGAGCTTCGCTGTCTGCGCCCGCACGAACGCCCGGTACTCGTCCAACCTAATGAAGGGAGTTACCGCTTCACGGAAGGCGGTCACCTGCTGCTCTACATCAGACTTCACAAGTTCGTAAAGCTCTTCCAACTCCTTGAACATCGCTACGGCCTCCGCGCGAGCAACACGATCCACCTCCATCATACGGGACTCCACCTCTGCCTCCCGAGTGGCCACTTCAGAACGAACACTCTCCAGCTCGGAACGCATCCGCTCCACCTCGGCCAGCGCGCTGTCACGCTTAGCCTTCACTATGGCCTCAAGATCAGCTGCCTCAACGGCCCGGGCAGTCGCCTCCTCCGCATGGGTGGTATAGCGGTGGACCAGATCATTAGCCTTATTCAGGCTGGCCACGAGCCTCTCCGACACCTTCTCCCCTTTGGCAACCTCGGCCCTCAGGCGTACCAGTTCAAGGGTCTCCCGGGAGCCCAGGCGGAAGAGCTGGTGCTATAGCCTGGCGCACGCAATGAATGCCCTGTCCAAGCCGTCAGGGGTGGCATTCTCCAGCGACGCGGCTCCATCGACCAGGGCACGACGAGAGATTCAACGACGGGACGCGCCGGGCTACCAGTATCCGCCGGAGAGGAAGCATCCGTCCGCGCGCGCTTCTGTGGGCGCTCGGCATCACCAGTCGGAGCACCGGTGGAGAGATCTGCACCATTATGAGAGGACCAACGCGATCCGGAGCCTTGGGAGGCCTCGCTACGGTCCTACTGCTCGACGCGCCGCTGGTTGCGCTCCATCTGCCTTTGCTCCTTTTCACGGTGGAGGCGGTCCCGTTCAGCTAGACTCTGGCCCCGACTGACCGGAGAAGGAGGAGGAGGAGGAGGGGGGATATGCGCACCCCGCCCAACAGCAGCAGCAGCAGAGGCCCCGACGCCAGACCTCTGGCGGATGGGAGAGGCGTGCGAGGCAACAGCTGGCGCACGGATGGTGGGCTGAACTTCACCACCGACAAACATTTCACCCGACCCATCCACGACGACGCGGCGAACGGTATCCGCACCCTCAAGCAGCATGTTGAGTCGGCGCACGTGCTCCTCGTCCCGATCAATCGCCTTGGACTTGGACATTTTCACTGCAAAACAGAAAGAACAAGGTCAGTAACAGTCGATCAACTACACATAACACATACATCTCAGATATCACCACCCAACAGACCAGGTGTTGGAGCCAGGCGTGTCTTCTCGATCAGGTCCCAGTGACACGCCGCCCAGAAGTGCCTCGCCTCGGGCCTTGAGTCGAAGACGAACTTCAGACGGGCAATCCTGTTTTCCTACTCGGGTGTCAGGGGTTACTCGTTTGTATCGAGCCAGTGGAAGCGCTGGGGGACTCGATGGACACGCCGGGCGTTGGCCGCGATCTCGGGGGAGTGAGCGCCAAACTCCCAGTCGCCTCCGACCAGGCAGTTAATTGTGCGCCAGGTGGTCGAGGAGCTGGGCGGGTCAATCAACCACCACTTCACGCGTGGTTCCACGGTGAAGGTGCATGAGTCTCGCCGGCGGGAGGAGTATTTCAGGCGGAAGAAGTGGAGGAATTCCGCCCGTGTAAGATGATCCAACCCGCTCAGGCGGAAGACGTTGAAGAACGCCACCAACGTTTCGGTCAGTGTGGGCCCACACTGACCAAGGGAAATCTTCAGGAGCGCCAGGATGTACTGGAAAAATGGGTGAAGGGGCAGCTTTATCCCCGCCTTCAAGTGGAATTCGTTGACGCACACGTGGCCGGCCGGTGGTCGGGTAAACGTCTCCCCCTTCCCTGGTATCTTCAACTTGACGGACGACGGGATATGATAATCGCGCACCCACCGTGCCATCTCCTTAACGCTCGGCGCCCGCTCAGGCTCTTGCACTGGCACTCCGTCGGGGAGCACTCAGTGTACACGCCCACCCTCCGAAAACTGAGGCATGGGCTCATTCGATCGGACGGGCTCCTCACCCCATGGCCCAGACGATGACCCGTCCGATGACCTCGACGAACTCCCTAACCCTGCGGCAGCGAGCGCTTGTTAGGGATCCATTGGCTGCACCACGGGAGAAGCGTTAGGGATGAACCGAAGAGGCGTTACACTTATCACGGAATTGGACGAGGATGTGTCCGACCCACTTGTGAATGAATTACAACTAACCCACCCCGCCCCCGGTACGTATATCCGCTCACGTGACTGGCCGCTCGATATCTCTATTGGCTCCATCTCCTAGACGCACGCACGCGAAACCCACACTTAGCAAAAAAACAAACTACCAGAAACAACAAAAACACAGAAAATCTACCCCAAACAAGATCAAACCAGGCACGCCTCAAGAACACGCCTTGTTCTTGAGACGCAAACCCAGAAAAAGACAAGAAACCCAGAAACTGTGGAGGAGAGAAACAGAAGGAAACCGTAAAAACAAAAAAAACAGAACGGAAAGCAACAAAAAGAAACAGGTTAGAGCTTCACCAAATTCTGAGATTGAAGGTTGAAGGTAGACGTCGATGAACAAATCCGGTAGAGAGCAAGAACAAAAAGAACAACAAGAAGATGAGCAGTAAGCAGAGTAATTTTTGCAGCGTTTCAGTAAAATATGAAAGTGATGGAGAAGATGACACCAAAGAGCCCTATTTATACTGATCGCACGGGATACTCGAACGAACGCCAGCTGTCCATTTTCGCGTGTCCACCGTCAGATGGTGGCACGTGGCCCCGGAGCGGTTCACTTACCCGCCTAAGTAACCGCGCTCACCCTTCGGCATCCAGCCTCGGTTTCAAACCCTAGCACGATCTCCCATGACTCGCCACGTGTCAGCCATGCAGCACCCCACGCGCCTGACGCATGACCTTCGAACAGTTACTACGTCATCAGCATTTAATGCACAGGGCACGCCAGCATTAATTGCGCTGGCTAGCATTTATTACACAACGGTTCCCAAGAAGAAGTCAAAAGGAATGTCACCTCAAGCGCCTCACCAGACAGAGCATCACCACACCCAAGGCAAGACGACACACGTCACGACTCCTGCCATTCGGACTGGCGCACGCACCACATGCACGACCAAGCGCCTGAAAAACCTCACAGGCAAGTACGCGCTAAACGGACTTACACCGTATGGGCGTGGGGCTACTCCCCTCCGTGCGCGTAACGGTAAGCGATCAATTCGCCGGATTAGGCGGCACGGGCATGGGGTCCGTCCTCTCCTTGCGCGCGCTAAGACCGATGGGCGGCACGGGCGTGGGGCTACTCCCCTCCGTGCGCGTAACGTTAACGACCAACTCGCCGAATAAGGCGGCACGGGCATGGGGTCCGTCCTCTCCGAGGGCATGGGGTCCGTCCCCTTCTAGGGCATGGGGTCCGTCCTCTCCTTGCGCACGCTAAGACCGATGAGCGACACAGGCATGCGGTCCGTCCCTCTGTGCGCGCTGCAACAAACGTACGTAACGGTCATGGGCCCCACCGTTGACGTTACGATAGGTCGGCGCCGATGAGTTGACAACTCCCTCTCGGGCACCTAAGCACGACCGGTCCGAGGCTTAACGGCTCCATATTGGGGGGTCGGGGTCAGCTCGGATCCATCCATGCATCAAGAACGACCGTTCCGAGGCTTAACGACTCCATATTGGGGGGTCGGGGTCAGCTCGGATCCACCCATGCATTTCAAGAACAACCGTTCCGAGGCTTAACGGCTCCATATTGGGGGGTCGGGGTCAGCTCGGATCCACCCATGCGCGTGATCATACATACATTCGCATACATCCACATACATTCACGTACATTTTGCATACACCCACATACATTCACATACATTCGCATACATCCACACATTCACATACTCATACTTATCTATCTGTATTCCACTCATTTGTGTTCGTCCGAAAGACTCCACGGGCGCGCAGCTCCAAATAGCAAGATTCGTTTGGAGACCGGGCCCAGAATGCAGAACCACACGAACAGGTACACGATCGGACGCACAGGTACCCACTCCGTCAAGCGAGCCCTTCCTTGACCGGAGAGTTGGGGGACTTGGGGGTTACAAGACCACGCATCACTGCTCAATCGGATAAGTATTCGTTTAATCGCACGAACCCTTCTTCAACTCCCCAGTCAAGAAAGTTCTCTTTGACTCGGGGACTTGGGGGACTTGTTAGTATTGCATCATTAGTTCTCCGATTAGACATACTTACCCAATTAAGCAGGAGATCAACACCTACCCGACCACCCGAAAGACCACCAGGAAGGCTACAACTTCACTCACAAGATCAACCCCATCCGAGCTTGCACGCGCCCGACAGGCGCACATCCGAATGTGTGGATCACATAACAACAGAAGCAGTCCAGTCCCACATCGAGGAACACAAGCAAACAACAAACTCAACCACCTATATACACTACAACATTTTTGCCCATTACCGGCGAGATCACCGGAGACAAGGCCGGCGACCGGAAAAGTCGCCGGTAATGTTCAACATTACCGGCGACTTAGCCCGTCGCCGGTAATGTCGCCGGAATCTCGCCGGTAATGTCTTCATTTCCGGCGACTTACTCCGTCGCCGGCAATGTGTCTTATATTAGATGCCGGATCGGGCAGCTCGATCATTCAATCATTTTGAGCGAAAAAAATCCAGAGAAATCGAAAGAAGGAAAACGTACGCTCTGAAATCGATCATTCGGTATATTGTCAAAATTAAGGCGGGCGTCGAAAACTCGATCACTCGGGAAGCTATTTATATAGGTACGTAGGTGTATATATACGTATATGTGGTATATATATGTGTGTGTGTGTGTGTGTTGATCAAATCCAATTCGTGAGATATATATATATATATGAAATGTTGTTGATGTACGGTCACCGAAACGAGAAAACAGCTTGTAGTTAATCTTGTGTCTGAATCAATGACTGGTATTATCGTATTATTATCGGAGCCAGGCTTAATAGAGCCTCCTCCTATATACCCAGTCAAATACGTTTTGAATTGAAAAAAGGAGAATACGTACTATCATCGAGTACTGAATCGAATTCAGAGATTAGATCGATATATATACATATGCATGCATGTGTTGATTTAATTAGAGTTGAATTGAGAGATCACGTCGATTATTAGTAGTGAATGTGTGTATATATATATAATTAATACGTAAAATTGTTAGAATTTTCAGGATGGACAAGAGTTGGATGAGCCTCGAAAGATGGGATGTCAGATATCACGAGGGAATTAGGAGTTTTGTGGATTTTGTGAAGGCTAATTGTGGAGACACTACACTTCATTATTGCCAGTGTAAAGAATGTAAGTGTTTCAGCGATCGATTTCGATTTCCCATTGATAAAGTCCAGAGGCACCTGAGTAAATACGGGTTTTGGGATAAGTACACTTGTTGGATTTATCACGGTGAAACATCGGTAGCGGGTCCGCATGATCATGGACAATTTGGTGAGAGGGCCAGTCCACGCTATGATTATGGAGATTTTGCTGAGAGGGGCAGTTCATCCTATGATCCAACATCGATGTTAATCAATGATATGTTTCCTCATGAGAGCGGTGTATTTGCTGATGAAGCACCAAATGTCCCTCCCGTCGTTGAGGGTTTCCCCCATATCGAGCCAGTCGAACCATTACCTGGAGGTCATGCCAACACAAGCGGTATGGACAAGTACAATAACCTGATTGCATTGCAACAGACTCCGTTGTACGACGGTTGTAGTAAGACTGTTCTTGAAAGTCTGATGGGAGTGATGCAGCTAAAAATGGAGAACAAAATGTCTGTCAAAGCTGTTGATTCTTGGTTGAAGTGGACTGCTTCGCTACTGCCACCCGGTCATCGTCTTCCTACCACTCATCATAAGGTGCGACATATCCTGAAAGATCTTGGGCTTTCCTACATCAAAATCCATGCATGCAGATATGATTGTATTCTCTTCTGGGGAAAAGATCTCGAAGACCTTGAAGCCTGCCCGGTATGTTTTACAGAAAGGTATAAGTTGACTCCTGCAGGCAACAAGAAAGCTGTGAAGATACTTCGATATTTCCCGCTTATTGATAGGCTGGAGCGGTTGTTCATGTGTGCTTTCACGGCCGAGGCAATGAGATGGTGGGCTGAGAGGAACTTGCCTGACGATGACACCCTTATACACCCTTCCGACGGAGAGGCTTGGAAGCACATGGTCAGGGAGTTTGATCATTTTGCAGCAGAGGTCCGAAATGTTTGGCTAGGGCTCTCATCTGACGGATTCAACCCTTTTGGCAACATGAGTCTTCAATACAGTATATGGCCAGTTATTTTGGTACCGTACAACCTTCCACCATGGATGTGCATGAAGAAGGAATACAATATGCTCACTCTGTTAATTCCGGGCCCGGGTTATCCAGGAAAGTGTCTCGATGTGTATTTGAGGCCTTTGATTGAGGAGCTTAAGTACCTGAGTGAGTGTGGCCACCCCACTTACGATAGGTTCAAAAAGGAGATGTTCCAGATGCATGCCATGCTTGTTGGCACCATCAGTGATTTTCCTGCCCGCGGTATGTTGTCGGGCAACGTTACCAGGGGTTACAGGGCTTGTTCAGAGTGCATGACGGTTGATTGTTGCAGTCCTCATTGCAGTAAAATTGTCTCGATGCGTCACCGTTGTTGGCTTCCATATGATCACCCATTTAGGCAGGATCCAGACGCGTTTGATGGGACTGTTGAAACTGGTGTGGCACCCAGGCGATGGACAGGGGACGAAATTTTGGAAGTGTTGAATGAATACGATTTTGGCCAGCTGAGCAATCATCCTGACATAGTGGCGTCAATTCCAGACAAGCCCGAAAGGTATAAGTTTTGGACACACAAGAGCATATTTTGGGAACTCTCCTACTGGCCCAGGTTGCTTATCAGACATTACCTAGATGTCATGCACATAGAGAAGAATGTGTGTGAAAGTGTGGTGGGCACAGTTCTTAACTTGGAGGGGAAAACAAAAGACATCCCTAAGGCACGCATTGATCTTAAAGCAATGGGTGTGCGGAAACATTTGTGGTTAAGAGATGGTAAGAGAAAAATACCGCAAGCTCCGTACACCGTAAAGCTGAAGCATAAGCATGAAATTTTTCGGTGGCTGAGTAATGTCAGGTATATATTCTTATGGCTATGTATGAATTTGTCCTTAAATTTTTAGCGGAGTATATATGGTTATATGCGAGAAATATAATTGGTCCATATATATGGCTTCATCTATATATATATGCAGGTATCCTTATGGCTATGCAGGAAATATAAGCAGGTGTGTTAACTTCCGGGACAATAAGATGTACGGATTAAAGAGTCATGACTGCCATGTACTGCTTCAACGCCTTTTCCCTATTTTCATTCGAGGGTACATGCCCAAAGAGGTGGTGGAGCCGTTGGTGGCCTTGTCAAGATTCTTTCAGAAGTTATGCACCAGGGAAGTTAAAAAAGCAGACCTGAGGGAGATGCAAGATGACATCATTTTTATCATGTGCAAGCTTGAGAGGATATTTCCCCCAAATTTTTTCGACATAATGCCGCACCTGATGATCCATCTTCCTGAACAATTGTTGCTTACCGGTCCCGTACACTACACTTGGATGTATCCCATGGAAAGGTACAAATGATTCATAAATTTGGTTTGCCTATGGTTTTTATATGTAATGACTTCTGGTTAAGTAAGTTAACATGCACTTGTTAACTTGTAGACAATTGGGAGCCTACAAGGACTATGTGAAGAATAAATATGCACCTGAAGGGTGTATCGCTGAAGCATATCTTGCGCACGAGTGTGTAACGTACACCAAAGTCTACCTCGAAAATGTAGAGGACCCCCAACAACATATGCCGATAGATGAACCCCAGTTCAACCTTTCTATCATCTCCAGTGACGTGGTAGTACAGGGAAGCTTGCCAAAGTCGTACAAGTTGGATGGAAATGAGGTAGCCATTGCCCACTGGTCGGTACTGATTAACTGTCAAGAAGTACAATATTGGAAAAACTATCGTCTTCACTGCCCTGCTATTGCCGGAAATGTTGATTACCACAACAAGACGTTTGCAAACTACTTTGGTCAATGGGTAAGTATATGTGTATATGTCTATTTTTATATATATATCCTTACATAACATGTATGTATGTACGCGCTTTTGTGGTTTCAAGATGACATAATTTCTTCTGTACGTATTAATATATGGACGTTTTCAGATGAACCATGTAGCAGATGATGGTTGCCCAGAGTGGTCAAACGAATTGAGGGTCCTGGCGATGAAACCGATTGCTTCAAAAGTTTACTCGATGTGTCAGGTCAATGGCGTGAAATTTATATGTGAAAATCGAGACGACCGACTGAAAACACAGAATTGTGGGGTGATGGTCCATGGTGGGCAGGATGGCGTTGACTATTACGGTGTCCTTCATTCAGTTGTTGAACTAATTTATGGGAACCGCATGAAAGTGCACTTGTTCAAGTGTAGATGGTTTGATACTAGCCCGGAGAACACAAGGACCGATCAGTACGGAACATTTTCGGTGAATACTGCTACTACCTGGTATGAAGATGACCCTTTCGTTCTTGCCTCATCAGTAAAACAAGTGTTTTACCTGGACGATCTTCTTAACAAAGTCCCGTGGAAGGTGGTTAACCATGTTGCTCATAGAAATATATACAGTGCTGCCACACTTGGTGATACCGCAGATGATGAGGAAGTTACTGCATACCAAGAGCCGAACGCTTTTGACATTCCGGAATCATCTACGATTCGCCTTAATAATGTGAGATCTGGGAGTGTGGTTCGAATTACTGGAGCAGAACTTCTCGATGTTAATCCATATGAAGTTGACGCTGATTCAGATGACGAGGAGCGGCACATATTGCCAGAGGTTACCTATGAAACCGAGTCAGACTCAAGTGATGAAGATGATTACGATTATCATCCTTAGTACGTTGGAAATTGTAGTCGGAAATTGTAGTCGGAAATCGTACGTAGTCGGAAAATGTAGCTAGTCTAAATTGTAGACGGAAATTGTAGTCGTTAATCGTACGTAGATGGAATTTGATAATCGAAAATGTAGTCGGAAAATGTAGTCGTTAATCGTACGTATACGGAAATTGATAATCGAAATTTTAGTCGGAAAATGTAGCCGGAAATCGTAGACGGAAAATGTAGTCGTTAATCGTACGTATACGGAAATCGTAGTACGTATACGGAAATCATTAATCGAAAATGTAGTCGGAAAATGTAGTCATTAATCGTACGTATACGGAAATTGATAATCGAAATTTTAGTCGGAAAATGTAGCCGGAAATCGTAGACGGAAAATGTAGTCGTTAATCGTACGTATACGGAAATCGTAGTACGTATACGGAAATCATTAATCGAAAATGTAGTCGGAAAATGTAGTCATTAATCGTACGTATACGGAAATTGATAATCGAAATTTTAGTCGGAAAATGTAGCCGGAAATCGTAGACGGAAAATGTTGTCGGATATTCTTCGGGAAATAATGACATTACCAACGAGTTGAAGTCGTTGGTAATGACATTACCATCGAGTTATAAGCAACTCGTTGGTAATGACATTACCCACGAGTTAACTCATCGTTGGTAATGTCATTACCAACGAGTTGCTTATAACTCGTTGGTAATGTCATTACCAACGAGTTAACTCGTTGGTAATGTCATTACCAACGAGTTGAAGTCGTTGGTAATGACATTACCAATGAGTTATAAGCAACTCGCCGGTAATGTTTTCTGGTTTCCCCCATATCGAGCCCGAGCCTTTCATTTCTCCTCCTCTCCCTCTCCTCCTCCTCTCCCTCTCCTCTCCCTCTCCTCCTCCCAAATCGGTCCGGTGAGTGTATGTGCTCCTCCTCCTCCTCTCCCACTCCTCCTCCTTATCCTCTACTCCTCCTCTCCCTCTCCTCCTCTCCACCGATCCCCTCTCCTCTCCTCCTCCGAAAATCTCCTCCTCCCCTCCTCCCCTCCTCTCCTCCCCTCACCATTGTAGGTGGAAATTCATGGCAGGTCTGATCCTCTCTCTCTCCCTCTCTCTCTCTCTCAATTTTTAATTATTTTTTTGCATGTGTATGTGTATGTGTATGTGTATGTGTATGTGTATGTGCATGTGTATGTGTATGTGTATGTGTAAATTAATTAGGGTGCTAAGTTGGAAATTAGGGTGATAAGTTCTAAATTAGCATGTATGTATATATGTGATGTATATATATATTTAGGTATGTGAATATGAAGTGATGTATATATATATGTGAAAATTATGTATAAATGTGGTTTGGATGAATATGTGATGTATATATATGTGGAAATTAAACCGGTTTAATTTGGATGAATATGTGATGGAAAATTAATTAGGGTTTGTGATTTGGATGAATATGTGATGGATAAATTTAATTAAGATGCATGATGTATATATATATACACATCGAATATGTATAGTCGTTAATTTAGGTGATATAGTTGTTAATTAATCGTATAAATGAAGGTGGAAATCGGGATCGGGACGGTTTAGAACCAGAACGGTTTTAAACCGGAACGGTTTGGAACCGGAACGGTTTGGAACCGGAACGGAAATTGTAACCGAAACCTTTATGTTACAAACGTTTCCGGTTACAAACAGTTCCGGTTTCAAACGGTTCCGGTTCCAAACCGTTCCGGTTCCGATTTGTTATAGAACCGAAACGGTTTGGAACCGAAACGGTTTGGAACCGAAACGGTTTGGAACCGGAACTGTTTGTAACCGGAACCGTTTGTAACATAACGGTTCCGGTTACAAACAGTTCCGGTTTCAAACGGTTCCGGTTCCACACCGTTCCGGTTCCGATTTGTTATTGAACCGAAACGGTTTGGAACCGGAACTTATTGTAACTGGAACTGTTATGTTACAAACGGTTCCGGTTCCAAACAGTTCCGGTTTCAAACGGTTCCGGTTCCAAACCGTTCCGGTTCCGATTTGTTATAGAACCGAAACGGTTTGGAACCGGAACTGTTTGTAACCGGAACCGTTATGTTACAAACGGTTCCGGTTACAAACAGTTCCGGTTTCAAACGGTTCCGGTTCCACACCGTTCCGGTTCCGATTTGTTATTGAACCGAATCCATGACTATTACGATGCCCAGGAGGTTTTGCGGCTAATTGGCTTCGGAGAGGTTCCCGAAATAGTGGAGGGAACAGTAGTCAAGCTTCCTCCTCGCCCGCAGTTAGCAACACGCCCAGTGGGCCAATGATGACTGCTCGCACGAGAGCCTTGCTAGAGGCGCGAGCTGAGGAGGAAGCTGCACGATCAAGAGCCGTGGAACCGGATTTCGAGGCTCGAGCCTCAGTCTCTAGACGCTCAATCAGCAGACGTCCCTCCGGTGGCAGAGCCTCAGACGAGCGACAGTCAACGGGGGCATCAGAAACTCCCTCAATCCGAATGCCCCATATTCGGATGGTGCCTACTCCCGTTTCACGGGAATCATCTGAGGCACATGGTGGTGCTGGCGCCTCATCGTCCAGGCCTCGTCTATCTCCGCCGTCCGGTCTCTTCCTACCCGACGAGATTCCTGTCATCCCTGAATTCGATGATAGGGGATGCCTGTTTATATTGAAGGACGGCCGGATTTCCTGACCGTGGAGGAAGCGTATAACTTCCTCCCGTTCGACCCCGTGTATCTTTGGAGTGTGAGGTGCACCAACCAACAAACGGACGATGCAGGTAAATTTTATTTAACATCAGATTGATTAATTAATTATTACTTAAGACTTGCGATTGGTTCAATTAATGATATCAATTTGTTGACATTGTTTTATTAGGCAATTTCGTTAATGGGACTGGAAAACGGAAAGGGGCTAGAGGCACCTGCACCGGGAAGAGACTTGAGCAGGCCACCGGCGGAAGGAAAACGCCCATAAGGGCCAATGAGGATGGCGAGGTGATCGAGGCATTCGACACCACGCGCAAATATGTCAGCATGGCCGGTGCGATCGTGCGGGACAAGGTCCCAATGCTTTGGCCAGATTGGGAATCTGTGCCTATCTACGTGAAGATGCAAGTGCATAATGCACTCAGTGTGAGTAAAATCGTATTTTCATTACGTAAATTTTACATTTATTAATTAAGTCCACTTAAATATATAATTTTACCTTTTATATATTCATATTGCAGGTGTGGTTTGACGTGGATGAAGTTCTTATTCACACGTGGGTAGAGCGTCAACTACATAATCGGTGATGTGCTTCGACTTATTTGAATATATATCGAGTTAGATTTTTGTTTATCAACTGTTTTAATATCTCTAACTTTTTTTCCTTGTTTTAATATAGGTATAAAGAGTGGAAGAACGAGCTTTCTTCCCATTACACTGTATACAAGGAGCTAGGCCGAGGTTCTACCCCTAGCGAATTCCGGTTTAGGGAGTACGAGTGGCTGTGGCTGATAGCCCACTTCGAGCACCCCAAAGCTCAGGTATGCATCCTTAATATATCTTACAAGCCTAATGTATCGTATCAGATTGAAATAGTGTGAGATCTAATTTTTTTCCATATGTTTATCAAACAAGGCGATTTCGAAGACGAACCGGGCGAATAGATTGAAAAACACCAGGGCCCATCATGCAGGTTCACTCAACTACATGGGTTGGTCGACTAAGGCGCAGCAACAACAAGAAGTGAACCCCTTGGTGTATATTCATCAGAAGTTCTATTCGCAGTGCCCTGACGAAGCGGTAAGTCTTTCGCCTCTCCATGTGTTAATAAAACTATTTTTCGATATTAATAGATGTTGTTAGTTAATACGTTGTTCATTTTCGCTTTTCAATTAGGCGAGAGTGGAGGAGGCGACCGCAGAAGTGACCATGAGTATAGCTCGGACTAACCATCCTGACTGCTCCGAGGAAGAAGTCACCCAGTATGCCTCTCAGATCGATCCGCTTGATCCCCCGATAGCGGCTCAGATCATGGCAAAAGCGTGCGGGACTGGAAAGAATACCTACTACTGTAGGGGAATGGGCTCGGCGGGAGAAGGAGTATTGAAAACCACTTCACAATACTCTACCGGGTCAAGAAGTTCAACTTCTAGTCGTAACCTCGCAGCGGAGCTTCATAGGACGCAGAGGGAGTTGGAGGAGCAAAAGAGGCAGATGGCCGAGTACCAAATGCAGCAGACACAGGTGCAGGCTCAGATGTACACATGGATGCGGACGATGTACGAGGCTCAGACTACCGGACAACCGTTCCCCACACCTCCCCCGGTCCCGGTCCCGGTCCCTCCGTTCCCTAGCTATCCACCACCACCACCGCACCAGTCAACGCCAGAGCAAGACCAAGGAAGCCACCGGAATTCAAATGAGTACATGGATTACTTCGACCCTGACCCGCAAGTTCCTGGACCCTGACCTGTAGTTGTAGTTAATTTTCGTATCGTCGTTGCTATTTGTACTGTACGTTGGACATTTATGTGTACTGTTGAACTTGTATGATTGTACGGTTTATGTCTTTCAATGCAGGTTCTGGAATTGGGCCCAATCCAGAACCGCGTTTTTTTTTCAAAATTTTTTCAGACATTGCCGGCGACATGGACCTCAGTCGCCGGCAATGTCACAAATTCCGGCCACGGCGGCGGAACCATTACCGGCGACGCCGTTTCCCGTCGCCGGCAATGTTAACACCGGCGGGAGATTTCCGGCGACGTCATTGCCGGCGACTCGTCGCCGGGAATGACATTTCCGGCGAAAAAAAAAGACAAGGCCGGCGACCTCCCGTCGCCGGTAATGTCTCCTTTTCTTGTAGTGATATGAAAGGTATTTATTACAAGTAAACGACAACTCATTCAATAGCATTCAATTCCATTAAACACTACAACCTACTTTCTCGCACGTTCAGTTGACTGTTATATCCAATACATCTTCTAACTTAGGCATCAGAGCGTTGAAGGCAGACCACCCCTGTCTCGACTATCTGACCGTCTATTTGTCGTTGTATTCTTCTAACAGCCGAACCCGAACACGCATACCCGAACATCCGAAGACCCGAAGAGAGAAGAAGCACCCGACCATCCGAACAGCCCGAGCGTTCGGACGAAGAGAAGGATAAATTACTCGTACCTGCTTCTGCTAAATTGCGTCCCGCGTAATCCGATAAAAACACATGGGATGCAGTTTCATGCAGCAAATCATATTACGGGGGTTAAGGTCTTCTTCCTCTCCCACTGGACCAGAATACAAGCAAATCCCCCCAAATAGATACTCGTACTCAACTTTGAATATTGGCAAGTCCAACAAACGGTAAAAGCAGCTTCGTGATTTGTATTTGCATTAAAAAATCCAAATAAAGTTGTTAAAAGGACATTATATATCAAATCTAATAAAGCTATCTAACACTAATCCCCATGCGATATATAGATCTCCCTCCGGTGAGTCGGTTTGACTCAATTTAGCTTTCTCCCAGTGAGAATTAAGAAACAGTACATAACAATAGTAATAAACCAATAATGAGGACCGAGGGATGCACTAGACAAGTAGAGATAATCGATCCAACGAATTCAACTTCTTTGTTAAGTCATGTTATTCATTAGTTTATAATTATATCTCATTATTAACATAACAGTATTTAAGAGTGGAAATCGGATCGAACAATTCGGTTATCAGTAAAAACCAAATTAAATTGTAGTATTTTTTTCAGTTCGGTCAAGTTCGACTTTTGATTTTTCAAAAGAAAAATCGTGACTATTCGGTTCGATTTGGTTCGAATTTTTCTTTGAATTTTCCCAGGTTTTTTTGATTTTTTACATAATGCATAAAAACTAACTTTGTCAAAAAAATAACTAAAAAGTTGTCTATAAAAGTCTTATTTTTAAGTCGCATAACATTTTAATTCGTTTATATGAGAGAATTTGTCAAGAATTGCGCAACTTGAGATTAGGATTTTAGAAGTTTAAGTTTATTATACATATATTTATATAATATATTACCCAAAATGATGTCCTTTTTTGCATATTTCGGTTTGGTTCGATTTTTGTAAAGCAAAAACTAAACCAAACCAAATGTTTCGATTTTTTTCGGTTTCGATTTCTATCGGTTCGGTTTGTATCGGGTTTGATTTTTTTCGGCCACGGCTCTCGGCTCGGATTTTTTTAGTTTTCGGTAACAATGTCCCACCCCTAGCAACATTCACCGGCGAGAGACCTACAACCTAGATGACTAGCCCAAGTTCTATCTCGGCATGTTTAGCACTCACGCGCCCGTCAAGGAACACATTAGAAAGTACTTCAGAAAAAGAGTAAGAACACTGATCCTACATCGAAAAATTGATAAGAGCTCTGGTCTCAACCACCTTTATAAGCCTGGTAGTTCAACATTTATGGTACGCATTCATTACCCATTTACACCGTTACTCTGTTTAAATTATATCTCGTTACTGACTTAGGCATCGGAGGGTTGAAGACCGGCACACCCGGTCTCTTCTTAACAGTTGTCATTCTTAACAGCAAAAGCGATTGGTAAAGAGCGATCGTAAAGAGTTAGCGAAAGCAAGAGTAAACACCAATTGAGAGCGAGAGCAATAAGACAAAGCAATATCGATACAATGATAGCGGTATAGATCAAAATCAAGCGACTTCGGTATACCGAACCCGGAGTAGATTTGTATTAGTTTCACCTGTTCAATATCAATTACCCCTTTGTGGTTTTGGATATTAACATTGGCGCAATCTGTGGGAATCCACACCGAAAATTGTTTTCCAAACCATGAAGCATACAGCGAGCGACGAGCATGGATACCTATCTGACACTGGGCATGACACCGAGCACTCAGCAAGAACTCTTCCACCAAAGATTCGTTACGAATGAGAACAACGAAGAGCCCACGTTCGTACAACAAGTGGGAAAGCAGCACGTTATTGGGGATCAGCGGGTGTCGACCGACGCTGAGAGACGGACCAACGACATGAAACTGCTATACCAGCTGGCAATGCAGAAGTGCGCAGAGCTCGAAAGAGCCTGAGAGTTCGAGCACCAGCGGTACATGCAATCTGAGTCAAGGTTGAAGGCCGTTGAGAAGGAACGACTTAACTCGGAATCCACGACGAACTCCCTAAGCATGGAGCCTCACTAGGTGATCCGCCAGAGGGAGGTGGTCATTCGGTCACCCTTGCATCCTCAACACCTGCAAAGTACAGAACCACCACCAGCACCGGAAAGGTAACAACGGAACCTCGAGCTGGAATTGAACAACTTGGCATGCCAAACCGATTTGCTTGCCTGGGCACAACCATTACCGCCACCACCCCCACTAGAGATCATGCCGACAATATAACAACTGGACATGGGAATAGCAACAAGAATCGTTGGGTTAAAGGCTGTGGTACGCTAGCTGGCGCAACCTAAAACAAGCTACCTTGACCGGACGCTGCCAACGGTCCGTGTCGAGCCATTCTCGACCGAAATCATGCTCCTAAGCCGACACCCAGTGACTAAGGTAAATTGATCAAGACAGGGGGAAGACAGACTCGTCCCTACACATCGATATTTTTGTCTCAGCTACGACCGGCAGAAGATACCACGACGCGACAAATTGTTATCTGTTTATTGAAAGCCTCACCAGCGATGCATTGAGCTGGTTTTTTAGCCTACTGCCGAGATCCATCAATTCCTTCCAGGAATTCATTAAGGCATTCTTGAAACGATATATCATGTCGACTAACGGTTCCCTTACTTATAATCAATTGCAGGCCATTCAACAGGAACCATATGAAGGATTGTCTACCTTCATCTCGCAGTGGAACATCGCCATTGCAAATTGTCGAGACATCACTGGTGATTCAGCCTTCTGCATATTCTGGAATGCACTACAGCCAGGACTACTAACATGGAAGCTTAACGAGAACTCGACACTCACCTATGATGAGCTACTAGATCGTGTGACATCGCACGCCCAACTAGAACTACTAACTTTCAACTCTAACCCTACACCGACACAACATGTAAACACTTTTTCTAGCGCCACAGTTTCTAGTGTGCAGAGCGCACTCCTAGCACCAGAACCAACGCGAGCAGCATCGCCAAAATATCGGGGCTCGCGCGACTACGATCACAAGGATTGAAAAAAAGATAACCGTGGATCGAGAAGCTATCAAAAGCACTATAACGATAAAAGTAGCTACAACAGCAACAACAAACGGTACAGGGAGGATATAAGTGATCGACCCTAGGATACCACTGAGACACGACCCAAGATAGAACAAAAGGTCTTCAGTGTGCTCAACACCAAATATGTTGATATCCTAGCAGCATACCCAGACTTGTTCCCGCTACCAAAAAAGACTTTCAGGGCAACCGCGTACAGAGAAACCAGGGGATGGTGCAAGTTCCACCAGAACGAGTCACACAATACCAAAAGATTCCACATCATGAAGGAGCTGGTGAAGGCACAACTCAAAAAGGGCAATCTGACAAAGTTTAAGTCAGGGAGCAAGATGCCATCGGCACAAAAGGTGGTACACATCAGGAGAATCAACGCGATTATTGGCGACAAGTCTAAAGCGGAACGAAGAAATGAGCGGGTGATATGTAACATGCAGTAGGGCCCGACAAAGGTAGCCAGGGTAGGCTGGGGATCCATCACGTTCTATGAGTTCGATGAGCGTAATCGGCCTCTGGTATCGGAGGATTACCCCTTTCCAGTTGACGCGCTTATCAACTTGTGCAGCGTCAGGAGGTGCCTAGTGGACACCGGGTCCTCCGTCAACGTCATGTTCCAGCATACGTAGGAAAAACTTGAAAGACTCCCCTCCAAGCTAAAGAAAGATCATTTCCTGCTTCCAAGCTTCTCAGGTGATCAAATCCAGCCGTTAAGAAGTGACTACCTATGGGTTACCCTAGGAAGGGAGGGCTGCAGCGCGAAAACCTACCATGAATTTCTAATGGTGGATGCCCCATCATCTTACAACGCCATCATCAGGTGCAACACACTAAGCAGAATCAACGCCATCATATCACAACAGATGTTGCTCATGAAGTTCCCCACACCTACTGGTATATGCACGCTTCAGGGAACAACGCCCATGCACCCAGGATCATCTAACAACGCCAACTACCCGACGAGGGAGGTCAACATTCTCAGGGAATACACCGATGTCTTCGCATCGTCTTACGGCGACATGCCAGGCATTTCCACAAATATCGTATCACATAAATTGGGCATCTCGCCGAAGGTGGTGCCAAAGAAGCAGAAGGGTAGAGCCTATAACAAGGAACAGTATGCCGCCATGCAGGAATAAGTAACCAAACTCTTCAAAATAGGCTTCATTAAAAAGGTTCAGTATTCGAAATGGGTCTCGAACATTGTCATGGTCAGAAAGAGTAACAACAAGTGGAGGATGTGCGTCAACTACACCAACGTCAACAAGGCCTGCCCAAAAGACTCCTTCCTGTTACAAAGGATACACCAACTGGTGGATGCAACCAACGACCATGAACTTCTATCAACAATGGATTGCTACTCAGGATACAATCAGATAAAAATGGATCCAGCAAATGCGGAGGTGACATGCTTCATAATGGACAGAGGACTCTATTGTTATATAATCATGCTATTTGAGATAAAGAATGCGGGGGCAACCTACCAGCGGGTTATGACAGAGTAGCTAACCCCGTTGGACAGTGACACGGTACTGGTCTACATCGACGATCTCGTAGTAAAAAATAGGCACAGACAGAACCACGTAAAGGACTTGAAAGCAGTACTGGACATCCTTATCCACAAAGGAATGAGGCTTAATCTAGTGAAGTGTATCTTTGAAGTCTCAACTGCTAAGTTTTTGGGATACGCGGTAAATCAGAGGGGCATCGAGGCCAACCTAAAAAAGATATAAGCTATCCTCAATGTGACATGACCGGTAACAAAAGAAGACCTCCAACCCTTGACGGGGAAGCTCGCATCGGTATCACGGTTCATCTCCCGCTACACCGACAAATGTAACACGTTCTTCAAAGTAATAAGGATAACAAATAAGAAAGTTGTAGAGTGGATCGACGAGTGCGAGGAAGCCATAATCGGGATCAAGCAGTATCTCACCCATATCCAATTCTTATCGGCCCCAATACCAGGTGAGATCTTATACATTATTTGGTTGTCTCTCTAACCACCGTTACCTCTGCCCTGGTCAGGTAAGAGGCGTATACAAAATTACCAATATTTTTTGCAGGTAAGGGTCTAGATAAACCGGAGACGAGATATCCGGCATTGAAGCAGCTAACCTTGGCGCTAATCATATCAGCAAGGAAGCTAAGACCATACTTTCAATCACACACCATCCATGTCCTCACGGATCAACCACTCCGGCATGTACTCTAGAGCCCGGATCACTCTGGAAAGTTAACCAAATAGGCAATAGAGCTCAGCGAGTTTGATATCAAGTATCAGCCAAGGACGGCGACCAAGGGCCAAGCGGTGCTTGACTTCAGAGCGAAACTCACACCAACGACGGACGACCAAACAGAATTACCAACACCAGTATCATCCACGACGGCATCACCAACACCACCAGTACGGTCATCCGATTGGAACCTATACTTTGACGGCTCACGCACGTCCGATGCGGCAGGGGCAGGAGAAATCTTGACTGGGCCAGGCAAAGTCTATGCCGAGTACGCTCTTTGATTCCTCTTTCCAGCCTCAAACAACGAGGCCGAGTACGAAGAATTAATCGCCGATCTGCAACTTGCCACCGATTCTGGAGCGATGAGCGTTAACATTTTTAGCGATTCCCTACTCATAGTAAACCAAGTTATCGGCGACTTTGAAGCCAAAAGAATGCAAATGTCGGCATACCTAGGGTACTTCAGGGCAATTTTAAATAAGTTTTTTTTTATATAACATTACTCACATCTTGAAAAACGCAAGGGCAGATGCTCTAGCAAGACTAGCAACGACACCGCTACACATCCTGAGAGGGCATACCATGGTAGAAATGCTGGAAAAGCCTAGTATCTCCAAGAATTTCTTTGAAGTATTCACGCTTGCATTAGCAGCCCCACCACTATTAGAGGACTAGAGAACGGACTTAGTCAAATACTTAGTCAATGAGACACTACCAGCAGATCGCACGGAAGCAAGGAAGCTAACTCAGTGAGCGACGTTCTATAACATGCACAATGGCCATCTCTACATGAGCAAGAAGAGATTCCCCATACTCAAATGTGTCACTCGAAAAGAGGGCCGAGGACTGCTAGAGGATGTCCACAGATGCAAATATAGGAACCACAGTAGACCAAACACCATCATCCACAAGCTCCTCCTCTATGGGTTCTACTACAAGAAAATGAGGGAAGACGTGAGAGAAATTGTAGACAAGTGTGAGTTATGTGCTCAATATGCAACTAGAATACACGCCCCGGCAGCCCCAATGTCAATAATCATTAGCCCCATTCCGTTCGCACAATGAGAACTCAACTTTATCGGGCTGTTGAAAGCATTATCATGCTAGTTCAAGTACATCATCGTCTTCATCGACTATCACACAAAATACATTGAGGCAAGGCCACTAGTGCTCATCACCACGCAGAAAGTAATTAACTTCTTGTTGAGGGATCTATATTGCTAATACGGAGCACTACTCACTATCGTCACCGATAACTGGAAGCAGTTTAACAACGATGAAATGAAGAAATTCCCAATTGACCTGGGGACTCAATTAGTGTTCACATCGGTATATTACCCCCAGACCAACGGTCAGGTAGAAGCGCCAACAAAAAGATCGAGGCGGGACTCAAGAGATGAATAAAGGACTACAGCCACAAATGGGCGGAATGTCTCTATGAGTTGCTTTTGTCAATCAGAACTATGTCGACTGAGGCAACAGGAGCTTCGCCATTTTCACTAGTCTATGGAGCAGAAGCAGTCTTGCCACTTGAGGTCATGCACCGAAGCCCCTGTTTTGAAGGATACGATGAGGACACTAATGAGGAAGGGCTCAACATGGAAAACATATTACGAGAAGAATGGGAGGATGAAACCAACGACTAACTCATGGAAAACAAACAGCGGATCGCCCGACACTACAACCGTTGAGTCAAGGCACGAAAGCTCCTAGTGGGTGACATGGTGTGGAGGGAAGTCATCCCAAAACAAAAAGGATTGTCACTGATATGGGAGGGACCATTCAAGATCATCGAGAGCCTAACTCTAACCACGTTCATCCTTGAAGACAAAAACGGCGCCAAAGTACCAAGAACGTGGAACACGGAACATCTCTGATATTGTTATTGTTGAAATAGGTTCTACTATTTTGGTATTTTTGGCATTAGAAAACTTTCTCTGCTATACAGGGGACTAAACTTGCTTTCGTATCATTACGATATCGCCCTCAATGAAACCAAAATTCTTCAGACCTTTGCTTGTAAAAATAAAAAAAATAAAACCCTCATTATCTGCACATTCAGTGTGGCCGTTTGTCCCATCTACCGTTTCGATAGAACGGGAAAACGGTACAAGTAAACGAATTTCTTTTAGACCTTTCATCGACCAGCGATATGTAATCTTACTTGGAGAAATTTTCGAAAAAAATAATACCTTCTCATTAATGGCATATCGGTCAGATTCATGACCAATGGTCAAGGCGCTGACCAAAAAGCAAAAAGCCTTGGCGGAAAGAATGATTAATGTTATAGAGCCAAAATATAGTTAAGATCGTTCAAGAAAATGATAAATGCTAATACTATTACAAGAGGGAACCAAGCTTCACGTTGGGCCATGATCTTCGACGTCTTGCAGGTCCTACTCTTTCTCAGCTTCACGTTGACGCTCACGGTAGCCTGCAGCGAGTTCCTCACTGGTCGCTTGGTCCAAGCCTTCTGCATTACAAAGATGACGGGTTAGCGCGGTTGTCAGTGATGGATTAGGAGTCAAAGGATGAGCACCATGAGGAGTCATACCTGCTGCCACATTCTACTGTTGGCGCTCCCTCTCCATGGCCTCTGCCTCTTTCTACTTGATTTTCTCCAAGGTATCCCATTCCGCAGCATGCTTCAGACGTCATTCTTCAATAATCCGAGCAATGTCAGCTTTATACTTGTCATTCACCCACTCGTTCCGAATGAACTGCTCTCGAGTCTCCTGAAGGCCTTTCTTAAAGGCCGACTGAAGTGCTTCATGGAACTCGACACCAAGCGTAAAATCTTCAATGGCGTCAGTCAGCTCCTGTGTCCGTCCCTCCTCCAGCTGCGTGATCTGCCTCTAAAATTGGTGACTTTACCCTCAGCGACGGTGCATGCATTATCGGTAGCCTTTAGACACTCCCGCACCACCTTCAGCTCCAGCTCCAGCTCCTTGGCATGTTTGACTGAATCCTCCAATCAAGCGTTGGCCTTTTTCAATCTCCCCTCCAAGAGCTTGGACTAGTGATCTAGCTCGTTCCACCTCTCATTGGCCTACATCTGCTGCTTCTCCTTCCGGCCTAGCTCCACACTCACACGAGCGAGCTCTTCCGAGGATGCCACTATAGACTGTGGTTGATGGCACATCAGCTGGATAGCGGCGGCAAAGGACTTGAGGCACTCATCAGCACCTGCAACGATGTCGGCCACATTACGCACCTTTGCCGAGAGGTGGGACACTATCTGAGCAGAGTAGGGTGACGAAACCGCCCACTGGGCAGACTCGGGGATCAAAATGCTTGTGTCCCCGTCATCCCCGACATAGGATTCGTGTTCAGAGTCGCCAAGATCACGGTCCGGTAGAGCGTCAACGTCAAAAATGGGTCGAGCAGTAGGGATGGTCTTTATACCAATGGACCAAATGTTGTCATAACCCAACTGTCCAGCAATCATGATAACACCGTCACCAGCGGGAGCGGTCTTCTTTGGTGTTCTTTTCGACCCACCAACTGCAGCATTCTTTCATTTCTCACCACGGCCAGTAGCTATGGCTGAGGTCGACAGGGACTTCGTCTTAGGGGGAACAACGTCAGTCCCTATCCAGTCAGTCTCTACCTCGTCAAGAAGATTAATGGTGAGTGGGGGCATAAAAGTGACACTACCAGAAATGGAGACATTACCGGCGACTTGCCGTCGCCGGCCTTGTCTTTTTTTTCGCCGGAATTGTCATTACCGGCGACAAGTCGCCGACAATGACGTCGCCGGAAATTCCCCGCCGGTATTAACATTGCCGGCGACGGAGTTTCACGTCGCCGGTGATGTGTAGGACATTACCGGCGACGGAAGTCGCCGGCAATGTCTGGAAAAATTTTGAAAAAAAAACGCGGTTCTGGATTGGGCCCAATTCTAGAACCTGCATTGAAAGACATAAACCGTACAATCATACAAGTTCAACAGTACACATAAATGTCCAACGTACAGTACAAATAGCAACGACGATACGAAAATTAACTACAACTACAGGTCAGGGTCCAGGAACTTGCGGGTCAGGGTCGAAGTAATCCATGTACTCATTTGAATTCCGGTGGCTACCTTGGTCATGCTCTGGCGTTGACTGGTGCGGTGGTGGTGGTGGATAGCTAGGGAACGGATGGACCGGGGGAGGTGTGGGGAACGGTTGTCCGGTAGTCTGAGCCTCGTACATCGTCCGCATCCATGTGTACATCTGAGCCTGCATCTGCTGGACCATGTTTTGGTACTCGGCCATCTGCCTCTTTTGCTCCTCCAACTCCCTCTGCGTCCTCTGAAGCTCCGCTGTGAGGTTACGACTAGAAGTTGAACTTCTTGACCCGGTAGAGTATTCTGAAGTGTTTTTCAATACTCCTTCGCCCGCCGAGCCCATTCCCCAACAGTAGTAGGTATTCTTTCCAGTCCCGCACGCTTTTGCCATGATCTGAGCCGCTATCGGGGGATCAAGCGGATCGATCTGAGAGGCATACTAGGTGACTCCTCGGAGCAGACAGGATGGTTAGTCCGAGCTATACTCATGGTCACTTCTGCGGTCGCCTCCTCCACTCTCGCCTAATTGAAAAGCGAAAATGAACAACGTATTAGCTAACAAAATCTATTACTATCGAAAAATAGTTTTATTAACACATGGAGAGGTGAAAGACTTACCGCTTCTTCAGGGCACTGCGGATAGAACTTCTGATGAATATACACCAACGGGTTCACATCTTGTTATTGCTGTGCCTTAGTCGACCAACCCATGTAGTTGAGTGAACCTGCATGATGGGCCCTGGTGTTTTTCAATCTATTCGCCCGGTTCGTCTTCGAAATCGCTTTGTTTGATAAACATATGAAAAAAAATTAGTAACTAACTATTTCAATTTGATACGATACATTAGGCTTGTAAGATATAGTCAGGATGCATACCTGAGCTTTGGGGTGCTCGAAGTGGGCTATCAGCCACAGCCACTCGTACTCCCTAAACCGGAATTCGCTAGGGGTAGAACCTCGGCCTAGCTCCTTGTATACAGTGTAATGGGAAGAAAGCTCGTTCTTCCACTCTTTATACCTATATTAAAACAAGGAAAAAAAGTTAAAGATATTAAAACACTTGATAAACAAAAATCTAACTCGATATATATTCAAATAAGTCGAAGCACATCACCTCATATGTAGTTGACGCTCTACCCACGTGTGAATAAGAACTTCATCCACGTCAAACCACACCTGCAATATGAATATATAAAAGGTAAAATTATATATTTATTCGGACTTAATTAATAAATGTAAAATTTACGTAATGAAAATACGATTTTACTCACACTGAGTGCATTATGCACTTGCATCTTCACGTAGATAGGCACAGATTCCCAATCTGGCCAAAGCATTGGGACCTTGTCCCGCACGATCGCACCGGCCATGCTGACATATTTGCGCGTGGTGTCGAATGCCTCGATCACCTCGCCATCCTCATTGGCCCTTATGGGCGTTTTCCTTCCGCCGGTGGCCAGCTCAAGTCTCTTCCCGGTGCAGGTGCCTCTAGCCCCTTTCCGTTTTCCAGTCCCATTAACGAAATTGCCTAATAATACAATGTCAACAAATTGATATCATTAATTGAACCTATCGTAAGTCTTAAGTAATAATTAAGTCATCAATCTGATGTTAAATAAAATTTACCTGCATCGTCCGTTTGTTGGTTGGTGCACCTCACACTCCAAAGATACACGGGGTCGAACGGGAGGAAGTTATACGCTTCCTCCACGGTCAGGAACTCCGGCCGTCCTTCAACATAAACAGACATCCCCCTATCATCGAATTCAGGGATGACAGGAATCTCGTTGGGTAGGAAGAGACCGGACGGCAGAGATAGACGAGGCCTGGACGATGAGGCGCCAGCACCACCATGTGTCTCAGATGATTCCCGTGAAACGGGAGTAGGCACCGGGCGAATATGGGGCATTCGGATTGAGGGAGTTTCTGATGCCCCCGTTGACTGTCGCTTGTCTGAGGCTCTGCCACTGGAGGGACGTCTGCTGATTGAGCGTCTGGAGACTGAGGCTCGAGCCTCGACTTACGGTTGCACGGCTCTTGATCGTGCAGCTTCCTCCTCAGCTCGCGCCTCTAGCAAGGCTCTCGTGCGAGCAGTCATCATTGGCCCACTGGGCGTGTTGCTAACTGCGGGCGAGGAGGAAGCTTGACTACTGTTCCCTCCATTATTTCGGGAACCTCTCCGAAGCCAATTAGCCGTAAAACCTCCTGGACACCGTAATAGTCATGGATTCGGTTCTATAACAAATCGGAACCGAAACGGTTTGGAACCGGAACCGTTTGAACCTGGAACCGTTATGTTACAAACGGTTCCAGTTACAAACAGTTCTGGTTCCAAACGGTTCCGGTTCCAAACCGTTTCGGTTCTATAACAAATCGGAACCGGAACCGTTTGAAACCGGAACTGTTTGTAACCGGAACCGTTTGTAACATAACGGTTTCGGTTCCAAACCGTTTTGGTTCTATAACAAATCAGAACCGGAACGGTTTGGAACCGGAACCGTTTGAACCTGGAACCGTTTGGAACTAGAACCGTTATGTTACAAACGGTTCCGGTTACAAACAGTTCCGGTTTCAAACCGTTCCGGTTTAAAACCGTTATGGTTCCAAACTGTTATGATTCCGATTTTTCACCTTAATTTATACGTTAAATTAACAACTATATCACCTTAATCCAAACACATTAAATTCCGAAGCCAATTTTTCACCTATTATACGTTAAATTAACAACTATATCACCTAACTTAACATATATACATACATCATTTCCGGCTTTAAACTTTTCACATATATATACATCACATATACACTTTGTATACATCATGCATCTTAATTTCACCTAATTTTGACACATATATATATATACATCACATATTAATCCAAATCACCCTAGCTAATTAATTTTCCACATTTTTCAAACATACGTATATATATACATTCCATATAAATTAATTAATTTTTCACATATATACATCACATATATTTCTCCTTCACCCCACAATTATCCACATTAATTTCCCACAATTTTCAAACATACCTTAATTACATTTTCCAAATATTTTCCACATGCATACATACATCCCACAATTATCAAAAATTAATTAATCAAAATGCATAAAAATCAAATGTGGAATGAGAGAGAGAGAGGGAGAGAGAGGGAGAGAGAGTGAGCTATTACCTGCCATGGTGGAGCTCGACCCAACTGTTGTCCGGCGACGGAGGTGAGGGGAGGAGGAAGAGGCGGAAGCCGGGGAGGAGGAGAGAGGGGAGGAGAGGGGAGGAGAGGAAGAGAGGGGAGAGGGGAAGAGAGGATTGAGGAGAGGGTTGAGATGAAGAGAGAGGGGTTTTAGGGTTTGAAAGGGAAGAGGGAGAGGAAGAAATGGGGACCCGCTAACGATGTTTCACCGTGATAAATCCAACAAGTGTACTTATCCCAAAACCCGTATTTACTCAGGTGCCTCTGGACTTTATCAATGGGAAAACGAAATCGATCGCTGAAACACTTACATTCTTTACACGGGCAATAATGAAGTGTAGTGTCTCCACAATTAGCCTTCACAAAATCCACAAAACTCCTAATTCCCTGGTGATATCTGACATCCCATCTTTCGAGGCTCATCCAACTCTTGTCCATCCTGAAAATTCTAACAATTTTACGTATTAATTATATATATATATATACACACACACATTCACTACTAATAATCGACGCGATATCTCAATTCAACTCTAATTAAATCAACACATGCATGCATATATATATATATATATCGATCTAATCTCTGAATTCGATTCAGTACTCGATGATGGTATTCTTCTTTTTTCAATTCAAAACGTATTTGACTAGGTTGGAGGCTCTGTTAAGCCTGGCTTCGATAACACTACGATAATACCAGTCGTTGATTCAGACACAAGATAAGATTAACTACAAGCAATTTTCTCGTTTCGGTGACATCAACAACATTTCATATATATCTCACGAATTGGATTTGATCAACACACACATATATATATATATAATTACATACACATATACGTATATATACACGTACCTATATATATAGCTTCCCGAGTGATCGAGTTTTCGACGCGCGCCTTAATTTTGACAATATACCGAAGGATCGATTTCAGAGCGTACGTTTTCCTTCTTTCGATTTCTCTGGATTTTTTTCGATCAAAATGAATGAATAATCGATGCATCTAATATAAGAGACATTATCGGCGACGGAGTAAGTCGCCGGAAATGAAGACATTACCGGCGACTTTACGCCGGAAAATCGCCGGTAATGTTTCAAAACATTACCGGCGACTCCAACCGTCGCCGGCAATGTCGAGCCACACATTTACGGCGAAATTCCGGCCGGAAAATCGCCGAAAATGTTCGGCTTGACATTGCCGGCGACGGTTGGAGTCGCCGGTAATGTTTTGAAACATTACCGGCGACATTACCGGCGACGGAGTAAGTCGCCGGTAATGATGAACATTACCGGCGACTTTTCCGGTCGCCGGCCTTGTCTCCGGTGATCTCGCCGGTAATGATGGCAAATGTGGTAGTGTGACGGTATTGCCCGTCTGAGCGGCGAGGTCGAGCAGCATGGCCTTATTTCCCTCCTCCTCAAGGTCAGCGATCAAGTCATCAATGTTGCCAAAGGACTTCATCTTCTTATCCCGCTTAGCGTTACTGTAGCCAACTACAAATTCAAGAAAAGGAGAAAGATTATAACCTAGTCCCAAATTGCAGATTTAAGATAGAACATACAAGAAGAATTTTTTTTAACACGGGAATAACGTCAGCAAAGAACAGCCATCAGACGACATACTAGGCGTCAGTGCAAGACCGGTCGACTCTAGAATTCGGTAGTCTCTCAAAAGGTACACACTCCAAAACTTATCACTATAACCCTTTTCCACTCTGTGGCAACGCCGCTTTTCTATAGCACAGAGATGATAGTGATGGGTAACTACAAACAAAGGAAACAACACATAAGAAAACGGAAAGATCAAACCGCTAGTCTAACGACAAACATCAAACTGCCATTATCACCTCGGGGATGAAACCTAGTAGGCATATGGACCCGACCTGCAATGCCCACTGATTAGGACCAGGCTCCTCCGGTAAGAAAGTGCTCGAACCTCCACTCTTGTTTGGACATCCAAAAATTGTGCAGGGCAAGGGGATTACCCCGCCGTTGAACCAAGCGAAGCGTCCCCCGACACCATTCTTCATAGAATACAGCACCTCGAAGCAGTGTAACACTTCATTCAGAGTAGGATAATCCAGCCCGGCAAGCTTCAATAGCACGAACATAGCGTTCAGAGATTGAAGCATTAACGGAGAAACTTGCCCGACAGCGAACCGCAGCTCACCAAAGATGTACTTATGAAAGGGGTGAAGCGGCAACCACACGCCGAACCGCAGCTGAGCGTGATCTAGGGTGATGTGACCAGCATGCGGTCTGGTAATGAATTCACCCTTACCCAGGCGTCTAGGGGTAACAATCTTGGGAATCTAGATCTCCGTTTTCATCTCCTAGATGGCATAAAAGGACATCGACTTAGCAGGCTCATCTACCTCTTGTGAGTTGCTCAACGTCCAATCTCTCAACTCGCCTAACCCAAGCATCAGCGGATTGGGAGAAATAACGGGGACCGTACCCGAAGTTGATGTTGTCGGCTCTGCTTCACCCCTCTCAGGTTGACAGGATGACGCAATGCTACCTGCGAAACATTTACGGATAAGGTTAGTCCAAGGTTTACCCATCTCAGCTTCCTAATCCGTAAATGACTTCTCAAGGAACATGCCCGGTCCCCCCAACACTGAAGCAGGTTCTCTAGCGGTTACATACCTAACGCTATACGACGCACGTGACACCGTTAACTCATCCAGCAACGCTCTCGTAGATTCAAAACTCAGGAAGTCACTGAAACTAGAGGCTTCACTACTATCATAAGACAACACTATGGTATCCATCCTTAACCTACATAACCCATAGTAGGAGAATCATTAACATCAAGCCGGTTGGATCAGACGCGACACCAACATCTCCAAAAATTAATTGGGCCCGAAGACTAGATCCAGGCCCAGACACACATAGGAGATATGACCCAGGGACAGGAAGACTCTAGAAAAACTTAATAGCGACGAAGGTACCCCCGTCCACTGTGAATGATAACGACACAGTACCAGACTCTCTACATTCAATTAAGGCAGAAAAACCGCAATCGAAGACACAAGCAAATACAAAGCATGCAGAACCAACCCAGAAATTCAAAACATCACTTAGAGAAAAAGCACGGAATGAACAGAAGTGAAACTTACTTGATCTTCGAGGGAGATGATCGGAAGTTAAAAGCAGCAGTAGAAGCAAGGCTTCACGGTACAGCGGCGACAGATGGACTGAGTCTCTCTCTCTCGGTACAGCGGCGACAGATGGACTGACTCTTTCTCTCTCTCTCTCTCTCTCTCTCTATATATATATATATATATATATCTAAAAGCCTAGTTCCAGAATATGCTCAGAATGCAAAGTGTGGGAAGGAAAGAGAGAGAGGGGAGTATAAATATGCCACCTTTGGGCGTGATCGCCACCGTTCAAAGAAACACATCGGTTCCCAAAATGCAAACACGCGTCCACTGACGTCATCGGGCACGGAAGAGTCCGAAACACGAAATGATACGTACCGTTTCCTTAATCACGATTTCCAAGGAAAACAAAATGATCACACTTCAACCCACGACGGGACGTTTGGGAAACCCAAGATGCCCTAGGACAACACGTGGAGGTTATAGATTTGGTGACATTTAATGAGGACAATAAATGGTTGCACCTACCAACTCGAGGGAGAAGCATAACGGCGACGGATGTCACAGGACACCGGGATCGACACTAACCGCCTCAACCTTCTGTAACGCCCACATTAGCGACAGCCGTTAGCATTGAAAAAGATTCTTCTACCGGCAACAATATCTTCTACGCCATATCGCCGAAAGTATTCTCCTACCGACCAAAGAGCTACAAAGTCGCGCGGGGGATACGAACTCAGGGATTTAAGGGTTACCAATTCAAACGAGTTCCACCTATAGTTGCACCCCCACCAGTGTAGCTACCAGCGACCAGCAACAAAATCTATCGGATTGTGAGGGACCGAGTGTTTGAGTGCCAAAAAGTGTATCCCTCAGTCGGTGCAATGTAGCCACTCATTACATCCCCCGGCACTAAATAGTTAAGAAGGAGTATGTCAATTATTGGGAAGGGCTTCATTGGGAACGGGCCTATTGGGTTAAACCATTACTTGAAGGAACCCCGATAGGACGTCATGACTCATTCAGGAGGCAAACAAGCCTAAGGGCGTTAACATCAATACATTTTGCTTACCCCGGGAGACGGTAAACTAGCTATTTATCGGTCTCACTGATACTAACTACAAGTGCCCATTTTGTTGTCTTAAATACAGGTACCAATTTCGTCAAGCGGAACAACCTTGGTCGACGAGCTGGGGGACTATATGGCACGTATCCGGCTCTAACAGGTAACAACGCATGTTAAGTACGTACGGATAGTATCGCCGGTATCCAGTTTTACAACTCACCAACCAAGATTGATCCCCTTGGCTGAGCGAGTTTGGGGACTTGTACATATACCTGGCTAATTGCCTTATCTCGTACGTACTTAACGTTCTTCATTAGTTTATAATTATATCTAACCACCAACATAGCAGCATTCACCAGTAAGAGACCTACAGCTTTAATGACCAACCCAAGTTCTATCTCGGCATGGTTAGCACTCACGCGCCCGTCAAGGAACCCATCAGAAAACACTTCAGCAAAAGAGTAAGAACATTGATCCCACATCGAAGAATTGATAAGAGCTCTGATCTCAACCACCTTTATAAGCCTGGTAGTTCAGCATTTATGGTACGCATTCATTACCCTTTTACGTCGTTACTCTGTTTAAATCATATCTCGTTACTGACTTAGGCATCGGAGGGTTGAAGGCCGATACACCGGGTCTCTCCTTAACTATTGTCATTCTTAGCAGCGAGAGTAATTGGGTAAGAGCGATCGTAAAGAGTTAGTGAAAAGAAGAGCAAATATCAATTGAGAGCGATAAGACAAAGCGATATCAATACAGCGACAACGGTATAGATCAAAATCAAGCAACAGCGGTATACCGAATTTGAAGTAGATTTGTATTAGTTTCACTTGTTCAATTACCCTTTTACGGTTTTGGATATTAACAAATAGTACTGCTAATCCAAAAAATTAAGATTGTCCTTAGGAATTCGAATCTAAACTTAAAGTAAAACTGTCCAATCACAAGTTAATCCATTCTCTGTAAAACTCAAAATTGATGCAGATCAAATTCTCAGACCGTGAACCTCTTTGAAATAATCTTCTCTGTGAATCTATTGCGCTCTCTCTCTCTCTCTCCAGTAGTATGCATCAGGGCAGGGGAAGATATAAACTGCACAATAAATAAAAGGAAGGGAACTCATGTATTAGTAGCTGATTTTGATGCATTTCATTCAATCAAGTAGCAGTGCTAATCCTAAAATAAGATTACCCAAAACTTCTAACGTGCTTCAAGAAAAAATATTACGTCAAATGTTATAGGGATATTACGATAAGAAAAAGTTAACAAACAAATTTTAGTTGACTAAATAGTTGCGCCAATCTAAAAGCACAAAGAAAATAACATCACGTACTCTCTGTCTCATTTTAACCACCTCGATCTCTTCCCTTCAAAAACTTGGAAAACCCTATTCCTCCTTTCTACATGAAAAAATATGAATGATCCTAACATGATTGTAGACAAGCCGAAGTCAACAAAAAGCACAAAGCATGAAGTCTCAATTGTCATAATCCATATAAGTATCTGGGGACTGACTGACTTTTCTATCATCAAATTTCCATGTAACAAATGTCCACTGCAATTGTGACAAAGGGGTAGTCTTGTCATTTACAAGCTGATGAAGAACAATGTCGGTGCACGCAGAAGAGATCATGACGATACCCAAATTACCTATTAAACCCTTCAATATATATCTATCTACCCTCATTTTGTCCAATAAAGCTCTCTAGCTACTAGACATGTCCTATAATTTTCCCACAATTTGGACCCCCTCTCTCTTTTCCCCATCACCATAATTGTGTGTCCTATTCGACATCTCTCCCTCAACAAACAAAACCAAAAGCATCCACACCGCTGCTATTTAATTATTTGCGCTGACAACAAACATTATGGCGAAGCAAATATTCATCAAGAGGCCGAAAGGGATGTCGCCAAAACTCTCTGCAAGTGAAACCCTCGTCTCAGATGCTATATTGTTAATGATGAACAACAACTCTGCGCAAGCTAGAGACAATAATTCTCCTAAAAACCAAACCTACGCCTTCCTCTCTGCTCTCTCTAAGTCTCTATCTCTATGCAATAAACGGTATGATTTTGCTCTACACCACATTGCCTATTTTGGTGATAGACCACAACAGAACAACACAGACCCGATTCCACAGCTTTCATAAATGTGTGAGACTTAATTCAATATGATCGAGCAAAAGGGTAAAAAGAAAGCATACCCAGAATGAAGCTTTGTTTAATGAAAAAGCGAGGAAGGGCAACAACAACAAAAAATGGAGCTCCGATCTAACAAGATGGACCCACACTTCTACTTCTGCCCTCCTCGCCTTCCACCTTCTGCGTTGGCTGTTGGTGTTGCTGTGAGTTCTGCTGCAGCGTCTGTTGTTGCTGTTGTTGTTGGGACTGAAGCAAAGCCTGAAGCTGAATATGGTGTTGTTGTTGTGGCTGAATCTGGTAAGGGTTATGATCAAAGCCAAGAGCCAAAGCCGGTGAGATGTTCGAAATACTACTATTAACCCCAGCAGCTGAAGTAGGGCTCATCTGAGTCAATCCAGTCACCGAGTCAAACCCACCACTGTTAAACCTTGCATGATGAAGATTATGATGATGACCCATTAAAGGTGCTGGCTTGTTCTGCTGCTCAAAGCTTCTCAACATCTCATGCTGCTCTCTCGCCGCCAACAGTTGATGAGCCTCAAATATCTGCTGCTGCTGCTGCTCTCTCACCATCAACCCTCCTCCTCCGCCGCCACCTCCTGTCGGAACACCCATCATCGGCGACATGTTATACGCCAAACCCGTGTTGGTGATCTGGTGCGGAGGCATGTAATTTGCTGATGGGAGAATGGAGATCATGGAAGACTGAGATGGGGAATGCGGTGGGCCCATGTAAGTGGCCAACTCTCTCTTGGCGTTGTGGAGATCGAGCTGGACTTGCTTGAGCCTCTGCTGGAGGATGGAAATGAGCCCCACGCAGCCGTAGACGGGGTCGCGGAGCCTGGCCTCGGCCTCGTAAGCCAGGGAGTTGACTGCGTCCTCGCGCTGCGTGGCGCTCAGCTCGTTGAGAATCTTGGCCACATTGCTTGCCCCGAACACCTTGTGGACGTTGGCGAACTTCTGCGGCTGGTCTGGCGGGAAGTACGGCGCGAACACGCACTCCTGGGTGCATTTCCGCCGGAGAAACTTGCACGCTGCGCACGGAGAGTTCGAATTCGACGACGAAGACGACATTATGTTTTCCTCTTTCGCTTTCAAATCAAATAATCAATTCAACTGCAGCGAGAGATAGAGAAACAGAAACCCCATCCAAGTCAATGTTGATAAATTTGATAATGCAAGAGAGACAAATAGGCTTTTTAAGGCAAGGACAAGCTTTATATAATTATACTTGTTTTGTTTTGTCTAAAGAAAGCTAGTAGCCAGCATTGAAATGAGGGAAACACCAGAGAGGCAAATGCATAGGGGATTCAGGGAAGCTTCATTGATTTATCATTTCATGGGTTTTAGAGAAAGAGGAAGGTGTTACCATTAAAGAAGCGAACCCTTCTCTTAATCTATTGGTATTAAATCAAAACTACAACCGACCTGATCGGATAGTCTCATACCTATAACAAAAACACTACCTTCTAACCAAAGCAAAACATATAAAAATAAAAATTTATAAAAAAGAAAAAGGAAAAAAGGGTTTGGGATTTTTCAGGCAAACGAGTCGGGTCTCTCTCTGAATCTGATGGGTGAAGTGAAGTGATATAGCAGATACGGCCAACAATGGCATTCTTTTACGCTGCGAAAGAGAGGGACAGTGGAACGGAAAACAATGAAACGGGAGCTAATTTTTATCTGTCAATTTCCAGAAAATTTTAACTAATAATATTAACAAGAAGAGTCAAGAACAAGCACAAGCTCTGTGAAAACACAAAACAAACAGTGTTGGCCTGAGTTAAAGCTTAACTTCATGGTCACGAAAAAATGCTAAACAAAATCTATAAGGGTGTACAGATCTTTTTAGATCCCAGTACCAAAGTCCACGATGAAAACCCGGTTCTTATCGATTCTCAGATATCAAGGCTCTAAAACAACAACACTTTTGAACAAAACCTCATACAGAAAACGACTTTAAGTACACACACACACATATATATATATATATATTTATATTTCACCTACCGATAATGTTATGGTGAGTTAAAAAAGGCTAAAAAGCTTTGCTTCTGACTTCCGATCACAGTCGAGTTGTTCTCCTCCGCCGCCGCTGCCTCTCTCTCACAGCCATCATGAAACAGCAGCGGAAGAAAAACAAACACCGAGGTCAGGCGAAGTAGGCAAAAACGGCGACGTTTCGGAAAATGGTGGAGAACTCCAGAGAGAGAGAGAGAGAGAGAGAGAGAGAGAGAGAGAGTTCTCGATCCGATCTTCGAGTTTCAGGATCCCAACAGAAGCAGCAGAAAATAAAACGAAAAAGATTCCCTCTCAAAAAAAAAACGAAAAAGATTTTATTATTTCAAAGATGAAGAAGAAAGAACGAAAATGATGAGAGGGAGAAAAAGAGAGAGAAATAAAACTGCGCAAGGCGAAAATTCTATGCGCAAGGGGGGAGTTTTACTATGGCGAAGACGACGACGTCAAACTTTTTATAAGGTGGGGTATGTGTGGCCAGCCGTTGAGATTCAAAACGAGAAGGGACGACCATCGGTTTATGTTATTCTGAGCAACCCATTTAGTGCACTCGTCTGAGTTTCCTCTTTGTCCCTGTACTGTCATCTCTGCCTT
Organism: Geum urbanum; assembly: GCA_946800695.1. NCBI lineage: Eukaryota > Viridiplantae > Streptophyta > Magnoliopsida > Rosales > Rosaceae > Geum > Geum urbanum. Next base: position 17,758,573 of record OX326997.1, on the reverse strand, counting down.
GGCTGTCAATGCATATGCATGAAAATGACTCAAATGTCCTTCTTTCTGTTTTGGGAAATTTGTTTCGTTTATGGTAAATTTATTTTGGTTATGATTATTACGGGTATGTATGCTTGTAAAGTCAAAGATAACATTGTTTAGTTAAGGAATCCTAGATGACAGTCTTTAGAGGAATTGTTATTAATGAGAAAATGAAATGTTTGTTTTGTTTGAACAATGAAGACTAGATTAGGTAATGAAGCTTTTGAATTTGAATTGCCAATCCTTTTGATCAATTGATCTGTGATTTGGTTATTTACTATGATAACAACGGAAGCAATCTGACTTTCAAAACTTAGGTATCTTTTTTTTTGAAATAAAAAACTTAGGTATCTTGAACTGTTTAAATTTTAAATCCCGAAGTTTTTACAACAAATCTACTCTAAAGTCTTTAAAAATAAATAAAATAAAAGAATGACAACATTAGTTTTTTTTTAAAGGGGACAACAATAGTTTTAGAAAAAAATTCACCTACGATGCTTGAATTTTTTCAAATGTATCAATTTAATATTCGACTTTCAAAATTTATGAATGTGAAGTCTAAACTCCCGAAATTTTATTAACATGATGTCTAATGCGATGTATTTCCGACGTGGAGTAAGGAGATTCACGAGTGCGAGAAGCACTTCGGCGAGAACATGAAACAAGGAATGATGTCTGATGACGTGGCGAAGCGGCGCGAGGCGTACGGGTGGAACGAGTTGGAGAAGCACGAGGGCAATCGATTTGGAGCCTGGTGTTTGAGCAGTTGAGTTGAGAGAGAATATATAAAAGATAAATAAAAAATGAAATTATAAGAATATTGAAGTTATTTTATAATTTTTTCCAACAAAAAAAAAGTCAATAAATTTAATCGAGCATAAACGAAATTTAACAATAAACATTACATTAATAAGATTTTGATAGTTTAGACATCACATCGTGGATTTTTTTCTTAATTTTAATTATAAAAGTATTCAATATGTAACATAATTACAATTATAAATTATATGATTTTATCTAATTCAACATATATTCGTAAGCTTGTCTTTGAAATTGATCGATGTTAAGTAAAAATGAAATTGTCAAAGTTAAAACATCGAAACACCACAAATTATAACGTATTATCCAAATTACACCATATTATATATTAGTCAAACCAATTATAAATTGCTAGTTGTCATTAGGAATTTACAAATCCATCCTTTCACATCAACTCATCCGCCGATATTTTTAGTCAATGGTAGTTTCAGTTGCACGGTTCCTTATTGATGACTTGTAATAGTAGAGTTTCAAACTTTCAATTACATATTCATCCTTGATGGTAAGTGTCACGGGGTCAAGCTTCTGCCTAAATTTTTGCCTCGTGATGGCGTCTAGCAAGCCCACTTACTCAACCAGCCACTCCCTCTCAAACACTCGTTGTTGCACAGTGAAAATCTATCGAGTAAATAGAGCCAACGAGTACAAACAAACATACACAACAACCATACAAGTGTTTATTATCGGGTACTTGTTTTACAAGGAGACCCGCCTCCTCAACCTTTACAATAAAAGGACTACTACTCGATAAGAGTAGGACACATTGCTTTCAGTTTTTGCGCTCCGACGCATTATCTGTCGAGCACTCGGTACTCCAATCTCGGTACTCCGCTCCCGACTTGGTGATATTTATCCACTCGACACTATGTTCACAGCCTTTGCATCCCGACGCATTGACTGCCTAACACTCACTGTTCCTCGATGGTGTGATTGTCACCGTGGGTTTCACAATGCTCATTGTGTGTGTCTTTAACTCAACACCATGCACACCTTATATACGATGTCTCGACAATTAACACCCATAACTGTCAACGGGTTATGTGGCAGCACGCATGCATTGAAAGTATGGACAGTCACATTAGTTATTTAGGAAATATAGACATATGTTGAATTGTAACTAAGTAATGAGAATTACTGTGATATTGCTGTACCATGTAATCAGTAAACAACATATACATGTTCACTGATATTAGGAATCTATCATTAAGAGTAGATATGATTTCAAATCTTTTGTTATTTATGTTGAGTGCAATAAGGAAACCTTTATGGGCAAGGACTTATTGCAACTCTCTATATATGTGAGCATTGGTCCCTGTTCTCTACACGCGTAAGCTTTTAGAACTTATTTCCATCAAGGTGCTTAAAGAACTAGAGAACAGAAGACCAAAGCTTTTACGATGGCTATATCGATCAATGCTGCAGGTAACCTTCTGAACACTACAGTTGTATGTTGATTGTATTTACATGTACTGATTGAACTACAGTGTTTGCTTTCAATTGGTATCAGAGCTATTGGCTCAAGAATCATGCATGTAAATCAATTTAGAAAATCAACAAAAAAAAAGGGCTAATAGAAACGGGCCAACCATTTTTTGGCTAACCCATTCAGAACAGCCCATACCTGGGACTGTGAGTTGCGTGACCCGGCCCATAACCCGTTAAGGATCAAACTGGTCCAAGTCATATATTGACTGACCGTTAAGGGAAGAGTTTGGAAAACTGGATTTTCATTGAAGGCTGAGGAAGAACACGTTCGGGTTCGTATTATGAACTCGCAAGGATTCAAACCTTTGGGCTCACAATATCAGGTACGATTAGGAAACGTATAAAGAACACTAGAGCATATCCCGGTGTGCACATAAGTTAGGATAGAATTGGGATTGTGTCTTGATTGACCGGATGGAACTTACGATTCTGTTATCGCTGTGTGTTCTTGATTGTTTGAATGAATTGTTATGCTGCATATTGTGTAAATTCCGCTAACAGTGCAGCGCTGTGAGCAGTTGCATGATTATTTAAGTAATTGATCTGCTCTATGAACTCTGCTGGGTCTGTAGAATTCTTCTAAATGGACAGTATAATAGGTTAAAATGATCAAGTTTTCCAACCTAAAACCATGATCCATGAATTTTACAGCATGGAACACGTCTTTCTCATACAATTTTAGGAGAAGGACATTCCAATCAAACTCTGAATTTTCTGAACAACTGTATCAGTATATTGCACATAGCAAAACTTTTCCACGTTTTTAGAGATTCATTCAGCATTAAAGAGTTTTGAAAACTTGTGTTACTGAGTTCAAAAATATGTACATTTTGTCTTCCATAGAAGTGTTGGTACATAGTTTTAGAGTCAGTACAGCTACACACATAATTCTAAATCTCATATTCAGATATGATAGGAGTTCTTCTTCTGCCATTAGGTGATGATTTCTCCTTTTATATAACATGAGTCTAACATTTGTGGTGTGTGGATACAGAATTCAGTGTGTTTAATCTACTGCTATATAAGTGTAGTTAGACATGTGTTTTGGGAATATATTGGTATTGAAATATGTTTGGTTCTCTTCTGTGTAAAATCTTTATTCAATATTCACAGAATCTTCTTAACGAAACCTTAAAACCATCTACAGTAGACAAGAACTAATTAAGTTTTCTCCTTGGTTTTGCTCCTTAGGTGTCCAAGTTGTCACTCTCAACCAAATTGAACTATTGACTGGTTCCAATTATAAATCCTGGAGAAGACAAGTTGATATGTACTTCTCACTTAACAATGACCTTGATAGTTGCCTAATAGATCCTATCCCTGATCATGTGGAAGCAGATGATAGAGAGACCAATAAGGCAGGATGAGATTATCAGCAAACCTGGTTTAGGAAAAACAGCACATGCAGAAATATCATTAGAGCCACCATGACAGAAACCATAGTTGGAACCATCCCTGAGTTAGAGTACGCTTATGATTTTCTGGAATTTATTCATGAAAAATTTAAGAAGACGGATAAGTCAGAAGCTGTCATCTTATCAAATCAGCTCAATTCCCTTAAGTATAAAGGAGTTGGGGGAATCAGAGACCACATCCTCAAGATAGAAAACATCACACTTAAGATGAAGAGACTGAATATGAGTCTCCCTGATGAATATGTGGTACATACTGCACTCCATTCTCTCCCTCAAACCTTTAGTCAACTTAAGATAAACTACAATACGCAGAAGGATAAATGGGATCTGAATGATCTCATTGCTATAGCTACTGAGGAAGAAAATAGGATTAAGGCAGATAATCCAGGTTATGAGGTTATTCAACTAGCAAAGGAAGCAACTGTCAACATGGTGGGTAAAAACAAGTGGAAAAAGAAACTTAACACCAAGAAGACCACCAATTTTAAGAATTCAGTTAAGCCAGCAGGATAATCCAGCAACCAACCCTTCAAGTTCAAGTGTTACTTCTGTAAGAAACCAGGACATGTTAAGAAAGATTGTTCAGGGTTCAAAGCCTGGATGATCTAGAAGGGTAAGTGTCCTACAAAACCTGTCTGTTTCCCATCTCTTTTCTTCTTAGAGGTAGATTTGATAAATGTAGAACCAAATACTTTTTGGCTTGATTCAGGCTCTCCTTTACACATAGTAAATTCCTTGCAGGGCTTCATAAAGAAGAGGAAACCAAGAACTGAGGAAACACACATCAGAGTACGCAATGGCATGAGAGTTTCTGTCAAAGCTATAGGCTACCTTAGTCTAGATTTGGGATTAGGAAATTTTCTTTTTCTGGATAACGTTTACTATGTACCCTCAATGAAGAGAAATTTAATCTCTTGGGATCTTTTGATAGAACATGGATGTAGTTTTCAGTATGATTTTAATGGAATAAAGTTCTTCAAGAATTCATTATATATTGGTTTAGCTATACGTTTGAATGGCTACCTACAAATCAAATGTAAGGTTTCCTGTAAATCTGTGTTTGCCATTGAGCAACTAACAGAAACTACAAGTACTTCAGATTCAAACATTAGCATAGGCATCAAAAGAACCTTATTTAATGATAAATTTGCATCCATGTGGCATAGGAGACTAGGCCATATATCCAAAGAGAGATTAAAAACACTCATCAAAAACAAAATGTTACCAGAATTAGATTTCTCTGATCTATCTGATTGTGTGGAATGCTGTAAAGGGAAAATGACTAACAAATCATGCAAAGGTGCATACAAGTCCATCAGTTTATTAGAACAAATCCACACTGACATTTGTGGACCATTTAGAACTCAAACCATATGTGGAAACATCTACTTCATTACATTCATAGATGATTTCTCACGGTTCTGTCACATTCATTTAATGTCAGAAAAATCTCAATCTTTAGATGCTTTTAAAATCTTCAAAACTGAAGTAGAATTACAACTTGAGAAGAAGATTAAAACAGTGAGATCTGATAGGGAGGGGAATTTTATGGAAAATATACTGAAAGTGGTCAGCACATGGGACCATTTTCCTTGTTTCTTCAAGAACAAGGCATTACAGCATAGTATACAACTCCCTACACAGCCCAACAAAACGGTGTGGTAGAAAGGAAGAATAGAACTCTTCTAGGTATGGTTAGGAGCATGATGTGTACATCTGGTTTACCTAGGTTTCTGTGGGGAGAAGCCTTAAGGACTGCAAATTACATTTGCAATAGAGCACCAAGTAAATCAGTTGTGAAAACTCCTTATGAACTGTGACATGGTAAACAACCAAGCTTGCATCACATGCATGTTTGGGTTTGTAAAGCTGAGGCTAGGCTGCTAGGCTGTACAATCCTAACTTAGGAAAACTTGACAACAAGTCTGTTAGTTGTAATTTTATAGGCTACTGTGAAAAATCTAAAGGGGTATAAGCTTTATTCTGGAAAACATTCTCCTAGAATTTTCGAAACTCATCAAGTCAAATTTTTAGGAGAAGCAACCTGCAACACAGATTTTGTTGATCTTTCAGCAGAATTTGAGGAAGTTGAAGGAGACCCTGACCAATCACAGAACCTACAAAATATATGTTTTACCATTAATTTCATATGACACTACAGTACCTAAAAATGTATCTGATAACACTGGTATAAGGGAAGAAACAAATAGACAAACATTAGATCAATGCCAAACTGAAATCTTAGAACCTGTACAGCCTGAGGACAATTCAAAAATTTCTATATCTACAGAAAATTCAGAAACTCCAGCATTTCAACCTGATCCAGTCCCTGAACCTAGAAGGTCAACAAGGGAAAGAATTCCCACCTATGGAACTAAGAGTGATTATCTTGTGTTTTCTCAAGAAATTGAGCAAGCATTAGATGAGGACACTGATCCTGACACATTTAATGAAGCCATAAACAGTGAAGACTCAATAAAATGGCATGAGGCCATGAATGCAGAAATTGAGTCAATGAAGAACAATGAAGTATGGGACTTGGTTGAAGCTAGTGATAAATAGAAACCAATAGGCTGCAAATGAGTTTTTAAGACTAAAAGAGACTCTGAGGGAAACATTGACAGATTTAAAGCTAGATTGGTGGCTAAAGGGTTTACACAGAAAGAGGGAATTGACTTTACAGAAACCTTTTCTCTTGTATCCACTAAAGATTCATTTAGAATAATCATGGCATTAGTAGCTCATTTTGATATGGAGTTACATCAAATGGATGTCAAAACAGCATTTCTAAATGGTGAAATAGAAGAAACAATTTTCATGAAACAACCTGAAGGTTTCTTGGTTAAAGGAAAGGAGAAGATGGTCTATAGACTTAAGAAGTCAATCTATGGATTAAAACAAGCCTCTAGACAGTGGTATAGAAAATTTGATTCAGTAATATCAACATTTGGATGTACAGAAAACATTGTAGATGAATGTGTTTATCTTAAAACAGTGGGAAATGGTTTCATTTTCTTAATACTGTAGGTTGATGATATCCTTTTGGCAAGCAGCAATGTGAAATTGCTCAAAGATACGAAAATCTTTCTGTCAAAACACTTTGACATGAAAGATTTGGGGGAAGCATCTTTTGTCTTAGGGATTGAGATAAAACGAGACAGAAAACATGGTTTATTAGGTCTGTCACAAGCAGGATACATTTCCAAAATTCTTAAGAGATTTGGAATGGAAACCTGTGCTCCAAGAGAAGTTCCAATGTCTAAAGGTGATAAACTAACCAAAAACAAATCTTTTCTGTCTAAAGTACAGAGAGAAAATATGCAGACAAAGCCTTATGTTAGGTTAGTTGGAAGTCTAATGTATGCTCAGGTATATGCACTAGACCAGACTTAGCATTTTCAGTAGGTATACTCTTTAGGTTTCAAAGCAGTCCAGAAATACAACATTGGAATGCAGGTAAGAAGGTACTTAGATACCTTCAGAGGACAAAACACCACATGCTTGTTTACAGAAAAGTAAAGACCCTAAGCTTAGAAGGATATACTGATTCTGATTTTGCTGAAAATTATCCAACCTCCAACAAGTCCACTTGTGGATATGTTTTCATGCTAACTGGTGGTGCAGTGGCATGGAAAACAGCAAAACAATCTCTCACAACAACTTCAATGATGCAAGCAGAAGTGATTGCTCTTTATGAAGGTGTTTGTGAAGGATTGTGGATCAGAAATTTTCTAAGGGAAACCAAAGTGCTAAGCCAATTCATTCCGGAGCTGTTAACCATATACTGTGATAATGAGGCAGCTGTTTTCTTCTGTAAAAACAGCAAAAGATCAATTTATTTGAAACACATTGATCTGAAATACTACAGCATGAAGAAGAGAGTCAAGGACGGTGAGATTCAAGTCATGAACATTGACACTACTTATCAACAAGCAGATCCTTTTACAAAACCTTTAGCCGTTGGTATTTTCAAAGAACATTGTAAAAATATGGGAGTCCTGGACAGCCTGGATTCATGAGTTTAGTGAGAGCAATAGAGAATTAGTTAGAATCAGCATCAGTTTGCAGATATAGTTATTGTAATTTTTGTTCTCTGTATTGTTCTTGCAAAACTTGATTCTTGTTATCAATAATATGAAGAATTTCATTTTAGTTTCTGTTGCAACAGTATGAATCATGATCAAGTTTTTCATTTAAGTCAGATGGATGGTTATATGCAGAGTTGTTCTGTATATGTATATATGCATACATATGTATATAGTTGCCCTTGAGTAGACAGACATGATTCCATCAGTGTTTCAGTTATGTGTCTTGTGTTTTGGAGTTTTCTGTGTAAAACCATTAAGTGGACTTTGAGATTTTATGACAAATGCAGATCAATTAATGTATATGTACATAGTCCTTAGCTCAATCAATCATATCTAAGTTCATGTATTCTGTAAGGTTCATTACAGTGGTTCTTAAACATCAAGTTTTATTGCACTTGTGAAGTTTTTTGTATCCTGTAATGTGCTGAGCAAATGACAGAACTATTTCTTAGGTTTTCCGCACTTCGGTGATTTCAGCATGCCTTCATTTCATTGCTTAGTTGAAGAACTTCAGTTGCCATTAATATAACCAATGTGTTGTCCAGTGGGAGATTAAAAGTATGGACAGTCACATTAGTTATTTAAGCAATATAGACATATGTTGAATTGTAACTAAGTAATGAGAATCACTGTGATATTGATGTACCATGTAATCAGTAAACAACATATACATGTTCACTGATATTAGGAATCTATCATTAAGAGTAGATATGATCTCACATCTTTTGTTATTTACGTTGAGTGCAATAAGGAAACCTTTATGGGCAAGGACTTATTGCAACTCTCTATATATGTGAGCATTGGTCCCTGTTCTTTACACGTGTAAGATTTTAGAACCTATTCCCATCAAGGTGCTTAAAGAACTAGAGAATAGAAGACCAAAGCTTTTACGATGGCTATATCGATCAATGTTGCAGGTAACCTTCTGAACACTACAGTTGTATGTTGATTGTATTTACATGTACTGATTGAACTACAGTGTTTTCTTTCATGCATGTCAAGCCTTATAGCAAATAGGACACATGTCAGCCATGTCTTGTTTTCCTAAGTAGTGGACATCCCCCACTACGTAGGCAAGTAACCTCTTGGTCTTATCTTCGAGTAACCACTTGGTCTTATCCTCGTCGAGTAACCACTCAGTCTTATCATCTTCAAGCAACTAGCAAGTAACTTCCCACTACTTTGCAATGTAACCACCTAATCACATTTTCAAGTAACCGCCCATAACCTCCAAGGTAACCATATTATCTTATCAATGATAACTACCCACTAACATACATGATAATCACCATCCCTGCCAGCGTGATTCAAGGTAACTGCCTGTCTTGTTCTCGATAACTGCCATCCAAGTCAGCCCCCTCTGCAAACGCACCCCATGCTTGTTTTCTTGCTCCAGTGGCACCTGCCTGGGCCTGCAGATGCACTCCAACGCACCAGGTGCGTATTTCTACGCCCCGGTGGGCACTCGGAGGCCTCCAAGTGTGCACTGACGCACTTGTGTGGTTCCTCTCTCTGTAGTCTCAAGTGTTAGCAAGGTTAACAAGACTTGCTGCCTCACATTGCTTGCTTCCTTTGCTTGCTTGATGCCAATGTCATCTCTTACCACTGCTTGCACTAGTAAGCTGTCTAGTGTCATGCCTCCAGACATGTTCTGAAGTTAACCCTTGTCTTGTATTTTCTCACGACATGTGTCTGTAAGCTCCACATGCCGGCTTGACTTCATACGCAGTGTCAAGGCGCACTCCGCATGACCCTTGGCAAGTAACAAGGGGCTAACAGTAAGCTACAAGGCTATTAACATATTTACGCGTTGCTGCCCAGTTGCAACAGTTATCTCATCACCCGGCAAACAGTACGTCCGGATACCATGCGCGTTAACCTTACCCCATCCCCCATTTTACCAAATTGCCGCTGTACTCTCTCATATACCCCCTCAGAGGGACAACACAGTAAAGTCCACCCACAGCACATCGTTTCTCGATTCGCTCATTACTGCCTCCTCCTTCTTCTACTACCTTCCTGAAGCGACGCACGACTCACGAGAAGAGATAAAACAAATTAAAAGGGGGAAGTCATTCAAGAATTCAAGTCCAGGTGGTGGGATGGGCTCCGTGGCCACCGGTTATTCCCGGTCACTCTCCGTACGTACTACGACCCAGGCCCCTTTCCTTGCTCAACACGTGCGGGTGTGGCGCGTACAGTCTTGATCGTCCTTGAAGTGACCCAACCTTAAGCTTCCCTCTATGGACTGATGATGGGTTCGAGCCTCCTCAGCCGTCAGAGGACTCCCAGCCGACCAGCCACCGCTTCACATCGCTTCACCGGTCTTTCATGCTCCCTCCCCCCTTTAATTGAGCTTGTATATAATGAAAAGGGGAACATGGTGTGGAGGCGTCCATGAGAGCTATGGTGCGACCAGCTCCCGTTTACTAGCTATAACCTGGTGTGTCTTACTCGAGAGCATAATAAATAGTGAACCACGAGTGGTTTTTGTTGATACGGTGGTAGGCCCTCCTGAAGCACTTGCTTTGTTTGGTGAGTTGTATCACTTGTGTGACCTCCCCCGACTAATTTTTTCAGCAACATTATGGAAAAAAACCGAGAGCGATTCTCTTCACACACATAAACTAATTTAGTCACCTCTAATCATGTATACATTCCAACTTGTACGATAAGCACATGTAAGTATAGTAATTCAGCACATGTATGTAACGAAAATGATCGAATTTGTGGTAATTCTTTTTTGACGAGACTTTGTTTTAATGATCGAGTTGAGCGCATGAAGTTATGGTAGGTGGCTGGAGTTGATCGTTTTATTGATCGAGAGCATACCCGAAAGCATATATAGTGTTTCAACTTTCAAGGAAACGACCTATCAAATCAGGGTAGGATGGATTATTGATAACCGTAAGCGGTTGAGTCCTGGAGTGGCAAAGTGTACATGCAGAGATTTGAAATAGTCAATTCAAATAGTGTCCCGTTGGAAGCTGTCTCCGATCACACACTGTTATTACATAGTAGCTAAAACGCCACGGCCTAAGTTCCATGCGATCGCCCACTGTGCAACTTATGGTATCAGCTTAGCAGCCTTAGTTACCCAGATCTATTGATCGACCAGCAGTGATCGAAGCTAGCTGTTGTGTTGCTGGGTGGGATCTCGATCGATCACTTCGCTAGGTTTAACAGGACGAGAGAGGCATGCAACGTGGTGACAGAGGAGTGGGGCCACCGAGCGAGGTCGGGAGGAGACGAGACAAATCAATCCCAAAGTGGAGAGGGGGTGGTGGTCGTGCCTGAGCTGATCGAGATCGAGCAGCTAGCTGCAGAGAGAGAGATAAGAGAGGGTCGGGGCGACTCTGGGTGTGGCTCGATCTGTGCGTGGCACTGAGCGGTTTGCTTTTGTGTACAGTGAGCAGAGCAATCGCATGCAGAGAGTTCAATTCTATTTAATGTTTGGACGTACCTCCAAAGACTCATTCTGTCCCTCCATCGATCATTGTCTCTTTCCTCTTTTTTGTTCTAGCTTGTTCATTTAATTTTTAGTCTATGGGGGAAATTAAAAATAGGCCAATTTATTTATATATAGCTCAATCAGAAATGTTTATACGTTTTGATATCATTCCATGATGCAATGTGTTTACTAATGAATTTGTAATTATTGTCAAATTAATTAATTAACTAATTGATTAATCATCAAAATACAAGAAAAACATGAAATGCATAAGATAAAACCATCGGTAAGAAGTTGTTCGCTATTAATTAGTGCGTAGTTATTTACATAATTTTTGTAGGATGTCTTATTAGTATTCGAGAAAATACTAAGAGTTTTTGTAGAATGTCTTATTAATCTATATGAGTGCAAGGGCGAAGCCACTTGAAGGCGAGTAGGGCCATGACATATCAACCATTGGATGTTTAACTATATATGAATAGATCATTCTTGCAAATTTTCAACCAAATCGAAAATCGTTAAGGGATTCAAATTCATGGTTTATCAATTATAAAAATGAACGGTTCAAGTTTGATAAATTTTCAACGTTCATTTATTTCATCTTGTTTGACACCTTGACGTTTCTCAAATTGGATGAAAATTTATAGAAATGATCTACGTATATGTAGCTAGATATACAACGGTTGATCTTCCAAAATATTATTGGAAAGTATGACTTACAAGAAAGTATTCACCAAGTCTTCAGCATAGAGGTCATCAATGGAGAATTTCTCATCTATATATGTTCAAGTTTTCATATTTTTTTAATGTTTATGTGTAGTTTCCCTATGTAAGAAGTTATTTTGTCCAATCTTAACATTCTGCATTTTTTTTTCCTTTTTTTCCTCAATTTCTTCTGGTTCGATTAATATTTTTCATTTATATATATATGAACCTATTTCGTTTTGGCCCCCCCCCCCCCCCCAAAGTTAAAAGGACTGCCGTACTGCCGTACTGCCCTTATTTTCAAAAATATCTTAAATTACTACAATGATGGAGTTTGTACATATATCTTGTATGCCTATCCAAATTTTGTACATATATCTTGTATGCCTATCCAAATTTATTGAGATGGTATGACAACATTACGGATCATAATTAATCATCGTAATGAACATTAGGTAATACATTAAGAATTTGGCAAACCAAAATGTACTGCAATATCTTTCTTACACTATTAGAAAACTCACTTAGGCGACGAAACCATTAAGGTTTTGTTGTCTAAGTAAAAGTTAGAAGACGAATAATTTATTAGTCGCCTAAATTTTGTTTTTGTCGTTTAGGTAGCATTTAGACGACGAAACAAAATTTCGTCGCCTAGAATATGACTTAGACGACAAAATATATATTTGTTGCCAATTTCGTCATCTAAGTCACCACTAAAATGACGAAATATTTATTTCTTTGTCTAAAAATATATCTAAAACGAAGAAAATAATCTTCGTCGCCTAAATACTGACTTAACCGACGAAACACACAGTTTGTCGTCTAAGTAAACCATCTAAGATGACAAACAACCATTTCGTCGCTTAAATGATGCGTTAGGCGACGAAGTCCGTTTCATCGTTTAAGATTTCACTTAGGCGACAAAAAAAATATTCAATTTAGGTGACGAAACATTTAGTCATCTAAGTGGAATCAATTATTTAGATCAGATTTCCTATACAGGTAGCTCCTACTCTCTCTCCCTCTCATCTCTCACCATCACTCACCCAAAAAAAAAAAAACTCACAACACCACCTCCGGCCAAACCTCAATTTATATACGGTTTTTCCACCTCTGGAGCTCAAGATTACGCAAATATCCCCTTATCGGTGAAGGTATTAACTCGTTTCTCTCGATTAATTTTTTTGAATTTAATTACGTACGTAACAACGTATGGTGATGGAGTTATCCAGTGAAATAATCCGGCGAATTATTCTGACGACCACAATATAGCATGCATTAGTTGTTAGCTAACTAGCTACAAATAATTGTATGAATATCATGCATGTGTTGATTAATTCCTTATATACTCAGATGTTGATTAAATGTTAGATTAATTGATACTTAGTTGAGGTTAATGTTATGTCTCAACACTTGTATGACTACGGTATGATGTTGAGTTACACTACATGGAGTGAGCACTGTGAAGTAGTAGACTATAACTCAGAACCATTTTTAAGCTCGGGGTATAGTTACCAGGGTGCCTCATCCAGTGGTACTAGCGCCTCTACTTGGAACTCCATTATGGATTTGGAGCATGATGCTTTTCCGACATTCAGTCATGTTACACACCAACACGAAGAGGGATGTTATGATAATCCTCATTATGACACAGTCCCTCTAGCCTTTCCGGACGCTAATACTACTGAGATGGATAAGTACAACAAAATACTACTTCAAGCCCAGACCCTGACATGCGATGGATGTGAATTGAATGTCTTGCAATCCATAATGACTCAAATGGAGTACAAAGTTAAGCGCAAAATCTCTCGGATGTTGGCTTTAACAATATCCAGCAACATATATGTGATTTGCTTTCTAAGGGTCACAAGCTTCCCGATTCTCATTACATGGTAAAAAAGATCTTGAGTGGCCTCGACCTAAAGTATGAGAAATGATTGTGTGTTATTTTACAAAGAGAATGCATGATTAGACTACTGTTCTGAATGCAACAAGTCCCGGTGGTTTAAGTCTAATACAAGGAGTTCGAAGAAGAAGGTTTTTGTGAAGGTGCTTTGTTATTTTTCGTTGATTTCCAGACTACAGCGTTTGTACATGTCTCTAAATACAGCACATGCAATGAGATGGTACGTGAAATAGAGACTATATGACGATGTGCTCAAACATCATGCGAATGGAGAGGCTTTTAAACATTTCGATAGGGAATTCCAAGACTTTGCAGCAAATGTTTGAAATGTTAGACTCGGACTTTCTACAGATGGATTCAATCCTTAAGGTAATAATAGCGTTGTCATTAGCACTTGGCCAGTTATTCTCATGCCGTACAACCTACCTTCGTGGATGTGTATGAATATAGAATTTAATTTCTTTACTCTGCTAACTTTAGGTCCTAAATCTCCTGGAAAGTGTTTAAATGTGTACCTCGCTTAGACCATTGATTGACGAGTTGAAACTATTGAGGAAAAATAGAGTTCCAACTTATAACAAGTTCACTAACATAATGTTCATGATGAGAGCAGCTGTAATATGGATCATGAACGATTTTTCTACATATGCGAGGTTGGAATCTTGCACAACCGAAGGATACAGTGGTTGTCCTCTCTGCTTGGATGACGTCAACTCTAGTTGGCACGCGGAGAAATGTGTTACATGGGTCACCATAGATGGCTTCCTCATGATCACCCGTGGCGAAATGATAAGAATCATTTCGACGGGACAGTAGAGGATAATGCGCAACCCAGATAGTTATCTAGCAAAGAGATTTTGGAGAGGTTAAACAGCTTCTATTTCGGTGTGTTTATCAATGACGAAGATGTGAAGAAATGCAATCCACAACCTCTACACCATCTTATCTATTGACATCACATGAGTATTTTCTTTAAACTGCCTTACTGGTCGAAGTTGAAACTCAGGAAGAACCTAAATGTCATGCACATAGAAAAGAATGTGTGCGACAACGGGGTGGCAACAATTCTCGGTGTTAAGTTCAAGACTAATGATACTCCCAAAGTGCAAAAAGATCTTGAAATTATGAATTTGAGCCGTGTCTTGTGGTTGAAGAGGGATAGAAACAGTGTGTACAACAAGATACTCAATGCACCTTATGCAGTGAAGCCTACACTGAGGGATATTGTATTCAACTGGTTTAAAATTGTTTGGTATCCATCTAATTATGCAGCGAATATATATCGATGTGTTAATGTTCGGGAACACAAATTCTATAGTTTAAAAACTCATGACTGTCACGTTATGTTGCAACATCTGATCTCAGTGTTAATTCGACCTTATTTGCCTAAAGACATCGTCGAACCAATAGTTACATTGTGCAGATGGTGGCAGAGGTTATGCGCCAGAGAGTTGAAGAAGTCGGATGTTCATGAACTACAACACGAAATTGTGCACATCCTTGCAAACTATAAAAGATTTCCCCCCTGCTTTCTTTGACATCATGATTCACCTCATGGTTCACCTTTCCGAAGAAGTGCTACTTTCTGGTCCGGTCCACTACACTTGGATGTATACTTAGGAAATGTACAATTTTTACATGTAACTAAATTTGTTAAACACGATTTTCATCATTTATATATATTTTTCTCTTATAGTAATGTGAAACATATTTTTACCTTATTTTTATAGACAACTCCTACACTACAAAGGATTCATCAAAAATAAATCTTCCCCGAATGACTCTATAGCTAAAACATACCTAATGCATGAATGTGTAACATACTGCAGCATGTACCTCAACGATCCAGTCCATACTGCCTTTTATACACATGTTAGCCACAATCTTTTTGTAGTCACAGATGTTTATGACCGTTTAGATTAGTATTAAAAAAAAATAACTGAGGTAGAACTTAATAAAGCACATTGCATGGGTAGTGTTGCACGATTGCGACGAGGTCGAGGAGTTTATGAAAATGTACAGGGCAAAAATTCGGACTGACAAACCGGACAAGAGTGAACTTTTGGTTGAAAGACAAGTTAAGAAGAAGTTCTCCGATTATTTACCCAAATGAGTATGTTAAAATCTCAGTCTATAGGTTTTGTGCTTACTTTATTTGACGTTGAGAAATTTAGATGTTGATTTTTTGGTGTTTGTGTATTCGTAGTGTTTTTCCTTAACTTTAGCATGCTTGCAGATTTATGGTTTCCTTTAGTTTTAGGGGAATCTATGTAAAAAAATTTTGTAGAAATTTATTAAATATACATTAATATATCTAGTTCACAATTTTTCTAATGGATGATCTATGTAAAACCTTTGACCACGGAGTGTTGTGGTCATGGAAAAAGCACATGTTTGCCCATAAGCTGGTCCAACACTATATTTACCCCGGGTATTTTGTTAACGGTGTAAATGTTCATTTAGTCTACCGAGATGAAGGAAGAAGAACACAAAATAGTGGGATCGCAGTGTATATTACGGGGGTCTTGTTAATGTCGTTTAGCTACTATACGGGAATGAGTTAGAAGTTTTTTTATTCAAGTGTAAATGGTTTAAGTGTACAAAAGAACATCTCGGCCTTTTATCAGTTGATACAAACTCAAGTATAAGGAGCCTAATACTTCTGTCATTCTCGACACAAGGCAACTGATTTGGTTTACCAAAATCTTACCCATACCTGATGGCAACACAGATCTTACTGAAAAGGAGATCATTGACTTAGACAATATTAATGTCGATGCAGAGGAGCTGGAGGAAGAAGATTTCGTTGTATATGATGATGATGATGATGATGATGATGATGATGATGATGATGATGATGATGATGATGATGATTATGATTCTGAGGATGAAGAACTTGTTCAGAGTGGGGAGGAAGACATTGATGAAGATTATGATGATCGAAGTGACTGATATATGTGTAAATTAATAAGATCAAATTAGAACATGATTATTTAATTAATTTGTATGCGTACGATTTTGATGGATGGATGGATCGATCGATAGCTAGAGATCGATATATATATATATCGAATCCAATTTGGTTTAATTTAGAGTATTTTTAATACTTGTACTATGTTACAGGTATAATTTTGTGTCAAACAAAAGGATGATGTTTTTCTGTCAAAAAACTCAAATTAGACAACAAAACAAAGAAATTTCGTTGTCTAATGCGTACTTAGACGAAAAAACTGTTAAGGTTCTTTGTTCAAGTATAACTTAAACGAAGAAACACGAAACATTTCGTCGCCTAAGTTATAACTAAACCCTAAAACTTAAATGACGAAACTGGTATAATTTTTTGATTAAGTTGCCAATTAGACGATGATTAATTGTTGTTTTATCGTCTAAAATAATTTTTATTTCCTCTAACAAAGAGCACGACCATTTATAGCATCTTAAAATGCATATTTTTTAAGTGTCGACCGTAAAAAAATCGTAGCTACCAAGATTCATATATCAACGTTTCAGTTTCATTGAGTATTTCAGTTTTATGGTTGACTAAGCCGATCAAACCCTTAACGATTCATATATATCCAACGATTACATATTATGTTAAAAACACTTCGTATTTCCTAAAAATTCTTCCACTTAGATATTATGTTATGATGAATATATCCAATGGTTATTTTTTTCAAATTTAATTTCTTTAATATTCATGTTGAGTGAATATATATATACATATATATGAACACGTACTCAAGTTACACAACATTAGTAGATATATAACAAGTTTGTAGTCTTAAAAAAAAATTATGTCAAATTTTAATTAATTTTTATCTAGTTGATAAATTAAGTTTTTACGACAAAACAAACACCCTAATTAACTTCGAAAACGGGTTGACAAATTATTTTTTTTACGATTGATTCCGTCTTTTAACTATTTTTCGCTAATTAATCATTAAATTTAATCGATCGAATTTTAAACTAATACTGATTGGGATAAATTATTTTCTAATATATTATATAAATGTAATGCACTACCAAAAAAAGCCTCTTAGACGATGGAAGTTATCAGCTCCGTCGTCTAAGATTTATTAGACGACGCACATTAATTTCGTCGTCTAAGATACTACTTAGTGTCTTAGACGACGAAGTTGTATTTGCAGTGTCTAAGACAATTCTAAGATGACGAGTAATATATTTGAGTTGTCTAAGTAGTGTCTTAGATGACGGACCGACACCTTCGCTTGTTTGTCGTATAAGAGGTGTCCTAAATGACGTATCTTCTCGGTTTCGTCGTCTAAGTGGTATCTTAGACGACGAAACATGAATACTTGCGTCATCTAAGTGAAAATTTCCTATTATATATGTCAGCTTCATCATCATTCTCTCCGTTTGATTCTCGATCTTCATCTAGCTAGCTACTCGATCTCTAGCTTCATCAATCTCTCTAGCTAGCTCTCTAATAAAATAATTAATATATATAATTAATTAAGCCTAGCTATATAGCTATCTAGGCCTACGTACCTCAATCAAGGTAGCTAGCTCGATGACTTCATTTCGATGAACGACGACGTCGACCGGCCGACTAATAATTATCGATGAATTAATGTACATATTATAATTATGATCCGTGAATCGATCATTCCGATGATTTTAATTTGTTTGCATATATATATATATATAGTTAAATATTATTCCATAATGCATGTTAACGTACCTAGCTAGCTAGTTATATATTTTGTTTAATTAATTAATTGTGTGCTACTTAACTAATTATTGATGAACAATATTGCGCTTGAAATGCATATATATATATATATTAATTAGTTGTTAATTAATTAGGAATTGTATGAATTGAACGACAACTTTTTGTTAACTTCTATCACTGGTTTATTCGATAATTTTGAAGTTTCGTTTACTTACACAGGAATATGGACAAGAGTTGAATACAACTGACAAATATAAGTGATGAGAGGTATATGGACGGAATCAGAGAGTTTGTAACGTTTGCGATACAACACGGTCAAGGAAAGAAGCGTTTAAGGTGTCCGTGCAGAAAATGTTTTAACCATCAATTTGTGGAGTCTCATGTTATGGCTCATCACTTGTATGAACACGGTATGATGTGGAGTTACACTACATGGAGTGAGCACGGTGAAGTAGTAGACTTCAGCTCAGGGTACAGTTACCAGGGTGCCTCATCCAGCGGTAGTGGCGCCCCTTCTTGGAACCCCACAGAGGATTTAGTCCATGATGCTTTTCTGGAATTCAGTCGGCATGGTAGACAACAACACAAATGGGGAGGATCTCATACTCCTAATGTTGACCCAGCCCCTGCCGTATTCCCGAAAATTGACACTAGTGAATTTGACAATTACAATAGCATGCTACTTGAAACCCGAACCCCTGTGTACGATGGATGTCCACAGACTGTGTTGTACGCCCTAATGACCGAAATGGAGTACAAAGTGAAGCAAAAAATATCGGATGCAGGTTTTGATGAAATCCAGAAACACAAGGTAAAAAGTGTTTTAAGCAAACTCGGTCTGAAGTACAAGCACATCCACGCTTGCATAGATGATTGTGTGTTTTTTTATAAGGAGTATGCAGAGTTGGACTACTGTCCTATTTGAAACCACTCCAGATGAAAGTACCCTGATATGAGGAGTTCGAAGAAGAAGAGTCCTGTGAAGGTGCTTTGATATTTTCCGTTGATTTCTAGACTGCAATGTTTGTTCATGTCTCTATACACAGCAAAGCCAATGAGATGGTACGCGGAAAAGAGAATAGATGACGATGTGCTCAGATATGTGGTAGATGAGGAGGCTTTTAAACATTTCGACAGGGAATTTCCAGACTTTGGAGAAATGTCAGACTAGGACTTTCTACAGATGGGTTCAATCCTTTTAACGATGGCACGTACATCGTTTGGCCAATTATCCTCATGTCGTACGACCCTCCTCCCTGAATGTGTATGAACAAAGAATTTAATTTCCTTACTCTGCTAATTCCAGGGCCTAAGTCTCATGGAAAGTGTTTAGATGTGTACCTCAGACCATTGATTGACGGGCTGAAACTATTGTGGGAAACTGGATTTCCAAAGTATGACAAGTTTAGTAACACAATGTTCTTGATGAGAGCCGCGGTAATGTGGACCATCAACGATTTTTCTGCGTATGGGATGTTGGCATCTTGTACAACCAGAGGATACAATGCTTGTCCTGTCTGCTTAGACGACGTCAACTCAAGTTGGCACACGGAGAATGTGTGTTATTTGGGTCACCGTAGATGGCTTCTTCATGATCACCAGTGGTGACAGGATAAGGACTGTTTCGATGGTACTGAAGAGAATAATCCTAAACCTCGACAGTGGTCCGGCGAAGAGATTTTGGAGAGGTTAAATAGCTTCAATTTCGACGTGTTGACCAATGACAATGATGTGAAGAAACTGAATTCACACCCTCCACAATATTTGGCATATTGGCACCACAAGAGTATTTTCTTTGAACTGCCTTACTGGTCAAAATTGAAGCTGAGGAACAACCTAGATGTCATGCACATAGAGAAGAATGTGTGCGATAGCGTGGTGGGAACCATTCTCTGTATTAAGTTGAAGACTAAGGATATTTCCAAAGCACGAAAAGATCTCGAATCTATGAATATACGTCGTCCCTTGTGGTTAAAGAGGGATAGAAGATGTGTTTACAACAAGATGCTGGTTGCACCTTACACAGTGAAGTTGACGATGAGGGATGCTGTATTCAACTGGTTTCAGGGTGTTCGGTATCCGTCTAATTATGCATCCAACATATATGATTATGTCAAAGTAGGGGAACACAAGTTCATTGGTTTAAAGACTTATGACTATCACGCTATACTGCAACGTCTGATTCCAGTGGTGATTCAACCTTATTTGTGTAAAGACGTCGTTGAACATATTGTTGCATTGTGCAGATGGTGGCAGAGGATATACGCCAGGGAGTTGAAGAAGTCGGATGTGGTCGAGGTTCAATATGAATTGTCCACATCCTCTACAAATTAGAGAAGATTTTCTCCTATGCTTTCTTCGACATCATGATTCACCTCATGGTCCACCTTCCCAAACAAGTCCTGCTTTTTGGTCCGGTCCAGTACACGTGGATGTATCCTCAGGAAAGCTAAAATATGGATAGTACTTAATTTTTTAAAACAAATTTTCCATCATTTATATATCTCTTTTCTTACAAAGATCGCTGCGAATTAATAATATATTGCCTATTTTGCAGACAACTCAGACAGTATAAAGGATTCGTCAAAAATAGGTCTGCCCCAAATGGCTCCATCGCGGAAATATAGCTAATGCATGAGTCTGTTACTTACTACAGCAAGTACTTCAATGATCCGGTCCACACCGCCTCCAATACACTTGTTAGCTACAATCTTTCAGTCGTCACAGATCTTGTACAACTGTTTAGAGGAATATTAACGGAAAGATTAAGTCATGAGGAACTTATTGAAGCACATTGGGTAGTGTTGTGAGACTGTGAAGAGGTTACTGGTTACATGGAAACTTACAGAACTAAAATTCAGACAGCCAAACCGGAAAAGAGTCCTAACTGGGTTGAAAAAAATGGTTAAGAAGAAGTTCCCTTATTATTTCCTCTAATGGGTATGTCATTTTAAATTATTAAACCATGCATGTAGGCTTTGTGCTTCCTTTTTTAAATTTGATATATCTGAAAGCGGACTAGTATAGGGATTAATTAATTAGTTACGTAAGTTGTTATATATATTTCATTTGGTGTTTAATGAATGGATTCGTAGTTTTTTGGGTCAAATTTTGGATGCAGGTTTATTTGTGGTTTCCTTTAGTTTTAGGGGAAACTATGTAAAGTTTTTGGTAGATATATATATATATATATATTTATTCTTAATTACGTCTTGTACGTTCACATTTTTTGCAGATTAAGAATCTACAGAAATCCTCTAACCACAATTGGTGGTGGTTTTGGGAAAAACACATGTTGGCCCGTAAGCCGGTTCAATACCATATTTACCCCGGATGTTTTGTTAACGGTGTAAAGTTTCATTCAGTGGACCGAGATGAAGGAAGAAGAACACAAAATAGTGGGATTGCGGTCGGACAAGTGTCAATATCGTTCAGCTACTATATGAGAATTGTATCAACGTTTCTCTATTCAAGTGTAAATGGTTCAAGCGTACAAAGAAAGATCTAAGTATTTTATCAGTCGATACAAACTTAAGCTGGTATGTGGATGAGCCTTTTGCTCTTGCCACATTAGTTAGGCAAGTGTTCTATCTGGATAATCCGAAAATTGGTGAATGTTGGAAAATAGTAAAACATATGTCTCACCGAGGAATATGGAGTGCCACAACACTCGAAGGGTCATCACTGATTCACACTGAATGGGATATTGTCGTCAGTGCATATCAAGAATTTGATTCTTCTGTCATCCCAGACACAAGGGAACTCATTCGCCTTAACGAACGCTTACCCATACCTAATCGGGAAATAGATCTTACTGAAAAAGAGATCATGAACCTTAAGATTGATAATGCACCTGAAGATGATGAGCTGGAGGATGATGACGATCTCAGATATGATGATAATGATGAAGACTATGATGATGAGGATTAACCGTCAATTGAGAGTAGTGAAGAGGAAGATGTTGATAAAGACTATGATGACTCAAGTGATTGATTGATCGACCGATGGTGTTCGGTGCATTTTTAATTTTGATACATGCATGTATATATATGCATGATTGAATACCAAAAACTGATTTATGTTATCAATTAATTAATTAATACAAATTTAGTTTTAAACGCGCGCTCGTATATATATATGTATACTTCGACAATGGATTCAATAATTAATTTAATTATGGACAAATTCGAGTCGACCAATCGAATTTGGAGATCGATGTTGATCCTAGCTAGCTAGACGTCGATAATTAAATTTGGCGAGTAATTTAAAAACACTATCGTAAACGACGGAACTATAAAAGGCAAAATAATGGCAGGTGAAAAGTAATTAACTGCCCATTTGTGAGGGTGGCTTTCAAAACCAATTAGACGACGGAACCAAGTTGTTCCGTAGTCTAAGTCAAAATTAATGGCCATGTTACTGCCTATTTTTTTGGGGAGTTCCAAAACCACTTAGACGATGGACACACAGCATTTTGTCGAGTAAGTAGATACTTAGACGATGCAAGACTTGCTCTCCGTCGTCTAAGTGAAAATAATGGCGGGTGAAAGTAACTGCCTATTTTTTGAGGAGGCGGTTCAAAATCAACTTAGACGACGCAGAGCAAGGATTGGTCGTCTATGTGGCCACTTAGACGATGTCACGTTGCTTTGCGTCGTCTAAATGGATTTTGAACCAGATAAAGAAACCCGACCACACACACTCTCTCTCTCTCTCTCTCTCTCTCTCTCTCTCTCTCTCTCTCTCTCTCTCTCTCTCTCTCTCTCTCTCTCTCTCTCACACACACACACACACACACACACACACACACACTTCATTTCCAGCCCTTTCCGTTCCTCTCTCCTGGCGCGGCCCTCTCCCTCACCACCGCCGCCCCGGCCCCCCTCTCGCTCTCGATCTCGAAAGGACCCCGCGCCGCCGCCCTCAAGAAAAGCCGGCTCCGGCGACCCCCTCACCATCCCTGATCATCCCGGCCCCTCACCGCCCTCGAGCTCCTCCCCGTCGCCGGCCTCCTCTCCCTCGATCCAGCCGGTATACCTAAACCTCGATTATATATATATATGTATATATACTATGTATAATATTAGTTATGTAAGTATATACGTATTGCATGTGTATATGTATATAAATTTTGTATATTTATATAATTTTTGTATATGTAGATAAATTTTGTATATTTGTGTATATATATTTAGATTTATTTATTTTAGATATATTTGTGTATATATTGTTATAAAAATATGTAAATATATTTAATTAGATAGCTATGATATATTTAATTAAATATGTATAATTGGATAATTTAATAATTGAATAATTTATATATGTACGTTTAATTGGATAATTGATATGTAGATATGTTAATTTATGTGTTAATATTTGTGTGTGTGTATATATATATAAATATATGTATTTATGTGAATATATATATACACACATATGTATTATTAATGTGGTAATTGGAAAAAAAAATTATATATGATTTTTGTTGTAGATTGTAAAGATGCCACCGAAGAGGCGCACGAAAAAAAAAAGGAATTGTGGCATCAATCTATCTTACGACAGATGGGTTGGGGGAATCAAGGCTCCAATGAGTCGGGTACGAGTTCAGCACTCGAATGGGAGATTCAGCAAGCTCCTTCTATTGACGACGTTGCAACTGATCAGGGCAACTCAGGGTCGACATCACAGGCGCCCCAATCTTCCGATGGAGATTCAGCTGCCGTTAGTGTGAGACGGCGATACAGGAGGGACCCCTCACTTCTACCCCCTAAACACATTCTGGGAATTTGCAATAGAAGAAAAGCCGAGAGTGTAGCAAAGACATCGGCGAGAGGGAGGGTAGATGTGACTCTAAACGCATTCACCCGATGTCCTGAAGGAAGGCGGCTGACTAGTTTGACAGCTCACCATATCGAAAACTACGTACGTTCTCACGCATGTATAATTGCCCCTACTTGGGAAGAGCTCCTCGACGAGGACAAAATGAACGTGTTCCGCGGACTCACGATAAACAAATATTTAATATTATAGTTTTTTCATAATTGATTACAAATTCTAGTGTTTACTGTTTCTTATTGTTTAATTTTTTTTTGTTAGAACAATTTTAATTATGAACAGACTATAGAGATGGTGGACTACATCAATAAAACCGCGTTAGAATTTAAATTGTAATTCATGTTCCTCCACGTTCATGTCATTTTTTGAAAAAAATTCTGTTCAATAATGATTATTTGCGTTAGAATTTAAATTGTTGTGTAACGTACAGGCACAATCACAGAGGAACGAAGCTAATCGACAGAAGAAGCTGTTGCACCAGGGATCGAGCTCTTGCAAAATGCTCAAAAGGGTTCGAAATACTCGCTCGTAGCAGGCAGCATTTTTGCTTACAATAGGCCCGGGTAGACCGAACATCTCGGCACTCAACACACCGTACGTAACATTTTTTCCCAAAGTAATTATATTTAATTTTATTGTTCCTTCTTCACGTACTTGTGCATAAAGAGATAAATTAAACTTTATAAATGAGGATATTATTTGTGTGATACATATGCATGTGTGGTACATAGATAGGTGCATGTGGGATACATATGGTGAACTTGAGAAATGTGAATGAGATTTAGTTTTGATGTTATTAGAAATGTGTTTTGGTTTCGTGGAAGATTTTGGTTTCCTCAATTTTTAGGAGAAATTATGTCAATTTTTTTGGGGGCATTCATATATATATATATATATATTGTTCATGTTCATTTTAGGAGAGGTTGCAACAATTGGCCGACGAGAGAATTGTGGATATGCAGTCCTAGACTCCAGGGGTCTCGCTTGAGGAGCTGCATACTCTCTCGACAGAGTCTCAGATAGAAATGGTAGATGCAATCTTCAGCCGTCGACCTAGTAAAGAGGTTCGTGGTCTTGGACGGGGCGTCGAGCGAGATATGAGCCAGTCCACATCGTCGAGGAGTCGGCGATTGAGTGCGGCGAGACGAGAGCAAATACAAGCCTTCTAGGAGCAAGCTTGAGTGGCCAATGACAACGCTTTAGTCGCTCAGGAGGACGCTCGTATGGCTGGGGAAGAGAGTCAAGCAGCTCAAGCAAGGATGGATCAAATGGCTCAATTAATGCGCATCATGTTGATTAAGCTAGGTCTAGATCCCGATACTGTTTGTCACCTGTTTGGCTCTCCCTCTTCTCCAGGACCCGACGACGATGATCCGAGCGGGGGTTGGATCGGCGGGGCCCATACGCCTTCTACTGTCGCTAGTTAGGTCTTTTAATTATGTACTTTTGTGATCTTGATCGGAACAATATTTTATGAATTTTGTATGAATTTTATATTTAATATATTTTTGATTATTAACTCTTTAAATTTTAAAATAATTTGTTAATTTAATGTTTAATATATTAGATTAATTATATTTTTTAAAAATTTAATATTACCACTTAGACGGTGGAAGAATTGATTCCGCTGTCTAAGTACAACCACCTAGCAAACGGCAAAAATGTTGCGTCGTCTAAGTAGTACCACCTAGACCATGAACACGTGCATGGTCTAAGTATATCTTAGACGACGCGTACTTCACCGTGGTCTAAGATATACTTAGACCATGCAACAATCCGTCGTCTAAGTAGAACTTAGACGACAGGTAAATCACCGTCGTTTAAATTCACTTAGACCACGGTGATGTATGCGTCGTCTAAATTCTACTTAGATGACGAGATTACCGATATCCGTTGTCTAAGTACCTAAACTACGGTGCTTAGACAACGAGACTTAGACAACGGAGATGCCGTCGTTTAAGTGGTTAGACGACGGAGTGGCCTACTTAGGCGACGGAACTTTACCGTCGACTAAGTGGCCTTTTCTGGTAGTGATGGTTACATCTGACGGTTGATATTTTAAAAAGATTTATAAGGAACTACCAAAAATTAATTTTACATATATTTATAAAAAAAAATATAAGGGACGAACACCAATTGTTTCATAGCTTAAGTGAAACGTTTAGATGATGAATATATGTTTTTCATCGCCTAACCCCAAAAAATAGCTGGGTTATATTTTCCGCCAAATTTTTAGAAATTTTTTAATAACAACTTGAACGAAAAAACAACTATAGTTCGTCGTCTAAGTGTACTTAGATGACGAAACAACTATAGTTCATTGTCTAAGTGTACTTAGACGATGAAACTTTAATTTTTGTCGCCTAAGTCAGTATATCTAGATCGACTTAATCAATCTCCTTCCCCTAAATCCCTAAATTTCTAAAAAAATTCCCAAATTCTCTCACCGACGCCACTGTGCTCCAGCTCTCTCCGGCCACCGCCTCATCGCCCTAAACTCGACGCAACCGCCTCAACACCCTCCTCCGCCACCTTCTCCACCCCACATCGATCTCCTCCTTCGCTACCTCCTCCACCCGACATTGTTCTCCTCCTCTGCCGCTATCAACCTTTGTGCGCCTTATTCATCTTCTTCTCCTCCTCCGTCAATTTCTCTCATCGACGCCTCCTCTCGCCTCTTCACCTCCTCTCCGCTACTTCGCCTCCTGTTCCTCCCATCTCTCTCCCTCCACTGTACATTCTCTCTCTCTGTGTCTCTCTCTCATTTTTCATTCAAATTTGGATGAGTATTAATCAAAACTATGATAGGATTATATATGTGATGCACTGTGATATGATTATATGATGCATTGTTAATTGGTTGCATTGAATATGTATATTATAGTATTGTGTATATTGTGAATTGCACTGTGAATTGGTATGGATGTTAGATAATGTGATGCATTGTGAATTGATTGTATTGATTGCTACTGTGATTTTGGTTGTCAAATAGGTATTTAAGATGCCTGGCGAGAAGAAGAGGCTCACCGGAGAGGAGTGGAGGCCTGCATTAGAATTATCATTCCAACAGTTGGGTTGGGGGGGGCTCAACGATCAGAGGAGACCGTTACGGCTCACGAGCCACCTTGAAGGTCATCAACCATTCCGGTTAGACCTAATGACTTGTTAGGTGCAGACAACGAGTAGGCAAATCTGTCTTTCGACTTCGGGCCATCCATACAAGATCCTCCGGCTTTCGCCAATTTTTGTTGCTTTAGCATCAGACGCAAAGCAACGAATATGGACCCCTCAACCCCAGCCCCCAAACGTAATCAGGGAATTACGAACGGAAGAAAAATCGAGAAGATAACCAAGAGGCTAGGGAAACGGATCGACGTGGCATATGATGTTTTCATTAAAGGTCCTTCGTCGAAGGAGCTCGCCAATTCAACCTCTACTCAGATCAGGAATATCGTACAGAGCAAGATATGTATGATAACCCCTACTTGGGAGCAGCTTGAGGAATCTAAGAGGCTCAGAGTTGTCCACGAACTCTCAATCATTAATATGGGCTATTTAATTTTATTTATTTTATAAATGATTATAAATTATGGGTTTATGAATTAATTTAATCTTTTTTTTTCTTAGGTACACTTTGCCTTGAAGCAAACTACGGAGATGTTGGAAGCCATAGAGAAGTCGGTTGCGGATGTTTATAGGAGATGGAAGCACAGATACACAAGCACTACAAGAAATACGGAGAAGACCCAGAGGAGTTCCATGAGGAAAGGAGACCTGAGTGAGATTGGTTGGTCAACCACTTTCAGTTCGACAAGTTTGTGGTTCGTCTTTCTTTGTTTTTGGTTTGTTAATCATAATATAATACTTATATAAGTTATGTTACTAATTAATTTCCCTAGATATGAACAGACAAGGTCGAAGGCGAACACAGCCAATCGTGTGATTAAGAATTGCCACCATAGTTTGAGCTCCACGAAGATGATGTACCTTGCAAAGGCTCATAGTAAGGGTTCGAAGCATCCACATCTTGATGCCGCCGTGGATGCTTACAATAGGCTCGGGCAAGAAGAAGATATCGGGACTCAAAACGCTGTAAGTAACACTTATTCCGAAATTGAATGAGTTCAATATTATTGTTGGTTTGAAGTAATTGAATTATGATTAGGATATGTAATTAGATTGTACTCTTGAATTTTGGTGTAGTTGGCTATATTAAACATGATTATGAAGTGAGAAATCTGGATGAGAATCAGTGACCACAGTATATTATTTTGGAAATTGGTTATTCGAAGTATTTTCTTCCTTATAGGTTTTTGGTTTCCTACATTTTTAGGGAAAATTATGTCAATTTTTTTTTCTAGTAATTGATGTTCATATGTTGTTCACGATATCCATTTCAGGTAAGAGTGCAACAAATGACCGTCGAAGCAGTGGCACGCATGCAGTTAGAAAACCCGGGGATGATGCTGGAAGAGTTGCATCCTCTACCCTTGGAGACTGAGATCGTTATTGCAGATACAGTTTTCGGTCGCTAACCTGGAAAATAGGTTCGTGGCCTCGGATGGGATGTCCATCGAGATCTGAGTCAGGTTTTGGCGACGAGGCGATCGAGTATGGCAGCAGCCGAGGAGCGAGTCCGAGCGGTCGAGGAGCAGGCTCAAGAGGCAACCGCACAGACTGATGTGTTACAGGCTCAGCCGGATAAGTTACTCCACTCCCTATACGTTTCGGCTTCTTTTTGTCAGCCGAGTGTCCCGCATCGGGATTCTAGACATGATGACGGTGATTTGAACTTCGGGAATAGGCGGGGTCCAAACTCTCGGCAATGTCGATATTTCGGTTAATGTAATTTCTACGTATGTAGTGTACATATGAATCGGTATAATTTTTTATTCAATATATAAAATTTGGGTTCAATTAGTATTTTCTTTATTTAATATTTAATTTTAAATCAATTTATATTTATGAAAATAATTAAAAATAAATAAAAATATACAACTTAGATGACGAAATTTGATTTCGTCGTCTAAGTTAATACCACAACTTAGGCAACGAAGGAAATATTCGTCATCTAGGTTTGGACACTTGGACGACATCTGATGATTTAGTGATCTATACGGTTCATCTTAGACGATGAAACATTTTACACTAAAACGACGATCAATGTTCGTCGTCTAGGTGTAACTCTAAGACGACGATAAATGTTCTTCGTCTAGGTGTAACTTTAAGACGACGAATTTTTTTCGTCGTCTAGGTGTGACTCTAAACGTCGAAATTGTTTCGTCGTCCTAGATAAATAATACAATGATAACTTTCGTCGCCTAATTCAGTAAATTTTCGTCGTCTAGGACTTGAGATGCCGAATATGGTTTCGTCGCCTAAATATTTAGACTACAGAACTTAGGCAACAAACTTTAATCGCCTAAGTACTTAGACGACGAAAAATGTGTCTTATGCAATTGTTATGTCGTCTAAGTGGTGTTTTCTGGTAGTGTTAGTGAAAATGATATAAAAACCGTTCATGAGGATCAGTAGAGAACTTTACGATCAATTTATGAAACTTATTTTTCAATCAAAGTTAGACAAATTAACATAGAGGTGTTTAAATAATTATGAATATATAAATCAATTTTTACACACTACATACTATCACTACCGGAAGAATTACTATGACCGACGACTTGGTGTCGTCGGTCTGTTTCCGTTTATCGTCGGTCATACCTATATCCGACGACACATCGTCGGATATAGTATCGTCGGTAATACACCGTCGGTAATACTATATCCGACGATAATTTAGGGTTATCGTTGGAAAATAGATAGACTAAAACCGACGATAATTTATCGTCGGTCATAGTTTAAACTATAACCGACGATGTCATCGTCGGATATAGTTTTCTCCATGGTCAAAATGGTTGACTGTGAAGAAAACTATATCCGACGATATTGACACATGTCGTCGGATATAGTGAAAAAATTTAAATTTTTTTTGGCAGGTTTTGGGTTTTATCCCAAAACCTGCATTCACAAAAAATCATGCTATCTATATATTGTTCAAATTGAAAATCAGCAACCATTGAAACTAGAGTACGTAGTAAATAAATTAATTAATAAATTAAAACAGAAATCGTTCAAATCTGTATACATATGCGTAGTAAATAATGAAAATAAAAATGAAACCGACAATTGTTCAAATGTAGGGGGTCCTGGTCCTAAGTCTATGTGGTCAAACGGATTGGAGAAAGTTGGTTGGTCCTGGTCTGGCTGAGGCTGAGGCTGAGGCTATGGCTGTGGCTGTGGCGCACCGAAAATGGGTGGGGGGGGGGGAGCTATCTGGATTCCAGATGCTTGCAACTGTGCATAACATTGCTGCATCCATGTCCCCATTTGCAGCTGCTGTTCGGCCAACCGATTCTGCTCTGCAGCCTGCGCTTGCTCCATCTCCTCTATCCGACGCCGTTGAGCTTCCATCTCAATTAATTTCCTATGAAGCCGGTCGTTTAGCTCATTAGTCCTCGAAGATGATGATGATGATCCCGATCCGCGAGAGAATTCAGGGGTCTGCTTCGGCAGCCCTTGACCCCATTTTCCGGAACCCTTGCAGTAGAATGTGTTCTTCCCTAGAGGGATCGCAGTTGACGTAATCCTGGCCCTGACGATCGGATCAGATCGATCAATCTGATCAATCGGGAGTTCCGCATCGGGGGTGTTGGGATAGAGCTCTCTCGCCACTTGAGTCAACACCTCCGGAATCGCCTCCTGAATTCTCGCCTAATTGACAAAGAACAATAAAATATTAATTAAAAAAACAATCTAAATAAATAAGAAATAAGTTTATTTTGTTATAAGGACACTTACAGCATATTCGGGATTCTGCGGATACGCGTGCTGCATCGTATAGACAAGGGGATCATCTTCTGGGTGGTTGGCCGCCTCCTCGATCCAACCTGAGTATGATCTGGTACCGGCATGATGATTTGTGGTGTTTTTGGCCCGGTTCCTTGCGTTGACTTCAGAAAGAGCTTGCGCGATTAAGTCAACATAAAAAAACACTCATTAGCCAAATAATTTACGGGAAGTATGATAAAACAAAAATTAAATCGATTGAAGGTTGCGTACCTTCAATCGAGGGTTGTTGAAGTGAACCACAAGCCATCGCCACTTGTACTCTCTATAACGAAACTCGCTAGGGGTACCCTCACGATCGTCCCCGTACTTTTTCCAATGCTTCTTCAGCTCGGCCTTCCACTCCTTATACCTATATATACCTATAAAATCAAGCGTTAGTAACTAACAACATTGTATGAACATAATCAAAAGAAACGAAAAAATTGAAACAAATGGTCGTCTGCAAACCTGCTCCCATGCACTTCATCCGCCCACGTGGGTCTAATGTCTTCATCCACGCGGAACCACCTCTGCAATGCATATATTTATATATATATATATATCAATAATATTAAAAATTTATTATTGAAAATTTTCATAATGAATATACAATTCAACTCACCGACAACGCATTATTCAGCTGATGTTTGACGGCTTGTGGCACTGAATTCCAATCTTGCCACAACATTGGGACTCTATCCCGTATGAGGCTGCCCGCCATCCCCGTGTACTTTCGAGTGACCTTTCCCTCGATCACCTGCTCTCTATCCCCGGTCGGAATCATAAGTTGGCCACCACCGCTAGCCTGAATGGCTTCGTCCAGTAACTTGCCGACGACGGGGCCTCTGGTTCTCTTCTGTTTGGCACCGGGCACGATCTCGCCTATCACATATATATGTAGACGATTTTTTAAACATCAACACCTAATTGAATTTAAATATTAGGGAGTAAAAAGATATCACTAATTAATATTTACCTGATTCATCGGTGCGTTGTCCCGGAATCCTTGCACTCCAGAGAGGTGCCGGGAAGGGTATATACGCATATGCCTGCTCCGGGGTAATGAACCCTAGCTGTCCCGGAATAGGCATCCCGTCGGAATCGACGTGAGGTATCGTCGGGATTTCCAACAGTAAGAATAATGTAGGCGGCGGGCATAGTCGCATCCTCGCCGAGGACTGAGTGGATCCACCAGCCTCCTCGGAAGAATGAGGAGCTGTCTGGTGGATGACGGGGGAACCCTCCTCGCGATGAATATCCGGCATTCGGACCGAGGATTGAGTCGCACTATCCGTTTCCGGCGTGCGACTGACCTGCTGAACCCTCCTCGCGCCTGAGGATCGAGTCGGCTCGAGCTGCTGCTGCTGAGGTTGTCCCTCGCCCATCAGCCGACGGTGTCGAGAGGTCAGCGGAACACTGTAAGTGTTAGGGACACTGGTAGATCTTGATGCGGACCGACTTCCGGTGCCATCAGGATCCCCAGCTCCCGAGCCCTCATCCCCACGTCCCGATCCCCCTCTCCCTCTGAACCTCCCCCTCGAAGTACTCGATCGCGACCCGGCCCCTCGGGAAGGTCCGCAATTAAACTATTGCATCGTTGCTATAAAATTATAAAAATTAAAAATAATTCCTAATTCCTATTTCATCCATTAAATTATAAAAATTAAAAATAATTCCATAAAATCCACAATAATTACAATATATATATATAATCCAAATATAATTCATCCAATACATATATAATCCAATAATTTAACTATATATATCAATAATTCCAATAATCCAAATTCAACAATTATTCCAAATCCAATTAACCTAAAACTTAATAAAATTTAACCTAAAATTATTCCAAATCCAAATTTAACCTAAAATTCCAATATATTCCAATATATATCAATACATGCATAAAATTCCAATGTTTTCCAATATACCAATTTAACCTAAAATTCCCCTATTTTCCAATATACCAATTTAACCTAAAATTCGAATTAATTCCCCTATTTTCCAATATTTGAATTTAACCTAAAATTCTAAATTATTCCAATATATATCAATACATGCATAAAATTAACAAATTCCAGAACTATACATATACATGCATCCACATTATCGATCAACACATTCCACAACTTCAAATCTAACATAAATTAAAAAAAAATCGAAAATTTGAAATTTGGGATTTCAAACCTGTTTTTTCACTAATCGACGGGGGATTTGGCTTGAGGATCGATGGAATAGCACTTGAGCTTCGATTCCTTGCTTCCAACACGAAGGAAACGGAGAATGAGGAGGCGGAGGCGATTGTTCCGGTTTGGGGCAGTTTCGTTTCTACCCCAAATTGAAACCCAGATCGGGATATAAAACAGACTATATCCGACGAGTTAAGTAATCTCGTCGGATATAGTTGAACCGAAACTATATCCGACGAGATTTCATATGAATGTCGTCGGATATAGTTTCGGTTCAACTATATCCGACGAGATTTCATATGCAACTCGTCGGATATAGTTCCTCTATTTATTTTTCATTTATGCTGGTAATTAAACTAATTAAATATGTAGTGTATTAATATATATATTTATTAATAGTTAATACGAAATTATTAATAGTTAATACGAAATATTAAAATTATTATTTAATAATACGATATTATTAAGCGATCGGTACGTTGTATTTTTTTTCCGATCGATCTCTCGATCTCTCTCATTTATGATGGGGATCGATATATATAGCAATTTCATCGATGGACACAATTTTGTCCATAATATGAATAAAATTCATTTTACATTGTACGTTCTAAGTCGAAATAACATACATATATATATACGTACACTAATTAAGGCGCATAATCAGAATCATCGCTTGAGTCTGACTCTGTTTCCGAGTTACTTTCAGGTAAGATGTGTATGTCCTCGTCACTTGAGTCTTCATTGTCTTCATTTTGATTAACATCAAGAAGATTCGGTTGAGGAATTCGTACCACACTGCCCTGTCTCACATTATTAAGGCGAATTGTTGAGGTTTCAGGAATACCAGGTGCGTTCGGCTCTTGGTATGCACTGACTTCTTCATTATCCGAGGTCACAGTACCAAGGGTGGAGGCACTGTATATGTTTCGTGGAAGAACATGGTTAACCACTTTCCACGCGCCTTTATGCACAAGATCATCAAGATAGAACAATTGTTTCACCGTCGTGGCCAACACAAACGGATCATCTTCATACCAGCTTGTGGCAGTATTCACCGAAAAAATCCCGTATTGATCGGTCCTTGTGTTCTGAGGGTCGGTATCAAACCATCTACACTTAAACAAGTGCACGGTCATGCCTTCCCCATATATTAATTCGACAACTGAATGGAGAACACCGTAATAGTTAACTCCATTCTGCCCACCATGCACCATTACCCCAGAATTCTGTGTTTTTCGTCTGACATCTCTATGTTCACAAATAAATAGCACGCCATTAACCTTACACATAGGATAAACTCTGGAAGTTACCGGTTTCTGCGCCAAGAGCCTCAATTCGTGTGACCACTGAGGGATACCATCATCTTGTACATGATTCATATGAAAATAATCATTTATTAAGTACATATAAATAGGATGCGAGACATGCACTTAACATCGATCATATACAGGTCAATTTAAGTATCAACTTACCCAGTTGCCAAAATAGTTTGCGAACGTCTTGTTGTGGTACTCAACATCACCGAAAATAGCAGGGCAGTAAAGGTGCAAATTTTTCCAATATTGAACTTCTGGACAGTTAATCAATACCGACCAATGGGCAATGACTAGCTCATAAGGTTCCAACTTGTACGAGTTGGGCAACTTTCCAGAAACTTCAACATCATCGGAGATGATCGAAAGGTTGAACTGCCCTCCATCTACGGGCATATGTTGTGGAGGGTCCTCCAACGCTCCCAAATACAACTTGGTGTACGTTACGCACTCATGCGCAATATATGCTTCAGTGATACACCCTTCGGGTGCAGATTTGTTCATCACATAGTCTTTGTAGTCCCCCAATTGTCTGTAAATGGGTAATTACAGATCGAGCATGTTATGCTTATTGCAACAATATATAAGTGAATAAATAATATTAAAGATCGACATATATATAGCCAGATTCAGAGATGCATTACGTACCTTTCCATAGGATACATCCATGTGTAGTGTACTGGACCAGTAAGCAACAATTGTTCCGGAAGATGGAGCATCAGGTGAGGCATGATGTCGAAAAAGTTTGGAGGAAATATCCTTTCGAATTTGCACATGATAAAAATGATGTCCTGTTGCATTTCCAACAAGTCCGATTTCTTCACTTCTCTCGTGCATAACTTCTGAAAGAATCTTGACAAAGCCACTAACGGCTCCACCACCTCTTTGGGCAGGTACCCTCGAATGAAAACAGGGAAGAGGCGTTGGAGCAGTATATGACAGTCATGACTCTTTAGTCCGTACATCTTGTTGTCTTTGAAGTTAACACATCGACTTATATTTCCGGCATAGCCTGAAGGATACCTGACATTACCCATCCAACCAAAGATTTCACTCTTCTGGGCAGGCTTCACGGTATAAGGAGCTTATGGCATTTTTTTCTTCCCATCTCTCAACCACAAATGTTTTCGCAGTCCCATCCTTTTAAGATCAATGCGTGCCTTCAGGCCGTCTTTAGTTTTTCCCTCCCAATTCAACACTGTGCCGACCACACTCTCGCACACATTTTTCTCTATGTGCATGACATCTAAGTAGTGTCTGATCAGTAACTTGGACCAATAAGGAAGTTCCCAAAAAATACTTTTGTGTGTCCATAATTTATACCTGTCGGGTTTGTCAGGTATTGACGCCACTATCTTAGGATGATTGCTTAGCTGCCCAAAATCGTATTCATTTAGCACTTCTAAGATTTCATCCCCCGTCCATCTCCTCGGCTGCTCACCTGTTTCCACAGTCCCATCAAATGCCTCCATATCCTCCCGAAATGGGTGATCATGTGGAAGCCAACAACGATGTCGCATCTGTACAATCTTCCTGCAATGAGGTCTGCAACACTCAACCGTCATGCACTCTGGACAAGCCCTGTATCCCCTGGTAACGTTGCCCGACAACATCCCGCGTGCAGGAAAATCGCTAATGGTGCCAACAAGCATGGCATGCATCTGGAACATCTCATTTTTGAACTTGTCATAAGTGGGATGACCATGCTCACTCAAGTACTTAAGCTCCTCAATCAAGGGTCTCAGATACACATCGAGACACTTTCCTGGATAACCCGGCCCTGGAATGATCATAGTGAGCATATTGTATTCTTTCTTCATGCACATCCATGGAGGAAGGTTGTACGGTACCAAAATAACTGGCCATATATTGTATTGAAGACTCATGTTGCCAAAAGGGTTGAATCCGTCAGATGAAAGCCCCAGCCAAACATTTCGAACCTCTGATGCAAAATAAGAAAACTCCTTCACCATATGCTTCCAAGCCTCTCCGTCAGCAGGGTGTATAAGCGTATCACCGTCGGGCAAATTCCTCTCGACCCACCATCTCATAGCTTCAGTCGTGTGTGCAGACATGAACAACCGTTCTAGCCTATCTATCAGGGGAAAATATCGAAGTATCTTCACAGCTTTCTTGTTTCCGGCAGGAGTCAACTTATACCTATCTGTACCACATACCGGGCATTCATCAAGGGATTCAAGATCATTCCCATAAGCATCTTCACCCCAGAAGAGAACACAATCATATCTACAAGCATGGATTTTGATGTAGGAAAGGCCAAGATGTTTAAGGATCTGTCGCACCTTACGATGAGTGGTAGGAAGACGATGACCGGGGGGCAACAATGAACCAGACCACTTCAGCCAATCATCAACAGCCTTCACACTCATTTTGTTCTCCACTTTGAGCTTCATTACTCCCATAACACTTTCGAGAACAGTCTTATTACACCCGTTGTACAACGGGGTCTGTTGGAAGGCAATGAGGTTGTTGTACTTGTCCATACCAGCAGTGTTGACAGCTGTAGGTAATTGCTGGACCGGCTCAATATGAGGGAAGTCTTCAACGGCGGGAGGGATATCGATATCCGGTGCTTGAGCAAATATACCGCTCTCATGAGGAAACATATCGTTGATCAACCTTGTTGTTGGATCATTGGATGTACTGCCACTCTCAAAAAATTGTCCGTGATCATGTTGACCAACTGTTGAGCTCTCACCGTGATAAATCCAACATGTGTACTTATCCCAAAACCCGTTTTTCTTCAAGTGCTCCAATACTTTATCGATGTGAAAACGATATCGCTCGCTACGACACTGATATTTCGTACACGGACAATAATGAATTGTCATCCCTCCACAATTAACCTTCACGTATTCTACAAAACTTCTAATTCCACGGTGATATCTTACATCCCATCTTGGAAGACATATCCAACTCTTGTCCATCCTGAAAATTATATATATATATAATGCAATATATTAATTAAATAAATTAATCACCCTAGCTAGCTAGCTAGTTATTGCTATATATATATTCACAATAATGAAATTAAAATTAACAACAATTAATATATATATATATATATTTACGATCAATCACGCGTACGTACTCAAAATCAACCATCGATCAATTACTCAAACTCCAGAATCAATTAATTAACTCGATCGATCTATATATTCAACCAATTAAGCATTAATATATACATACATGCATATCATGCACAACACATATATATATATTAATTAAGCACGACGTACCTATATATATTAATGCGCATAAATCATCACGAACTCATTGTCGACATCACCCAAAGATCAATTTCAGAGCATTTTCAGAAAAAATGGAAAGTTTCTTGAATGACAGATCGAGCTGCTGCCCAGATCTGAAATAAGAAACTATAACCGACGAAATGAAAAACTCGTTGGTAATAGTCAAAAAAAATCGTCGGACATTGTCCAAAACTATGACCGACGAGTTTCCGGCGACTATGACCGACGACAAGAAAATCTCGACGGTCAAAAAACTATAACCGACGAGATAATCATGTCGTCGGTTATAGTTTACTATATCCGGCGAGATCCCTTCTCGTCGGTCGTTCTTTGAGGATCTCGTCGGATATAGTACTTCTTCTGGTAGTGTATATACCATACGTCAAGGATACATATAGCAAACTCTTCCGATATACGAAGTAGACCAGGGGTTTGACATCTTAAGTGTTCTCAAATATGTAGGTATGCAAAACATTAATTCGAGAGTGTAAGATCACAATCAGAAAGAGAAGACACTGCGAACATTTCATCCAATTCGGTGTGTATATATATATATTTATATATTTATATAGACACACACACTCCTAAGGTGTCAGAGAGCTACCAACTTATGTAGGTGAGGGATTTTCCTTTCCCAGGAATCCGGCCATGTGGGTTTACACGGTAAATGCATAATATTGGCATACCATATGTGAAAGAAGATATATCGAAGCCAAAGGCATTACCTTGCCATGGAAATCTTTGTGGTCTCACCAACTTAGTCTCAAGTCGATTTTGTAACATAAAAGCCAGCCAGCCAGCCAGCCAACAATAGATTGGTCGGTGAGGTACTACGTAGTATACACATGTCGCAATATGGTTGGTTAGTTTTTTTTTTTACTTTCCTAATTATTGGCTGAGCTTACGATAAACTCAGTTTATGTGAGCATTTTTTGTTTGCCGCAACAGAGATCTCGAGTGCAAAGTTGCAGGCTCCAATGGAGGAGGAGGAGGCGCGGTGACGAGGTGACGAGGGAGGCGGAGAATGAGAGGAAATTGAGAGTCGAGGAGTAGGCCACAACTCCGCCGTTCTTCCTACTCTAGTGGCAGCCAAATGCCTTTATTGGCCCTAGCTCCGAAACCAAGGCCGACCCGATACTCGGTTGGTGGTGACATGTCAACCGTATTTAAAAAATGAAGACGACAACAATTTGTGGGGCATCAACTTCGAAGCCTACGAGGACATTCCAGTGCAGGCGAGCGGCAAGACGTGCCGGCGCCAGCGAGGGTTTTTTTGCAGGGGAAAATATTTTTTGGATAATATTGTTAGAGTTCGGTTAGATAATTGGAATTATTGGTCTGTTTAAAAGTGGAAGCAGGCTATTGGAGGGGGGAAATCCATCAATTGCAATGGTCATGGACGATGGTCACAGGGATTGGAGCTTGAGTCATCACATGGTTGCTCACACTTCCAAGTATAATCCTTTTAATTTTACCAAGTCCTCTGCTTCCCATCACAAAAGAGTCCAACTTCAGATCCTCAATTGCTTCAAGCAGCTTCTCCCTGGCATCTCCCCAGTACAGCTTTGTCACGATGTTTACATCTTTCTGCCTAGAAGCTGTTTGTATAGCCTGAGTTGTCTGATTAATATACTTATCCACTTAAGCAGGAAATCGACACCTACCAGACCACCCCAAAGACCACCAAGGAGGCTTCAACTTCACTCACCAGACCGACCACATCCGGGCGCGCACGCGCCCGTGGGGCGCACGGCCGAATGCGCGGATCACACACCAGCAGGTGCAACCAGTCCCACATCGAAGAGCACCATCAAGCACCAAGCTCAACCACCTATATAGGTAAGGCATTTACTACAGGTAAGGAGATTGATTCAATATCATCCTATCCAATTCACACGTACGTTCGCTTGACTGTTATATCCAATACACTATCTGACTTAGGCATCAGAGCGTTGAAGGCGGGCCACCCCGTCTCGACCCCTGACTGCCTGTTCATTGTTGTATTCTTCTAACAGCCGCACGCGAACACGCATACCCGATCACCCGCGAGAAGAGGAAGCGCCCGAAGGAAGAGTCGACCGTCGGAAGAGAGAGTCCGCATACCCGAAGGAAGAGGAAGCGCCCGACCACCCGAACAGCCCCATCGTTCGGACGAGCAACAAGGAGGAGGAAGTCTACTCGTATTGCTTCTGCCCCATTACGCCCCCGCGCGTAATTCGGTAGAAACAGAAGCAGTGTCCAACATTTCAAGAACTTCCATATCAGTTTTCACATAGTACTTTTCATAATCTCGATCTCTCTAAACTCAGACAAAGGGATCAAAGGAGAACCAGATTTGGCCAAGAGCTGATTGCGAGACTCGTCTAGTTTGTTGGGGTTGATGTGGATGATGTAAAGGGTGTCACCCTTGCCCATTGAAGAGCGTTTTTGCTGCTCTTTGAGAAGTCCATGGCTACACCAATACTCATGTCCTTCCCCATTGACTCTGATCTTGAACTCTCTCCCTATTTCTCTAGCGTCTCACTTTCTTGCTCCTTGTGTAACAGTTTGGGTTGGGAAGTTTCAGACTATGAGAAAATTAATATTGAACTAATTCTTGAGCTGTCCATGTGTGAGACACCCGGACGACGGCGAGATTCACGTGCCGTGGCCGATCAGCAGAGGAGCCGAGCGACGGTTAGAGGCGGAGGATAGGCCGTTCGCGAGAGAGAGGGGGTGGACGATGCGACGCTGCCGTTCGAGGCGGAGGCTATGACGACGGAGAGAGAGAGAGAGAGAGAGAGAGAGAGAGAGAGAGAGAGAGAGAGAGAGAGAGAGAGAGAGAGAGAGAGAGAGAGAGAGAGAGAGAGAGAGAGAGAGAGAGAGAGAATGATTTCCGTTTTTCACGGTGCCCGGTGGTTCGTTTGGGCAGAGAAGAGAATCACATATGCTGAATTTATCATAAGTTCAGTCGACTTAGATAAAATTTTACAAAACTAACTGACTAAATAATGACACGTATCATGAGATCAAAAGGTCCAGTATTAGGGAGCATTCCAGCATTTTTCAATTCAAATTCATATAATTGAGTTCTAATCTTATTGTACGGGGTACATCAATGGAATAAGTTCAACGTACGCACGAGATCTTTGATCGAAAATCGAAATTTTTAACACCAGACGACTCCAGCTACGTCGTTATTTCGAGTTGATTAATTATATATCTGCAACGACATCGACTAATGAGGTTGAATGTGATTATATTATTTGCAATAATTTCAACTAATCAGATTGATTAGCCAGCTAATTTACGATCCAAGTTTTTTATTTTTTAGTATGTATGTGCATGAAAAATTCTAGCCAAGGCATGCAGCAACCAGCAGCTACTTCCTTCTTCAGTATTTATATTCGTAGTTAATTTCTTGAGTCCACGAGTCCGTCTTCCTAATTTCCAAAGAGGCAAAGAATAAAAGCTTCAAGTGATCCGTCTCTATGATTCGCAAAAGAAGATAGAAAACTCGATAAACTGAGTACGTGTGAACTGGAATTAGATCTGTTGAAAAGAATGCTTTTTGATATGGATACCGTTGATGAACTCAAATGCTACCTACTGCAATGGGTTACTACAGTGACTTTTTATCTTATAATTTACATTAGGTTTAGACTTGCAAAAATCCTATATTGATTTTGAGATTAAATTTATACCTTTAGATTTGTAAAATTGAGCTTACATTGCATCTTTACTACTGTTTTTGTTCTCTGTTGTTACTGTAATAGTGAATTAAAATACTACAAGTTGTGTTAAGTGATTAGTTGTTCTTGTGTTTGTTAATTAGCTTCATACCTGCAACATATCAAAATTTATCATGGTATCAGAGTTCTGTTGATCAATATCAACTGGGTGTCTGTTTATCAAAGTTATTTTATTTTTTTTCAAGAAAAACTAGATCTGAACTGTAGTTACAATGGTTAATTCATCTGGATTTGTAGAAATCAGAACTCCAATATTCAATGGAGAAAAGTTAGATTTCTGGGTGATCAAATTGAAGACAATGTATGCATCTCATGAGCTGTTGAGCTTTTTAGAAGAGGGCTACTCAAAATCAGTTGAAGTTGGAGGAGTATTATCTGATATACAGAAGACTCAGCTCAAGCTAGATACAAAGAGAGATGCAAAAGCTCTTGGTTTACTGCAAGGAGTTATTCACTACAAGAAAAATGCACCTAGACCACGGACCATTTCCGTCGTCTAGGTGCAGTTTTCTGTCGTCTAAGTACTTAGACGACGGAAGCTCCGTCGTCCAAGCTCCGTGCTCCAAGTGCCGTCGTCCAAGCACTTGGATGACGGAGATGGAGAATTCCGTCATCTAAGTGATACTTAGACCGCAGACATTCTCCGCGGTCTAAGTTTTCACTTAGACGACGGAGATTCATTCTCCGTCGTCTAAGTGAACACTTAGACCGCGGAAAACATCCATCTCCGCAGTCTAAGTTTGCACTTAGACGAAGGAAATCGTCCATCTCCGTCGTCTAAGTGGTGATTTTGTAAAAAAAAATTAAATGAAAAATTCATGAAATGCTAATTAATAATTAGCATTTAATGAATTTTTTTTTTTTTATATCAATATTCATAATATTGCAAAATTTATTGAATATTAATTATTAATAATATATAATACGTACAAAATTCATAATTAATAAATAATTTAAATTATTATGGATTTAAATACAATGAATACAAAATTCATAATATAATATATAAAATAAATTAATCTAGCCTAAATAAACTAAATTAACCTAAAACTAAACTAATTATAGGCGGTGGTGGTGGTGGCGGCGCCGGTGGTGTTGGCCGGAATGTGGAGGCCGGTGGTGGAGGCGACAATGTAGGCGGTAGCTAGTGGTGTGTGGTGGTGGTGGAGGCGACGTTGTAGGTGGTGGTGGTGTGTGGTGGTGGCAGCGACGGTGATGATGCCGGTGATGGCGGCGACGGTGGTGATGTCGGTGGTGGCGGCGACGGTGGTGGTGGTGATGATGATGGTGGATGGTGATGGTGATGATATATGGTGGGTGGTTTGATTGGGGGGGGGAGATGGAGAGGGAGAGAGGGAGAGGGAGAGGGAGGGGAAAAAATGAAGAGAGATTGAAAAAATGATGAATTTAAAGAGTTTTAAAGCACTTAGACGACGGAAATTTAGTATTTCCGTCGTCTAAGTGCTTTAAATTTTCAAACAATACCGCCAATTTTTCACTTAGACGACGGAAAATCAGTATTTCCATCGTCTAGGTGATTTAAATTTTTGAAAAAATTTTAGCGGGAAAAGAATACCGCCAATTATTTTCACTTAGACGATGGAGATGACAATTTTCCGTCGTCTAAGTGGATTTAAATTTTTTATTTTTTAAAAAAAAAAAATAAAAAAATTATTTTACGGAATTTTCACCTAGACCACGG
The DNA here is from genome assembly GCA_946800695.1 of Geum urbanum. Classification (NCBI taxonomy): domain Eukaryota; kingdom Viridiplantae; phylum Streptophyta; class Magnoliopsida; order Rosales; family Rosaceae; genus Geum; species Geum urbanum. Next base: position 17,715,057 of record OX326997.1, on the reverse strand, counting down.
AGATGACAATCTTCGTCGTCCAAGTGAACACCTGGACGACAGAGATGGTCATATCCGTCGTCTAGGTAAAAATTTCATAAAATTATTTTTTAAAAATAATTTGTAATGAATTTTTGGACCTGTAATTTGAATGGAATTGTCGTAAAATATCGATTAAAGAATCGTATATATAAAAAGTGGGATTTAAGACGATGAATTAATTTACGTATTCAAACTTGTTAAGTATCTACTAATATGTATAACTTAAGTGTCGGTACGTATAGGCTCATTGCACATCGATATTAACGAAATTGAATTTGGAAAAAACAACCGTTGGATATACACACCATAACACCATATATAAGTAGAATAATTTCCACTAAATACTGAGTTCGTTCAGGGTTTCATCGGCACAGTTAACCGCAAATCCAAAATTTTTACAAACCGGAAACCTGGATACACGAAAATCCGTAAGTCCTATTTTAAAACCGTCGACGCTCACACTCTAAGCATTGTTTACTCTATGGTCTCGACGAAAAGAATATGCATTGGGACATGGTCTAAATGGTCGTTGTCTTAGGTGAAATTACGAAATTTTCACTTAGACGACAGAAATGCACATTTCCGTCGTCTAAGTGAAAACATGGTTTAGGGGATAGGGCCTTAGGGTTTAGGGTTAAAGTACTTAGACGACGGAGATGTCTTTTTCCGCCGTCTAAGTGTTACCCACACCGCGAGACCCTAAACTCTAAACCCAAATTAATTGGGCGCCGGTTCTAAAAATTCAAAATTTTCACTTAGACGACAGAGATGTCTTTTTCCGTTGTCTAAGTGAAAACTTAGACCGCGAAAATTTTTTCTGCGGTCTAAGTGAAATTTTTAAATTTTTGAAATTTCACTTAGACGACGGAAAAAGACATCTCCGTCGTCTAAGTGACACTTAGACCGCGGAAATTTTCTCCACGGTCTAAGTTTCACTTAGACGACGGAAAAAGACATCTCCGTCGTCTAAGTGTTCACTTAGATCGCGGAGAAGTTTCCGCGGTCTAAGTGCATTTTTCTTGTAGTGATTACAGAAGACATCTGTTTTCTTTCAAATTACAAATGAAGTCACTCAAAAGAGCTCAAGATGTGTTGGTTGATGAGTTCAGAGGTAACAAAAAGGTTAGCCGTAAAACTGCAGTCTTTGAGAAGAGATTTTGAGTATACTAGGATGTTAGAGTCTGAGTTACTTAAAGATTACTTCACTAGGCTTTCTAATGTTGTTAATCAAATGAAATCATATGGTGAAACCATTCCCGAGTAGAGGGTAGTGCAAAAAATATTGATTAGTCTTATTGCCAAGTACAACAATATAGTTTCAATCATAGAGGAGACTAAGAATATAGATGAGTTGAGAATTCAAGAAGTAAAGGGATCCATCAAAGCCTATGAACAAAGATTAAAGAATCAGACATATAGTAATACTGAGAGTGCATTCCAAACACTTAGCCTAAATTCAAAATCTAGAAACACCAAAGCTAGTTCTAGCCAGGGTCGTTTTAAATAAAAGAAAAATTGGAAGGGAAAAGACAAAAATTGGGAAGGAAAATCAAATGAGTAGAAAAGTTTGAGGCACAATAGTAGTACTTCTTACATAAAGTGTGAAAATGGGAAATGGTCAACTAGTAGACTCAAAGGGAAAGTTGAGCATAACTTAAAGGACCCGATTCTGATTTAGTTGCCTCAACCGGAATTAAGCCCTAACGACAACAGAATCTACAAAAATTTTGCCAGGATTTCCACTAAAGTTCAAGAAACCCAAAAATCTGCAAAGAAAACACACTTCTAAAATGTCCACAAAAATAAACCGTGGGCATCAAATCCCATCCTGATATCTCAAATCAAACAAACACTGAATCCACTAGAAATATAAACTGTTTACCAAATGTGATAAAAAAATCCAAAGACTGAATGGGAAAATACAAGACAACGGAAGTAAACTCTATATAGTATTCATAACAACTTCTACTTTACATAATACACAGGACATGCAGGTTAAGTTAGAAACCTTGAGTACAGTGACACGAACTTTATGCCTCTGTCGCTAACGTGCTATCTCAGGATAAAAACTGCAAACTGGGCTGACAAAACCGAAAGGCCCAGGGAAAGGCATATAAAAAATAATAAAATTGTTAGAGTGAGTGGACGAAAATAAAGTTTTACTTTAAACTGAAAACTATAAATAATATGTTTTTCACTATAAATGTACATAAAAAATGATGCGAGTCTAAAAATATGATCATCCAGGTACTCCTGGGTATTATAAAATATGTGGAGGCTACGACTTGGGTCACCCGACTTCAAGTCCTAATACTATCCATGTCAGATCCCTGGCCCTCCTAGGTGCTCTATAAATCCTCGGGTAAGGTCCCTGACCCTCCTGGAGCATCTCGGGGATTAGCCAAGAAACTAGTGCATCGATGCATCAATTGTACTATGCTCTGTGTAAAACCAAATCATTCGTGCCTCCAAATGCAAATGCATAATCTTAAATGCATAACTGTAAACTGTATAACTGAAAAATGCATAACTGCAAATGTATAACTAAAGACTCGTAAAATAATAGTGAAAATAAAGTGCCCACTCACAGTATACAGCTATCATCGTGGTCCGGTGGAAGTCCTCTCACCACAATCTCGATCACAGTCTCTTGAATAAATAACAGATTCATTTAATACTAAAATTCAATAAAACGTGTGAAAATCAACTAAGAAACTATCCCAAAAACCCCCCGATCAATTTTGAATTTTTGCCTCGCCGGAGCCCCGCCGTGCACGCCGGCGCGTAGCTCTCACGCACCTCCACAGGCCGCGGCGAGTGAGTCACACACGCCTCTGGTGAAAATTACTCTGATGGGAGCATTTACCCCTCATTAGAAAGATCTCAACGAGGCCAACAACTTTCCTAACTAGCCCAAAACCTAAATCGCCGCCGTTTGACTAGAAATCGGCCCGAAAACCTAAGGCCTGAAAATCATCGAAAAATGTTTCCGGTCCACTTTGATGCCGTCGTCGCTCTTCGGTCCTTAAACCCATAGGGATTCGACTCCTCGGGTGAAAACCAATCGATTCCACCCCTCTGCGTTGCCGGAAAATGGCCGAAGCACCGCCGTCGAACTAACCCGAAACCTAACTAAAAAATCTTAACGATTCGTCCCCAAAACCAAACCAAAAATCAACAATACATATATGAATCGAAAAAGGGAAGCAAAAGCTTTAAAAGCATACCAAGAACGCCAACAACGGTGGCATTTTTTAGCGGGATCGATTTTGAAAAGGGCCGGGTCAAGAAACGGGTCGGCCCAACATTCTGAATTTTCTTATGTAATTTCAAAAAATCCAAAATTTATACCCTTAAGCAGCTGATTAGATCAACGGTTGATGTTTGATCTGATCAAAATCTAACGGCCCAGATCAAACCGCCTCAATACAAATACTTTAAAATAATTTCTTCACGCAAACTTCTAAAAATCATAAAAAATAGCTCGTTTATCCGAAAAAATTCTCCAAAAATTCCTACGAGGTCGAAATAAAATACTCTACGACTTCCATGAAGGAAATAAAGTCTAATTCTCACTTCGTGAAATTTTTTTATCAAACCACGCGATACGACTAATTCACGATAAATCTAATCTGTGCTGATTTGTGCGTAATTTTTAGTTTGGGTTGTTACAATCTATCCCCCTATTAAACATTTCATCCTCGAAATTTACATACCTGCTAATCGAAGAGGTAGGAGTACTGCTCTCGCATCTACTGCTCTGGTTTCCAAGTGGCCTCCTCAACTGCATGGTTTCTCCACAAGACCTTCACAAGTGGAATGGTCTTGTGACGTAGTTCCTGTACTCTCTGATCAAGAATCTGGAATGGCTCATCCACATAAGTCAAATCCTCCCATATATGGAGCTGATAAGGTGTCAGAACATGCGATGGATAGAAATATATTCCGCAACATAGGCTCATGGAACACATCATACACCCTGGCCATTTCAGAAGGTAGTGTCAACCTATAGGTCACTACACCCACTCGCCCAAGAATCTTATATGGACTGACATAACATAGGCGGAGTTTTCCTCATTTTCTGAAACACACCACACCTTTCCAAGGAGATAATTTCAAAAATACTCAATTACCAACCTCAAACTTGAGGTCTTTTCTCCTAACGTCAGCATAACTCTTTTGTTGGTCTTGTGCAACTTTCAATCTGTCTCTAATAATTTGAATGCTCTCTGCTGTATCTTTTACTATGGCAGGACCAATAAGCTACGTTTCCCATACTTCACTCCAACACAACAGAGTTTGACATTGTTTTCCATATAAAAATTCATATGGAGTCATCCCGATGCTGGCCTGGTAACTGTTCTTGTAAGAAAATTCTATCAGATGAAGCTGTTGATCCCAATTTCCTTTGAACTGCAGAATATAGGACCATAACATATACTCTAAAGTCTGAATGGTTCTCTCCGATCGGTCATCAGTCTGAGGGTGGAAGACTTTACTAAAATGTAATTTGGTCCCCAAAACCTTTTGCAAAGCTCGCTAAAATTTTTATGTGAACTGAGTATCCCGATTAGAAACTATAAACACAAGCACTCCGTGCAACCTCACAATCTCCGCCATATATAATTTTGGTAATTTGCTCACAGAGAGTTTTCATGGAAGATCTAGGAAATGAGATGATTTTGTAAGGCGGTCAACAATTAACCAAATGTCAGTATTACCATTTGATGTATGAGGTAGCTGATATACAAAGTTCGTAGTAATATGCTCCCACTTTCAAACTGAAATATCTAATGGTTGCAACTTTCCAGTAGGTTTTTGCCACTTTGTTTTCACATGTTGACAAATAAAGCACTTGCTCACATATATTGCTATTTCTCTCTTCATCTTACGCCACCAATAGTAAGTTTTAAGTGTCCGAAATATTTTTGTACTACCCAGATGCATGGCATAGGCTAAATAACGAGCTTCATCAAGTATTTCGTTCTTCAGCTCATCATTCTGAGGAATATACAGTCTTCTTCTGAACATTAAAGTACCATTATTCCTTAGTCAAAACTCTGTTGGTTCACCATTCTGAATCATATTCTTTTTACTTAACAGATAGGAATCTGCATCTTGGGTCTCTCGCACCTGGTCAAACAACACTGAGCTAACTTGAAAAGTGGCTAACAACGCTTCACCATCTCTCCATTCCAGTTCTACTCTCATAGCTTGTAACTCAGCTAACAGCGATACTCTTGCGACATGTACATGAAATAGAGAGGCTCCAGATTTCCTGCTAAGAGCATCAACCACAACATTGACTTTTTCTGGATGCTACTCAAAAGTATATTCATAAACATTAATTAATTTCATCCATCTTCGTTGCCTCATGTTCAGGTCTGGTTGAGTACGCAGATAAGTAAGACCCTTGTGATCAGTGTAAATCTTACATTGCGCTCCATATAAGTAGTGCCTCCAACTCTTCAGTGCCAACACAATGGCAGCAAGCTCAAGATCATGTGTGGGATAATTAACTTCATGGGGCTTCAATTGTCTGGAACCATATGCAACGACCTTGTCATGCTACATCAAAACACAGCCTAGGCTCAATTTCGAAGTGTCATTATAAATGACATATTTCCCAATTTTTTCAGGTAATGTCAACACTGGTGCCGTGGTCAATCTTTCTTTTAACGTCAGATAACTCTCTTCACAAGCATCAAACCACTCAAATTTGACCATTTTCTTCGTCAATCGAGTAAACGGAGTCGTAATCCATGAAAAGTCTTGTACAAAACGGCGATAATAACCTGCTAAACCCAAGAAACTTCTTATCTCAGTTACACTGGTAGGTCGGCTTCAATTCAACACCGCTTCAATTTTATCTGATTCAACACTAACTCCCCCAGCCAAAATTCACACTTGCTAAACTATGCTTACAACTGAGAATCTCGCAAAGTTTGCAAAACAACATGTAGATGTTTCCAGTGTTTCTTCAAATCCTTGGAATATATTAGGATGTCATCGATAAATACAATGACACACTTATCCAAGTATCGCTTGAAGACTCGATTCATGAGGTCCATAAAAGCAGCTGGGGCATTTGTCAAGCCAAAAGGCATAACAAAAAACTCATAATGCTCATAGCGTGATCTAAAGGCCATCTTAGAAACATCTGATTCTCTAATCCAAAGCTGATAGTATCCCGACCTAAGATCAATCTTTAAGAAAACTGTAGTTCCTTTTAGTTGATCCAACAAATCATCAATCTGCGGTAAAGGATACTTATTATTCAACGTGACTTGATTCAATTTTTGATAGTCTCATTGGTTCAATTTTGATTCATAACCTCAGTGAACCATCATTCTTCCTCACGAACAACATGATAGCACCCCAGGGTGAAACACTGGGTCGAATAAAATCCTTATTGATCAACTCCTGCAGCTGAACCTGCAACTCCTTCAACTCTGCTAGGGCTATTCGATATAGTGCTTGAGAAATAGGACTCGTGCCTGGAAGTTATTCAATGGTGAAATCAATCTCCCTCATCGGAGGCAAACCAGGTAAGTTCTCTGAAAATAAATTCGGATACTCACAAACCACTAGAATATCCTTGATACTCAGCACACAAACTTGTATATTGATCACATGTGTCAAGTATGCCTCACATCCTTTCTTTAACATTTTCTCTGTTTTCACCGCTGAAATAAAAAAAAAGTGGAGAAGTATTCGTTTCGCCGCAAAATATGATTTATGGCATTCCTGGACTTCTAAAGACTACCTTCTTTTTTTGACAATCAAAGACTGCCCAATGAGCCTATAAGAAGTTCATCCCCAGAATTACATCTAAATCTACAATATCTAACAACATGAAATCCGTAGCTAAGCCATAACGTCATATGAAAATCTCACAGAAGTGGAGAGGGTGGTATAACACTCGCCGGATGGATATAACACTCGCCTTATTCTCGGAAGTGGAGAGGGTGGTATAGTGGCCAAAGATGCCAATCTATACGGCATAAATGAATGTGAAGCCCCCAAGTCTAGTAAAATAAGGACTGGATAACTAAAAACATATAACGTATCGATGATAACCTCTGGAGAAGCTCTACCCTCACGCAGGGTCATGGCATGTACTCGGGTCTATCCAGCTGGTCATCCACGCTGATTGTGGTTATGCTGATTTTCTTGCCTTGTGGATTGAGCTAGCCGGGCTCCAGAAGTAGTACCCTGATCTCCACCTGAACTCTGGGCGGCTGAACCACCAAAAGTGCCCATCTGTGGACACTCCATAGCAAAGTAACCCTTTTGGTCACAAATAAAATAACCTTTGACACCCTGTTGACACTGACCCAAATAGCGTCTGTTACAAATATTGCACAATGAAAATTGTTTCGGTCCAACTGATGTGTTATATGGACGTCGAGGGTAACTCAATCCACTAGAACTCCCACTTGATTGCTGCTTCTGAGGTCGATTCCTCCTCCATCTCTGGCTCTTACTCTGACCAGATATACCAGCAGAAAATCTATAAGATTCATTGACAGAAGAAGAGGTTGAGCCCGATGTACCTGAGCTCAATCTCTTTGCAAGATCCTAGTTGGGTCCACCTTCCTCAAAGCGGTGAGACTAAAACTGAAGCTATCTCTCCTTTTCCACATCCTCACCTCTGATTGCTGCACTAACAAACTCATCAAAGTTATCTCGAGGAATAGTTGTCAATGTCCCCTTGATGTTCAGATTCAGACCTAGCTTAAACCTCATGCATTTGGATTTCTCACTCGCCACCATATCACACTCAAATCGAGACAAACAAATGAATTTATCTTAATACTCAAACGCTGACATACTGTCTTGCCTCAGGTTAGTGAACTCTTCATATTTTCATTGCTGGGTAGCCTGATTGAAATATCAGCGCATGAACAATCCTCTGAATGTAGGTCATAGAGTGTCAACAGGAACCTTCTCAGTACTAGCCGACCAAAAGTAAGCATGTGACTCAAGTAAACCAACAGCTTCTACGGGTCTTCTGCTCTGGAGTGAAGTGATATCGTTCACATACTCGCTCCAACTGGATTATTCATACCCCACATGTTTTAGGATATGTGGAACTAGAAAAAGTGATTGCTCCAGCTGTTCTTGCCTTTACTACATGATCAAAATGCTCATCTAACTGTAAAACTCGCATAAGCAAGTCTCGCATTCGCTGATCCTCAGCCCTATTAACGCGGGCTCCACGTCTATGATGCATCTCCTATGGATGATAAAACATATTAGAAAACAAAACACGAATGATAAAGTCATGAAACCTTAAACATATAAAAACACACAACACCGTGAGCATTGCTGGGGATCCACCGGCCGGTCGGGCCATCGCTCCGGAAGTGTTGTGCATTCTCAAATGTCCTTAGTTTCACAACTGTGGAAGTCTACATAACCTATAACCTAATGTTCTGATACCAACTGGAAGGACCCGATCTCGATTTAGTTGCCTAAACCAGAATTAAACACTAACGATAACAAAATCTACACACAAAAAAATCCAGGGTTTCCACTCAAATTCAAGAAACCCAAAAACCTGCAAAGAAAACACACTTCTAAAATGCCCACAAAAATAAACCGTGGGCACCAAATTCCATCTGGATTTCTCAAATAAAAACAAACATTGAATCCACTAGAAATATAAATTGTTTACAGAAGGTGATAAGAAATCCGAAGACTGAATGAGAAAATACAACACCACGGAAGTAAACTCTATACAATATTCAAAGCGTCTTCTAATTTATATAATACACAGGACTGGCAGGTTAAGCTACGAACCCACTAGATGAGTACAATGACATGAACTCTATGCCTCTGACGTTGACGTGCTATCTCAGGATAAAAATTGCAAACTGGGCGGAGGAAACCGAAAGGCCTAGGGAAAGGCATATAAAAAATAATAAAACTGTTAGAGTGAGTGGACGAAAATAAAGTTTTACTTTAAACTGAAAACTATAAATAATATGCATTTCACTATAAATGTACATAAAAAATGATGTGAGTCTAAAAATTTGATCATCCAGGTACTCCCATGGGTACTATAAAATATGTGAATGCTACGACTTGGGTCACCCGATCTCAAGTCCTAATACTGCCTAGGTCAGGACCCTGGCCCTCCTGGGTGCTTTATAAATCTTCGGGTCGGGTTCCTGGCCCTCCCGGAGCGTCTCGGGGATCAGTCATGAAGCTAGTGCATCGATGGATCAACTGTACTATGCTCTATGTAAAATCAAATCATATGTGGCTATAAATACAAATGCTTAATCGTAAATGCATAATTGTAAAATGTATAATTGAAAAATGTATACCTACAAATGTAAAACTGAAGACTCGCAAAACAACAGTAAAAATAAAGTGTCTACTCATAATACACAACTATCTCCGTGGTCCAGCGGAATTCCCCTCGCCAAAATCTCGATCACAGTCTCCTGAATAAATAACAAACTCATTTAATACTGAAATTCAAGAAAACGTGCGAAAATCAACTAAGAAACTATCCCGGAAACCCCCCGGTCAATTTTGAATTTTTGTCTCGCCGGAGCCTCGCCGTGGACGGCGGCGGCGCGTGAGTCACACTCCCCTCCGGTGCAAATTTCTCCAATGGGAGCATTTGACCCCTCGTTTGAAATATCTCAACAAGGCCAAAACTTTGCTAACTAGCCCAAAACCCAAATCGTCGCCGTTTGGTCGAAAATCGGCCCGAAAACCCACTACTCAAAAATCGCCGGAAAATGTTTCCAGTCGATTTCGACGCCGTTGTCGCTCCTTGGTTCCCAAAATCGTAGGGGTTCAACTCTTGGGGTGAAACCCAATCGATTCCACCCCTCGCCATCGTCGGAAAATGGTTGGAGCACCACCGTCGAACTAACCCGAAACCTAACTCCAAAACCTTAACGATTCTTACCCAAAACCAAACCAAAAATCAACAATACCTATATAAATTGAAAGAGGGAAGTAAGAGCTCTAAAACCATACTAAGAACGCCGCCAACAGTAGCATTTTCCGGTGGGTTTGATTTTGAAATGGGTCGGGACAAAAACGGGTCTCAATTAGAAAACGGGTCAGCCCAACTTTGTGAATTTTCGGATAGTTTTTATTTAATTTAAAAAAATCCCAAATTTATACCCTTTAGCAGCTAATCAGATAAATAGCTGAGGTTTGATATGATCAAAATTCAACGGTCCAGATCAAACCGCCTCAATAAAAATACTTTTAAATAATTTCTTCACACAGACTTCTAAAAATCATAAAAATATAGCTCGCTTATCAAAAAAAATTTCTCAAAAATTCCTATGTGCTCGAAATAAAATACGCTGAGACTTTTTCGTGAAGTAAATAAAGTCTAATTCTCGTTCGATGAAAAAGTCGTTAACATACCACGCGATATGACTAATTCGTGATAAATCTAATCCGTGCCGATTTGTGCGTAATTTTTAGTTCGGGTTGTTACAATAACTGTTGATACTAAAAAAAGGAAGGAAGTACATCAATGATGTGATGCTAGTACCAGATTTAGATAAAAACTTCTTGCGTGTTGGACAGTTAATGGAGCATGGATATCACTTGCATTTTGGTGATTACACTTGCAAGATTTTTGAGAAGAGTAATATCAACGAGTTGATGGTAGAGGTTTCAATGAAGAAAAACATAAGTTTTCCTTTGACTCTCGAGTATATTGAAGCTTGTGAATGTGGTCTATTGCAATACAGATAATCAAGTTGCTAATATTTTTACCAAAGTACTGCCTAAAGACAGAATCTAAGAGGGCTATTGGGAGTTAAGAAGCAAATCATTCAAGGGGAGTGTTGAAATGAATTCTTTCTGATATGGATGCTGTTGATGAACTCAAATGCTACTTATTGCAATGAGTTACTACAGTGACGATTTCTATCTTATACTTTACGTTAAGTTTAGATATTTTTCCTATCAACTTTTGTAAAAGTCTTAAGTTGATTTTGTTGTAATCTAAATTATATAAGGTTAAGTTTATGCCTAGAGGCGGAGATCATATTTGTAAAAATGAGCTTACATTATCTCTTTATTGTTGTCCTTGTTCTCTCTTGCTACTGTAATAATAAATAAAAAATACCACAACTGTTATAATAATAAATGAAAAATACGAGAAGTTGTGTTAATTGATACATTATTCGTGTATTTGTTAACTGGGTTCATTCCTGCAACGTATCAAAATCTAGTCAGGGTCGAGCCGGGGTTATATATATATATATATATATATGCAGCTGGTAACTAGCTAAGCTAAAGCTCTAGATATGACGGATTCAATATCACACTGCTATCCTACCTGAATATTCAATCACTCTCAGAATGAAACCCTAAGATAAAATACTAGAGCAACATGGACTTTGTTGGATTGCCAGGTCAAAACTGCATGCATATCAAGTTATCAACCATTTTGTCGAGATGATCGATCTCGATCATGGGGATCGTACTTTTTTCTTTCTTTTATTCTCTTCTCTCCTTTCTGTTGTTGACTTCATTATATATAAGAAATGACGAGGGAAGTTGGCACGTGCATGGAATGACAACCAAATAACCAATTATAGTTTGTCCATTTTGATCGAATTGGATTAATTATTGAATTCGTTGAGCACAAATATACGAGTACGTACCTGCAAATGGTGGCATGGCCGGATGGATATATATGGTATAGATCTCGTTAGTTTAGAAAACCAAAGCAACTTTTTCCATCTTCTGTTGGATCGTTAATGTTTGTTTCAAGCTACATACGTTTCCTTTTCCATGTAATGTGCTGGACCAGATTAAGGGTTCCGTCGGCAATGATGTGAACGGAGATTATTATTATTACCGACTTTTTTGCGCGCGCATACGTTTGTGTGGAAGAATATCTTGCTTGCGCGTACATATATTTTATGTATTATTGAGAGTGTAGAGTTATATTGTTTTACACAATATATTCAACTACTCCTAAATATTAACTTTCTAGTAACGTTTAAATAATTTGTCTATAAATGGAACCTAAATATACGAAGAGAAGCACAAAAAGAATAGTACAAATTTGAGTTATCCATCAAAGTTGAGTAGGGAAGACAATACATAGGACGGGGTACGAATATTAAAATATCGTACCTATATTTGAATCTATATTATGTATCTATATTTGTGCCGATATTCGTAATATTATATTGGTATTACCTGTCTTTGTATTTGTTGGATATTAGGGTATCCGTATCCATCCATTATCCCTAAAAAAATATGTTAAAAAATAAAAATCTATTAGAAACAAATTCATCAATTCAAAGAATATAAATTGATTTCATGCAATAATTTTCTAAATACTAGTAACACAAGTCTAGCTTATTTTAATTTATAGCAAGAGTAAGTAAACTAGGATACTGGGTAAATAAATAATTTTTTACCTCAAAAATATATATAAAGAATAAATTAGTATACATAATATTAAGGGTCATTCACTTTAGGCTCTAAAATGTACTAAAAAGTAACTCCCACTTGAAAATTGATCCAAAAGTCACATTATTAACAAATATGCAAGAAATACCCTTGGACTTTGCAGTAATTATGCGTTGCCACTCTTTAATTTTTGCAATAATTACATTTTATGCCATTTAACAAAGTTTGAGTTATTTACGAAATCTTCCACTGGCAGATCTCGTTTTCACAGTCGATAAAATTTTCTGCTGGACGACGGCAAGCTCGTCGTTGTGCCTCGCCCTCAGTCATGTCCTCAGATCGGCTTGACTTGTTGTCGGCCTCTCTCTGTCGTGACCGCCACCGTCCTCCGCCCTTGCCTTCGCGATGACCTAATCGCAGCCTCACCATGCATAATAGATCTCGACCTCGATCTCCACACCACTGGCGTCGCTAATCTCAGCTCCGTTGCTCCTTACCTCGACAGAGGTCGATCTCGCCAGTCCCGCGCCGTTTTGTCAGAGTTCGATATCGCCATTCTCGGAGGCCCAAGCAGCAATTCATTTTCGCACCATTTGTTTTATTTTATCAAAGTGTAGATTTTATTTTAAGTAATAGTATCTTTGATAGTCTAACTTAGTATCTTTATACATGATGGATGGTATTTTTATGATCTTCAGTTAGTATTGTTAGTGACCAATGGTAATAGTATTCTCTGATGTTATATTTGTTTGTGACCGATGGTATATTTATTTTCATGTGATGGTATATTTGTCTGTGAGCGATGGTATATCTGTTTTCATGTGATGATATATCTATTTTTATGTGATGGTATATTTGTTTGTGAGTGATGATATATTTTTTTGTGAGCGACAATACATTTGTTTGTGAGCGATGCTACATTTATTTGTGAGCGATGCTACATTTGTTTTCATGTGATGGTATATTTGTTCGTGAGTTATGGTATATTTATTTGTGAGTGATAGTACATTTATTTGTGAGCGATGGTATATTTATTTTCATATGATGATATATTTGTTTGTGAGTTATGGTATATTTTTTTGTGAGTGATGATATATTTGTTTGTGAGCGATAGTATATTTGTTGTGACTGATGATACTCTCTCTCTCTCTCTCTCTCTCTCTCTCTCTCTCTCTCTCTCTCTCTCTCTCTCTCTCTCTCTCTCTCTCTCTCTCTCTCTCTCTCTCTCTCTCTCTCTCTCATGAAAGTGACAAAGTATGGTTGTTGATTGAATTTATGTTTACTTATGAAAAAAAAATAGAAAATAAGTCATGGTATCTTAATTTACGAACTTGAGATGGTATATTTATGAACTACGGTTGGTATACTTATGTACCGGAGTTGGTATATTTATTTTTTGACTTTGTGTTGAGTCGTGAAACACAAAATAGAAAATAATTTTTTTTTTAATTCTTTTTTTCCGAGAAAAAATAAATTGGATGAAAAAAATGAGAGTAAAAAAAGTTATTTTTTTCAGAAAAAAACTTCTTTTTTCCAAAAAAAAATTGGAAAAAAAATTGGACAAAAAAAGTTTTTTTGCTTGGAAATAAAATATTAGACAAAAAATAATAAGGATAAAATGGTCTATGCAGAAAAAAGGCTTTTATTTCAATTTTAGGCTAAAAAGTGACTTTTTGGTCACTAAAACTATAATTTGGTGACTTATGGGTACTTTCTAAAAAATATTGATGAGTTTATGTGACTTTTGAGTAATTACCCTTAATATTAATTCTATAATAAATATGCAATATTTATATATTTAATATTCTTATTGGGTGGGTATGTGTACGAATATTGAAATACCATACCCGCCCAATATCTACTCTAAAAAAATGGGTATTAAGTACACCCATATCCGTTATCCGTTTTTATCTGTAAGTGTTATCCGTTAAGGATGAATACCCGATGAATACTAAAAGACCGAACCTGGCTCTTGAAATTGATGAAATGTCTAACTCTTGTGATAATAAAATAATTATTAGACATTTTACGCATATTCATCTAAGTATAGCAGTATATTGATTATATTTTTTGATACATTAAATATCTTCATAAATTATGTATAGTAGATATCATTTACATTTTTCGGTGGATATTCTTCATATTTGACGACATCTGATTGGTAATTAAATCGCCATCTACAATGGTTGGCTAAATCATGAAACATGTCTGAACTTTTATTCACAATGGAACAACTTCTAAGAATAAGTTATGAAACTCTTAATTCTTGAAAATCATTGGACAGAAATAGTCCAAAAAAATAGATATAATTTGTACTATAGCTATATTATCACGATAAATTGTGACCGTATACAACATGATGCAAGAGCGTCATTGTTGCTCTTTGCAGCGGAATTGTGTCTAGACCCTTCTCACGGTTGTTATGCTTAGCTAGCTAGATTATGTTTGGTCTCAACTCTCAAGGAAATAAGCGACTTCATGCAACAACGCAACAACAGGTAAAATTATGAACATAGTAGACAAAATTTTAGAATCAAGTTCTTTTATAAGACTCATAAAAGAACATAAGAATCTTTGTAGTCTTTGAAAAAACTAAGTCAAATTTATTTCCTGCATGAGGCATGTTGTCTTCTCTATGTCTTCTGGTGTGTCAACACCGTGAGCCTCATGAAAAACCTTGATAACCTGCATAAAAAGATTTGAAAAAAAAAGAAAAAGCAAATTGAAGATAAGCAGAAAAACTGGTTTGCGAGGTAGCAATTAATCCACCTAACACTATTGATGTTTAAATTAAATGAATCGATATATACTATGTCTAGCTATTTGCTTAACAACCATCTGCAAGAGCAAGTAGACGGAATTGAAATATCAGATGCAAAGGGGAGTTATGTTTCATCACATAAAAAATGTCGAAGAAACCTTTTAACGAACCAAGAACATTTACCGCAACATTAGAAAGATATACACATTCACACCGGTTAATTATTTAAAGTTTCTACGTTAATCCCATGACCGGTCCAAACCACTTCAAAATCCTATGACTACATGAAAATTTTCACCTGGCCATTAACAAAACTTAAAAAGACCTCATACTTCAACGTTTTAGTGAAACAATCAATACCTCAATGTTGTTTATGTAATGATCTGTAACGATCTGAACCAAAATATCATGCTTAACGTTTTGTAATTTGCGTGATCACGGATTCGTCTAACTTAAGGGTTTATTAAATAATTTTAATTTCATCATGATTTGTCTCGACGGTTACCGCCTTAACGCCACTGATTTTGGGGTTGGTCTAGTTGAGGAAGTTATTGGGCTCACTTAGAGCTTTCCAGTAGTGGGTCGGATGTCGTCGTCGGCGGTGACTCATGACAGCCACACATTGCACTCCACGACGGAGCTCCGACGAGGCAAAATCTTATTTTTTATGAACTAGGTTTCTGGGGTTCTTTTTAGACAATTTGTGTATTGTTTGATCGATATTGAGTGATTTCTTGTTAATCAGAAAATTAAGATCAGGACTTCGGACTTCCATCGAAAAAACAGGACTAGCTGTATACTGTGAGTAGACACCTTTCTTTCATAGTCGTTATGTGAGTCTTTAAGATTTAGTTATGATTCAGTTATTTCAGTTTCTCAGTTCTTTTATAAAAGTAAGATATATATATATATATATGAATTTTCAGTTTTCAGTCATGTTGGAGGTTGTATTACAGTTAGGTTGTTCGCATCGATGCGTCAGTTACTCAGCTGATCCCCGAGTAGCTCCGAGTTGGGCTACGATAAATTCCCCATTGACACTTGATCATCTATGGGCCACGACAAATGCCCCAGATGATCATGGGTTGTCCTTGGGTCATGACAAACTCCTTGGACAACTCATAATAGGTAGAGGTCGGAGTACTCTAGTCATTGCCTCTATTGGTCTTTTACCACCTTTGGGCTACGGTAAACTCCCCAGACTATATTTATTTATTCTTTACGGACTCGCATAGTATTTTACCTTGGTGGAAACACATGCTAAGGTATTTTCATAGTTTTCTATTATAAACAGCTATTACTTTTCGTCCACTCACCCTTGGTCGGCGGCGGTGGTTCAAGGCGACGCTCCGACGAAGGGTATTTTAGTGTAAATTTTATGTCGTTTTGCTCGTAATTTCATACCAATTGTAATGAAGAGGTTGTTGAATTGATTTGAACATTGTTGATTAAGACGTGTGGTTAATCAAATATTAATTAAACAATTTTATGATATTATTAAACTGTTGAAGCGATTATCGATTCGACTTCGAGTCACGTAACGTTTGAAGAATATGTTGCGACTATAAAAAGGATTCAAGAATTTAAATTTGGAATTAGATTAAGCTCAACATTTGTTCGAAAAGGACATTGTTCGAGAATGTGAAGTTCTCGACGATAATGCTCGTTGGTATTCGAGTTTAGCTATTCATTATGATTTTCGACAATTAGTTATTATAATAATCACTGTTTTAGGACGACGTATTAGCAGCCAGTGACAGATGTTTAGAAACACCAACAAACAAGATTTGGTTTGGTAGAAATCACGGCACAGTACTATGAGTAGACTTTTATATTCACAGTCACTTGCGAGTTCATTTTTTTTCCAGCATTTCAGTATTACAGTACATTTTGTAGTATGTTCATAGTATTTTAATTTGGAGGTTTACTTTATGATGATTTTATTTAGTTGCATCAGTGTTCTAACTATTCAGCTGATCAATGGGTAGCTGGTCGAACTGGATTACGACAAACACCCTGCTCGATCCGGATTGTCTCGGGTTAGGAAAAACACCCTAGACGATCCCACACCTTACTTTTCATACATACAGTCATTCTGGGTTAGAACAAACACCATGAACGACCACCTTTATGTGCAGTTCAGTTTATGATATTTGAACTCGCATTATTTCACAGAAATCAGCGGAAATGCATATCGTTATAGTTTTACATATTTGCATAGTTTATGATTTTTGTCAACTTACTCTAACATTTTATGTTTTTATGCCTTTCCATAAGACATTTGTTTTAAATTGCCCAATTTTCAGGTTTGCCAGCTGAAGTCGTGACCGTCTAGAGTACGAGGCGTGACAGTTCACAGCTTCCGTCTTCTCAGTGTAGGTTTTCAGTTGAAGTTCAAGGTTGCTTGTGGTAGAGTACCTGATACTGATTAGTCAGTGTCAGATACTCTAATACGGGTCCCGCATGACTTACCCTGGATTACTACGGTGATCTAAGACGGGTCTTGACAATTGGTATCAGAGCATTATGTTTTCAGATCCTGTTAGTTATGTTATACTTTTAGTGATACTAAGTGTGTGATGGACTGACTGCTGCAGACCCCGTCATATATGCCTGTTAGCATCAGTATCTATAATGGTATAAGGTAGCTTCTTGAGTCTGTCGTTCCTTTCTTGTCATGCCTCATGGATGTGATTGACGACTTCAGCAAAACCTGCAGTCATCGTAGGATCATGGGGCAGTCATAGACATTAACAAGGCAGTAGTGGACGAGACGATTCCAGAATATTTTGTTATATTATATTCTGAGGAGTTCAACGTCATCATAGGATCACAGGGCAGTCATGGGAAATCAATTGTAGTCTTTCTTGGGAACTTCTGTGTGAGTCATTAGGGAGATCTTGTTTTGAGATTAGGTTATCTTGATTTTCGGCTAGGAAATTATATTTTGATATGATATTAGCTCTTGTCAATTCACAGGTAGTTATGGGGTTAGAAGAAGTAGGTGAACTGATATTTTTATGTATTTCCCCATTCTTTGCAGGACATGAGGATGTTCTCAATATGGTGTCACTAGTAAGTAGGTTCTAGTGAGCATCACTGAGTATTTCTATTGGATCAGACGAGGGCATTATGAGAATTAATGCCAGTATTTGTTTAATTATCAATTACTAATGTTGATTCAGATGTTAATCAAGCACACAAGGATGCTTTTAGTGAAGATTTTTGTTGATGTTGTTGAGCAGGTAAGAAAGATTATGCACATCGACTTGTAACATTTCACACATTTCACGATTTTCTTCGAGAACATTAGTGTGTCATATACAACATCTTAGTTCGTGTTCAAACAAGGATAAGTACACCCGCATTCATCCAGTTTGATGTTTATGCATATTTTTTAAGATCCATTCAAAGCTACCGAAAAATCTCGTTTAATGAAAAAAGGGAGATACATGATGAGTTAAGAGAACTTGTTTCTTAATATCAGTGAGTGCCAAGGTTTTAGTGGAGCCATATAACAGTTAGCAGTCTTATAATAGTTTTCCTCAGTTAAGTGTGTATCAATGTATTCCTTTCCAGTTTTCATTTCGTTTGTTTCTACATTCGTTACTTGTTTGCCGATATGAGTCATGGGCATGACTACTGATGTAGACAAGGTTTTTGTGATGAAAACTACTGGAAGCAAGGTTTCCTTTGGAATGAAATTAGTTAGTAGGTTGTCCTCACCGTATATACTTCTGGATCATTAATCATCAAGTTGGTGATTCTTGCGCCTTCAATATGTTAGAGTTGCGGGTTAAGTAGTTTCATTTTTCTATTGGAAAATGGTGTTGTTCCATAGGGAAGATATGTTTGACCCTCTGATAGTTTTGGGATCATGTCTTTTACCGAGAGTACGTTGTCTCGAGACATATGTGAATTCTTAGGCTCAACTCTTGCTGTTTTGACTTAACCTGACTATCTGATCCAATACCATTTTTTCTTTGTTGGCCACCATTGTTGGAGTTCAAGGTAACATCTAGAAATTTTTTATCTCCTCCTATCCTTAATTTTATGTTTGGAGGCCTGAGCAAATTGAATCGAAGAGGAAATTTTTTAGGGTTTTTGGGCTCATCCGTTGTCGTAGCTGGCAAGGTTTCCAGTGTAGTTTCCTATGTCAATCGATTATGTTTTGCATGTGTATTGTGTTTGAGTATTATTTTGGTGATTTGCAGGTCGAGATTTAGGGTTTCGAATCGATCTTGATTCGGTTTCATCCGACGAAGTTGTTGTCGTTCCAGCGGTGGCTGATGGCTTGTTTGGTTGACGAGGAAGGAAGGATTTTTTTCTCCTCCTCTTCGCGAGTCGATTGATATAAGCCTCGAGCTCTGAAATGGCTTGACAGCAGAGATTGGCGTCAGAAGGTATTTTCCTGCAAAGTGGTTTTGAAGCCGATTTTGGCCAAATGAGCCAAAATTTGCTTAGGGTCCTTTGAGATAGGTTATTGGGTTTTGTGTGAGCTTTCAAATGATGGGTCAATCTCTACCATCATGGGTGGTTGCAGGTGGAACGTGGGGTCCATGCGTCGCCGCTTGTGGCGGCGCATGACTGAAAAATTATTTTCGAAAACTTGTCGAGTTATATGTCGTTTGGTTTGTATCAACGATACGAACATAGTCGTGAGGTTCAATCTATGTTTAGACTTTGTCGACCCAGTGGGTGGGTGGCGGTGATGCATGTCTCCACCAGTGGCTGTGCGGCCGATGGAGAAATTAGTTTTCCCTTATATCATTACGATCACTTCATCGTAACGAATTTGTCAAGTTGTTTCTTCGTCTAGTTTAGTCAAAGTTGAGTGTGAATCGAGTACTTCCTCGATTGACCTGTTTATTTATTAATTTTGACGAACAAGGGTCGGGTCGTCACACTGGTTTAGGCTACTAGCTGTATAATATGTACATTAGAAGTCGCTCTGCTTCCATATTTTATTTCCGTTGTATGTAGTAAGTCATGATCAAGTACCTCTTTGAGTACTCTTTCAGTTGTTGAGTTTAGTTCTGATGTAGTATTTTTTGTTTATCAAGTGAAAACGTTGTGTTGTGTAATTTAAATGTTTCGAGAAATCCGGATGGGAATCGACTTCCCACGGTTCATTTTTGGGAATTATTTTAGAAGTGTGTATCTAAGTGCAGGTTTTGGGTTCATTTAATTTTAAGGAAAATTATGCCAGATTTTCTGTATGATTTTCTCGAGTTAAGTTATGTCATTAGGACCTAATCTCAGTTTAGCAACTAAATCGGGGCCAGGTCCTATCATGATCTCTATGCTTCTGAACAAAAAAAAAAATCATAATCGGCGCTTTAGTCTGTCACACCCCAATATTTTTTTTGATTTTTTTTTGAGGTGTAACTCATATTTCAATAATAGATATGAAAGTCTAAAAATTAAATGATGAAAAAATTGAAATAGAACGAGGACATATTACTAATCTGAGGGAAAACTTCTTATTATCAAAACAAACCTATTGACAGGATGAACTGTAAACTATAATGGTAATATTAATCCACATCCTATTTCAACCAAAATTGAAAATACACGCAACAGAAAGTAACAGTACTATAAACACATCCTTGTCTCCATCTTACTTCTAGCCTTCAAGGTCTGAACCTGCAAACAATTGTAAAGGGGTGAGCCTATACAACCCAGTAGGGAGAAGATACCTCTCAAGCAATGCATAACAACATATTCGAATGCATTTTACCCTAGTTAATTCATAAAGTAAAATCTAAAGAGCTTACACGTTCCATACAACGTATTTTACTATAAGGGTGACTCTAAACATTTTACGATATGAACTAACTCTCAACCCCTTTTCCTTAGCCTTTTTTGCTAGTCATCTTGTCCATTCTCTTGTCACCAGTCTCCGTATTAACCTTTTCCTATACTACTTTGCGCATTTTTTGGGCATACATGGAAACGTGATACCTACCACGGTTTTGGACTCAACTACGCAAAAGTAAGTAACTTTTCCTCTTCATTATTATCCCTCCATAACTAATTAGCATAACACATGCTTTCAGCCAACTAAACACTTAATCAACTCATCTAATGTCACGCAAAATAGCAATCAAACACAAGTTCAGACCATCAAAGAATTTCGACAACATAAGTTCAGACGAAGATTTCGTCGCCTAAGAGACATTTTTCCTCACCTAAGGTTTGTCGTTTAAGTAACAACTTAGATGACAAAATAAATTTCGTTGTCTAGGTTTTTAGAGGACAAAAGTTTACTGAAGAAACGACGAAAATTTTTTTCATTTTAATGAACACTTAGACGACAAATGCAATAACTCGTTGTCTAAGATAAACCACTTAGACGATCGACGAAATTTTAGAGTTTTTATCGTCTAAGTGTTGAATTTTTTTTATAAAAAATTACATAAACTTAGACGATGAAACTACTAAACTATAGTACACTACAAGAAAACAGCACTTAGACCACGGAAACACTAATTCTCCGTCGTCCAAGTGACACTTAGACGACGGAGAAGACTCCGTGGTCCAAGTACCACCTGGACGACGGAGTTGACCATCTCCGTCGTCCAGGTGACCACCTTGACCTCGGAGTCTTCTCCGTCGTCCAGGTGACCACTTGGACGATGGAGAATACTATTTCCGTCGTCCAGGTGACCACCTGGACCTCGGAGTCTTCTCCGTCCTCCAGGTGACCACTTGGACGACGGAGAATACCATTTCCGTCGTCCAGGTGACCACCTGGACCTCGGAGTCTTCTCCGTCCTCCAGGTGACCACTTGGACGACGGAGATGGTATTCTCCGTCGTCCAGGTGATTACCTGGAGGACGGACCGACACGCCGTCGTCCAAGTTCACAAAACGTACTTCCACTTAGACGACGTACCGACACCTCCGTCGTCTAAGTGAAGCATTATATAAGCCCACTGCCGGCCAAACGTACTGATCGAATTCATTCCTAGCTAGCCTCGATCTCTTCATGATCGATTCCATTTGAAGAATAATTGAAGGAGAAGGGAGAAGGAGAAGCTAGGGAGCTCGATCGAGCTAGGTAGCTAGAAGCTAGGGAGCTCGATCGAGCTAGGTAGCTAGAAGCTAGCTAGGCCGAGAAGAATCAGGATCGATAAGGCCGGGATCTCCGCTGACACGCTAGTTAGCTTAATTAACGTAAAGATATCGAGAAGGCCAGCAGGTACGTACGTACGCAGTTAAAATTTGCTTAATTAATATGTATTTAGTGAAAACGTACGTACATATATATATATATATACATGCAAGGATGTTAGCTGATGTTAGCTATATATATATATGTGTGTACAGATCGATTAAATTACGTACATACGCACGTAATTGATGGATCGATATGTAGATCGAGTACGTATAATTAAGCTTAAATTAATGGACAAATATATATATATATATATATGTAATAATTAATTAAGTATAATATTTTGTAGCAGTATGGACAAGAGTTGGATGAAGTTGAAGAATAGATGTGATGTCCGGTATATGGATGGAATTAGCGAATTTGTGAATTTTGCGATAGAACATGGTCAGGGAAAGAAACGTTTCAGGTGTCCGTGTCAGAAATGTCTTAATTGTCAGTATGCGGAGGTTAATGTTATGGTGCAACACTTGTACGAAAATGGTATGATGTGGAGTTACACAACATGGAGCGAGCATGGTGAAGCAGTAGAGTTCAGCGCAGCAGACTTCAGGGTTGGATGAAGTTGAAGAATAGATGTGATGTCCGGTATATGGATGGAATTAGCGAATTTGTGAATTTTGCGATAGAACATGGTCAGGGAAAGAAACGTTTCAGGTGTCCGTGTCAGAAATGTCTTAATTGTCAGTATGCGGAGGTTAATGTTATGGTGCAACACTTGTACGAAAATGGTATGATGTGGAGTTACACAACATGGAGCGAGCATGGTGAAGCAGTAGAGTTCAGCGCAGCAGACTTCAGCTCAGGGTACAGTTACCATGGTGCCTCATCCAGCGGCAGTGGTGCCGGACCCCCAGCTTGCAACCCAACTGCAGATTTGGTCCATGATGCGTTTCCGGGATGTAGTCATGGCGGACACCAACACCAAGACGGAGGTTACAATACCACCAATGAGCATGATGACACATTCCCCGCAGCTAGCTTGGCCACTGACACCAGTGAGATGGAAAAGTACAACCGGATGCTACTTGAAGCGCAGACCCCGGTGTTCCCTGGATGTCGAGAGAATGTGTTGCAATATGTGATGGAGCAAATGAAGATAAAAGTGAAGCACAAAATGTCAGTGAGTGCTTTTGACGAAATTCAGGAGCAAATATGTAAGTTGCTTCCTGATGATCACAATCTTCCTAAATCTCATTATAAGGTTAGAAATATCCTGAGCAGCCTCGGCCTAAAGTACAGGATAATTGACGCATGTCCGAATGATTGTGTGCTATTTTACAAAGAGTATAAAGAGTTGGACTATTGTCCCGTATGTGGCCAGTGCAGATTCCAGTTGAATAGGAAGAGTTCGAAAAAGAGAATTCCTGTGAAAGTTGTTCGATATTTTCCCTTGATTCCCAGATTGCAGCGCCTGTACATGTCGCTACACACAGCAGAGGCGATGCGATGGTACGCAGAAAAGCGAATAGATGACGATGTCCTGCGACACGCCGCGGATGGGGAGGGTTTCAAACATTTCGACAGAGAATTTGGAGACTTTGCTTCAGAGGTTAGAAATGTTAGACTCGGCCTATCTACAGACGGATTCAATCCTTGGGGAAGTAATAGCTCCGCCGTCAGCACTTGGCCAGTTATTCTGATGCCGTACAACTTGCCTCCGTGGATGTCCATGAACAAGGAATTTAATTTCCTTACCGTACTAATTCCAGGTCCTAAATCTCCATCGAAGTGCTTAGATGTCTACCTCAGACCTTTGATCGACGAGCTGAAACTGTTGTGGGAAAATGGAGTCCCAACTTATGACAAATTCACTGACACGATGTTCACGATGAGGGCTGCGGTAATGTGGACGATCAGCGATTTTCCAGCTTATGGGATGTTGGCAGCCTGCAGGACAAAAGGATATAATGGATGTCCTATATGTTTGGACGACGTGAACTCTAGTTGGCACGCGGGGAAGGTGTGTTACTTGGGTCACCGTAGATGGCTTCCTCACGACCACCCATGGCGACAGGATGAAGCTCATTTCGACGGTACGGTAGAGAACAATCCTAAACCCCGTAGTTGGTCGGGCGAAGAGATTTTAGAGAGGTTGAGCTATTTCGACTTTGGTGTGTTGAGCAATGACGCGGATGTAAAGAAATGCAATCCAATTCCTCCACATGATCTGAGCTATTGGGATCACAAGAGTATATTCTTTGAACTCCCTTACTGGTCGAAGTTGAAGCTGAGGAACAACTTGGACGCGATGCACATAGAAAAGAATGTGTGCGACAGCGTGGTGGGAACAATTCTCGGTATTAAGTTCAAGACTAAAGATACTCCCAAAGCGCGCAAAGATTTGGAATCAATGAATCTACGTCGTCCCTTGTGGTTGAGGAGGGATAGGAAAGGAGTGTACAACAAGATGCCAGATGCACCTTACACAGTGAAGCCGACGCTTAGACGTTCTGTATTTCACTGGTTTAAGGGCGTTCGTTATCCGGCTACGTATGCAGCTACTATAACTGGAGCAGTGGACGAGGTGCAACACAAGTTTGTTGGTCTAAAGACACATGACTATCACGTTATGCTGCAACGTCTGATTCCAGTGGTAATTCGACCATACTTGCCTCGGGACGTCGTAGAACCAATAGTGGCATTGTGCAGGTGGTGGCAGAGGTTATGCGCCAGAGAATTAAAGAAGTCAGATGTGGTGGAATTGCAACAACAAATTGTGCACATCATTTGCAAACTAGAGAAGATTTCCCCCCCTGCTTTCTTTGACATCATGATTCACCTAATGATCCACCTGCCCGAGCAGGTGCTCATTTCTGGTCCGGTCCAGTACACTTGGATGTATCCTCAAGAAAGGTACGTACAACTAATTAATTAATTTGTTCCACTGGAGATTATATATATACTAGCCAGCTAGCTATATGTACTTATGTAATGTGTACGTTTGATTTTGTAGACAGCTTGGACAGTATAAGTCATTCGTCAAAAACAGGTCGGCCCCGGATGGCTCCATAGCAGAGACATACCTAATGCATGAGTGTGTTACTTACTGCAACAGGTACCTCAAAGATCCACCCCCTCCTAGCACTGCCTCCGATCGCAGTGCCCGCATCAATCTCTCTGTCGTCACCAATGTCGTCCGACCGTTTAGAGGAGTATTAAAGGAATCGTTAACACGGGAAGAACTTATTGAGGCACATTGGGTAGTGTTGCGAGACTGTGATGAAGTTGAGCCGTACATGATGTCATACAGGGAGAGGCTTCAGGCGTTAAATCAAAACAAGAGTTCGGCGTGGATTGAGAAAATGGTTAAGAAGAAGTTTCCTGATTATTTCTTCCAATGGGTACGTACGTACGACTCGGTATTAATTATTTAAATACATATTGCTCATGTTTGTAGAAAGTAAACCATTATATTAATTTGGCCTTTTCGCAGATGATTGATCTGCAAAAATCTGATAACCACGGAGGGTGGTGGTCATGGCCAAAGCACTTGCTAGCAGGGAAGCCGGTTAAACACTATATTTATCCCGGATGTTTTGTGAACGGTGTAAAGTTCCATTCATTGGCCCGAGACGAAGGAAGAAGAACACAAAACAGTGGGGTAGCCGTTGGGAAAGACAATGATCTATATTACGGGGCTATTGTATACGTGGTTCAGCTATGTTACGGGAATGATGTCAACGTTTTCCTATTCAAGTGCAGATGGTTCAAGCGTACAAAGGAAGACCTGGGACTATTATCTGTCGATACAAACTCGCACAGGTATGAGGATGAGCCTTTCGCTCTCGCCACCTTAGTTCGGCAGGTGTTCTATCTCGACGATCCGAAAGCCGGTGAAGGGTGGAAAATAGTGAACCATATCTCTCACCGAGGAATATGGAATACAGAGACAATTGAAGGGACACCGGCGACGACTGAAGATGCTGCTGAACCAGAAAGAGACATTCATGCCTATCAAGAGCCTAATATTTCTATGGTCCGCTCCGATATAATGGACCTGGTTCAAGATGGTGAACGGTTACCCATGCCTGATGGTTGTACAGATCTAACTGAAGATGAGATTATCCATGAGGTAGATGAAGAAGACGAGCAGGAAGAGGACGCGGACGAGGACTCAGGTTATTCGTCGGACGATGTTGAGTACGATGACGAGGATGAGCCGTCGACTAACGGGGATGAGGACGATGATGATTATGACGAAGAGTACGGTCATACGACGAGGGAGATTAATTGGTAATTAATTACTGTAATTATTGTAATATATATATGATCGATGCCGGATTACGGTAAGAAATTAATCTAAATTATATATATATCCTGGCCAACGGAGAAATTAATAAATATTGGCGCCAAATCTCAATCTCATATAAAACGTACCCTAGCTAAATCCTCGACCCTAAATCTAGCAAATCGGATCGATCCATCATTTATTTAATTTTTTTATGGTCATTCAAAATAATTTAACGGACACCTGAATTCTGTCCACGTTTATATTAGGTCCCCCGCCATATTCACCCTAAACCCATATAAAACCCTAAATCTTGGACCCAAAACCTAGCAGATCGGATCGATCGATCAATTTTTTAATTATATTTTTGAATCAGAATAATTGAACGCACACACAAATGACCGGGGACGACCTAAACCGTAAACCCTAAGGCCCTAACCCCTGAATTCGGGGTTTTTACACCTGGACGACGGAGATGGTCATTCTCCGTCGTCCAGGTACACACTAGGACGACGGAGATGGTCATTCTCCGTCGTCCAGGTACACACTAGGACGATGATGATTATGACGAAGAGTACGGTCATACGACGAGGGAGATTAATTGGTAATTAATTACTGTAATTATTGTAATATATATATATACATATGATCGATGCTGGTTTACGGTAAGAAATTAATCCGAATTATATATCCTGGACAACGGAGAAATTAATTGCAGATTCACCTTTGGCGCCAAATCTCAATCTCATATAAAACCCTAGCTAAATCTTGGACCCTAAATCTAGCAGTTCGGATCGATCGATCAATTTTTTAATTATATTTTTGAATCAGAATAATTGAACGCACACACAAATGACCGGGGACGACCTAAACCGTAAACCCTAAGGCCCTATCCCCTGAATTCGGGGTTTTTACACCTGGACGACGGAGATGGTCATTCTCCGTCATCCAAGTTCACAAACCCTAAACCCTAAACAGTAAGGCCCTAACCCCTGAATTCATGGTCTATACACCTGGACGACGGAAATGAGTGTTTCCGTCGTCCAGGTTCTGACTTGGACGACGGAAATGAAGTTATCCGTCGTCCAGGTTCTGACTTGGACGACGGAAACACTCATTTCCGTCGTCCAGGTGCAGATATCGTAATTTTTTCTAAGACAACGACCATCTAGACCTTCTTCCAATGCAAAGTCTTTTCATCAAGACTTTAGAGTAAACAATTCTTGGTGTGTGAGCTTCGACGGTTCGAAAATCGGAGTTCCGAAATGCCTAGTATCCACGTTTCCGGTTTGTGAAATTATCGGTTTTGCGGTTGACTGTGCCGATCAAACCTTTCCCGAACTTATTATTTTATGATCCTTTGAAGACAATTATATATTATGTTACGACGAACATATCCAACGGTTGTTTTGTCCAAATTCAATTTCGTTAATACTCTGCTGCAAATGAGCGTCTACTCATGAACACTTCAGTCGTAAAGATTAGTCGATACTTAACATGTTTCAATACGTAAAATTAATCGTCGGTTCAAATTTAACTGTTTATAGACACGATGCGTTCATCGATATTGTACGACTATTTCACTCGAATGACAGATCGCTAAATTCCTAGAGAATTATTTTTAAAATTTTTTTTTACGTAATTTGAACCTGGACGACGGAGATGGTCATTTTCCGTCGTCCAGGTTCAAAAACCATGGCGGTTCAAATTTATTTTTGTTTATTTTTTTCATGTAATTTTCACTTGGACGACGGAAACTTACCATCTCCGTCGTCCAAGTCAAAAATTATGGCGGTTCAATTTACCGCTTCCGTTTTCGGCACCGCTTGAATTTTCACTTAGACGACGGAGAATCCATTCTCCGTCGTCTAAGTCCAAATTCATGGAGGTTCAAAACGTCCCGCCGATTAATTACGCGCCGATTGAAAATTTTTAAACCGCCACCTGGACGACGGAAAACACTGTTTCCGTCGTCCAGGTTCACTTAGACGACGGAGAATAGTGCTCCGTCGTCTAAGTTAAAGTCTATAAATAGAACAGCACCCCCCCTCCTTTTCTCATTCCATCTCCTCTCCTCTCCTCCTCTCCTCTCCTCTCCTCTCCTCCGGCGATCCTCCTCCGGCGACGCTCCGACGACATTATTTCTGCCGTGGTTCCTCTTCTCCGACGACTCAACTCCGCCGATATTCCCGCAAACTCCGGTTCGGTAAATTTCTATTTTTCTCTTATTAAAATAATTTTATTTATTTAATTAATTTAATTCTAAATATAATTAATTTGTAGAATTTAATTGATTAATTAGTTTAAATATTTAATAAATGATTAATTATTGTTATTAATTAATTAAATCATAATTATTGTAATTATTTATATATTATTAATTAGTTGCATGATTAAATGAATTGACTATTAAATTATTTATTATTAGTTGCATGATAAATAAATATAAATTATTGCATCTAATTAAAGGAATTATTAATTAATATTTACGTTTATTTTCTAGTAAATTAATTAGTAGTACGTGTTCGATTTAAATTTAGTACATAGGCTTGGTAATTATTAAGTCGCACTCTTTGGAATAGATGGCGCCTCTTTTCCTTGCTTATCTCCATAACCCCTCGTGATGTGTGGATTTCATCACCGCACACCATAACCTAAGTGAAGTTATGGACACGAGGTTGAGGGCGGAGTTTGCAAAGGACTTGAGGGAGTGTAAATTTTCGAAAAATTGGCCGAATGTCGGACATGGTGTCTAGAAACGGGTTATGACTGGTGACAGGATTTGGACTAAGAAAGACTTTTGTCGAAATTAGTCCTGCCTCTCGCGTTATCTCTATCCCTAACTGGCCATGTTTTTCGATTTAACCAAGGCTGATTAATTGAAAATTTACACTTTATCGCGCGGGTCGCACGTCCATTGAACGACGGAAAATGCCAAGCTAGTGTACTCTATTTAAATCTTAAACGTACTTAATTAATTAGCGTAAATTTTGGACATTGTAATTATTATGGTAAGTAGGTATTTTAACCCCGTACTCTTAGGTTTAAATGGCTCCGCCAAAGACGACATCTGGCAAGAAGAAAGCCCTACAAGAGGCAGAAGATGCCATGCTCCGCCGCTTGGCGGACCAAGTCGGTTGGGAATTACCACCGGAGGGCAACGACGCTCTCAATCGGGACGGATCATCTGGTCCGTCCGTAGCGCCCTCTGGGGAAATTCCCGCTCCCCCATTCATCTCGAGCGGTGATGACGTCGACCCCTTCCAATCTCCGACGCCCGGTACCCATTCAACGGGAAGTACTCAGGCATCCTCCACCGCCGAATCAATCATGTACAGCGCCCGCCGTAGGCAAAGGAGGGCCCCCACTGACCCGGAACCGAAAAGGACTCGGGGTCTCGTTAAAGGGGGGAAAACGGAGCATATTTGTAAGGCGACCGGTAAAAAGATCGACTTGCCGTACGACGAATTCACCGGTGGCCCTCCCACAGCTCAACTAGCAAGTCTCTCGGCGCATGGGATAGGGTCAATCATCCGTAACCGGGTTCGTATCACTGCCCCTACTTGGAAGGAGGCGCCGGATCATGAGAAGGCGAAAGTCTTCAAAGATCTTTCGGTACGTAATACGTTCAATTTAGTTATTATATAATATTGTTAATCTCGGCCTAAAATTTCATAATATATATGATTATAATTTTCTATTTATTTTTCATAGGAACAATTTGACGTGGATCCGACACCGGCTATGTTGAGGCATATCAATCAAACTGCCAACTCCATCTACAAAGATTGGAAGTACAGGCTCCATAAGTATTTCAAAGATGTCGGTCCCGTGCCTCCCCCGGTAGAGCTGCAAGGGGAGAGAGAAGATGAGTGGGAGTGGTTGTGTAACCACTTTGCCGATGAACAATTTAAGGTATTAATTTAATTTTTTTATTTCAATTAAAATAATTGAATTATTTAAATTGTAGTTATTCATTTTTTAATGATTTAATTATGTTGTGTAACAGAAATTCTCCGGTGTCAACAAAGCCAACCGGGGGAAGAAGGAGAAACACCATACTACCGGCGCCAAACAGTTCATTCAAATTGCCAAGGAGCACAAAGATAAGGGTTCCAAACACCCTTTTATTGATGCAAGCGTAAGCGCGTACGTGACGCCAGGGCTCGATAATGAAGCGAGTCAATGCGGGGTAAGTGATATAAGTGATATGTATATATATATATGTGCTTTTAATTATAGTAATTATTATTTAAATATGATTACAAAATTATAATAAATTAATTATAATTTTGTAGGCAAGGGCGATAGAGCGTGCGCATGAAGAGTTGGCCAACACTCAGCTTGCGTTCCCAGATGTGCCGCCGGAAGACCTGCCTCCTCTATCCTTAGAGAGCCAAATTGCAATCAAGGATGAGGTCTACGGTCGTAGAGCTGGCAAGGAGGTTAGAAACTTTGGGCCTAGGGTGGTACGAGATTTGTCGACGACCTCCGGCTCATCATCTACGGGACGTTCGAGGCAGCGGAGAATGAGTCAAGCTGCGGCCGTCGAAGCAGCCATTCAAGAGGCTCGACTGGCACGAGAGGAGAATCGACGGACACAAGAGCAGAATGAGTCAATGCGGCAAAGACTTGACGAACAACAAGCACAAATAGCCCAACTCATCGCGCTCATGAACCAAAATCGAGAAGTATGTCAACCTCCTCCGAACCCACACCCCGACGACAACGACCCGGCTGGAGGCGGAGGACTCGGCCCCGCATCTGCTCCTCCAGTGTATTAGCTAGCACGTAGTATATTATCTCGTTTCTTTACGCATTCCGAACAATATTTTAATTTTTCATTTATGGGTTTTTTCGTATGTACAAATTAATTTACTTTGATTATTTAATAATTATATATATAAGTTATTAATTTTAATATTCAAAATTTAGTTTATTTATTTAATATTAGCATTTTTCATTATTTAAATTAAATTAATAATAAATTAAATTAATAATATTTAATTTCAATTTATTTTTTTAAAAAAATAAAATATTCACTTGGACGACGGAGATTATGTTCTCCGTCGTCCAGGTTCAGAACCCCTAAACCCTAACCCATAACCCATAACCCCTAAACCCTGTCGTTCTCCGTGGCCCAGGTGCTCACCTGGACGACGGAAACACTAAGTCTCCGTCGTCCAGGTGAACACCTGGGCCACGGACACACGAGCAATGTCCGTGGCCCAGGTGCTCACCTGGACGACGGAGACTTAGTGTTTCCGTCGTCCAGGTGAGCACCGGGGCCACGGACATGGCTCGTGTGTCCGTGGCCCAGGTGTTCACCTGGACGACGGAAACACTAAGTCTCCGTCGTCCAGGTGAACACCTGGGCCACGGATAATGGTTGCAATGTCCGTGGCCCAGGTGCTCACTTGGACGACGGAGACTTAGTGTTTCCGTCGTCCAGGTGAACACCTGGGCCACGGACACACGAGCCATGTCCGTGGCCCCGGTGCTCACCTGGACGACGGAAACACTAAGTCTCCGTCGTCCAGGTGCTTGGACGACAGCACTTGGAGCACGGACCTTGGACGACGGAGATTCCGTCGTCCAAGTACTTAGACGACGGAAAACTGCACTTAGACGACGGAAATGGTCCGTGGTCTAAGTGCAGTTTTCTTGTAGTGGTAGTTTCGTCGTCTAAGTGGTTGAGTTTTTTTTTTAAAGAAAATTTAAATAAACCACTTAGATGACGAAACATAAGTAATTTCGTCGTCTAAGTGGTTGATTTTTTTTTAAAAAAATAAAAATTTAATTAAATGCTAATTAATTCAATATAAACTGATTATTAATTAATACAAAAATTGTAATAAATAAATAATTTAATGGTGATGGTGATGGTGGTGGTGGTGGCAGTGACATTTTGTGTGGTGTGGTGGTGCTGAGGTGGTGTGTGGTTGTGGTGCCGATGTGGTGGTGGTGCCATGGTGGTGGTGGAGTGTGGTGGTGACGTGTGGTGGTGGTGGTGATGGTGATGATAATGGTTTTGATTGAGAGAGAGATAGTGATTTTTGTTATTTGGACACCTAGGGACACTTCTTAAACACTAGGGGACACTCTTTTGACACCTGGGGACACATTTAGCACATCAAATAATATATATATTTTTATATTTTTTAGTAAGATCATATTGACTATAGAATTAAGAGATTGAGTTGGAGATATAAATATATTCCAAAGTTATATTAAGCTTAAGAGTCTTCATACATGAATAAAATCATTAACCTGTTTATATATAAAAAAAATTATTCTAACATTTACATTATTGTTGTTTCTAGCTTATTCTTTGGTTCAATGCGCATTTTTTTTCTTTAATGATATATGGAGTTTAAAAAATATATCAAACTTAATTTTAGTTTATTATATATAAAGTATTAGTTATTTCTATTAAATTAATTACTGTGTTCTGCCGTATCCGTGTCCTACTTTTTTAGATTTTATCATATTCCGTGTCTTTGCATGTCAATGTCTCCATGTCAGTGTCTATGAAATATAGGAGATATTAGAAATTTAAATTCTAATCATATTCAACTGTAAGGCAAAGAAGAAAATAATTAAGGAGAATTTATTAGCCATACCCGTTATCTCCATCAGAGATGGAATTCATTTTCTCCCCTTTCTGTATACTGAAAATTCATTGCCCAGTCAATCAATTTCCTCCCAGAAATTGCCAAACCTTCTCGATCAAAACCATGGTATCACACATATCAATAAATAAATAAATAAATAAGCATTATATCACAACTAATTGCCCAATAGTAAAATTAGTAAAGTGCATGACTATCTAATCTAAAATTCTGAATCAATTATCATCAGATAGGCTCACCTGCAAGTGCTATTTTATTGAAACTTGCAGGTGAAGGATGTACTAATCAATTATCAAATTAGTAATTATATATTGAAACTTACATTGAAGGATGTAGTTTGGTAGGATGTCGATCAGTGTGGTTGTTACTCATTCCATCTTCTTTTTCAGGAAATCAAAGTCCTTAGCCAGCTTAAGCATCCTAAGATCGTGCAGTACTATGGACGCGAAATTGTGAGTAATGTCCTTTTTTTATGTTTATGCATTCAGGATCATGTTCTCCCATCGGACTATATCTGAATCAGAGTACTTTCATGTATGAGCAGGTCGACGATCGGTTCTTCGTATATCTGGAGTATGTCCACCCTGGTTCTATTAAGAAATATGTCCATGAACATTGTGGAACCATGACAGAAGCTGTTGTTCGCAGTTTTACTCGCCACATACTCTCTGGGTTGGCTTACTTACACAGCACAAAAACAATACACAGGTACTCTCCACATAAAGTATCTCTAGTTTAGTCGATATGGACTATAAATGATGTGTAATTACATCAACTGCATAACCTATTACCTATGCCTACATTTTTGTCATTTTGAATGTGTTATTTTCGGCAGAAGGGCCTATAGAACTGTGTTTCTGTCCGATCCTAATGCATAATATTTCTGTTTCTTTTAAAAGGGACATCAAAGGTACTAATTTGCTTGTCGATTCATTTGGAGTTGTCAAGTTGGCTGACTTCGGAATGGCAAAACATGTGAGTGCTGGTGTTATCTACATGATTCTCTTTGATCACATCTATGGAACCTTATCTTTCTGGAATTTAGTTTGGATTTACTTTCTGTGCAGCTTTCAGGTCATGTAGGAAATCTTTCCTTGAAGGGAAGCCCATACTGGATGGCTCCAGAGGTAACATTCTGTAATCAATATGTTATATGTCTCCATCGACGGAGAGACATGGGGCCAGGGTGGACCTGGCCCCGGCCCCCTGAATTTATGTGGAAAAAATTATTATATTATTATTATATAATATAAATATTATAATTTATTCTAAATATATCTAAACTTTAATGACGTGTATGAGTGCATAACTAATTCAAATCTGACGATTTTGTAAGAATATTATTATATATTATTTCAATAATGAAGTTCAAATATTAGGTCAATTAGGATTCAATCTCTTACCAGGTTTATGAGTTTATAGTTTTTTTTTCTTTATAAAAGCTCTACCATTCATGAGATTAACATATAGTCAATTTGATTTAGTTTATTAGATATGGAGAGATACTTCAAAAGAAAAGAAAAACCTTCTTCTTCTACTCCAACATCAGATAAGCAACCACCTACGAAAATTCAAAAGAAGAATAATAACAATATGAAAAAGTCTCGTGCTGGAGATATTACAGAAAAGTATCCATCGGATCCCGCTAAACGCCCGCCAATTTCAAGTTATCATCCTAACATTCAAGAAGAAGTTCGAAGATATTATCTACAACAAGGACCTTGTCGACCTAAAAATCATATTTTTCCTTTCACGGAATTTGAGAAAAAAAAATAAGGTTTATTCGTGATTAGTTTATTGAATTTCTATATTGGTTAGAGTACAGTATTAAAGAGGATACTGCATTTTGTTTATGTTGTTATCTTTTCAAACCAGTTATTGGAGAACAAGGCGGCGGTGAAACTTTGTTGGTGGTGGTCATAGATTCAGTAATTGGAAGAAGAAGCAAACGCTAATATCACATTTTGGATGATCAAATATTACTCATAATCAGGCTGTGAGTAATTGTGATGCTTTATCAAATCAAAAATAACACATTGAGACTGTTTTGGCAAAACATACAAATCGAGATCAAATTGGCTACCATATATAACCGAGACTATTTTTTAAGTTTTTCATTTAGGCCCCCCCTAACCGAGAATTCTGACTCCGTCCCTATATGTCTCGCGTCTTAAAGGGGACCATGTCTTCTGATACTAAAACATTTTTCTTCTTACAGCCCATGCAATCAGTGATGCATAAAGCTAACAGCTCTGATTTGGCTCTTGCTGTTGATATATGGAGTTTGGGTTGCACTATTATTGAAATGCTCACAGGAAAACCTCCATGGAGTGAGTACGAACGGGTAAGCAGACAATGGATCTCTTTTTTGTTCCATGGAACTTTTTAGATTGTGCTTTGAAGGGTGCTAGTGAATTGTTTGCGTCCTGTTACTTATTGAACAAGTGAAGATTGTAATATACTGGTTCAATTTGCAGTTATATTTTTCTGACTGCATCTAAACTACCTGTGAATGCTAATCTGTTGTTTATCAATGCAGGCTGCAGCCATGTTTAAAGTAATGAAGGATACTCCGCCAATGCCAGGAACATTGTCACGAGAGGGTAAGGATTTCCTCAGATGCTGCTTCCAAAGAAATCCTGCTGAGAGGTCAACTGCTGCAATGCTATTAGAATATCGATTCATAAAAGGCTCCCAGCAGCAGGAAGTCCCATCTACAACCTCTTCCTCTAATGGTAAATATAAAGCATTGCAATGCCACTTATGGTTCATTAAGTTGTAGTTATTTGTTTAACAATTTAGGTTATGTTGTTGACAGGATAGACATCAGACTCCAATTGAACTTGAAAGAAGACTTGATAGTTCACCAATGATTCCCGGCATTGCCATGCAATTGACTGCAGGAAGGGTGGTCTCTGAGTGGTAAATAGTTGCACACTGTACACACATTTTGCATACTTGGACCACAGACTAGTGCATTCCCCATTTTGTTTTTGCCAAGCTTTGCTTCTGCGAGATCCAGCTTCTTGAAAAATCTTATCTCGAGTGATGGTGTATTTCTAAAACTTCCGGTTTTAACAGTCCCCCCCCCCCCCTGCATTTCCCTCATCCTGACTTTGAGTCCCATCACGAATCATATCATCCATCTCGGCTTGCAACCAAAACAGCACCCTTCTGTAAATGCTCTGTGATGTCTCAAACCATGGTGCTGGAAAGTATGAATATACATAGCAATTCAGAGGATCATGTTGACAGGAGAAGGATTGTAGATAAGTTTCTGTCTATAGGGTTTAAACTTTAAAGGGAGGCTCAACTGCGATGTTGTGGTAAGTGTACGTGTTGCAGCCATAGAGTGTTTTCAAGTAGATTATTTCCCTCATCAATCATTTTCCTATTATGGAAGTTTACATTGGTGTAGAAATTTAGAAGCAGTGCTTTTTGTGTACCATATATCTAAGTTTAGGGCCTTCAGCAGAACTAGTCTTTTGTCAAGGCCTTCAATGCGTTTCACTTGCATGTCTCAAAAGATAAGAATGAGCTCAACCTCACTTGATTCTTCTATGTGTTTATGTTTTTATACTTCTTGCTTTGCTTTTCTTTGTTCTGCTTTCGAAACTTCTAAGTTCAAACCAGCGATGACAGTCATCCAATAGGGAAATAAAAAAGAACACAGGCCATGAAATAATGAAGAAAAATATAACATGGAATATAAAATACTGCCTGACTTGACTCATAAGCTACCTACTACCATCATGTCTGACTGGTCTAGAATGAAGCAAAACTAGTCTAAATCCGACGAGTTTAGATTGAAGCACTATATTCTCTTGTTGGTGTTGGCAATCATGTCACTGGCACTTGAGTTTCTCGGAGGAGCAGTATTTACTCTGCTATATGATGTTATTAAGCAAGCGAGGGGAAATACGGGGACTTTTAGACACCTCTTCAAAGATCTCAAGTCCACGCTGGAAGTCTCTACAACGAGTACAAGCCACTGCGATCCCGCAGATTGGAAGCTACAACTTGGAACTGGGTCTCCCAAATGATGAAGTTGAAGAACTCAAGAAACAAATGGAGGAAGGGACAAAGCTGATTCACCAGTTATGGCTGTGGAACTACTATTGCTGCCTCAATTAATTGTTACACTGACATGCTGGTTGACTTGGACAGGTCTCCCAAAAGATTATTGGAAAACCTCAGGCTGCAGGAAAGAGCAGTGCTTGAGAAGAGTTTTGGGTATGAGCTAGGAGAACAAGCTGAGGGAAGAAACAGTGCTAGATAACAACTTTGGCTTCTCAAAAACATTGAGTAACAAGTACAAGCTTGGAAATGAGATTGGGAGAGGGAATTTTTCCTACACTTGCATAGCTACCGTTAAGAAGAGAGAGCTTAAGGGCCAACATGCTGCTGTCGAAGTCATTTCCAAATCTAAGGTTTTCTAAATCATTCTGTTTTTTAGCAAGTTAAATTTATAGTTGTATTTTCTAATGGTTTTGGGGAGTTTATGATTGATATGTTGTAATTTGTAAACGTACAGATTCCCCCTTATCGGCAACGATGGGTTTGTTCATCAAGTCATTGTTCAACTTATCATTACTCATTATTTTCAAGCTCGAAAAAGAATGACTGCTTCTCAAGCTCTAGGTGATCGAGTCCTCTTATGCATCTCACTCAACTAAAAAAAGAAATAATGGGTTTGGTCATGGTCGTATCATTCTTGTTGTCACACACACACCCTACTTTCTATTGCACTTCATCCCTGGCTTCGAAACTTTAACGACATTAAGGTTCCTCTGGATATACTAATCTTCAAACTCATGAATGCTTATATACATTCATCACCTCTCCGGAAAACTGCATTAGTGGTGCGTATATAATGGTCACTTCAAGTTTTTTTTTTTTTCAAATATTTGGTCTATTCAAGTTTGTTCTTGCTTCCGTTTTTTGCACTTTTTTGTTTTGTTTTTGTCATTTCCTTTTTCGTAATCCTTATTTCCCAAGTTGCGCTTGGCGGCTCTTTCCAAAACATTGACTCCGGATATGGAGAAGCAGTTTGAACATCTGGATCCAGACGACAGTAGCACAATAGGCTTAGAAAATATCACAACGGTTAGTTCACTTCGCTTTGTGTTTACTTCCTTATAATATATAATCAACCTTGGTTACAATAGGCTAGCTCTTTGATTGAACTTGTTGGATTTTCTCAGGCCTTGATGAAAAATGCAACTGATGCAATGAACAACGCACGATTCGAGGATATTATAGCATCAGTAGGTGCCTTGATCCCTTGACTATGATTTTTGTGTGTTGCCATCTTTGATCGATCTAATCCTTATAATTGCGTCTTTTGCAGCTTAATGCATTGCAATACAGGAGGATGAAGTTTCAGGAATTTTGTGCAGCAACACTACGTGTCCGCCAACTTGAGGCACTTGACCAATGGAAGGAACAATCCCGTTATGCCTATGAACTATTCGATCAGGATGACAACAAGGTTTTGTCTACTGAGGAGCTGGCTCTAGTAACTGTAAGTTTGAACATGTCCTTTACACAACTTCATATATATGCATTTTTTTCATGTCTTTTCAATGTTTTGTTGAATCCTAGTTTCTACTGTCTGATGGCTTCTGTACGTTTTAGCCTCTTTTTTTCCTCTCCCTTATGAGCGAATATTTTATAATTGATCATTTTTATTTAGTTGTACTTGGTTAGAACCAAGAAATCTTGATGCACTAATAAAATTTGTGTTTGCTGGAAGTTGACCTCAACCCTTATGTCCCTGGTGATGCTGCTGTTCTTGAGAATTGGATTATCAGGGAGACTAATGGAATGCTTAGTGAATGTCGGATAGATTTTAAAGTGATTTTCAGTATTAGCGTTTTCTCGTGGAAGTACTTTTAAGAGGAAACATCTCTCATGTGCTTTCTAAAAAACCACTTTTAAGACGTAAGTGATTCCTTAAATTTTCTCAAAGTACTTTCAAAAATTGTAATCAAACACCATGAAGTTGATAAAAATACTTTTTTAATGTTGGAAGTACTTTAAAAAAATCATACCAAAGTGGCTCTTAGTTTCATTGGCTTCCTCAAGGTGTTGCATGAGCACTGAATGCCAGTTGTAGTGAGAGATTGAGGAAGACTGCGACTACTCACACCTCAAATTTTACTTTTTCTCATCTCAGATCATGTAAATTATTGAATTACATATTTTATTACTTCCACACACCAAACAAGTATAATGCATTTGTATTCACGTAATTTTTTTTAAACTATCACTCAACAAGTCGCGCAAAACGACTTGGGCATGTCATTTTTCTATTTTATAATGTCATTATTAACGAGTGATATTTAAGAATTAGATCATCAATCAAAGTTTCTGTCAAATCAAAGGATAATATTGTATAATGTTCGTCAAATTTCTGACAAACAATTGTATAATATTCAGCAAAGTCCTAACAAACAATTGAACAATATTTGTCAAGATTTAGACGAATAAAAGTTCAACATTCGTCTAGGTCCTGACGAATGAAAGAACAACTTTTGTGAAAGTCCTGACAAACGAGAATATAGAGTCATTCGTCTAACTCCTGACAAACTAAAGTAAGTTATTTGTTAAAATCTCAACAAGTGATAGTAATTGAATGTGTTTGTTAAGACTCTAACGAACTCATTATTATCTCACAAATGTGCTTATGTTGGGGTGTGAATAAGAATTCGGGTGTACCTTTAATTTTTTTTCTCTTTTGCAATATGTACACTCAAAAACAAAATTTGGTAAAAAATTGGGGTGTATTCAGCATTTTATATTTTTTGAAAAATTATTATGTGGTGTAGTGGGTCACCGGGTGAGAAGAGTAAACTTCGGGATGTGAATAGCCGTAGTCATTGAGGAATTGAAGTTCGCAATTTACAGTGTTGTCTTCACTCTTCAGAATTCACAAAAGATTTTAGGCCGCGTCTGGTATCGTTTTACAAAATAATTTTTGAATTTTTTTTTTTCGTAAAACGAAGAACAGTAAATTGAATTTCACATTTGTAAGATTCAAAAATGTGTATGATAAGTTAAATTACAGAATTATATTTTCAATATAAAAACAGTAAAACATATGTAATATACTTACGCGAGGTCTACAAAACACAAATTTATATTTGTTCAATTTTAAATTTCAATCTAAATATATTATATATGTATATTTAAAAGGTAAAAAAATTTAATTTAATATAAAATTAATCTTAATTTTTTTCCTAATACTTTTCAGATTTTATTAAATGTAGTGCATTTTCTGTTTTCAGTGTTTTTTCATTTTTGAAAATCGTTTTATGAAAACAGTCTACCAAATATATTTTCACTATATTTTTGTATTCAAAAAATGAAAAATTATTTTGTAAAACGATATAAAACACGACACTAATTTCTTTGTTTTTTACAAATTGGCATTAGTCTAGTTTGTTCAGATTTGGGCCTAATTGACTTGTTGGGCCAGGGCTATATCCAAATGGAGCACAATGGTTCTTTTTCTTTCTTTCTTTTATTGCTTTTTGGCAAATTGAGCTTTTATTAGGGTGTGGGATATTCTCTTCGGAATTGTCAACGCATGCATGATTAAATGACAATTTCCATGGGAAATGTTTGGTATGTAGCCTTTTCAAGCTGTGTATTATGTGACTCATAAGATCATATTCTAAGGACTATTTTGTATGATTATTTCCATAGTGTTAATCATTTATAACAAAGTACCCCCAGTTGGATATTGAGAATTGAGATCGAGCTACCCTAAAACAAAATTGTAAGTAGATGATTTTCCAATGATATTGAATATGCACAAATCTATTCATGGAAGTAAATTTTGATGTTCTTTATTTTCCATATTAGTTCCATAGATAATGACCCATTTCAACCATTTACTAGAAATGGTCCACTCCATGTCCCCAAGTAATCCAAAGCATGTACTACTCATTCTGTTTTGGAAATCAACATAATGTAGCTAGCTAATGAGTATACACGTTGTGAGTGGTGACCTTTGAAATTTGGATGGGCTTGGCTTAGCATATGGTCAAAACTCAAGAATCAAAAATAGAAATTAAAGAAAGCAACATAATTGCATTAAAAAGAAGAATCCTTCTTGGCCTCGTCGTGTACATTTGTTTTCTTTAAAAGCTAGCAGCCAATATATCATCACTAGGTGCTTTCACGTGGTTGAACCCATTCTAAACACTAGGATATAGCCTCTTCATCGATCTTCTTCCTCTTCTCCACTTCTTCTTGTATCCCAATAACAGAGAAAGAGATGGAACCTCCAACAGCACAAGCCATTGAAACTTCGAGCGACTACCAACTAGATGAGCAGGACAAAGTCGTCAACGACTGGTACGTATTCGATCGATTATATATTGAATATTTATTTTGCTACCTAGCTAGATTTTTTATTTCATTTTGATATGTTTGATGAATGAATATTTATGTTTGGTGTTTATATATGTTTCTGTCGATGCAGTTGTTCTTGCTGCTTTGACTGCACAGAGAGCGTCCTGGATTATTTGTTCTGTGGTCTCTGTTAGACCGATTCGATAGTTTACAAGCTTGGTTTAATCCTATTGTACGTTCCTCTTCCATTTTTCATGTTAGTGTATCAGACTTGTTGCTATATATCGTTTAATTAATTTTACGTGAATATGATTCTCTTGTAGTACTACATACCCTTTTCGTCTAGTTTTGCGGTACTGGAATTTCTGGTATGTGTTTATGGAATCTGAGATCATATCTCGACACTCCCAAATTGAATACTCTTCTAAGTTTGTTGATGATGGGCTAAAAAAGAGAGAGGACTAGCTAACAGTCAATTGGCAAGGGTCAATGTCCAACGTCTTTGTTCTTGGTTGTACTTTGACTTGATGCTACTATTGGCGTTGTAAACTCAACCTGCTCTGCAAAATCACAAAAATTTAGAGGGGGATTCTGAAAAGTGAATGGAATATATGGGGTATTGATGAGATAGATAGTGAGAAACCATGAATCAAGACCTGATTATTAGATAAATCCGAGTACATTAAGGCCGAATCAAGCTCATGATCAGTTTGATCACGTTAAATAAGAAACGCCCCACCAATTTCATATGTTTCGTTTGCGAATTTGTGGAGAATAGAAGAAAATCAAATAGTTATCTACTATCCGGAGGAAAAAAGTAAAAATAGGGAGAAAATGGTTCGGTTTCTTCATTCCATACTGTGATCCTTTTGAAGACTTTCTTTTCATAAATTTTGAACATTTATTGGGAATCAATGATTTTCATTATTTACCAAAAATTGGAAAAGACACCAAGAACGAAATGGAAGAGAAATAAATTGGGGTCTATGACATCAAATCGAGATTTCGTCATTTTCGTGATAGATAAGGATATTGACAGGAATCAGGCTAGTCTGCACCCCAGGTCTAAGCACCCTATTAGACTTTTTTCATTTGTGTCACGTGTCAACACTTGATTGGTTTTATTTTTCAAAGTTGACTGAGATTATGACAAGTGCAGTCCATGTGATCCTCATCTATGCCCAAAGAGCAGCGGTTGAAAATTCACCTCAGTCGCCAATAAATCGTTGCCGCCACCCTCTCTCTCTCTCTCTCTCTCTCTCTCTCTCTCT
Source organism: Geum urbanum (assembly GCA_946800695.1). Classification (NCBI taxonomy): domain Eukaryota; kingdom Viridiplantae; phylum Streptophyta; class Magnoliopsida; order Rosales; family Rosaceae; genus Geum; species Geum urbanum. The sequence goes on along the minus strand of OX326997.1, from coordinate 17,672,186 downwards.
CTCTCTCTCTCTCTCTCTCTCTCTCTCTCTCTCTCTCTCTCTCTCTCTCTCTCTCTCTCCGTTTAGGGTTTTTAGTGCAAATTCGTAGCTATCGCGCCTCCTACACCTGCGTTCATCCCCATTGCCTCCTCACCACCTTGTCAAAAACCCTAACTGACCAACGATTTTGGAGCACTTGTCCATTGACGAGAGATTGTACAATATGCAGCAATGAGGCACGAGAAGTCGAGGAAATCGTAGGCAGCATGAAAAAGAAGACCAAGTGGCGAGACAAGAGCCCGCGATGCGACGAGGTGAGTTAGGAGCGGCGCGGCTTGTAGGTTAAGGTGCTCGTTACGCCGACCAAGTGCCGAGGTTGATGCACGTGTTAGGCGAGGCAGAGGAGGGAGGCGGCGGGGATGGTCATCTCGTTGGCTGAGAACGATGTCGTCAGTTGTGAACAACCCACAATTTTATTAATTTTTTTAATCCAAAATATAACGACGAACAAGGCAGATAAACCCAAAAAACTTAATTTTTCTAAAATTAAATATTCTTTAATTCAATACCATCTAAAGATCAGAACAAATAGGTTATGATTCCAACAAAAAATTACGAAAATTTTCACAAAAGCTTTATGAAGTGTAGGGTATTATGAAATTATCGAATTCGATAAATTTCAAGATCAAATTGGTTGTTCAATTATCATTTATTAATTATGACTAAATATATATTTGAAAAATCTACAAGTAGTTATAAAAGAAATTAAAAAAACGGACTCTACGATTAGATTTATGTATTATTTTGTACATCACAAAAAAAAATACAACAATTTCGGTAAACATTTCGAATTCGATCAACATAGGAAATGTTTATTTTGAAAGAAATTGACCATTTGAAACTTTCAAAAATAAAAATAAATACCTCAATCGCTGAAAAAAACATATCAAAAAATACCCATGATTATTTATGGTGCCTATTATCAATATGAATGTCTAATATTATGAAATTCACTATAAATGAATTCATGATGTGTCTATTAATGTTGTATAACTTGTTAAATGCTTTGAACAAATATTGTCATTTGAAAGTCAAAAAGTTAGATACAAATCAATATAAAAATGAACCATAGGATGGAGGCAAATAACTATTGTATACGTTGTATAAAAGTCTGAGCCGGTTTGATCATTGTTAGAACCTTGATCTGCGCAGTCAACCTCGACAGTCATTTATGCCCCTATCGCCATTTTATATAAATCACAGAGAAAAACACTACCGCACATCCATTTGGAAAAGTAAATACAATACCTGCATATATGGTACCCCTTACGACATCTTCAATACAAAGAGAGCAAAAATTTGAATTGCCAAAGTCGCAGATAAGATAAAATTAGAGGAATTAGAAAATACCAGCATAAACGACCGTCGCATTTGACCGAATGGATCGAGACCGAGACCAACACGAAACCGGCTGAAATTTCAATCATATTTTTTATAATAGTTAAATGATCACATCATATGGTAGATTTTGTCAAATATATTTTTTTTACCTCGATCCATGACGTCAACTCTAACGGCGTTTATGCCTGTACTTTCTTTTAGTTCGACTCACAATTAAAAATACTACCTCTATATCATTTAAGAAAGTAAATTTTTCATACAAAAATATATATGCTCGTACAATGTTGAGGTCCTATGAAAATTAAAAATTAAACCATGGATACAATCGATAAGGGGAAATTAGTAAAACAACAAATAGAAATATAAATGGCGTCAAAGGTTACATCATGGATCTAGATCAATGGCAATGTATTTTAAAATATCTGCCATGTGATACGTTCATTGAACTATTATTCAAATGTAGTTAAAATTTCATCCGACTTCGTGGTGGTCTCGGTCTTGATCTAATTGGTCAAACATGACGGTCATTTATGCCCCTATTTTTTAATTTCGCTAATTTTGCCTTATTGGCGACTTCAACAATTCTAATTTTTGCTCTCTTTGCATATAAGACTTCGTAAAGGGTACCTCAGTATACATGTATTACATTTTACTTTCTTAAATGCATGTGTGATAGCGTTTTTCTTTGTGACTCATAAAATGATGATATGGGCATAAATGACCATTGGGGTTGACTACGTGGATCAAGGTCTTAAATATGACCAAATCGACTAAAACTTTTACAGTACGTATATAGTAGTTATATGTCCCCATCCTATGGTTCACTTTTTTATATTCAATTTGTATCTAACTTTTTTACTTTCAAATGATCATATTTCTTTAAAGCATTCATCAAGTTATACAATACTAGTGGGCACTTCCTGAATTCATTCATTCCGTCGACACGAATTCATAGATTTTGTGATTTCAGACATTCAGAAAGAAAAAAGGTACAATAAATCACCGCAAGTATTTTTTTTATAATTTTTTCTGCGTTTTAAATAGATAGTTTCATTCCAAATAAACGTTTACTATGTCGATTGAGCTCAAGACGGTCCGCAAAATTGTTCAAATTTTTTGGGGATGTACAAAATAATTAATCAATCTAATCTAATGGTTTGTATTTTATTTTATCCACTGTTCTAAAAAACGGCCGCCTAGGCGCCGACTAATCCAAAAAACTATGTTATGGCCTAATTTTGGTCCTGGGCGGGGTAGTTAGGCTGGAACCGACTAATCGGCAATTAGGCGGGCAACTAACGACTAATCGGCAAAAAAACACCGCCTAGGCGTTTTTTTTTTTAAAAAAAATAAAATAAAAATTAAGAGGTACAGCGCAAATGAAGGAATTCTAAACAGAAAATCCAATCCAATTTCTTTCGCGAAACGTCGTCTCTCTCCCTCTGCAAACGCCGCGACTTGGAGACCGCTCGCCGATCACCCTCGTCGCCGCCACTTGTCGTCCACCACCGCTGCGCCCGCTTGCCGTCCACCTTCGGTGATTTTCTCTTCTCACTTCTCTCCCTTATAATCCCCTCTTCCTCTGAATCCTTTCTTAAACATTAATTGGTACGTTTCGAGACAGACCTGAGTTGGGAAACAAGATTCATCCTTGTTTGTTATATGTTGATAATTTGATATGGTTAAATGTGGGCAGGAGCATAGTGTTGGTGGGTTTGAAAATAGGTGGTTATGGTGGTGTTGATGAATTATCAGCTTCAAAATAGATAATTTCATATTCCTAGGATTCCTGTTTATGCGCATCTATTTCAAAAAATTAAGATGGATGGTTAATTGGATTTCTTTATAAACTTAGTTTAGAATTTTTATGATATTTCTTTATAATTTTTACTTTATGTTTCAAATTATAATATACCATATAAATATATAATTAATTAAATATATATATATAAAAAATGATCCGCCTAATTACCGTTTAATTACCGATTAAACTCCGCCTAAACGCCTAGGCACTAGGCAGTAGCTCCATCGCCTAATTCTGCCTAGCGCCTTTTAGAACCTTGATTTTATCTTTTAAGTATTAGTAAATTTTTCAAACAACTATATTCTATTATAATTAATGATTTATAATCGAACAACACATTTGGTTTTGAAGTTTTTTTGTGTTCGATAATTTTACAATAATGTAGATGTCTAAACGGTTCGTTGGAAATTTTCGTAGAATGTTTTGGAAATTTATCCTATTTCTTACAATTTTTAAAAGGAATGAAATTAAATAAAATTTATGGAACAATTTTTTTCTAGTGGATCTAAGCCGTCCAAATTTGTTTTCGTTTTATTCTTTCTGGTAATTTCTGGGCCGTCGATTTTAGACCTCACGTCGTCCTCATCCTCTGCTCCTGTCCGACTGTTGGGGCTCTACCCAAGCGGAGGGGAAGCTCGGCATGATGGCGCGACAAACGTAAGGCGGGAGATGGAAGGCAGGAGACGGGAGGCGAAGGACGCAACACGGCCGATCAACGGCGAGGTGGAGGCCGGCGTTGAAGCTTATGGTGCTGCTACTCACTGGGAGCCGAGAGAGAGAGAGAGAGAGAGAGAGAGAGAGAGAGAGAGAGAGAGAGAGAGAGAGAGAGAGAGAGAGAGAGGAGAGAGAGAGAGAGATGAGAGGGAGGAGGGAGAGAGGAGAGAGGGAGAGGGAGAGGGAGAGGGAGAGGGAGAGGGAGAGGGGAGAGGGAGAGGGGA